>JAHVAK010000029.1:1638178-3045720 GCA_019845155.1 Luehdorfia chinensis
ATAATCATCATCATTATTTCGTAGCCGCGTGATAGTGGCTTAAGAGAATCTACCACTCCATCTCATCCCGTGGGTATCGTTAAAGTAGACAGAGGGAAAATAAAAAACCAGGAGCTGATGGGAAGCAGCATCTTTCTGGAACATCTGAATAAATAAACTGCGGTTGCCAACCCGCCTTGCAGCTATGGTAATCGGAAATGTCCTGGGTGACACAGCATTTGTTATGGGCAAAAGTTGCATGTGCAATAAGATGATTGTTTTGATTGGATTTTATAACAATAGCGAAATAATATTTTTCTTAAATTGTTGTCCATTAGCACTTCCGGAATCGCCGAGCAATTGCGAAATAGACGACGAGATCCTCCGCTGCGATCCTGGTCATGACGGTGGTCTGCCGCAGCGATTTATCTTGGAAGCGCTGGAGGTACGGCATCACAGCGAACCGGAGCCGAGTGACTTCGACAGTGACTCCATGAGCGATCAGGTGAGCGCGGCGTGTTTGACTGTTGCCGTGCTTATTGTCCACGATGTGTAACCTGAATGGTCCGTGTGTGCAAGGTGTCTAATTTTATGAAAAACATACAGCGCATGAGTTCACGTGACAGAATTTAAATCATCATCATCATCATCATTTCAGCCTATCACTAGTCCACTGCTGAACATAGGCCTCCCCTATAGATTGCCAAAAAGTTTGTAGCTCTCATTTTGGGGGGAATATTGCCATAGTTGCCACGCTTGGCAGACGGGTTGGCAACCGCAGTTTATTTATTCAGATGTTCCAGGAAGATGCTGCTGCCCATGTTCTGGTTTTAATATTCCCTCTGTCGACTTTTACGACACCCACGGGATGAGATGGGGTGGTAGATTCTCTTCTACCGCTACCACACGGCACGGAAACACTGTGTAATAATTAGTCAGTATATAGACATTTATTAATTTATCGAAAACGATTAATTCTTTCTTATAAAATATATGTTATTGTTTGCTGTTTCGGTTTAAACGGCACTGTGAACTCGTGTAATCACTGGGCATATGAGACTTAATAGCTTATGTCTCAGGGTGCTGTGCGCAGTGTGCGTCGGACATGGTTTACCCTCTATATTGCCTTGTCATACTTTAATTTTAAATGTACACATAGTAAGTTATGGTAATAATTAATATAATTACATTTCTTTTCTTCTAAATATTTAACCCGACGTTTCGAGCGCTTTACAGCACCCATGGTCACGGGAGGATTGAGGTGACAAATGTCCTTATGTCATACGTAACCTTTAGCTTTTAATTATTATTTTTTGTCCGATCAACGCAGAAAGAGTCTCAGTCCTCCCGAAAAAAAATTAGATTTATTTAAAATTATTAGATATGTTTTAAATTACACATTAAAGTACGATACTTGTATAAACTGAGACATGTAAATAATTACGCTTTAGACATTTAACACTCTGTATTCTAGGGTATTTCGGGCCGCGGCCTGACGGAAGCAGTTTACCGAGCTAGCAATGACGTCACTCCACAATTTCCACTTGATGCTTTAAGTCCTGGTCGTTACACATTTCTAGTGTACTCAGAAACTCCGCGAGGTAGATCACAGCGACCGGCTGCATTGCACAGTATACCCATACGCACAATTGATGATCTTGATAGACCTGGTGAGTAGAGAGCAGAAAATATCGTAGATGTTTTATATATGTATATTTATAAACCGTTATGTTATGCCCACACATCGCAATGAAAATAAGGCGAAAATTCATTTTACAAAAGTTGACAAAAGAAGTAATAGAAATGCATAAAGAAAACGAAACATAAATTTAGTTATGTGTTTGCTTTATTGGTTTAATACAACTGTGTACTTGTACAACTTCGAAAACTAAAGCATCTTTATATTTAAAATAAGAGGTTAAAGAAAATAAGTAATGTTTATATCTACCGAAATCAAATCTATATATTCTTTACACAGATAGCTTCAATATTCGTGTTAAGCTCGAGTCCGGTCTTGTACAGAACAGGGCTTTTACCTCTACGACTGCCAAACGATAACTGACTGTTTTGGATTTGGTGAAAAGGCACACTAAAAGGGTTGTAGGAAATAGGAGTAGTATAGAAATAGGAGTAGTATACAATAATGATCATTCGCACCGATGTTCTCTTACGAGACAGACGTGCCACATTATAAGAGCGAAACGGCTTCTCTCGCGTTATTAGTTCCCGGCCTAGAGGCGTGCGTCTCTGGCGGATTCAGCTCGACTAGGCGGTCGTCTCCGACGACTGTGCTCTTCGGGCCCCGCTTAAGCGGGCCCCCGTCCATCGTGTAGGAGGATAGCGGGCTCCTTTCGCGACGTTTTCAACGTCGCCGTTACAGGTTTGTACATAGTGCAGTGACATATTAGGTACACTAACACAAGTAGTGCCAACAACACACCTCCCTGCCGCGCGGCAGGGAGTCACGAGTTAAAATAGTAAATCCCCGGTTCTCGGTATGGACCAGGTGGAAGCCGCGCAGTCGGAACTTCGTCGCCTCCTGGCGGCGAAGTACCCCGCGATTAACCCGGAGGCGCTTGTAATTCTTCGCCCTCTATCTCCGATCGCCGTCGGTGAAAAACCGTTGGCCCCCCGCGCCGCCGCGTCCCCCGCGACCGCCGCCGCGCTCGAAAAACGGCCGTTAGGCCCCTCCGGCCCCTCAGGCCCCTCAGCCCCCTCCGGGCAAAAACCGTTAGGCCCCTCCGGCCCCGCAGTCGTCGCAGGCCCCTCCGGCCTCGCTAGATCGACGCCTCTCTCTTGGCGCGACCCGCCGCAGTCACCAGACGACGTACTGATGCAAGCGATGCACTCCGCGCAGTCGTCGCGAGCATCATCGCGAGATTCATCGGTAGCGAGTCGCCACTCAGACGACTACTACAGATCAGAACAAGAGAGCTATTGCTCCTCGCCCACTCCATCTACGGAGCCAGACATGGCCGCCCCCGGAGACGATGGCTTCACCACCGTCACCGGTCGCAAGAGGCGCCAAAAAAAAGAAGCCGACGCCAGGCCTCCTCGTAAGGTGGCCGCCGCGATGCCGCCTCCGCGCCCGAAAATAACCGCCAAAAAGGCGACGCGCCCTGTCCCGATGGACACCTCCGCGCCCTCCCGAGAGGCCGGAGCCCCCCGCGCCCCTAAGGCGCCGCCTCCTGTAGTAATACAGGATACGGCTGCCTGGGGCAGCATTTCGAAAGCACTCGATGAAAAGCGCATAATTTTCACGCGTGCTAGGCCGATCGCAAACGGCATTAGTGTCACGGTGCCGACACCGACTGACCATCGCGCGTTGACGAAATGGTTAGCCGACAGAAAGATCGGCTACCATACATACGCACTCGAGGGGGAACGCATCCTCCGCGTAGTTATCCGCGGCGTCCCGAAAGACATCGAGACGCAACTCATTTTAGAGGACCTTAAGTCCAAAGGCCTCCCCGCTTTACTAGTACATCGCATGACTAACATGCGAACTAAGGCGCCGTACAACCTAGTGCTCGTGCACTTAGAGTTGTCGGACGACGGAAAGAAGATTTTTGACATACCTAGTGTATGCAATCTCTCTGGCATCGTTGTCGAGGCACCGCGTAAGCGGTCCTCGCCTAGCCAGTGCCACCGCTGCCAACTTTATGGCCATTCCGCGCGCAACTGCTTCGCGAACCCTCGTTGCGTTAAATGCGTCGGGAGTCACGTGACAGCGGAGTGCAGTCGCGACCCAAATTCCGCGGACCCCCCTACCTGCGTGTTGTGTGGGGCGGTGGGCCACCCTGCGAACTATCGCGGGTGCCCTAACGCCCCCCGCGGCAAGCGGCGTCGCGGGAAACGCGGAAACCGCAAAGGGAAGCCTAAACAGGCTAACCCCCGCGCCCCTCCCACCCCCGCGGGTAATAAAACTACGACGGCGGAGCCTCCTCCGCCGCCGAAAACAAACGCGTGGACCCGGCCCTTGCCTATGGTCAGCGCGGCCACTACTCGCCCCTCGGCCCCCGCGCCCTCCGCTAGTAGCGCCGCGACGCCGGTGGCTGCCACACCTGCCCATAGCCTGCAAGAGGATTTCGACATCCTACTGCAGTATATGGACAGTGTCGACATTGACGAACTAACGTTGTTCGCTAACAAAATTAGGACGGCAAGCTCTCCTAAAGAGCGCTTACAAGCGTCGATTGAGCACATCGGTGTGCTCAACGCAATTAAAAATTTTAAAGCCAAATAGGCAATTAAATTCATCCGCGTTATTATAATTTTTAATTTTTAAATCTAATAATAAATGTTAAAGTCATTCGCTAATAAATAACGCGTTTGAGGCCCTCGCCTCAACACATACACCCGCGTACACATACACGCACCCGCTAGCACAGCGGCGCACCGCACTCGCCGGCGAGTGCGAAGTCTTAGGTTCATAGCCGCTCGATTCTTTCGAGTTCTCAGGCTACTTTCTTTTTCAGATGGTTTTTTATTAGTTATTGTTTGTTTTGTATTGCATATATTATTGTATGCAATATAAAATAAATAATATTCTGCTTCGATGGTGATCCAAGCCGATGTTCGTACCTCCTTCAGAGGGGCCCTTGGATCACTTCGAGTCCCCCCTTGTTAGTCGGATACCTTTTATTCGTTTTCAGGGGTCGAAGTGCAGCGCAGTTGCTCAGCAGCGACGTTGTCCTTCTCACTCGCGGGCCTTCTGCTCGCGAGTCGCTTTCTATGACGCAGTAAAAGCCATAAGGCTAATTGCATACACACACACAAAAAAAAAAAAAAGGAGTAGTATAGTAGGTAGTATAAATAATAGGATGAAGAAATAATACCTTGAACATTAGTCGTAGTCCTTATAGCTGCATTTCAATGTGCGCTTGAGTTGTACTCGGTAATTTTTCCTCCTACCTTGCGTAGAAAATCATTCCACGTTTATATTGATTTCTTACTTAGGATTTCCTCGAAATCATTAATGATGTCCTTTTTTTAACATACTACATTATATAAAAACACAAAGACCAGTCTTCCTAGGCCGATATGACAATGGACGCTTCAACGCAAGAGCGTTTTTCTCACGTTGGTACATTCATTACCTTTGACTATTTAACATCGTGTTGGTAAGTAGGTTCATAATCAAGTATTTACCTAGTCGTAAATGAAATATCATTTGTGTTTCAGTAGTGATATCTTGTAGGACTTTAATCTACGCACCAGATTAAAAGTCTCTGGCAATTAAAACTGACAGAGAAATACATGTAGGTAAAACAAATTGTGATTATATTGTAACTAATGTGTATAATGTACATGTAACCAGGATCTCTGCAAACTATGACACCGGGCCCACCACCTTCACCTACACCGAGTGACAACGGTGTCGCTTTACTGATCGGAGCAGCATTATCTCTCGTCCTCGTTACAATATTGACTACACTTTGTGTAGCTCTAGTTGTTATGTGTAAAAGGAAGAGCCCACGGCGAGACCCTGAGGAAAGGTAAAACGAAAATGTTCAAAGATTAAGCTTAATTTATAATATTATATACCATTTATCTTTATCAGCTTGGCAGTATTCAGGCTCACGTTAGGCGGGCAAATTTGCGATAGCAGTACCAGAAATCTCATACCTTAGACGTTGTTGTACATCAACGATATGTGTATTTCCGATCTGGCATTTTTCGAGGTTATTTCGCAATCTCTCGGAACCTATGATATTTTTCAGGCTTTTCTCCTAATCTTCTTATACGACGTCCAGAGAAGGAGGTGAAGAGTCAGATTTTATTACTCTGACACCCAATGGCAAATTCCGATATTATGTTTTTGATTTGCTAAATATTTACTGAAATAAAATTTATTATATAATTTGTAGTCCTTATAATAAGCCTACACCTTAATTATTCATAATATTACTTTTTAGCACAATATTACGTAGAAGTGTTGGAGTATCCATGTATAGCGGTTCATCGATATCACCCAGTGTGATGCCCACTGTGGTAGTTCGTGGTCATAGAGGCTCCAGAGTACTTGCTGCACGGTGGTCCGGAGTATTAGATGACACTCCTTTAGCAGTTCTAGCTCTAGATACTAGACCTCATGGTAAGGTTTATAATGAACAAATTAAAATGTAAAGATTGGTTATTAATGTACTGTTTATTCTAAACTAACAATTTCAGTGCTTAATAAAAATCTATTGCAGAAATTTTTATTTAGCAGTGGAACTGATAATGTTTGACGCACTTTCAATTTTGAGATATATTCAAAATAAACTTGTGTCGAATTCACTACAAAAGAATTGACAAAGTATTTCACTGTGCGTATTTTGGCTTAGTAAAGGTGACAGACTTAAAATAACTGCACTGCTGCGTGTTCACTGGCTGGTCTTCTCTCACTTTTCAGGGCTCATGTAACCGGAATAGTCCATCACGCCGCTTTAGAATGAATTTGAATTTAGATTTGAATTGTCAAAATATTTTCTAATTTCTCACACGTGCTAGTTACTCAGAATGGTAACGCTGCTTGTGTATCTATTATGAAGTTAAGGCAATCGCTTTGTAATTGAGCCACCACGACCACGTATACTAGCTATAACTCTAGCTTGCTTTTAATTAAGATGTTGTAATTTTTTTTATTATTTATAAGAATCACTATAGTACAAGTTTTACAAATTTTTTTTTGTTTTTGTTTTACGAAGAAAAAAAAATCTTTACTTACCTTTAATAATTTAAACCAACAAATTACAGCTGAAGCTGACGACAGTCAAAGCGACGGAGACCATCAAGAGACTGAACTTACAAGTAACGTCGGCGATATGGAAACACAGACAGATCCTTGAGCATAAAGATATTTTTTTTTGGTTCCGAATTATATTCCTGAGAAGAAATTTTCTAGAGCTGAAAATTCTGGGCAGTTTCACATTCATGTTGTCTTCATCTTCCTTGTTAATATTCTCCTGGCATTATTTCAAATGGTAAAACAGTTACTAAATACATTAATTATATAAAATTCATTAGCAGCCTTGAGTTTGACAAAAACACTATACATGTTAAAATATTAACTTAAGCAAAGTCTGATTTTGTGTATTAATTTGATCTTTAACTTTAGAACTCGAGCATGTTTGTATCGAAATAAATGCAAATTCTTCTACAGTTATGCTTACTCTGTAATAATAATCCCAAAATAAACTCACTTCAGAATTGTCCGTGTGATTTTGTTTAATTTTAATAATTCATTATCTTTTCATTGAAACTTATGTATGGCATGATATTTAAGTATTTATACAAATCTATTAAGCGATTAGCATTAATGTGTTTTGAAGTATGTATAAACTTTGAATTAATTCTTGAGTGATATTTAAAAATTAAAATGTTCAACTAGATATATTCTGATTTTTAAAACTAAAAGAGTCTGCAAAAACATGGTAGCTTCGATAACTCGTATAATGCCTTCTCTGACATTAAGTCAATATGTTTTTTTATTAAAAATATATATTTAGGTACTTTCATTGGTTAACCCGTTTTCGTTGCCGTTTCTGCTCTGGATATAAGTAATTTTTTTGCATATGTAAAATTATGTTAATTTGTTGGACGATGACGTACTCTTTTCTGGATGTTTCTATTTGATTTTTAATCGAAATGAAAGAATGTGATTATTATTAAGTCTTTTAAACTATTAATATATAATAAGCGATAATTTATGATGAGATCATGTAATAGGATGGTTGTATTTGAGCTAATATTTTGCACACAGTATTATTTAAATAGTGATAAATGTTAGATAAAATGTTTAGTAGGGGAATTAATTAAGAGTACTTTGGAAATATGTCTATAGATAAAAGTGGAACAGAAGCGATTTGTTAACCGAGCGCCATCGCATTTAAAAGTGTTCATTATAACATTTCCCATCTAGAAGAGCTTATTGTTATTTTATGGAAAATGAAATGCACAGTATCGGAAATAGCAGAGATTTTGTTCATTACAATAGCGTTTTAATGTTCGCAGATAAGGTAAACAAATAACAATGTTAACATATAACAGCGCACCTGCGTTTTGAGAATACGGGTATTATATTATATGGTGTATTTATTCCAGTACCATTAGTGAATATTGTAGATATTGCAAGTTTTATCTCACCGATGGAAGCTTTATAGTTTTTATGGCTCATAATTTGAAATGGCATTTGTGAAAATATCAATGTATGAAATCATGATTGCTTTAACCCACGCTACATTAGATTTACAACAGAACGGTAATATGTCCTATTAGTAATTATCATTTTATAACAAGATAATAAAAAACCAAAGAATTTTTGTTATTCAAGTGAAGACACGAGTTATATAGAAATTTTTAAAATGTTAGTTACAAATGGTGTAGTATGTAACGAAGTATATTGTTTATTGACTTTAGTTAATGCATGTGTAGTAATAAGTAACAATTTTGAGCAACATTTTATTTTATCACGTTTGATATGCAAATAGCCGTGTGGTAGCGGCTTTAGAGAATCTATCACCCCATCTCATCAAGTGGGTGTCGCAAAAGGGAAAATAAATACCAGTAGACGGGCAGCGGCATCTTCCTGGAACATCTGAATAAATAAACTGCGGTTGCCAACCCGCCTGCCAAGCGTATCAACTTTGGCAAAATCCAAATTGAAAGCTACGAACTATTGTGGCAATCTATTGGAGAGGCCTATGTTCAACAGTGGACTAGTTGTGGGCTGTGATGATGATGATATGCAAAATGATGTTGATGGTCGGTGTGATGTCCGAGATACTTCTTTATTGTTTAGCATCACAATTAGTATAATTATTAATGATAATTATTTATCGTTTCAACTATTTGAATAAGACAGTTTTAACTGCGTCTTCCCAACAAGGAAAACACTCTATGTCAAGAGCTACCTTCTTCCCGACCATTAAAAGCAAATTTATTGGCTAGATAACAATATTTGAATCCATTAACATACTTTCAGTAAGGCACTTGTGCATACACTTTTAAAGGAACGAAGGTATTCTTGGATAACACTAATAGACATACATAGATAACAATATTATATACAAAATACTAAACAAAAACAAGTTGCATTCTACAGTGGTAAGTACAATTATTCGATAACCGACTACTTCTACTGGTGGTAGGATTCCTATGCAGGATTCCGTCTAGGTAGGTACCACCCCAGGGCCAGTTATTCTGCCGTGAAGCAGTACTGTGCAAACATTACTGTGTTTCGGTTTGAAGTGCACTGAGAGCTAGCGTAATCACTGGGCACATGAGACTTAAGAACTGATGTCTCAGGGCGACGGGCGCAGTGTGGTGTCACACAGTAGTTTTGTGGGTGACACAGCATTTGTTATGGGCAGACGTTACACTTACCATCAGGTGAACGTTTTGCTCGTTCCGTCACTTTAGTGAAATAAAAAAAAAATAATAAAAAAAAAGGAATTTTAACAATTACCACAATAAGTCAGTCTATCTCATTGATATACATTATCTCAAGATACACAGTTCTATACAAAACTCACTTCAAAAAGCGTCCTCGATCGATCAAAATGTAAATAGAGATCACAAATTCCGATTAAATAAAAACAAATGTATTCATATGCCGACGATATAAAGTAGCTTTTTAAAGGAAATCAACTACTGTTCCACGACGTTTTAAAAATAATGTTATCGGCGCGGCTGACGTGATTCTAATCGAAATGAGTGCGTTGTGCACTCTTTTTTGAGTCTCTTTTTTTATTGTATAAAGTGACGAAACGAGCAAAACGTTCACCGGATGGAAAGTGCAACGTCCGCCCACAACAAATGCTGTGTCACCCAGAATTTTACTGTGTGACACCACACTGCGTCCGTCACCCTGAGACATCAGTTCTTAAGTCTCAAATGCCCGGTGATTACGCTAGCTCACAGTGCCCTACAAACCGAAACACAGTAATGCTTGCACACTACTGCTTTACGGCAGAATAACTGGCCCTGGGGTGGTACCTACCTAGACAGATTCCTGCATAGGAATCCTACCACCAGTAAAAGTGTATCTTTGAGGGTACTTGTATATCATTGGTATATTATATGTAAAGTATCAGTTTCAGCTTATTATAGTCCACTAGCGACGTTCACACTTTCATCTACATGTAGTTTCATAGTAGTGGATTGTCACTTAGCATACTAGTCACCTGACGACCGCGTGGCCTAGGAGTTCCTGACTTCTAAGCCCCGGGTCCTGGGTTCGAATCCCAGCCGGACCCAACGTTTGTGCTAAAACATAAATTGTTGATTTTCGGGTCTGGTTGTGTTGTGATTGTCCCCGTGTTTCTGACACTGCATCCTAGCCTACCTCCGATCTTATCGCATCAGCGTTACATCGGGCGCGGGTAGGTTGGGACGAGTGAGTGCCTCTGTGTTTGCGCGTACACTTGTGGCACTATAATATCTCCTGCGCAGTTGATGGCTCTCGACAGTAGACGGAAGTTGTCGCCGTGGTCGAAATCGGCTAGGAGAACATCATCATCACTAGTCACGCTTAATGGATTCAGTATAACATTTTGGAAAAATGGATGATGTGAGCTCGGCTTGCTGGTGATAGGTTTCCTTTCCGTCTGTGATACAACAAGGCCAGTTATTCTACCGTGAATCAGTAGTGTGCAATTTTTTGTTTGTTTCGGTCTGAAGAGCACCGATAGCTAGTGAGATTACTGGGTATATGAGACTTAAGAACTGAAGTCGCTGGATGACGGCTGCAGTGTGAAACATATAGGAAAGTTCTGTTCGCTGTATTTACTACCAGGCACGTTTTGCTCGTCTCGTCACTTTCTACTACAAAAAATAGAGGGTCATAAGCTTCGTCGAAATGAATTGGATTAACCCTAAAAAATGAAATGGAATGTGGGTTAATTATTCTAAAATAATTTAATAAGGCGTAAAAATATATTATAATGAATTTGTGTCTTCACTTAGATCTTGATATCTCGAAATTTAATGTGAACAACATTGAAGTTCGAGTTTCCTTCTTATGTCATTTCAAATGTATACGTTTTAGTATGGCATTGTACCAGGTCTTGTAATAAAATTGTCCTTTATATTTCTAAATGTGTTTTTTGTATTTCATAGTCTTAAGCACCTAAATTTCTTTCCTTACTTCAACCTTTACTTAAATTCAAGCAATAAATTATTTTAACGCTAAGAATTTTTTAAATGAAATGAATAATTAAAAAAAAAATCAGTCCTACTATGATATTTTGCGTAATATGCTAAAGATATTTCTTGACCGACTTTCGACCACGGCGACAACTTCTGAATACAGTCGAAAGCTATCAGCTGTGCAGTAGATATTAAAGTGTCATTAATATGTATAAATACTGAGCCACTCATTTCGTCCTAACCTATCCGCACCCGATATAACGCTCTTACGACAAAATTGGAGGTAGACTAGATTGCAGTGTCGGAGATACGGGGACAGCATGTTGACAGATGTTTTTGCACAAATGTTGGCTCCGGCTGGGATTCGAATCCAGGACCCAGGGCATAGAAGTCAGGTACTCTACCCACTAGGCCACGCGGTTGTCACGGACTATTATCAGGTATATGATAACAATGACAATGAGAGATATTATAAAGTAATAGGTTTGTAATTTTTAATATTAGTTCTTTTCCATTGTTACCTTTTTTCTGAAGCAGAACTACGTCGAAATCAAATAATGTTATTATACTGAAGAAAATAAGTTTATTAATTATTAAACAGACAGAGGAACAGAGAGAGAGTTACTTTCGCATTTATAATATTAGTATGGATTTCACCGACACGACGCAACCAGCATTAGTGTTGCAAATGTCGGCAATGACTGGTAACCAAACCGGGGACCCGCGGCGTATATGTCCGGTACTATAAGCACTAAGTCACGTAGTAAACTCATTTAATTTGTTTTAAGACAACGCACTTTTTTACGCAATGAAAATTTAAAAGCTTCAATAAAAGTGGCGGCATATTAAGAAAATATACCACCCCATCTCATGCTGTGAGTGTCGTATAAGTTGAAAGAGGGAAAATGAAAACCAGAAGATAGGCAGCAGCATCTTTCTGGTTGCCAACCCAAAATGAGAGCTACAAACTTTTGTGGCAGTCTATGGGGGAAACCTATGTTCAGCAGTGGACTAATGATGGGCTTAAATGATGATGACGATGATGAATAATGTTAATACCAGGAACGGACCAAACAAAAGCTTGAAATGCCAGTTACACGACACAATAGAATCATTAACTCATTCACTCATTTGAACATTACTCAAAAAGAGAATACCTGCGGAGTTTCTATCGCATGTTTCTTTTCCTTAGAGAGAAACCTCAGTATGAAACGGTAGTAGATTGTAAAATATACATTTAGAAAACGAAATGTTTTTAATTGCGTCAGAGAATAAATATATTTTATTCAATGAACGCTCGCACGCACACATACATTTGCGCACTTGCGCTTGAAACCGACACACAAGCACATACGCAAAGACTGAACGTGTTCACTTCGCCGCACATTATACGAGTATGTGCGGTGAGTGAACGCGCACTCCATGCATGTACATTCTATAGTATATTCTCCAAAAAGGGTACATAAAATCACGTACCGGTAAAGGCAGTGTAGGGCGATCGTCCTATATTGACAATATGGAGCTTACCGACATACAGCAATGGACTTGAGATGAGCGGATATGATGAGATTCTAAAATAGCCCATATAGATTTAGCAACACGCGTGCAAGGCAAACGCTGAAAATTAAAAAAAATGGCTTTTGGAAAGAAGAAAAATGGCACTTACTGTATCTGAACAGTTTGAGTTGACTGTCTTCTGTTTGCTTAATTCTTCATCATCTTCATTTCAGCCCATCCTTGTCACCTGCTGAACAGAGGCCTCCATTGGCAAGGCATAGATTTCCAAAAACGTTTGTAGCTCTCAATTTGAAGGAATTTTGCCATAGTTGCAACCCGTTGGCAACCGCTGTTTATTTATTCAGACATTCCAGGTAGATGCTGCTGCCCTTCTCCTGGTTTTCGTTTCCTGTTTGTCGACTTTTACAACACCTATGGGATGAGATGGGGTGGTAGATTCTCTTAGCTTGCTTAATTAATTTTTTTTGTTTTGTTTTTTATTGTATAAAGTGACGCAACGAGCAAAACGTTCTCCTGCTGGTAAGTGCAACGTCCGCCCACAACAACTGCTGTGTCACCCAGAATATTCTGTGTGACACCACACTGCGCCCGTCACCCTGAGACATCAGTTCTTAAGTCTCAAATGTCCAGTGATTACGCTAGCTTACAGTGCCCTTCAAACCGAAACACAGTAATGCTTGCACACTACTACTTCACGGCAGAATAACTGGCCCTGGGGTTGTACCTTCCTAGACGGATTCCTGCATAGGAATCCTACCACCAGTAAAAAAATTATTTTCAATCCTGTTAGTCTTCTTAATATTTTATATAATTCTTATTTAAAACCGTGTTACCCTTAGTCTAAAGAGCAATCAATGCATTGTATTGCAAATTCAGTTCGATTCTAATAAATGTTTAATTGAAGTAAGTAGCAATATCTAAAAAACTAAAATCATTTAACAATAGTTATTACTTAAAAAAAATAACAGTTATTAATATATTTTAGTTTTAAATGATTTTATACGTGTTTTGAAATACCATAAAGTGCTATAGATTTTATGGTCCTTCAAAACGGATTACAACAGAGTTAAAACAAAAAAAAAACTGAAACAGGTAGTAATAAAGTAAAAAAAATACATCAGTTAATAGAGTCGGTTACGGACTTTTAGTCGCTCTGAAGTATTCAAATAACATATTACTACACAAAAAGCTTCGAGTCTCATTGAAATTTAATTGACGGTCCAGCTAAAACTATAGAGTGAGTTAATTGCGTCGCTGGACTGAATATTTATGAGCTATATCGATTTTGCCCTCTCTATAACGAATATTTTGGCACTTTTGAACTTCAGTCCATTTCATCGCTTGATTATATTTAAAGTGATAGTATATCATACAAAAGGTAGGCAGAGGCAACTCACGTTTTCGTCCCTAGCGGGAAACGAGACCTGTAGTGTGGCGATTCGCGTCACCGCCATTTTGGTACGAGTTAAAAAAAATCTTACTCCCCGTTGCGTTCCCACGAACAGTAAAGTGACAGTATGCAATGCATATTATAGTGTTGTCCTACACGAATAAAGGTTGTCCGTAAAATACCTCGTACAGTAATAGCAATAGTCGCCTCCTACGACACCTTAGTAGGAAAGAGGTAGTTATTCCACTCTGTCGAACACCTATCGGCAATCTATTCTATTCTATACCAAGAATAAAATTGAAGTGCTATGCTGCGATTTCATAGAATGGAAAAATTGAAATCTGCTATTTACATGATCCCTGATCATAAACGACTCTTTTTAAAATGTATGTTTGTGTGCTTGTGCGTCTGTCTGGAAGTTTGTCTCGAATAGTCTTCGAATCGGCTCAACGGATTTCGATTAAAAAAATTGTGATTGAATAAGGAATTTTAACTTTAATTTTCGTAAGCCGCAATTAATTATTAAAACAGCAAACAAAATTGAAACGCTATGTGAGCTTCATAGCAATTTTAAAAAACTTCGCATTACTAAGATTTCTGCTGTAATTTACGTGCGTTTCAAAGACAAAAATTTCAGATGCACTATGACGTGCAAACATTTTGTGTTTTTGCAGAAACGTTAGCTCTAGCAGATGATTCAAACCCAAGAACGTCCGGTGTAGAGGTCAGATACTCTAACCACTAGGCCAAGCGGTCGTCATACTCATATGAGTTAACAGACTAAAAAAACAAATCGAATCGCTTAACTCTTTTTTGAAGTCTTTTACAAACGGTGGCATATTCTATGGTTAAAAGTATTATTCTTTTTTATTTTGACGCAACGGAAACGACAAATGGCAATGAAGTCACTTTGCAGCACTCTGTCATCTCTGCGAAAACGATGACATTGAAATATGAGAAGACGCCACAATCGAGCGGCCATTTTTATACGTCACCGCAATATCCAATTTGGCAAATGTCGAGGGCAGAGGAAACCGTTATATTTTAATATTGAACAAACGATTTTTTAAATTCTTCGAAATAATGGCTTTTATTACACTGTACTACATTTAATGTTGTAGCATGTGAAACTTATTAAACATTTCTTAAAAACATTAACTCTTAAAATAAAATACGTTTGTCACGCATCATTTTTATTGTACTCAACACATATTTGACATTATGATTATCAGTCCCTAAACAATCTTGAAAAATATCCTGTAATATCGATTGATGTAACTACGCTTAACAGGCGGATTCTTGGACTGTAGTAAATTTTTCACACCTACATATCTGGGCATTTGTATGGTTAAAAATGAACATCTTATTTTGATCTATACTGCTCATAGTGAAGGTCGGTCTATGACATAGACTAGATATTAGTTCCTGTTTTTCATTTCATTTCAAATACGTAGGCGTAGGATGGCTAGTGTCTCGGTGTTTTACAGGTTACATTCTGAAGAGCGTGCGAAGGAATTACACGAGCTGATTCCACAGAATGTTATTTTGGGCTGGTGGAGAGACAGTGGTCGATGTCTACCTGATAGTTTAGCTTCCTTCGTGTGACAGCTTCTAGCTACTTAGCTATGTCTCTAATATTTTAATTGCAGTGAATGCAGTCTGCGGGATGTAAAGGAAATAATAAATATATGCATTTTAAAATGTTTACTTCTAAAAGGATTTATCTTGTAACCCGGGTCCATTTTGTCAACAAAAATTCCAAGTAACTAATTTGTTTCTTGCTAAAATCGAGAGCTTTTTAATACATATTTTTATAAAGTACTGAGTGTAGAAGTAAAGCACTTAAGTAAGCGATCAAAATATTATTTGATTATGGAAATGTTGAAATACGAGTATCATAACGATTTCGTAGCTCTGAAAACAAACAAAAAAGTAAGCGAAGTAACCATTAGGGTGTCAACGTAAATCGATATAGCTCATGCATATTCCTGCTTCATAGCGACTGGAATAAAGTCAATCGATGGCTTTTAGCCAGATCGCAAATTTTGTTTTAGCATGCGTATTTATAGCTCGGTAACAATTACTCTATGGTAGCTCAGTGGCTGGATGCTCACCTTAAATTTCATCATACTACATACATTTACTGGTGGTAGGATTCCTATGCAGGAATCCGTCTAGGTAGGTACCACCCCAGGGCCAGTTATTCTGCCGTGAAGTAGTAGTGTGCAAGCATTACTGTGTTTCGGTTTGAAGGGCACTGTGAGCTAGCGTATTCACTGGGCATTTGAGACTTAAGAATTGATGTCACAGGGTGACGGGCGCAGTGTGGTGTCACACAGTAATTTTCTGGGTGACACAGCATTTACTATGGGCAAACGTTGCACTTTCCATCAGGTGAACGTTTTGCTCGTTTCGTCACTTTATACAATTAAAAAAAAAAAGTGACGGTTCACGTCTTCAAAAATTACAGGTCAAGTATATGCCCTTCTGCTGAGCACAGATCTCTTATCATTACTGAGAGGGTTTTGGAGCCGGGAAAAGTCCGCAACGCTGCTCCAGTGCGGGTTGGCGGACTTCACATGTCTTCAATTTTTTTCTTATTCTTCAGACATGCAGGTTTTTAATTTCCTCAGGATGTTTTCGTTCACCGCTGAGTACGTGGTATATCAGCACCTAAACAATTTTAAAGGTTTCGGCACCGGGGTTCAAACTCTCGCGTGCTTTGAAGTGTAAGACGAGCCTCTGAGCTACCATGCTTCAATTACCATGTGCTTGGCGATAACGGAAAACATCGTGGAAAAATCTTCATAAAATAAAATAAAATATTTCGTATAAAAGAGCCTTCTCAAAGGCCGGAAACGCACCCACGATTCCTCTGGTATTGCAGATGTTCATTGATGGTGACGTTCACTGATTAGCCGCTTGCTCGTTTGCCAACTCTTCTATTAAACATATAACAAAAGTCCGACAATCTGCAACTGTCTGTATTTTACATACACACAGTCACGCCTCTTTCCCATATAAGAGGTAAGCACTACATGTTACGGGTGGCGAACCACGTCGCTGACATTTTGGTAAGATTCAAAAAAATTCTTACACCCCAAAGAGTTTCCACGAGCAGTATCACTATACTGGATACGTCGTGAAAACGCAATGGGGAGAATATTACGATAACATGCAATGCTGTCACTACATTATTGCATATTATGGTATTATTGTGCACTAATAAAGGCTGTCCTTACAATACCTTAGTTGCCTTTTACGACACCTCGGTTTGAAAGAAACTGGTGCTATTCTAGTCTGCCGGACCCCTTTTTGCATGTTATCGACTTAAAAATGGTATTCAGCCAGGATATAGCACATAATCTATTTAAACGTTAAATATTATGCAACTAAAGTGCATTCCAACATTTACTTCTATTACCTACTTAAATATAAACAACACGATGCACTTGGGTGTATTGTATGCCGGTTACGTTTGATAATGTCATTGTTTCCAATACAGTTTTGAATTGTCCAATCAGTCCATAGTAATGAAAAGCTTTGTGCAATATTACTATTTCCAAATAAATTGTAAAGCGATTCCAAATGATAAAAGATTTTTCATTCATATAAACCCGAACTCCACTTATAATTTCACGAAACGCTTTTGTTGTTAAGTCTACAGTTAAAATAAGTAAGTAATATACTCGTATTTATTTGGATCATGAACATACAGCACAATATACAGTAAAAAAAAGTATAGAGAAATAAAAACAACTTAAGTAGAAAGAAAAAAAAAATTAAAAATATATGTATGTGTGAGTTTATTTGTTTATTCTTTATTGCCAACCTAACAAAACAGATAACAAAGGGCGGATTTAATGCTTACAGGCATTATCTACCATGGACCTTGTTACTAAAACAAAGGAAAAATTTACAGTTATTTTGTCAAACTCATAAGTAAGTAAGTAATACATATTACACATACACACACACACACGCACGCACGCACGCACGCACGCATGCACGCAGGCACGCACGCACGCACGCACACTCGCATGCACGCACGCACGCACAGACGCACGCACGGATGCACGCACGCACGCACGCACGCACGCACGCACGAACGCACATACGATCGCACGCACGCACCCACGCACGCACGCACACACACACACAGAGACACACACACACACCCACACCCACACCCACCCACACACACACCCACACACACACGCCGCGCACGCACACACGCACGCACACACGCACGCACACACACACACACACACACACACACACACGCCACGCGCGCGCGCGCGCGCGCGCGCGCGCGCACGCACGCACGCACGCACGCACGCACGCACACACACACACAAGACATCACAGTTTGTTTATTTTACTAATATTGTACTACTACTGTAATTGTTAAAATTGTGTTTTTATGTAAATTTTTGTGTGTGTGAATAAACTTATTATTATTATTATTATTACATACATACAGTTACGCCTTTTTCCCAAAAAGGGGTAAGCAGAGGCCACATAGCCCACTTTTCGCTCTCGCGGGAAATGAGACGTGACGGGTGGCTAACCTCGTCGCCGTCATTTTGGCACTAGTCAAAAAATACTTACTCCCCATTGCGTTCCCACGAGCAGTACAGTGACAGCATTGCATATTATGGTGTTATTCTGCATGAATAGAAGCTGTCTGTAAAACTTCTAGTCGCCTCTTACGACACCTCGGTAGGAAAGAGTTAGGTGATCCTATCGGCTAATATAAATATTATGTCAGTTAAGAAACACGTAGCATGAAATACAAACAGGAAAATAAATTTTAAAAACGGAACCAAAACGCTTAAATACTTCCTAAAAAAAATAAGCTGTCTGAGCAGCAGCATTGGTAACTGGTGTTACTGGTGGTAGGATTCCTATGTAGGAATCCGTCTAGTTAGGTGCCACCCCAGGGCCAGTTATTCTACCGTGAAGCAGTAGTGTACAAACACTACTGTGTTTTGGTTTGAAGGGAACTGTGAACCAGTGTTATCACTGGGCATATGAGACTTAAGAACTGATGTCTCAGGGTGATAGGCGCAGGGTGGTGTTACACAGAAATATTCTGCGTGACACAGCATTTGCAATGGGCAGACGTCGCGCTTGCCATCAGGTCACCGTATTGCTCATTTCATCACTTTATCCGATAAAAAAACAAGAATAATTTTTAAATTAGTATCCGCAAAAACTTATCGAGTTTATTTTATTAATTATACTTTGGTCAGCATACGATCTCCCCATTCCCTTCCCCAAATAGAAAACAGCTTATTGATGTGGGCTCAGTACATTTCGGTCACACTCCCCGCGCCACGTTTCCGTTCGTCTAATAATAATCAACTATGAACTATGAGACTTAAGAAATCATTTCTCAGGGTGAAGGGCACAGTGTGGTCTCACACAGAAATGTTGTGGATGACACAGCATTTGTTATGGGCAGACGTTGCACTTACCATCCGGTGAACGTTTTGCTCGTTTCGTCACTTTAAATTGTTACATTAGCTTAATGCTGCAGTCGAGACTACAGCATCGATTTTTAGTGACCCCGGCTGGTGTCAGGTGGAGGATTGTAGGCCACATTAGGCTAGTCTGTGCTCGGAGCATGGTACATATGTATTCGTTTCGTGAAGATATTTCAATTCCGTTTATTTTGTCTGTGATGTAGATTTAACTGACATCAAATCATCTACAAATGTTAGAAGAAAGATGTTATATTCTCATATAATGTTTGACAGCTTGTCAGATTTTTTTTATTGGATAGAGTGACGAAACGAGCTAATCTTCACGTGACGTAAAGTTCAACGTCTACCCATAACAAAAGCTATGTCACCCAAATATTTCTGTATGACACTACACTGCGCCCGTCACCCTGAGACATCAGTTCTTAAGTCTCATATACCCAGGATTACGCAAGCTCACAGTCCCCTTCAAACCGAAACACAGTAATGTTTGCACACTACTGCTTCACGGCAGAATAACTGGCCCTGGGGTGGTACCTATCTAGACGGATTCGTACATAGGAATCCTACCGTCAGTAATGGGGAACTAATTTCGTCATACCTTAAAAAAAGACCTGGCAGGCTTGACCAATAATTTAGGGCCATTAACAAGCTCAAGTGCGTCCGTTATTATATTCGGCGTTAGCTAATGTCAAGAAACAAGATATGATCTTTTGACTAAGATTTATTGTACGAGTACTTAGTTATACGCACATATTTGCTGAAAATTTATCCAAACAAAAGTACTTAATTATTGTAACATGCTTATACTTGTAAACTGCGAACCTCATCGTTAAGCGCTAGGTGTTAGTAGGAAATTAGAAGAGGTTTCGACACAGACGGAAGTTAATTATGTTTGCTATTGCGGTGAAGAATGTAAGTTGAAATACTGACGAGACACTTCATTGTCGTAAAAATACTCTTAGATGATTTAAAATAGATTTTATTCAATCGCAACGGCTGAATGGGTAATGCGTCACGACGACTGCGAGGCATGGTGGTCAGAGCATCCGACTTCTAGGCCGCGGGTTCGAACCCTAGTCGGAGCAATTGTACTCAAACAATAATTGTGGTTTTCGGATCCGGTTGTGCTGTAATTGTCCCCGTGTTCTGACACTGCATCCTAGCCTTCATCCGATCTTATCGCATCAGCGTTACAGTCGTAGTAGTACAGTCGCGCGTAAATAGAAACGAGTGTGTCTGTGTTTGCGCGTACACTTGTGGCACTATAATATTTCCGCTGTAGTTAATAATTCCCGATAATATTCGAAAGTTGCCGCCCTGATCGAAATCGGACAGGAAGATAAAAAAAACCTTGCGTCATTATTAGATCCAAAAGTCCACTGGCTAGACACAGATCTCTCCCCAGAGGATAGGATGTTTTCGGTCTGATATTTTTTGGGACCGTTTAACCGTGTTATTGCGGCTTAAGAGAATCTACCACCCCATCTCATCCCGTGGGTGTCGATCCCGCTGAGTAACGCTATCATTATAAAAAAAACTAGAATATATAGTAAGATTTTTTTTTTCAGTAACTTTGATTTCATTTTATTTGACACACTGTGCCACAAAGAATAAATTTGTATGTACAAAAAAAGAATTCGCAGCGGCGAAGTGAATTTAAATTTTAGGTAACAACAACACACTTACCGAAGCTGTCTAGGACAAGACGACTAAGTATTTTCTAGCACAAAGAATGTCAGAGAATGTCTGGCACAAAGAATCAATTCACTGAGAAAACGCAGCAAAAATTGTTGTCATTTGCACATTGTATATTTTCAATAAATCAGAAAGATATTTTAATATTATTGCATTTCATTATTGGGATTTTTATTTGGGATTTTTTATTTTTAAAAACTTTAAAAGATTGGTTCTATAATCAACTGTTTTTTTCTTTCGTTTATGTTACCATATGATCTAACAGAATGGCCCTATTTAAAGTTGAAGATCTAATGATGCACTTCTGAGATATTTCGTGGAAGTCGTTTCTTTTCTTAAAGAAATTAATTCATTTTCTTGTCTAAGAGAAAAGTGTGTGCGTCTCATCTGTTATATTTCACATCATTAATTATACTAACATGATTTAACATGAATATAAACTTATATAAATACTTAGCTACTCGTATAACCAAATAATGACGCAAATTGAAACGACAAAAGAAGAAAACTGCTGCACGTTTTTTATATGACGTGTTATAAAAATTACGATAAAGGGATAAAAAAATATTTTTAATCTGTCCATTTTTATTATTTATCATATTCCCATCATTACCTTCTTCTTCATAATTTCTGTCTATATTAGTTCAATGTCGAACATAGGCTTCCCCCTTGATTGATCATTATTTCTGATATTATACAAATGCGTTGTTTCTTGGTCTTGCATAAAAATACATAAAAAAAACGGTTTCTTTCATAGTGAAAATTTTCGTGATTTTAGTCTATCACTACACTATTTACTAAAATCTTATTATATTATTGAATGCCTTCATTCCCCCATATATTGCCACAAAACATGGTCCTAATCCACCTGCATCCATCAACTTCTCGCGAAACTGACCATCCTTGTATAAAATCAGTTTGAACATTTTTTTTTTTCAATTTTCAAGCAATCAAGGCAAGTCCGCAATGGCAGTTTCATAAATCAACTTGACAGCGTAAAATTAAATACTACCATTTCTAACTGTTTCTAACGTAAACCTCTCCTTGCAGTTGTATTGAACAAATTGTCAATCCTGGCGCACCGCCAATTTTATAAGCCTTAACTCAGGCAGTATTTCAACATATAAGATTCAGGAGGCTGTTCGTTCAGATAACGGTGTTTAAGTATTATGAATTCGATATGTTATGTGATTCGGAAAACTTCATTAAACTGTTTTAAAAAAAATGTAAAGCATACGTTATCCCGTTCTTCCTTCCCATTCTGCTACAATGATGTGTTTGAGCACTAACTTTTTTATGGAATTTTTTAATTAAACATTTGAAGTAGCGAGTAAAGAAAAAATTAGTATTCCTAATTATATATTGATTTAAATATATCTAAAAATTATGGTGTTTCACAAAACGTGTAATATACATATTTTTCAAAAACGTTACGCTATACGAAGATTGCTCCTGTAAAAAGGGTACGTTCTACAGACACACATAACTAACATATATATATATTAAGCACATAGACATATACACATATCTCTACATATATATACACGTAAATCATCATCACGAACCAACTCCTCAAAGGAGTATATATTAGGCGCTTTCCTTACGTCAAGGAGTTCCAAAGAAGTGCATCCCGAACCGTGAAGGAGTTCCTGAATAACCTGGTGAATGTGTATGAATGCAAATCTTATGAACGAAGAACTCAATCAAGTGATGAAGAGAGATACTAAAATTTGTCCTTGATTTATGAAGACGAAAATGGATCATTTCAAATAGACAAAAGAAGCATCATGGAATTGCGCCTTTGGCAAATGGTAAGCCAATTAAGCTGAGACCTGAATTGAGAAATATGGTCATGCTTTCATAGACCAAAAATAAATCATATACAGTTGTTAAGCAGGCGCTCCGGCTTGTTAAGAAGATCTTGGGATATATCTGGGTAACACACATCTGCGTAATCGACAATAAATACAAGCGTTTCGACAAGAACAAGAAACAAGAAGAATTGTTAGATCTAAGCTCATGCTTGTCGAATTTTTCAGACGATAAAGAGAACGTAAGGTGGCAATGACTTTCCGACTAATGTCGGTAACCTGAACTTTCCAACTTTCCAGTTCAAAGTGTTGTCAATGATTAGACCAAGATTTTTCACAGACTTACTAAATGGAATAAGAGTATCATTATATCGTAAAGAAAGTAAGCCCGTATAGTCAACCTTATTCAACGTCCTCGGACTATCTACTACGATAGCTTGGCATTTCAGTGGGTTGACAGTCACTCCATAACAAGATGACTAATCTTTGAGAGCGTTTAGATTCTTGTTTAAATGATTGATTTCGTTATAAAGATTGTCATTTTCAAATTGCACATTTAACAGTAGATCGTCCGTATACAGATAGCAGCAGTCGAAATTGGAGGTGATTAAGTTTATAAAAACAGAGAAAATTATGGGAGAGAGAATTCCGCCTTGCTACACCCCAAGTTTCGACATACAACCAAGCAAAGTTTGTTTGTACCACAGAAACTGATTGTCTACGCCCGCGACGATAAGATGCTAACCATTCTAAGACCAAAGGTGCGAAATTAATATAGACTAGGATGTAAAGGATAATGTCATGATCGACTGTATTAAAAGCGTTAGAAAAATCAATTTGCGCTTCCACTGCAATCTTTCTTTCTTTCATACTTTGTCTAATGTCATTAGTCACTTAGATTAATGCAGTAGCAGTGCTTTAACCGGGTCGAAATCCAGACTAATAATTGCTCAGCAGGTTATGTTTCGAAATGTTTATAAAAAAAAAGAAATAAACCTTGAAATTTGCTTGTGTACAGCAGGCTTCTAAAGTTTTGGAAAGAAAGGACCGAATTGATATTGGGCGATAATGATTAGAGAGGCTGGGTATAGGATCTTTAGAAAGAGGCTTAACAAAAGCCTTTATCAATGACTGGGATATTAACCAGAATCAATCAAGAAGGTAATTGCCGGCAGAAGATGTTCTTATATAGTGTCTACCATATATCTCATACGTAGTGGTCATCATCATCATCATCATCTTAGCCTATCACTAGTCCGCTGTTGATACTCGTAGATATATATATATATATATATATATATATATATAGATAGACTCCCATAGATTTCAACAAAAGTTAGTAGCTCTCATTTTGGGGGGATTTTGCCATAGTTGCCACGCGTGGTGGTGGGTTGGCAACCGCAGATTGTTTATTCAGATATTCCTCGAAGATGCTACTGCCTATCTCCTGGTTTTTATTTTCCCTCTGTCGACTTTTACGACACCTTCATAAGCCGCTATCACACGGCAAATATTGTGGTCATTATATTATTACATAATATTATATGTTTCTTTCGGGAAACGAACTCGCGACTGCATCAAAGAAGCTGATAACATTGCATAGTAAATTTATTATAAATTAATTGCATTTTTAATAAATAGCCTTTTCCAAATATTCTGAATGAACTAACAATTTATAAGCGTGATATTTGATTGCTGTTGTAATATAAAATTTTTTATTCAGCACGAATACTTTATAACCTTTAGCCATGTAATCGATCGTTAATCGATTACACGGCAAATTGTTGATGCGATAAAAAGTGCCAGTCCTGCCCAGACGTGAAAATCGTGCACCTGATCTTAATTGCAATGCCTAATCCCCCCCCCCCCCCCCCAATGCTTTGTCACCGAGAACACTGCCCTCGTCATCCTGAAACATCAGTTCTTAAGTAACATATGCCTACTAATTACACTAGCTTTCAGTGCCCTTCAGACCGAAACACAGTAATGTTTGCACACTACTGCTTCACGGCAGAATAGCTATGTGCTGGTACCTGCCTATACGAATTGCGGCATTGACTAGTAAAAACCACCAGTGTAGTGTAACTTTGTCGCTCCACGCTGTGCCCGTCACCTTGAGACATCAGTTCTTACGTCTCATATGGCCTGTAATTACACTGGTTTCAACACCCTTCATTTACACTACCCTTCAAATGAAGCACATTGATGTTTGCCCACCGGACAGCAGAATATAATGTCACTACAATGGTGGATTCCTCCACTATACCCATACCAGCCTATCCCCAAAACATATCCACATAATTAATATTATAACTGCGAAAGTAACTCCCTCTGTCCTTCTTTCTTTTATAGAAGAGAGAGCAAACGAGCAAACGGCTCACCTGATGTTAAGTGATCACAGCCGCCCATGAACATCCGCAACACCAAGGGAATCGCGGGTGCGTTGTCGGCCTCTGAGAAAGGAAAGGGCTCTTTTCTTGAAGGTCTCTTAGTCGAATCGGTCCGAAAAAACCGCTAGCAGCAGCAAGTTCAACAAAGTGGTCGTGCGTGGCAGAAAATTCCGCATCTGTAACAATGAACTGATCTTGACTAAATTCAAAACAGAAATTGCTTGCATTCTAAAGACGGAAATAGGATACATTTTATTCTAGAAATCAAAGAGTTTCCACGGGATATTTAAAAACCTAAATCCTAGCGTACGAAGTCGCGGATATCCGCTAGTAATTTAATGAAATGATAAATGATATAGGTTACACGCCATCAATGAAAATTATCTTCTCTTGATCCCCTTTGTTGTCGTACCCCCGCGTCTCTTTAACAGCGCGCGCAAGGACTTATTTAAACGTAATACCTATAGTTTTTCGGAATAGAATTTGTGTTCTAATTATAATATTTTAAATTTAATGTCACATTAAAGAAAAACGATAAAATATTTGTTGTGTGATAATGAATGATCATTAAAAAATAAATAAAAAAATCTAAAATATCGCTCGGAAAAACTTTATCGCGATTCACCAGCCCTCGCTAAATGCTATGTGAGCTTTCCAAGGACAGGACATATCAGTTGACTATTTCACCTGTTGTCTTCAGGCTTTGGTTGGTGCACCCACATTCGAAATTCAATACGAAAATATCGTCCAGTATCGCTTCCGCAAACATGCCAGAACAGTACGGTATAATAACTGGGAAGCACCAACAACATTCTGAAGGCGTTATTATATTGTATACAGAGATCATTTTGTGATTTCTGTGTTACTGAACGCATTGGTTTATAAAAACTTTGACAGTAATAAAACGAAATACAGTAATATAAACCGATTCTACGACCAATGTCAGAAAAATCTATAAAATAGATAGGTTTCGATCACATGTCCCAGACTCTATAAAATAAGACGTTTCCTGCAGTCCTCGCCATGTGCTAAAGAGGAAATTGCGACGCTGAGAACGGGCGCCATATTGTGATGCGGTTTGAAATTCCAATCTCATCAACTTGGTTGAGTGCGGCTATAAAATATCTGTCTGTTTAGCAATTGAAAGTGTTATTTTCTCACTGGTCCATTCCGTCATGTCTTTTTTATTATTAATAATTGTCACCATATTTCGTACCGTGGAAATGGCTTATGTGACTTGCTACTAACTAATTATCATCATTATCAGCATCCATCGACTTCCCGATGTTAATACGATGCTTTCCGTCAAAACAGTGCAATTCGTCGCTTCATCTAGTACGCGGTCCCCTCCTCTGTACAGTTATCGGTTCTACGAGCTACGTGGCCGGTCCATTGCCACTTTAGCTTGCTGATCGAAGGCTTATGTGAATTTTAAAATAGAAGAACTTACAACGTACCTCCGTTATGTACGTATAGTGTTGGAGGGTATCTGGTGGCAGCTCCCGGTGGCGGTATTGGTTTTCTTGTGCACGCTGTTAAGGGAGGGCGGTCGGTGCTCTTCAAAACCCGACAACCCGCATTGGGGCAGCGTGGCGGATTCTTCCTAGCTCCAAAACCCTCTCAGAAATGAGAGGAGGCCTATGCTCAGCACTGGGACATTTATAGGCTGAAACTTTACTTTACTTCATCTATAGTGTAATAATTATAATAATAATCCTCCTCGATACTCACGTATCATACGCCGCTTTCTTTCACTTTTACCCTTAATCCTCGGCAGTTTGGTCCTCCCTACAAGACTCCTGTCTGCTTAGGGTTTTTTTCACTGTTTGTTTTTATATTTATGTATATGCAGGAATTCGCCTAGGTAGGTACCACCCTAGGGTCAGTTATTCTGCCGTGAAGCAGTAGTGTGCAAACATTGCTGTGTTTCGGACTGAAGGGCACTGAGAGCTAGCGTAATCACTGGGCATATGAGACTTAAGAACTAATGTCTCAAGGTGACGTGCGCAGTGTGGTGCTACGCAGAAATATTCTGAGTAACATTGGATCTGCTATGGGTAGACGTTGCACTTTCCATCAGGTGAATGTTTTGCTCGTCTCGTTACTTTATCATTTAAAAAAAAAACAAATATGTATAATATTTCGTAAGAAGATAAAAAATGGTGATGCCGTCATTTTATTTAATAACAAAAGCTGTAGCTTTAGTTTATGCTTATATAATAGGTTGGGAAAAAGTTTCTTCGCATTTTATATAAAAACTCAAGACACTTTTTCAAAGTTTATTTACATTTAATTACATTACTCATATGCCATTTTCTTTGTGCTATTTTGAAAGTGGTTACATGATCCCGTTGCTGTAGATATTTTTGGACTTCTGAGCAAAAAAACGCGACAAGTAGTTTTGGCAGTCTTATCTTGATGTTAACCTGACACTACCTTAAGAATTCTGAAGAGACCGAAACAGGTGGAAATGTGAATGTGCAAAGTCAGGGCTATATGGCAGATGCATTAACACCTCTAAGCCAAACTCTCTTAACTTTTACTGACTGGCTAAAGATGTGTGTGGTCTAGCGTTGTCGTGATGAAAAACCACATCCTTTCTATGGATCAATACCTGCGGCTTTCTCTCAACTTCTTTCTTTATTCTCATCAGTTGTTGGCAGTTGAGATCCGAATCGACGGTTCTGACCGGCGGTAAAAGCTCATAATTAACTACGCCCTTCCAATCCCACCATAAACAGCATCGTCTTATTGCGAGTTAACCGTGGTTTTGGCACAGTCTGTGAAGCCAGACCGACCTTTGACCACGACCTTTTTTCTTGTTGTACGTGATCCAAGTTCATCACCAGTTATCGATCTCTTCAAAAACTGTTCGGTTTCATTACGTCTCAATAAAAAATGCGAATGACTACACGGTTTATTAGGTTTTTCTCAATGAGGTTGTGTTGCATCTAAATATCGAGCTTTTTGTGTATCCAGCTTTTTTCAAATGGGCCAAAACTGTTTTTGGTCAATTCCCAGTTGTTCAGCTATGTCGTTACTACTGATATGCCGATCTTGCTCCATTTTTTCAAAAATGGCGTCCATTTTATCCGTGAACAGAGCGTGGTGCATCTTTGACATCAAAATTCACGGATTGAAAAGGCTTAAACCAACTTTATGTTAGTCTTACTGACACTGCATTAGACCTGTGAACGTCACAAATGTATTGAATTTCTTCGTTACGTTCACTCATTTTGGCAGAACGAAAAACAAAAGAAAAATAGCGGGAAACAACATTTTACTAATTTGTTTATTTTTTTGAAATGTAACCTTTTTAATGTCATCAAAACCAGTGTACAAATAGTACAGCCAAAGAGCTTTTATTACAAGTTTATACCTACCTACTGACCCAATATTATAACTTTATATAAGGGGCCGTGGCCTTTAATTTCATAGTACGTGAGTAATCGGGGTTCGATCCCCGGTGCCAGCGCCTCTTAAATTGTTCTACAAGTGCTCGTACCACGGCTCAGCGGTGAAGGAAACATTTTACTTTACTTTTATATATGTATTTTCACATAACTACACTTGTAGTTAAAACCCTGCTGGGTATACCGAATCGTTAATCTATATCTATACAAATGAATAAAATTGAAGTGTCTGTTTTGTCATAACAAAATAACAGCTTTTTACTCAATGCTTATGAAATAATATACGGTACTTATAAGAAAACACTTTTTTTTTAATTTTTGTCCGTCTGTCAGAGTGTTCCGGCTAATCTCGGAAACGGCTGGACCAATTTTTACAGGACTTTCAAGAAAAGATAGCTGATATTTTAGCGGGAAAGTTAGGCTACATTAATTTTAGGAAAATTATTAGGGTTCCGCGGAAAAATCTTAAAACCCTAAAATCCGATACAAATATAAAAATAATAACGATTGCACGCACGTAGACTATAGATAAACCCATTAACCCATTGGCTCCTCGGAGATAGATTTCATTATGTTCAGGCACAATGTTTTGAGCTCATTATATGTAACACTGAAAAATATTTAATATGTTCATCCAGAAAAGTTAAATCCCTAATCAACTCAAAAAAGTTACTTCAAATCTAAAAAGGGAGACTGAAATAATCCACACGATTATATATTTGTGTTCCAATTATACAACGTCCGTGAGTTGGATCCCCACGTCTGTTAAAAAGTTTCGAAAGGTCGAACAGCACGGACTGCCAACTCCATTTTTTAATCATGTGCTAATAGTTTTTTGCTATTTATTGCTTATAGCAAAAAACTGACATCAAGGCTTCCAATAAAATTGTGTTTTTATAGATTATTATTACAATAAATAGAGAAGAATAAAGAAGATGTCTTGACGTATGGCCTCCAAATCTTCTTTATTGATATTGTTGTTGGAACAGACCTGAACTCACGATCCTCCGCGCAGATAAAGGTAATGCTACGGTAGTCATGGATATGTCAGATTACAATTTTAAAATACAAGAACTTTTGTTGGACGAAAGTACATATAAAAAGATCAAATCAGACCCAACTACTAATACGCTTAAAACGACTAGCGATCTTATTAAGAAACACTCCGAAAAATTGAATCAGGACGTTAGTTCGATAATACCATCTTGTGCCAAATCACCGAAGTTGTATGGGTTACCAAAGATACACAAACCAAATGCTCCACTACGTCCAATAGTGAGCCAGATCGATTCACCAACCTACAGATTGGCTCAGTATGTGGCTAAAGTACTCTCACCACTCAGAGGACACACTAGAGCACACACAAAGGATTCATACCATTTTGTCAGTGAGATTAAAGACCTACACCTGACTGACAATGAAACTATGGTCAGTTTTGATGTCCAGTCTCTATTCACATGCCTACTAGGAGACGACTGCATCTCTATTGTATCTAGGAAGCTAGCTGAGAACAACATGCCAGCGGAATATGCAGAACTACGAGTACTAAGACATTGCCTTACATCTGGCTATCTATTGTGGAAGGAACAGTACTACAAGCAAGTAGATGGTGTGGCGATGGGCTCCCCAGTATCTCCCATTGTCGCCGACATCTTCATGGAAGACTTTGAGGAGAGAGCCCTCCGTACTTCTCCAGTAAATCCAAGATTCTACAAGCGGTATGTAGATAATACTTTCACAATTTTACCATCAGATAAAGTAACTGCATTTCTAGACCACCTTAACTCCCTAAACTCTAAAATTCAATTTAGAATGGAGTTAGAGGCCAATAACTCTTTAGCTTTTCTAGATGTTTTAGTAATTCGAAATCCTAATAACACCTTGTGTCACACTGTGTATAGAAAAAAGACCCATACTAACAGATATTTAAACGGTGAATCTCACCATCATCCACCACAGTTAGCTACCGTGGGTAAATCCTTGTTTCAGAGAGCACGAGGAATCTGTGACAGGAAACACCTGGCCGCCGAGCTTCAACATGTCAAGCAAGTTTTGCACGACAACAAGCTTCGGGTTCCGCGCCTACGTCGCAGTGACCGAGTGAAACCGGCCACAATCGAGCGTGTACGGACAAGATTGGCTATATCTTGAAGCGGGCTTCCATAAAAACATTCTTCAAGCTGCCGAAGAAGATAAGTCAGTTTTTACCATCTGTCAAGTGTAACATCCCTCTACAGGACGCAGGAGTATACAAGCTAGATTGTGAATGTGGTCTCACTTACATAGGCCAAACAAAAAGATCGATCAAAACCCGCGTAAAAGAACACATAGCTGACGTGAAGCATCGTCGTTCTAGGAAGTCTGCAGTCTGTGACCATGTTCTGGATCATCCCAACCATTACATCAGATTTGATAAACCACAGATCCTTGCAAAAGAACACCGATTCCTACCAAGGATGATTCGCGAGGCTATTGAAATCAAAAAACATCCTAATTTCAATAGAGAAGATGGTTGGGTATTACCACCAGCTTGGGATCCAATAATAAATAAAATTAAAATTAAATCAAAAACCAAGCATACCACTGCAAGACTTCAAGACACAGTTAGCTCTTTCTCCGTAGATCGGACCAAAAATAATAATTAAATGCTGAAGGTACCCCAGGTTAACTATGACATCAGGACATCTGTCACCTCAGTCCTCCCGTGACCATGGGTGCTGTAAAGCACTCGAAACGTCGGGTTAAAATAGTTATAAATTAAACGCTATAAAATCCCTAAACTTAGTTTCATTTAAATGTGTAGTGTTCGCGTAAATATAAGAAATCATCGTGGCGCTAAGTTTTTACACGTCACGGCTGCTTTTCGCAACTAAGTAACTAAGTGTTGGAATAATCTCCCCTTTCGTGAAATTCAATCCAAGGGCAATTTCAAAATGCAATATAAATTATACCTTCTTGATAACAAAGAAAATACAAAGTAACAATACAAAGACTGGTTGTTTATACACTAGGTAGGCGGTTTGCGTTTTTATTATTTTTATTTTTATTTTTGATGGTTCTTTATGTTTTACAGAATAAAGTACGTAATAAAATTCAGTTTCCATGTTGAAATTGAAATGTGTTGATGACGTGTACAAGATTTGAGGTGGTTTACACAGATCATATAATTATTTAAGATTTCAATGTAATAGTTACTAGCAATTATTATTATTACATGATTGTTTGTTATCCCAAATTTTAAAAAAAAATGAATATTGGTCAATGATGTACACCATTGTCCAGGAATTTTCACTATATCATAGCATAAATATTTTATTATTATTATTTCTTTCATTATTCTATTATATACAATTGCCAACTAAGTTAAAAGTAATATATTTATCTATTTATCTTTCATTATTTATCGTTATTTTAGAATTTTATCTTTATTACAACTACAGTTTTGTGTTATATGTCTGATACATTTAAAATATCTTTAGGTGTTTTTGCTTTTCTGTTATTTTATTGCATAAATTTAAACTGTCTGACAGCTGATCGTAGGTTTTAGATTAGTGGTGCCGACAGAATAACTGCGGCAATTTTGCTGTAGCTTAATGCTGAGTCGGGTCCGTTTCGTTGCTGCAATCCAACATAAATTTTAATACTTTTTTATTGTTAATTGTTTGTTTTTTAAGTGTTTGTATTGAGCGTAGCAACGAATAAAGCAATTTTTTTTCTTTCTTCTAAATTAATTGTAATATATGTTAGTAGTTCACTCTCAGTTCATTTATTGACAAATGATCGTAGAGTCACCGATACTAGTACATTTCAGCTTGATTTCAATCAGCACCGCATCTGTGTCATGTTCGGCAAACCACATTAGAGAACGAAGCCAACGGACTGGCCTTTTTAGCAATATATTCGACACACTTTAATGATTAAAAACTAATGAGTTCCGATTAAATTATGTCTCCCTAGTAATAAATAAACAGCATACATCAAATTCATGATCAAGTTCTTTTACATACATACATACAGTCACGTCTTTTAAGAAGGTAGTCAGAAGCCACTCACGTAGCCCATTTTACGCCCTCACGGGAGACGAGACGTGATGGGTGGCAAATTTTTACTGGTGGTAGGATTCCTATGCAGGAATCCGTCTAGATGGGTACCACCCCAGGGTCAGTTATTCTGCCGTGATGCAGTAGTGTACAAAGAATACTGTTTTTCGGATTGAAAGGCACTGTGAGCTAATGTAATCACTGGGAATATTAGACTTAAATACTCATGACTCAGGGTGACGGGTGCATTATGGTGTCACACCGCAACTTTCTGGGTGACACGGCATTTGTTATTGGCAAACATTACATTTACTATCAGGTGAACGTTTTGCTCGTTTCGTCACTTAATCCAATAAAAGAAAATCTCGTCATCGCCATTTTGGTACGAGTCGAAGAATTCTAACTCCACATTGCGTTTCCACGAGCAGTTTAGTGACTGCATTGCATATTATAGTGTCAGTACAATACCTTAGTCGCCTCTTACGACTCCTCGGATGGAAAGTGGTAGGTGCTATTCTACTGCTTTTAAAGAATAAAAACTATTACTATAACTAGTACAAGTTTTGTTGAAGATGACATTTATTCAGTTCCCTAATTACTGGTGTTGAATCTTCTGTTTTGTTAACATAAATAAGATCACGACTGTATCCCATAAGGGGTAGTCAGAGACTGGGCACTCACTGCAAAAACAGATAACTGCCACAATCCACGTTTCACCAAAACAATATAATGCACTTGGTGTGATAGGTGGTGAGCCCATCGCTACCATGCGCTGTTGGGTGCACAGTGCAGTTTAATTCCTTACTCGCCTTTTACGAGATCCATTGGATGAGATCGAGTGGTAGTATTCTTTTAACGAGCCGCCACCTATCCTATTTAACTGATGTAGATTTTTTTTAATTTTCGTAAATGTATTAAACGAGGTGGTAAGCTACCACTAGGGCCAATATATTCTTATTTGACTGGTTTTAACTTTGTTCACCATAGAATGCCCTGTTTACAGTAATTAGGTCCGGCATCAAGTGTTTAGGTTCGGGCTGCCGTCCTCACCGAGTTATGTTACTAAATGAAATTCAATATTCTGAAACATTCCGCGCACCCTGTTAGCAGCTTGTCTCGGTAGCGTAGTATAGTTCGCCAAAATTTTCACTTCGGTGGCGAAAATTTACTTCACCTCACTATTGTGTATTGTGTTACATTACACCTTACTATTGTTGACCTATTGCCACTATTTCCTCTGACATATTGTTCGTTAAGTGACTTTCAAGTTCTGGTTGAAATAATGTTAGTATTAGACAAAAGAGTAAAACTTTAAATTTAAGTTAAAATTGATGAACAATTACATGCAAATAATGGCGAAGTATGTGATACCATTTAAATAATTTCCCACCACTTAATATACCATAAATATAAGAACACAAGCAGATATGCTTAGATTTGAGGCCAAACTACACTATTTATGCTCCAGCCAGTATGGCTGAAGTGCGATTTTACCACAATCTCCTATAGACATTCCGTTGGATGAATAAATCGTGGGAAAGACAAGAGCTTGTTCATGTTTTTGCATTCTTATTAAATAGACGTATCAGAAATATTCGAAACAATGTATTTATTAATTGTGGCATCATATCAACAAATCGAGTGTAAGTTACTGAAAGGATAGGTAATAAAATATAAACATGTCAAACAGTTCATAATATGAAAATTCCGAATAATTGTATTGTTCCTACAAAATCCCACACGTTCCATATTTAGATTTGCTTTTACGATCCCTACCTTTTAGATACAAAGTGGAATCATGTTTCGATTTAATGCAAAAGTCGAGAGATCAGAAAACCATTACAAAAGTACTTAACTTTAGCATAGATTTCAGTAAGCATTCAGCTTTGGTAGAGCATTAATTTTAAAGATAATACACAAAGTTTTCATTAACAAAATATGAAAAGTTATCATCTCTATAAAATTCTGTTAACAAAATTATTAGCGATTAGTATTTAGTAAACGAGCAACGTAACTAATTACATTTTAATGGAGAGGGATAAATAAAATAAATACTGTATCATCAGTGTGTTGCAACTGATAGCCCATGCTGATCACTGCCAATCTGGTAATTCGGAAGGTAAATCATGATGAAATTATGACGACAAGATACAAGTATCATTAACGACCGAGTTGCTCATTGGCCTGAGAAATTAAGTATTGAGTCGACGCTATATTCAACATGATCATCACCATCATCATATTAAACCCATAACAAGTTCTCTGCCGGACAGAAGGCTCCCAAATACATTGCCACAAAATGGCCCCAAGCCACCTACATCGACTTTACACAAAACTGTGCAGTTCGTCTTCCCATATAGTGACGGGTCGCACTAAATTGCCTTTGCCTGTGTGAGTTTGCCCCTATAAAAATGTTTATCCCTTAACGATTTTCTACGGCTGGCTTTTCAGCAAAGAAATACTGTGGCAAGCCTCTGCGTTCCTTCATGACTATTAAGCATCACTTCACGTTTTCTTTTTTTGTCACTGGCTGAAGCACTAATTACAGTAGTCCAAACGTTGAGGTATACTCGATGTCAACATTTAACTCCTTTACCCCAACTTCGACCAACAGAGTTCGATTCGTCGATTGACGTTTTGGTCGCAGTTAAACTAACTTAATATTTGAGCTAGATACTGAATATTGCTTTTCGGCCCCGATATATGTATATTAATCTGAAGCCGTAGTGCAAACATTACGTTGTTTCGGTTTGAAGGACACAGAGCTAGTGTCATCACCGGTCATATGGTACTTAAGATCTGATGTCTCAGGGTGACGTGCGCAGTGCGGTGTCGCACAGAATGTCTGGGTGACACAGCATTTGTTATGGGCAGACGTTGCACTTACCATCCGGTGAACGTTTTGCTCGTTTCGTCACTTTATCCAATAAAAAAAATCTAAAACAATTATTTAAATAGAATTAGTCATTCTTGAGATTAGTGCGTTTAAGCATACAAACTTTCCAGCTATATTATAATAGTGACCATATATATAAGCTCCGACGATAAACTTAGTATAGATATAACTTAGTAACTGAAAGGAGCAGTCTTGCACTCTTGGCACTGTAAACATTGTCAAATATTATAAAAATTATTCCCTAAAGCAGTGTTTATTACGCGTTGGCTTACATTTTAAGGTAATTTATAGCAAAGGATAGCCTGGCTTTTCTCCAGCTAACTTTACCGCAATCAATCAGTACGACAACAAGTGCAGTTATAGCAGCATATTTAACGGAAGATTTGCGTATACAACTGATGGAGTCATTAATTACATCAAAATTAAATTATATGGACACAGTTTTTGGTCCACGACTTTTATCAAGAACAAAGAAACTTGTGCAGCGAGTCCAGAATGCTTGTGCCCGTTATTGCTTCGACGTTCCCAGAAGAGCTCATGTGAGTCCATATTTAAGTAAGCACTGTATACTTAAAATGAAACATCGTCGCAAACTTCATTTAGCTTGTCTTCTTTTTGGTGTTTTAAAACATAAAGCACCAAACTATTTATATAAAAAGTTGTCTTGGGTGTCGAGCGAGAGGTCACACGGGTCCAGGCAATGCGCGATCCAGCTAGCGACGCAACGACATAGTTCAGCTGCTTTTAGGGGTAGTTTTCGTTATGCTGCATCCAAATGCTGGAACAACATTCCACCGCCATTAAGGAACCTGCAACATATTAGTGGTTTTAGAAATAAATTGAAAATATATCTTTACGAACACCAAAAGAATGAAGTAATTCAAAAACTAGACACAAGTGCTATATGACTTATTCTTGTAAATTAATATTTCACTTCTGCTATAAATAACTAGAATAAGTAAATCACTCACTTTTCTATTTACCGTTTTGCTAATATGTTTAATTTTATTTTATATGTATTGCTATGCTGCAATTAATGACTTGAAGACAGGCTATAGATTATAGCCGATTTATTATTATATTTTGAAGATAGGTAAAACCATACTGCCAGCATTCACATTGTACAACATTATTCTTTTATTTTTATTTTAATTTTCATTTCTTTTCACCTTACATTAGAGATAATATTTTTTTTTCTTTTTTTTTTCGTTTTTCTTTCAATTAAACTCATTATAAAAATATATTGTTTAAGGTCATTATCTGATATATATATATTCCACATGCTTTTGTGAAGCTGAACCGTGACATCGCCAAACGGCCTCAGCGGAAGACCAGCGCCGGTTGCTAATAGCCGGCATATGCTGAGCTGGGACCGACTTGTGACGACATAATTTTGTAACATTTTTTTTGAGTATTGTTTGTGTAAATGTAATGTCGTTACAAATAAATGTATTTTCTTTCTTTCTTTCTTTCTTTCTTTCTTTCAGTTACTATCTAAACTTTACTCAGTTTCCAGGGATTTTTATGTCCCGTGAATTATAATTATATAAGTTATACTAACTACAATAATCGCATCATCTTCATTTCAGTTCATTCAGTACTAGTGCTCTGCTGAGCATAGGCCACCTACATAGATTAATACATAAGTTTGTAGCTCTCATTTTTGGGGGGATTTTGCCATAGATGCCACGCGTGGCAGGTGGGTTGGCAATCTCAGTTTATTTATTCAGATGTTCAAGGAAGATGATGCGGCATATCTCCTGGTTTTTATTTTCACTGTCGACTTTTACGATAGGTACCCGCGGAATGAAATGGAGTGGTAGATTCTCATGAGCCGCCACCACACGACAAAATAATCGCATGGTCTTCCGTAATATGACCTAATGATTAGAGAACCTGACTTTCATCCCACGAGTCGTGCTTTCAAAACTCAGACGGTGTTACCGTTTGTGCAAAAATACAAATTGTACGTTTTCGCATCAGGTTGTGTAAGTGAAATTTATGTTTGTAAAACACAGTCGCGATACAAAAGATTACTCAGTAATGAGAGATTTTTAAACGCTTCATTAGAAGACGTTCATTGTTATAATTTAGAGGATAACAAACCCACACACAGTCCGCCAAGTGACAAAAGTACCTGTGAACTATGGATACTATGGACACAGCTATTATTCTAAATGAAGCATCCGAACAACTCCTTACCACCCTGTCTTCTGTGGGAATATCGTTACCAGTTATTGGTTCATCGGTTGTATTTAACAATTATGCTAAATGCCTCCATCGTCTTATTTATTTATTTAAATCTTTATTGATTCCTTTACAATAAAAGGATACAAAGGGCGGACTGAATGCCTTTAGGCATTTTCTCCCAATTTTTTCAAGCAATAAAGACAAGCAGAGAAAGAAAGAAAGAGCAAAAAAACACATAAATAACTCATAAGTAATTATAGTATAAATTTAATTACACATATATACAACAAACATATGTTACGGGCTACATTTTAATATGCTAGATACAATGACTAGATGTAGCGTGGCACTTCCATGGAAAAGGTTTCACTCACTTTATATGGTTTTCGGATCTGAAAGTATTTTTATAAGTTAGCAAGTAGTATTTTTCCTGTATCGTGCAACGATAACAGCAAAAAAATGCACACACACAGACCCCCAAATCCGCTACAACTGTCTGTAGGTTATACAAAGAAGGTCATTGGGCAGAAGCTAATCGCTTAGCCAACCGAAACATTCCACTTTATATATTCTGACTGCTATTTATGTATTATGACAGCCTTACGAAAAAATAAATGTATTTTATCTGAAACTGAAAATAATAATTTTTTTTTTGAAAATTGAATTCTCTGTTTGTAGAATACATTAACATTTTCTTTAAATGTTATTTGTTTTTTTTTATTGCGGCGTCATTACGCAAAATGAAAACGATTGAGATCTTGTGTTGAACTACACTCACGATACGTGAGAAATTCTAGTGAACAGCATTTAAAAAAACCATACAGATGATAACTTCTGATCGTTGATAGGAAGATATCGTCCTTGAAACTGGCCAGATTTTTGGTTACGTTTGTTTGATTATTATAACGAAAGGTGGCCTAGTGGTCAGAGTATCTGACTTCGAAGCCGCAGGTCCTGGGTTCGAATCCCAGCCGGAGCTAACATTTGTGCTCAAACACAAATTGTTGGTTTTCGGGTCTGGTTGTGTTGTGTTTGTCCCCGTGTTTCTGGCACTGCATCCTTGCCTACCTCCGATCTTATCGCATTAGCGGTTCATCGGGCGCGGGTAGGTTGGGACGAGTGAGTGTCTCTGTGTTTGCGCGTACACTCTGTATCTCCTGCGCAATTGATAGGTATCGACAATTCTCGAAAGTTGTCGCCGTGGTCGAAATCGGCCAGGAGAATATAAGTTTATCATAATATTAAGAATTCCAAGTAATTCGTTTGTAATCATTTAATTTATTATTTGCAATTATCGGAAAGAGTTTGCATTATCTTTGATGAAAAACGAAACAGCTTTTATTTCCAAAGAGAATCCTCAATCTTTTGTCTATTTATTCATTTAATTATACCGTCTTTGTTGTTAGCCTTTTGATCGTTCAAATAATTTCATTAAATTGAACCAATTTTGATTCGCGTGAAAATGTCGTTAACAAATCATGTTTTTTTTTATCTAACAAATATTTACTGCTTATAGCTTCGTTATTGTTTTTATAACAATAACTTTATCTAAAATATTAACACATAGAGATTTTCGATATTCCGCCTGCAAAGCGTACGAACTCGGAAACCAAATGATTGCTTATGTTACAATTGTTTTTACCCCTAAACTGTTTTAAATAATAAATTATTTTTCCTCTGTATAGTCTATGATACATTGTTTCTGTTGTTTTAGTTTTAAGTGGTGGTGTTTTACTGGTGGTAGGATTCCTATGCAGGAATCCGTCTAGGTAGGTACCACCGCAGGGCCAGTTATTCTGCCGTGAAGCAGTAATGTGAACACTTTGCTGTGTTTGTGTTTGAATGGCACTGAGAGCTAGCGTCATCACTGGCATATGAGACTTAAGAACTGACGTCTCGGGGGACAGGCGCAATGTGGCGCCACACAGAAATATTCTGGATGACACAGCATTTGTTATGGACAGACGTTGCACTTAACATCAGGTGAACGTTTTGTTCGTCTCGTACCTTTCTCCAATAAAAAAGTGGAGATTTCTTTTAATAATTGTACCGTGGTAGCTAGGCGCTCGCTTTAAATTTCTTAGTATGCGAGTGACATGGGTTCGAGCCCCGGTGCCGGCACCACTAAAATTGTTAATTGCAATTTTAAGTGCTTATTTACCACGTACCACGGCGGTGAAGTAAAACATCGTGAGGAAACCTGCATGTCTGAGAAATAAAAAATATTTCGAAGATATGTGAAGTCGCATTGGAGCAGCGTGGCGGATTCTTTCTAGCTCCAAAACCCTCTCAGAAATGAGAGGAGGCCTGTGCTCAGCAGTGGGACATTTATAGCCTGAACTTTACTTTTATAACTTTTACATGAGCATGTTGTGCCGCGAATAAATTTTAATTCTACTTTCTTTCAGTATTTTCTTTATGTACGATTAAAGATTTTTTGTACTATGCTTTTGTAATGTACAATTCTTCAGCTTTTTTTTATTATGTTAGAAATAACTACTGCAAGAATAGGTAGTACCGTGAAATTTTAAATCACCTAACTGAGATACGTCGGCCACAAGTTCTACGAAACTAAAATAAAAAGGACTATGGTTATTTTTTATTATCATACATTCTCAAAGAACTGTACTGCTTCTGAACAATTTTCGAAATATTTATTCCAGTCCGCCTCAGACACTTCTTCTACGGCCTGCTCGAAAGTTGCTAGTGCATATTGCGGCATTGAAAACTGTATCCTTTTCAGTTGATATTAAAAAAAGTCACACGACACCAAATCAGGGCCACCAAATCACCATATAAGGTGAGTGACCCAAAAGCTTAACTGGAGTGCTGTCCAATAAGTCCCTCGTTTTGAGCGCTGAGTACGCAGGCGCGTTGTTATGCTGAAGCAGTAGACCGCAGAGTCCCGCATTCGGTCGCTTGTTGCTCAGAACAGTAAACATTTCTGGCAAGCATTTCGTAGTTATCATTCCTCATTGATGCTTCTAGGATTTCGTTAAGGAACTGACACCACATATCGTGTCAAAGTAAACATACCAGCTGACAAAATCAATCTCGATCGCCTCACGGTGGTAGGCGTTGGTTCATTTTGAAACAGCCAAACCGTCGACTGGCGTTTCGTCTCTGGATCATATTGATAAATCTAAGACTCATCAACTGTAATAATGACGTAAACTCGCCTGTACGAGTCAGCTTCAAATTTAGTAATCATGTCACGGGACCATTTCACGTGTGCCTGCTTCTGATCATTAGTGGGACTGTGCGCAACGCTTCCAAAATAATTATTATGGCAGGGCGAACTTGAATATTCGAATGACCCTAACCATGCAGAGGCTCTTTTTAATTGCATAAAGTGACGACTCAAGCTAAACGTTCACCTGATGGTAACTGCAACAAAAAATAACAAATGCTGTATCGCCGAGAACACTTCTGAGTATATTTTCAATAAAACACGATATTTCAATCTAGCTCGTTAAAACATGTTGAGGGAAATTTAAAATAGAATCATTCGTATTTTTAATTGTAAATAATAGAATTTTCAAAATAAAATATAACTGGCCAGTTTTATACAGAAAAATACTTTATCGCGAAACTTTTCGCGTGGCCTATCGTACTTATTTTTGATGCATCATATATACTTATACATGTAATTCGGGAATATGATGTAAACAGTCCAAATTAGTTTCCTTTCAAATTTTTTTGCTAAGGATCATAAACTTGAAAGTAGAAAAAGGAGTCAAAGTAAACATTGCTGAATTGAGCCATTTAATCGGTTCGTTCCAAAACCTGAACACAAAAAAGTGTTAAGCACAGTTTGAAATATAATTTAAGGGGATATCGAAATCATAAACTATAGAGCAAGCTAATTGCATTTCGTGAGCTGAATATGTATGAGTTATAATAACTCCCGCTATCAAACCAACGAATAAACTGGGCATCCATTAACGTTTAAATTTCCAGCGACTTTTGATTTCTAATTTAGCTTTCATAACTATCTTGACTTAGTAATTTGTCGCATTTCAAACCAATTCTTATTAAATTGTAATGGATGAAAGATCTAATTTCAAAAACTGATACATTAATTATATCATTCTTTCACCGGCACATAGTTTGTCATACATTCAATCGTTCATTCAATAAATCATTCACATTTATTAGTTTTGATGTCTTATTTGAATTAAAACTAATATTTAAAATGTTTTATACAACAATAATTGCAAAATGTTTCATATTGTATGTAAATATGGCAGCTGTGGCATTATAGCCGTTTCAAGAGGTCCAAAACAGCTGCCTTCTATCCTCGGCTACCCTAACAGTCCTGACTACAGTAGCTGAGAGTAGAAGAGTCTGCTTCACAGATCTCGCCACCATTTTAACGATTGACATCTTGGCGACATATAATGCATACATTCGTATCACATGTAATTAAAAATGAGTTTATAATTGTCATAACGATCAAGCCGTGTGGTAGCGGCCTAAGAGAATCTACCACCCCATCTCATCCCGTGGGTGTCGTAAAAGTCGACAGAGGGAAAATGAAAACCAGGAGATGGGCAGCAGAATCTTGCTCGAACATCTGAAATAAATAAACTGCGGTTGCCAACCCGTCTGCCAAGCGTGGCAACTATGGCGAAATCCCCCCAAAATGAGAGCTACAAACTTTTGTGGCAATCTATGGGGAGGCCTATGTTCAGCAGTGGACTATTGATAGGCTGAAACGATGACGACGACGAACGATCAAGCCTTAGTTGACTCTGTCATCAATGGGATGAAAACCGGCAGTGATCAACGAATAGTTAGTAGCATATTGAAACTGAACTAATATTAGCAATATTGCAACAATACGTTACAGACACAAGTACCTTAAAATAGTTAAGGAACTTACCAAATAAGTATAGTTACTGACTAACTGAAAGATACATCAAACAACAACATCACAAAACTGAATATTAAAAAAAATGCTATATGTTATTAATAGTGGTGGAAAGATTTCTATGCAGGTATATATCTAGGTAGGTATCACTGCAGGGCCAGTTATTCTGCTGTGAAGCAGTAAGCAGCAGAAAGCAGAAACATTACTGTGTTTTGGTCTGAAGGTTACTGAGGTCTAGTGTAATTACTGACCATATTAGACTTAATATCACCCCAGAGACCCGTTACCCAGAGACTTCTCTGGGTAACGGGTGTACACTACACTACACCCGTTACCCAGAGACATCTCTGGGTAACGGGTGTAGTGTGGTGCCACACAGTGATAAATCATTTGTTATGGGCAGCCGTGCACTTACCATCTACGTTTTGTTTGTCTCGTTAATTTATACAATAAAAAAAATCAGTGTTGGTCCAATATGAAATTTAATGGTAGTGTGGTATGTGGCGTGTCATATATTTCTACTCTTACAGGAATTTAAGTATTTTCATAATGTGTCTAATATATTTTAAAGTTCTATTATTTATTTATTTATTTATTTATTTATTTATTTAATGTTTATTGTATCACCTTAATACAAGGAGTATAATGGGCGGACTTAATGCCTAGAGGCGTTCTCTGCCAGTCAACCCCGGGAGACTAGAAAAATGATAGCAGGTGCAACTATGTAAAATGTAGAGTCTGGTGTGATAATATAAATATTATTACATTATAATTATATAATAATATAAATTATCAATATATATATTCAAAAAATTAACATAGATAAATATATACATAAAAATAATACTCATGTAAACAAAATAAGAGGTGAAATTAGAGCATCAGTTTACCTCCAAATAATGTTCTCTGCTAAGAAGCCTTTTGAAGGCGCTTTTGTTGGGTGCACTCCTGGTAGCTTAAAGAAGGCCATTCCAGACGACTGTAGCCTGAACTGTGAAAGAAGAGCTGAAAAAACCAGACCAGAAATAACGACCTTGGAAAACTAAATCAAGTTAAATAAAAAATTAAAATTAGATTTGCCTTTAGCTTAATGTAATATAGATGGAAATTTTCAATTATTATAATATCTTTTTCAATTTCAATATTAGTCTGCTAACAAACGGGCCGAGTGCCTTTTAAACTATTGGACAAACTATCTAGTGAAACTAATATTAGCATTACAAATTATTAGATGTTTCAGAATCTATGTCCAACCCGATTATGTAAATTAGATTAGACATAGTAAAGTCAAAATCAAAGTCAAAATTTCTTCATTCATTTAGAATTATTAAAAGCTTTTATGAATTTCATAATCTAAACCGGTTCGTAAAGTAAAACTTTATTTTTTTCTTATAAGTACCGTTTATACTACTCGTATCATAAGCGTTGAGTAATAAGCTGTTATTTTGTTATTACAAACAGACATTTCTGTTTTATTTATGTGTATAGATGTGGCCGTAGTGGTCAGAGCATCAGCCTTTAACACTGCGGGTCCCGGGTTCTAATCTCAGCCGGATTTGAGCAAAATTACAAATCATTGGTTTGCGTATCAGGTAGTGTTGTTCATATACTACCTGATACATTTTTCTGGTGGTAGGATTCATATGTAGGAATCCGTTTAGATAGGTACCACCCCAGGGCCAGTTTCATATGCCCAATAATGGAACAATTTGTCGGTGCTCTTCAGACCGAAACACAGTAAGTATCGCACACTACTACATAGGCTCCTTTCAAGGTTGCAGTAGAGTACCAGAAGTTATATTATTCGTCGCTGAATTATGCTTCAGCTAAATGGCTATAGTGCGTCAGTGGGTGCGCTCGATCTCACAAGACATACTTTTTAGTTTTCAAAGATAATAAAACACCTTTATCATAATTATTTATTAAGTATGTATGTAGACAGTATAATTTCTTTTATAGGTGGTAAAATTTCTATGAAGGAATCCGTCTAGGTAGGTACCACCCCAGGGCCAGTTATTCTGCTGCGAAGCAGTAGTGCCTATCACCCTGAGACATAGGTTCTTAAGTCTCATATGCCCAGTGATTACGCTAGCTCACAGTGCCCTTCAAACCGAAACACAGTAATATTTGCACACTACTGCTTCACGGCAGAATATATGGCCCTGGGGTGGTACCTACCTAGACGGACTCCTGCATAGGAATTCTACCACCAAGTAAACGTTTTTCTTGTCCCGTCACTATACAATAAAAAGAATACAGTGTTCGTCTGTTCGCGCACTATTGAAATATAAAACAATAACGTTTAATGGGCAATGGTATGTTCAAATATAAGCTGTATCCGGACTCACGGTCCTAGGAGAATTGTTAGTGCTGAAGCTACTTGGAAGCAAGCCAATTCGCCTCTTTGTGTGAACTGGTTGAGATAGTACGGAGCTTTGTCTACGAATCCTGGAATCGCTCGCTTATCTTAACCTAATTAACAAACGTTTTTACTGGTGTGTACATTGTATATAAAACCTATTTTTTCAAACCTCATTATATGTTGGTTTTATTCCAATATTTGGTATGTTTTGAAGGAAACTGTGAGCTAGCGTAATCACCGGGCATATAAGACTTAAGAGCTTCGTGGACGTCTCAGGGTGATGGACACAGTGCGGTCTCACACAGAAATTTTCTGGGTGACACAGCATTTGTTATGGGCAGACGTTGCACTTAAAATCAGGTGAACGTATTGCTCGTTTCATCACTTTATCCAATAAAAAAAATATCTTCATTCGTGAATAATGTTCACTGAACTAAATTTTAATAAAATATCTCTGCATAATAACTTCTAAGAAGCACACCCAGTAAGAACTCTGCACTAATACTAAACTCATTGCAAAAAATCCGGTGGTTTACATTTTTATACCGATAGGTGTCCAGCAGAGTAGAATAGCTACTAAGATATAGTACGGACAGCCTATAATGCATTGCTGTCACTACATACTACAGTGACAGCACTTCATATAGTATAATATACTGCTCGTCGGTACATAATGGGGAGGCAAGGGTTTCTTCAGTCGTACCAAAATGACGGCAACGTGGTTCGCCACCCGTCACGTCTCGTTTCCCGCGGGGGTGAAAAGTGGGTTCCGGATGTAGTCTCTACCTACCCCTTATAGGAAGTCGTGACTGACGTGACGTATGTTTACATTTTTTCCTTAGCTAGAAAAAGAAAAATTATATCAAACATGGCTTTAATATGATAATAAAGTATAACTAAGCATACTATTAGAAAAATTATTAAAATTATGAAAGGAAAATAAATTTACTCTTATACTGAGAAAATAACCCGAGAATCGTATCAATTGTTTGTTACCGTCAATGAAATCTTTGGTTCTCATTATCGTTTAAGTGTTTATATTGGATTTTAAGTTTAATATTGTAAGTGTTTGTGTTGTGAAACGGGCGATGTAAAGATAACAACTGCCAAAATTATAGCGCTGCTATTAAAAGGCGGTAGCCAGTGTTACATGTCCGGAAGTTAAACATTGGTACGGCTACTATTAGAGGAAATGGCAGCGATTTCAAAGACTACATCCATTGAGAAGTATCGAGATTCTGGAAGAAAAAATGAAATGCTTTTTAGTGAGTCAAGTACTGAGTAATCGAAAAGTTACCAATTACTCTGCGGGACGATCAGAAGTTGATATACGCAGTATTCCTTAAAAAAAAATTTAAAAGTGACGGAACGAGCAAAACGTTCACCTGATGGTAAGTGCAACGTCTGCCCATAACAAGTGCTGTGTGTGGTGTCACAGAAATGTTCTGGATTGCCACACCAGTTATTGAGTCTCATATGCCCAGTGTTTACGCTAGCTGTCAGTTCCCTTCAAACCTAAACACACTAATGTTTGCACACTACTGCTTCACGGCAGAATAACTGACCCTGGGTGGTACCTACATAGAGATTCCTGCATAGGAACTTTACCACCTATAAAAGAAATTATACTGTCTACATCTTCTGTGTGACACAGCATTTGTTATGGGCAGACGTTGCCCATCAGGTCTTGCTCGTCTGGTCACTTTCTCAAAAATATAGCTAAATGTATAAAAACTGATTTTTTTTTAATTACTTGCCTAAATCAAGTAGCTCTGACTTCATTCATATTAAGAACTTTAAGAGAAATGATATCACTGGGAGCCAAATTTACGTGAAACGTTTCAAAGCGTAGTGAAAATTTTGTGAAATATTTCTATTGACATTTTCCGCTTTAGATACAATTACATTGTATGCAATTAAGTCTAGAGTCGGAAGTAATTAAGTTGCGCTTGTGAAGGTTGAAATGTAATTTCCTCTATAAAGGTCTGACCAGAGCTTAATAACATAATCTATGCACGCCATAAATAGATGAGTGAATAAAGAACTTATAAATATATTTATTATATACTGTTAGATCCGTGGTAGGTCAGGGGATAGGTGTTCGCTTTAAATTTCATAGTAGGCAAGTGACCTGCCGGTTAATGAGAATCTACCACCCCATCTCATCCCGTGGGTGTCGTAAAAGTCGACAGAGGGAAAATTAAAACCAGAAGATGGGCAGCAGCATCTTCCTGGAACATCTAAATAAATGAACTGCGGTTGCCAACCCGCCTGCCAAGCGTGGCGACTATGGCAAAGTCCCCGCAAAATGAGAGCTGCAAACTTTTGTAGCAATCTATGGGGGAGGCCTATGTTCAGCACTGGACTAGTGATAGGCTGAAATGACGAGTGACCTGGGTCCGATTTCCGGTGCCGGTACCAATATATTTTTCAATTGCAACTTTAAGTGCTGATTTACCACGTGCTCGGCGGTGTAGGAAAACATCGTGAGGAAACATGCAGGTTGCATGTCTAAGAAATTAAAAATATTTCGAAGACGTGTGAAACGCCAACCCGCTGGGAAGCAGCGAGGCGGATTCTTCCCAGCTCCTAAACCCTCTCGAAATGGAGCCCTTTGCTCAGCAGTGGGACATTTATAGGCCGTTACTTTTTTATATATTATTAAATATTAATTATTATTTATTCTACATATTATTGTTTTCAAAATAACAGTCTTTAACTATGACGGCTAAACAATTAGGCAGTGACCATGCCTCCAAGGTTTGGATCGCATGATCTAATCCTTCAAAGGGCAGATATTTACGAGATGAATATGACTGCATTCACCTGGTATGGATTTATAATTATCATATTGCAGTAAGCGCCAAAAATATATGTAACTAATCTGGGGTGTAGAAGTCTGATTACAATATATCTGTCACGGGACGCACGGTAGTTCTGAAACATCGAAATTGATGGTTATTGAAATAATTTATAATTAAAGAAAACTTATAAGTAAATGTGGAGTAAAATAAATAAAAACAATTTTTCGTTAATATAGTAAAGATTCCACCAAAAAGGTTTCACCAAAACAATATAATGCTCTTGGTGTGATAGGTGGTGAGCCCATCGCCACCATGCGCTGGTTGGGTGCACAGTGCAGTTTAATTCCTTACTCGCCTTTTACGAGATCCATTGGATGAGATGGAGTGGTAGTATTCTTTTATCGAGCCGCCACCACACGGCAATTCCAACAAGTTGTTCAATTTATTCAATATATTCGTCTATATATATATTCGTCGTATCGCCGATACATAAAATTTCATTGTGCCTGGAATATGAGAACTGAGGAAAGTAGATGGCATCATGTATTTGGTATTTATATCGACCAGACATAGTTTTTAAGTCGTTTTTTATTGGATAAAGTGTCGAAACGGGCAAAACGTCCACCTATTGCACATAATAAAAGCTGTGGCACACAGAAAATTTCTGTGTGACACGAGACTGCTACCGTCACCCTGAGGCATCAGTTCTTAAGTCTCATATGCCCAGTGATTATGCTAGCTCTCAGTGCCCTTGAAACCGAAACACAGTTACGTTTACACACTACTGCTTCACGGCAGAATAACTAGCCCTGGGGTGGTACCTACCTAGACGGATTCCGGCCTAGAAATCCTACCACCAGTCAGATTAATTTCAATTTTGTATTAAAAAAAGTACTTTTTAAATCTTTTGGTTTTTCTTTAATCCATCGACTGTTGCTTATGTAATTGGTGCAATCGACAGGATACTTCGAAGCAGTGCGCGTTATTTGTCTAGTTTCCACGAATCGGTTCCAGACGAACAAACCCCTGTTTGTACTTTCAAGTGCTTCGTTGAGGTATCCAGAACCTACGAGCAAACGGCCGAGGACGCACTCAGCAATCAGTGCGAAGTAAAAAAAAAGATTTAATTAGTTACTTTATTATTTACTTCAATACAAAATTATTATTAATCTAACTGAAAGACTATGTCTGGTCGATATGAAAATAACATACACAATGCCATCTACTTTCTACAGTTCTCATATTTAGGCACAATGTCATTATATTGTATCGGCAGTTAACTATACTAATATTATAAATGCGTAAGTAACTCTCTCTGTCTCTCTGTTTGTTTGTTACATTTTCACGGTTCAACTGATGTATAAGCTAATGAGCTCATACAATACACATTTCAACTGTATTGACATAATGTTTTTGGGTATCGGTCTGTTTAAAAAGGCAGTAACAGAAATAACTAAGTGACTTTAGAACTTTAGAACTTTTAGTTATGAGTTTAGACTTCAGTGTTTACACTTAGTTGAAATTTAGACCTTAGTGTTTACACCTAATTGTTATACTTTAAAAATTATGTTACACCACCTTTATATTTTCGCTTACTCATTTGCGGTTAACGGTGCTGGTAGCACAATAAGTAATAATTGTGTACAGCTTTTAGTTATAAATTAATCTTGTTTTTACTGTTTGTTAACCCTAATAAATTAAAAAAAAACCGTTGAACTGACCTTGACGTAATTTGGCACAGAGATAGCTTGCGTCCTGGAGACGGACATAGGATACTTTTTATTCCAGAAAATCAAACAGCTTCCACGGGATATTTGAAAAACCTATATCCACGCGGACAAAGTCGCGGGCATCAGCTAGTATTGAATAAATTGAACAACTTGTTGGAATTGAAACAAATCAATTTATAGTCTAAATATAAAGTCAGCAATCCTTGTTCATGTTAATCATGTAACAAGTTACAATACTGTTTTTTTGTTGAGTAGACAAGCTGGCACTGAAAAGAAAATTGTTATTTATTGCAAATTATTTTCATAGCACTTACGGAAAGTAACTTTTTAAATATACATGTTGAAATATTCAATATACAAATTGTAATTTACAATATACATTTTATACATACACGATAATACCCATGTCCACTAGTTACACACAACTGAGCTTCGCAACGATAACTTCCTTCTCATGGGTTATTTTTTTTGCGTGTTACTTAATAGAAATATCCCTTTATAAAAAGTCTTTCTTTAATTAAAAAAAGTATCTGCTTATATGGAGGTCGGTATATTTTATGGAATTCCTGTGTAAAAGGGTATACGCAATGTAAATTACTGGTGGTAGGAATCCTATGCAAGAAACCGTCTAGGTAGGTACCACCCCAGGACCAGTTTTTCTGCCGTGAATCTGTAGTGCGTAAGCATAACTGTGTTTAGGATTGAAGGGCTATGAAAGGTATTATAATCACTGGGCACGTGAGACTTAGGTACTGATAACTCAGGGTGGTGTAATTGTGGTATCATACAGAAATTTTCTGACTGACAGAACATTTATTATGGGCAGACGTTGCACTTACCGTCAGGTGAACGTTTTTCTCGTTTCGTCTCTTTATCTAATAAAAAATACGCTTATATAGATAGTATACGCTTTTACCCGCTAATGAGGTTGTAATGCTGTGAAGTCGCGTAACCGTTATCACTAATGTTTGTTTGTGTTTCGTATTTACCTTGTACCGATATATCATTTTCGTATATATGTATATTCATTCGTCATAGCTCAAGGGTCGGACACTCAAACTTCCTTTAATTTCGCAATACGACAAATGACGTCACGGGTCTTGTTCGATGCCAGCACCTCTAAAATTGTCCGCCAACCCACACTGACGCAACGTGACGGATTGACCCCTCACGGACGGATCCAATATCCACTTAAAAATCAAAGAAAGGTAAGAAGTTTTTACTGGTGGTAGAATTCCATGCAGGAATCCGTCTAGGTAGGTACCACTACAGGGCCTCTTCTGTGCCAGGCCATTCTTCCGTGAAGCAGTGACAGAACTGTGCAAACATTACTGTGTTTCGGTTTGAAGGGCACTGTGAGCTAGCGTAATCACTGGATATGTGAGACTTAAGAGCTCATGTCTCTGGGTGACGGGCGCAGTGTAGTGTCACAAAGAAATGTTATGGGTGACTCAGCATTTGTGAGGTAAACTCCTTTTAATACATGCTAAACGATTATTTATGGAGGGGTAGTAATATTTAATAAGTGTCAAATATAAATCTGCTTAAATTTGAATGTGCAATCATTTTACACATTTTCCGTCAGCCCGTTTACTCAGATGCTACAGCTAACGCTCGCGCTGAAGTCCTATTTTGCATGAAAACATGCAAAACTATTCTTACAAGAACGCTAAAGTGGCAAATGAACGCCACGTACACGACGTGTTTTTTTAACAAAATTAAATTTCATATTTAGCTACCACAAAAGCAAACTAACATTAAGAACTCTAAATGATAACTTTGTCTTTATAGATATCTCAAGGGTAACTCTTCTTACTAGTGTGCACCTTGTTCTTTAAATTTGCACAGTACGGGGTTTATCAGGACGACGTTCACGGTTCAGACTATAATTGAAATTCATACCGTTCATGACTTTATTTTATCCATGGTCTTACATCGGTTATGGGAAAGTTAAAGTGAGTAAGAACTTCTGTCTGCGTTGTTTTAGCGTATCATTATTGTTTGTAATTTTTATACTTACAATAGCAAAATAATTATATCATATCTAATTTTCTCTGTTTCTCGACACTGCACTATATTTTTGTTATAGAAGTAAGGGACGACACGATCGAATCGTTCACCTAGCGGTAAGTATAATGTCTACCCGTAACAAATGCTGTGTCTTCCAGATCATTGCTGTGTAGCATCACAGTGCGCTTGTCAATATGAGGCATCAGTTCTGACACACATCTTTAGCTTCTCCTACTTTCATTAGCGTTTTCATACACGCTCGTCGGTTGCGAGTACTTTTAACGTGACCTTTCCTCAAAAGTTCACCGATCTGATTGTGATACGTACGCCTAGGTCGACCCTTACCGGCTTTCCCATTCACACTTGCCTCATAAATCGGTTTCATCTATCGGCCTATTCCTGATTATCGGCGTATATAGGACATTTGACGTTCAGATCATTCATTCTTAATCAAACAATTACAACAAACAAACAGTGTAAGCCCCGTTTACCCTGACACAAGCACTGGAATCCTCATTGAGTGATTTTCAACCTTCTTAAAAATATTTTTTATACTGGAAAAAGTGACGAGACGAGCAAAACGTTCACCTGGTAAGTACAACGTTTGCCCATAAAAATGCCGTGTCACCTAGAACATTTCTGTGTGACGCCACATCCCGTTGAGACATCAGTTCTTAAGTCTCATATGCCCAGTGATTACGCTAGCTCTCAGTGCTCTTCAAACCGAAACACAGTAATGATGTTTGTACACCACTGCTTCACGGCAGAATAACTGGCCCTCGCGTGGTACCTACCTAGACGGATTCCTGCAAAGGAATCCTACTAAAATATTAATATAACATATTTTATTGGTAATTAAACAAATATAATCTGCGCAATTTACAATTTATGACTATTAAATGATATGAAACTCAATTTGTAAAACCTGTTACGTTGATTACTCACATGGGAGCATTTGCAACATGTGTCACATTAAGACTGATGAGCAAACTCAGTATAATAGTGCGCTAAAAGATGTCACTGTTGATCCCCCAGTTTCCTCCCTTTAATCACATTAATGATGCCCGTGAGACGTGACGCAACGATTCTTGATATGATGCTGTGCGAAAATTGATAGTAAGTAAATTGTTACTCCAGTAAATAATTCAGCAAAGATGAGAGAAGCAACATTTATTTGCTTAGATACTTCACTGGTCGACGGATTCCTGTGTAGAAATCCATCTAGGTAGTTATTCTGTCTTATGGCAGTAGTATGCAAAGAACACCACAAAAATAGTGTGTTTTGGTCTGAAGGGCACTGACAGCTAGTATTATTATTGAGCATACGTGATTTTAGAACTCATGTCTCAGGTGGACGAGCACAGAAATGTTATGGGTAGCACAGAAGACCTTGCACTAACGAGTACCATCATGTGAATCAGCGTCTCCCTTTCTCCTATACAAAAAAAACCTCCCGTATTTAATAACATAACATAAAGTAGACAAAGCAGCGTCACCGTCGGCTTTATATTAAAGCTTCCAGCTTCTGATTTCGAGATTCAAAAAAGCAATGGCACTGAGCTAGTCATCACAGTCCAAGTTAATGTATTCGGAAATTCAAACCGCGTCACAAAATGGCGCTCACTCACGACGCAATTTCCTATTTAGCACGTGGCGATAACTATAGGAATCGTCTTTTCAGCATACGTTAATTATTCATAGGTATAATTTTACTTCCACTTAGATCTAACGTAGACAAAATTCATTTGATATAGAATTATTTTTAATTCCTTGTAAAATTTACCAACTCGTATCTAATTATTTTCTGTGATTTATGTGAGTTTATCTTAATAGATATTTTAACCAACCAACTTACTACGTACGCTACCATTTTTCGGCCGAAGAGTTAGGTAATGTAAGTACAGGGCAAATAAGATTAGGGAACTAATGTTTCAGAGTTACAAGCGCTGTGTGGTGCCACACAGAAATGTTCTGAGTGACACAGCATTAGTTGTGGGCAGACGAATCAACGTATACTCAATTAATTTCAATTAAAAAACCTTCATGATTTATACATATTTCTACGCAAAGTTGTAGCAATCGGTTCGACTGAAAAAAGAAAGCTATCTTTTATTTTTTATTTTATTGTATAAAGTGACGAAACGAGCAAACCGTTCACCTGATGGTAAGTGTAACGTCCGCCCACCACAAATGCGTGTCACCCAGAATATTTCTGTGTGACTCCACACTGCGCCCGTCACCCTGAGACATCAGTTCTTAAGTCTCAAACGCCCAGTGATTACGCTAGCTCTCAGTGCCCTTCAAACCGAAACACAGTAATTTTTGCACACTACTGCTTCACGGCAGATAACTGGCCCTGGGGTGGTACCTATCTAGATGGATTCCAGCATAGGAATCCTACCACCAGCACAGTACCAGCGTAAAAATGAGTATAACAGCTTACAGCTTTCCGAAGCATTCCTTCATAGTGCACTGCAGTGACAACGTACCTACGTTTTGATTGAAAGGACGATGTCTATGGGTCTGGCACTTACTATCTGACAAGAGCATCTGGTGGCGGTAACCGGTGTCTGTTTCAGTATGCTTGTGCTCGCTTATCTGGAGGAAGGGAGGTGCTCCTCAAAAACTAGGAAAACTGCTTCAAACAATTTTTGATCGCAAATTAAGTTGGCATTATTTTACTGTAAATAATTTTCGCAAAGTAACGTACTATTGTAATTAGTAACTTCCAAATTTAAAATTTTTACGAATAATTTATGTCAAAAAAAATCTTAGTCAGACAACCATTTCGTTTTATATTCATGACACAGTAAAACTTAAATAACGTTGTCTGGAGGCAGTCTTATAAATTGCCCGAATTCTTGGCTGCGGAATTGGCAACGGGCCAGCAATAACAGTTTTCTCAATAACGGCATAGAAAGGTTTAAATTAAGATACTTATAAATTAGCAACAGAAATATTCACTTTGTAGCTTGTAAGTTGTTTTCACTGATAAGTTGATCCTTTTGTATCAAGTTTGATGAACACATATTTCATAGCTTAAGCTTTCTGAGTCCAATAGGAAAGCAAAAAGGCATTTCATAGATTTTTTGTTTATATACGAGTATACTAAGTAGGCCGTTTGGTGAGCACAGTAACTAAACACTCGCTTCTTCTTAATTCTTCGCTGCGGGTCCTAGGCTTGATTTCCAGGCGGAGCTACAAAAATTGTGCATGTACGTCTTAATCAGAAGCAATTGTTAATTATATTGAAAAAAACCAAGCAGAAATTTGATTTTCTCTTTACACAGAAAACAGAAGGTAACACAGTTACATATACGAGTATAGTGTACTGCGTTTATATAGTCTAATTTTTATGTCTCATAAATAAGTACACAGACAGATTATATGACAGCTGACAGCGACACAGTTAATCTCGTGATGAAAATGTTACATAAAGTATCGCCACCAAAATACTGATTGAATGAGCTTAGCAAAGTGATTTATGTAGGCGTACCAGGTGACGCTTATACATACGAGTATGTTCAAAATCTATACGTTAATCTAGCGTAGTAGGTAGTGTGCCATTTTTTACGGTCTGTCCGTCATTGAATTAAAACTGGATGCCGATCAGTGGTCGAAATTTTTCCGTAATTCGATTTTTTTAAGTTGTACGTTACTGAGGTTTGGGTAGTTATTTGTTGGCAACATTTAAAAATTCTATGGCGACAATCGCTACTCCGTGCGACTGTTTAAGACTATTATTTGATATTTGCAGTAAGAACGGTAACTAATGTGACAATGTGATTAAATTGTCAATATGAACGTTAATACCGGTATACGTAAATACTATGGTATCGGGAAAAGATGACTAGAAGCCAAAATAATTTTAATCAAAATCATTTTAAATGGACCGAGCACAAAGGCAGTTATAAAAAAAAGGCCAAATACATATATTTAAAAAATAAAGAAGAAAGTTAGTCGCTTGGTCGCCGAAAACTATAAATAATGAACAAGATGAAGAATATCTAAGCGACGATAGGATTCATCACAGAAGCCTGAGAGTAAGACCAGTTGACGCGGGATATTTTTATGAATTCAGTGATGTATAGAAACTCAATATCGGCCGAATTGTCGCTTAGTCGATTTTTTTTGAGATACGAACAAAACGTTCACCTGATGGTAAGTTTAACGTCTGCCCATAACAAAATGCTGTGTCATCCAGAACATTTCTGTGTGATACCACACTGCACCCGTCACCCTGAGACATGAGTTCTTAAGTCTCATATGCCCAGTGATTACGCTAGCTTTCAGTGCCTTTCAAACCGAAACACAGTAATGCATGCACACTACTGCTTCACGGCAGAATAACTGGCTCTGGGGTGTTACCTAGACGGATTCTTGCATAGGAACCCTACCACCAGTGGTGGTTTATAGATAAGATCATGATTATCATGATATTTCAAGCAACTTTTTACCTATTTTAGAATTTAGTAATTTGTTCCTTATTCAAAAGGAATGTATAGACTATATTCGTTTAAACCTTCTCCGTTACATTATATAAGAGGAAATATCGTTGCCTGCACAAATAGCTGTCTAGAAAATAAATGCTGTTTGTTAAGGTAAAAGTATAACAGATAGCGATGTGGTTACGGTCTCGATATTTTTAAAACGATTCATAAGAGTGAACGATTGTTATTATCTTTTAGTGTTTGCTTTTATTTTATATAAAACATATATATATATATATATATATATGATAGTTTCTTTCCCAACTTCCCATTACACAGATATTCAGAAAAGTATCGAGGGATCGATACTTGGTCCATTTCTGTTCTTGGTTTACATTAATTATCTTCGTTATTTGGTAGAAAATATGTCTTAGGTAGTTATGTTGGCTGATGATACCTCATTGTTGTTTAAAGTCGACAGAAATGACTTAGCACTATAACAGCCCAATAAGATATTGTTTCCAATTGGTTTGCGGCAAATAATTTACTTTTAACTGCGGGTAAAACAAAAGGCAATGACATCTCCAAGTCGGCACATAATATATATTATACACATAATAGTAATTCAGAGACTTCTAACCTTTCCTTTGAAAATACAACAGGTTTTCTTGGAATAGCTGTTGATTCCTAGCTACAGTGGGGTGCACATATTGTAAAAATGGCTTCGAATTTAAGTTATGCCATTTTTGCTATAAGAAGGATGGACAGTTGACTGATGGGGCTACAGCTAAATTAGTCTAATTTGCATACTTCATATGTCCTATAGTGTATTACCGTGGGGATCCGCGGCTGGTCTGTAAATAATATTCATTTTGCAAAACAAGCATTTCGGGCAATCTATAACTTGGGTCCACGCGAGTCGGTACGAAAACTAACCAAGGATACTAATATTTTGACACTTCCGTGGTTGTATATTTATGAAAATGTAATGTAAGTGTGGAATCACGTGAATTTATTTAATACAAAAGTGACTGTATCCTGTACAAGGCGCCGAGTCGACGCTAGAGGTTCCTGTGTTTAGGATAGTCAAAATTAGAAAATCTTTTCTTAGTAGATCCATCAAATGTTATAACGAAATTCCTAAAAGTGTGAATCAAAATACTGACGTATAATTCAACAAATTTGTCAAGAAGGCATTATTAGAAAAAGCGTATTATAAAATAAATAATTACATAGAGGACGGAGATGTGTGGAGATAACTCTTACTCTGCACTTGCAAACTCCCTGGCTACTAAATTTATGATGTAATTTTTATGTCATTCATAAATGACATTATGTAAAATGGCATTAAAAAAAAAGAAAGACCCCAGAGTTTCTTGAAAAGGAAGAGTAGTACAGTCTTACAGTTAGATAGTATTGCATCTGTTACATGTTCGTCGTCGTCCTTTCAGCCTATCACAAGTCCACTGCTGAACATAGGCCTCCCCCATAGATAGCTACAAAAGTTTGCAGGTCTCATATTGGAGGGATTTTGCCATAGTTGTCACGCTTGGCAGGCGGGTTGGCAACCGCAGTTTATTTATTCAGCTGCTCCAGGAAGATGCTGCTGCCCATCTCCTGGTTTCAATTTCCCTCTGTCGACTTTTAAGACTCCCACGGGATGGGACGGGGTGGTAGATTCTCTTAGGCCGGTTAATCATATAAGTATTTGAAGCTAACAAACCGGCCTCTTAAAAAAATATGTTCATCATAGCCTAATGAATAAATAAGCCGTCTTAGCTGAAGAGCCAGGCGCTCGCTTTAAATTTCATAGTATGCGAGTGTCCTGAGTTTAATACTTGGTGCCGGCGCCACTAAAATTGTTTCGCAATTTTAAATGCCAATTAAACACTAGGTGTAGGAAAACATGGCGAGAAAACCGGCAAGTCTGTGATGTTAAAAATATTTCTACGATTTGCGAAGTCAGCTAACCTGCATTGGAGTAACGTGGCGGACAATTCCCGGCTCTAAAAGGCTTGTGCTCAGCAGTGGGTCATTTTATAGGCTGTTACTTTACTTTTTTTAATTAATAAAGAGTAATAAATTTTGGATTAACTATCTAAAATCAAAAGTTTTCTGTGAAAGTGAATATTACAGATTACTTAAATAATGTTTAAGAATAAGTCTTACTGAGAGACTAATTTTCCATTCATTCTAAATAAATTGTTATAGTTCTCGTAACTGTTCAAAGTAAATTCTTACGCCCTATGCACTGTAATAGTTTTAAAAGTCGAACAGCGACTTAAGCAATGATTCTTTCTAATATGATAGATATGATTGTGATATCCTCCTGATTTTCAACCACGGCGACAACTACCTAATACTGTCGGAATTTATCAACTACGCAGGAGATATTATAGTGCCACAAGTATGCTATATCCAAAGCAATGCGAACACACTCACTCGTCCCAACCTACTCGTGCCCGATATATCTCATGCGAAAAGGTCGGAGGTAGGTTACGATTCTGTTTCAGAGACACAAAGCCAATTACAACATAACCAGACCCGAAAACCAAGAATTTGTATTCTTGCACAAATAGTGGCTCCGGCTGGGATTCGAAACCAGGACCAGCGGCGTGGCAGTGTGGCACTCTAAGTACCACGTGGTCGTTATTCACTCATTCGGTTAATAAATTGTGTGATATGAAGTTCGTAATATGACTTGTCGCATAAAATGAGAACTGTTTGCGACCACCCAACACCGAACATACGCAGATAAATTTTCTCCACTATAACGGCTTTATTAACTAAAACCTACCTATAGAACATGCACGAAAAAATTTCAACTTTCGAAAAGTAAAATTTCAGTTATCACATAGAAAATATTTGTATGAAAACGTAAGTAATGTCAACCTAAATTTTGAAGCGTGAATCAAATGCACGTACGTTAAGTAAAACGTAACACCGCCATGACTTTGTGACCAATTTTTCTACAGAAATTTTAAAATGTGGCAGTATGAATCGAAGCCAGGGTATCGAGAATTTCGATATAGCATTTCACTGAGGTTTTTGAAGTGACAGAGCTTGCATCAAGTCGGAGCAGCAAGGGCTTCGTTTGACTGCCTCTCGTAGCCGCTACCATAATAGACAGAAGGTAATCATCCATCACCTAAAATAAGAAAGTAATCGTTTACAGGAAGTGTGACAAATAAAATCCAGTGAGACTCCAATGATGCAGTTAGAGAAAGACCGACTGCGCCATGCCGTTCTTAGGCTGTCAGGCGATGATGACGAGTCGATATTACACGATCCTGAGAAGATAGATACCATTACAGCTGAAAAGCTGCCGTGGCTAGAAAAATAATATAGTCGATGTGATTACGATTCATTAATAATATATCCATTATTCTTAATTTGGCTCAATAAACGAAATATGCAAGCATTACCTGCTCTGAAGTGGCACGGAGAACCCAAGGGAATGTAATTTTCATCGAAGGTGAAGTTCGCCTTAAAAGAACACAAAACCCACCAGATCCATGAAGCGTATAAACGGAGATATCCCTATCGTAAACATTTTGTTTCAATGATTCTTTGAAGCAATTTGATCCGAAGAGGCATTTGTTTGGATAGCGGCCAGTGTACATTGATGGACGTGTTGCGAAAGAATCCAAGGCAAAAATATTCACTCACAAACAGGCAAATGTTAGGCCACAACTAACGGTTGCACTAGATACTTGTCTTATAGATCACACTCTCTTGGCACTCCAATATGATAACCACGGCGATCATCAATCTTTTAGACTCCGACACGTGGCAATACTAAATTTAATCAAATTATAGTGCCGTGTCAATGTTTTGTCATATGTTTCCAGTTTGGGGGGGCAACAAAAATGAAGTTTAGATTAGAGTGGCCAGCGATTTAAGTGTACATACAGTAATTATTCATACAGAAGACGCTATTCAAATATTGGTGTTACTTATTTGATTAATTTGGAAAAACATTAACTGTGTCCTTCGACTCCAGTAACAGTATGAGAAGAAGAGTTCTGACAATGTCATGTTAACAAAATTTCGCCAAGAACAATTAAGAGACGTCGGTATTTTACAATGAAGTAATACAATAATAAAAAAATGTTTTTTGTATGACTTTAAGCAAATAAACTATGTTAGGTTTCTATTCAGAAAATATTTCCTAATTTAAACTTTTGGTAGGTTGGTGGTTTCGTAAGAAGTCTGTAAACTATTCTATATATGTGAACCCGTATGTCAACAGCTTTAAAGTGGCCCTTGAGCCAGTTCCATATAACGAGTGCAATAAAGACATATTTATAATTACTGCTGAAAATAGACCAACAGGATCTACCCGGGTCACTATAGTACACCAACTACGAATGAAGTTTGTTACATAAATTGTAAGAGTTACAATTTTTACTCTACCCTTAAGCATCTTAAGCTACGGCAAACGGTGTAATCTTGTAAAATTTATAATTACTGTTATTTTTATTAATATAATAATTGGTTACTGTTTGTTTATCCAATTAAATAAAAACTATTCAAATGGGTCTTTAATTGGAATATCGCAAATCAAAAGTTCTGCAGTAATAATTAAATATTCCGTGGGTAAAAAAGTGAAAAAACTAAATTATTTGCTCGTACTCTTACGGCTTTATTATAAATATGGCAGAAGCCGAACCATAGGCAAATCCAGACAAAAAGTTTTGAAAGCCAAAATGGATAATAAAAAGAAAGAAAAAGTTTTGAACGCTAATGGATGCCCAGAGTTTATTCGTTGGGTTGATAGCGAGAGTCAATATAGCTCATAAATATTCAGCTTTTGAAATGCAATTAGCTTCCATAGTTTATCCTTTAGATCTCCTCGTTTATTATTTTTCAATATGAAAACGTAAGGTCTGTGCTAATTAAATACTGAAGTAATTAAATAAACCATGCCCTATGTTCAGTTTTACATTTGTTTTTACCTTTTTCTTTTACAACCCTCGTCAAGTAATTCTGAACAGAGAAACTACCTTGACCTCGTTTCGTAGTAAAAATGTAACCCGTATAATTTCGTACTGTCCGTCTGTTCGTATGTCACAGTCATTTTACTTAGAGGCTATTTGCACTACATAGATACAATTTTCAAGTAAGGTGTTTCTTATGCACCGCTGTGGTGAAATTACGAAAAAAAAGTAACTATTTCATTTAAGCCAATAGTTGACGGCATATGCGCTTCTAAAGTTGTAAAAAGTGAGCTCTCTCTTCCCCTCTAACTTTTCAACCACGCGGAGGAAAATTCAGAAAAATATTAAGGTGGTAGAACTTAAAACACACTTTCAACGAAAATTGTGTATTGTGTGACCACCAAGGTCGGACACGCACTTTGCCGGTTTTTTAATCGAAAAAAAACTGTTGTATGACAGATACAGTATGGTTATTTTCTATTTAATATTTCTAGTCACACAAAAATAATAGAATAGTGATTTAACGAGGAAAGGAAGGAAGCATCCTGGGGCCACCTTTATTCCTTGTATATATCAATGACATATTGCTTTCAGTGCATTCAGTGCTCATACATGGCACGAAGTATATAGACTTGATCCGAGTATCACATCACAAGATAATGATTGGCGCTAAATATTAAAAAGTCTAAATATATGACCTTCGCTATAAGAAAGCAAAATAATCACCCATTTTCACTATATGTTTATTCTTGTCTTGAGTGGGGCGAAAAGATGCCCTTGCTCTGTCGTAAAAATACTACAATACAATCGTCTAATCTTCATTTTGAAAAACTTAAGACATACAGCAAACTGCCATACTAAAATCTTAACAGTGCATACTACATGTACCGTGGCAGTCTATTACTGCATAACCTCGTGAGACGGATCAACTAAGACCATCGTCTTTAACTAGAGTGAGCAAAAAGGTTTAAAAGTTGCTTTGTTTAAAAATGCAGCCTTCTTGCCATTTCACCGGCCAATTGAACCTGTCTATTATGATCTTCACTATACTACGCACGCATTCCAAAGTAAGATACGATACCCATGTGATTGTTGCACAGGTAAGAAAGGGTACAGTTTGTCGATCTATAATAGATCGACAAGCTGTACCCTTCAATACCTTCTTTCATAAATCCGCTGCTTTCTAGGCGCATATCTGTATTACAAAATTAACACCGAGTTGGAGATTTATTTACTTCCTAGCTTCTAATTTCAAAATAAAGTTTGTTATTGACTTCAAGGATTATCGGATTAGAATACAGAGTTATTACTTGCACCGTTATATTGACCGTATAAAATATAAAACTACCAAAGTACATAAAAGACATCTACGCATTCACACACACACACACACACATATATATATATTTATGCACTCACATTAGCTCACAGAGAGAGAGAGAGAGAGACATTCACACTCACACATAGTTACTTGCCGTCTATATAATCTTGAACTACAATTTGTATTGGTTCATCATTAGCCTAATTGTTGTTAGTTGTGTTTTTACTACTTCTCTTACCTGGCCTTAAATCTACCATGAGCGCCCGCCTCTTACATTTTTATTTTTAAAAGACCTGAGTTCTGTGTATAAGGGGGTAAATCAAAGACAAAACAAAATACATCGCGTAAACTGTATTTAAGCATCTGTTATAATGATTAACAATAAACGATCCTTAGTCGGCTCTATTGGCGCAGAAGCTAATTCATTGGATTCTGCGCTAAGGGTCGCGGGTTCGATTTCCGCACGGAAAAATATTTCTCTGGCCTTCTGAAGTTTGTGCACATGGAATTTATGTAAACTATATGTAAACTACGACCACAATATAGGAGAAATCCGAGTATAGGACAAGTTTTTTTTTAAATATAGGCCATTTCAAAATTTGAAAGGGTGCCATCGTTAAGCGTGTAATCACCACGCCAGTTTTAAATCTAATCTTCACCATAAAAAATAAATATTTACAAATCTTAAGAAATTTAAAAAATCATGGCTTGTTAACGACGTTTTCGGACAAAAGAAAATAAGTGAAATTCAATTCGAATTTATTCGAATGATCAAAAGCCTTCGAAAATGAAGGAATTTTCAATAATTTAACGTTTTGACGAAATACAGAGAGTTGTTTGTAGAAATAAAAGATTTTCTCCATTCAACAAAGATATTTTCCATGTTTCCGACAATTGCTAATAATAAATTAAATGATTACAAATGATTAGGTTTGGTTTTAAAATATTTAACATCATTCTTTATTGATATGAATTCAAAAAACAATGATGTTAAATAGGAAAATAATTTAGACGGACATTTAAAGTTTTCGGTTTTCAAAAATGTTACTTCAATTTTCTTTTTAAGTAGTAAATTTCAAAAAAAAATGAATAACAAAAGAAAATCGATGTAGGCTTTATTATAACAAGCGTTTTTATTTGAAAACACAAGGACCAATAAAGAATAAAGAAGAATTAGTGCAAAACATACAGAACAGAAAAAGATATATATATATATATATATATGCATAAATACTATTATTAAATTGAAATATTTCATATTTTCATGATACTATATTATATATGTATATAATATATGTTTATTAACGAGGACCTAATACTGACCGCAAAGTGACCTCGATGTGAAAACAGTGCGCTAAAAAGCACTGCAAGTTGCAAACTGCACCAGAACAAAGTTTTTCTATATAACTTTAAAACGGTAGACTGAAAATTAATTGCGAGAACTCTGTACAGTACTACTATCTTAAATTACAGTTTAGGCACTACAGTTGAATATAATATATTGGCACGCCAAAGTTAATAGTTACACACGAATACAATTGTATCAATGATATTACACAAGACGAATTAAGTATAATAACACTTTTATGCCTACTACATTATGTGCTACATTATAATTTTTGTACATTACAGAAGTCATTAATATTGTATTTTTTTTTTAATTTGTCAAGAGTTTTTCTTTTAAATAAGGGCAGGGGTATTTTTTTAAGTCATCAGTCATTCGCGGGAAGGAATCTTTATTAGGGCCTTCATTGAGACCGCATTAAAATAAATATAAATTTTTCATTTACCAGACACTTGGCCATTTCTTGTTTTGGAGTAGGTAGTAACAGTTCCTATAAAGACAACTTAATTTCCACAAACTTTATAAACCTAATAATGCTCGAAGTAATAAATAAAAACATAATGATTTCTTATATTTACGCGAACAGTACTCATTTAAATGAAACTAATTTTAAGGATTTTATCGCGTTTTTTTTTTTACTATTTATAACCCGACGTTTTGAGTGCTTTACAGTAAATTTTATTTGATTGAGAATTGCCAGTCTTCACATGTCCTCGATTATTTTTTATTTCTCAGACATGGTCAAACAGGTATTCTCTCTATTTTGTTAAAATGTAATTAACCATTTTACTTATACGGTGTATTGTGTGTATTGTGTGATTTATGTGTGAAAGAAAAGAAAGAAATAAAAAACTTTATTCAATACTACAACACAACATACATTAGAAGTTCAAAAGATAAGTAAACAATTAGATACGTCGTATTTCATTTACAAACGTACGTTGGGCTGTAGCAACAAAAAGGCTGGAAACTCAGCAAAATGCTATGGCGGTGTTGCCACAGCGCACAGTGCGCAGTGATTACACTAGCTCTCAGTGCCGTTTTAACAGAAACACAGAAATGTTCTGCTTCATGGCAGAATAGTTTAAGTAAGTTTGTTAGACGATACCCAAATTTTTATTCTGCTATGGACGATTAACCTCGACGTTGTGATTCATGGCTGAGTCCAGTTATCATCTAAAGTCTAGTTCTGGTCCTTATTCCATGTCTACAAAAATATATAATAAACTACCGAATGACATAAAAAATTAAAAAAAAATACAAAACATTTCACTAAAAATTAAGAGCGTTTCTAACTTTCGTTATTAATAATAGTGGAGAATATTTTGAAAAATAATTCAGATAGATGTCTGCCTCTCACATACATTCATTGCTACGCCCGACCGGGTTCATTAATATAATTTCATGTAAAACTATCTGAAATAAATATAAATAACTCTGGCCCTGGGGTAGTGGAGTAATTTATAATTGATAGTGCACTGGTGGGTGTAACGTCCGTGGGTAAGTGTACCGACCTTGACGGATTCCTGTATTAAAAATCCTACTACTAAAAATGAAAATTAACTTCCAGATATTTGACGTTGTTCATTGTAAAAGATAAATATCAGAATGTACGTTATAACACTGCAAACCTGTAACCCTGTACATCATCTGTAGCCAGATTTAGATAACTTTTAATTTGATGGTAAATTTGACCAACGAACCAAGTGCCTTTTAAACTGTCTGAACTAGCGCAACTATCGGGCGAAACTAATATTGGTGTAACAAGCTATTAGCTTCTACAACTGCCTTAAAACCTTCTAACTACGGTCAGATTATTGAAATTAAATTTGATGTAGTCAGTCTGCGTTTATTTATTTAGTAACATTCCATTTAGTGGTTAGATTATGTGGCTATTTACTGTATTGTGATTGTCCTAGTATCACTAACACTGTATCCGATTTTTTATTTTTTATCCGCTTAGGTATTAATAACGAATTGGTAGTGAAGTTGACATTTTCTAATAACTTTGTTCGAAATAGTACACCTAATTAATTTAGCCTTACATTTTATGTCAAGATGACTCAACTGGAAATAGTACATTAAACAAAAAGTAAAGTAACAGCCTATAAATGTCCTACTGCTGAGAGCAGGCCTCCTCTCATTTCTGAGAGGGTTTTGGAGCTGGGAATAGTCCGGCACGCTGCTCCAATGCGGGTTGGCGGACTTCACATATCCTCGAAATATTTCTATTCCTCGGAGATGCAGGTTTCCTCACGATGTTTTCCTTCACCGCTAAGCACGTGGTAAATCAGCACTTAAAATTGTAGAACAAATTTAGAGGTGCTGGCACCGGGGAACGAACCCAGGTTACTCGCGTACTATGAAATTAACTGCGAGTCAGGCACATTACAATAGATAAATTAATTTTGACGCTCGACGTGATATACTTACAGCTTTGTGTTTGTTAAGCTCCTTCGAGTCTGATGGATGATGTGATGTTGTCCTAGTCGATTTCGACCACGGCGACAACTTCCGCCTACTGTCGAGAGCCTTCAACTGCGCAGGAGTTATTATAGTGGCACAAGTGTACGCGCAAACACAGAGGCACTCAATCGTCCCAACCTAAACGCACCCGATGTTACGCTGATGCGATAAGATCGGAGGTAGGCTAGGATGCAGTGTCAGAAACACGGGGACAAACACTGCGAAACCAGACCCGAAAACCAACAATTTATGTTTTAGCACAAATGTTGTCTCCGGCTGGGATTCGAACCCAGGACCCGCGGTCTAGAAGTCAGGTACTCTGACCACTAGGCCACGCGGTCAGTCTGATGGATACTGAGAATTGAAAGGACAAGTTTTGCACCCCTGATTTACTTTAACAGTGGTCGTTTCGTGTTAAATTTCAAAGCATATCTGCTCTTAAAATGTCAAAGTCTGTTCTTAAAATGGAAGCTCTCTCGGACGATTTCCGTTCCGTATCCGATAATCAGATTTGCTTTTCATAGCACGCAAGTGTCTTGGATTCGGCAGTGTCTATGATTTCCGGTGCCGCCATTGATAAATTTGTTATTATTTTATCTTCTGATTTATCCTGTTCTTTTTTTTATTGGCGAGGAAACGAGCCAATCGTTCGAGCAACCGGGCAGACGTTTCTGCCACGCCCAGAGCATTTCTGTTTGACACCACACTGCGCCCGTCACCCTGAGACATGAGTTTTTAATTATTATATGCCCAGTGATTACGCTAGCTCTCAGTGCCCTTCAAACCGAAACACAGTAATGTTTCCACGCTACTGCTTCACGGCAGAATAACTGGCCCTAGGGGATACCTTATATTAAGAATAACCTACCAAGACGGATTCCGGCATAAAAATTCTACCACCCGTAAATTCGCGATGAAAGTAAACATTGTGACGAACCTGTGTGTCTGAGATGTATTTTAAAATATTTCGTCCACTGCTGAACATAGGCCTCCCCAATAGAGCTTGATTACCAAGCAATAGATTTTTACCATAGTTGCCACGCTTGGCAGGCGGGTTGGCAACCGCAGTTTATTTAGTCAGATGTTCCAGGATGCTGCTGTCCGTCTCCTGGTTTTCATTTTCCTCTGCCGACTTTTACGACACCAACGGGATGAGATGAGTTGGTAGATTCTCTTAAGCAGCTTCCACCCGGCAAATCCCCACATATTGCGAGCTACAAGCTATTGTGGCAATCTATTGGAGAGGCCATGTCCAGCAGTGGACTAATTGTGGGCTAAAATTCGATGACAGTCTGAATAGCAATGAGAGACCATGACAACCACCACACGGCATGTTGCAGATTTCTATACTGCTAATAACGTAGTTGCTGGGGTTAGGAGAAGCTCGCTGCGTACTTTTTCTGTAATTGCCGTCGTTCATCAGTGATATTATCACGTCGGGGTCATCAATTGAGCAGTTGAAACGTAAAGTAGATAAAAAGTAATGTACCAGCATATAAGTATCCCAGACAGACTTAATTTTTTTTTTATTTATTTGGTAAGCAAACAATGTTTTTAATACAGAAAACAACAAATTCATACTAAAAAAAAACATACTTCAGTTAAGTTTCCACTAAATTACTAATATATAAATAAAGAAAAAGCAGGCTTTAATTGGACCATACCACACAATGCACGTAAATATAGTTAAAAAAAAAACAAAATTAAAGGAAATAGAAAATTACTTAAACAAGGCTAAAAATTGCAGAACAATTTTAAAAGTGCCGACTCCGGGGATCGAACTCAGGTTACATTGATATTTTATGGCGAGCGCCCGGCCTCCTTGGCTCACGCCTCCTCCTGTATCTGTGTGCGTTTTACAAACATACATTTCACATTTACAGCACAACCAGATCCGGAAACATACAATTTGTGTTTTAGTACAAACATTGCTTCGTGCTGGGATTCGAGCCGACCTGCAACGTAGAAGTCGGGTACTCTAACCACTACGTCGTCGACATTATTCTTTGTTACTTATATATATGTGTAGTTAGTATTTAAAAAACTGTAGTCTGATGCAGGATATACAAGCGTCATCTGAGAAGTTAATTCCTGTTTGTAGGTACCATATTTACCTCGTAGAATTTTCTCATGTGGCGACACGTATCCCGAAGCATGAAATATGGGCGCCAACTCGAAAAGTGACAGTAGTGTTTTTATGTAATTTTATAGTTTCTGTGTATATTTGGAGTTTTGACGTTTAATATTGATAGTTTATTATGCAGCAAGTGCTCCTGAAAGTGTACAGTGATTCAATTCAAGACCAAAATTGTGCTTTTCGTTTAGTCTCCACCAGTCCAGCAAATCTTTAGTAAAAGTCAACTATCAATTTACTGTCGATCAAAATTTTGTAACTTGCTGCTTGAAGATTGTATATTTGGATATATTACTTGACACTGGAAAATAGTTTATGACTGTTTCCATTAATAAATAAATAAATAAATAATACAGCAAAAACGTATAACTAGATGCTTATCGCGAAAAGAGAGTAATGACATTAGTAAGAAAACGCTAATCTCTGAGCAAAATGCAAACAACTTCCAATAAAAGTTCGTTCTCACGATGTCGTATTACTAAAATAAAGCTGGAGAGTTTGTGTGTTTGAGAACGCTAATCTCAGAAAATAATATTCTGATTTGAAAATTTAATTGGGTAGCCCGTTTACTGATGGTAACGAAAAGGGCCTAGCTGTGCATGCTCAGGACGGAGATACCATGCTGTACAGTGTGGCCATACATGTTTGACTTCTTTCACACGGATGAAACCGGAGGGCATACCTAGCAGAAATATACAACAATAAAGTTTATTAGCAGGGTGTGGCGTGTACAAATTAAAGTTGTAACGGGACTCAATCCTAGGAGAATTGGTAGTTGCTCAAGCTAGTTGGAATCTAGCCAATTCGCCTCCTGAAATGAACTGGGAGGGAAAGTATGGGGCTTTGTTTACGAATCCAAGAATTGTTTGCTCATCTTTACCTTGTTGTGACACATTTTAAGGTGAAACTCTGATATTATTCCGAAATTTAATACATACGCCACCGCTCGTTACTTATTTTTGTCACTACATTATTACTCTAAAAGTTTCAACAGGAGTTCTTAATAGTAAATAGTATATACCGAGGCAGCTCAGGGACTCGTTCGAATCGAGTGACCTGGGTACGATCCCGATGCCGGCTTGTCTAAAATTGTTAATTGCAAAATGTAAGTGCTGTTTTACCACGTCCTCGGCGGTGAAGAAAAACATGAGGAAACTTGCATTGAGAAATAAACAAAAAAATAATTTCGACGACATGCGTGGCAAATCGTTCACTGCTCCTAAACCCACTCAGCTTTAGCTTTTACTGTTTTTAGTACTAATACTTTATTCAAGAAAACTGTTTACAAATGTGTTCCAATTAAGGACTCGATCCTGTGACGTTATTATTTTCGGACCGCACTCTAACCGATTAGGGGCAAGAGCGCTGTCTAGTTTACACAACCGTCAATCAATCGTCTACCGCTCTGCCACTTACTGAACGACCAATTAGTTAGTGAGTTGATCGCATCTTACGTGTAATATAATATAACTTCGCCTGCGCAGAATTTTGTTTTTTCAATGACAACCATACTAATATCATAAATGTAAAAACAATCTATGTCTGTCCGTCTGTCTGTTCTTTACCTTTTCACGGCGCAACCGCTAAATCGATCTTGATGAAATTTGGCACAGAGATGGACACAGGATTAAGGATTAGCAAGCTGAAGTGGCAATGGGCCGGCCATATAGCTCGAAGAGCCGATAACCGTTGGGGAAGAAAGGTTCTCGAGTGGCAACCTCGTACCAGCAAACGCAGTGTAGGGCGACCCCCCACTAGATGGAGCGACGACCTACACGGTTTTGCAGGAAGTCGATGGATGCAGGTGGCTCAGGACCGTGTTTTGTGGCCTTCTATGGGGGAGGCCTATGTTCAACAGTGGACTATGGTAGGCTGAAATGATGATGATGATGATCGACACAGGGTATTTTACATTCCGTAAAATTGAATAGTTCCCACGGGATATTTCAAAACCTATACCCACGCGGACGAAGTCGCGAGCATCACATACTTAATAAAAATGCCAGGTAGTACTTGAACTAGTTGCTTTGGACGGCAAATACGCTAAGGGTACCATGTAAGCGACCCCGATATCCTGAATTACTGCTGTCTCCGCTTGATCCTTTCGATACAGTAGTATCGATAATAGTAGTATATACCTTATAGTTCCTTTCCCAACTTCCTTATTCCCTAACCCATGTTTATTTCCTACCCAATCCTTTTCCCTTCCTCTCTACTAAGCCAGCTGCCGTGCTGCGTGTTTAGAGGCAAGACTAGTCGTTAGCATGCCGAATGGTTGTAATGGGATAAAATCTTGGGATGGTTATATTTAAATGGAATAATTTTAACTCATCATCACCATTTCAGCCTATCTTAGTCCACTTTTGAACATAGGCCTCCCTCATATATTGCCACAAAGCACGGTCCTGAGCCACCTGCATCCATCGACTTCCTGCAAAATCGCGCAGGTCGTCGCTCCATCTTGGCGGGGGGGGGGGGGGGGGGGCTACACTGCGTTTGCCAGTACGCGGCATATTTCTTCTATTTCTTCCCCAATGGTTATCGGCTATATGGCCGGCCCATTGCCACTTTCATGAGTACTTTACGATCTTCAACAACTAATTATTCTGTCGTCAAGCAGTAATGTGTTTCGATCTGAAGGGCAGTGAGAGCTAGAGCTTTGTTATGAGCAGACGTTGCACTTACCATCAGGTTTTGCTCCTCTCGTCACGTTCTCGTATAAAAAAGATTAGAAGTTGGCACTAAATATTGGGTTGGGTTGATAAAGAATACCTAAAAGCATTAAGTTAGCCGATTGTTACTTTTTGGTTTTTAGATACATACATACATACATAAGATCACGACTGTATTCCATAAGGGGTAGTCAGAGACTGGGCACTCACTGCAAAAACAGATGACTGCCACAATCCACGTTTCACCAAAACAATATAATGCACTTGGTGTGATAGGTGGTGAGCCCATCGCCACCATGCGCTGTTGGGTGCACAGTGCAGTTTCATTCCTTACTCGCCTTTTACGAGACCCATTGGATGAGATGGAGTGGTAGTATTCTTTTAACGAGCCGCCACCACACGGTTTTTAGATATGGCAGTAATAATTAAATAAATAAATATGCTATCGATTTTTCAAACACGTTGTCCTCTTTTTAATTTTGTCTTATGTTTTATAATTTTTCCCTTCGCCTTATCTCATTTATCCGCGCTGCGGTACAAGAGAAAGTGACGAGACGAGCAAAAGGTTCACCTGATGATAAGTGCAACGTCTGCCCATAACAAATGCCGTGTCACCCAGATCATTGTTTTACATCACACTGCGCTCATGCCGAAACACACACGTTTGCACGCGTCTGTTTCACGCACAGCATCTGTGTTTTTTAATACGTATACATTTAATGTATGCGAAAATATATTATATAATATCTAGGAACCGAACAGAACGTACATACACAATAGCTTATGCAACTGTGCATCAGAGTAACACAATTTAGTAAGCAACTGCACTTGTTTTCAGACTGATTGATGGTGATAAAGTTTGCTGGAGCGGCGCCAAGCTATCCTTTTCGTATTAACCGGTGATAAAGTATCACCATAGAAGGCTTATTGTCAAATACGAAAACTGGATTGTTTATGAAAAAATATGTATATACAAAACGCATTTTCTTCGGACGAAATGAAAGAAAAGCGTAAATATCATATTATTATACTCAAGGGTAGGTACACTACTGCTTCACGCCAGTTATACTGCCGTGAAGCAGTAGTGTATAAATATTAACGGTTTCGTCGGTTCGATGGGCACTGGGAGCTAATGTTATCACTTGGCATATGAGACTTAATAACAAGGTGACGGACGCAGTGGGGTGCCACATAGAAATGTTCTGGATGACGCAGCATTCGTTATGGGCGGACGTTGAACTTACCATCAGATGAACGTTTTGTTCGTTTCGTCACTTTATCCAATAAAAAAAAATTTGAAACGAATCAAGTTTACGATTTTAATATTTATATTTATCCGCAACGAACTGATAAATAGGTGCAAGGAATTGAATTGAATTTCAATTGAATTAGTTTTACTCTAAAACGTTGCTGTTTTTCACTGTTCAAAATAATATTTAACTACAGTTTAAATACTTCATATGCTATTAAGTTTCATGCTGCACTATTCTCTTGGGCTTCGTTAATTAGTATACGAAAATTCTCACGGGGAAAAACAGTTTCGAATTATAATTGTGTGCTTTCTAATGATGATGTCCCTCCTCCTGGGCGAATTTCAAGCACGGCGACAACTTTCGACTATTGTCGGACCCCGCATTGGAGCACCATGGCGGACTTCCCTGTCTCTTAAACCCTCTCAGAAATGAGAGGAGGTCTGTGCTCAGCGAGTAGGACATTTATAGGCTGTTACTTTTAATTAGCACTCAATATACATACACTCACTCGTCTCATTGTAACTGCACCCGATGTAACTCTCTTGCTAAAAGATCGAGGATAGGCTACGATGCAGTGTCAGAAACACGAAGACAATCCACAACGACCAGACCAACAATTTGTATTTTTGCACGAATGTTCGCTTCTAAATGAGATTTGTACCCAAGAGCCGCGGGAAGTCTGGTTCTATAGACACTATACTCTAACCATAAATCCATCGGCCGTCAGTTTATTACTCATATATATTTTTTGTAACATTAAGTTGAATACATACATACATACAGTCACGCCTCTTTCCCATAGGGGTAGGCAGAGACCACATCTTTCCACTTGCTACGATCCTGACACACATCTTTTGCTTCTTCTACTTTCATTAGCGTTTTCACACACGCTCGTCGGTTGCGGGTACTTTTTTTTTAAGTTGAATGACATAATTATTAGTGACCACTCTGGCATCCATCCATTCTGGCTCAACAACATCTATTCCCTATAAAGAATGAGTAATTAGTCCACCAATTATGTTATTTATCATAAGAAACGCAGAAACCTAATGCTGCTTATTTACTCTGGGATAACGTGAGAGTGTTTTACTTCCCCATACGAGTATAACTACTTAAGTGCTAAGCTGGTGTGTAACTGCAGCGTGACACGACTACATGCAAAACCTTTGAATAATATGCGACAATTTAATATCACAAAATATGAGCTGCTAATACAAAGATAAGTGGTTTCGTATAAGATCATAGAATAACTAAATTAGTAATTTATTTAGTAAATTAATTAATTTTTCAATAAATTATTTCCACACCGTTTGACCGATGGTGGTCGGCACCATGCAAGTTAGCACATATATGTATTTTATGGATAAGATTTTTGTTAGTGAAGAAGTCAAGACGAAAGACTCCATTGAAATAAAACTATTCAAACAAAATGAGACATTGAAATTCGATGAAACATTTATATCAACAAAATAACATAGTCATGCCCTAGACTGCAAATGCTGTGCGAATATTTCTAAGAACGGTTTTTCCAATGCGAGTCAATAATTATTAAACTACTTAATACACTTGAAGATGCTTCAAACAAAATAACTCTCAAAGATACTCGGATAAGCCAATTACAAATTTTAATTAATTACACAACTAAAACAAACTTTCACAAAGCGAATGTCGATACCAAGTGAATCAGATAGCAATTAATTTAATTAGTAGTACTTTCTTGTTAGAAGTCTTATCAGATTTCAAAACTTCATAGAAGTTACTAGTATGTAACAACATATGGTGCCAACTTTTAAATTATTATATCCCGATATCGGGCCGTGTGGCAGAAGCTCAAAAGAATCTACCACCCCATCTCATCCCGTGGGTGTCCTAAAAGTCGACAGAGGGAAAAATAAAACTAGAAGATGGGTAGCAGCATCTTCCTGGAACATCAGAATAAATAAACTGCGGTTGCCAACCCGCCTGCCAAGCGTGGCAATTATGCCAAAATCCACCCAAAATGGGAGCTACAAACTTTTGTAGCAATCTATCGGGGAGGCCTATGTTCAGCAGTGGACTAGTGATAGGCTGATATGATGATGATGATGATTCCAATATCAGGCGTCATTTAATAACATAATATATGAAAAGCCTTTAACTGTATTGATTAATTCAAGAAAAAATAGGGAAATTCTAGATTTTACTAATGGACTTTCTGGTGGTAGGGTCCATACAGGAATCCATATAAGTAGGTATCACGGCAGCTTCAGTTATTACGACGTTAAACAGTAATGTGTGCACTAAGAGCTTCTGTAATTACTGGGCTTATGAGACTAATGGAACTAATGGCATGGCAAACATCACGGTGATGGTGCGCAATGTGCCGCACAGAAATTCTTGGTGGTTCAGCATTTGTTATGGACTTGCCATCCGGTAAACGTTTTGCTCGTTGCATCATTGTCTCCTTTAAGAAAAAAACTTAAAACTTCTTAGCTTTATGTAGAATAGCCATTTCTTTGGTAATAAACTAGGCACTTAGTAGAAGTGCTTCTAATTGCAAGACATATTGTTCGATTATTGTTTTTTAATTAGTTAATAAATTATTACTAAAACGGCGGCACAAAATTGTATCCCTGCTTAAAATATAGCAATAGATGAACTCTTGAAGCTTGTTGATACATACGTTGACAGTTTAGCGTTTCGGCATTACACATACTGTCACTGCTGGCTGCTTGCCAAATCTATGGCGATTATTTTAGGAATATATCAACATCCACTGCTTATTGAACCCATCCCCATCCCATCCCATCTTCTGGTTTTCATTTTTTCTTCTGTCCTTTGACCTTTACGACACCCACGGTATAAGAACGGGTTGAAGATTCTTTTAAGACGTGGATTATTTATATTATTTATATAATTTATTTTCATATATTGTATATTGTCGGTTTTGGTGGTGTAGTGGCTAAGCCCTTGGTTTCTGCGCCGCGGGTCGCGGGTTCGATTCCCACTGAACAAATATTTGTATGATCTACAGGTAGATGGTCTGGGTGTTTGGGGATGTTGAATTTATGTATGTAAAACTCACCCACGCAACAGGAGAAATCCTACTGTCAGGTATCGTTTTTTTTTATTTAAAAAAATATATAATAGTATTTGATTAAATATTATAATCAGTTTACTGCAGTCTACTGTTGGATATAGGCGTCTCAGCCCAGTTTAGCCATATCAGATACTTTTCATTTCGAAAATATAATGCTTTTGCGCTAACTTTTGCGGTATGTAATTTGAAGACCCAAAGCCTAACTTAAGCTAACAGTCTATAAATGTCCCACTGCTGAGCACAGGCCCCCTCTCATTTCTGAGAGGATTTTGGAGCCGGGAAGAGTCTGCCACGCTGCTCCAATGCGGGTTGGCGGACTTCACATGTCTTCGAAATATTTATTATTCCTCAGACATGCATGGTTCCTCGACGGGTTTCCTTCACCGTCGAGCACATGGTAAATCGACACTTAAAATTGCTATTAACAACTTTACTGGTGCCGGCACCGGGAATCGAACCCAGATCACTCGCGTAGTAGGAAATTTAAAACGGGCGCCTAGCCCCTGAGATACCACGGCAAACTTATCAGGGAATAATTAATATGCATTTAAATAACATAACTTGACCTTCAATTATTTGATTAAAGGTAAGGCGGAGACACTCGATTTTACAAATAAGTACCTACTACCTTTACTATCATGTCGTAAGGCAGATATGAGAATTATTTTAATTTTCAAGAGGAAATAAATATTTATTTAAAACTACAATGTAAAATTTCAGAAAAAAATTTCAGAAAAAAATTCAAAATATAGAAAAATCTCTTTAGGTGAACAACCGAATACGTGACAATTCCATTAGAGCCATAACTGGACTCGATCCTCTGAGAATTGGTAGTGCTTAAGTTGCTTGGAGAAATGCCAAGTCCCGTATTAGCCTGAGAAGATGTAGGTTTGGTTCCATGAATTCGTTGCTTATATAAGCCTTATTAAGCGATACGAATAATCGATATTTTGTACATAAATAAACCTTAAGTACAAAGATATTCAAGAGTTCGTTGCGTATAAATATAAATATTAAAATCTAAAAATTGATTTGGTTCAAAAAAAATAATTTAATGGATAAAGTGACGAAACGAGCAAAACGTTCACGTGATGATAAGTGCAACGTCTAACAAATGCTGTGTCACTCAGAACGTTTCTGTCAGGCACCGTACTCTGCTCCTCACTTTTTTTTATGTTCAATAGTACGACGAAACGAGCCAAAGGTTCACCTGATGCAAAGTGCAACGTCTACCCATAACAAATGCTATGTCAACCAGAACATTTCTGTGTGACACTACACTGCGGCCGTCACCATGAGACATCAGTTCTTAAGTCTCAAATGCCCAGTGATTACGCTGGCTCACAGTGCCCTTCAAACTGAAACACAGTAATGCTTGCACACTACTGCTTCACTGCAGAATAACTGGCCCTGGGATGCCTACCTAGACGTAACCTGCATAGGAATCCTACCACCATTTTTGTATGTGTTTATTGCAAACAGCCTTTCACTGCATCATCGAAAACAACACCCGAGCAGAAGGCCCGCGAGGAAGAAGAAAAACGTCGCTGCTGACAAGAGGCGGTGCTAACGCCCGCTGATCCGCTGGACTCCGACCCCTGAAAACGAATAATGTAGTATCCGACCTAAAAAGGGGAGGGCTCGAAGTTATCCAAGGACTCCTCTGAAGGAGGTATGTGCTCGTCAACCTGATACATCGGTTCTTAAGTATGATATGCCCAGTGATTACACTAGCTCTCAGTGCCCTTCAAACCGAAACACAGTAATGTTTACACACTACTATTTCACAGCAAAATAACTGACCCTCCCTAGACGGATTCCTGCATAGAAATCCTACGAGAAGTTTCTTATCACTTATCAGAAGTTTCTGAATTAAGGTATTGTCTAGCTCGAGCCGTGGTAACTCAGGGACTAGGCGCTCGCTTTAAATTTCATAGTACGCACCACCACCACGGCACCACTAAAATTGTTAATTACAATTTTAAGTGCTGAGATACCACGTGCTAGGCGGTGATGAAAAATATCGTGAGAAAACCTGCATCTCTGAGAAATAAATAAATATTTCGAAGACTTGTGCAGTCCGCCAACCCGCATTGGAGCAGCGTGGCGGTCTTCTTAGCTCCAAAACCCTCGGAAATGAGAGGAGGCCTGTGCTCAGCAGTGGGACATTTATAGGCTGAAACATTACTTTTTTAGCTCGAATAACAATTTGTTTCGTGTACGCCTATTACGAGTACCAAAAACACGAAAAGACTGCCATTGACGCTTAAACGATTTACATTGTTAACATTGTAAGACTACCAATGACGCTTCAACGATTTAATAAATAATCTACCTAAGTACAACCAAACGACACGCTTTAACTTTCGATTTACCTGTGCACCTGGAGAACTTCTGTACGGCGTGGCAACTCAAATCACTTCACAACATGTTGCAAAAAAACATAGTTTAAAGTGGAAATTATAAACATAATTAAAATCTGCCGGACTGTTTCTGATTTTGTTTGCCAGGAAAGATAAATCCTTAGTTCTAAAGAAATGTACAATTCATTTCACTAGAATTTTAGATGAAGTGCTGTTGAAAATGAGAAAAATTTAAATTACAGTCTATTACATTGCGCCCTGGTAGTTCATTTTAAATTAATAGTAAATACATACAGAAGATGACGACTGTATCCCATAAGGGGTAGTCAAAGACTGGGCACTCACTGCAAAAAAAGATGACTGCCACAATCCACGTTTCACCAAAACAATATAATGCACTTTTTTTTTTATTGTACAAAGTGACGAAACGAGCAAAACGTTCACCTGATGGTAAGTGCAACGTCCGCCCACAACAAATGCTGTGTCTCCCAGAATATTTCTGTGTGACACACTTGGTGTGATAGGTGGTGAGCCCATCGCCACCATGCGCTGCTGGGTGCACAGTGCAGTATAATTCCTTACTCGCCTTTGACGAGATCCATTGGTGAGATGGAGTGGTAGCATTCTTTTAACGAGCCGCCACCACACGGCAAATTAATAGTACTTTAAATTTAATAGTACGCGAGTGACCTAGGTCGTGTGGTAGCGGCTTAAGAGAATCTACCACCCCATCTTGTCCCGTGGGTGTCGTAAAAGTCGACAGAGGGAAAATTAAAAGCAGAAGATGGGCAGCACCATCTTCCTGGAACATCATAATAAATAAGCTGCGGTTGCCAACCCGCCTGCCAAGCGTGGCAACTATGGCAAAATCCCCCCAAAATGAGAGCTACAAACTTTTGTTGCAGTCTATGGGGGAGGCCTATGTTCAGCAGTGGACTAATGGTAGGCTGAAATAGTGGAGTGACCTAGGTTCGATTCCCGGTGTCGGCACCACTAAAATTGCAATTTTAGGTGTCGAAAAGTGCTAGGTGGTGAAGGAAAACATCGTCAGGAAACCTACACTTCCGAGGAATATAAACATTTCGACGCCATGTGAAGTCCAACCCGCATTGGAGCAGCCTGGCGGAGTCTTCCCTGATCCAAAGCTCTCTCAAAAGTGGGAGGAGGCTCGTGCTTAGTAGTGGGGCATTTATAAGCCGTTACTATGCAAAACGAGCTTACAGTATAAGTAATAGAAGAACTTGGCTTTGGATTTAATTTTATTAGTCACAGTATGTGAAGCGGATCCTTTATTCGGTAAGTAGAATTCGCGTGAGCATAAGAAAACATTAAGAATCTAAATGAATAATACCTGCGATTTCACCTCTTAAAGACTATAATGCGATAAATCGGATTTCTGTATATAAATCCTACCAAATACTGTCGGTAGTATTTCTATGCACGAGTCCGTCTAGGTACCTACCACGGCAGGTTTATTCTGCCGAGAAGCAGTAGTGCGCGCAAACATTACTGTGTTTCGGTCTCAGAGCTAGTTTAATTACTGGGTATATGAGACTTAAGACCTGATGACAAAGAAGTGTTCTAGATAATACGGCATTTGTTTTGTGAAGACGTGGCACTTCCCATCAGATGCAAGTTTTGCTCGTCTCGTCATGTTATACAATAAAAAAAATCACCGTCAAAAAAATCATGTAACGCCACCATCAGATTTTTATTATATTTTTATTTCCGTTCGGCCCTGTACCGTATGAAATTGCTTACAGAAACTAAGATCTATGTTTTATCTGAGTTTGCAGTAAATTTGCGTTCTAGATTTTTTCCCTATGGGCGTCGCAGTATTTTATTAAAAGTGAAAAATGTTCTCCGCAACGTTTTTTATTTGTTGGCTGATATTGGATGGGTTAACTATGGATATCGTGTGAACGTGGCGAACGTGTGAATTATATCTTAGCAAAATATATATAAGAATTCTCGTAATTCATAAACAGTTCTATTGACGCAATGGCGGGGGCATCTGCGCTTTTGGTCGCGGGTTCAATTTCCGCACAGAACAAATATTTTTGATTATCTCCCATTGAGCAGTAATGTTCAAATGCCACTGCGTTTCGGTTTGAAGGGCACTGAAACTATTTATTTATTTTAACTTTATTGCCAACTTTACATTAAAAAAGGTAGCAAACGACGGATTTAATGCATAAAGGCATTATTTAATAATCAAACCCACATCCCAGTTTGATTAGTAAATAATGCCAATTGCTATGAGAAATAGAATGCTAAGAAATTATGGTAGGTGCAGCAAGCGATGCAGAAATTACGTAATGTTATAAAAGACAAATCACATAAATTACTAATATAATATAAGAAATATAATGTTACATAATACATATTTACATATACATAAATAAAAATAATATATACAAATAAATTAAATTTAAGTGTCTGTTCGTAATAACAAAATAACAGCTTTTTACTCAATACTTTTGAAAGTGTTTGTGGTACTTATAAGAAAAAGAACAAACGAATTTTTAACATTTTTGTCAGTCTGTCTCTCTGTTTGTTGGCTAATCTCCGCAACAGCTGGACCGATTTTGACGGGACTTTCACTTACAGATTGCTGATATTATAGCGGGTAACTTAGGCTAATTTCATTTTAGAAAAATAATTAGGGTTCCGAGCAAAAAAATTAAAACCTCCAAAATCCGATTCAAATGGGGTAGTATATATGTCTATCGTCGACCCGGGTAGGTTTTTTTACGCGGGTGAAACCGCGGGGCACAGCTAGTATGATTTATAAACTATTATAATTACAGGGCATTTAAGAATCAGAACCGATGTCTGACGATCAAAGTGCGCTGTTGTATAGATCTTTCAAATACAAATTTCTGGGTGACACGGTCACATTAAGAGATTAACTTTGCATTACTGAGTTGCACACGATCTTTTTCAACTTAAAAAAGGAAGAGGTGCTGAATTCGTCTGTATATATGTTAACTTCTTTGTTTTTGGATCGATTTTAATGATAATTTTTGAATTGAAGATTTGTCCCATATCACTGGTGGTAGGATACCTATGCAGGAATCCGTCTAGGTAGGTAACACCCCGGGGCCAGTTATTCTGCCGTGAAGCAGTAGTGTGCAAACATTTCTGTGTTTCGGTCTGAAGGGCACTGTGAGCTAGTGTAATCACCGGGCATATGAGACTTAAGAACTGATGTCTCAGGGTGATGGGCGCAGTGTAGTATCACACAGAAATGTTCTGGGTGTCACAGCATTTGCTATGGGCAGACGTTACACTTACAATAGGTGAACGTTTTGCTCGTTTCATCACTTGATCCAATAAAAAAAATGGTATATGGCATACGATATGAAAATTATTATTAAAGTTAATGGTAACTATTACCTTAGTAATTAAGTTCCCTTAAATGTAACCCTAACCCACCGGAATCCATCGAATTCCCGCAAATTTGGACAAATTATCACTTCGTATAGTGGGCCGTTCTACACCGTGTTTACTGGCATGAGAGTACCACTTTAGATTAACGATCCTTTTGGCCGTGTCTCTAATTTATATCTACGAAACATGAATATTATTATGTACAGATATGCCTTCTTCATCCTAATTTCCAATGGAAAATTACAGTGTGCTACAAACCATAAATATGGAAAGAACCATAAACACAGAAAAAATAAATTTATTTATTTGACAAACACACAACGTTATGTATAATAACAGAAATGGCAAAATCGGTTTATAACATTTCCTAAAAAAGTAAGTATAATAAAGTGCTAGTTGTATACCGCGGTTTCACTCGCGTAAAAAAGCGGAACCTGATCGATGATTTGACCCTATTTGAATTGGACTTGGCGGTATTAGTTTGCTTGTGCACGCTATTGTGTAAGGGGTTATTGGTGCTCTTCAAAAAGTAGGTAATATACATTTTAATTTTAAATTTTAAATTTTGCATGCTGATCTAACCAAATTAACTTTCATTATACACGAAGATTCTCAAAGCAATGCTCTGAATGACATCGTAACTATTATAAGCAGGCTGCACATCATCAGGTGAACGACTTTCTTGTCTCGTCATTAATTAAAAAAATAATAATATTAAAATGAATATAATAATTAATAAGTAAAGTCATACACAGTGCGCAAAGCGCCTTCAATAAGTAACTAGAACTCAATCAGGAAGGGGCTTTAATAACTTGTATTACGTATAGTGTAGACTCATAAACAAGCAGCAACAATGTAAACCGTGCAACGTGCATTGCAGTTAAACCAAGTCCGTAGCAGTCTGTTTAGGGCGAGGTCATTAATTTATCGTGCGACTGATTTTATTGGCTAATGAACACAGTAGAGTATACAGTACGCCATTTTAAATTTTTCTTTTTTGTACCCATAACTTGCCGGGTGACAGCTTAAGAAAATCTACCACCCCATCTCGTTACGAGAGTGTCGTAAAAGTCGATAGAGGGAAAATGAAAACCAGGAGATGGGCAGCAGCATCTTCCTGTAACATCTGTATAAATAAACTGCGGTTGCGAACCCGCCTACCACGCGTGGCAACTATGGAAAAATCCCCCCAAAATGTGAGCTACATACTTACGTGTTTTGTGGCAATCTATGGGAGAGGCCTTTGTTCAGCAGTGGACTAGTGATAGGCTGAAATGATATTGATAAATACCTTGAAGTACTTGTTTTTTTGTTACTGGAGAAAAGGACGAGACCAGCAAAACGTTCGCCTCATGGTAAGTGCAACGTCCGCCCACATTTCTGTATTGAACCACACTGCGCTCGTCACCCTGAGACATCATTACTTAAGTCGCATATGCCCAGTGTTTACACTAGCTCTCACAGTGCCCTTCAGATCGAAACACAGTAATGTTCGCACACTACTGTTTCACGGCGGAATAACTGGCGTGGGGACATTACACTTTGTCGGAACATTCTTCTTCACTCCGAGCTTTTTTGTGCTAATTCTTTCCAACGAGTGGCCTCAATGTTGCATCTCGTATCTCTTTTGAACATCCTTGTATCTCAGGAAGTGACCACCCAGTTTGCGTTTGCTTTCTGGAGTTCATAAAGAAGATGCGCTTGGATATTCTAGAGAATCTATATTCTAATCTATAATCTATAAAGAATTATATTGTAGAGATATAATTCTAGAGAAGAAGAGAAGGGCATCAGAGACTGGGCGTTATATAGATGATCTTGCAATTTAGACTGCATGCAGTTTGGTTTAGTATAATAACTAGTCATAACCTGATGATGATGCTCTCTGTTCATTTTTAGGCCATGGCGGTAACTTCCGAATACTGTCGGAAGCTATGGACTGCGCAGGCCATAAAAGTACCCGCAGCCGGTGAGTTTATATGAAAACACTAATGAAAGTACGAGTAGAAGAAGCGAAAGATATGTGTCAGGATCGTAACAATTGGAAAGATGTGGTATCTTCCTACCCTAAGGAGAAAGAGGCGTGACTCTATGTATTTATTTAAAACACAGAGGCTGCGCTGCAGGTAACTTCGAATCGAATCCAGAACTCGCAGTGTAAACGTCAGATACTCATAGTACTAGACCACGTGATCGTTAAATCTTAACCTAGTTTAGTAGTAAAGGGGGCAAACTAAAGGTCGGGTTTAATACCTAACTTGTATACAACTTTACTACATACTATAATTAACGTTTTAGGAACGAAGCGATATGTTTTTTGATAACAGAACATTGACCATTTTGTACATCAATACTATCCATACTTCCTCTAATACTCGTATCATAAATGCGAAAGTAACTCTCTCTGTCTCTCTGTCTGTTTGTTGTCTTTTCACGGCGCAACCGTTGAACCGATCTTTACAAAAATTGGCACAGAGCTTGCATCCTGGAAACGGACATAGGATACTTTTTTAAAAAAAAAAACAATTATTTTTAATTGATTTTTTTTAACAACACAATAAAATCAATCAAAATCCCACGATATTTAAAAAAAAATCTAAATCCACACGGATTTAGTCGCGGGTTTAAGCTAGTTTAAAATTACAAAATACGCGTAAATATAAGAAATCATAAAAATGGGTTAGTTAATGGTTCTTTCAGCATTGAAAAAGATAGTAGCATAGAAAATATAAAGAATTTATGGAAAGAATGTAAAGACACAATCACTGGTTATGTCGTTTTTGCTGGTCTGCTAGTAATGACGTTCTCTGCAGCCGTGTTATAATTTGTTGTTAGAAATAAATAAATATTCTAGCGAATTTAAGAATAGTAAACTTACGTATTTTATCGCATTTAATTTACTCTAAATTGCCTTCGTTCTGTTATACGGGTCTCGGATTTAACCTTTTTAAAAAAGGTTTTATAAAGAACTAGAAATAATACACTGAGTTTTAAGTTGGATATTGAGTCCTTAGGCAGCCTCGTCTGCGCGTCTTGGATGTTGGAAACGGACTGACTCTAAGATAGCTAGCAATGATTCTCAATCCTCTGTTATGCTGACTCTGCAACCTGGCGATAGACAGAGTTGCGTTTTGGCATATGTCCCTACATGTACGGGGTATAACAGCCCCCCGCAAAAGACTAAACTTCGGGGTAGATTCTCGAAGTTTATGTGAAGGAGATATAAAAGATTTTTTTTTTTTTATAAAATATTAAGGTCGTATTCAATTAAGATATTACATTAATAAAATCAAATAATAATTATACAGAGTTTTAAAGTGATGAATTATTTAAACTACTTCCCGTAATTTAGGTAGGGAAATATCGTCAATTGTTTGAGAATCATCATCTTTTTCCGCGGAAATGGTAACGGGTTTCTTTTTTTTGAGAAATTTGCGTAAGCTGCTGCCAGATTTCAATAGAGAATATATTTTAAAAGTAATAAAAAATAAAAATTAACAAAATATAATAATATTAAAAATGGAATAGTGTGTCCCATATTTTATAATATGCGGTAATTCAATTAATTTTTCTACTTTATTTAACATTGTTTTTATTTCTTTATTTTTTGAGCTTAAGTTATCTAGATCTACATTAAGCAGTGGGATGGGTGACATACTTGATATGAATTTATTTGCGTTTTCTAAATTACAACAGGAGTCATTAATAATATTAAAATTAGAATAGTTTATACTTTTGGAGGTAACATTTAAAACGTTAATTTCAGATAGAAGTCTAGTGTTTTTACAATATGCTGTACAATGTTTCGGCACGGTAAGTATGCCTGTTCCTAAGATATCCGTCTCATAAAGTTCGGAGTTTAAACAATCTACGGAGAGTTTGCTTGAATGAGACTGAACAAAAAGCCACTTATTGTTCGATATTGATTTCCAAATGTCTATATTTCCGTGGATGAACTTGGTTTCGCACTGCACTGGTAGTTTTTTAATCACTTTTGTTATCAATTCACTTTCACAGGTTGGGTTTGCACTTGAAGGATACACGTTAATAATGTTACATATATAGTACTGTGAGTTAATTTCTTTACAGGTGTGTAAATAATTTAGATTACAATAATTTAGGTTGTCTTTGGTCATCGCTATGTACTTATTGGTAGGTATAATAGTGCTATAAGAGGATGGTTTTTCAGGGTCATGTGGCGTTGGCAACGGTATGTTATGATATAATCTATATTCTTTTGTAACTACTAATGGAATCTGTAGGACAAAAATTATTTTATTATTAATATAATAGCAAGTTAACCTAGATACATTTAGTACGACATGTATTAAATCTATGCTTAAAGTTATAGGTAATTCTATATTACTAGGTAGGTGCCTATAGTTATCGGCGAGCTCTTGGTAAAGTTGTTGCGGTGTTATCAACGACGGATGCAGGATGTTTTGATTACTGAATATCATAGCGTTTGTTATGTCTTCGAGTTGGAATGACAAAGTTAATAACGAAGTTTCTAAGCTGTTAAGAATAGAACTTAATTGTGATTTTAAAAGAAGTTTGTTAGAAATTACTGAAATATTTTTTATATTCACCGAGAGTTTGTCGATAACTTCGTTTAAGTTAGCTTCATTAATTTTAATTGTATGTAAAATTTTATTAAATTCAGATAACGAAGACGTGGTTACTAAAATATTTTCTTTTATTAATGAAGCTATCTTCTTCTCATCGTTCTGTACAGATTCGATGGCACTGTCATATTTTAAAGCGTCGTCCTCATCTAGAGTACCGAAAATGTGTTTAAATACAGTTCCTATACCACCGAACCAGGCTGCTCGCTTATTTCTTTTTGATGTTAAATATGATATGGATTCATACTCTTTTATAATGTCCTGATATCGGACGGATAGCGGTTCTAGCATGTTATGGCATTCTACGTAGTCTATTGCATTATTTTGTTTACATAGGTATTTTATGGTTACTAACACACTATTAATGTTTTGAATATGTGGACTTATGTAGGATATGTCGATAGGGGTGAGAACATTAAGGTAACCATTATGTATTTTTAGGGTTCCTATGTAATCGAAATAAAGGCCGGCGCTCGACGTTATGCGCTGGACATAATCTGGATGTGCTTGTGATCCGGCACTGTAATAGAGAAATACTATATTTATATTATATTTATTTAAGTTATATTATTTTAATAAAGTATATGTTTAACTATTCATATTTTATTCTTATATTTATATTTTAAGTAACTACGCATATGTTGCTTTATATTAACATATTAATTATATATGTTTCCTATGGTTTAGTATATATTATTTGATAATAGTGTGTATAAATTAATTTTGTAAAAGTGTTACTTTATTTATTTCATATGTGTATTAATAAGGGTGTAGACAAAAGGTATAATGATTTATGTTTATATATGTGCGCAAAATAAGTGTTGCATATTATGTTACGTGGTTGCTGGTTTAATTTCGTCGAAATGATGTTTGATATGGCGTCTGTTTATTAACAAGGATAAAGTGTTGTTTCCGTGCACTTTGACTATTTTATAGGGTCCTTTCCACAACGGGGATAAGGCTTTTCTAAGACGTAGGTGGTTTTTCAAATAAACTGATTCGCCCACTTTGTATTGCATAGGGCGTGAACTTGAGTCATAGTATGTTTTAGAATTTGTTTTAGAATTGCTTATATTTTCGATAGCTTTATCTCGACAATGTTTCAACCTATGTTGAAGCATTTTTATGTATTCGGGGTATGTTGTATCGGAACTTTGGTTATATATCGAGTCAGGGATATGAGGCTTATGACCGAATACTAATTCGAACGGAGTGAAATTCGTGGTACTGTGTACAGCGGAGTTATAAGAAATCATTGCAGTATAAATATAACGAGGCCAATTCGTTTGGTTTTCGTTAGTGAATGACTTAAGGTATTCCTTAAGAGTAGAATGACTACGTTCAAGTGCCCCTTGAGTTTGTGGATGGTAGGGCGTTGACCATAGTTGTTTGATTTTTAGTAAATCACAAGTCCTTTTAAAGAGATCTGCCGTAAAATTGGTTCCTTGGTCGGTTAGGATTGATTTAGGTATTCCGAATAGGGAAATAAAATGAACTAGGCAGTCGCTGGTTTCTTCAGCTGAGGTACTGCGTATTGGATATGCTGCAGAGAACTTGGTGAGGTCATCCTGCATGGTGAGAATGTATTTTAACTTGGCAGTACCGGATTCAGGAAGAGGCCCTACAATGTCGATTGCTAAACGTTGGAAAGGTACGGTGGACGTTGTTGTGATTTGCATCGGAGCGCGGTTAATTCTCCTTAATGCTTTGTTTTCTTGGCAAGACACACATTGTTTAACATAAGACTCGATATCATTGCGCATTCCTTTCCAATAGTATTTTTCCTGAATCCTTTTAAGCATCCTTACGGAGCCTAAGTGACCGGCAATAGGTAGGTCATGGTTATCTCGTAAGATCTTTTTTATTTCACTTAAAGAAGGATAAATTATTTTGTTATGATAAATGTTTACTGAGATATTTGTATTATGAAATATGTATGTAAGGATATTGTAAATCTTCACAAACGAATGCTTTTCAAAGGGATTTTTAAAGTCTGATATAGCGATTTCATTTATATAGGTAGGCAGTAATATTTCATTTTTAATTTTTCTAAACAGTTAAATAAATCTTTATATAGACATTCGTCAAAGTGATGGACCTTTATAAATAGTAGGTAATAATTTTTATTTTTGAATTCAATCTTTTTAAATGAATGTAGCTCCCTTTCGCATTGAATTAATTCATTAGGTTGGTCCATATTGCTTATTATTTCTTGGACATATGGGTTTGATTCGTCTAAGTCCAATGATGTTGGGATGATTATATTTTCGCATGAGGTTTTTAGTAAGTTTTTGTTGTGTTCTTTAAGGTAAGTGTTGAATATAGTGTTTTTGTCAGAGATAGATTTTAAGAACTTGGTGTAATTATTAGTATTTGTACATGTGTCTGGTTGTTGAATTTGTGTGTCAGTGCTTTCTGGTAGAGATGGTATGTCAGCGCTGTTGAAATCGAGGTTCAAATCCTCGCTGTGTGGGCTAAGGTTAGGGAGATTAAGATCTAACAATTCATTTTCAGGATCTGGTAGGAAATGACTCATCTCCTTGTGGAATCTCGAGGTTCGCAGGTATTGGACTAGAAACAGCATAAGGATAGTCAGGATTTAGTAGGTTTTCCCAATTTATTTCAGAGGTTGGAGCTGAAGATGACGTGCTAGGTTGATGAGTAGGATCTATGCTTACGGGAATGTCGACAGGATTTTCAGGTAAGATGGGATTCACAGGAAATCTGGATAATGCATCAGCAGCTGCGTTAAGTGAGCCTTTACGGTAAGTAATCTCGTATTCATACTCTTCCAGTTTTAGGCGCCATCTTTGTAATTTGCTGCTAGGGTCTTTGTGATTAAAGAGCCATTTCAATGGACGATGATCGGTGACGATTATGAATTTACGACCGTATAGGTATGGACGAAACGTCTTGCAACCGAATAGTATGGCTAACAGCTCTTTTTCCGTAGTGCTATAGTTGCACTCGCTTTTGTTAAGAGTACGGGACGCAAAAGCTACAGGTTTATCTTTACCTATAGGTCCCTGTGATAAAACTGCGCCTACGGCGTGGTTTGATGCATCACTTGTTAGGATAAAAGGTTGTGTGAAATCAGGATAAATTAACACGGGTGCAGAAGTAAGTTTGTGTTTGAGTTCATCGAAGGCTAATTGTTGTTCGTTTTGCCAGTTGAACGTAACGTCCTTCTTTAGGAGTGACGTCAAGGGCTTAGAGATCTTGGAAAACTCGGGAATAAATCGGCGATAATAGGAAACGAGGCCTAGGAATGATTTTATATCTTTAGGGGAATTAGGCCTTGGAAATTCGGTAACGGCTTTGATTTTTTCCGGATTTGGACGCACTCCCTCTTTAGTGATTATATGGCCAAGATACGCGACTTCACGTCTTAGGAATTCACACTTGTCGGGTTGCAATTTTAGGTTGAAGTCTCGTAGTTTTTGGAAGACAGAAGATAGGTTTTCGACATGGGAATCTAAGTCGTGTGAATAAATTACAACGTCATCGAGATAGACAAAACAGCGGATGCCCTGGAGCCCGGAAAGAGCTGTGTTCATCAGCCTCTGGAAGGTAGATGGGGCATTTTTTAACCCGAACCGCATACGTGTGAACTGGTAGTGCCCTTGTGGTACACTGAAAGCTGTTTTGGAAGCATCTTCTTCATTTACCAAGATTTGATGGAAACCCGAGGCTAGATCTAGGGTTGAAAAGTACTTACTATTTCCTAACTGGTCGAGAATCTCTGCTATTTGAGGAATAGGATACGTATCACCGATTGTGACGTTATTAAGCTTCCTATAATCAATGACGACACGCCATTTGCGTTGACCAGAGGCGTCGAGTTTTTTGGGTACCACCCATATTGGTGAGGACCATGGAGATATAGAAGGTGTGATTATGCCCTGTTCTAGCATCTGGTCAATTTGCTTATTGACTTCGGCCTTATGAACTTCAGGGAAATGGTAGGATTTCGTGTGAATAGGAGTGTCGGAAGTTGTTTTAATGGAATGTTTTACAGTCTTTGTTTAACTAAGTTTTTCTCCAGGAAGATGGAAGATGTCTGAATAATGAGAACATAAGTCGTTGAGAGCTGTGGCTTCTTCGCGATTTAAGTGTGATGTTCTAAGTTGATTAAGTACTTCCTGAGTGCGATAGAATACGTTATTTTTATTTTCAGATGCGCGAAGGGTATTGACAGAGTATTCATCGTCTACGTGATTGCAGTCAATAGAGGTAAGTATTAGGTTTAAGTTTGATTTCAGGGTGACTGGTGATTCGGAGATGTTTACGACTGAAATGTTAACTCTTCTATTTTCTTTTACTTTTAATTTGCGATTAATATGTTCTCCGAAGGACTCTGTGTCTAATATGAGTCCTTCCATTAATTTAGGATTAGAGACTGAACATTCTATCACCTTTTCCGTTCTAGGAGGAATAATGTATGTAGGTTCAGAAAAATGAAGTTTAATTTCGAATTTTCCTTTTTTTAGACTGTCACGTGTATAGTCTATATTACAACCGAAGTGAGTGAGCAAGTCGCTGCCGATTATGCCATCATAAGGTAAGTTGATATTATTTACGACATGGAATTTGTTAGTTATATACTTTTCAGGATTAGTATCGGAAATAAACAGTTTTAGTTTAAAATGACCTAACGTTGGGGTAGACTCCTGGACGGGGTCTATACCCTTTAAGTGAATTGGTTCTTTTATAAGATCTGGTAATCGTAGTATGCTCGATTGTTTAATTAGGCTTATTGAGGATCCTGAATCAACTAACAGAGACAGAGGGACATCGGCTACTGGAGTATACACGAGGATATGTGGTAATAGTTTTTTAGATGGGTCCGTAGTGATTTCGTAGATTTCAAGATTTGATTTAGTATTCACGTTTGACGTATTATTAATTTGCGAACTTGAATTATTTAATTTAACCGTTTGAATCGATGGGTTAATTAGTTTTATGGCAAGATTTCCGTTTTGGGGCTGGTTACCCTGTTGTGTAATCTGCCTGGATTCAGAGACAGTAGAACTGTAAGGTTTGACCGTTTGCAATGACGGTTTAATTAGTTTCGCGGCAAGATTTCCGTTTTGGGGCTGGTTACCCTGTTGTGTAATCTGCCTGGATTCAGAGACAGTAGAACTGTAAGGTTTGACCGTTTGCAATGACGGTTTAATTAGTTTTACGGCAAGATTTCCGTTTTGGGGCTGGTTACCCTGTTGTGTAATCTGCCTGGATTCAGAGACAGTAGAACTGTAAGGTTTGACCGTTTGCAATGACGGTTTAATTAGTTTTGCGGCAAGATTTCCGTTTTGGGGCTGGTTACCCTGTTGTGTAATCTGCCTTGGTTTATTCGAACACAAAGTACTGTTTTTAGGAAAAGAATTAGGATAGGCGTCGATTTTTTTTGAATTTAGGTGTCTCGCACGACACCGGGGCGAGACATTTATTCGTTTAAATGATCATTTACGGGTTGTTCGCAAGAATTATCAATTTCGTCGCGAGATTCGATTTCATTGGACGGTTCATTAATATAATTAACTCTTCTTGAGTTTTGTTCATAGCCCGACGATGAAGGTTGATTATAACTAGGTTGTGGATAGCGTCGGTTATTAAAGTTTCGTCTATGACAATTTTCGATTGAGTGACCCGTGAATTTACAATAACGACACACGATATTGTTAAATGATCTTTCTATTTTGGGTTGACGTGCAACTTGGGGTAAAGGACGCGCATGTGGTTTATTAAAAGAATCCCTGTTGGGAGTGTGACGAGGCTGATTAAATTGGTTTTGATTAAATGAGTACGACGCTTGCTTCCTATTGATACTCTGGAGTATCTTTTCCTCTGCTACAGCAAAATTGATAGCAGAATTTAAAGTTTCGGGATTACGACATCTTACAATCATAGAAAGCTTAGGATTAAGGCCTGTTATAAAAGTGTGTAGAGCGAGGTCTTCCATAGCAGCGATCCGGCCAGCCAGTTCGGTTTTCTTTTTAGTTGGGATTGAGAGATTGATTTCCGTCAATAATTTTGCTAGACAAGTCTCTACTTTAAGTGCGAACTGGTTAACCGACTCGTTACTATTTTGTTTACAATCTTGAAGATCAGACAAAAGATGACTGTAATGTTTTCTTTCCCCGAATTGGGTGTTTAAGAATTCTTCAAGTTGGGACCAATCGTCAAATTCTTTGATTGCACATGCAGTCTCAGCTCTACCTTCTAATCGGCTTAGAATGTATTTGAAGAGGATATCTTTCTGTGCGGAGGAAGCTAGAGAGACCGCGTTGCGACAATTATTTAAAAACGGGTTTAGTTTTTCCCTTGTTCCGTCAAAGGTGCCAATTAATTTAATTAAAACATTTAAGTCGATAGCTGGCATTGTTTCTTCCCTCCGTACAGAGATGTCCTCTTTTGATTTGGACATTTTGAATAAAAGTTATATAAAAGAAAACAACAACAAAAAATAAAAGACAATTACAGTTGAATAGTTCTTACAATAATAGGACGAATATTATAATTAATTAATTTGTTGCATTTAAATGATCGCTTCTTTAATTAAGCATTTAAATTGTCCTAAGAAATAATATTATAGTACATAAAGTAGTGACCAAAGACTCACAGTACGGCGAGCACTAAGATAAGCTGCATTCTCGGAACCGATAAGGCGACTCGGAGTACTCAGTGACTCGTTGGCGTTGTGTCGGCTCGTCGTATGGAATTCTCAGGTTCGATGTACAGAATTTGAATTATTATGGCGATATTACACGCGTGGACTATTTTATTCGATTATTGTATTTTCGAATTGACGATTATTTAAATCGCAGAATCACTTATTTAGGTTTCAAAGTTCACTTTAAAATTATATTTTTTTTTCACTGGGATACTTCGGAAACGTCCCGAGGATTTTATTCAAAATCCCTTAAGCTGCCACCAAATGTTATACGGGTCTCGGATTTAACCTTTTTAAAAAAGGTTTTATAAAGAACTAGAAATAATACACTGAGTTTTAAGTTGGATATTGAGTCCTTAGGCAGCCTCGTCTGCGCGTCTTGGATGTTGGAAACGGACTGACTCTAAGATAGCTAGCAATGATTCTCAATCCTCTGTTATGCTGACTCTGCAACCTGGCGATAGACAGAGTTGCGTTTTGGCATATGTCCCTACATGTACGGGGTATAACAGTTCCTATTATTAGGTTGATCAGATCCAAAACTAAATAAAGTCATTATCAAATATTAATACTTGTATGTATTTATTTAGTATTATGATACATTAATTTGTGTATGTTTTTTTCAGAAACTTAGTTTAAACATATCAATGTGCCACTGTTCAGCACTTCCTCTCATTTCTGAGAGGGTTTCGGAGCCCGGGAGAGTCCGCCACTCAGTTCCTCTGGTTTAATCAGCATGTATTCCTGCACCGCTGATCACGTGGTAAATGGGCACTTAAAAAGTGAGACGTCTATCAATTCAGTCTAGCTAGTCTACCTGTGTCGATTAAAATTGATCGAATCAATTTGATACGATCTCTATACGAACGGTATATCGTGTGATCGAGTCTTGAAGCGCTAAAAGATTCGATCGTTTGGGTTCTGATGACGATTAGGAACAAACGAAATTCCTTGAAACACTGTTATTTTTCTTTTCCACAGTTTCTTTTACAATGATATGATTCTAAAATTCTTTGCTTTTATTTTATTTCAGTCCTCTGTTTTTCTTTTTACAACTTAAAAAACCTGTTTGAATCTGCTCGCGTTCTGTTGGTCGATGAGTTGCACAGTATTGCGGATGCATCAGTCCGGTCGGTCATACGACCGAGCTGCTATCCGAACGATCGAATCATTTTAACCCGATCACCATAGCTCTCGATCGACCCGGATCACAAGCAATGATCGATCGACACAGGTCTACTTCAGTCCCATCGTGACTATGGCGCTAGAAATATCGGGAACATAAAGTCAATAAAATGTTGTAAAATTTAGTTTATTTTTATTTATTGCTTTTCTAAATATTAATATATATTGATATCTGTTGCTAGAAGATATTTCCATCGACAATTTAAAACCTCTATTTACGGAGATTTTATGCAGTGTACATTTTTTGTCTACGGTGTACACTTGGGTGCGATAAGCAAACGGCAGCAGTGATATTTATGTCTACAAAGTATAAAAATATTGTAACAAAAACATTGAACATACAAAATAAATTACCCGGAAGTCGGACTTTGTTTTGCTAGTGTAGAATACAGGCTTTAAAGATTTATTGAGTTCTAGAGACTGCATGCGCATGTATGGGGAATGGGTTAACGTTTTATAACTCGAAAATTGCATTCGCTTTAATCCCATAGCTGTGATTAAAAGTATTTATTGCTACACTATTATAATTATCGTTGTTTTTTTTATTAACTGGAGATAATGAATAACTGGCCAGTTATTCTGCCGTGAAGCAGTAGTGTGCAAACATTACTGTGTTTCGGTTTGAAGGGCACTGTGAGCTAGCGTAATCACAGGGCATACGAGACTTAAGAACTGATGTCTCAGGGTGATGGGCACAGTGAGGTGTCACACAGAAATGTTCTGGGTGACGCATCATTTGTGAACGTTTTGCTCGTTTCATCACACAAAAAAACACAATTTAAACAACTGGGCCCCAATTCTTTTTTATTGGCTAAAGTGACGAGACAAGCAAAACGTTCACCTGATGGTAAGTGCAACGTCTACCCATAACAGATACTGTGTCATCCAGAATAATCCTGCGTATAACCACACTGCGTCCATCACCCTAAGAGATCAGTTCGCATAAGCCCAGTGATCACACTAGATCTCAGTTCCCTACAGACGGAAACACAGTAACGTTTGCACACTACTGCTTTACGGCAGAACAGCTGGTCCTGCGGTGGAAATCCTACCACTAGTAAATTTTCTGCTATTTAAAAACGATTGTAATTCTACACCATCATCATGCTATTATCATTCTGTTACGATTGTTGTTATTTTCCTATGCTGCTAAATTCTAGTGTAGCCATTAAAATTTTTATTCATTAAAACCATGGCGTTTAATTTATTTTTAGAATATTATGCAAATCATAATAATATAATACGAAATGTAACCATGGTTTTACAATTGTTTTACAATGGTCGCCATTGTCATAGCAGTGACTGTCATTCTGAGACAATGTCATTGTCATTTTGAAGCGATTGGTTTCGTAGAATTGGGGCCCTTGAATTTTACATACTCGTCGTCCTCAGGTTTCCTCTCGATGTTATCCTTCACCGCCGAGCACGCGGTAAATCAGCACTTAAAATAGCAGATGAATTTTAGTGGCGCCGGCACTGGGGTCGAACTCAGGTCACTCGCGTTATATGAAAATTATGACGGTAACCTGTAAACAATAGGATCGGTACGAATACGACACACTAGTGACTGGTTTCTGAGTGTCGAGGCATTTTAATTTTCCTGATCATATGACATTTTTGGTAAGACATAATTCAGATGCCTCCTGTTTTTTCTGCGATGGAGAAAAGCTGTGTATGTGGTCTCTGTCTACCCCAAATATGGGAAAATGTGTAATTAAATATGTAATTATAATAATATCATTAATACTATTGCCTGAGATTAGCGTGTTCAATCATGCAAATTCTCCAACTCTTATTTTAGTAAAATTAGTTCGATTTTAATTCATAGATCAGTACTTTAATAAAACATAAAACACAAGATCACGACTGTATCCCATAAGGGGTAGTCAGAGACTGGGCACTCACTGCAAAAACAGCAATCCACGTTTCACCAAAACAATATAATGCACTTGGTGTGATAGGTGGTGAGCTCATCGCCACCATGCGCTGGGTGCACAGTGCAGTTTAATTCCTTACTCGCCTTTTACGAGATTCATTGGATGAGATGGAGTGGTAGTAGGCACACGGCTCTCTAAAACGGGTAATATTTTCCACTTCCGCCGATAGGTGTTCGGCAGAGTAGAATAGCACCTACCTCTTTCCTTTTCGTTCTCGTTTCGTTTCGTAAGAGGCGATTAAGGTATTGTATATGAGACTTATGACCTGATGACACAGAAGTGTTCTAGATGACACGGCATTTGTTTTGTGAAGACGTGGCACTTCCCATCAGATGCAAGTTTTGCTCGTCTCGTCATGTTATACAATAAAAAAAATCACCGTCAAAAAAATCATGTAACGCCATCATCAGATTTTTATCATATTTTTATTTCCGTTCGACCCTGTACCGTATGAAATTGCTTACAGAAACTAGGATCTATGTTTTATCTGAGTTTGCAGTAAATTTGCGTTCTAGATTTTTTCCCCATGGGCGTCGCAGTATTTTATTAAAAGTGAAAAATGTTCTTTGCAACGTTTTTTATTTGTTGGCTGATATTGGATGGGTTAACTATGGATATCGTGTGAACGTGGCGAACGTGTGAATTATATCTTAGCAAAATATATATAAGAATTCTCGTAATTCATAAAAAGGTCAATTGACGCAATGGCTGGGGCTTCTGCGCTTTTGGTCGCGGGTTCAATTTCCGCACAGAACAAATATTTTTGATTATCTCCCATTGAGCAGTGATGTTCAAATGCCACTGCGTTTCGGTTTGAAGGGCACTGAAACTATTTATTTATTTTAACTTTATTGCCAACTTTACATTAAAAAGGTAGCAAACGACGGATTTAATGCATAAAGGCATTATTTAATAATCAAACCCACATCCCAGTTTGATTAGTAAATAATGCCAATTGCTATGAGAAATAGAATGCTAAGAAATTATGGTAGGTGCAGCAAGCGATGCAGAAATTACGTAATGTTATAAAAGACAAATCACATAAATTACTAATATAATATAAGAAATATAATGTTACATAATACATATTTACATAAACATAAATAAAAATAATATATACAAATAAATTAAATTTAAGTGTCTGTTCGTAATAACAAAATAACAGTTTTTTACTCAATACTTTTGAAAGTGTTTATGGTACTTATAAGAAAAAGAACAAACGAATTTTTAACATTTTTGTCAGTCTGTCTCTCTGTTTGTTGGCTAATCTCCGCAACGGCTGGACCGATTTTGACGGGACTTTCACTTACAGATTACTAATATTATAGCGGGTAACTTAGGCTAATTTCATTTTAGAAAAATAATTAGGGTTCCGCGCAAAAAAATTAAAACCTCCAAAATCCGATTCAAATGGGGTAGTATAATAATATGTCTATCGTCGACCCGGGTAGGCTTTTTTACGCGGATGAAACCGGGGCACAGCTAGTATGATTTATAAACTATTATAATTACAGGGCATTTAAGAATCAGAACCGATGTCTGACGATCACAGTGCGCTGTTGTATAGATCTTTCAAATACAAATTTCTGGGTGACACGGTCACATTAAGAGATTAACTATGCATTACTGAGTTGCACACGATCTTTTTTAACTTAAAAAAGGAAGAGGTGCTGAATTCGTCTGTATATATGTTAACTTCTTTGTTTATGGATCGATTTTAATGATAATTTTTGAATTGAAAAGGATCGTATCTCTTTTTGAGAGAGTGGTCCCATATCACTGGTGGTAGGATTCCTATGCAGGAATCCGTCTAGGTAGGTAACACCCCGGGGCCAGTTATTCTGCCGTGAAGCAGTAGTGTGCAAACATTTCTGTGTTTCGGTCTGAAGGGCACTGTGAGCTAGTGTAATCACCGGGCATATGAGACTTAAGAACTGATGTCTCAGGGTGATGGGCGCAGTGTATTATCACACAGAAATGTTCTGGGTGTACTTGGGTGCGATAAGCAAACGGCAGCAGTGATATTTATGTCTACAAAGTATAAAAATATTGTAACAAAAACAGACAACAAGAACAAACTGAGACATCGGTTCTTAAGTCTCATATGCCCAGTAATTACACTAGCTCTCAGTACCCTTCAAACCGAAACACAGTAATTTTTGCACACCACGGCTTCACGGTAGAATAACGGTGGTACCTACCTAGACGGATTCCTGCACAATATCCCTGGTAATTATCGTCACGTCGCTCATAAAAATGCCTGTGGAAAAAATATCTAAAGGTATTCGCATAAACTTCATGATTTTACATAACATTGTATTTCAGCATAAATATTACAGGTTATGCCTGTCAGGCGGTAGTGCAGTAGTGCAACTAGACTCGTTTTCAGACTGACTGATGGCGTTGAAGTTAGCTGGAGAGGCGCCAAGCAATCCTTTCTGTTTTAAATGAGTAGACGCGCTTCGATTTTTTATCCTGAACATTATTTTTGTCTTTTATTTCAAAATTTAGTAGCAGCTTATCTCTGGAAATAAAAATAACAATGGCATTATGGTACTCTACACTATTAAAACATTATAATATTTTTACTCCCGCCCCGTCCCCCTCTTCTATGTATAAAATATGGATTAACAAATTTCGAAGTGTTTTGTGTAACTTATAAGAGTACGGACAAAACGCAAAGAGAAAAAATATATATAGAAATATATACATACATAAGATCACGACTGTATCCCATAAGGGGTAGTCAGAGACTGAGCACTCACTGCAAAAACAGATGACTGCCACAATCCACGTTTCACCAAAACAATATAATGCACTTGGTGTGATAGGTGGTGAGCTCATCGCCACCATGCGCTGGGTGCACAGTGCAGTTTAATTCCTTACTCGCCTTTTACGAGATCCATTGGATGAGATGGAGTGGTAGTAGGCACACGGCTCTCTAAAACGGGTAATATTTTCCACTTCCGCCGATAGGTGTTCGGCAGAGTAGAATAGCACCTACCTCTTTCCTTTTCATTCTCGTTTCGTTTCGTAAGAGGCGATTAAGGCCACTATTCATAAAGAACAACACCATAATATGCAATGCTGTCACTATACTGCTCGTGAGGAACGCAATGGGGAGTAAGAATTTATTTGGCTCGTACTAAAATGGCGGCGATGTGGTTCACCACAGAAGGAGGAAAGTGGACTACGAGTGTAGTGTCTGACTACCCCTTATGTGGGAAAAAGGCGTAACTGTATGTATGTGTAACACTTTCCAGGTGGTCAAATATGTTAATATAATAGCAGTGTTCGCCCAATGATAGAAATTCGACTGTAATTTATTATCTTTTTTATTGAATTTTATGTATTTTATCTATACAGTTTAAGTTTCTGGACTCCTTCTACATACAAACTTTAATTATGCCAAATCTCTCACTCCTCCGTGCGCGCAATATGCTTAAAAATGGGTGCAAAGTATTCTCTTCACGTATTAATATAGATTAAAACAATACAAACACAGCATATTACTGAAGGCGATATTCAAACAAAACGTTTTGTTCATTACGTGTTGTGTTCTATGTAACTTCGTTTTCTATTCATTAACCAATAGAAGCATTCGCATAATACATTAATGACCCGACCCCAAGCAGACTGCTCCGGACGTGGTTACACCGCGGCGCACTTAACTTGCACCGTTTACATTGTTGTTACTAGTTTATGACCCTACACGTGATACAAGTTATTAAAGCCACATCCTGGTTATGAGTTTCAAGTCGAATGTAAGCGCTATACGAAATATATACTACGTAAGTTTCTCGCATATTGTAATACCTTTATCTTTCCTCAGTACCACTAGTTAAGAGTCCATCCCATACTTACAAAGCTATTAAGGGAAAATATCAAATTGGAACAATCTCATTTTTACCTCCGAATAATCGTATTTTCAAAATAAGTTATAACTTACCAGTGTCTCATACACAAAAACTTATTTTTTCGAACCTTCAAAGGCTTGTCGATCAATTGTGATTGAGGTACAAGTAACATAAAGAAGCTTCATCATTTTCTAATTACCAATCATTAAGCTCCACATGCACAAACACCCTACTAACTATGTATAGGCTATATAAATATATTTGTCCTTTACAGGACGAACCCACGATTCGCAGCGCTGAAGCCAATCGCTAAGACACTGCGTTTACGCGGTCCTCTTAAATACTTCAAAGTCTCTATAGAAAATAACACAAAAACATAGTTTTCTTATAGAAGTCCCATGTTTGCGCTTCAGTTTAGATCCTTCTGATACAGCTCTGGGCTTCTTTCAAATATTAATACTTGTATTATTTGGTGGTAGCGGCCTAAAAGAATCTTCTACCACCCCATCTCATCCCGTGGGTGTCGTAAAAGTTGACAGAGGGAAAATGAAAACCAGGGGATGGGCAGCAGTATCTTCCTGGAACATCTGAATAAACTGCGGTTACCAACCCGCCTGCCAAGCGTGGCAACTATGGCAAAATCCCTCCTAAATGAGAGCCATACACTTTGGCAATCTATGGGGGAGGCCTATGTTCAGTAGTGGACTGGTTATAGGCTGAAATTATGATGATGATGATTATTATTATTGGAGTAGACATCGGTCACTCCATATAATAATTGGTAACACTCGGTGTAATTATATAAACGTGAGTATTGAACACACAACAGTCAATTTTCCCCGGGGCTCATAATCCATATTAATTAAAACTCCTCATGGCCATGGCATGCAGAGTTACGAGTTACACAGTTACAGTTACGCCGAGAGTGTTGTGGTTGTCCCTTTATCTCGGATACTGTATTCCGGCCTAACTCCGATGTTACCTCATAACCGTTAGTACGGGTAGGTTAGGCGAGTGAGTACCTCTGTGTTTGGAGAGCACAATTGTGGAATTTTAATTTCCATTTTTTTTTTTTGATAAAGTGATGAAACGAGCAAAACGTTCACCTGATGGTAAGTGTAACGTCAGCCCATAGCAAATTCTGTGTCACCCCGAACATTTCTGTGTGACACCCCACTGCGCCCATCACCCTGACACATCATCAATTCTTGGGATGCCTATGTTGAGCAGTGGACTGGTAACGGGCTGAAAAATGATGAAGATAATGTAATAAAAAATCAATATGTCTCACGAGTCAAAGAAAACGCAATTCAAAAAGCTTTGGAAACTAACTATAATATACATGGCTCAAGATAATCTACCGCCCCATCCTATACCGTGGGTATCGTAAAAGTAGACAAAGGATTAGTGAAAACCACAACATGGACCGCTCTGACCTTATTTCAAATATTAATACTTGTATTATTTGGTGGTAGCGGCCTAGGAGAATCTTCTACTACCCCATCTCATCTCGAAGGTGTCGTAAAAGTCGACAGAGGGAAGATGAAAACCAGGGGATGGACAGCAGCATCTTCCTGGAACATCTAAATTAATAAAGACAAGCTTGGTAGCTGTGGCAAAATCACCCCAAAAAGAGAGCTACAAACTTTTATTGCAATATACGAGTACGAGGGAGGCTTATGTTCAGCAGTGGACTAGTGATGGGCTGAAATTAAATTTTATAATTGAATTTTTTGTAATTTTCTTACTTCAATACATGTTACGTATTCATTAGGATGCAAGCTATCTCTGTGCCAAATTTCGTCATGATCGGTTTAACGGTTGATCCATGAAAAGGTAACAAAGAAAGGGACAGAGAGAGTTACTTTCGCATTTATATTATTAGTATTGATTTCTCAGAAATGCAGACAACCACAGGTTCTACTATATATAACGCTCGATATTTCCTGTTTTTAGCAAAAGTTACAAAAGTACTCTCAACCGACGAGTTTGTATGAAACGCTAATGAAAGTAGAAGAAGCAAAACATTTGTGATGGGATCATAGGAATTGGAAAGATGTGGTCTCTGCCTAGCCCAAAGGTATAGTGGTGTGACTGTATGTATGTATGATATTTCCCGAATTAACCATGTCTTTCTTTTCTTTTTAAATATCAAAATATCAAAATGTTCTGTATTTGCACGAATGTTGACTCCGGTTGGGATACGAGCGCAGGACCCGCGGCGTAAAAGTCAGATACTCTGACCACTGGGCCACGCGTTCGTCATTTCCTTTTTTTTTAATTATTTACACATCGCTTTATTAAAAAATCATAAGGCTAAAGCTATGATAATGTTATGGGTAGTGACAAGAGGCACTGTAACTAAATTTAAAACGAAAAGGATTCTTTGGCGCCACTCCAGATAATTTCATCGCTATCAGTCAGTCTGAAAACCAACCCAGTTGCAGTCTAGTGCTCTGGCTCGCATAATGTTCATGTTTATTCTATGCGACCAATTTAATCAACATAAAGCCGACGATAGTTGTTACAATACATAATCGTTACCATTTCCTCAAAATATTGAATTCTTCAGGGATAGGTTTATTTGACGAACGTAATATCTAATGATTTCTTATATTTACGAGAACACTACAAATTTAAATTAAACGAATTTTACGGATTTTATTGCGTTTAATTTCTTCAAGACACAGTTAGCTCTTTCTGGGTAGATCGGACGAAAAATAATAAAGGTACTCCGGGTTAACTATGACATCAGGTCATCTGTCACCTACGTCCTCCCGTGACCATGGATGCTGTAAAGAACTCGAAATGTCGGGTTATAAATAGTAAAATTAAACGCGAACAAATCCGTAAAATTAACTTAATTTAAATGTATAATAATATTAAACGAAAATTAAATATTATTAAATTAAAATTGATGTCTGTAAAACGATATGGGAGAAATCCTAGTGGGACAACGTTTTCATAAAAATAGGTAAAAAAAAGGAGTTTTGTACACAATTACGACGTTGTACGTAGTACGAAGTTGTTGACACAGTTATTAATAAATAAATTTTACTGGTGGTAGGATTTCTATGCAAGAATCCGTCTAGGTAGGTATCACCCCAGGGCCAGTTATTCTTCCGTGAAGCAAAAGTGTGCAAGCATTACTGTGTTTCGGTTTGAAGCGCACTGTGAGCTATCGTAATCACTGGGCATTTGAGACTTAAGAGCTGATGTCTCAAGGTGACGGGCGTAATGTGGCGTCACACATAAATATTCTGGGTGACACAACATTTGTTGTGGGCGGACGTTGCACTTACCATCAGGTGAACGTTTTGCTCGTTTCGTCACTTTGTACAATAAAAAAAAAAATTTGGATTTCTAATTCATCTTATTTGATTTACGCAATGATAACAATTGATTTGGATTTAAAAGTAAAAAAAAGTAAAGTTTCAGCCTATAAATGTCCCACTACTGAGCACAGGCCTCCTCTCATTTCTGAGAGGGTTTTGGAGCTAGGAAGAATCCGCCACGCTGCTCCAATGCGGGTTGGCGGACTTCACATGTCTTCGAAATATTTTTTATTCCTCAGACATGCAGGTTTCCTCACGATGTTTTCCTTCACCGCCGAGCACGTGGTAAATCAGCACTTAAAATTGCAATTAACAATTTTAGTGGTGCCGGCACCGGGAATCGAACCCAGGTCACTCGCGTACTATGAAATTTAAAGCGAGCGCCTAGCCCCTGAGCTACCACGGCTCTTGATTTGGATTTATTTAACGAATTTTCTCTTTTTCAACGTCTCGGCAAAGGATGTATTTAGACTGAAGGTTTTTGAGTACGGACTGCGAAACATGACGTGGCAGTTAGTTGGAGTGGTTAACAGGATTATCAGTAATGTAAAATAGTAATATATAATATTAGTAGGAGCTCTTATTGCTCTTACTCTTAAAAAAATAATTAATAATAATTCAAAATAATTCAAAAATCAGCTTGATGATAATCAGAGAGAACAAAAGTAGCTCTTTAAAGTTTCGTATGTCATAGGTTTTTTTTTTGCATTTATAATAATTAATTAATAATTAATTTTATAATAATAAAATAATAATTTCGCATTAATAAGATTCTAAGACAAAGCTGTATACGGTCTTACAAAGATTTTCCTCCTTGGACTAAGAGTGGCCAATGATTTGCTTAAACGTGAATTCCCACTAAACAAACGATGTAAACTAATTTTTTTTTGGAAAAATATTATGTAATATGTGATATTTAGGTGAAAGATGCCATTACACTACGCCGATAGGTGTCCGGCAGGCCGAGGTGTCGTAAGAGGCGTAGTACGGTACTAAGGTATTGTATAGACATCCCGCAATCGTGCATAATAACACCTTAATGACTTAATATCCAATGCTGTCACTATACTATTTGTGGGAACGCAACGGGGTGGTATTTTTTGTCTCGTTTTCTACGGGGGTGAAAAGTTGGGTACGTATGTGGCCTATATCTACCCCTTATAAGGGAGAAAGTCGTGACTGTATGTATGAATGTATTTCGGCTTTTGAAAAGCAGTAGACTCTTTCCTGTAAAGAGCCTACGGATTTTTCGTGTAGCGACATCTATGTACATGAGAAGCTCAAGAAATATTCCCATACGTCCATAATCGCGCTATGAAAGTTTTCTGAGATGCGAACTGTATATACGATATCTAAATATTACTAGTAGGAGGAGACGTCATATCCAGATCGGACCATTCGATTTAGCGGGAACTAAACTTTTCCTTGGCAATATCATCGGCCACATTTTTTACTGGTGGTAGGATTCCTATGCAGGAATCCGTCTAGGTAGGTACCACCCCAGGGCCAGTTATTCTGCCGTGAATTAGTAATGTGCAAACATTACTGTGTTTCGGTTTGAAGGGCACTGTGGGCTAGCGTAATCACTGGGCATATGAGACTTAAGAACCCATGGCTCAGGGTGATGGGCACAGTGAGGTGTCACACAGAAATTTTCTGGGTGACGCAGCATTTGTTATGGGCAGACGTTGCACTTACCATGAGGTGAACGTTTTGCTCGTTTCATCACTTTATGCTATAAAAAAATCTGGACGGATAATAAAATATTGTGTTATGCCGCAATGTAAACAAACTGCAACGGTTACACTTAAAAGTATTAAAAAAATATTTTGAGCTTCACATAGTATTATGATGTTCCCCTGGCCAATTTTCGATCACGTCGACAAATAGCGATTACTGTCGGAAGTTATCAACTGCGCAGGAGATATTATGGTGCCACAAGTGTACGCACAAACACATCTACATTCACTCGTCCCAGCCTACCCGTTCCCGATGTAACGCTAATGCGATAAGATCGGAAGTAGGCTAGAATGCAGTGTCAGAGACACAAGGTCAATCACAACACAATCAGACGCGAAAACCAACAATTTGTGTTTTTGCACAAATGTTAGCTCCGGCTGGGATTCTAACCCGGGAACCGCGGCGTGATATTCAGGTACCCTAACCACTAGGCCACATATAAAAACGCAACATTAGAATACGGCATACAACTTACGTCAGAATCTTAGAATTCCAGCGGTTTACCAAATTGGAACAATGCCAACATGTTTCTTTCGGTTACAGGATTAACGAATGTGTTCGGAAGTTCTAAAAACTTGATTTTCTGTTAAATTAAATTGTAATAACTTTCACTAAGTTAAAAAGAACCTGCCTGACTTTTGTGTTTATTAATTACTAACTTATGCTCGCGACTTCGCCCATTTGGATAAAGGTATTTTTTAATATCCCGTGAAAACTATTTCACTCTTCGTAATAAAACGTATCCTATGTCCGTCTCCAGGATGCAAGCTATCTCTGTGTCGAATTTCGTCAAGATCAGTTCAGCGGTTCAACCGTGAAAAAGTAACAAACAGACAGAGGGACAGACAGAGTTTATTTCGCATTTATTATAATAGTATGGATTCGAATGATAATTTTGCTTTTTTTTTTTTATTGTATAAAGTGACGAAACGAGCAAAACGTTCACCTGATGGTAAGTGCAACGTCCGCACACAACAAATGCTGTGTCACCCAGATTATTTCTGTGTGACCCCACACTGCGCCCTTCACCCTGAGACATCAGTTCTTAAGTCTCAAATGCCCAGTGATTACGCTAGCTCACAGTGCCCTTCAAACCGAAACACAGTAATGCTTTCACACTACTGCTTCACGGCAGAACAACTGGCACTGGGGTGGTACCTACCTAGACGGATTCCTGCATAGGAGTCCTACCACCAGTGATTATTAAACTAATCAAACAATGTTTCGGAATTTCTTGAGTCGTTCATTAATAATTCCATGAATTCGTAAGATAAATTATGCTACCTAATATTATAAATGCGAAAGTAACTCTCTCTGTTCCTCTGTCTGTTTGCTATCTTTTCACGGTTCAACCGCAGGATTGATTGAGACGATATTTGGCATAGAGATAGCTTGCATCCTGACTACGGACATAAGATACTTTTCACGGTTCAACCGAAGGATTGATTAAGACGATATTTGGCATAGAGATAGCTTGCATCCTGAATACGGACATAAGATACTTTTCAGGGTTCAACAGCAGGATTGATTAAGACGATATTTGGCATAGAGATAGCGTGCATCCTGCATACGGACATAAGAAAGAAAGAAAGAAAGAAAGAAAACATTTATTACGTAAATGCGCCACAGACACAAATACATAAAAAATTAGGCACCAAACATACAAGTAAACAATGTATTTACAGATAAACAGAAAGAAACATTAAACAACATCACAAAACTGAACATTTAACAAAACTCGTGTACAAAAATATTGTCACGTGTGTCGTGGCGCATTGAGCAAACGGGTCTCACTCAGCATAATGCCGCAGTCGAGACTACAGCGCTGGTTTTCAGTGAGCCCGAGCGGCGAGGGACGTACGGACGTTCACGCTTGATATTCATAAATACATTTTGTACATACACAATAAAATAAAAAATAAAATAAAACTTAGTTAAATAAAAATACGTAATAAGCAAAAACAAAATTGCAGTGTGTCAGAAAAAAAAATAGTTGTATTTAAGATGTGGCCAGTAATTCAGTCGCTGGGACCTTGCTCATCAAAGCTACGTGTCTTAAAACTTTGTGGTATGTATTATTGTATCTGTACTATTTTTTTGAGTTATTATTAAATGTTTTTTATATGTTTCTTTGAATGTATGCACTGATTTCAGACTACGGAGCGGTGGTGGCAGGTCGTTCCAACACTTGGAGGCAGCATATCTGAAACTCCCTCGAAAGGCGGCAGTTCGATGGGCTACTAAGATACTTTTCACGGTTCAACCGCAGGATTGATTAAGACGATATTTGGCATAGAGATTGCTTGCATCCTGAATACGGACATAAGATACTTTTTATACCGGAAAATAGTTTTTTAAAAACCTACGTACACGCGGCTATCAGTTAGTTTTTAATAAGAACTATATTTAGATTCACATAGCATGCCCATCACATGAACAATGGTTGCAAAATTTAATAATACTTATTGATAAGTAACTCGTGGTAGGTATGCCATGCCGTAGTACGTCTAGGTAGGTACAACTACAGCGCTAGTTGCTCCGCCAGCAAGCATTGTGCATTGATGTGTTCCTAGTTTAAGATCTTTGTAGTAGTGAAATTAGTGGGCATACATACATACATACAGTCACGCCTCTTTCCCATAGGGGTAGGCAGAGACCACATCTTTCCACTTGCTACGATCCGGACACACATCTTTAGCTTCTTCTACTATCATTAGCGTTTTCACACACGCTCGTCGGTTGCGGGTACTTTTAACGTGACCTTTCCTCAATTAGTGGGCATATGAGCATATATAACAGGTAACTAAGAGTGACTAGCTCGTTTACAGTTCCAAACTCACTCTCACTCACTTCAGCCTATCACTATCACTACTCACGTCCACCGCTGAACATAGGCCTCCCTCATAAATTGCCACAAAACACGTAAGTTTATGGCTATCATTTTTAGGGGATTTTACCAAAGTTGCCACGCATTGCAGGCGGGCTGGCAACCCCAGTATATTTGTTCAGATGTTCCCGGAAGATGCCGCTGCCCATCTCCTGGTTTTAATTTTCCCATTGTCGACTTTTACGACACGCACGGGACGAGATACTCGACACAAGACTTCGAAATACAGAGTTTTACGTGATACTGGAATCGTTTTGCGCAATCATGACACGTACATACATCCACGAACGTCTCTTTTCCATTAGGGTAGGCAGATATCACATCAGTAGCCCACTTTTCGCCCTCCCGGGGCGGGCGGGTAGACGAGACGTAAGAGTTAAAATTCGTGCTTAATGACACAACGAGGGCCAGTTATTCTGCCATGAAGCAGTAGCAAATTACTTTAAGTACTGATGTCTCTGGTTGACGGGCGCAGAACGATGCCACACAGAAATATTACATAATAAAATATTGTGTACATAAATTGTAAATAAGTATATAATCTGGGTGACAGTGTATCTGTTGTCTCGTCACTTTATCCCATAAAAAAAATTTAATAAAGAAATAAATTGTCAGAAGCCAGTTATTTATTCATCATCATTATCTTTTCAGCCTGTCACTAGTCCACTGCTGAACATAGGCCTCCCCTATACATTGCTACAAAAGTTAGTAGATCTCATTTAGGGGGATTTTGCCATAGTTGCCACGCTTGGCAAGCGGTTTGGCAACCGCAGTTTATTTATTCTGATGTTCCAGGAAGATGCTGCTGCCCATCACCTGGTTTTTAATTTCCCTCTGTCGACTTTTACGACACCCTAGGGATGAGATGGGGTGGCAGATTCTCTTAAGCGGCCACCACACGGCATTTATTATATCGACGTATTTACTACACTATGAGAACACTAAAAATACAAATCAAAAAACCGAAATAAATAGCAATGAAAAAGATGCAAATTCATCATGCTGGAGTCGAATGTGCTGTCTTGCTGGCTTCCAGCCAAACCTACAGCTTAATACTTCAGCAAAACAGCAGCGACTAGTATTCTTAAAGTCTCTGAAATATAAACATCTGTATTTTATTTTCTGATTGTATAATCTGTCCAATGTTAAGTAGTTTTTGTTGACATCTTCAACTGTCTGACAATATTAGTCAAGATATTCCGAAGATTTCCACGTACAACGCAATTTATCCACATGTTTACTTCGGTGAGTTTTAATAGCAAGGATCCTGAACAAAGACTAAATATCGTAAAGCAAAACAGTTTAATTTTAATGTTTATGGCATTGGAGTATTTTTAATTTATTTAAATTTTTAGCTTGAATAACTATAACTCTTACTTTGACTTAACATCTTATATTGACTTTAAAAAAATAGATAATCGGTAAATCGATTGGTGTTTACTAGGTTTTTTCTGTCTACCGATTTGCATATACTACTTTGTACAAAAATCGTCGAACATCAGGTGAACGATTTTGACGTCTCGTCTGTTTCTTCTATAAAAATATCGCATACACAACACAACCGAAAACCAACGATTTATATTTTTGCACAAATATTCGCTCCACCTGGGATTCGAAACCAGAACCCGCGACGTAGAAGGTCATGTAATCGGACCACTATTTCACGCAGTCGCCTGTCGTATAGTTGTCGACTGATTTATGATATATTCTAATTAACTGTAAATTAGCAAACAAAACTGTGTTAAATTAAGTAAGATCAGATTACAAAGCTCTAAATATACAGTTGCACTTTAAAAATATATATGATACTATTGAATATAGAGTTGTAACCAAGTACATAATTCAACGATTTAAACGCAATGTTAAGTCTTATATCTCAGTATAGTTAATAGAATCAGGCGTTACTTGCGGAAATCCATTATAATGAAAGAAAGGAAGTTAATTTGCTAAGATCCGCATAAAAAAAAGTAAAGTTTCAGCCTATAAATGTCCCACTGCTGAGCACTGGCCTCCTCTCATTTCTGAAAGGGTTTTGGAGCTAGAAAGAATCCGCCACGCTGCTCCAATGCGGGTTGGCGGACTGCACATGTCTTCGAAATATTTTTTTATTTCTCAGAGATGCAGGTTTCCTCACGATGTTTTCCTTCACCGCCGAGCACGTGGTAAATCAGCACTTAAAATTGTAGTTAATAACAATTTTAGTGGTGCCGGCACCGGGAATCGAACCCAGGTCACTTTGAGATTTAAAAGGAAATTTAAAGCGAGCGCCTAGCCCCTGAGCTACCACGGCTTAGATCCGCATGCAACATATAAAATGGTGTACCTTTTTTTCAATCAGCACAGCCCTCTGTCCCTCAGTAGCGTGCACAAGCAAACTAACACCGTCAACAGGAACCGCGGTTCCTGGTGGCGGTGTTAGATGGTCGGCGATATGCATCATTTTATATTTTGCATGCGAATCTTAGCAAAATAACTTCCTTTCCTACATTATATCTCAGTGTTGTTTTTTTCTTTGAATAACCCTGATACCATTTTTAACACCTCATTTTATGCAATTTCTCCCTTATGGGAAAGAGGCGTGATTGTATGTAATAAAAATTATTCTACAATAATTATCTTCTTTCTATCGAACATGAGCCGTGGTAGCTCAGGGGCTAGGCGCTCGCTTTAAATTTTTTTATGTAATAAAAATTATTCTATAATAATTATCTTCTTTCTATCGAACATGAGCCGTGGTAGCTCAGGGGCTAGGCGCTCGCTTTAAATTTCATAGTACACGAGTGACCTGGGTTCGATGCCGGCACCACTAAAAATTGTTAATTGCAATTTTAAGTGCTGATTTACCCCGTGCTCGGCGGTGAAGGAAAACATCGTGAGGAAACCTGCATGTCTGAGGAATAAAAAATATTTCGAAGACATGTGAAGTCCGCCAACCCGCATTGGAGCAGCGTGGCGGATTCTTCCTAGCTCCAAAAACCCTCTCAGAAATGAGAGGAGGCCTGTGCTCAGTAGTGGGACATTTATAGGCTGAAACTTTACTTTTTTTTATCGAACATGATCGTGTTTGCTTTAGTGTGTGAACGAAATGAATTAGAATAAGTAGAGACTATTTATAGGATCTTTATGGTAAACATTCACTTATAGCTGATATACAATTTCATTAGTATATTAAGTACTCAAACCTTTTTCAAAGTGTCTGTACGAAAGCTAAAACTGTGTTTTTAAACAGTAACATTAAACTTTCTTATAAAAAAACTGAAGCTACGTTACTTTTTCGTATAAAAAAGTTGACGCAGTAATAACTTGTAGCACTCATAAACCGGCAGCAACAATATAAATGGCGCAACTTAAGTGCCTCGGCATGATCACTATATGGTCAGTTCATTATTGTATCACGCGAATGCTTTTATTGGCTAATGTTAAAAGTCATGATTAATTTTAACTTTGTTGTTATATTTATTGTATTTTTTTGAAAGGAAACTTACAAATTATATATCTTATAAATAACAAAATATATGTAGCACATAAACAAATAGAGTTTCCACAAATAATTAGTACTTATAAACTAAACACCGTGAATGCATATGTCAGCACTACACTAAGATGTTCAGGAACAAATAATAAACCTAACTCACTGTCGAATAACTCATTTTAATAAAATTACATTCAATACTTATGTTTTTCTAATGATCAAACCATATCGCGATTAGAAGTAATAGTGGCGCCACCTAGTTCGTCTACTTATCAAACTAATCTCTGCGTAGATGGCGTTAGACGTTACATTATTAACAAACAAACTTAGACATTCCGCCCACCAAAGTACTTGTTCTTTATAAGTACTTTAAAATAAGAAGAAATAAAGCTAAGACTATATAATGCTAAAAAGGCCGCCCACCGTGATATAACAAATTGACAACATATCAATTACAGTTTAAAAAAATAAATAAAGCAAAGAACAAACAGATAACAAAAAAATAAGACTATATACTATGATTAGCTATCTTAGGTAGAAAACACAATCTATTATACGCTCGTTTGAGTAGACCATTCTTGGTTTTTATAGTAACAACACGTGTAATATTGTCTTTTCCTGAGTGCTTCTCTGCAATTGTACCGAGTAGCCACTTCGCTGGTGGTAGGTTTTGGTCTTGGATTATGACAACATCGCCGATTTCGGGTTCATGCTGACTCTTTGTCCATTTATAACGTTGATTAAGCGTCACCAAATATTCATTAGACCACCGCTTCCAAAAATCATTTAACATTTTCTGGATAAGTTTCCATCGCTGCAGGCCGGTGATATGGCTCCGAGAGTGATCTTCGTCAGGAATAACAATTAAAGGCTCTCCAACGAGGAAATGACCAGGTGTGAGCGGCAAGGGATCATCTGGATTGTCACTTATCGGATATAATGGCCGAGAGTTCAGGCATGCCTCAATTTGTGTAAGTAATGTGGACAACTCCTCATATGTCAAAGTACTATCTCCTATAACCTTTTTAAGATGCGACTTTGTGGAACGCACTCCAGCTTCCCACAATCCTCCGAAATTCGGTGCTAGAGGCGGGATATAGTGCCATGTTGTTCCTTCGTTGGCCAATAATGTGCTGACTTCCTTAAGAAAAATGGGAAATAGCCTTATTCAACATCGTTCTCAATTCCTTATCGGCGCCAATAAAATTGGTGCCGTTATCGCTATACAAATCTTTGCAGTGCCCTCTTCTGGACATAAATCTTCTATAGGCTGCTAAAAATCCTTCAGAGGTCAAATTTGAAACTGCTTCTAAATGTATGGCGCGGGTCACCATGCAAATGAAAATACAAATGTACCCCTTATATGATTTTGACCCCCCGGTGCGCATTTTAATTTTATGTATCCCGTAAAATCAACTCCTGATGATCTGAATGCTCTCTCAGGCTTCAGTCTAACTGTCGGTAGTTGACCCATAAATGGATATCTCCTTTGTTGCGAGTACCTGATGCATGTAGCACAATCTCTGTAGCATTTCTTAACGTGTTCTCTGGCTCTGAGGATCCAAAATTTTGATCGTAAATAATTGAGCATTGCATGTGGACCGCCATGTAATGTTTTTAAATGAGCGTCTAAAATAATTAACCCTGTGAGATGACTTGCACCAGGCAATATCATAGGATGTTTCTTGTCAAAACTTTCTTGAGATTGTTAGGTGCGACCCTGAACTCTTAGAACACCATTTTCGTCAAAATTGGGGCAAAGAGTATACAGTTTGCTAGACTTTGGTACTGTTCCGTTGGACCTTAGCTGCTTAATCTCATCTCTAAAATGTAGTCTTTGAGTTTCTCTCACACATACTTCTAAAGCCTTATTCATCTCTTTCGGCGTTATGTTTTCCGGAATTTCTCTTATTTCTTTTGGTATCTTCCATAATAAAACTCTTTTACAATAAGATAACACTCTCAATAGCCTTCGTAAATTAGAAAATTTTGTCCAAAAGAATTCTTCCTTTATTTGAGCTATAGTATTAAAGGCTTTAACTGATCTTTGTTCTTCATTAGTTACGAAGTCCGTTGGATCATTTGTTCCGCCCCTCTCAATCTCCTTCAACCATTCCGGACCATGCCACCATATGTCATGCCCTTTTAACTCTTTTGCTGATATGCCTCTGGAGGCACAATCTGCAGGATTTTGCTTAGTATTGACGTGATTCCACTGATCTCGATCCAACATTGTCAAAATCTCTGAGACTCGATTGCTGACAAATGTTGTCCATCGACTTGGCTCTCCACGAAGCCATGCTAAAACTACCGTGGAATCAGACCATGCGTATAGATTTTCTTTGGGGATGTTAAGAACTTGTGATACTTCAAAAATCAACTGAGCTGCTAAAAGTGCAGCGCATAGCTCCAGTCGAGGAATAGAAATTTCCTTTTCTACCGGCGCAACTCTAGTCCTAGCTGTAACCAACAGCAATGCAACGTGCAACTCAACGTAGTCCTCACGTTTAATTTGTAGCCACCTCGGGATTACAATGTCTTTTACATTACTCAGATCTTTTCTAAATACAATCCATTCCATTAAAAGTTCTGATGTGAGAATATCATCCCAAGCCAATCCTGTTTTCCACAATTTCTGCATAAAAATTTTAGCCGTAATTATCACAGGTGCGATCCATCCCATTGGATCGTATAATCTCGCTATATCTGATAATACTTTTCCTTTTTGAGATGGGCGTATCTGATTCGTGTAATTGATACATGTATTCAAAATTATCAGAGTTCTTATTCCAAGAAATACCCAAAACTTTTACTACATCATTTTCCTTAAAAATAAATGATTGATTTGAGCCTTGCTTGTCTGTCTTTATATGATTAAGTAATTTTTCACTATGAGTGCACCACTTTTGTAACTGAAGTCCTCCAGCATTCATCAGTTTGTTCAATTGCTCGTAAATCTCTATTGCTTCCTCCTCTGTTTCCGCACCCGACAATAGGTCGTCCATGTAAAAGTCCTGTAATGTTATTTTGGCGGCTATTGGGTATTTCGACTGCTCGTCTATCGCCAGTTGTTGTAGGCATTTTACAGCTAAATATGGTGCACATGAGGTACCGAAAGTTAACCTAGCTAACTTGTAGCATTCTATTGGTTTGTCTGGATCGAATCTCCACAAAACTCTTTGATAGTCCGTATCGCCACCATGTACACGAAATTGTCTGTACATTTGTACTATGTCCGTTACAATACAGTACAGGATAAAGTCTCCATCTCATCAAGATATGCCTTAGATCCTGTTGAAGTTTGGGGCCCACTATAAAACAATCATTAAGTGAGACGTTATTGGATCCTTTGCAAGATGCGTCGAAGACACAACTTCGTAGTCTCTTTATCCTCTTTTATCACAGCATGATGAGGTAGGTATATTGCCTTTACATTATTAATATTCGGATCAGAAACCTTAACCATATGCCCTTGTTGAATGTAATCTTCTATCACTTTCTTGTACTCGTCATACAATGCCGGATTCTTTCTTAATTTTTTTTCTAGTAATTTGAATCTCCGTTGCGCAATCTCTTTTGTTTCACCTTCAAAACATTGTGGATCTTCTTCCTTGAATGGCAATCTCACTACATAACGTCCATCGTTATCTCTTGTTGTAGTCTTTTCAAAAAACTCTTCACACTTTCTCTCGTCTTTAGTCATTTTCCTTTCGATGCTTTCTGGCGCTCTTTCTATCTCCCAGAATTTGGTCAACAGTTCGTCTTCTTTCACTTGTAGATAGAAATTTATGATTCTAGGATTTAGCTCCTTTCCTTTCTGAACTCTGCCTGATAATATCCAACCCAACTGCGTGTTTTGTGCAATTGGGCCACACTCGGATGGATGCTTCTTTAACCCTTCTAATATAATCTCACTTAGAATATCAGCGCCCAGAATAATATCAACCCTGCTCGGTACTCCAAATTTCGGATCTGCCAGTGATAAATTCTCAATTTCTGGCCAGTCCGTGATAATGGTTGTATTATTCGGTAGAAATGATGTTAGTGTACTCAATACAAAGGCGTTCACTGGCATTGAAAATGAATTATATCTTGACTCAAGTTTAAATGATACCATACTCTGTGCTCGTATCTTTCCGTCGCCTACTCCAGATATAAGACCGTTTACTGAGAAACGTTTGAGGCCCAAGGCTTGCGCAGTCGCTTCGTTTACAAATGACGCCTCGGAACCTTGATCGATCAGCGCGCGTACTACTTGATTATATCTTGATTGAGACTGGGTACTAAACTGTTTGCACTGAAATAACATGTGTGGTCCAGAACACATAGTGCAGGCGTTACTTCGTACGTTATTCACAGCTTCATTTTTTTCAACGGCGGAATGAAATACCTTTTGCTTAACTACTTGCTTAGTTGGATTGATCATCTCCAGGGTCCTGAAGCGTGTCTCTAGAAATTTTGTTAAATCAATCCAAGTGGGTAAAGTTTCGGACTCTGCCTGACTAACATATATCTCCCACTGCTTACGAGATTCTTGATCAAGTTTAGATACAACTATAAAATTGATTATAATATCCCAATTCTCAGTCTTAATACCTAAATTGCTCAAAGATTTTAAGCACGCAGTGGTGGTATCCAAGAGTTGCTTCAAACCTACCGCCGAATCTGCGACTATGTTTTTCTGAGCAAAAAGTTTTTTCATAATTTCGATAGTTTTGTATCTCAAATTGTTGTATCTTTTTGTCAAAAGTTTCCACGCTTCTGTGTAATTAGTTTCTGTAGTAGAAAGATTTTTTAAAAGGCTAGCAGGTTCACCCGACAGACTGCTCTTTAGGTAGTGCAATTTCTGCACCGGACTCAAATTCCCATTTTCATGAATCAGAGACACAAACATGTCGTAAAAAACTTGCCAGTCATCATAGCCACCTGAAAACGATGGCAAGTTGATGCGAGGCAATCTCACTTCACAAGGAGATGTCATGGCTGATTGAGAGGTGACATTAGTCAGTTTTGGCATTGTTGGTAGAATTCGCTTTAAGTCTTCCTTTAATTTGACCTTATTATCCAAGTAGACTTCTTCAAATCTATCGAAAATTTCCTCTTTAAAATAAGATAGTTCTTTTTTATTCTCTGCTGTGACTTTTGACGTTATTTCAGAATGTTGTTCAAAGAAGACTGTATATAATTTTTCTAAATGTTCTAGTCTTGCTTCAATAAAAGATTGCGTGAGTCTATCCTTTGATGACTTCTTATAGTTTCGGAAAGCCTTCTCCAAATGCTCTAACTGATCTTCTTGCTTTAAACAATTTGGCTCCATCTTATATATTGATGTCATTAAATTTATATTTAATATTTACTCTCAAAATTCAACCCAGAACTATATCCGTAACTGTGTTGTGATTCTATGTTAAGTTCAAAGTCACTACAAATATTTTCTAAGTCCCGACTCAATCCTAAAACTTTTACAAGTCCAAGATCAATGCAAATTTTTCTAAGTGTTTTTAACTGTTTATCACAAATATTCTGTCCTTTTTAACACGAATAACGAAATTTCACAAGACTCGACACGCACTTTGATTTTATCACTGATAGTCCACTTCTTAATCCACGATTCAATTCTTCCCTGGTTTCGGCACCAGATGTCAGCACTACACTACGATGTTCAGGAACAAATAATAAACCTAACTCACTGTCGAATAACTCATTTTAATAAAATTACATTCAATACTTATGTTTTTCTAATGATTAAACCATATCGCGATTAGAAGTAATAGTGGCGCCACCTAGTTCGTCTACTTATCAAACTAATCTCTGCGTAGATGGCGTTAGACGTTACATTATTAACAAACAAAATTAGACAGCATATATTCAAAAACAAAAAAAGGCACACAAATCTAAAGGGTTCGGATTAGCTCATGACAAGGCTAGAGCAGAAAACTTATCTTATACTGAACATGAGTTACGGAAAAGATGTCAATGTGACAAAATTTTTCGTTGTACAACTTGCATGCACGAAGTTATTTTAACTCCTTATTAACAATTGAGACTTTATAGTAAGTGCGTTTGACCGAGATAATTTTCACATGCATGACACCACCAGACCTGAACACCATCGTTTTCATATTTTGCACAAAATGTTGGCTCTGGCGGGGATTCTAACCCAGGGCCCGCAGTGTAGAAGTCAGGTTTTTTTTATAGTATAAAGTGACGAAACGAGCAAAACGTTCACCTGATGGTAAGTGCAACGTCCGCCCACAACAAATGCTGTGTCACCCAGAATATTTCTCTGTGACACCACACTGCGCCCGTCACCCTGAGACATCAGTTCTTAAGTCTCAAATGCCCAGTGATTACGCTAGCTCACAGTGCCCTTCAAACCGAAACACAGTAATGCTTGCACACCACTGCTTCACGGCAGAATAACTGGCCCTGGGGTGGTACCTACCTAGACGGATTCCTGCATAGGATCCTACCACTAACCTCTAACAACTAGGCCATGTGGACGTCATTAATGAGATAAATACTATTAACGGATCGAATGAGTCAGAAGATTGCGCTAAAGCACGAAGTCAGGATTATCTTTTTATATTGTGGCTGAAATACAGTTGTCCTGGGGTTGATCCTTTGTGCATTTGCGATTAATGTCTGCCACTAAATGCCAGGAATATGTCTGTTCTTCTATTGATGATCACCATCATCATCATTTCAGCCTATCACTAGTCCACTGATGAACATAGGCCTCACCCATAGATTGCCACTAAAGTTTTTAGTTCTCATTTTGAGGGGTTTTTTTCATGATCGCCATGCATGGCAGGCGGGTTGGCAACCGCAGTTTTTTTATTCAGATGTACGAGGAAGATTTTGCTGCCCATCTCCTGCTTTTCATTTTCCCTCTGTCGACTTTTACGTCACCCGCGCGATGAGATGGGGTGGTAGATTCTCTTAAGCCGCCACCTCACGGCAGATTCTATTGATGGAATAATATTAATAACTAGCTGCGCTCAGCGGTTTCGCCCGCGTGAAATAATTCGACCACAAATTGCGCCGTACGTTCGGCCCTTCTCCGTAATGTTTGTTTCTTCATCTCAGCGTGCGGCTCTTAAGTCCGTAGCATGAAGTTTAATTGCCTCTTCAATGAACGAGCTAAGGAGAGTATGCATGTTTGAACGTAGTAAGATAAGTTGGATATGATAGGTGCGCAGAAGCGTCTGCTGTGCGAATTTTCTAGAACTGCGATCGGCAACTTGCCTGCCAAGCGGGGCGATTAAAGCAAATTCTTCCAACTTGGTATAGGCTTATGTCCATCAGTGGGATGTAGGTAGCAGCAAGGAGTGCAGTATAGACACTTTCATATTTTTTATTGGAGATTAAAGTGACGAGACGAGCAAAAGTTAACCTGAAGGTAAGCGTAACATCTGCCCAACATAAACAAATGCCGTGTCACCCAGAACACTTCTGTGTGTCACCGCACTGCACTCTTCACGTTGAGACATCAGTTATTTATCTGTAAAGCTAGCTTATAAACTAGCTTTCATTGCTATTCAGACCGAAACACGGTAATATTTGCACACTTCTACTTCATGGCAAAATAATTGGCCTGGTGTTACCTACCTAGAAGGATTCCTGTATGTTGTAATAAGCAATAACGACGACCTTAACAAGCAATTTCATGACCGCGTGGCTTAGTGGTTATAGTACCTGACTACCGCGTCGCGGGTCCTGGGCTCGAGTCCCAACCGAAGCCACATTTGAGCAAAAAAACTAATTGTTGGTTCTTGGGTCTGGTTGTGATGTGATTGTCCTTGTGTCTGTATTGTCTCAGACACTGCATCCTAGCCTGCATCCAATCTTATCGCATGACCTTTATATCGGTCACAGGTAGATTGGGTTACATAGTTGTGATATCGAAATATAACAGACCCAAAATAAACTGATCGGTGAGGGGAAGTGAAGCTGACATTTTGGTTACAGGAAATCTTCGTTTCTCGAGAAGACCAACTGTTTATTATATACGTGACTATGATGATGTTTACCTAAATAGTAATTTGTTAATGTCTGCGAGTGTCTCTAGTACATTTTCTTACATAAAAAAGTAACGGACTATAAATGTTTTTTTTTTTATTGTACAATGTGACGAAACGAGCAAAACGTTCACCTGATGGTAAGTGCAACGTCCGCCCACAACAAATGCTGTGTCTCCCAGAATATTTCTGTGTGACCCCACACTGCGCCCTTCACCCTGAGACATCAGTTCTTAAGTCTCAAATGCCCAGTGATTACGCTAGCTCACAGTGCCCTTCAAACCGAAACACAGTAATGCTTTCACACTACTGCTTCACGGCAGAATAACTGGCACTGGGGTGGTACCTACCTAGACGGATTCCTGCATAGGAATCCTACCACCAGTAACTACTGAGGACAGGTTCTCTCCCTCCTGCGAGGGTTTTGGAGACGGGAAGAGTCCGTCCTACCGCTCCGGTGCGAGTATCTTAGTTCTGAACAACTTCGAGAATTTCACGTGGCCGTTGAACACGACTTGTGTCTCTTTCGGATTCATACACTGACCAACACGACGAGTCATTCAGGCTGATCACCATTTCTTGCAACTCCTGCAGCTATTCAGACACGATTACTATATCATCGGCAAAGGGTAGGTGTGAGATGTATTTACCTTGGCATTCATTCCCCATCCTTTCCAGTCTAGCGACTTGAAAACATATTTGATGTAAAATGGTTTTCATACATTTGAGGTATCTGAATTTTAAATGAACTAAGCATAAGAAACGCAAAGAGTCGTTAGTGAGGACGTAGTCCTAGATTAACTGGTGGTAGAATTCCTATGCAGGAATCCGTCTAGGTGGGTACCACCCCAGGGACCAGTTATTCTGCGGTGAAGCAGTAGTATGCAAGCATTACTGTGTTTTGGTTTGAAGGGCACTGTTAGCTAGCGTAATCGCTGGGCATTTGAGACTTAGGAACTGATGTCTCAGGGTGACGGGCGCAGTGTGGTGCACACAGAAATATTCTGGCTGACACAGCATTTGTTGTGGGCGGACGTTGCACTTACCATCAGGTGAACGTTTTGCTCGTTTCGTCACTTGATCATATAAAAAAAAACTTTCACTTTTGCAATACTTTGGTCTTCTAGTATTTAATTATCCATTTTCTCAATAGTGTATTGGACGATTTAGTGAGTGTTTTATTAAAATTCGAACAAGATATTTCAAGATAAATGTTTTATGTCCTAATAGTACAATAAAGCGTGAGTCATAAATAATATCGAGAGCGGAATATCGCGACACTCTTGAAATATAGGTGTAATAAACACTATGTAGACATAGCTGCGGTATTTCATCGATGTAATAAAAGATAACAAAACTATGACAACAAATTATTTACGTATTATTTAAACAATAAACACGTCTTATGTATGTTACACATACAATTTCGAGCCGTGGTAGCTCAGGGGCCTGGTGCTCGCCTTTAATTTCATAGTAAGCGAGTAACCTGGGTTCGATCCCCGGTACCAGCACCTCTAATATTGTTCTACAATTTTAAGTGCTGATTTACCACGTGCTTAGCGGTGAAGGAAAACATCGTGAGGAAACCTGCATGTCCGAGGAATAGAAATATTTCGAGGACATGTGAAGTCCGCCAACCCGCATTGGAGCAGCGTGGCGGATTCTTCCTAGCTCCAAAACCCTCTCAGAAATGAGAGGAGGTCTGTGCTCAGTAGTGGGACATTTATAGGCTGAAACTTTAACATACAATTTAACGTCTCGAAGTATCACGATTGTTTTTTGTTAGGAAAATTCTATCCTTGTTACCTTATTATACTTCAATTCATTAAAATTAAGTATAATATGTTTTGGAAAATATGTTTAATGAAATTCAGTCTAATTAAGCAAAATACATGAAACCGATACATTAGTTGTAAAATTATGAACTTATTGCGTACACAATAAAAGCGTATTTAAACCAACTCCGCCGCCGCCCTCTACTCACTTGTGTGCCTGTGGCGCGTGTTGTATACGCGCTGATATCCCAAAAACTAAAACATAAAAAAATAAACGCCAAGCCTTGCATATCTATACCGTAAAATCTTGCCCATGGAGAGCCAAGTATGTCATTTTATTATCATTGAATCGCCATTTCAACGATTTTGTTATAAATTAAGTACATATTTTTAAATAATAACCAATATTTTATAACTCTATTACACATCATGCAAAGCCCGATCACATTAGTGAGTAGAACATAAGTTCATAGGTAATATTATTTTACTTTTGCTATGCGTTTGCCATTGATATTTCTATATAAACAAAGATGTATAACAATGATGGGTCACCAAATATTGGTTACATACATACATAAGATCACGACTGTATCCAATAAGAGGTAGTCAGAGACTGGGCACTCACTGCAAAAGCAGATGACTGCCACAATCCACGTTTCACCAAAACAATATAATGCAGTTGGTGTGATAGGTGGTGAGCCCATCGCCACCATGCGCTGTTCGTAATATTGGTTAATGATTAAGAAATGTGTAATTTTTAACAAATTGTTGAATTGGCGATTTAATTATAATAAAATTACAGATTTGGCCCTTCATAGGATCTCATAACTGTTATCATATATAGATTGTGTTGTGATGCGATGCTTGGCATAATCAATCAATCAATACATTCTTTATTGTACACCAAATACATGAATAAGCACAAAATAAACAAAAAAAGTGTAAAAATATGTACAATAGGCGATCTTATCGTTAAGAAAGCGATTTCTTTCAGACAACCATTGTAAACGGAGTTTTTGTGATAAATACATAAAAAAAGGAGCAGAGGAGAGAGTGTACATAAAGTAATATAAAGCACAGGATGAAGAGTCGTGGTAGCTCAGGGGCTAGGCGCTCGCTTTAAATATCATGGTACACGAGTGACCAGGGTTCGATTCCCGGTGCCCGCACCACTAAAACTGTTAATTGCAATTTTAAGTGCTGATTTACCACGTGCTCGGCGGTGAAGGAAAACATCGTGAGGAAACCTGCATGTCTGAGAAATAAAAAAATATTTCGAAGACATGTGAAGTCCGCCAACCCGCATTGGAGCAGCGTGGCGGATTCTTCCTTGCTCCAAAACCCTCTCAGAAATGAGAGGAGGCCTGTGGTCAGAAGAGGGACATTTATAGGCAGAAACTTTACTTTTTTTACAGAATGAATGCATTCGTAAAAAAAGCAAAGGACTAAAGTTAAGGAAAAGAAATTGGAAAAAAAGGGAAGCATAAAATCACAGTTCCAAGTAATGAGCTTTTACAAGTTTTTTAAAGGAACAAAGGGACTTAGCTCGTCGCATGTGTTGGGGTAAAGAATTCCACAATTGCACAGCTGTGACCGTAAAAGATTTCTTGAAGAAAGAGGAAGAATGTGTAGGAGTTTGTTTTTTTGTTTGAGAGAGAGATTGACTGAATAACGAAGGAACCGTTCATGGGAGAGGGAAATATACTGAAAGCGGTCTCTCAAGTATTAAGGAGTGCAGAAATTGAAAATTACGCAGTACAAAACAGAAATGATAAGAGTATTTTTTTATTGCATAAAGTGATGAAACGAGCAAAACGTTCACCTGATGGTAAGTAACCCAGAAAATTTCTGTGTGACACCACACTGTGCCCATCATCCTGAGACATAGGTTCTTAAGTCTCATATGCCCAGTGATTACGCTAGCTCACAGTGCCCTTCAAACCGAAACACAGTAATGTTTGCACACTACTGCTTCACGGTAGAATAACTGGCCCTGGGGTGGTACCTACCTAGACGGACTCCTGCATAGGAATCCTTCCACCAGCAAAAAGTATTCCTGCGACACTTCCTTTTGTAGGTAGTTCTCCTATTTTTTGCTTCTCTGGTATGGCTTCTTGTACGTCGGCTACGGATTTTCTCAAATCACACTCCCTACCTCCGTTGGTTTTTCTTAACGGTTTTGTGTATTAATTTATGACATTTTTGGACTTGAATGTTTCATAATCTATTATGTTCAGCAATTACGGACTCCTGAGCTTTGATACTGCCAAAGTCAACATTCACTAGATGTAATCCATCCAGCTTGACACCCTTAACAGTGCCACCTACGGTAAGCGTTCGAAATCCACTCAAAGGATCATCACAAAAAGATCTTGTTGAGTCATCCAAGCGGCGACGCGCCGGGCCTGTTAGCTGTTGCGCCTTATTAAGAGCACTCGCACGAAAAGCTTATTATTATTTTGTACAGTAAGTTTAACGACAACCGTTCAATATCGATATACTCTTTATTGTACACCAATTCGAAAATAAAGACTAAGTACTATATTTAAGTTAAGGTACAAAAGGCGGTCTTATCACTGAAAGCGATTTCTTGCAGACAACCTTAGCGCAGAGAACTAATACAACAAAAGGAAAAACAAGAAAAAGGGGGTGGTGTACACTAAACCATATAAATTCTTAAAAAAACACTAGATGATACTCGTAGCATAGCATCTGATATAAAAAGCGACAGACAAAGGTAAAGGATTAAGAACAAACGGATAAGTGAAAACATGAGTTAAATATCCAAGTAATGAGCTCTAATCAGGTTTTTGAAGGAAAAAAGGGACTTAACACATCGTATGTGCAAAGGTAAGGAGTGCGTGTGACAAGCGCACAGCTGTGACAATATAGGATTTACTAAAGAAAAGTTATAAAGCTATATACTCGTAGTTAGTAAAGCTATAAGACTCTGGAAAGTTTTACCTATTGAAATTAAAAAAGCTCCTTACAAGTTTGCTTTCAAAAAGTCCGGGAATACTTTAAAAATTCATTACAAGTTTGATTTTTCTTTCCTGTTTTATTTATTTATTTATTCTTTATTGAACCATTAAAAAGGAACAAAAGGCGGACTTAATGCTAAAAGCATTCTCTGCCAGTCAACCTTTGGGCAGTGAATAAACAGCGATTGCGGTTATTAAAATAAATATAATATTATTAACTAAATAAACGAATATACATATGCAACTGATGTTGAAGTGATTTTTGTTTTGCAAAAGAGGGCCGTAAGAGCTATTTATAATCTTGGCTCTAAAGTGTCTCTTAGGGATAAATTTAAAGAAATTAATATCTTAACCTTGGCCTCTCAATATATATTTGAAAACGTTTTGTATGTACACAAGAACATAAACCAGTTCACTAAAAAAAGTGATGTTCATAATGTGAATACCAGGAACAAGCACAAATTAATTATGCCAGTTACCCGACTTCACAGAGTCAGTAACTCTTTTATGGGGCAATGTATACGTTTTTACAACAAAATCCCAGAAAGTGCTAAAAGTCTTTCAATCAAAAAGTTTAAATTTTATATTAAACAAAGACTTCATAAAAAGGGTTATTATAATATTAAAGAATACATAGATGATGATAACCCCTGGGAATGAGGTGATCGCCGCCAAGCCATTTCTACATCTTTATAATACAGCTATTGTAATACAGTTATTGTACATTATTTTAAAAATGACTAAAAAAAAAAGCCCGCTGGGTTTCTTACTGGTTCTTCCCAGGACAGAGGCATTTTTGCGAACCAGTGTAGCTTAAAAAAAAATGACTTTCAATAAGTACTATGTAAATAGTCTATATTGAATAAAAATTTATTCTATTCTATTCTATTCTATTCTATATACATAGATAAACATACCTAAATACTATATGACAATATACGAATACATACTACTAATGCAATATAAATAATACATATTATTCTAAACAAGGATACTATATGCTGATGATGATGATGATCATTAATAGGATAAGATTTATAATAGGAAATATGAGCAAAGATTTTCTTTTTGAATGCGTATTTGCTGGAGGGTTGTCTTAGATTTTCAGGCAGCGCATTCCATAGTCGGGCGGTTTGGACAGCGAACGATTATGAAGAGAAACCAGAGTGGTGAAGTGGAATAGTGTTTCGTGTGTATGTATATTTATATAAATATGTATGTAGGTACATGTATATATATATATATATGTATATATATAAATATATATATGTGTGTGTGTATATATATATATATATATATATATATATATATATATATATGTGCGTGTGTGTGTGTGTGTGTGTGTGTGTGTGTATATGTAGTGTTGTATATGTATGTTTTTTCTGTTTATGTATTTATAATCATATTATTTTATTTTATTCTCTGCTTTGCCTCATGGTTGCCTGGTAGAGAATGCCTTTAGGCCTTTAGGCTTATCATGGGAGAGGGAAATATACGCAAACCGTTTCTTTAAGTGCAGTATGAAAATATAAAACTTTTTTTTACAGTCCACTCAGTTATTTTTCATACTCCACTGAGACATCGGGGTCAACGATTCTCAAACGGCCATTTTCATACACCTCGAAAATTTACGGATACAAAGCGGCATCCATTACTTTAAATACGATACCGTACATGGTAGATTTTGGCAGTGACGTGAAGTACAGATCAGCGTTATGGTCGTCAAATGTCTAAAATTGCGTCGGGTCCAATAACATAGTTGATATCTTTCGTCAAAGTTCACATACACATAGTATATATAGAATAAAGGAGACATGGATCACCTCCAGGTATAGGAACAAGTCGGTGCGGATTAGGTTTCAGTTTCAGTTTCTATTGCTCTATTCATTTTATGCAAGGCCGTATATAAAGAACAAACAAGAGAATATCGGGTAACAAGTATTAAGTAACACTGCACTATTTAATTGCTAATAAAACTGGATTGCTTCAATACTTATCTAAGTATTGAAGCAATCCAGTTAACGTCCAAATCACTAGCAAATAAATCAAAATACTAAAGGAAAGAAAGTTAATTTGCTAAGATCTGCATGCAAAATGTAAACCGGTGTGTATAACCTAGTTTTTGAAGAGCACCGCCCGCCCTTTCTCAACAGCGTGCATAAGCAAACGTATATTGCCACCGGGAGTCGCTACCAGATACCCTCCACTACTGCAACACTACCACTAGGCATTACACACCACCGAAGTCGAAACACGACACGTGTTTCACTTCAAAACGAGGCATTATCAAGTGATATTGACTCTACGACGGGCAGCCGCCGAGTCCTGGACTGAGATGTTTTCGCCCTTGCAAAGACTCAGGGATACCAACGGTAAGCCCCAAGATACGATCGCCATCATGTAGTTAGCGCCATTGTCAACTTCCAAGCTTAAAAGCCTTTCTGGTTGCAAATGCCGTCATTTCAACACAATCGCGACCCACTTACACGATCATAATTAGCATACACAACAATTATTCGCGATACCGTCACCCTTCAGACAGGTTTTCTGTAACTGTAATTACGATTAGAAGCTAAAGTTTCTTACACCATAAGTATCCGATGAAGCTGTAAAAGCCGAGAAGGCTAACAGCAATAACGTCACCGAAAATATATCTTACACCATTTTTTCTCCAACTTTTACGCATTTCATATAAGAATAATAAAAAAAATATATTTATTTTAATAAGTTTTTTATTTAACTGCATATTTTTTAATAATAATTTTTGGAAATAATCTGCCGGACGTCCCGTGACTGCTACATTTTTATTTAAGTCTACTAGTTAATTGCTTTCGACTGGTGAAGTAACATCTTGAAATATACCAGCCGAAAAATACACTGATCGGTGACAGGAAGCTAAACCTTACTTCTTCTTTTCTTAAGAGACTTATGGCCAGCATTTGACGACCGAGTGGCCTAGTGGTCAGAGTACCTGACTTTTAAGCCGCAGGTCCTGGGTTCGAATTCCAGCCGAAGCCAACATTTGTGCTTAAAAACAAATTGTTGGTTTTCGGGTCTGGTTGTGTTGTGATGAACACGGGGACATGTTTCTGACACTGCATCCTTGCCTACCTCCGAACTTATCGCATCAGCGTTACATCGGGCGCGGGTAGGTTGGGACCCTCTGTGTTTGCGCGTACACTTGTGGCACTATAATATCTCCTGCGCAATTGATACTATCGACAATGTTCGAAAGTTGTCGCTGTGGTCGAAATCGGCCAGGAGAATATCATTATCATCATTATCATCATGGTCAGCACGATGATGATGTTTTCCCAATATAGTAACTTGTTCACAGACTTAAATAATCAAGTAAAATAAAATAGGATAATTTAATAGAACCAGTCTTCCTACAAATGCAAAAATAATACTTAACTTGATGACTCTAAACAAATTGTGTACGTATTTTAACAGCACGTGCTTTTAAGTTAGTAAGTTTATATTGTTTGAAACTGTTTATGGTCTACTCGTGATCATAGTTATTACCACCACAACCTTGTTGTGAGTTAACTTTTGAGAACTCGCATATAAATACACTGTTATTAAATAATAAGTTTTATAGATTCAAGTTTGAACATACATCAATAATAAACAATACATTATTTGTCTGTTTAGTTAGTGTTTATGTTTTTTTTTTATTGGAAAAAGTGACGAGACGAGCAAAACGTTCACCCGATGGTATGAGCAACGTTTGCCCATCATAACGAAGGCTGTGTCACCCAGAACATTACTTTGTGACACCACACTGCACCCGTCACCCAGAGACATCAGTTCTTAAGTCTCATATGCCCAATGATTATAAACGTTGCACTTACTATCAGACGACCATTTAGCTCGTTTCGTCACTTAATCAAAAAAAGTGGAGCAAATAAAACTAGACGTTTTATTTCAACTAGATGAACCATTTTATAAGATGGACTTTTATTATTCCATAGACAATCGTAGTTATATATTCGTTTACCAACTTCACTTTAGTTTCCTCAGACTATCTCGCCATTATTTATGCCTACTTCAAAACAAGTATGTGTAAAATACATATATGCGCGTTTGCTCATCCTTCATCCGTACAGTTAAATATGCAAAATGATTTCTTATGTTTACGCGAATACTACACATTTAAATAAAACTAGATTTTACGGATTCATTTAGAATGTTTTTTAACTTCAATTTTCTCGCGAATCATCTTTGGTAGGAAATGGTATTCTTTCGCGAGGCTTTGTGGTTTATCCGATCCACTTCAAGAGATAGTTAGCTGTTTCTGCGTAGATCGGACCAATAATAATAATTAAAAGCTGAATGTTCCCCGGGTTAACTAAGCCATCTGTCACCTTAGTTCTCCCGTGACTACAGGTAATGTAAAGCGCTCGAAACGTCAGTTTATAAATAGTAAAAAGTAAACGCGATAAAATCCGTAAAACCTAGTTTTATTAAAAGTTATTTACGCACTTTATTTGACTGTTTGCATGACGCCAGTGACGAGTAATCACCGTTCGGGGGGCTGAGAGGGCGAGCGAGGGGTATTGAGGGGTGAAAAAATAGAAATGGATTCTATTCCGATCCACTTCTACGGCAGCTTTCAAGCCAGGTTGACTGGCCACTGACAGATCGACTAACACTATTGTCCTTTTCAACTTTACTTATTATTGACTTTGTTAGTTAGTTATTCTGCCGTGAAGCAGTAGTGTGCAAGCATTACTGTGTTTCCGTTTGAAGAGCACTGTGAGCAAGCGTAATCACTGGGCATTTGAGACTCAAGAACTGATGTCTCAGGGTGACGGGCGCAGTGTGGTGTCACACAGAAATATTCTGGGTGACACAGCATTTGTTGTGGGCGGACGTTGCACTTACCATCAGGTGAACGTTTTGCTCGTTTCGTCACTTTATACAAAAAAAAAAACCTAATGGTAAGGATAGTTTTTTAGAGGCATTTATGTGTGTATATTAACATTGACAATTATCTAACTATATCGATTGTATGTGGCAATAATTTAAAGCACAACTTAATGACCCTTAACAAACTATTATGGTCATCGTTTATTACACTTGCAATAAATTGCAACGTTTCCTGTGTCACCAGTTTAAGGCATAAGGCAATAAAATTGTCAGCTGTAAATAAAACAAAAACATCGGATTGGCGTTTCTTAACCGACTTCGAATACGGACGAGGTCCTCAATTCGTCTTTACTTATATACATACATACATAAGATCACGACTGTATTCCATAAGGTGTAGTCAGAGACTGGACACTCACTGCAAAAACAGATGACGGCCACAATCCACGTTTCACCAAAACAATATAATGCACTTGGTGTGATAGGTGGTGAGCCCATCGCCACCATGCGCTGTTGGGTGCACAGTGCAGTTTAATTCTTTTTTCGCCTTTTACGAGATCCATTGGATGAGATGGAGTGGTAGTATTTTTTTATCGAGCCGCCACCACACGGCAAATTACTTTACTTCTAACTTTACTTAAGCTTTACTTATATAAGCTTATATATTCATAATATTATATATGTTTGGTATGTGTGGTAGCGGCCTAAGAGAATCTACCACCCCATCTCATCCCGTGGGTGTCGCAAAAGTCGACAGAGGGAAAATAAAACTAGCACATAGGCATCAGCATCTTCGTATCAACATCTGAACAAATAAACTGCGGTTGCCAACCCGCCTGCCAAGCGAGGCAACATGGCAAAATCCCCCTCCAAAATTAGAGCTACAAACTTTTGTGGCACTCCATGGAGGCTTATGTTCAGCAGTGGACTAGGTTTGGGTTGAAATGATAGGATTGTAATGAAAGAAAGAAAGAAAGAAAATACATTTATTTGTAACGACAGTACATTTACACAAACAATACTCAAAAAAATATTACAAAAGTATGTCGTCACAAGTCGGTCCCAGCTCAGCATATGCCGGCTGTTAGCAACCGGCGCTGGTCTTCCGCTGAGGCCGTTTGGTGATATCACGGTCCAGCTTCACAAAAACATGTGGAATTTATATATATGTATATATGAGGTAATGACCTTAAACTATATATATTTTTATAATGAGTTTAATATAAGAAGGAAAAGCAAAAAAAATATTATAGGTAAAAAGAAATAAAAATAAAAATTAAAAATAAAAAAAATAAAAGAATAATGTTGTACAACGTGAATGCTGGCAGAATGGTTTCACCTACCTTCAAAATATAATAAATCGGCTATAACCTATGACAGGCTTCAAGTCATTACTTGCAGCATAACAATACATACAAAATAAAATTAAGCATATTAGCAAAACGGTAAATAAAAACGTGAGTGCTTTACTTATTCTAGTTTATTTATAGTGGAAGTGAAATATTAATTTACAAGAATAAGTCATATAGCTCTTGTGTCTAGTTTTTGAATTACCTCATTCTTTTGGTGATCGTAAAGATATATTTTTAATTTATTTCTAAAACCACTAATATGTTGCAGGTTCTTTAATGGCGGTGGAATGTTGTTCCAGCATTTGGATGCAGCATAACGAAAACTACCCCTAAAAGCAGCTGAAGTATGTCGTTGCGTCGCTAGCTGCATCGCGCATTGCCTGGACCCGTGTGACCTCTCGCTCGACACCCAAGACAACTTTTTATATAAATAGTTTGGTGCTTTATGTTTTAAAACACCAAAAAGAAGACAAGCTAAATAAATTTGCGACGATGTTTCATTTTAAGTATACAGTGCTTACTTAAACATGGACTCACATGAGCTCTTCTGGGAACGTCGAAGCAATAATGGGCACAAGCATTCTGGACTCGCTGCACAAGTTTCTTTGTTCTTGATAAAAGTCGTGGACCAAAAACTGTGTCCATATAATGTAATTTTGATGTAATTAATGACTCCATCAGTTGTATACGCAAATCTTCCGTTAAATATGGCCTCATTCTATAAAGAACTCTCAATTTATAAAAGCAACTTTTCACGGAATTCTCAATATGTCTTTCGAATCGCAGTTCACAGTCAATAAGCAAGCCCAGATTTCGTGCTTCGTATACACGAATCGGTCAATCGGTTCGTTCTTAAGCATGATGCTCCATGATGGATTCAGATTTCCAAGCTGTTTTTTACTCCCGAAGATTAAATATTTAGTTTTGAGGGGGTTATGCAAAAGACAATTTTTCGTAGACCACATGGCTATACGCGATACATCTTCATTAAGCTTGGTTATCGCGTTGTTAATTTCCGAACGTTTACAAGAAATGTACACCTGTATATCATCTGCATAAATATGATAATTACAAAACTTAATTTGCGATTTTATATCAGATAAATACAGTATGAAGAGTACTGGTCCTGAGATAGACCCCTGTGGCACTCCTCTTTTTACTGCTACTTTGTTAGATACTAACGAAGTACCATCATAACGATCAAGTTTGACATATTGGTAACGATTGCTGAGGTAACTGTTTAACCATTGTAAAGTTTTGCTATCATAACCATAGTATTTCAGTTTAGACATAAGAAGGTTAATATTTATCGAGTCAAAGGCTCTACAATAGTCTAACAATACAAGTAAAGTACACATCCCATCATCTTGGGCGCAGAGTATATTATCGGTCACATCCAGCAAAGCAGTGACTGTGCTGCGTCCTCTTCTAAAACCCGATTGCAATTCGGGTAGGATATGATTTTTTTCCAGGAAATCTGTTAACTGTGTACAGACTGCTTTTTTCATAATTTTTGACAAACACGGTAAAATACTTATAGGTCTAAGATCTTTAAGTTCGATCGGGTTTGAATGTTTAGGCAATGGACGTACAATTGTGAGTTTCCATATATCAGGGCATATAGATGTACTAATACACATATTTATTAGATCTTTTGTAAAGTCTAATGTGTAGGGGAAAGTCATAACAAGCATTTCTAAGCTTATATTATCGCAACCTTCTGCATTGGATTTTAAGCTATTAATTATTTTAATAATTTTATAAAAACTTACGGGCTCCAAACGGAAGACTGCGTCACTAAATTTATGGTATTCAAAATAAGTCAACAGTGAAATAGAGGCCCCTGCTGTGGCTGGTACATTTAAGAAATGGTTATTTATAACGTCAGGGTCATTAAAACTTAAGGGTAAATCGGTACTATTTTTTGCTAACACGGTATTTTTAAGATTTTTCCATAATAATTTCGGGTTGTTTATTTTTCTGTTTATATTATGTTTAAAAAAGGCTGATTTTTCGTAAAAGAGTGCATAGAGCAATATAGATTTTAGACTCTTGTAGTAATCTTTTTACTTTCAGATTTACTTTTATGATAATCCGCTAGTGCTTCATCACGTAACTTCATCATAAGTTTTATCGTATCAGTAATCCAAGGATAGGAGCGATCTTTGATGGCGATTGACTTTACTGGGGCACGCAGATCAAATACAGAAACGACACTGTGATTCAATTTTTTAACCATTTCGTTAACGTCACCCACCGTCAATATTTTGTCCCATCCCATACTTTGCAAGTCATTATTAAAATCATCGATACAAATATTTTTTTTTCGGTCTATAAGTTAAGGTATACTTTACAGGTTTCTCACGTTTAATATTAAATTCACATATAACAAGACAGTGGCCAAAAAAAGAGACCCTACATGATCTAAAGTGATTTTTTTAGAATTCAAATCGGTACAGATGACATCGATGAGAGTCTGACTTGTTTCAGTAAAGTGAGTTGGCTCACTGACAATTTGTGATAGGTTATGACACGACAAAAATGTATTAAATTTTATAGTTTTATTATCATTATTAAATAAATTTATATTAAAATCTCCTAATATAATCAAATGATCGTAATTGGGAATTGAATTAATACTATCTGTAATTGCATCAAAAAACATATTAACATCCATCCATGGCGGACGGTAAGCCGTACCAATTAATAGCTTCCTCCTGTTAAAGCTCACAGTAAGCCACATTTGCTCAACTGATTTATTTAGTGGGTCTACTGGGTGAGGCCAGGTGTGAACGCTAACGTTCCGTTAGATGTAAAAGCCGACGCCTCCCCCGCGCGAAAGTACTTCTTGCGGTCGTGGAATATGACGGAAACGGTACCCAGATACGAGTAGTACGGTGGCGCGGCCCTCCTCACCTGTTCTGAGCCAAGTTTCGTTTATTGCCAGAATATAGATATCGAACCGAGTAACGAAGACCATAAAATTATCGTGATTAGTGCCAAGGGAACCTGCATTGAACAAACCTATCCATAACTGCTTATTAATCATTATGATAACTGTAAAATGTCCAAAAGAAATACATAAGCCACAGAGTGCTATCGCAGAAAACAGTGTTTCTTATAAATATACAGGAAATGTACTTTTTAATTTTATAAAATCTGTTCATATTGTAATAAATGTACAGTATAGTGTTTAGTATATATGTTATTATATCTAATTTCTTTTCATGTATTTGATATAATTATCTATTAATTTATTTATATTTATCCCAACCCGCCTGCCAAGCGTGGCAACTATGGCAAAATCCCTAAAAATGAGAACTACTAAATTTTGGGGCAATAACGGGCTTATATTTAGCAGTGGGTTAGTGATAGGCTAAAATGAAGATGATGGTGATGAAACAGATGATAAAAATATAGAAATACCCCATAATAATAATAATAATACTACTATTTTATTTCAGATCAAGATCCATTTTATGTTAGTAAGTGCTAGTGACAATTATTCTTATAAGCTACTAACTGAGCCTATCGGTTTCGCACTCAGTAAGCCGCCGAGTAAAATGAGTGAAGTGTGATATATGAAATAATTCGGAACGTGTCTACGTATTACTTCGATATTCTGACTGGTACCAGGATTCCTATGCAGGAATCCGTCTAGGTAGGTCCCCAGGGCCACTTATTCTGCCGTGAAGCAGTATTGTGCAAACATTACTGTGTTTTGGTCTGAAGGGCATTGAGAACTAGTGTAAACTATGAGCATATGAGACCTTCGAACTTATGTTTCAAGGTGATGGGCGCAGCATAAACTGCAGAGCTAAGTTGGTTTGGGGTCAAGAGTTATCAGTTAAGATGATAGCCTGAACTTTGTACTGGGAAATTATGCGTAGCAACGCACTGAGTTCATCACCATGAAACATCGGTTCTTAAGACTCACATGTCCTATAATTACACTACATACATTTTAATTGAATTAGACACGCATGAATGTTAAAAAAGATTTTAAAATGTCACTCCCGGAAATGTAATTTAATCTCAGAATTTCAACATGACCTACATTGGTCGTAAAATTGGTTCATCTAATATTTCACAGCGCAGCTCAAATGAACTTTTCTTAAGCATACGAGTTTCCATGTGATGTTTTCATTTGTAGCGGTGCTCGTTATAAGTTCGTAGTTTAAATTAAAAGTCTCGCAAGATTGGCTCAGCTCCAATACAGCAACGTGTATCTCAGCGCGGTATTTCACTTCATTTTTAGTTTGCTCCTTTTTCAGTTTGTAAATTTAGAAGTTTGAAACGTTTTCATTTTAAGTAAAAGTTTCAGCCTATAAATGTCCCACTGCTGGGGACAGGCCTCCTCTCATTTCTGAGAGGATTTTGGAGCTAGGAAGAATCCGCCACGCTGCTCCAATGCGGGTTGGCGGACTTCACACTTCTTCGAAATATTTTTTTTTTATTTCTCAGACACGCAGGTTTCCTCACGATGTTTTCCTTCACCGTCGAGCATGTGGTAAATCAGCACTTAAAATTGCAATTAACAATTTTAGTGGTGCCGGCACCGGGAATCGAACCCAGGTCACTCGCGTACTATGGAATTTAAAGCGAGCGCCTAGCCCCTGAGCTATCACGGCTAACGGTTTAAGTACTAAGGGAAATTTAATTTAATAATATTTAAATTGCAAACTCAACACGTCTAGCTTCAGAGTAGATGCGTAGTTCGACGTAGTCTAGTTCGCCATTTGCAATTTTACGATAAATTTTTGCATGATGTGTATCATCCAGGGTGAACAATATTTATATACTCAATACTGCAATTGAAATACGACATAATGATTTCTTATATTTACGCGAACACTACACATTTAAATGAAACTAATTTAACGGATTTTATCGCGTTTAATTTTGTTATTTATAACCCGACGTTTTGAGTGCTTTACAGCACCTATGGTCACGGGGGGACTGAGGTGACAGATGTTCTGATGTCATAGTCAACCCGTAGTACCTTCAGCTTTTAATTATTATTTGTGGTCCGATCTACGCAGAAAGAGCTAACTGTGTATTGAAGTCTTGCAGTGGTATGCATGGTTTTTGACTTAATTTTATTAATTATAGAATCCCAAGCTGGTGGTAATACCCAACCATCTTCTCTATTAAAATTAGGATGTTTTTTAATTTCAATAGCCTCGCGGATCATCCTTGGTAGGAATCGGTGTTCTTTTGCAAGGATTTGTGGTTTATCAAATCTGATGTAATGATTGGGATGATCCAGAACATGGTCACAGACTGCAGACTTCCTGGAGCGGCGATGCTTCACATCAGCTATATGTTCTTTTACGCGGGTTTTTACTGATCTTTTTGTTTGCCCTATGTAAGAGAGACCACATTCACAATCCAGCTCGTATACTCCTGCACCATTGGTGCTGTAAAGCACTCGAAACGTCGGGTTATAAATAACAAAATTAAACGCCATAAAATCCGTAAAATTAGTTTCATTTAAATGAAATACATGTTTTTTTTTAAATATTTCTCAAAATATTTTGACTTTCACTTCTCTCATCACCCGGACTACTACGAATTCCTGCATAGAAATCCCACCATCAGTAATTGTTAATAAAATATAAATGCCATTTGGAATTTTGACTCAGAAAAAGAGTAGAATTTATCAACCATTAAAGAACTAAACTCGTAGAAAAGCTAGGAAATGTTAGAGAACTATACAATGGCCGTCGCCGATGCGTTGTTACGTTAGCACTTTGAAATTTTCATAACTCTGCTCTCCACATACAAATTGATGTTAGTGGCTTTTCAGGAAACTTTATACTGATGCTTAACAGCACTGTAACTATGCAAGTTTTTTTTTTAATTCCAACATGAAATAAAAATCGGCTCTGCAATCATATTTGAACAAAACTCTTTGCAATTATGTTTGATCTATGAAAGGGATGAACGAGAAAAAGCTGCAATATCCCTTTGTGATTTTATTTTCTTTAAAAAGACGATGCCCCACAGTAGGATTTCTCCTGTGTCGTGGGTGCTTTTTACATACATAAATTCCACATGCACAAACACCCAGAACCGGAACATCTATCTGTAGGTCATACAAATATTTGTCCCGTGCGGGAATCGAACCCGCGGCGCAGAAGTCAAGCGCTTAACCACTGCGCCAACCGAGCCGACGAATTGCCTGTATACTGCCTACCCACCTACCAACCTTAGCAATAACAATTATTTTCAAACTAATAATAAAGGCGTACGTATATGTTAAGGCCGATAGTTTAGCAGAGGAATTTTATATTCAAAAGTTAAAAAAAAATCTGTTACTTTGAAAATATTATATCTTCATGGGCTACGGGTTGTAGTTTCGGTTATGCGAAACTACAACCCGTACACCCTACACACTCTAAGCGTAATAAGTGGTTTACTATTTATAATTTAAACCTAATACTGATAGATCTCACGTCATAATAATATAAAATTAAATTTATATCAAAAGCTTATAAAATAAAATCCGCACGAGTTCCTGCATCGGTTTTCAATAATAGATGCGCATTTTTATTACAAGCACAAACGAAGAAGAGAAACTCAGCACACATTGATTCGTACTGTTTTGTATTCGGATCTTAGCAAATTAACTTTCTTTCCTTCATTATAATAGATTAGTCGTCGTTTCAGCCTATCAATAGTCCACTGCTGAACATAGGCCTCTCCCATAGATTGTAACAAAAGTTTGTAGCTCTCGTTTTAGGGGGATTTTGCCATAGTTGCCACGCTTGGCAGACGGGTTGGCAACCGCAGTTTATTTATTCAGATGTTCCAGCAAGATGCTGCTGCCCATCTCCTGGTTTTCATTTTCCCTCTGTTGACTTTTACGACACCCACGGGATGAGATGGGATGGTAGATTCTCTTAAGCCGCTACCACACGGTAATAGGTAATAGATTAGTAGTTAGTTGTTAATAGTTAGTTAATAGAATTACCAAGTATTCTTTTAACAAGCACAAACAATACCGCATTGAAAACAAGCTGTTGAAAAGCGGGTAAAGCGTGTTGGTGATTTTATCCCGAAAGCAAAATTTCAGTGCTTCTAACGTTGAAAAACCTAACATTGTCCTATTATACGCCTCGTGTGAACTAATGTCATTAGTCTAATGGAAATGATTGACGCATGAGGATTGCAGATGACAGTTGTGACAGCTTGTATATGTACTAACCAATCGTTGATTAAATTAATTAATAAACAAACAGTAATCGTAGCGATTAATTGTTGCAGTGAAATTCCATGCTTTTGACATTTCGTTATTATCTATAGAACGCTTGATATACGGAGTTTTGTATATTATATTTTTATTATGTTTTCTTTTATTTACGCGAATACTACACGTTTAAATAAAACTAATTTAACGGATTTTTCGAGCGCTTTACAGCACCCATGGTCACGGGACGACTGAGGTGACAGATGTCCTGATATCATAGTTAACCCGGGGTAACTTCAGCTTTTTATTATTAGTTTTGGTCTGAACTACGCAAAAAGAGTTAACTGTGTATTGAAGTCTTGCAGCGGTATGCTTGGATTTTGATTTTAATTTTATTAATTATAGGATCTCGAGACGGTGATAATATTCAACCATCTTTTCTATTTAAATTTGGATGTTTTTTCCAATGAATCTCGTAAAAGGCGAGTAAGGAATTAAACTGCACTGTGCACCCAACAGCGCATGGTGGCGATGGGCTCACCACCTATGGCACCAAGTGCATTATATTGTTTTGGTGAAACGTGGATTGTGGCAGTCATCTGTTTTTGCAGTGAGTGCCCAGTCTCTGACTACCCCTTATGGGATACAGTCGTGATCTTATGTATGTATGTATGTTTTTATTTATTTCAATAGCCTCGCGAATCATCCATGGTAGTAATCGGAATATTTTACAAGGATTTGTGGTTAATCAAATCTGATATAATTGTTGGGGTGATCCAGAACATGGTCACAGACTGCAAACTTCCTAGAGCAGTTATCTATGCTATGCTAAGTATTCGTATACATTAATACGTGATAAGAAAACTTTCTCTTCCTTTTTAAGCATATTGAACACGAAAGATTTTGAGATTTGTCATAGTTAAAGTTTCTAACAAGCGAGACAGCTAAAATTTATATATGATTTTGGTTGCAAATACATTACATTTAATAAAATAAAACATTCATTATTTACGTTCGTACAGACAATGTCAATCACATAAGAGTCTGTCGCTTGTTTTCGATCATACTGCCAATTTCAAATACATAGTCTATGGTCAAACAGTCGCACGAAGTAGAGACAATCTCTATATCAAGTGATATTGACTCTACGACAGTCAGCCACCGAGCCGACACCGATGATGCCTCTTTTTGGGGCGAAGCACGTGTGGTATTCTCGACTTCAGTGGTGTGTATTGCCTAGTGGTAGTGTTGTAGTGATGGAGGGTATCTGGTAGTGGTGCTATTGAGGGAGGGCGGGCGGTTCTCTTCAAAAAACTAGGTAATACACACCATTTTAAGCGGATATTAGCAAAATCACTTTTTTCTATTATCATTTATTAAAATTTAAAATGTCACGTAATTTAAATATATACGAATAATACATAAGTCAATTCTTTATATTGACTAAGAAGTAAAAAAGTTCCTGCTGGGTTTGTTGCAGCTTCTTCCCAGAACAGAAGCGTTTTTAGAGAACCAGTGATGTTTAAAAAATGACATTCAATAAGTATTATGTAAGAAAATTGCATTAATTTTTATCCTTTTTTACTTTTTTGCTATAGAATAGGGGGAATCGACGACCGCGTGGCCTACTGGCCAGAGTACCTGACTTCTAAGCCGCGGGTCCTGGGTTCGAATCTCAGCCGGAGCCAACATTTGTGCTAAAACATAAATTGTTGGTTTTCGGGTCTGGTTGTGTTGTGATTGTCCCCGTGTTTCTGATACTGCATACCTAGCCTACCTCCGATGTTATCGCATTAGCGTTACATCGGGAGCGGGAAGGTTGGGACGAGTGAGTGCCTCTGTGTTGTCGCGTACACTTGTGGCACTATAATATCTCCTGCGCAGTTGATGGCTCTCGACAGTAGTCGGCAGTTGTCGCCGTGGTCGAAATCGGCTAGGAGAACATCATCATCAGAATAGAGGGCAAACGAGCAGGTGGCTCACGTTATGGTAAGTGATCACCACCGCCTATGAACACCTACAATACCAGAGGAATAGCAGATGCGTTGCCGGCTTTTGAGAAAGGAATAGGCTCTTTTCTTGAAGGTCCCTTATTTCATTCTAATGGCTTTCTTTGCAAAATACACTTCGCAAAACATACAATCGAAAATACACATACTACGCAGCTGCCCTTCACCGGTCTGTGTACCTGAAATGGCTGGTACTGCGGTGACCAATCCCCCAGCCGTGGTGATTTTTTTTTAACGAGAAATTGACGAGACGACCATAAAGTTAACCGCGTCGTTTCAGCCTATTAATAGTCCACTGCTGAACATAGGCCTACCCATAGATTAACAAGTTTGTAGCTCTCGTTTTGGGGGGATTTCGCCATAGTTGCCACGCTTGGCAGACGGGTTGGCAACCGCAGTTTATTTATTCAGATGTTCCAGCAAGATGCTGCTATCCATCTCCTGGTTTTCATTATCCCTCTGTCGCCTTTTACGACACCCACGGGATGAGATGGGGTGGTAGATTCTTAATTACCCTGATGTTAAGTAATGTCGGCCCATAGCAAAAGCTGTTACACTGAATTTTTCTCTATGACAACACACTGCGCCGTCCCCTTGAGACATCAGTTCTTAAGTATCAGTGCCTTTCAGACCTAAACACAGTAATGTATGCCCACTACTGCATCACGACAGAATATCTGGCTATATCTTATTATTTTATACCAAGCAGATTGAAATATAAGTTAACGGAGTGGAGAGCGGATACAGGAAATAATATGAATGTGTTAAATAATAGATAAAAATAATAATAGATAAAAAAAAATATTAATAACTAGCTGTTGCCCGCGACTTCGTCCGCAGGGACATCGGTTTTATTAAATATCCCATAGGAACTATTTGATTTTCCGAAATAAAAGGTATTCTACGTCCGTCTCCGGGATGCAAGTTATCTCTGTGTCAAATTGCTGCACTGAACAGACAGAGGGGCAGAGAGAGTTACTTTCGAATTTATAATAATACTAGCTACAGCCCGCGACTACGTCGGCGTGGATTTAGGTTTTACAAAAGTGGAGATTTTCCATAATAATCAGTAACCTATGTCCGTTTCCAGAACGCAAGCTATCTCTGTGCCGAATTTCGTCAAGATCGGTTCAGCGGTCGAGCCGCGAAAAGGTAACAAACAGACAGAGGGACAGAGAGAGTTACTTTCGCATTTATAATATTAGTATAGTTAACTGCCGTACCATACAATATAATGTCATTATGCCTAAATATGAGAACTGTGTAAAGTAGATGACATTGTGTATGTTATTTTCATATCGACCAGACATAGTCTTTCAGTTAGATTAATAATTTTTTTTTTTTATAGGAGAGGGGGCAAACGAGCAAGTGGCTCACCTGATGTTAAGTGATCACCACCGCCCATGAACAACCGCAACACCAGAGGAATCCCGGGTGCGTTGCCGGCCTTTGAGGAAGGAATAGGCTCTTTTCTTGAAGGTCCCTAAGTCGTATCGGTCCGGAAAAACCGCCGGCGGCAGCCGATTCCATAAAGTGGTAGTGCGTGGCAGAAAATTCCGCGAAAAACGCACTGTGGTGGAATGCCAACCATCCAGGTGGTGACGATGGAATTTTGTGTTCTGCCGCAAAGTGCGATGGTGAAAACCAGCGGCTGGAATTATTGCGAACAATTCCTCGGAACACTCCCCGTTGTAAATCCTGTAAAAAATGCAAAGAGATGCAACATCTCTTCGCAAGGCCAGTGTGTCAAGCCGATCGGAAAGAACCTGGTCGTCGACGATTCGAGCCGCTCTTCGTTCAATACGGTCAAAAGGAAGGAGCTGGCACCGGGGTGCCCCGGCCCAAAGATGAGAACAGTACTCCATGTGAGGCCGAACCTGCGCCTTGTAAAGTTGCAAGCGGTGGACCGGCATGAAGTACTGTCCCGCTCTACTGAGCACGCCAAGCTTTTTAGAAGCCAATTTGGCCTTCCCTTCCAAGTGACCGCGAAACTGAACGTCATTCGATATGTATAAGCCAAGGATTCCGATACTGGCTGAGGCAACGAGGGGATTGCTTCCAAAACGAGGTGCTACGACGAAGGGTTTCTTTTTAGCGGTAAACGCGCAAACCTGTGTCTTATTTGGGTTAAACTGGACTAAGTTTAGTCGGCCCCAGTCTGAGATTTTGTCTAACAAAATCTCGACTTCAGACACAAGTTTGTTCCGGCACTCGTCGACGTGTTCCCGAGAAATATTAGCACGGCCGGTGTACAAGGCATCACCAGTACTGTCGTCCGCATAACAATGAAAGTTACTAATTTGTAACATATCATTGATATGTAGAAGAAACAGGGTTGGCGATAGCACGCAGCCTTGCGGAACACCAGCACCCACAGACTTGGATTCCGAGCATGCACCGTCTACTACGACCTTGATGCTCCGGTCTGCGAGGAAACTGGTGACCCAATTGCATAATTTCTCGGGAAGCCCATAGGAAGGAAGCTTCGAGAGAAGCGCTTTGTGCCAAACCCGATCAAAGGCCTTCGCTATGTCCAAACTAACTGCCAGGGCCTCCCCCTTGCTCTCGACTGCCTCCGCCCATCTATGCGTAAGGTAGACTAGAAGATCACCAGCTGAGCGACCCTGACGGAAACCGTACTGGCGGTCACTAATCAGCTGGTGCTCCTCTAGGTACCTCAAGAGCTGGCAGTTTATAATGGACTCCATTATTTTGGAGAACGAGGAGGTGATGGCGATCGGTCTGTGGTTGGACGGATCTGAGCGGTCGCCTTTCTTAGGGATCGGGTGCACCAAAGCTGTCTTCCATGTGTTCGGGACGACGCCTACAGAGTAGGAGTACCGGAAAAGACGCGTTAAGACCGGTGATAACTCTGGAGCACACATCCTCAGCACAATAGGGGAGATGCCATCAGGCCCACTCGACTTATGGATGTCCAGGGAGAATAGTGCTTTGCGCACAGAACTCTGCAGGAACTTGATTTCCGGCATAGAGCACTCACACCGCGGGATGATCGGCGGCGTGTTCCCCCTGTCATCGAGAGACGAGTTGGCCGCATAAAGGGAGCCTAAAAGATCGGCTTTCTCCTTAGCGGCATGGGCCAGCGAGTCATCCTCCCTGTGCAGAGATGGAAGAGATGGCTGACAGAAATTCCCAAGGACAGCCTTGGCGAGAGACCGAGTTCCCGAAGGGAGGCGGACTAATCTCTTGCCAATTCTGCCAATGTGCTCTGACTTTGACTTGGAAATAGCTCTTTTGAGGGACCTAGAGGCAGAGTTGTACTTCTTTTTCAGTTCGCTAGTTTTTACATCTCGAGACGCCGATGCTTTAGCCCAGGTCCGGTAACACTCCTGCTTTTGGCGTGATGCCATTTGCAGGTGCGACCAAACCAAGGCTGGGATCTGCCACCGATGGGCACGACAGAGGATGGAATAAAGAGTTCCATACCCTGAAGTACAACATCAGTGACAGACTCAGCAACGGCGTTCGGATCACCTAGCGAGAAGCAAACCCGCCTCCAAGGGTAGGATGCAAAGAAGGACGGCATCCCATCCCAATCTGCTGACCTATAGTGCTACACACGGCGGTTGCTTTCAGATCGCAACCGCGATGAACATGTGCGAGGCACCGTACTTCGGATCAGACAGTGGTCCGAAGATCCCAGAGGGGCATCGACGGAGACTTGATATCTGTCCGGATGAGAGGTCAGCAGAAGGTCCAGCAGGGAAGGCGTATGATCCTCCACGTCCGGAACCCGCGTTGGCGAAGGAACCAGTTGTGTCAGATCATATGCCAAGGCAAAGTCATAAATAGATCTACTTGCATGATCGGTGGTACGAGACCCTAGCCAATCGGCGTGGTGGGCGCTAAAGTCGCCAAGTAACACGATCTCTGCGGATGGGATCTGCTATAACACAATGAATCTGCAGCCATCTGGATGTGGTCGATGAGTCGGTCAGTTTCGGTGTTACCGCTATGGGACCTATAGAGGCACCCATAGACGCGAGGATGGTCGTCGCTATCTATGCGCAGCCAAAGGATGGACAGGTCCGTACCTTCAAGACTGCCGAGGCGTCGAGAACACATATTCTCTCTGACGTATACACAAACCCCGGCCCGTGGCACAAAGGAGTGTTCCAATTTGTACCCCGGGTAGGAGAGATAAGCGGTATCCGCCGGAGAAGATATCTGTGTCTCTGTTAGGAAAAGCAAGGCCGGCTTCGCCGTCTCTAGATGGTAGTGGACGACGTTAAGATTGGAGTGAAGTCCCCTGATATTGCAGAAGTCCACGGCGAGCGTGGTAAGGGGTGCCGTAGTCTTGTTGCTTCGTTTGCCCCGAGCAGAGTGCGAATCGAGCGGAGTTTTGCCCCCCCCCCCCCCCCCCCCAGAATACGCGGGGCAGCCTGAGCACCCACGCTCAGATAACGAAGGCAAGCTTGAGCGTGGATGCCCAGTGAGGGATTCTCCAGAACCGTCGGTACTGGTACCCCCCTGGGGTAGATGGGAGGAGGGGTGGTTGGGCCTCCGGTTACCAACACTCACCAGACGAAACGCAGAAGTATATTTTACTTCTACTTCACGCCGGTATTCCGTGTGGTCGTGGTACGTTCCCGGTCGAGCCGGCCCATTCATGCAGCAGCATAAGCTGTTGCGTGGCTCTACCACTGTTACCACCACCAATAATTTTGTATTCAAGTAAATAATAAAGTAACTAATGAAATCTTTTTTTTTTACTTCGCACTGATTGCTGAGTGCGTCCTCGGCCGTTTGCTCGTAGGTTCTGGATACCTCATTACTATTAAATGAGCGTACAGTAATATCAATCAAGATTTATTTCCTTCATAGTGTGATTCAAATACAACTAAATACTCGCAATATCTCTCTTCTGTAATATTCAAGGTATTGTATATAGTAAACTATTAAAAATATAACCTTATCATCAATTTATTCCACCTATTGATGGATCTGCTGGCGAAGTGGTTAAGACGCGGTGGAGGGATGGTGCCGGTAAAGTCGCAGGTTCAATTCCAAAAAGAAAAACATATTTGTATGACCAACGGTATTTCGGATCTAGGTGTTTATTCTTATGCAATTAACGACTGTTAACGCACCGTTAGCAAGTGAATCCACCACCCCATCTCATTTCGTGGTTGTCGTAAAAGTCGACAAAGGGCAAATGAAAACCAGGAAATGGGCTGCACCTTTTTCCTGGAACATCTCGATAAAAAACTGCGGTTGCCAACCCGCCTGCCAAGCGTGGCAACAATGGCAAAATTCCTTAAATGAGAGCTACAAACTTTTGTGGCAATCTATGGGGGAGACCTATGTTCAGCAGTGGACTAGTACGGCCCTGTATTATTCCGACAAGCACAAGGGCCGCATAACTGTTTATCTCCAAGCCGCAGCCGATCGCCTAGGCGAATGGTTCCGGAAATGGAGAATAGAGGTAAACCCCGAGAAAAGCGTAGCGATATACTTCTCGAGGGGCACGCCAAAGACCGCTAGACGAATTCACACAATCAGCATCAATCAACTAGGCACGATCACCCTGTTCGGACGCCCTATTCCCTGGGAAAAGAGCGTCAAATACCTCGGGGTCACTTTAGACGCAGCGATGTCGTTCGCTGCACACATAAAAACGTTCGAAATAGAGCGGCTTTTATCACAAGCCGACTATATCCGTTAACTTGCTCTTCAAGCAAAATGTGCTTAAGACACAAACTTCGCCTCTATAAGACTTGCATAAGACCTGTAATGGCCTATGCTTGCGTCGCTTTCGCTCACGCGACGGGCAATCAATTAAAGAAGTTACAGAGCGTTCAAAATCGATTCTTGCGAACTGCCACCGGAGCCGGTTGGTATCAACGCAACGTAGACCTTCACAGCGACTGTGAAATGCCCTTAATCTCTGAACACTTCAGAGAACTATCACGGCGGTTTTTCGAAAAAGCCGCGGTTCATTCAAACCCGCTGGTGGTTAAAGCAGTAAATTACCGACCAAACAGAAACGCGACCGAACGCAAACGTCGCCCGCGAAACATGCTAGACGACACGGACGTCTCAGCTCTTCCTGACCACGATACGGTCAGTCACGATCCAGGCTACACTGTACACATAGTCAATAGCTTTAATATAACACGAACCACGACGCGCGACCACCGTAGAGAGCGGCGCGCAATAGTCAATAGCCGCGTACACACGATTCACGCGGTTCTCACCGCCCAGAGTTACCGACACACAAGTCGACAGTCCGAATGGACGCCCGCAGCCTCCCTCGGACGGTCATTAGATGACTTAAAATATTTAAGATTTTCGAAATCGCGAAAGCACGCAGCGAACGCGACACAGTCCGAATTTCGAGGTTTTTGTAGGAGTTTTTATTTATTTATTTATGTTTGGGTCAAACCAAACCTGGCACGCGGGCCCCTGGCACGTGAGCACTGTATCCGATGAAGCTGTAAAAACCAAAAAGGCTAACAGCAATTACATCACCGAAATTATATATAGTGGACTAGTGATTGGCTGAAATGATGATGTTGATCATGATGAACACACCTGTGATACAGGAGAAATCCTGTTGGTGACTGAAATCTAAAAACTTTAATAATGATATAGTTAACTTTTTCATCGTTCATTTTAGCCTACCTATCACTAATCCACTGCTGAACATAGGTCTCCCAAGGGAAGCCACAAAAATTTTATCTTTTATATTGGAGATTTTGCCGTAGTTGCCACGCTTGGCAGGCGGGTTGAAAGCCGCAGTTTATTTATTTAGATGTTCCAGGAAGATGCCTCTGCCGACATTTACGACACCCACGGGATAAGATGATTGGATGGGGTGGTAGATTCTCTTAATCCACCGCACGGTATTTTTTTTACACTGTAATATTTACCTTTAGAAAAACTAATCGAAGGTTTGTTTAACAAAAAAAAAATTTTTTTTCTCACAATTTTTAATTAATTTTTGAAATGTTTAGCAAAAAATTAGCTACATGTTATTTAAAAAAAATCTTCTTACATGTTTGAAAACTTATAAATGTTTCATAGTTAAACTTAAAGAAACAAAATGGAACAACGAGAAACTCATTCAAAAAAAAATCGATTCATTATTATATACAGTACAAAAGCAAGATACTTTCGCATCTTTCATTAGGAAAATCACATTTTATGTTAGTGTCTGTAATCTCATCTCACATTAAAGAAAAACATTCCCATTACGTCCTCTAAATTACTACAATAAAAACGCTATCCGGAAAAGCGTGTATCGTAAAATCTAACGGGTCACGGAGAGGCCTTAAAGTATTTGGATCTTACATTAAGTCTTTTAACATCGCACCTATGTCTGCTTTGATTTCTTTCGAATACCTTATGTCACTTAGTCGGACAACATCCGCGAAGTAAAAGAATCGTCGTCGTCGTTTCAGCCTATCACAAGTCCTCTGCTGAACATAGGCCTCCCCAATAGATAGCCACAAAAGTTTGTAGCTCTCATATTGGAGGGATTTTATTTATTCAGATGTTCCAGGAAGATGCTGCGGCCCATCTCCTGATTTTTAATCCTCTGTCGACTTTTACGACACCCACGGGATGGGATGAGGTGGTAGATTCTCTTAGGCCGCTACCACACGGCGGATAAGTAAAATAATAACATTTTGAAAATCATAAAGTGCACGTCTCACGGCGCTCATTTACTTTTAAGAATAAAGAAATTGTATTGAGGTTTAAAAATTTCGAGTCATTTCCATTTCAGATGAAAACAATAAGAAAAAATTATTTTTCTTAATAACCAACTTTTCGTATGAAATAGGAAACCCAGTGGTTAAAATTCTGGACTCGATAAAAAAAACTTGATACGTCAACATTTTCGGGAGTTATCGTGACCACAACCCTAAAAAAATGCGGATGTGAACGTCAAATTTTTTAAACTGTTTTTTTTTCAAAGTATCTATATTAGATGATTTTTCAAAATAATTTAAATGAATTAATTAAAGTGTTTTCTTGATATGAGTCTATTCAAATTAGCATATAAGTGCAATATAATTGTGATAGAGGCATTTGAAGACCGCCGAATCGCTTGACCTAGATGTCGGGTATAAAGCACTATCTAATTATATTTACAGCCTAACCCTTTCTCTCTGGTCATAATATCCATTGCAACGTGGTTGCCTGGTAGAGATCGCTTGTAAGCGATTAGGCCGCCAATTGTACCTTAATTTGTAAGCAGTTTTGTTATTTTGTATATTGCCGATCGATACATCGATAATCAAAAATTATCGATGTACAATAAAGTATATTTCATTTCATTCATTCACTATATACGTCGCATCGCGCCGTGAGACGTGCGATATATTAGCTCGTCTCGACATGTGAGTTTCATAAAAGGAATTAAGTGAAATACTTGAAAAATGTCTTGGTCTGTGAATGGTTAGAATAACAATTATTAGGGTTCACTGTCTTCACGAGACCAGCAAATTGTTTATCTGACGGTAAGTGCAACGTCTGCGTAAGGATAAGGTGGCGTACGACCACATCTATCCTCTGAATATCAATATCATCATCATCATCATATCAGCCTATCACTAGTTCACTGCTGAACATACGGCTCACCCAAAGATTGCCACAAAAGTTTGTAGCTCTCATTTTGTAGGGATATTGCCATAGTTGCCACGCTTGAAAGGCGAGTTGGCAACCGTAGTTTATTTATTCAGGAGTTCCAGGAAAATGCTGTTACACATCTTCTGGTTTTCACTTCCCTCTGTCAACATTTACGACAACCACGGGAAGAGATGGGGTGGTAGATTCCTTTAAGCCGCCACCACAGTTCACATCACTATGCATAGTCATATTAAATGAAAATGTTTACATAAGTTGTCGGCTTATTAGATGATAAATATTGAATATTTTGTCGATTAGAATGTCAGAAAAGAATATTTTCATGTTTCATACTTTTTACACCGTGATATTAAGACCCGATTTCACCGATCGCTTTGGAAACCAAGTTTAATAAAACCAAGTTTTACTTAACTGAGTTCAAATGTATCATTTGATCTCGGTTTTCGTCTAACCGATTTCACCGACTCCATTTTGATCGCGTTTAGAAAAACGAAGTTTACATGAAATATCGTCACAATCTAAAAAAAAAGGACGATTTATTTCGTATTTTGCGACATCAAACAGCCTGTTTTTATGCATACGTTACATAGGTATGTAAACAATAAATAATACGAATTAAAAATAATTTTTGTGTTTACATAGTTGTGCAATTGACAATGACAGCTCTCTGAACGCGTTTAGAGAGCTGAACGTCGAAAATTGGGCGTTCAAAACTTGAACCGCGTTTAGCATTGACTGCGTTTATTTGATGTTGATGAAATGCAAACTAGTCATGGATTCGACCCCACATAGAGTCATACAAATACGTGCATAGATACTGTTGCTGACTATGCACACAGTGTGTGGCCTATGGAGCTATGCCTATGTAAGCAAAATGATAACTAGCTCTGAATAAAACATGTATTAGAATAAGATTCATTGTTAGAGTACATGAGCTTCTGTACGGACATATCCTAGTTTTATTTTAGTTTTTAAAAACGCCTCCACCGCTCCCGTTAACTTGACTGGCGCAGCCGGTAGGATCGCTATTTGCTTGCGCCGTTCGCGAATATATACGTATATCGTTTTACGCGTTCGCGCATCGAGGCGATCCTGCGAACCGAAATAAATTTGTCAAGTGGAGAGCAGCTGAAGATGACGAAGGCCGGCTGGTGAGTCCAAATTTTCACCTTCCTTTCCTTGCCATATTATAGTTTTGTTATATTTGCAATCAGACCTCTTGCCATATAACGTTATCTGGTTTTGCATAAAAATCTGTGAAACTTATATTTAAGAATACTGTAACTTAATAATTAGTTGCTTAAAGAAATAGAGTAGGAACAAATCGATAGGTAGCGCGTCCGTACATGGTGGAGCGATAACAGCTTTCTCGGTAGAGACTAAGCGATAACAACTAATATAAATTATAATTTTAGTGTATGTCTGTTCGATAATTTTATTACAGAATCTTTTATATGATATTGTGTGTTTTATATTAATTGTTTTACATTTATTTCAACTATATTTTTGTGTGACCTTGTGTTTTCGTGTTAAACTTTTTATTTACCGTTGTTAATATACGCAATAAAATTGTAAAAATGGAAGGACAAATGCAAATTAAGATGATCCCCAACGAAATGCTCAAAATTATACCCGTATTCAGCGGCGATAAGCACCAATTAAATCTTTTTATTCGGAAATGCGAGTATATATTAGATAAATATAGGGGATCCGAAGAACAAAACTTGTATGTAATGTACGCGATAACGAGTAGGCTCGTAGGCGACGCGGCAGCGCTCTTTAGCGAGCGTGAAGATATTAATTCCTGGGGAGATTTTAAAGAATTATTAATTCAACATTTTGGAGACCCTAGGAGCGAAGAATGTGTAGCTATCGAGCTTGAAGGGTTGCGTATCAGAAACAACGAGTCCTATTTAGATTTTTGTAATCGAATTCAATCCGTTCGTAGTGTTTTAATATCTAAAGTAAATAGATTAAACGATCAGAATATAAAGAGTAGTAAAATTACTATTTACAATAACACGTCTTTAAATGTATTTCTGTATAATTTGCCAGAGAATATGGTGCGTATTGTTCGCTTAAAGGCACCCAGTACATTAGAAGCGGCCTTGAGTGTGGTCATGGAAGAAGTTAACTTCCATGAGCAGTATACATTGCGTAATAAGATGTATGGAAATCCTTCGAATAAACCACCGCTATTAAATTTACCCAATAATAACCCCACCTTTAAATTCGGTACAAATAATTTTAATACAAGTGCACCAATAGGTTATAAAGCCGCATTAATGCCTAATAAATTCAATTTTGGAATTCCGCAAGTGTCCCAATCAAAACCAATTCAATTTAATAATAACCAACAAAATTTTGGATATCGCCCACCACAATTTGGTATGAACCCGCAACAGTTTAACATGCGCCCTCAACAGTTCGGAATGCAACCACAAAATTTTTATAAACCCCAACAATTCGGTATGCGCCCCCAGCATTTTGGAATGCAACCACAAACATTCTTCAAGCCTCAGCAATTCGGTATGCGCCCGCAACAATCTGGAAACAATCAACAAAGCTTTTATAAGCCCCAACAATTTGGTTACAGGCCTCAGTTAAATAAAAATCAACACACTGAGTCCACTGACGTTACAATGCGAACGGCGCCACCAGTTAGACCAAATCAACAAGGTTTACAATTAAATGAACTTGACCTTGATAGTTCCTATTACGATAATGCGTGCAACGACGCGTTCCAAATTTCTTATGATAACTACTACTGTGAGGAGTATCCAGGTAGTAGCCTTGATATTTCTGGGCCTAGTTATTATGAAAATGAATATCCGCCAATAACCCCCGAAGTACCTTATGAGGTTCCAACCAATATGGATGACGAGGATTTTCAGATAGAAGCCTCGGAAAAGCCCACGAAAAAATAGAATTAAATTGCGATATTAATTTGAAATTGCCGTATATTTACATACCGGAAATCGATTCGAAATTTATGATCGATACAGGTAGTACACGGTCATTCATTAGCCCAATAAAAGCTTATAATTATTTCCCAGAGTATATAAGTCACGAACCGTTTGAGGTTATTAGTACACATGCATCGAGCAAACATAGTCATGTCATTCAAATCCCTTCTTTACCGATTTTCAACTGTAACGATAATCACAAATTATACATTTACAATGTCGACCCCAGGTACGATGGATTAATAGGCAATGATATTCTTTGCAACCTGGAAGCAGTAATAGATTTGAAAAACGAGGTTCTTAAAACTAAAACAACCACAATACCTATAATACATAGTAAGTCTAGTTATATTTTAGAGTTAGCTCCCCGCTCAGAGCAAAGAGTTAAACTTCCAACAAATTTATACTCGGGTAATGCTATAATTGGTTATAAGGAATTTTGTAAGGGTGTGCGAATGCCCAGCGCGTTAGTGACATGTAAGGATGGTTATACGACTACAATTATTCAAAATACCTTGGATATGCCAATGCAATTAACTATAAAAAGACCATTGAATGTGGAGATGTATGAAGAAGAAAAAGTGATTGAGTGTGAAGTTAATCATGTTACGAATATATCAGATATTGAAATAGATAAAATATTAGAGCAAAATTTACAAAAATGACGTTTAAATCACATGTCAGAAGAAGAACAGAAATCAATATATAACTTGTGTAGAGAATATAAAGACATTTTTTATAACGACCAAATACCTTTAACTTTTGCGAATGAAGTCAAACACTATATTAGAACAAAACACGAAGACCCTATCTACGTGAAGCCCTATAGGCAACCTCCTGCTCAAACACAAGAAATTAAAAATCAAGTACAAAATTTACTAAACGATAATGTGATTCAGGAATCGTTTTCACCTTGGTCAGCTCCAGTCCACTTAGTCCCTAAAAAGAAAGACGCATCTGGTGAAATAAAGTATCGGATGGTTATCGACTATAGACGATTAAACGACATTACTGTAGACGACAAGTATCCTCTGCCTAATATAACTGACATTTTTGACAAATTAGGTAAAAGTACATACTTTTCGACTTTGGACTTAGCTAGTGGATATCATCAAATCGAGATAAATGAGTCCGATAGACAAAAAACCGCATTTAGTACAGAAAACGGTCACTATGAATTCCTTAGAATGCCGTTTGGCCTGAAGACAGCTCCAGCCACCTTCCAAAGAGCCATGGATAACATCCTAAGAGGCCTCCAAGGAATTCACTGTTTAGTCTATCTAGACGACATAATTATTTTTTCTAGTAGTCTCCAAGAGCATTTACAAAAATTAAGGACTATTTTTGACAGACTGAGATCGACTAATTTAAAAGTACAACTCGACAAATCAGAATTTATGAGAAAAGAAGTGCTGTACCTAGGACACGTTATTACTAAAGACGGACTAAGACCAAACAACGACAAGATTCAGGCTGTATTAGACTATCCGCTTCCAAAGACGACCACCGAAATCAAAAGTTTCTTAGGACTAATCGGGTATTACAGACGCTTTGTAAAAGACTTTGCAAAAATCACTCAGCCTCTTACAGCATGCCTTAAAAAAAGGAATAAAATTGTAATTGACCAGAACTATGTCGAGGCATTTCAAAAGTGCAAAGAACTTCTAACGAATGCGCCTTTACTCCAATACCCGGACCCAGACAAACCTTATGTACTGACTACAGACGCTTCTGCCGTCGCTTTAGGCGCAGTCTTATCGCAAGGGCCAATAGGATCTGATAAACCCATTGCGTACGCAAGTAGAACTCTCAGCGACACCGAATCTCGATACAGTACAATAGAGCGTGAACTACTCGCCATTATATGGGCCGTGAAACATTTCAGACCATATCTCTATGGCCGTAAGTTCACAATATATACCGATCACAGACCCTTAGTATGGCTTTACTCCCTCAAAGAACCCAATAGTAAGTTGACCCGTTGGCGGTTACGCCTTCAAGAGTACGACTTCGATATAATATATAAAAACGGAAAACAGAATAGTAACGCTGACGCCCTCTCTCGGATTAGACTTAATGCTATAGACTCAGATGACACAGAATCGATGAAAGTTAACGTGGACATAAAAGAACAAAAACTACAGAAGTACCTAACTGAATTAACTGACCAAATTGTAGACTTGACAACTAAAGACAACGATGACTCTAGGACTATAACCATAACCGACACATCTGCCACTATATCGGTAGATCAATTAGAAATGGATACAAAATATCCTCTCCCACCTTTATCTACTGATAGTAGCACAGTAACGGTACATTCTGGACAAAATCTAGAATCTGATGGCATTCCTATATTAAAGGAAGCCATTGACACAAAACCTAATCAAATTTTGGTTTATAGCTGGCACAAAAATGAGGTACAAGTAAAAAATTTATCCAGGGATAAGCAAAAGGTCCTCGAGGTTTTCACCCCTCTTAATAATGAAGAGCTTATTAAACAGTTTTTAAAGGAGTACATTAAACCCAAAACTAAATACTTCATTTATTTTGAAAATATCCAGCACAGGAAAGAATTTTCTAAAACTATTACACAGTTATTTAAAAAGGGAATGGTAGAGTTTGTTGAATGCACAGAGCGTGTTGTATATGTCGAGGATGAGAGAGAACAGAAAGAAATTATACTGCAACATCACGAGGGAAAGACATGTCACAGAGGTATAAAAGAAACGATGAGTAGAATTAGAAGAAATTATTATTGGCAGAATATGCAAGTGACGATTGCTGCAGTACTTAATGTTTGTGATGCCTGCAGAAAAATGAAGTATGATAGAAAACCCATCAAACCCCTGCTTCAATTAACTCAAACCCAGAATGCACCTTTTCAAGAAGTCTTCATAGACTTATTCTCAATTGAATCTATTTACTACTTAACTTTAGTTGACGCATTTAGCAAATTAGGTCAAGCTATCGAAATTTCTAACAGATCTGCACCAGAAATCGTAAGAGCTCTAATTAAATATTTTTCAATATATGGAACGCCTAAAAAAATTACTTCCGATCCCGGTAGCGAGTTCAATAACGACCTCATAAAAGAACTAATGACTATGTATAACATACAACTACATATTACTACTCCCAATAACCCGAATTCAACAGGCATAATAGAAAGATTCCACTCCACAATTATAGAGATATACAGATTGGCTAAATATGAACGAAAGTGTACAGACGCAGCGGCTGTAATGACTTACTCAGTTATGGCTTATAATCACACTATACATAGTACAACCGGCCTAACTCCTTTCGAAATCGTTTTCGGCCATACCGATTCTAGTTCAACATTTGCCACGGATTTCGATAAAAGTTACACCCAACAGTTAGTAAAAGACCACGCTAAACGTACTAGATATTTATATAATTACATATCAGATAAAGTGTTTGAGAAAAAGCAAAATGTGAGGGAACAAAAAGGTGGTGAAATAGATAGGCATTTTAGAATAGGCGACGTTATATACGCTAAGGAAGCTAACACTAGAAGAAGTAAGGATAAACCGCGATACAGGAAAGCTGTTGTTAGAGGTAATGTAGAAAGAAATGTAGTTCCCGTTAGGATTGGCAATCGAAATACTTCAGTACCCATTAAAAATATTAAACGTCCTCCGCAGGTGGTGTCTGATAATTCTGACGATGGTCCAGAAAACATGGGCCCTTCAACTTCGAAAACTTGAAAAGAACCCAGGAATCCTGCCTGTCAAACAAGGTCATGCTGCCTTGCAGATAGACCAGTGGCGTATTATAAAGACTGTTAACTTAGAAAGCTTAGGCAGAGACCTAGAATTTAGTGTATTAAAATATAAAGAATTTATTGCATTGATAGATGTTAATAAACCATATAGCCACGAATTTTTAGGTATTCGAACACAAGTAGGGTATTTAAGTGACGCAACTATTGAAAAATTCCGGCAACTTGTACCATCAAAAAGATTTAAAAGAGGCATTATTGACCCACTCGGATCTATGATAAAAGTTATAACTGGAAACTTGGATCATGATGATGCCCTCAGATATGACTCGTTGATCTCTAAATTAAACGACAATCAGATAGTAACGAATAAGAAAATTACATTGGTCTCCAAAATCTTGGATAGTTTTATAAACAGTACCGAAACCTTACATAACAATACCATAATTTTAGATGAACGTTTAAAGAGAATTGAGAGAATTGTTAAAATTACAGTAACAAAAGAAGAGAATTCCATTTATTCTACCTATGTCTTAGGTATGTTTGACATGTTTTTAAGCAATTTTAGAACTATTAACATAATACTAGGAGAAATCGAAACTGCATTAGCGCTTAGTAAGGTATCTGTTCTGCATCAAGCAATTGTTAACTCCACAGAATTGTTAAATTTATTACAATCAATTGCGATAACTGAAAATTTGTTATACCCCGTAAACGAAAAGAATTTAGTTAAATTAGAAAGTTGTATTAAGGTTAAGGCTTTTATAAAAGAAAACCAGATCACGTTTATATTAGAGGTCCCTTTAGTAGGAAATAAATCATATGGTTATTTTAAAATTTACTCCTTGCCTATGACTATTGCAAACAAAACTATTATAGTGATTCCAAAACATCCATACCTATTGGTGAAGGAAAAAGAGTACTTGCCAGTCTCGAGAGCCTGTAAACAAATTGCATCAGATGATCAATTCCTGTGCAACGAAGACAATGTGCTGCCACATACGGAGCAAAGCTGCGTTGAACAACTCATGGAGTTTCTGCCCAACCTTGATGCCTGCGAACAGCATGCTGTCGACATTGAGGATCTCAAGACCCAACGGATAAGCCATGAAAGCTGGATACTCTATGTAAAAGATCATAGGTTACTTACCAGAAGGTGCGGCAATGACGTCACTCACGAATCGTTGTGTGGTACTTACATAATCACAGTAGACGAAAATTTATGTGAAGGTGAAATTGGAAACATGCATTTCCAATACCACCAATCTTCTGCGGAAAGCCTGAATTACCGAATTTACCCAATAACGAACTTACCAGAAGTAAAGATTTCGAAGCCCCATAGTGTCAGCGTAGTAAGTTTAAAAGACATAAATCTTGACGAAACTAAACAAATGATACAATTAGTGAAACTCAATAAAATCTTTCGGAGTGAAAGTGCAAGTGCTATTGACATTAAAAGTGTTAGTTTAGGAACAATTATTTTGTATGTCATTCTGTCATTTACATTTTGTATCATTATTATAATTAAGTATAAATTGTGTGTTTTTGGGCGAAATAATCGGGTTATTGAAAATGCCGATAATTTCGCTCTTGAGGAGGGAAGAGTCATGGATTCGACCCCACATAGAGTCATACAAATACGTGCATAGATACTGTTGCTGACTATGCACACAGTGTGTGGCCTATGGAGCTATGCCTATGTAAGCAAAATGATAACTAGCTCTGAATAAAACATGTATTAGAATAAGATTCATTGTTAGAGTACATGAGCTTCTGTACGGACATATCCTAGTTTTATTTTAGTTTTTAAAAACGCCTCCACCGCTCCCGTTAACTTGACTAACTGTATCATTGAACTCAGTTAAACGCTTAAGCTTCGTTTTTCTTGAACTGATCGCGTTTAGTTTCAACGGTGAAATCCGCCCTTAGTAGTGAGTATTTAGTTTTTTTTTTTATTGAAAATATCGTAGGAACTCTTTCATTTTCCGTAATAACAAGTATCTCATGTCTGTCTTGAGGATGCAAGCCATCTCTGTGCCGAATTTCGTCACGATCGGTTTAACGGTTTAGCCGTGAAAAAGTAACAAATAGAGGGACTAAGAGGATAACTTCGCATTTCTATTATCAGTATGAGTATGAATTATTTCTATGAAAAATCGAAATTTTAAAATTATAGATTCATCATTCTTTCATTCTTTTTAATTCATGAAATGAAATAAATGAAAATAAAATTAAATGAAATGATAGCTTTTCTATTGCTAAGTGATGACGTGTAAGTGGTGAAGTCAAATAATAAAGTATGGTAATCAGCCGTCACAGACAATCATAACCAATTGCCTGTGTTGTTATTATTAATATAAAACAGGCAATATTAACCGTATTAGATCAATAATTTTAGTTACAATTGTGACTGCTGCAATGAAAAGATTATAATAGTCAAAAGATGATTTAATAAAAAATAAGTTACTTTTTCGATAGTTTTTAGTTTATACATTGTTTGTTTTTAGTTTAGCTTAGCTTCTTTGTAATAGATTTCTGCAAAGTAACGCCTAATTCTATTAGCTATAGATTACACCTCAGCGCCTGTTATTCTGCCGCCAAGATGAGTCTATCTTGTAGGCACATTTTTGGCGACTGAAATTACTGGGGACTACATATCTGTCTTCTAAGCGAGCTGAGTACCGGACCGGACTTTGCAACTAAAAGTGCAGACAACTTAGGTATTTATTTATGTTTGGAGTAGGCGAATCCTGGAGTGGAGACCATGTTTAGGCAAACGTACGCAAGACGGCAAGACGATCTGCGCAAGGCGGCTGGCAGAAACTGGATGCGTGAAGCCGAAGATCGGGCTAAATGGCGCCTATTGGGAGAGGCCTATGTCCAGCAGTGGACTGCCGCAGGCTGATCATGAGGTATTTACCATACGGTTACCCACATTCTATCTTCACTGTACTGTATGCTGTTTGATACGAAAACAGCGAGGTATCTCGAAGAGAAGTTTTAAAGATTTCGGGCTGAGATCAAAATACACAACTTAATTTACGTATGCTCATAACTCAAACATTTTTCCCTCCTCGTTGTACTGTAATGCTGTGGAATTCGCTTCCGTCGTACATCGGAAAGCCCCAAAGTATTGAGTACTTTAAAAAAACAAACATATAAAGTAAAAAGTAAAGTTTCAGCCTATAAAAGTCCCACTGCTGAGCACAGGCCTCCTCTCATTTCTGAGAGGGTTTAGGAGCTAGGAAGAATCCGCCACGCTGCACCAATGCGGGTTGGCGGACTTCACATGTCTTCGAAATATTTCTTTTCCTCGGACATGCAGGTTTCCTCATGATGTTTTCCTTCACCGATAAGCACGTGGCAAATCAGCACTTAAATTTGTAGAACAATTTTAGAGGTGCTGGCACCGGGGATCGAACCCAGGTTACTCGCTTACTATGAAATTAAATGCGAGCACCAGGCCCCTGAGCTACCACGGCTTCAAAAAAACAAACATAATCACGTTCTCTTTAGTATATTTCGCGTGGTTTTTAACGTTAACGGTTCTCTTATATATATGTATCTTATTTTTTGTTTTATTTTATTTCATGTACTCTTTATGTGTTTTTCCTTTTATTTCCTGAAAATTTTGTTCCTCTTTCTTTCTAATAAATAAATCTCCTTTATCTATGATTTGCGAGGAAGAGATCGCTGTTTAGCGATAAGGCCAATTATTGTACAAAAATAGTTAGTATTTGAGATGTATCTTTATTTAATCTGGCAATAAACAGTATAAATAAACAAATAAGGTGAACTAGTTGATCGTCGCATTAAATTATGTGAAATGTGTCGAAATATTATTCGTTAAAAAGATACATCAATTGTTTTTTTGCCGGATGTTCTTGTAACGCCGCATTTTTGTTGTGCCGTGTGGTGGCGACTCAAGAGAATCTACCACCCCATCTCATCCGGTGGTTGTCGTTAAAATCGACAGTGGGATAATAAAAACCAGGAGATCAGCAGCAGCATCTTCCTGGACCATCTAAATAGACTGCTGTTGGTTGGCAACCGCAGCTTATAAGTTTTTTAAGCTCGCCATTTTACATAAGTTGCTGGACCGAGTAATACTAACAAGATTGACTTTCATGATGAATTTATTTTAATACTAATGGAAGAAACTTCTAGTAGATTTCTAATTAAGCCTTTGCATATTACGAAGATTTATTCTGTTTTTAATACAAACTAAAATAACTGAATAAAAATTTCAGTGAAGCTTCATTATTTATTCAAAAGAATTATCTAAAAATAATAAGAGTCCGATGAGGCTAACAATAATAATCATCATCATCATTTCAATCGATCACTAGCCCAGTTCTGAACCCCACAGATTGCCACAAAAGATTGTAGCTCTCATTTTGGGGGGATTTTGCCATAGTTGCCACGCTTGGCAGTCGGGTTGGCAACCGCAGTTTATTTATTCAGATGTTCCCGGAAAATGCTGCTGCCCATCCCGTGGTTTTTATTTTCCCTCTATCGACTTTTATGACACCCAAGGGAGGAGATGGGGTGGTAGATTTTCTTAGGTCAATTACAAGTACATGCGCAAATACACAGGCTCTTACTCGTATAACCCGGCTCACGCCCGATGTAACTCTCATCCAATAATATCGGAGCTAGACAAAGATGCAGTGTCAGAGACACGGGGTCAATCACAATACAATCAGACCCGAATCAACAATTTGTGTTTGCACAATTACTCCGGCTCCGACTTGGATTAATACCTAACTGGATATCGTGAAGATTGAATTAAAACATACATACATAGATAGACACACAGTCACGCCTTTTTCCCATATAAGGGGTAGCCATACAAGTAGCCCACTTTTCGCCACCAGTCAAAAATGACTAACTCCCGTTGAATTACCACGAGCAGTGTAGTGACAGCATTGCATATTATAGTGTAATTCTGCTCGAATAGAGGCTGTCCGTACAATACCTGAGTCGCCTCAATAGAAAGTAGGTATATGCTATTATTTTCTGCCAGATACTTATAGGCTAGGCACCTAGTTAAAACAATGGTATAAAAATGTGAAAGATTGTAATGAGAGAATAGGACAGTGCACAGTTTTTATTACTCGCCTTTTCCTTTAATGAAAAAAATGTTGTTTATAAATATTTATGTTTTACTAGCTGAAGCCTACGACTAGATCCGCTTGGCCTTATTTTTTTAAAAAATACCGTGGTATGTCTTTGATTTTCCGAACTAAATCTGTCCGTCTCCAGGATGCAAGCTATGTATCTTTGTGCCGAATTTCGTAATGGCTTTAGAGAATCTACCACCCTATCTCATCCCGTGGGTCTCGTTAAAGTCGACATAGGGAAAATGAAAACCAGGAGATGGGCAGCAGCATCTTCCTGAAACATCTGAATAAATAAACTGCGGTTGCCAACCCGCCTGCCAAGCGTGGCGACTATGGCAATATCCCCCCAAAAATTACATCTACAATATTTTGAGGCCATCTATGGGAGAGGCCTATGTTCAGCAATGGACTTGTGAAAGAGAGGCTGAAACGACAACGACGACGACTACGACTAAAATATATACGAAGTAAAAAGTAAATAATATATAAAAATCTAAGAAAAACAATAACTAGAAATTAGTTATAACTTCTAAGTTTGTTGGCAACAGTGTATAGTAGACTGATGAATAAAAATAATTATTAAAAATAAAAATAAAAAAATACTACGTTAAACTGGAGTAAACTTATAAATTATGGTGTAACCCACATTTACTCGTAAAACTATCCAAGGCATGTCATTTTTAATCTGTACTAACCACGTCAATACACACGTCATAGTTTTTAACAAAGTAAAAATTAGATAATGAAAAAAAGATTAAAACGTGCTAGATTTACTTTGATTTAAAGTTAACGGAGTCATTATTTAATAACTCGCTGTGAATCAATGTCTTAACTTTTACTAATTAATCAAAAGAGCTTTATCTTAGGAGCTTGTTAGCGAAAGTTCTTATTAAGTGTAAGCTAGTAACTTTAAAATTTTAAGTCAATGATGTACGCGTAATATTACGTATTAGCAAAGTTATCTAATTTAATGAAAAATGTAATGTTGTATTATATATGAAACTAGCAGTGCCCTGCGGTTGCACCCGCGAAAATAAGCCGACATGATTGCATCGTACGGCATGGTACCTCGCTGATCTGATCATTCACAGTTCGGCCCTTCTCGGTAATTTTCGCCTTGAGAAGCCGCATTTTGAAAACATTCCTCAATTAACTGGCTATATAATGCATAAAGAAATGAAATCGAAGCAGTAGGTCATAAGATAAGCGCGTTTAAATAGCGGCGGCTTAAGAGCATCTACCACCCCATCTCATCCCGTGGGTGTCGTAAAAGTCGACACAGGGAAAATAAAAACTAGAAGATGGGCAGCAGTATCTTCCTGGAACATCTAAATGAATAAACTGCGGTTGCCAACCCGCCTGCCAACTGTGCGGTGACAATGGCAAAATCCTCCCCAAATGAGAGCTACAAACTTTTGCGGCAATTTACAGGGGAGGCAGTTGTTAAGCAGTGGATTAGTGATAGGCTTAAATTATTATGATGAAAAACAGAAAAGCCAAATTCACAAAAACACGCTAACATTTTGTTTCAAATAAATACGAAAACATTATTACTATAATTAGTAGACTTATTTTGAATAACGTTTATCATAACATATTTCAAGGACCCTTGGGCATTATAAGTACCTCGTATGTATTAGGTTATTTATCGTGTCTATATTTCAAGCATACCACGTTACGTCGCTTCTCGATATTATTTACGTAGCGTGCTTTGTTTGATATATTGCGTAAATTCTATAGAATCGCTTCATATTTTCGATATAAATTTGACGAACACGGGTCAGTGTACTAGGCTGCGGGGTCGCGGGCACTTGTTTCGAATCCGAACTTAAGTATATTTTATTAATTTTACGACTCTAAGTTTTCTTAAGTGTTGTGGGTGAGTATAATACATCAACACCCAGACCCGGGACGGCTGTTTGAAGACCATAGAAATATTTGTCCACTGCGGGAATTGAACTCATGATGTTACTACAGCGCAGAAGCTAATCACTTAACCACTTTTTTTTTACATGTGGAAATAGCTTCGGGATAACCGCCCTCGCGGGGGCAAAGACGAATGCCCATGGTGTTCCGCCTTCGACGCATGTTGGCAGGGCCATGGAAACGCTCGCGCCCGTCCTGGCCCCGGCAGTGGATCTGGTCTGTGACTCCGCCGCCAACCACACTTCGGCCGCGGAGGGTAGGTAGAGCGGCGCAACGTAATACCGTCACTCCTCCCCACAGCACCCTTCCATCGCCGCATCGACGGTACAGCCCCGCCAGAGTCGCAGAGGATAGAGAGAGAGGCAACGCAACACCTACACTCTTCCGCCCCCGCGACCACACCTAGGCTGCCGAGGGCAGAGCACTGCTTCCCCAGCAGTCCCCTTGGTCGCATCCAGAGTTGGCCCGCGTATGCCACTAGGAGCGACCGACTCGGGACAGCCTGACAGCACAGGCCAACCGGGTTACTCTTAACTTCACAGTGCAGAACCATGCCACGGTTGCTAAGACCCCCGTCACGCAAGTCGACGACCCATTCAGGGGTGGGGGGGATCACTTAACCACTGCGCTCACTCAGCCGACAGTGCTAGAAACTGCGGTTATAGGTCGGCTGATCACAGATGGTTTACACATACTCGTATAAAATAAATTTTATTATCTGCATTTTAAAAAAAAACAAAAGTTACGCTCTATAAACGTCCCCTGAGCTGAGCACAGGCCCGTCTCATTTCGGAGATGGTTTTTGAAGTCGGAAAGAATCCGCCGCGCAATTATAGAGTTGCCGGCACTGGGGATCGAACTCAATTCCCTCGCGCACTATGAAATTCGAGGCGAGTGTCGGCCTTTCAACTATGCGGCTTGTCATGTTATAATAATGTATCTTCTACACTGCATACCCTTTTCCCAAAGTTATCGGATACGAGTTACATCGGCTTTGGGTAGGTGAACAGAGGTAAGTGCATCTTTTTTAGAAGTTATTAACAGGACGTGGTTTTTCACCTTATGGTGAGTGGCACGCTTGCCAATAAAAGTTGAGGTGTGACCCAGAAATTTCTATGGGAAGGTTTCCAACCCTTCAAACTCTGCGTACTGGTAAAGTGGTACCTACCTATATGCATTCCTGGATTTTTTATTGCATTAAGTGACCAAACGGGCAAAACGTCTGTCCATAACAAATGCTGAGCACCACCCTGAGACATCAGTTCTTAAGTCCCATATGCCCAGAGATTACACTAGCTCTCAGTGCACTTCGAACCGAAACACAGTAATGTTTGCACACTACTGCTTCACGGCAGAAAACCTCACTCTGTGGTGATACCTACCTAGACGGTTACTGCATAAGAATCCTAACTTCAGTAAATGTATTCATTTATTTGTTTGTTGATAATTTCTAAAACACAAAATAAATTAAAGTTTTAAATTTATCTTAGCATTAAAAAATCTTTCTAACAATCTAGAGCTATTACTTTATATGACGTTTAAAACCACGAAGCTTACGTAAACTGTCTTCGCAGTTATTAACTTTAAAATGCAATAAAATGGAGTGCACCGTACTTTTATGACGGAATTAGGAGACAATATGGGAGTACAAAATAACAATTTTATTTTACTACTTTACTATACTTTTATGTAGGCTATTTTTACCAGACTATCACAGAAGGATGGTAATGTTCTTCGAGTGTACGCACGTAAAAAGTTTCAGCCTTTAAATGTCCCACTGCTGAGCACAGGCCTCCTCTCACTTCTAAGAGGGTTTTGGAGCTAGGAAGAATCCGCCACGCTGCTCCAATGCGGGTTAGCGGACTGCACATGTCCTCGAAATATTTTTTATTTTTCAGACATGCAGGTTTCCTCACGATGTTTTCCTTCACCGCTAAGCACGTGGTAAATCAGCACTTAAAATTGTAGAACAATTTTAGAGGTGCTGGCACCGGGGATCGGCGATCATATAAATGTATATGTAGATTTCTTTGGCACGATCTGATAGATTGCAACATTAAAGACATCGTTAGATTCGACTTAGTTGAAGGAGTTACATAGTATTTTTAAATGTGGTACCTACGAACCAAAAAGTAAGGCAGAAATAAAAAAAAAATTCATATCTTAACAATAACAAAATTCCTATAAGTGTGACTCATAAAACTGTGATAGAATACAACAAACTTGTCAAGAAGACATTGAAGACCGGAGAAAAAACGTATTATAAAATAGATCATTACATAGAGGAACCACATGTGTGGAAATAACTTTTACTCTGCACTTGCAAACCCCCTGGCTACTAATTTTATGATGCAGTTTTTATAATTTATAAATGACATTTTTTTTATTAGATAAAATGATGAAACTAGCAAAACGTTCACCCTTTGTTGCCCTTCAAACCGAAACAAAGTAAAGTTTGCACAATACTGTTTCACGGCAGAATAACTGGCCCTGGGGTGGTACCTACCTAGACGGATTCCTGCATAGGAATCCTACCACCAGTAAAATATTATGTAATACAGCATTAAAAAAAGGGAGACCCCAAAGTTTCTTGCCGGTTCTTCTCTGAGAAGGTCTTATTTTTTTAACCGGTGTAGATTTTGACAATCTTAAGAGCTACATAAAAGCCTAAACTGTATAAAGAAATTTTGACTTTGACTTTGAATATGGGTATCAAACCTGAATAGTTAGTTCCAATTATGTAAATATTATAACACTTAAATGTTATAATTTTGACACAAACTACACTAAAACACGTTTGATGTAAGGGCGGTACGTTAATTCATTTTTTGGCTATAACACCCCACAATCTACAAAGCACCTCACTGAATCGGTTTAATGTGGATCTTAGCTCACGTCTCTTTGAAAGGGTCAGGCTTATGTAGTCCTAAGCCGAGTAAAAATATTAGAAAGCTTCATATTGTTCTTTTGTTTATCAACATTATTATTTGGACCGGCCATAAAAGTCAACATTCTCGGAAATAACTTTAACGTTTACGGGATATTACCTCAACAAACTGATGTATTCAGGTAGCCTAATCTTGACAGAATAAATCTTACCAAAAATTTAATCTGATTACATCTGTTCCTTACCAGCTGATACCCGCGGCGACGTCCGCGTGGATATAAGTTTTTTAAATATTCCGTGGGAACTATTTGATTTTCCGGGAAGAAAAGTACCATATGTCGTCTCTAGGATGCAGGCTATCTCTGTGCGAAATATCATCAAGATCGCCTCAGCGGTGGAACCGAGAAAAGGTAACAAACAGACAGAGGGAGAGAGAGTTACCTTCGCATTTATAGTATTATTGGATGATGCGCGCGGCTACGTCTGCGTGGATATAGGTTTTTTTAATATCCCTTGGGAAGTTTTTGGTATTCCGGGATAAAAAGTACCCTAAATCCGTCTCCGGGATGCAAACTATCTCTGTGCTAAATGTCATCAAGTTCGGCTCAGCGGTGAAACAGTTAAATGGTAACAAACAGACAGAAGGACAGAATGAGTTACTTTCGCATTTATAATATTACAAGCTGATGCCCGCGACTACATTGGCGTCGATATGGGTTTTCTTAAATTCAGTGGGAACTTTTTGATTTTCAGTATAAAGTGTACATAACAAACAGATAGAGGGACTGCTGTCGCAAGTTATCAACAGAGTCACGAGTGTACGCGCAAACACAGGGGCACTCACCCGTGCGAACCTATCTGTCCCCGATATAACACTTATGCGATAATATCAGAGGTGGGCTGGGATAAAGTGTCAGAGACACATGGACGATCAAAACACAACTAGAACAATTTGTGATTTTACACAAATGTTGGCTCCGGCTATGACTCGAACCCAGGACCCGCGGCATGGTAGTCAGGTACTCTGACCAATAGGCACTTAGTTTCAATAAAGGCTATAAACCGTAAAGATAAAACTAACTGGTAGCAATAGACTCGCGGACATGGTACAATAAAATAAGGAAATGCGCATTCTAGACACGTCTCAAAGAACTTTACAATTTTCGTAAGTTCTATCGCGAATGAGTTGAAGTTGGCCCGTTTATAAAATTTCATATATGAAATATAGTTAATAGAATCAGGCGTTACTTTGCGGAAATCCATTATAATAAAGGAAAGACCGTTAGTTTGCTAAGATTCGCATGCAAAATTTAAAATGGTCTGTATTACCTAGTTTTTGAAGAGCACCGCCCGCCCTCTCTTAACAGCGTGCACAAACAAACAAATACCGCCACCGGAAGTCGCTACCAGATACCCCCTACAACGTCAAAACTACCACTAGGCAATACATACCACTGAAGTCGAGAACACGACACGTGTTTCACCTCAAAACGAGGCGTTATCAACTGACATTGACTCTACGACAGTCAGCCACCGAGTGAAATGAGTGAAGTGTGATATATGAAATAATTCGGAACGTGTCTACGTACTATTTCGATATCCTGACATATGTAGGTTACCTCAGATATGCCGAGCAATACGATAGCCTACTGTACTAAATACAGTAGGATTCCTATGCAGGAATCCATCTAGGTAGATACCGCAGCAGTGCCAGTTATTCTGCCGTCTAGCAGTAGTGTGTAACATTACTGCGTTTTAGTTTGAAGGGTACTGATAGCTTGTGTAATTATTTCTCTCGTCTCAGGGTCAAGAGCGCAGTGTGGCACCACACAGAAGTATTCTGGGTGGCACGGCATTTCTACAACGTCTGCTCATAACAAGGTGAACGATTTGCTCGTCTCTTTACTTCCATAAAACACCTTAGTCTATGGTGCTTTTCATAGAAACAATTTTTTTTTAATTCCTGCAAACAATGGAGTGAGCCTGAAAAAAACTGGAATAACTTATTCAACGCTCAAGTGAATTAAATATTTAAGAAAATAATGTAAAAGGCAACAGAATTTTCTCGCTTTCGTAGTCGTTGAATATAACGGCAAAGGTATTCTAACACAACGAATGTAGCATAGTTTTTAAAATGAAAATTTCCATTGTTCTCACACTAAAGCCGGCACTTCACAACTAGCGCAACTAAACTCCCTTACAATGGTGTTGCCGTTTTATCTGTAATGCTTTTCATTTAACTTTTACTATCCGCTCTTGTTCACTGTTTATAGAGCGCTACCACTACGTAACTAACCAACGCAAAATTTGGAGGTACTTAATATAAGCCAACAGGATGTATAAAGTAAAATGACAACCTAAAAATGTCTGACCGCTCTTGTAAATTTTCTTACATCTATCCTCTCTACGTGTCCAAACCATCTAAGCATCCCTTTCTCTATCCAAGTCACTTCATCATTTGCCACAACGCAACGTTTCACTCTATTACTCATTTTGTCCTTCAAAGTTACATAACAATACAAGATAGTTCATAGCTTATAATTTATGCAATAACAGATTCATGTGACGACTGATTCAAGTGGTGGTAGTATTTCTATGCAGGAATCCGTCTAAGTAGGTACCACCCCAGGCCAGTTATTCTGCCGTGAATGCAAACATTAATGTGGTTGGATTTGAAGGGCACTGAGAGATTGTGTTATCACTGGACACGTGAGACTTAAGAAATGATGTCTCAGAGTGACAAGCGCAGTGCGGTGCCACACATAAATGATCTGAGTGACACAGCATTTGTTATGGGCAGACGAACCACCATCAGGTGAACGTTTTGCTCGACTCGTCACTTTTTTCCATTAAAAAAATGAAAGTAAGCTCGAGACCAAGTTATCAGAATGCATAAACTCTGTAAGTGCATAATATTAATAATTTTGTTAACTAATTTTGTAAATTACTAAATATATTATTTAGTTATCATATCCATTACACTAAGGCCATATAACATTAAGTTTGCCATTAATACAATTACTATATTGAAATGTTAAAAAATAAAGAATGTTATCAGTCATGTACGTATGGTATTAAAACTTTTTTATGAATAAAAGTGATACGACGAGCAAATGGTAAGTGCAACGTCTGCCTAAGATCAATACTGTGTCACCTAGACCAATGCTGTCACCTAGTACACTGAATTGGCACCACACTATGCTCGTCGCATTAAGACATCAGTTCTTAAGTCTCATAGCAATAAATATGTTATAGTTATGTTTATTGTCAAAATACGAGCGCTATTAACTTGCAGATGATTTTTTAAATAGAAACGTATAAAAAAACAATGCAGTCACACATTTCGCATCACAAATATTTACTATGAAATTTCATATTTCATAGTCATGACTGTTTCAAAACTATACATGTTATAATTGGAATAGTTTTCCATACTACACATTTACGAGATACGGCTTACAGTGCGCTTATAAATTTAATTATTACGTTTTAATTAAATTTCGTTTTCAACACAATAGTTCCGGAAGAGAATGTTGCGTAAACCTCTATGTATTTTAAAATCTGTTTGCTAATATAAAAGATAAAAACAAATATAATTTCGATGATGTAATTGCTTTTTTGGCTAGCCTTTTTGGCTTTTACAGCTTCATCGGATACTGTGCTCACAAGCCAGGGGCCCGCGTGCCAGGTTTGGTTTGACCCAAACATAAATAAATAAATAAAAACTCCTACAAAAACCTCGAAGTTCGGACTGTGTCGCGTTCGCTGCGTGCTTTCGCGATTTCGAAAATCTTGAATATTTTAAGTCGTCTAATGACCGTCCGAGGGAGGCTGCGCGCGTCCATTCGGACTGTCGACTTGCGTGTCGGTAACTCTGGGCGGTGAGAACCGCCCTGGAACACGGGTGAATCGTGTGTACGCGGTGTGATTATTGACTATTGCGCGCGTGTCGTCTAGCACGTTTCGCGGGCGACGTTTGCATTCGGACGGTAATTTTCTGCTTTAACCACTAGCGGGTTTGGTCACGTCTGTTTTTCGAAAAAGCCGCGGTTCACAATTCTCTGAAGTGCTCAGTGATAAGAGGCATTTCACAGTCACTGTGAAGGCCTATGTTGCGTTGATACCAACCGGCTCCGGTGGCAGTTCGCAAGAATCGATTTTGAACGCTCTGTAACTTCTTTAATTGATTGCCCGTCGCGTGAGCGAAAGCGACGCATGCAAAGGCCATTACGGGTCTTATGCAAGTCTTATAGAGGCTTTTTGCTTGAAGAGCAAGTTAATGGCTTAGGTCGGCATGAGATAAAAGCCGCTATTTTGAACGTTTTTTATGTGTGCAGCGAACCACATCGTTGCGTCTAAAGTGACTTCTAGGTATTTGACGCTCTTTTCCCAGGGAATATGGCGTCCGAACAGAGTGATCGTGCCTAGCTGATTGTTGCCGATTGTGTGACATCGTCCAGCGTTGCTGACTGGCCTCGAGGGAAGCCCGTCGGCTAAGCTGGTATAAAATAAAATAAAATAAATAAAATTTGGTCCGATGTCCGCCAACGACTCAACCCATACAGTTCATACAAGCTAGTCGGTTGCGGGTACTTTTGACGTGGCCTTTCCTTAAAACGTCTTCGATCTGATTGTGATACGTTCGCCTAAGTCGACCCTTATAGGTTCGCACATTCACGCTCGCCTCATAAATTGTCTAGAAAAATAACTTGCCAAATCTTAATTTATATACAAATAAACTTATAAATTAATAAATAACACATATATACATATAAGACATATAGAAAAGAAAATCTGTTTCATCATTCTTCGTTCATATATCCTTTCTACGTGTACAAACCATCTAATAATCCCCTTCTCTGTCTCAGTCACTACATCTTCTATGACGAAAGCTGGCGGAGCAAAAAACTCCGTCCCGAATTTGTCCATGTATTTAGTAGTTCCTAATAAAAAGTTGGGATGTAGGATTGATGAATTTGCAAATTTATGCTAATATGGGAGGCTTAGCAGATTTGTCTTAAAAATGCCACACAATTTTTGGATAAGGAAAGAAAGATAACTTAGATAACAAGGAAAGAAAGACAACTTAGATAATAAAGATAACAACAACGACACTGCTTTTTTTTGATTCTGCTGTGAAATCTGCTGGTCTTTGTTGTGTAGTTTGTTGAGGCACTTAAAACACTATGTGATACACATAGTTTTACATTTTACATGCAGATCTTAGGAGATTCACTTTAAATGGATTTCCACAAAGTAACGACAGATTTTTTTAGCTAAGCCTTTCGGGGCGGCTTTACACCGGCTTAAGAGCATCTAAGTAATATTTGGGTGGATAAAACCACCAAACTAGCGATGTTATATTTGAAGTAACTAGCTTAGTTTCTTCGTATGATTTTACGCTTAACTCTTCATTTGACATCGTCGTCGTCGTTTCAGCCTATCACAAGTCCACTGCTGAACATAGGCCTCCACCATGAATAGCGACAATGTTTGTAGCTCTCATATTGGAAGGATTTTGCCACAGTTGCCACGCTTGGCAGGCGGGTAGGCAACCGCAGATTATTTATTCAGATGTTCTAGGACTGTCGACTTTTACGCCACCCACGGGATGGGATGGGATGGTAGATTCTCTTTATCCGCTACCACATTTGACATATTCTAATTGAATTTTATGTATTTAGTAAAAATCGGTAAGTGATTTCTTACGGTGTTGACATCAAAACCTGTCAGTTATTAAAATAACTTCCAAGAAATTGACTTTCAGTAAATAAGCGAAATGGCTAAGAACAACTTCCGTTTTTCGGATTGCAGGTTCGATTCCAGCGCGGGAAAAAATATGTGTGTGGACTTTTTTTCAAATTCTTTTTTACTAAATGGAAAGCCTTAGAGAGAAAAAACGGCAACTCTATTTTGAGTAGTGTATTTTCGCTAGTCATATATGTATGTATATTTTATTCAAACACCTACATACTTTAGGCGCTAAATAATAATGTTGTGGTAGCAGTCTCAAAACAAGGCAAACAGTTAAAGTTAAATGGGAAGCATTACAGATAAAGTGGCAACATCATTGTGGAGCAGTCTAGTTACGCTAGTGGTTAAGTGCTTGCTTTAGTATAAGAACAATGGGAATTTTCATTTAAAAACTAAGCATTTGTCGTGTACTTTGCCATAGTTGCCTTTATTGAGATTTTATTGATCGAGAGGCGGGTTGGCAAAGGCAGTTTATTTTGTCAGATGTTAAAGGAAGATGCTGCCCATCTCCTGGTTTTTATTATCCTCTGTCGACTTTTACGATACCCACGGAATGAGATGAGGTGGTAGATTTTCTTAAGCCACCGCACGGTAATTTCGTAGATAGAATAGAACTATTTTTATTATTTAGATAATTTACGTTGAACGTATTTTTGTACAGTGTAGTGTACTTTAACACTGATTTGTAAAATAAACTCTATGACCTGGGAAGAACCAGCAAGACACTTATCGATTGACGTTACTTTCGTTTTAGTCATTTTAATAGTAATACAATATAAAATAAAAGTACCATCATAAATATAAGGATGTGAAAATAGCTCGGCAGTGATTTCCTCATTCCCAGGGTACATCAGGGATATCTAGCCATAGTAGCTAGGCGGTTAGGTAAATGCCTAGCATTTACCTTGAATGTCGCAGTTCGCAGGTGACTGGTTTCATTCCTGGTGTCACCAAAATTATGAATTGTAATTTTTAACGTAGAATTAGCCACTTGCTCGAAAAATGCTCTTGTCTTTGGATGACAAGCGCAGTGTGGTGACCACATAAATGTTGTGGGTGACATACTTTGCACTAATTATAAGGTGCCGTGTGGTGGCGGCTCATTAAAAGAATACTACCACTCCATCTCATCCAATGGATCTCGTAAAAGGCGAGTAAGGAATTAAACTGCACTGTGCACCCAACAGCGCATGGTGGCGATGGGCTCACCACCTATCACACCAAGTGCATTATATTGCTTTGGTGAAACAAGGATTGTGGCAGTCATCTGTCTTTGCAGTGAGTGCCCAGTCTCTGACTACCCCTTATGGGATACAGTCGTGAACTTATGTATGTATGTATAAGGTAAACAATTTGCGCGCCTCGTCACTTGATCCTATAAAAGTAGATCACTTTCGTAGGATATAAGAGAATAGGTAGCATTGCGTTGCAAATGGTGGACAGAGATGTGACTTAATTCAGATACTTGAAATACATATACAAGATACAAAATACGTATTTCCTTAATCTTTACTTTGTATCTTGTATTTTAATTTAACTGTGGTGCCTTTGTATTTTTTAAATACTAAGTACTATGTAATATTTTCTACTTCACTGATGGCATTCGTACACATGCAAAATAGGTTAATCTAATTGAAACAAAGAAAAATTAAAAGATCTGAAAACCAAAAACATGACAAAGACTATATGATATAGATAGAGAGATATAGATAAAGACTAATGAAGAGGACATAAAAAAGACAAATCTTTTGTAAGTGGCGACAACACAAGATCTACTAGAGGCATCGCTGAATTGGAAACACTTCTTATTAAACCTAAATTAAAGGGACTTCCGCCTAAAAATTTAAAAGGTTTATCCAACAATTAATGTATTTTAATGCAATAACGGTACGATACAAAATTAAATATTTCATAGTTATGTATAATGTCATTATTTATATATTTAAAATAATAGTCAAAAAGTTGACCCCGAATCGTCCCCGGTTCAAACGTGCCCATTCAACTAGCTGCATTGCCGCGTTGTATGGCCAGTGAAAAGCGTTGTACCAAAAAATATCCAGAGCGGGCGTCATAACCTCTCTCTGTTAAGCTTAACGCTTAAAGCATCTGCTGCACAAGCGCCCGCCGTTTCAACTGTAACAGGCAGGAAGTGACACAGAGACGATAGATTTGCATATTTAACATGCGTTGCCCTTGCGGCTGTTTTGGCAGCAGCTCGACCAACGCGAATTGTGTCTCTTAGGTGTGCAGTAACCAGTGTAAGACCGTCATGGAGCTTTCCGTCAATACGGCATAGGCCCAGAGGCTCCAAGATATTAGGAATATTAGTCGATACAGGAGCACGATGAATTTTGTCATTCGGCGCACTATATCGAGGCAATCTCCCGGCACATCTTGTACAGCTGAGCCTCTCGACTCGGACCTCGTTAGTGACCTATAACGTGCTAAGTGTGCTCCTAAAGAATTTCTCAATAATTCGAAACGATCAAAACGTTCACCCGATGGTAAGTGCAACGTCTGCCCACGACAAATGCTGTGTCATCCAGAACATTTCTGTGTGACACCACACTGCGCCCTGAGACATTAGTTCTTAAGTCTCATTTGCCCAGTGATTACGCTAGCTCTCAATGCCCTTCAAATCAAAACACAGTAATGTTTGCACACTACTGCTTCACGGCAGAATAACTGGCCCTGGGGTGATATCTACATACCTTATGGACGTCGTCCCATTCTCTTTGTAATTTTGGATTGCTTGATAAACATGATTAGACCACCCCGTTAGTGCCACGTCGACGAACGTAATATTGAATCCATCACCATTAGTGGAAAGTATTTGAGTAACTAGTGCGCCACCGCCAGTAATCCCACGCAGTATCTGGTATCAACAATTGTTTGCAATTACACCTGTTGGCGAGTTCCGCCCCTGTGGTGCGAATCTTCTCTTTTGGGGGGATAGACGAAAACTGAGTGATCAGATGTTCGAAGAATTGGTTTACTTAGATCTCAATTAAAATCTTCAAGAATGTCTTGTAGAATAAAATAAAAACAAAGTAAAAAAAAAACATACCGGCACAGGTCGGTTTTATACTCGTTTGATATACAAACATATTCGAGTACTAATGTCAAATTCGATGCAATAAGGCAAAAATTTCATACTTAGTCCAAATCAAAAAACGAAAGGCGCTATAATGAGCACCGTCCAAAATTTTCCAACTGCAAGGCACATCAGACGAGAATCCGCTAGTCAGTGTTCGTGGTTTTAAACCTCATACTTCACCAGCGAACAAATTATGGAGTTCTTCAAAGGACGAACGGAATTTTTGACATTAATTGTTTGAGCTGAAGAATTCAGTAGAAAATAAATCTGCTTCAGAATGTTAAGTTTTTTACAATGTTAAATTTACAAGAGCCAGATGGTGATTATAAATTTAAGTGGACGCTAGTCCATTCACCTACGGATTTCAACAAAGTGAAGGGTTTTCTTTAACTATTTAATGTAATATTTAAAACGTACTTAAATTTAAAAACCAGTTAATTTAACTACTCGGGTACGTAGATTTTTTTCACATGTATACTGTAATTAAACGTTGATAAACTTTGAAAAAAAAAATGTCTTGAGTTTTCATATAAAATGTGAAGAAACTTTTTTCCCAACCTATTACTATGATATGTAATGCTATCACTGTACTGCTCGTGGAAACGCAATGGTGAGTAAGAACTTTTTTTATTCGTGCTAAAATGGCGGCGACTATATTCACTACCCGTCACGTCTCGTTTCCGTCGAGTGAGAGAAGTGGGCTACGTGACTGGCTTATGCTACACCTTTATAATGTGGTAAAATTGTGTGACTGTATGTATGTATGTAGTTGTTCCCATAACAAATGCCGTAACCGTCTCGATGAGACACCAGTTCTTAATTCCGATATGTCCAGTATATACACTACCTATGACCGGGCACTGCTTCAGATCGAAACAGTAATATTTGCACACTACTATTTAACGGTAGAGTAACTGGCACTGCGGTGGTACGGATTTCTGCATAAGAAATTTATTTCAATTTTTTTTTTTATTTTAATTTTAGCTTTTTTTAATTTATACTACTCGTAGTTATCATGTTTCTGAAGCGCTTTCTTTGGTTTATAAAAAAAATTAAAAAAATTGAGTGTCTGTTTCTAATAACAAAATAACAGCTTTTTATGCAATAGTTATGAACGTATATAGGATACTTATAAGTAAAAAAAACAATTTAAAAAAAATCTGGCTGATCTCCGAAACGGCTGGAGCTATTTTGACGGGACTTTCACTGACATATCGCTGATATTATAGCGGATCTATATATTTTAGGAAAGTAATTAGGGTGCCGCGCAAAACAAATGAAAACTCCAAAATCCAAAAATATATGTATATGATCAATCGGGGTCAGCTTTTTTTACGCTGGTGAAACCGCGGGGAACACCTAGTATAGTTATATAGTTGACGTTATGATTGTTTTCTAGACATTTGTGTAAGTGGAAGGATGAATTATCAAGGCTACATAATAGTTAATACGTATCTGGTCCAATAACTAATTGTGAAACATGATATAAACTTTAGCTAATTAATTGTAAGGGCTTTGTCTTTGTAGTTGGTAATATCAAGTTCTTAATTGAATTAGCTCAAAACTTATTTACATCTAGTGGATAATCCGGACATAAAGTCTCGCTTAATATTGAGCTTGTTGAGCATAATTCACGAGTATGATTCATATTGTCTTAGTTATGTGTTCCTTTTGAGGGTTCCGTGGTAAACACTGTACCATTATAATTTCGTCCGGTCCGTGTGTGTGTATGTCTTTATAACGCAGCCATTTTCCTTGAAGACTGTTGGCGCCATGTAGATAAAATTTTAAGGGGTGTTTTATGAACAGCTATATAATGGTTTACTAATATTAGAATTCTGAAAAAAATTACACAGTAGAAACCAGGAAACACTTTCAATGAAAATCGGTTTCAATAAGTTATTTCGTGTAGTTTTTGAGTAATGGGATGTTTTCGGTGGTATTCCTCACTACGGAAACCTGTGAAGGTTTTAATTTGTTGTATCGTTGAATGGATGTATACAAAATATTTACTTACAGGATATTTTTTCAAACAATAAATATAGTATATCGGCTTCTTAAAATGGCATGTGAAGAAACTGTACAATTCCTTCAGCCTTTATACTGACCTAAATTATGTATGATAATCTATACAAATAAATAAAATTGTAGTGTCTGTTTGTAATAATAAACAGCTTTTTACTCAATGCTTATGAAACTATATACGATAATAAATATATAAAACAATTTGAAAAAAAATTGTTTGTCTGTTTGTTCTGGCTAATCTCCGAAACGGCTGGACGGATTTTCACGGAACTTTCACTGACTGCTAGCTGATATTATAGCGGGTCACTTACGCTACTTTAATTTTAGATAAATAATTACGCGCAAAAAAATCAAAACCCCAAAATCCGATTCAAATAGAAACGAAAATATATACACACCGGCACACGGCAACGTTAAAAAAGGCAGAGTATAGAAATAATAACCTGTATATTAAGTTTAGAGATACAGAGAGTATAGAAATAATAGAGATAGAGTATAGAAATAATAATAATCAGACATTAAGTAACAAACTGATAAACATCTTTTAACATCGACTTTAAGAAGTTTTTAATGAAATTTTATTAAAATAATGAAAATAAATATAAAACACTTTTTTCTCTATTTTGTGGGAACACAAACAATGTTGTAAATTAAAGATTACTAACATTTTAACATTAAAAAAACTATTAACGCTTGCTTCCATCTCGTGCTTTAACTAACGTCATCATCCTTCGAGGCATGCTGAGATTCATGTTATCCACCGCCACCCTTCACTCCGTACGAGCTCCGAAATTTATCCCTCCCCACACCATAACTGAGCCGCCCATATGCCACCGTATTTCCAAAATAAGTCTGAACGTATCGTACTCCCTTGCATCTCCATATTCTCTGCCTTCCATCGATCTGGTTTAAGAGCACTCTACACTCATCAGTGAAAAGTGGCCACCCCCATTGTTTTATGTCCCAAAAACGGTGTCTCGCAAGTTTTGGAGCTTTGTGTGGTACATAAGAACCTATGCCCTTCTTCAAATCTTCTGCGCACTGTAGACTCGCTCACTCGCACTCCTCGCACGACTTCCAGCTCAATTCGGGCCTGCACAGCCGTTACCCGCTTGTTCCTGCGAGCTCGAAGATGTACAAAACGATCATCCCTCCTCGAAGTGCACTTTTTTCTGCCTCGGCCATTCCTCCTCACACGAGAATAATTCAACCGGTACTGTCGAATACTGCGACGAATCTTAGAAATTGATTGCTGCAGTCTGACGGCAATATATGTGTAGGTATGACAATTTCTTCGCATTTCATCTTCCCTAATAATCTCTAGTGGTGTCAAATCGGGCATTATTACTTTACTTCAACTAAGATGCCTACTATTGACACGAAAAAAATAACTTTTACTCATAAAATTAAGAATTTATCAAATTTATAACACTTTTAAATTTCTTTAGGTTTTGCAGTTTAGAAGGGCATCAATTGCTTAATACAATATGCAATTTACGCAAAAACTCCAAAAAGTCAACATAGACCGATGATCAGACTAAAATAAATCGTAGGGCGTGGCTTAACCTGACTAAATATGAAAATGGTCGTTCTGTGATGTTGCACCATGATAGTGACGGATTTACTTTTACACATTTTACATAAGTTGTCTATTGAGAAATGGCATTCAAAGCATTCCTATATATATGATATGAGGGGTTGACTGTAGACAATAGAAATTCAACGCTTCCAAAATTTTATTTGAGGCTGATCAATTCTCTAGATTGACGAGGTGAGTGGTTTCAGAACAGTCAGTCAACAGGAGGGGGGTAAAATTTCATTAACTGCAACACAAACAAAGCAAGCTAAATAGAACGGTTTAATAATTTCAATAATTAAGACTTCTGAACGTGGACATCTCTGTGCAAATTACACAACTGTTATTGATAAATTGACTCAAAACTTAATCGTAATTTTGGAAGGTCTATATAATGATAGCACTCGATTCAATCTGGGAACGTTTGGTGAGATTTATGTTAACTTTTCAGTTAAGTTAGAAATTTAAACCATTAGATGCAGATGACATATAATTCAGATGCCCAATGTAGTGTGTGAAAAAGCGTTAGGTGCTTAAAGTAATGGCCGAGTATTTTGAACCAGTAAAAGGAAGAGCGTTTGTAATTACATATTTATATAACACAATTGCGAAGAATTAGTAAATCAGCTGGGAATGGAAACGGGGTGGCAGATTTTCGACTCACTTCTGATTCAAATGCCTGGAAAATATCATTACTTAATACAGGTGGCAGAACCGAAATGCCAAATCGAAAATACGTAGAATGGCAGTGGTAACAGAACCGAAGCCCCGAGGTGACCGATACTTCAATTGCCAGCCCGAGACAAATTTGTACAAAAACACAAAAATCTAGTGAATTGTGGCTGTCCCCGTGCCACTTACGATGCATCCTAACCTGCCTCCGATCTTATCGCATGAGCATTGCATCGGGTGCGGGTAAGTTTGTGACGAGTGAGTGCGTCAGTTTTTGCGCGTACGACTTAATTTTGTATGCATCTAACTACTATTGAGTGCGTGTTAGTTTTTTCGGTTAGTACCAACAACACTTGTCGAACCTGTCAATAATTATTTCTTGAACTACTGCTTTCCAGAAACTTTCATATGAAATGGCATATTGAAGATATAACGCAGTTCTATACGTAGCTATACGAAGGCGTTTCGATAAACAAGGAAGCGACCAAAATACATATAAGATACTGTCTCTTATGTATATTCGATCTATAAAATAATGCAGTATATGGTCACCTTAAGATAAACAGCATTTACGGTGAGAGCTAGATTACCAAACAAGCGTCAATGGTGCCATCGCTTTCGTTTGAAGACTAGCTCCGATAGAGAAAATAATTATTACTAAAATTTTTCAAAAGCCATAGAAGAAGATAAGAGAGTAACTGTAACAAAATTATCAGAGAAGTGTCAAGTTGACAGAACCATAGTAGAAAGAAGGACGCATGCATTACGCTTCGTGACTAAGCTATATGTTTAGGTCCGTCAAGAATTGTCCCCCAAAAAATTTCGGTAGACAAAGTTGCACTGTGTATTGTTATGAAATCGTCAGCAAACGAAGAATTCTTTCGAAGGTTGTGCACTGATGATGAAAAGTGGGTCGAGTACAACAATATAAAACGACGCCGCTTGCAATAAATGGGAAGCCCCAGCATCGACAGCAAAAGAAAATGTACATCCTCGAAAAGTTTGACCATGAGTGGGGTGAGATTCCTACGGAATTATTTATTGCGAACAGTTCCCATCTAACTAAACCTGAACGACTGCCATTTATTGACAACAGCCAGATCGGCTAAACGATTAACCGTCACTAAGTCATTTTTCACCACGACAACGCGCGACCGCATACAGCTATCACTGTTCAGCAAAAATTAATGAAAAGTCATTGGCAAGTTTTACCTCACACATCTTACTCTCGTGATCTGGCCACGTCGATTTTTAATTTGTTTCGCTCTTTAGAAAAATATATGCAAGGAAAACGTTTCTGTGTAGTTAACCTAATAGAGATATATACTAAACTCTAAAAACTAGAATCAAACGGGACTGTAATTATAAATTATGTATTCGGTCTCGATATGTTACATAGGACCTAAGATAAATGGTACGCGTACTGCGCTTAAGGCGGTCTAAGACGATATGTCATAGATAAGATTGTATATTAGGGAAAGATATGTTTCACCGCGGCTCGGGCGCCGACTCACGGCCGTCCGCTTCCGGCGCTCCGCTTGCCCCATGATCGACTGGACCGGTTACATGACGATATATATGTCGTCCCCAAAAATATGACGATACTGAAGATGATCTACGGTGCGCTCTAACACAGTTTTTTGGAGAAAGAAATAACAACTTTTCAAAACTAAGATTGTAAAGTTCCCATACGCTGGCAGCAAGTTATATACCTATAGATTTATGTGGTGGATATATTGTAGAAATTATGTAAATAAATGATTAAAAATATAAATTTAATTTCCAATATAATCCAATATAATAAAGCTGGTTTGTATGTTTGAATGCCATAATCTCAGAAAATTCTAATCCAATTTAAAAACATTCTTATTGCGTTAGATTTTTGATGAAGGTTACATTTTATCTATACTATTATTATAAACGCGTAATTAACTCTCTCTGTCCCTGTCTGTCTGAGTGTTACCTTTTCACGGTTCAACTGTTAAACTGATCTTGACGAAATTTGACACAGAGATAGCTTGCGTCCTGGAGACGGACATAGGATACTTTTTATCCTGAAAAATGAAATAGTTCCCGCGGGCTATTTAAAAAAAACCTACATCTTCGCGGAGGAAGTCGCGGGCATCAGCTAGAAGGTTATAAATCTTTTTGCGATGGCTTTAAGGAGCTGCACGCTGAGAACCAAACATTTCCAAGAAGGGCAGTTAACACTTAGGTCAGAGAGGTACCATGCCGTACAGCGCAGTCATCTCGTCGGCTTATTTTAGGCAGGTGAAACCGCGGGGTACAGCTAGTACATATAAAACAAGAGTTGACAACCTAGTGGCTTAGTGGTAAGAGTACCTGACTACCACGCCGCGGGTACTTGGTTCGAATCCCAGCCGAAGCCAACGATTATACAAAATCACAAGTTGTTAGTGTAGGGTCTGGTTTGTGTTGTGATTGTCCATGTGTCTCTGACTCAGCATCCTAGCCTACCTTGGATCTTATCGTATGAGCATGTAACCATCGAGCACGGGTAGGTCGGGACCCGAGAGTGCCCCTGTGTCTGCGCGTACACTTGTTGCACTATAATATCTCCTGTGCAGTTGATAAACCAAAATCGGCCTGGAGAACATCAAACTAAACTAAAGTCTAAAAAATTATAAACAATCTACATTTGCAGCTTTGTATTAATTAAAGTCTGAATGAATCTTTAAATATTTACACTTTAAATAGTTTAACAGCATTCTTGACTTTGTTTGTACCCTTAGAACGAATGAACTAGCTTCCATTTTAATTTATAATGAACTACCAAAGCAACGAACACCGGCTCAGATAAATTTAACATAATTACCTTAACGAATTTGAAGTGAATATTACGTTATAATAGAATTTATTTTCATTTCAAATCAAAATAAATAACTTTACGTAATCCTTTTTTTTATTTATCATTAATAATGTTGTTTCATATGTTTATTAATTAGCAATCTGTGGCATTGTGTTTATATTATAATTGTTTTTTGTTGTGGTTAATTCATTATTATTTAGTATATATTTTGTTTCAATTCTACCTGTATTATTTGTGATTGCTTCGAATAAATATCTCTTTCTTTCTTACTTTCTGATTATTTTATCATGGAGACAACAGTCAAATATCAATTTTTTAAAGACAAATGACAAAGACAATGACGTCTTTTTAACTTAACAATAAAGGGTTTACACACTACGATAAATATAAGTTTTTTTTTTCAGCAGCTTATTTTTCAGCGAGGAGTCGTAAGAGGCGCCTAAGGTATGGTACGGACAGCTTTTATTCGTGCAGAATATGCAATGCTGACACTACTGCTCGATGGAAAGTAACTTAAAGAGGAGCAAGAATGTTTGGACTCGTACCAAAGTGGCAGCGAAGTGGTTCGCCACCCGACTTGTTTCGTTTCTCGCGCTAACGAAAAGTGGGCTACGGATGTGGTCTCCGCCTACCCCTTGTATTGCAAAAAAGCGTAATAATTTAGCGTAAATATTACTCTGCCCAGGTTACTTACGGTGACTATGAAATACCTGGAAAATGATGGCGAAACTAAAGATAACTTAGTTGTTAGTAGAAACATATCATTTAATGGTGGTGATGATTCGTATGCAGGAATCCGACTAGGTACCACCAAAGTGCAAGTTAATCTGTCGTTAAGCAGTAGTTAGCAAACACTATTGTGTTTCGGTCTGAAGGAGAAACTGGTAAAACTAAAAATTTGTGTATTTTAACAAATGTTGGCTCCGGCTGGGATTCAAAGCCAGGACTTCGTAGAAGTCGCCATCTCTGGTCACGCGGTGGGATGGTATATATTATTGAAGGTATTAAAGAACTATAAACAACTGGAAATAAACATAACAAAAGAAAAATAATAACAATTAAGTTCAAGGTAACAACAAAGTAAAGGAATTTCACGCTAAAACAATATTTTTTAAGGCAACAAGAATATTGCAATCCTGGTAAAACTAGGAGCCTATTACATATTCATAACATTAAATAAACTGGCAACAAATAACAAAAATAATAAAATTGGTTTTTGTGTAGTTTAAGTTGCTTCTTCGATCAATTGTCTATGCATGACTAATGTTATGAATTGATTTATTGAGAGGTATTACACAGACCTCGTAGACATTTCAAATATTGGAAAGAGTGCTATTATTGATTTAATCCATAATACATTCATGTCATTGAATAAACATGTAATCAAAATAACGTTGCTCAACACTAAGATTAGATCTGTATTATATATTATTGGTTATCATCGTCATTTTCATAACGTTAGCCTATCACTAGTCCACTGCTCAACACATGCCTCCCCCATAGATTGCCACAAAAGTTTGTAGCTCTTTTCGGGGGGATTTCGCCATAGTTGCCACGCTTGGCAGGCGGTTCTGCAATCGCAGTTCATTTATTCAGATGTTAATTTTCCCTCTGTCCACTTTTACGACACCCACAGGTCCACCGATATAACAGACACTGCCCAGCCGTGTATTTTTATTCGAATGGTATTCAATGACGTGTCGGCTAAGGAAGATTTGTTGACTGTAACTTGAAGCTTCAAGGTAAAGGTAAAACTATTATTGAGATGATTAGCGCAATAAAGGCATTCAAAAGTAAATTGCTACTTATGATAGATCAACTAAAAAGAAGGGTTTCGAAAAGTTTGGGTCAACTTACTTGTGCTAGTCTGCATTTTCTGAAATTAAAAATAATGAAAAGTGAAAAGTATGCTGAGGACATGCAGTGTCACGCTTCAACGTCCAAAGTCACTCTTTAGTTAAGCTTAACACTAGAACTCTTTTGTTTTGTAACAACCAATAAACTCGCAATTTTTAAAAATTATGAGTTTATCATTGATATTTTAGAGCAGACCAACACTTACCTTGACTAAAAACATGCATATTATGCAAAAAATGATATGTATGCCACGATACAACCTATCTAGACGACAATCCTGCATCACACATACTTGCAGCCTCTCAGAGTCGATCGATTATAGTCTTATAATATTGAGGTAGATCGCCAGCAGTTTAAGTTTGAGCACCCGTGGACTAGACATTACATGTGGGACATAATACTTAGGTATGGGTAGAGAATTGGCCTCCTAGATTGGTTACCGAGTAACCTGTGTTTAGGAGATACTGTCCCATCCTCCGCTTCGGTGTAAATTAGATATTTGTGTCGTATAGTAAGACTTATTACTATACTATTTTTATTTTAAATATGAAACGAAAGAAATAAAACTACTATTATACAAAAAAAATAGTTGGGTTGGGTGTGTGTGTGCATGTCTGTATGTATGTGTGTGTGGGTGTCTGATGGTGAAAAAGGTTCGTGTCTGTGGATGATGGTGACTTTCTTCATTGCGTTTTGTTGTAAGCCATATTAACATTCTGTTAAGGCTTCTAAATTATACTGGAGCGAGTGTCAACCAACAGGTTGCAGTGTTTTATAAATCAAACAGATTACCATCACGTTAATTAACAATGGATGTTAATTATTTCCCCACGAACTTTGTTTCATAGTCACGTCACTGTAAACATGTTTAAAGTTTAAATATATTTCATTTAGTCTCCCTCGTATTATCCTCAAAGTATTTTGCTACGGATATATTTAATAAAGAAGGATACCATATATATTAACAATAGACCTATAAATATTTAGGCGTAATATAATATGTCGAAATCTACACTTCAAAAAAGGAATGTTAAATTAATGAAAGAAAGTTAATTTGAAAGATCCGTATGCAAGCCGAGTTTCCGAGGCTGTCTGTCAAAGAGTCAATATCACTTAATAATACCTCGTTTTGAGGTCCAACACGTGTCGTATTCTCGACTTCAGTGGTGTGCATTGTCTAGTGATAGTTTTGTAGTGGTGGAGGGTATCTGATGGCGGTTTTAGTTAGCACGCTATTGTGAGAAGCCAGGCTCTGCTCTTTAAACTTTGCATGCGGTTCTTAGAAAATTATCTTTCTTTCCTATATTATAATGGATTTCCGCAAAGTAACGCCTGATTGTCTTAACAATGAAAATATAGTTCGTGAAATTTAAAAACTTAAGGTAACTGAAAAGCTAAATCGCTCGATTGGCAGTGATAACCTAAGCGACTGAAAGAGAGAAAGTAAGAAAGTAATCATCATCACCATTATCATTTCAGCCTATCACTAATCCACTCCACTGCTAAACATAGGCATCCTCCATAGATTGCTACAAAAGTTTGTAGCTCTCTCTTCACAGAGTCAGTAACTCTTTCATATTTTCAACAAAATCCCAGAAAGTGCACAAAGTCTTTCAATCAAAAAGCTAAAACTATTTATTAAACAAACACTTTTTAAGAATGGTTATTATAATATTAAGGTATACATGGATGATGATAACCCCCGGAAATGAGGTGATCGCTGCCAAGCTATTTCTACATCTTTATAATACTGCTGTAATTGTATATTATTTTTAAAATGACTGAAAAAAATCCTGCTGGGTTTCATACTGGTTCTTCCCAGGACAGAGGCATTTCTTTGCGAACCAGTGTAGCTTACGAAAATGACGTCTAATGAGTATTATGTAAATGTTCAATATTGAGGATACGATGGGACATATTACTCTGCCATGTTTTTGACTTCAGTGCTAGTATATGGGTCGCGGGTTCAATTCCCACACTTGATGTAATTTTTATGATTTACATATAATAATTCGGGTCGTCTTTGTGCCACTTTGATGCATACTTGACTTCTACGTCGCGGGTCCTGGGTTCGAAGCCCAACCGATGTCATCACTTTTTTTATGGAAAAGATAGTCGAGACAAGCAAATCGTTCAGCTGTTACCCTGCACTGTCTGCTCATAACAAATGCTGTGTCATACTGAACATTTCGATATGGTACCACACTGCACTCGTCATCCTGAGACATCGGTTCTTAAGTCTTGTCGTGCTCCAAATACTCGTAGTTTCGACACGACACCCACGGGACGAGGTGGGGTGGTAGATCCTCTGAAGCCGGTACAACACGGATAACTTATGCAACTAGTGAATAAAATTCGTATACAAAACAGAATGGCAACTTACAACGGAAAATTCTGAGAACTTTCCAAATTCGAGAGACCTATGTCTAGCAATCGATAGTTATGCTCAGTGCCCTTCAGACCGAAACACAGTAATGATTGCACACTAGTTTTTCACCGCAGAATGAAACCGCCGGGCACACCTAGATTGTAATATACGACTAGGATTAACGTGATATATTGTTAGAAATATGTGCTTTAGAAAAAAATCTAATGGTCTAAGGTACGGACGGCGAAACGTGACATCGGAATATCGAGCCTGCCATTAGACTTTAGTCGTGAATCGTCTCCTACCACAAGCTTTTGAGTTAAGTTTGACTGGTTAACAGGAATGTTAGTAATTTCAATAGCTGTGTTGGTATGCTCTAAGAAATCATTATTTAGAAGATCCTATTTTTGTTTCATAAAAAATTCTTTCACATGCGTAGTGGGTGCATTTTACAGACATTTTTATAGACATATATGTGGTGATGTAGGAATCTTGTGGTCGTCATCAAGCACTGCGAGATGTTTCGTTTAACGATGGTTCGAATTACAGCTAAAGCCAAAATTTGTGCAAAATCAAATTTGTTGCGTTTTTTATGGAAACTGAAATCGCTAAGGGATGAGCAAATCGTTTAGCTGATAGTAACTGCAACGTCTGCCTATAACAAACTCAGAACGTGTGGCACCATTCTGCACTCGTCACCTTGAGACGTCAGTTGGTCTTAATGCCCTGTATTTGAACTAGCTATCGAGGTCCTTCAGAGCAAATACAGTAATAATAATAATAAATCTTTATTTTCTATTGAACTGAGTGTTTACATGATGGTTATAAATTTGTGATTCTGATCTACAAGTTCAGCCATCATAGATAGCATGCAAATATTTAAAGTTTTTAAGTAAATATGCTAATTATTGCTCTATATTATCGAGAAATTTATCTATTACGTCGATTAATAATTTTATATTATTACAATTCTATGCCGTGTGGTAGCGGCTTTAGAGAATCTACCACCCCATCCCATCCCGTGGGTGTTGTAATAGTCGACAGAGGGAAATTAAAACCAGAAGACGGGCAGCAGCATCTTCCTGGAACATCTGAATAAAAACTGCGATTGCCCAACCGCCTGCCAAGCGTGGCAACTATGGCAAAATCCCTCCAATATGAGAGCTACTAAATTTTGTGGCCTTCTGCGGGGGAGGCTTTTGTTTATCAGGGGAATTATGATAGGCTTAATATTATTTTGCTATATAGTAATTATCTCAGTAATATTGCTTGTAGTAGTGTAGTAGTATTACTGCTTTACGGCAGCGTAACTGGTTAATATATATATGTATGTATATATACGTTAGGCTGGAAGTTGCTTTTTCATTTCTATCCTATCGTAAACTGAGTTCTATAATAATGTTATATATAATTGTTTTTCTGATAAATATCTTAGAGGAATGAAAATGTTTCCATTGTTATTTATAAAATACATTTAATATTCTTACTATACGTAAACGGATACATACAATTCGCTAACGAGTACAGTATATTACTAAGGGTCACTAAATATTATATAAATAGGATAATAATCAGTCATTTACTCTTAACAGCAAGTCATAATTTCGATGTAAATGTTGATAATAGATAATAATATTCTTCAGCTGAACACAGTGGTTTATCTACCTGTTCTACTTCAGATAATTTCGAAAAATCAACATTATACTTAAATTTATCATAATTGAAAGAGACCATTGGAACGAAATTATGACCCCACAAAACGTCACTTTCGGTGAAACTAGATCTTGCTTGAATTGGCTGTCCAGTTGATTCTATGATTCCTTCAAATACCATCAATATTTCTACTCTACAAGATAGGAAATCTGCCGCAGACATACTATAAAATGGACTTAGTTCATCAATTATATGAACCACATGTACAGGCCACAAAAAGAACGTTGGTTCGCATTCCACGATTTCGACCTTGAGTTCTGTTTGCTCTCCGTTCGATAAATTCTCACTATCAGTATTCCATCTTAACACATACGCTGTTGGTTTAATATTGAGAATTCTGGATTTCCTTATATCACCAACTCTAAATATAAGACAAAATTTTGCATCTCTGATAGTTATCACTGAGTACTTGCTGAATAATATTGTTTGAGTCCTAGCAATAGGTCTAGTCAGTTTCGCAAACAATGTTCCAATCATTACTGACTGGAATATAGAGCTTACAATACATTGCAGGCACATGGCTATAATTGTCTGAGGACACTCCAGTGTAATAGACCTTCGACCATATGCAACTGTCGTGTGAACTTCAATACTGAAAAGAAAAGTCGATGTGAATCCGTAGATGTTTTCTATGCATGGTGTGAAGTCTGAACTGTTAAGATTATTCGGAAGCTGTGATTCAAGGAAGTCACCATGTGCATAAGAAATTATCCAATATATAAGTCCAAAAAGTAGCCAGTTACTGGTGAATGCCATAAAGAAACAAATAAGAGTCCACCTCCATCTTACTTCAACAAGAGCAAGAAAACAGTTTGATAAAAATTTTATGCCATGGTTACGGTAAACATTTATTTCTCCGTTTTTAAGGATAGCTCTTTTATATTGAGAATGCTTCTGATTATTATTGAATGGTCCTGCGCAAAAAAAGGAATTTGGCTTATTAAAATTCGATAATTGTCAATTTCTGTAATTATGTAAACATACATTAATAATAATTCCTTCTTGACTGTACTGTCCTCTTTATTTTGATCTATGCTTGGGTTACTGGTTAACTTGGAGGGCATGCCTTTAGGCATTCAGTTCGTACCATTTAGTGTATATATAATTAAATGCACTTCTCCCGGGCGAGTTTTGCAAAAAGTCGATGGATGTAGCCTAAGCCACCTAGGGCCGTTTTTTGTCGAAATCTATGGGCCTATGTAAAGCAGTGGACTAATGATAGGCTGAAATGATGATGATCACGATAGACTGTATTATAGTTAACAGATTATGTTTAATTTACTCGCACACTAATAAATATAATAGATCTAAAATAATATCAAAATATTACGTACGGTTTCGTGGTCTGTACACTCCCGGTGTCAATAAAGATACTTCATGAGCTACATCCTGTTCCAGCTCAATACACCTTTTTCTGTTTCTATTTCCAGGTTTTGACATTTCGCTGGAAAAAAGTGGGAAAACATTTTGTTTACATAAATTAAAGTTTTAATAGTTACTTCAATTGCTTCGAAAAGTCGATCACTTTTATTTATTTAAGGATTACCAAGAAGGTTAACAAATAACAAAAACACTTAAACACTTAATACTAACAAAAAAGGCATGTGCCACCTTACTTAAAGGCAACCACAGAAAGACAGGCGATACAGTCTTTTACAGCTTACAGATGAATTATAACTATAATTAAAACAATTTCTATAATTACTATTTTAAACTTACATGAGAAAAATAATTACTGCAACATTGTAAGAAAAAACTATTTTAAAATTAATTTAACTGGTTACTATAATATAAATGTATTAGATAGCAAAAATAAATGCAATCAATTAAAAAATAATGATATACAATAAAAGAAAAACGACTATGACTTCGCCAGCAAGTCCTTGTACAGTAAAGTCTGCTTTTGAGTTTTGAAAAAATCCGAAAATTTTTAGATTATACACGCATAAAAACTTGTCTTACTATCTGATTTGATAAAACCTATTTTATTTTATACAGTATAACAAAGAAAGTGTAACATACCTGTTCAAAGAGATATAAAATAATATTAAGAACGTCATTCAACTGCAGAGTAGTTTAAGTAAGAAAATAATGTTAAAGTCATAGTGGAGGCGCTAGATCAGACAATTACACAAATACTAGACGAGGAGCTAAGTATTTAAAGTGTTAATATACCAGTCAGATAAGATAACTCTGTAAAGCTGAATGCAAATGAAAATTGTACCGATGTAGATATGATGTACACAGATACTAAATTGTTTTATTCGAGTTTCACTTACGTAACTAATGTATGAATGGTAATACTAAATACTAAATGGGTCCAGTCAGAGTACCTGACTACAACGCCGCGGTTTCTGAGTTCAAATACCAGCCGGGGTCAACATTTGTGCAAAAACAAAATTTGCAGATTTTCTGGTCTGGTTTTATTGTAATTTATTTATTTAAACTTTATTTGCACACACAAATAGATGTACAAAAAGGGCAGAAAAGATGTAGTGGGTGCCAAGATCAAACAAAAATAACCACAGTAATTTACAAGAAAATACAAAAACAAATAAACTGTTCTGTAATATGTAATAATAATAACAAAAAAAATAGATAAAACATATACATACATACCAATATACATATATGTATTTAACTCATACATATACGTAAAATATGACTAATTTCCGAATTCAAGAAAGAAAGCAAATGCGTTCAGTAAAAGAAATAAAGGAGTAGAAATTTATAACAAACAGCACAAAGAAAATAAACCCACTACGACATTTCAAGATTGTCACATTGTAGATCCTGTGAAAAATGCATAGTAACTAGTCGTCGAAGCTGCGTGCCGGTTTTCGTTGAATACAGTCAAAAAGAGCTGGCACTGGGGTGCCACCGCCCAGAAATGTGAGGCTCATGTGAGGTGAAACCTGCGCTTTGTAAAGCTGCAAGCGGTGGGCCAGCATGAAATACCGTCCCGCTCTAATGAGCGCGCCATTCTATTTAGAGTCTAATTTGGTGTTCTCTCCGAGTTGCACTCGACGCTCGATGCCTGACGATCACATAGCGCCCCGCTACGACCCGCTCCGGCAATCCGATAGAGGCGTGCAGCTACCTGCGCTCTGACCCTTCCGGGAAATAGTCAACGCGACTTTCGTTGCATTGCACTATTTTTCTAAATTGTTTCCAACGTCATTGCGAATCCACTTACTGTGATTACTCTAGCGGATACCCAACGGTGATAACGACACTAGAGTAGGCTAGCCCCGTACGCCCGCGGTTCCCCATCTGGGAAACGCGCAATCGGAAGAAACCCACAGAAATTGGCCTTGGGTAGTGCCCTAGTCAATGTGGGTTTATTCGACTGACTTAAAAAAAAGTCCAGGCGTAGTCATAATTAGTTTTAAGCACACACCCGAGTGTGCACAATAAGATTCATACAAGGACGCACTAGGGCTACACACCTAGGCATTCCGATGAATGAAAGGGACGATTCCCTGCCTATACCCGGCAGGGAGGGAAGTTAGGCCACACACCCCGGCATCCCACCGGCGGCCACTTCCAAGTAGGAATTAAAGATAGGATTAGGTTAAAAGAAATCCGGCACCGGAGACGATATTGGTTTTCTGCGAGTGCAAAAATCAATAAAGAAGCGCAAGAAGCGCGCCTCATCGACGCCCGATAGCCACGCCAAGGCTGTCAAAGCCTGTGACAGCACGCCTATCCCGCAACCGCAGGTCGCCCCTATAGCCTCCCAAGAGACCCCCGCTGCTTCACAGCAGGCCCCCGCTGCTTCACAGCAGGCCCCCGCTGCTTCACAGCAGGCCCTCGCTGCTTCACAGTAGATCCCCGCTGCTTCACAGCAGACCCCCGCTGCCCCGCGCAGTTAGCAGCGCGTTTAATCTGCGGACCTGCTGCAACCTTTCTAGGCTCTCAGTTGAGGCCCCACACAAAAACGGCCCTCCCGGCCAATGTTATAAGTGCCAATCGTACGTCCATTCAGCAAGAAATTGCGACGCCCGCCCCAGGTGCGCCAAGTGCCTAGGCGATCACGCCACAGCAGACTGTCCTCGTCCAAAGGACAAAGCTCTGTTAGCCTCCTTCGGCCCGCCTACCTGCGTACTATGTAACGCAGAAGATCACACGGCCAGCTACCTCGGCTGCCCGAAGGCGCCAAAACTTAAAAGGCCTGCGGCTAAACAGGCCCAAACACAAAGGTACATAGTACCTCCCCCACCACTTTCCGTATGGAGGCCACTTCCGACCCACGCAACTTCAAACGCGCCTCCTCCGGTCGCGATCACGCGGAACATACCGGCACCTTCACAGGTCGCACCAGTCGCACCCGTCGCGAGCCGACCGGTCGCAGAGAGCGATCTAGACCTTGTCTGTCGCTTCGCCACCGCTTTCAACGGTGCCGACATTACAGCCCTCGCCACGGCTCTCCGAAACACGAACAATAATCTTAATGAGAGGATCGCCGCAACGGTGCGGTACCAAAGCGTCATAAACGCTATAGTAAATTTTAGGGCATAATCCCTAAACGTAGCGTTTTTTAACGCTAACGGCTTAAAAAACCAACGCGACAAAATCTTCAATTTCGTTCGCGATCACCAAGTCGACGTACTACTCGTGCAAGAGATTTTTTTGAAACCACACACTTGCGATCCCAAAATCGCAAACTATAACATCATTCGGAACGATAGAGTTACCGCTGCGAACGGCGGCACTCTTATCTACTCGTACTACAAAAAGTCCTTGCACAGCGTTCCAGTCGACACACCGCCACTCAGGCATCTCGAAGCATCGGTCTGTCAGCTAGCCATGACCGGCCACTTTCCCATTACTATCGCATCTGTCTAATTACCATGTAGAAATGACCACTTCTCTCCCTCGGGAGCTCAACTATCCTTGCCGGCGACTTCAATAGCAAACACACCCGGTGGAACTCAATAACAACCAACCCGCGTGGGCTGGCCCTAGACTCGCTAGTCGACCTCCTCGGCTTCGACGTCCTGGCGGCTACAATACCGACCCACTTCCCGCATACACTAGGACACACGCCGGATGTGCTTGACATAGCCATCCTTAGCAACATAAATCTCGCCATCCGCGACATAGAGGTGATCCACGAACTAAAATCTGATCACCGCCCCGTTCTACTTCGACTAGGACCTTCCGTCTAAGCCTCACCACCCACAAAAACAGTAGTCGACTGGCAAAAGCTAGCCGAAAAACTGACTTCTCCGCACCTTGATGCGATTCCATCCACCATCAGTCGGTGACACGAACCTTGCGGCTCATGCACTCACTAGGCACATCCAAACAGTCGTCGAGGATTCCTCGAGACAGGTCCCTGTGGTGGACGACCACCGCTGGTTCCTGCCTAACGACATTAGAGACCTAATGAGGCGCAAAAACGCAGCCACCCGCGCTCACGACTTACATCCTACCGTGAGCAGTCGACTACGCTTACGTCGCGTTAGTCGACAGCGAGGTCGATCGGAAGGCTTCCCTACCGCTCCGCGATTCCATACCGCCGGTTAACAGCACCGAAGTAGAGTCTTTTATTAAAAACCTCCGTCCGAGGAAATCTCCCGGTCCCGATGGTATCACTAACAAAGTAGTTAAGCTCCTGCCTACTACCATCATTCAGTATTAATCTACAACGCAGCTCTGGCCAACGCAATCTTTCCAAACATCTGGAAAAAGGAAGAGGTCGTAGGGATTCTAAAGCCCTCTAAACACCCGTTCGATCCCACCGCATATCGGCCTATAAGCCTCCTCAAGGCTCTAGGCAAGATATACGAACGCCTACTTCTCGCCCGCTTAAGAGACTTCATGCAGTCTCGAGGGATCCCCATCCACGAGCAGTTTGGATTCCGAGCCAAACACTCATGTACCCAGCAGGTGCACCGCATAACGGAGCACATTCAATCCCGCTTCATACGCGGGATTCATACCGGAGCTCTCTTCTTCGACGTGGCGAAAGCGTTCGACAAGGTCTGGCACAACGGGCTCATATACAAGTTATATGGACTCGGTGTGCCAGATCGCCTCGTATTCATCATAAGAGATTTCTTACGCAGTCGAACCTTCCGCTACCGCGTCGAGGGGGTGCGATCCGAACCACATCCCATCCTAGCCGGCGTACCACAAGGCTCAGTCCTAGGTCCCGTGCGCTACACCCTTTTCACGAACGACATACCGCACACCAGCGGCGTCGAACTCGCCCTCTTCGCAGACGATACCTGCCTCTATGTGTCTGGACGTAATCCAGACACTATCTCTAAACGCCTCCAATCCGCAGCCCGAACCCTCGGGAACTGGTTTCGAACATGGAGGATCGAGGTCAACCCCATCAAAAGTGCAGCCATGTACTTCGCGCATAACGCCGCGCCTCCCCACCATAGAGTTATTCGATCGTCCAATCCCCTGGGAAAAGACAGTCAAATACTTAGGCGTCCTATTAGACTCGAGACTCAGCTTCGGTCCAGATATTAACCGAGTAAGGAACCGCGCGGCGTTCGTCCTCGGCCGACTACATCCGTTACTAAATAAAAATAGCAAAATGTCCCTACGTAATAAAATTACACTTTACAAAGCCTGTATTCGGCCAATTATGACATACGCAAGCCCCGTATTTGCGCATGCCTCCCCGCGTCAAATTCACCGACTTCAGGTAATACAAAATCGATTCATGCGTAAAACCACGGGAGCACCGTGGTTCGTGCGTAATGCTAACCTTCATATCGATTTAGGGTTTCCTACCATAGCCCAATATCTAAAGTTGGCCTCTCGCCGATACTTCGACTCTGCTGCCACGCACCCCAACCCACTGGTTGTAAGTGCCGCCACATACAACCCCCTCGCGATACACCAAAACTCGACCCGCGGAAAAAGGAGAACGAGGCACGTCCTCGAGGACCCTGACGACGCGACCACCAGGGCCCAAGCGCTCATCACTACACAAACACACAACATCACCATCATACCGCCCCCGCCGTCGGCGAGGGCCTATCAGACAAAGTTATTCGCGATACCGCCGCATCTCAGGCCGGTTCTCCCCTAGCAGTAGTATCATAAACAGAAGCGTCGCAGGAGTTTCTTGCGCCATTTCTTCTGCATCGGAAACGCATTCCGAATTGGTGGTAAACTTATGTAATAATAATCATGATATCAGTAATAATAGTAGTACACTCAGCGTCACAAAAATCGCACCTCTCTGAGTTTGCGCGAAAAATGGCTGTAATGGCTAGAAACGAATTATATTTATATAAATATTGGTATGTTTGAAATGGGTATTTAAATAGCTTTACATTATTCATAAAAAAATCATGAAATCATTAAAATATTTATCATTATAGAGCGTCAAAAATAAACACTGTCAAATGCTCGTTAGTAAGGACGCTAGTTACACCACCTAAAAAGGGTTTAAAAGGGTCGATCTGGATGAAATATGGGCCAGTCGTAATTTAGACTTTGCAGTGAACACACGTGAACAAGTAACCCAAGTAAGAACAAGTAAAGATGGACACCAGTTCTGAAGAAGCCGCTCAAGTGATTGCCCTATTGCAGTCGGGATGCGGCAGTGTGACGTTGCTCGACAGTTGAACCTGTCCCGTTTTTAATTCGACGGGTGTCCCAACGTTTTCAGCAGACTGGTGGTTATGTTAGAAAACCGGGATCTGGAAGAAAACGGTGCACATCAGAAAGAGATGACCGTTTCATCGTTACGACATCTTTACGAAACCGTTTTACAAATGCTGTTGAGTTGCAACAACAGCTTCGATCAACTCGGAGAACATCTGTGAGTGTTTCTACGATAAGAAGAAGGTTACACGAAAAGAGTTTAATAGCCCATAGACCTGCTAAAGATCCAAAACTTACTGCACAGCATCGCAGAGATCGCCTAGAGTTTGCTCGCAATCATTGCGAGTGGACTCTAGAACAGTGGCGGACCGTACTCTTCTCTGATGAGACAAGGGTTTGTCTCTTCTGCAATGACAGACGCAGACTACAGAAGACAGGGGGAGAGGTTCACACAACCCTGCTTCGAAGAATCCGTCGAATTCGGGGGTGGCTCGTGTATGTTTTGGGGCGGCATTTCCGTCGACGGGAAAACGGAACTTGTGTGCGTTTCCCGGACTCGGAGTGGCCGTGGGCAAGGGTCATTAAATGCTGGTCGGTACATTACTGAAATCCTGGAGGAACATGTGGTCCCGTATGCTGGTTATGTCGGTGATGGATTCATGTTAATGCATGATAATGCTCGTTGCCACACCGCGGCTATTGCACGGGATTATTTACAGGAGGTCGATATCCCTGTTATGCATTGGCCAGCACGAAGTCCAGACCTTAACCCAATAGAACATCTCTGGGATGACCTAAAACGGCGCGTGCGAGCTCGAGATCCAGCTCCAGCCACTCTTCAAGAGCTCCAAGATGCGGTACTTGAAGAGTGGGAACAAATACCCCAAGAGGCTGTTGCGATCCTTGTAAGGTCCATGAAAGATCGCATGGAAGCCGTTATCAAGGCAAGGGGGGGTAGCACTAGGTTTTAAGAACTTTTTTTGTATTTATTAAGTTTTTTTTTAAATTATTAATTTGCAAATTTGTACATACCCTGTCTTTTTCTTTAATTTCTCTTTCGTCTCGTTATAAAAGTAAAATTCAATTAAAATTCCTGAAAGCAACTGAAATTACCTTTCGAATGATACCCTCAAACCATAACATTGCCATTGGCCTGTTGTGTTAAAATAGTATTTAAATAAATTTTTTCGGATGTGCGATTTTTTTGACGCCGAGTGTAGTAATATTGCCCTCCCGATTGCAGTAACTGACCGAGCCGAGGCCGGCCCCCTTGGGCACCCTCGAGTCAGTTACTCACGCGACACAGGATGACGGTCCAAGCCGGGGTCCCCTCTCGGGGGCCCTTGCGCCAGTCATCCATAAATAAAGGTTTTGGCTAAACGCCCTCAGCGCTATGCCACCTTTCAATCCGGCGAAGCTGTAAAAGCCTTCGGGCTATCAGTGACCGTCAGTCCTAAAAAAAAAAAACTTCCCCTCCAGGTTATCGCCGTGGTCGACTCAGCAAGAAGAATATCATAGTGAAGTGAGTTATTTCTGAGTGACTTAAGCGTATACCCGTACTCACTTTACGCGAGACATTCGCTCCTGCGCTCTGGCGCAGAACGGACCTCTACCGACCGCGCTCTATGCGCAACCTAATGTCTCGCACACAGGCCAACTGTACGGACACTCTGCCCGTAATTGCTTCGCCCGCCCTCGTTGCGTAAAATGCCTCAGGGATCACGGCAACCAAGAACCCCCAAGCTGCATACTCTGCGGCGAGCTGGGACACCCTGCGAACTACCGCGGGTGTAACAGAGCGCCGAAAAGTAAGAAGCGCAGGGGAGGCAAAAAGAACGGCCGTAGGAAGGGCCCCGGGGCCCCGCAGCCTCAAACACCCGCTCCTAAACCGGCAACAAAGCCCGCGACTAAACCCGCGCCTAAAACAACGCCCGCGCCCGTTCCGGCCGCAGCGAAACCCGGTCCCGCTGACGGGACTACCGGGCTGAGCAAAAGCCAGAGCGCCGCGCCGGCGCCGAACGCATGGACAAAACCGTTGCCCATGACGCAAAAGAGCGTAGCCGCTTCACCGCCCGCGCCTCGAAACGCAGAGCCCAAAATTCAAGGCTCGTCAAACTTCGCCGCAGATTTTTCATTAATTTGCGGCTTCATGCGCAGCATCAATGTTGCCGAACTATCCAGCTTAGCGCGTAAAATCCGCGAAGCAAAGTCCCCTCAGGACCGACTCATGGCGACCGTGGAGCACATGAGCGTAATAGACTCGATTTGGACGTTTCAATGCGCCTAAAACATAAAGCGCCGCGTCGATCATAAACAAACTTTTAATTGTTACCAATGGCGTCCCATATAGGTAGAATTAAACCTCGCTCTCTGACTGTCTCGTATTTTAACGCAAACGGTCTTAAGACGCAGTTAGTTGAAGTCGCGAACTTCCTTCGTGATCATGACATCGACGTTATGCTAGTGCAAGAGACTTTCTTAAAACCTAGTATGCGCGATCCTAAGATAGCCAATTACAAAAGCATCCGTAATGACAGAGCGACCGCGAAAGGCGGCACTCTGATTTACTATAAAAAGTCCTTGCACTGTATCGCGCTCGATACACCCGACTTAATCAATATAGAAGCTTCCGCGTGTAGGTTAGCAATGAGCGGCCACAGGCCGCTTGTACTAGCATCAGTATACCTCTCGCCATCCAGACAAATATTAGAGTCAGATTTAAAAACTCTATTAGATCTAGGTCGTTCTGTTATACTTGCCGGAGACTTGAACAGCAAGCACAGCAGTTGGAATTCCAACGTTAATAACACGAACGGTAATAAACTGTACGACATGGCGGAGAGACTTAACGTAAATGTTATAGCTCCCGAAACCCCAACCAGAGTACCGACGCAATTACATCAGCAGCCGGATATTCTAGACGTAGCTATTATTAAGGACGTGAACTTAGCAATAGACTCTATAGTTACGCTTCACGAACTGGAGTCGGACCACCGTCCGGTAATTTTTAAGCTGGGCCAGCCAAATGGTGAGGTCACTCAGACCAAAACCATTGTGGACTGGCGTACCCTCGGAGTCAAACTCAAGGCTACGACCTCTCAGCACTTAGACGAAATTCCGGATACTATCGACTCGCCAGAGGTAGCCTGCCGAGCGATAAAATCTTTTTCGACTCATCTCAAAACAGCCGTCGGAGAATCCTCCCGAACGGTTACGGTGTCGAGCCATCGACGCTGTAACCTGCCGGCGGACCTCCGTCGCCTGATTAGAGAAAAGAATCGTGCAGCTAAAGCGCACGATAGATATAGAACCGACACAAATAGACTAAGACTGCGTCTCCTACAAAGGGATGTTAAAGAGCGCTTATCTGAGTATAATCAAGACAGCTGGGACACAATGCTCGGAGAAATCGAGCCGTTGCACACTGCCTACTGGCAGTTGGCACGATCTCTCAAAGCAGAGCCGGTCTCACCCATGCCTCCGCTCATTAGATCACTCGACAATTCGCTCGCCTTCGACGACAGCGAAAAAGCCGAATGCCTCGCAGACAGTCTAGAGAGCCAATGCACTCCGTCTCTCGCGCCTGTGGATCCCGACCATCTGCAGCAGGTGGCCGCGGAAATCGAACGCAGGGCTGCCATACCACCAGTGGGCGAACCACTGCCTCCAGTGACTCTCGAAGAAGTCACTAAGATAATCAAAAAGCTTAAAAACCGATCCGCGCCTGGTCTCGATGGCATAAACAACAGGGTGATGAAAGCTCTAACTACGCCGCTATTGTGTCTGTTAGTTACTATTTTAACGCGCTCCTCTCCAGCTGCTTCTTCCCGGACGACTGGAAGGAAGCCGACGTTATAGGCATTCCGAAGCCTAACAAGCCTAGGAACATTCCGTCCAATTATCGCCCAATAAGTCTCCTCAACTCGATGGCTAAGATTTATGAGCGAATTATACTCAGTCGATTAAAAGACTATGTCCTTACTAATAATATTCTTCCAGACGAGCAGTTCGGCTTTCGCCCCGAACACTCGTGTACTCATCAAGTGCACCGCTTAACGGAGCACATTTTAGAGAATTTAAACGACCGCCCTAAGCCTGTAGGCACAGGGGCCTTATTTTTCGATGTCGCAAAGGCATTTGACAGTCTGGCACGACGGCTTGTATTACAAGTTGTATCACACTAAAGTGCCGGATAGACTCGTGAACATCATACGAGCCTTCTTGTCCAACCGCCTATTTCGATTCCGAGTAGAGGGAACGCGCTCCTCAAGCCGCCCTCTCCGAGCAGGTGTCCCTCAAGGCTCCTGCCTCTCCCCACTCCTTTTCTCGCTATATACTAGCGATATTCCTAGAGACCAGAAAGTCAATCTTGCGCTTTTCGCAGATGACACGGCCCTGTACTATTCCGACAAGCACAAGGGCCGCATAACGATTCATCTCCAAGCCGCAGCCGATCGCCTAGGCGAATGGTTCCGGAAATGGAGAATAGAGGTAAACCCCGAGAAAAGTGTAGCGATATACTTCTCGAGGGGCACGCCAAAACCCACTAGACGAATTCACACAATCGGCAACAATCAACTAGGCACGATCACCCTGTTCGGACGCTCTATTCCCTGGGAAAAGAGCGTCAAATACCTCGGGGTCACGTTAGACGCAGCGATGTCGTTCGCTGCATACATAAAAAACGTTCGAAATAGAGCGGCTTTTATCTCAAGTCGACTATATCCACTAACTTGCTCTTCAAGCAAAATGTGCTTAAGACACAAACTTCGCCTCTATAAGACTTGCATAAGACCCGTAATGGCCTATGCTTGCGTCGCTTTCGCTCACGCGACGGGCAATCAATTAAAGAAGTTACAGAGCGTTCAAAATCGATTCTTGCGAACTGCCACCGGAGCCGGTTGGTACCAACGCAACGTAGATCTTCACAGCGACTGTGAAATGCCCTTAATCTCTGAACACTTCAGAGCATTATCACGGCGGTTTTTCGAAAAAGCCGCGGTTCATCCAAACCCACTGGTGGTTAAAGCAGCAAATTACCGACCAGATAGAAACGCGACCCAACGCAAACGTCGCCCGCGAAACGTGCTAGACGACACGGATGTCTCAGCACTCCCTGACCCCGATACGGTCAGTCACGATCCAGGCTACACTGTACACACAGTTAATAGCTTTAATATAACACGCACCACGACGCGCGACCGCCGTAGAGAGCGGCGCGCAGCAGTCGACAATCACACCGCGTACACACGATACACCCGTGTTCCAGGGCGGTTCTCACCGCCCAGAGTTACCGACACACAAGTCGACAGTCCGAATGGAGGCCCGCAGCCTCCCTCGGACGGTCATTAGACGACTTAAAATCGTATTGAGATATTCTAAATCGCGCAAGCACTCAGCGAACGCGATACGGTCCGAATTTCGAGGTTTTTGTAGGAGTTTATTTATTTATTTATGTTTGGGTCAAACCAAACCTGGCACGCGGGCCCCTGGCCCGTGAGCACAGTATCCGATGAAGCTGTAAAAGCCAAAAAAGGCTAACAGCAATTACATCACCGAAATTATATATTTACGCGAGAAAAACAAGATTCATTATTAATTAATTTTATGTAATGGCATAATTAAATTGTATTTCGAAAGGTGACCGACATGCGAGTATAATTGTAAACCATAACCTACCACAAGAAAAATTACTTATTTTTGATAGGAGAAAGTGACGAGAAGATCAATATTTTTAACAGCATTTTTTATGGGTTGACGTTGCACTTGCATGTGAACGCAAGTGTAACGTCAACTCATAAAAAATGCAGTGTCACCTAGAAATTTTTGGGTCGCACCACATTGAACTCCTCACCTTAAGACTCTTAAGTCTCATATGCCCAGTAATCAGCTCTCAGTGCCCTGCTATCCGAAACACAGTAATGTTTGCACACTACTGCTTCACGGCAGAATAACTGGCCCTGGGGTACCACCCCAGTATACCCCAGTATAGTTGTATAAGTCAGGTTAAAAAAGCACGTGCAACGAAACAATTTGTTTTCAGCTAGTAACTACTTATCTAAAGTAAATAAATAGACGTTAATAATGGCCTAAAATATTCCAAAACAGAATTAAAATTTTTTTCTTTGTTACAATATTTAGATAATTAAGGGAAATAAATAGTGTCAGACTATTTATTTTGATAAAAGTCAATGTAATCTCCGAAGGTTGAATAAACTTGAAACAAAGATAAATGTTATTTAAAGTCTATGTTTTAGATAGGAAAATTTCACAACATTATTGTAATTTATTCAGTAAGATGTCTTATATCATCCAATATTCCTACTGTTTATAAAAAAATCTACTCGAGTATCTGATTTTTTTAACCGTTATAGCAATCGCAACGATATTGACATAAAATTCTTCTACGACATTGAAATCTGTCAATCATATTGTGAGAAAAAGCATGAATACTTTGCGTATTTGAATATTTTTTTTATTCAACAAAAACAACTCATTGAACGTAATTTTTTTAAGCTACACTGGTTTGCAAAGAAATGCCTCGGTCCTGGGAAGAACCACTAAGAAACCCAAAGGGATTATTATTCAATCATTTAAAAAAATATATACAATTACAGCAGTATTATAAAGATGTAGAAAAAGCTTGGCAGCGATTACCTCATACCCAGGGGTTATCATCATCCATGTTTTCCTTAATATTATAATAACCCGTTAAATAAAAATTCTTTGTTTAACAAATAGTTTCAAGTTTTTGATTTAAAGACTTTGTGCATTTTCTGGGATTTTGTTATAACATTGTATACATTGCCCCATGAAAGATTTACTGACTCTGTGAAGTCGAATAACTGGTATTATTAATTTGAGTTTGTTCCTGGTATTAACATTATGAACTTCTCTTTTTTATTGAAGTGATTAATATTATTATGTACATACATAACGTTTTCATATACATCGTCGTCGTCGTCGTCGTTACAGCCTATCAATAGTCCACTGCTGAACATAGGCCTCCCCCATAGATTGCCACAAAAATTTGTAGCTCTCGTTTTGGGGGGATTTTTCCACAGTTGCCACGCTTGGCAGACGGGTTGGCAACCGCAGTTTATTTATTCAGATGTTCCAGGAAGATGCTGCTGCCCATCTCCTGGTTTTCATTTTCCCTCTGTCGACTTTTACGACACCCACTGGATGAGATGGGGTGGTAGATTCTCTTAGGCCGCTACCACACGGCCATTCATATACATATTAATAGGCAAAGGTTAAGATATTAAATTCTTTAAATTTATCTCTAAGAGATACTCTAGAGCCAAGATTATAAATAGATCTTATGGCCCTCTTTTGCAAAACAAAAATCACCTCTACGTCAGTCGCATTTCCCCACAGCAAAATACAACAAGACATTATGCTGCGAAAATAACTAAAATAAACTAATCTAGCAGTTTCAACTTTAGTCAAGTTTCTAATTCTTTTCACAGCATAAGCTGCATTATTTAGTCATTGCAATAGTATCTTGTTAAAAGCCTAGCCCGTGAAATCCCAGAAAAACTTCATTATTCTGTAATTATGTGAATATGTCCGAACTTAACAAACCACTCAATAAATTAGAGTTGTGTTTTTAGTAAAGGAAAAAGAGACGAGACGAGCAAATCTTTCACCGAAGGGTAAGTGAAACCTCTGCCCATTACGAACAACAAGTGCTGGGTCACCCAGAATATTTCTGTGTGGAAACAATCACCAATCACTGGGCATATGAGATTAAAGACTGATTTCTCAGGGTGACGGGCGCCGTGTGGTATCACATAAATGTTCTGGGTGGTACAGCATTTGCTATAGGAATATATGCAGGAATCCGTCAAGGTAGGTACCACCCCAGGGCCAGTTATTCTGCCGTGAAGCAGTAGTGTGCAAACATTACTGTGTTTCGGTTTGAAGCGCACTGTGCTGAGCTAGCGTAATCACTGGGCATATGAGACTTAAGAACCTATGTCTCAGGGTGATGGGCACAGTGTGGTGTCGCACAGAAATTTTCTGGATGACACAGCATTTGTTATGGACAGACGTTGTACTTACCATCAGGTGAACGTTTTGCTCGTTTCTTCAATTAAACCAATAAAAAAATAATATTTAAAGACTTATGCAAATGCCGGATTAATTTATAGAAATTGTTTTATATACTTATCTTATCATTGTAAATTATTTCTGTATCAAAAGACTTTCAAACTAGTAAACTTCTACTGTCATTTAGAATACTAAAAACTCTATGCTCCTTATATAAGTGTGAGATATTAGCCATCAATGCTCTAAACATTCCAAAACTTTCTTGCATGGTACATTAAACGACTGAATTATATTTCATCTGCATTTAATAGCTAAAACTTTAAATTCTGGCCATTGTATGTGGCTCTACCTTTAACGGGAACTTATACATTTCTCTGTGAATATTATAGACGGAGCCACGAACTGTCATTACAATTTTACCTAAAGGATTCATTGGATATATAACGTGTTTCTGTCTTAATTTCTTACGCCGCAAAATCTATTCCCATTCCCAGGTGAAGAGAAAACTTTGTACCCTTTAATAGCACACGACGCACACAAATAGAACTGTGAGATTTGGCATACTTAAAAGTTGTATGAATAAGAAGCGAGAAAACTAAATTGTATATATATTATATCTATATTTTAGAATAAAACGTTTATTATTTATGTTCATACTGCCTAAATCGTGAAAAGAATACTACCACTCCATCTCATCCAATGGATCTCGTAAAAGGCGAGTAAGGAATTAAACTGCACTGTGCACCCAACAGCGCATGGTGGCGATCTGCTCACCACCTATCACACCAAGTGCATTATATTGTTTTGGTGAAACGTGGATTGTGGCAGTCATGTTTTTGCAGTGAGTGCCCAGTCTCTGACTACCCCTTATGGGATACAGTCGTGATCTTATGTATGTATGTATGTATGCATACTGCCTATGTCAAACCTCTTAATAGACTGTGGTCAAACAGTCGCACAGAGTAGAAGAATTTTAAATATTGCCAAGAAATAATTACTCAAACATTAGTAAAACGCAATCAATTTCTTTTATTATTTACGACACCACAGGGTGACCGATTGCAGGTATTATTACGTGAAAACGTGTTACGTTACGGTGAGCCTCTTGCTCGTTTTCTCCCTCTTCTATTAAAAACAACTTTACGGTAGACTATGTAAACTGTACCACGTTTTGGGTGCGTACATGCATGGTGAGGGGGTCATGTTAAGATGAGGTCGAAATAACATACGATAGACCTAACATAGAGTTTTACATGCTTTACAAGTTAGCTTTTTTTTAATTGTTGCGTCTTTATGTAACTGCTTTCTTTTGCCGATGCCATCGATCAAGTTTATTTCCAACAAAAGAAAATAATTCGTATATATGTAAGAAAAGTGAAGTAGTTTAGGAGCCGAGTAAAGACCGCCATGATGCTCCAATACGGGTTGGCGAACTTGAGATGTCGTCGAAATATGATTTATTTCACAGAATGCAGGTTTCCTCACGATGTTTTCCTTCACTGCATAGCACGGGTTAGCACTTAAAAGTTCAATTTTAGAGATGCCGGCACCGGGTATTGAATCCAGGTCACTCGTGTAATAATGATTAGAGGTAAGTCAAGAGTTAGAGGTTTATAATAACAGTTAGAATTATATTCATTACGAGTATTTCTCTTTACATTGCCAATATCATTTGATCGAATTTAATTTTCTACAGATGGAGCACGACCGAGATATTTCTAGATGTTATAATATCATCTGTGCGCATTTCTGACAGAAAACCATGTGCTACACAGCCCCCGCGTGTGTTCACAACGCTATCAAAGATGCGGCAAAGCGTGTATGGTCAGACTACACATAAAATGGCTGAATGACTATACGGTTCCTTTTCAAATATGATACCTCACACTAGGATTTCTCCAGTACCGTAAGTTCGTTTTACAAACATAACTTTCACATACACAACACAACCAGACCCGTAAACCAACGATTTGTATTTTAGCACAAATGTTGGTTGCGGCTGGGATTTGAACTCAGGACCCGCAGCATAAAAGTCAGGTGCTCTGACTGTTATATATTTTGTGTTTGAAGAAATGAAAATGCATTGATGCACGTATCTTTATGTAATGTAAAAGAATCAAAATCTCAAAGTTGTATCCATAATTAAAAAAGAAATAAATTCACTGTCAGCTATAAATGAGGATGTAATTATGCTCCTACACAGACAACAAGGCCACGCTATCGTCATAGTTGGATTTATGTTGAAAATAGTAAAAGGAAAGAAAGATTCTTATGCATAAATCCGTCTAGGTAGGTACCAGCCCAGAGCCAGTTATTCTGCCGTGAAGCAGTAGTGTGCAAACATGACTGTGTTTCAGTTTGAAGGGCACTGAGAGCTAGTGTAGTCACTGAGCATATGAGACTTGAGAACTGATATCTCGGGGTGATGGGCACAGTGATGTGTCACACAGAAATGTTCTGGGTGACGCAGCATATGTTACGGGCAAACGTTGCACTTACCATCAGGTGAACGTTTAGCGCGTCTCGTCACTTTTTCCAATAAAAAACAAATCTAAATTTGTATTTTAAATAATAAAATAATGAGAACAAATAATAATTTTAGTAAACAAAATGTACTTCGCCCTTTCATTTTTTTGCCACTTAATGAGATCCAAGTTTATGACAGCTGTAACAATGAAATGCTTTGTGTTGGTCAGAATATAAGGTTTTTTTAAGGCATAATGAGTAACGTTCCGTATACTAAAAACCTCTACTAAATGAAATTCTTATGATAATGTCAACTGGCAATTTTCGCAATACCTCGCATACTTCGTTTTAGTGTGTATTAAATTCTGGTATATGAAGCGAGTTTACTGTAAAAACATAATATACATATTACAAAATATATTAAAATATAAAATATCAAGACAAAATTGTACGTTATTTTTGTACAAAATCTTAGGAAAGGACCTCAGAGTTTTTTACAGTTACCCCTTTGAGAAGGACGTATTATTCGAATAAGAGTAGATTTTCATATGAACATAAACAAGAAGCCTGCATAGACCGCTTAACCTAGTGTTCGGACAGGTAGACTTCTAAGCCACAGGTATTTTGTAGGAGAAAGTGCCGTGACGTGCAAAACGTTCACTTGATGGTGATGCTGAGATTTTACTTCTTATATCATACCCAGTGATTACACTAGCTATCAGTGCACTCCAAACCGAAACAGTAATGTTTGCAAACTACTGCTTCACGGCAGAATAATTTATTCCGTCCTTCAGTGTGGCAGTTTTCCTTTGACACATCCACGGATTACAATGAGTAATGGATTCTACAACCCTGCCACTAAACACTTAAAACATCTAACCTACCATGCTTACTTACCATGTCAATCTTTGACGACCGCGTGGCCTAGTGGCAAGAGTATCTGACTTCTACACCGAAGGTCGCGAGGTCGAAACCCAGTCGAAGCAAATATTTGTGCACAAAAACATATTGTTGGTTTTCGGGTCTGATTGTGTTGTGCATGGGATTTTTATGTCTGTGAAACGCATCCACGATGTAGGAGATCTTCTAGTGTGGGTCATTTAAAAAAATCACATAAAAGAAATGGTTAAAAATTTATTATTTACCTGCTGTTTTAAAATTATCACATTTTAATTAATTACTATTATAAAGTCATTATATTTTCCGTGCACTTGCTAGATTAAGTTTTTATAAATCATTTAAATAGTCGTTACCCGGACACACGGGGTCACGCCACACAAAAATTATGTCCCCGGTGTTATGAACTTAAGTTTCAGTTTGCGTGGAAAGTTTGTAGATCGTGTTTGTTTAAGCCTTTATCAGAGGATCTTTTCAATGTTCTTACGTTTACATAATAATTAATATGCTTTCGTTAATGGCCAGGGTAACGAAATCACGTAACATTTACATTGTGATCAGAAAAGCGCGTGGTTTTGCAGTGAGCGTATTTGATTTCGAAGGTGCCTGGGAGTTCTTCACCTAGTTGTGTTGTCCGGCAAATACGGTGCAGTCGCAACAAGAAATGAGATAATACTTTTCAATTACGAAGATGCTAAAAGTATCAAGAAAAGGTCCGCCCATATATGCATATTTAAAGGCAACAAATAAACCGGGAAAGTGACTCCGGCCCTTCGAGCCACTGCCATCTCCACCTGCTCCTTCCCCTTACAGTTCCTGTCTCAACTTCGACATTGGGGTAGGCCCAAGTCCCTATTCCTATTCCATTGCTCTCCAAGCCAATCTGGTGATTACGTGGCTAAGCGACGAGCCTAGTCGTTAGCTTGCCTATCTGCTCGGGGACTCGGTAACCCCAGAATAAAGTTAGCCTTATCCAAGTATGCGCGGCTTCATTTGGGTAGACAAAATATTCCCTAGCTGCTCGTGGGAACGCTATGGGGTCCAGACATACGGTTTATATTGAACGCGGCTAGGATAAGATGAGTGAGAGTTTTTGTGTTTACCTGCATACATGCGACATTATAATATTTCCAGCGCAGTTGAAAGCTTCCCAGTATTCGGAAAAGGGAAAAATTTTCAAAAAGGACCAACCCTTTTTAAATTTGCCCAGGATGACTTCATCCTTATTAGAGATGGTTATAACACCTGGCGGAGACCATGTAATTTTTCCTGGCATTTTCTTAGTTGTCTCTTACGCTACCTAGGGTCAGCCCAGGTCATATAAGGTGACAGACCTTACACTGAAACCGCTTCATTGTAACTTATCTTTATATTTCTTCCTTATGTTCAGATTAACGTCATGATTTGCCGAGATTCAAAGCACAGTACTTGAAAAAAACTTAAAAAAAAGTAAAGTATCAGCTTATAAATGCGCTACTGCTGAGCACAGGCTTCCTCTCATTTCTGAGAGGATTTTAGATCCCGATAGATTACGCCACGCTGCTCCAGTGGCGGGTTTCAGATTTCCTCGAAATATTTTTGATCTTCGGACATGCAGATTTCCTCACCACGTTTTCCTCCTCCGCTGAAAATGTAGTAAATCAGCAATTATAACTCGGCCGGTATTGGGGATCGAACTCGAGTCTTGCGTACTACGAAATTTATGGTGAGTACCCGTTCCCGGGGACTCGGGCCGGTCCGGTCCCTGAGCTACCAAGGTTTTGAAACTGAATCTTTACAAATTTAATTTACGTATACCTACTTCGTTATTCCTAAACCAAAAAAAATAACGAAGAAATGCCAGATGGAGCTACAATAAAAAAAGCGAAATAACTTACAACATCAACGACCACAGAGTAATAATAATGTATTAACATATAAGATGTCGTAGTATATGAATAATTGATAATAGAGAATATTGATAATACAGTTTTTAAATTAAGTTTACGTGAGTTGAAATGGCCGTGTGGTGGCGGCTCGTTAAAAGAATACTACCACTCCATCTCATCCAATGGATCTCGTAAAAGGCAAGTAAGGAATTAAACTGCACTGTGCACCCAACAGCGCTTGGTGGCGATGGGCTCACCACCTATCACACCAAGTGCATTATATTGTTTTGGTGAAACGTGGATTGTGGCAGTCATCTGTTTTGGAGTGAGTGCCCAGTCTCTGACTACCCCTTATGGGATACAGTCGTGATCTTATGTATGTATGTATGAGTTGAAATATATCAATATTTTCATAGAGTTCAATCGCCGACACTCGTTCGCGATACTCATCTCTTGAATAACCCTGTTCTCTGTAATACTCGGGTAAAATCATAAAATAAAACGATTCCGATAAAACCATAATATTATATGATTTTATTATGAAAGATGCTTTGCAAAAGCACGGTTCACAAGGTCTAGGTATAATAATAGTTGTCCTTAAAATTTATGATTTTGTTGATACAGCGCCACTAATCGGAACCAACGTTACATGAAACCATATTTCTTTGTAACATTTTAGAATACATGGTATTAAGATTTCTTAATTTTTTTGATTCATTATTTTCAATATATCTCAGACTATCTATGCAACTAACTATCCGAAAAATTCAAAATTTTGCAAACGTGTTATGGAAAGATGGCAATACAATAGTTTCACGATCTTTTTCTGTCATCAAAATTATCAGCTCATTTACTGTTCAAGAACAGTTTCATTTTAGTAAAGGAGAGAAAGTTTATTTGCTAAGATCCAGTGGTAGTGCACTAGGCAATACACAGCACTGAAGTCGAGAACATGACACGTGTTTCACCTCAAAACGAGGCATTATCAAGTGATATTGACTCTACGACAGTCAACCGCCGAGTCACTCGGCGTAGTGGTGAAGGGTATCTGGCGGCGGTATTGGTTTTCTTGTGCACGCTGTTGAGGGAGGGCGGGTGGTGCTCTTCAAAACTGGGTAATACACACCATTTTACATTTTGCATGCGGATCTTAGCCAATTAACTTTCTCTCCTTTACTATAATGGAATTCCGCAAAGTAACGCCTGATTCTATTAACTAATTTCTTTTTAGATTGAAAACTATAAAACGAATATTAATTTTAACTCCTTTGCACGTTGTTTTTCCTTCAAATTGATGGCGCTGCAGTATAGTGTATGAAACCTGTATATATGTCGGGAAAAGGAGCGGAATGATTTACTAGAAATTAACAAATAGAGATGTATATATATATATATATATATATATGTATGTATATATATATATACATACGAGTGAATATACTCTAAACAGGCTCTAAGATAAGATCTAAGGTAAATATTTTAATTTTAATTCTGCAGGCATTCTGCGTTTGTTTTTTTCCTTTACATTTTTTATAACTGTTTTTCTATTATAATAATACACCGATTTATAAGTAGATTTTTAAGTGGGACATCAACATCGGTCGCAGTACGATATCAAGTAAGTGCGTGCTCCACCATCTTATTTTCGCAACACACGTTGTTTACTCATATGAGGAGTAGGCAAAGACCACACCTGTGGCTCAGTTTTCGCCCCCCTGGGAACAAGACGTGACGGGTGCCGAACCACTACGCCTTTATTTTGGTACGAGTCAAAAAGTTCTTACTCCCCATTGCGTTCCCATAATCAGTATAGTGACAGCATTGCATATTATGGTATTATTCTGTATGAAGAAAGGCCATCCGTACCATACCTTAGTAGCCTCTTACGACGCCTCGGTAGGAAACAGTGGTATTCTACCCTTTTCCATGACTTCTATTTACATTTTTTTATCTTTTCCAGCACTCTTTGTGTCTTCTTCTCCATCCCGCCTCGCCACACCTAGCGCGGAGTTACATAGAAGTGTGAGGAATAGCCTCCAAGCTTTCAAAGAAAATTACAGTCTCTAGAAGTTTGTTTGCAAATCAGAAGTTTGCGTTTGATAAAAGTTTAAAAGTAAAGTTTTAGCCTACAAATGTCCCACTACTGAGCACAGGCCTCCTCTTATTTCTGAGAGGGTTTTTGGAGCTAGGAAGAATCCGCCACGCTGCTCCAATGCGGGTTGGCGGACTTCACAAGTCTTCGAAATATTTTTAATTTCTCAGATATGCAGGTTTCCTCACGATGTTTTCCTTTACCGTCGCGCACGTGGTAAGTCAGCACTTAAAATTGCAATTAACAATTTTAGTGGTGCCGGCACCGGGAATCGAACCCAGGTCACTCGCGTACTATGAAATTTAAAGCGAGCGCCTAGCCCCTGAGCTACCACGGCTTTGCGTTTGATATCTGCGATTATTTTGGTCCATTTTATAAACCCCAATAACACTTCAACCTCTTCCGCCTCCTACGTTTATACGTAAGTTAGGAAATCCTAAGCATTACATGTGCAAGTGTTGCTGTTGTTACCTAGATTAACTTGGAAACTTTATCATTATCTAAATACAAAATTTGATCCAAATCGTAATTGCCGTTTCCGAAAAATCGACTACATTACAATTACAAGAATCGCTGTCTTAAAATATAAGATTAAAAGGAACTATAACCTCGTTCTTATTGTTGCTGTATAAAAAATAATTGTTGAAACACTCTGTTTCTTTATGATATAAAATATTTTCAAGTCTCGATTACGTAGTTTTTATATTGGATGTCAATGTCACAGCATCTTTTTTATGATACATTTACCTTTTTTCTCTGTAGTGGACATATTTACAGACAAATTACACATACATCAGCAACCACACCCGGAAGAACTATCATAAGGCCATACCAACATTTTTCCCGTGCAAGAAATAATAGATAATACTCGTATGTCGTTTCATAAAGTAATTTGTAATAAGTAAGCAAATTACTTACATAGAAATTTTTGAGATTTTCTTGGTAGCTCAACAGACAGATGCATTTGTTTGAGAACTAGGGTAGTTTATAAAAATGACGTTTAATGAATATGATGTTAATGTTCTATATTGAATAAAAAATATTCTATTCTATTATATTTATGATATTATATTTATATTTTCTTGAAATAGGTAAACATACACACAATGCTGCAAACATTATAGTTGTATAAGTTTTAAGTAGAAATAAGCGGTTTTTGGGGTTGCTCCGCGTCGGTAGTCACGACGACACAATAGTGAAGAGAAGAAAGTTGTGGCCTAAGTTGAAAGAGGAATCGATTTTAAACTAATATATTTAAGAAACTATGAAATTTACGATGAAATTAATATAAATTGTAAAATCATACACGATGAAGTAAGTTAGAGAACAAGGCCCACCAGTAGGTTTTTTTAACGAAAGAAAGTGACGGACCTGGAAATCGTTCGCTCGATTGCTGCGGGTAACTGTTGCCATCCAGAAAATTTTACTGGTGGTACGATTCCTATGCAGCAATCCGTCTAGGTAAGTACCACCGCAGTCACTGTTTTTCTGCCACAAAGCGGTAGTTTGCAAACACTACTGTGTTTCGTATAGCGCACTGAGAGCTAGTGTAATTACTGGGCATATGAGACTATGAACCGATGTGTCAAGGGGACATGCGCAGTGTACCACACACAGATATTCTGGGTGGCACAGCATTTGCACTTACCATCAAGTGACCGTTTTGTTCATCTTGTGAGGAATCGCTCATCTAGGGAAAGGCCCTAAAAAAATCAATTGCAAAGTGCTTGGAAGCACCACAGTGCATTCGTCAATAAGACATATAGCAGCTTGCAGTGCCAAAAGTAATGTACCCACACTATTGCTAATGACAGAATAATTACTGGTGGTAGGATTCCTGTGCAAGAATCCGTCTAGGTAGGTTCACCCCCACCCCAGGGCCAGTTATTCTGCCGTGAAGCAGTAGTGTGCAAGCATTAATTTGTTTCGGTTTGAAGGGCATTTGAGACTTAAGAACTGATGTCTCAGGGTGACGGGCGCGGTGTGGTGTCACACAGAAATATTCTGGGTGACACAGCATTTGTTGTGGGCGGACGTTGCACTTACCATCAGGTGCTCGTTTCGTCACTTTATACAATAAAAAAAATGTAAATTGTTTCCTGTTAGGAAAAGGAAAAAGAGGGCAGCTACATTATATTTTCGGATAATAAAGAACATGTGGATAAACATTACCTTAAGTGTTTAGTAGGCAATAAAAATGTATTTAAAATTCATTATATTGTTTTGGTGAAACGTGGATTGTGGCAGTCATCTGGTTTTGCAGTTAGTGCCCAGTCTCTGACTACCCCTTATGGGATATAGCCGTGATCTTATGTATGTATGTTAAAATTCAGTATTAGTATTAAGAATTTAAAAATAAATGTATGAAAATAATTTTGCACCACAGGTCTAAGCGTCTCTTTCGAAGTCTTAGGAAAGAGATTTTAGAGTAAAAAGTTTTACAGCGACAACAATAATTTATGTACGTACATACCACCGCACTAGTTTTTCTGCAGTGATATAACATTTTAGTAGGCTATATTATTTTGTAGGGTATGTACCAGTAAATAGCTCTGCAGCTTATGCTGTGAAAAGAATTACAAACTTGACTAATGTTGAAACTGCCAGATTAGTTTATTTTAGTTATTTTCACAGCATAATGTCTTATGGTATTTTGCTATGGAGAAATACGACTGACGTATAGGGGATTTTTGTTTTGCAAAAGGTCTCTTAGAGATAAATTTAAAGAAATTAATATCTTAACCTTGGTCTCTCATATATACACACAAAAGAAAATTAATCACTTTAATAAAAAAAGTGAAGTTCATAGTGTGAATACCAGAAAAAAACATAAATTAATTAAAGTTACCCGACTTCACAGAGTCAGTAACTAATTCATAGGGCAATGTATACGTTTTTACAACAAAATCCCAGAAAGTGCACAAAGTCTTTCAATAAAAAAGCTGAAACTATTTGTTAAACAAAGACCTTTTTAGAAGGGTTATTATAATATTAAGGAATACATGGATGATGATAACAGTTCAACCCCAATAAGACACAGGTTTGCGCGTTTACCGCTAAAAAGAAACCCTTTGTCGTATCACCTAATTTTGAGAGCACTCCCCTCGTTGCCTCAGCCAGTATCGGTATTCTTGGCGTCGACATATCGAGTGACGTTCAGTTTCGCGGTCACCTGGAAGGGAAGGCCAAATTGGCTTCCAAAAAGCTTGGCGTCCTCAGTAGAGCGCGACAGTACTTCATGCCGGCCCAACGCTTGCAACTTTATAAGGCGCAGGTTCGGCCGCACATGGAGTACTGTTCTCATCTCTGGGCGGGGGCGCCCCTGTGTCAGCTACTTCCATTTGACCGCATTCAACGGAGAGCGGCTCGAATCGTCGACGACCATGTTCTATCAGATCGGCTTGATCCACTGGCTTTGCGAAGAGATGTTGCATCCCTTTGCATTTTTTATAAGATCTACCATGGGGAGTGTTCCGAAGAATTGTTCGGATTAATTCCAGCCGCTGATTTTCACCATCGCACATTGCGGCATAGCGCGAAATTTCATCGTCACCACCTCGATGGTTGGCATTCCAGCACAGTGCGTTTTTCGCGCAATTTTCTGCCCCGCACAAGCACCATATGGAATCTGCTGCCGCCAGCGGTTTTTCCGGACCGATACGACTTAGGGACCTTCAAGAAAAGAGCCTATTCCTTCCTCAAAGGCCGGCAACGCATCTGCTATTCCTCTGGTATTGTAGATGTTCATGGGCGGCGGTGATCATTTACCATCAGGTGAGCCGCTTGCTCGTTTGCCTCCTCTAACATAAAAAAAACCCCTGGGAATGAGGTGATCGCTGCCAAGCTATTTCTACATCTTTATAAAACTGCTGTAATTGTATATTTAAAATGAATGAAAAAAAAAATCCCGCTTGGTTTCTTACGGGTTCTTCCCAGGACAGCATTTCTTAGCGAACCAGTGTAGTTTAAAAAAATGACGTTTAATAAGTATTACGTAAATGATCTTTATAGAATAAAAAAATATTCTATTCTATTCTATTCTATATTTCGTGTGAGATTTTTCGGAAAACGAATATATGTATATAGTGTAAAATAATAAACGAACACCCTAAAATTTTCCGTGGATGAGTGCTAAACTCAACTCATTTGACCCTCAGTTCATACCTTAATTGATTTTGAACGCTTGTCACATACATAATCTATAACATAAAATAGAAATGCGGAAGAAAAAGATGTGGAGAAAGAAAGCAAAGGCCCGTTGCAGCACGTATATAACGCATTTCTTTCACATGCATATGACAAGCATGTGAAAGAAATGCGACGTCTCGCCAGAAGCAATGTTTAATGCACTGGGGTGTAGAATCGCGAAAAACACACAAAATGCATGGACTTAGATCGGAAACTAACGGGTATTTATATATAAGAAATGGAGAAATCATTGGGTTAATATTGAAAGCGATGTGGTGGTCACTGTTAGCCCGAGGGATTTCACAGGTTCACCTGATTGAAAGGTGCTCTTTATTACAGAGAGAGAGAGGACACCTCGGCTTGGACCATTATCCTGTGTGCGAGAGTAAATACCTCGAAATGTTCGAGAGGGCTGGACCTCGGCTCGGTCAGTTACTTCATTCGGGGGGATTGATGGCGATGGCGTTAGCACACGTTTACATTCTGTGGAAGACTGATGCCTTAACTGTTTTAACTACTTCGACGTTATGCCGCTTTGGAAATGGAGGTATGTCATAATAGTATTTACAGGTTAAAAGAATCTGCTACTCCCTTTCGTGGGTGTCGTAAAAGTCGACAGAGGGAAAAAACCAGGAGATGGGCACAAACATCTTTCTGAAACGTCTGATTAAATAAACTGCGGTTATCAAGCCGCCTGCCAAGCGTGGCAACTGTGGCACAATCCCCTAAAATGAGAGCTACGAACTTTTGCGGCAATCTATAGCGGAGGCCTATGTTCAGTAGTGGACTAGAGACAGGCTGAAATGATAAGGATGATGATGTCAAAAACATTAATCATATTTTTGTTTTATAGTATAACAAGGCGAGCAAGTAGTTCACAGTAGTGAACCGTGGCAGCTCAGGGGCCAGTTGACCCCAGTGCCGGTACCGGTACGCTAATTTACCACGTGCTTAGCGGTGAAGGACAAAATCGTGACAAAACCTGCATGTCTGAGGAATAAAAATATTTCGAGAACATGTGAAGTCCGCCAACCCGCGTTTACAAAACCCTCTCAAAATTAGAGGAGGCCTGTGCTTAGCAGTGGGGCATTTATAGGCTGTTATTTTACTTTATAAGTAGTTCACCTGATGGTAAGTCCCTCGCCATATCATAACATTTGCATTGCCGCTCAAACGCTTGAATTCCCAAAGTAATGTATTAGTCTGCATTGCTGCACTGGATTATTCAGTGACGTCAAAACGCGACATAGTAATGGTAGCACACAATTATTTGGCGACAGAATAACTGGTATTGCGGTGCCTACCTACTTTGGCGGTTTCCGGCATAGTTTTTTTTCAAAGTGACGAGTTGAACAAAACGTTTAAATGATGCATTGTCTACCTATAACAGATGCTGTGTCACCCAGAACACTTCTTTATTCCACACTGCACCCGTTCCCCCGAGACATCAGTTCTTAGGTATCATATGCCCTGTGATTACATTAGGTCTCAGTGCTATTCAGACTGAAACACAGTAATGTTTCCACACAACTGCTTAGCGGCAGATTAACTTGCTCTTTGGACCACGAGTAAAATTCGTTCTACCTTAAATTAATTACCCTAAATCTTTATTTATTTATTATATATAAATCTTTATTTATATATTTTAATTTTTAATGATAACCCTTAAATCAAACTTTAATTTTTTTCAAAAATATATTTCGTATATGCGCGTAAAAAGTATTTGCTACTTTCATTACTATTTATTATTATTTATTATTTTTGATATACCTATTTTCAAACTCTCTCTTCTACAATTTTTGATTCTAAATAATGGTTTTAAAAGAAAATCGTTTAATTTAGAAAGCGCTCGAAACTAAAAATTAAATGAATAAAATCTCTAAATAATTCATTTCATTATATTGAAATGATGAAGGTGGACATTGATTTCCTTGGAAAATATTAGAAAATAACATGTTAATTAATTGTAGTGAAGTTATTCAACTTCAAAGAACTTCAACGGGCGGTGACTTGAGCATATCTAGATTTTTTTTAATTTATAAGCTAGTGCTTAACTACGATCCTACCGGGTGGTACGTGGCGATGTAGTTGTTGGTGTGTTATGTTATTAAGGAAATATTTCATATAACAAGGAAAGTTTCGAGTGAGAAAATACATTTGTATTTTAAATTCTGTTGCAGAAAAGAAAGAAATGTAAGAGAAGAAACATGGTCGTATTATTTGTTTAGGAAAGAATAAAGCGAGAAAACTAACTGGCGTGTAGACGAGGCAATGCAGATGCTCCCTTGAGATATTATGTCACATATTTCTTTATCCGCGCAAACAAAGTTGCACTATTTGAAGAAGTAACCTTAAATTAAGTTAGTGTTTTTAAGATTATTAGTTTAATTCTTTAACAGGAATCCGTCAAGGTAAGTTTTTTGAAGTGAAAATCGTTGTGATTTGAAACTCGTTGAAACGAAAAGCGACACTATAAGAGACTAACACATCTATACGATTTAGCCTGCGCGAGAATGAGATAGAGTGCAATATACAGTAGTGTTGCCTATTATATTTTCGAATTCATCCAAATCTTCGATTTCCTAGTAGATTTTGCTCTCATGAGCACTACAACAATTTAGGTGAAATTGAAAACTTGCAGTCTGTATGATATGTAATGTAATATACTCGTATAAAGAAAAAAATATAAAATATTTTTTAAACTTGATGACGATGCAACTAGGCATTGCAATCAATAAATATTTGAACAGGGATTCATAATATTGTTAATTCATTAATTTATTTCCCAATAATAGATTTTCAAAATCAAATATTGGGATAATGTGCGGTGGTTGATTTGCATACACCATATACATAAGTATTAGGTACTATAGTCGACTTAGGTAAATTTGTAGAAAATCTGTTGGCTTTCAAAAATGACTGATAAACCATTTCTAAAAATTACAGATAAAAGAAACAGACCGGTGACTGACGGCAATTTTTAACACAAAACCCCACACTGTTATTTCTTCCGTGTCGTGAACGTGATGTTCAGACATAAATTTTCACATGCACAACACAATCAAAGCCGAAAACCAACGCTTTGCGTAGAAGTCAGGTATTCTGACCTTGTGGCCACGCGATCGTCCTTCAACCAAATATGGCGATTGCGGAAAATCCTCAAAACTTGTCAGAAATCTATTTCCAGTAGAGTCTACAGGACGGTGACGGTGAATAACTATTTAAGTATTCATTTGTTTTAAAACAAAGTGACGATAAGTGCAAGACGTTCACCTGATGGTAAGTGCAACGTCTTTCCGTAACAGATGCTGTGTCCCATTGAGTTTCTGCGCCCGTCCCCCTGAGTCTTTAGCTCTTAAGTCTTATATGCCCATTACACTAGCTCTCAGTGCCCTTCAGATAGACACACAGTAAGTTTTGCACATTACGACATCACGGTAGGGCCCTCGCCCGCGAGGAGCTACAGAGCAGTCGAACGTACATAAACTCGGACCCAATTAATTTGTTTGTTTTCAGATCTTTTCAATGTCGCCCACGTCTCTTCAAGACGCGGCGCAAATTTCTGTAGTCGCGAATGCATTTAAAGCCGAACACTCTACAACTCGCCAGCTGTCGAGGGTACTTGACCATTCAGCGTCTGCTGCAATGTTGCCCTAAAGATGTTTCCGATAGTATAGCAATGATTAATCTGGGCTTTGGGCACATTGCACAGTGCTCTAAAGTGAACTCGCTTATTTACAATCCAGCTAAAAAAAAATTAATTATATAAGGATCTGGATACCAAATTATGAAAATATTTGACCGTCAACCTACAATATTTTTGGAAGGAGAAAGCATTCAGCAGGTTGAAGAGGCCAGCAATCTTGGCCTTAAAATAGATGGTATGCTACAATTTGAGAAAAATGTTTTAAATGTGGTGCGTTCTTGTATTTATAGTTAAAAGTACTTTACAAAATACGGGACTACCTAAGTTTGAATTTAAGAGTAACCCTTTGTTAAACTCTGACCTTGTCAAAAACAAATAACTGCTTCTCGGCCTATGGATCCTCTCTTATAGCAAACACAATTAAGCTCCTTCAGTTAGTCCAAAATGCAGGTGCTCGTTTTTGCTTTAATATTCCTTCGAGAGTTTCTTCTTATCGGGAAGAAAGTAAACTGTTTAACATGTCATGGAGGCTCAAATTACTTTGCTACTTTACTATATAGAGTAATTAAAAGCAAAACCCTTACTGAATACTTATATCAAAAGCTTACCTGTTCCAGTCAACATAACATTCACTGCACGCGTGGCGCTAATTTTTACTTGCTGTTCCAGGACATGTCACTGCTGTCTTTCGCGGCAGTTTTCGCTACCTGACAATCAAGGTTGATTTCAAAATATGCGCTATAAATTATATTAGATATCAAAGTAAATGTTGTTGTCAAAAGGAATTGTTGTTTATACAGTAGGTAGGTTTGTGTTTTTATCTTTTTATTTTTAATCTTTGATGATTTCTTATATTTTACGGTTTTAAGTCCGTAATAACGTTCAGTTTTCAATTAACTTTTTTTGAAATTGAAAAAGATGACGTGTAGAATATTTGACGTGGTTTGCACAGATTAAAAATGCCATAGCATAAATATTCGTCAATGAAGCACCATTGTCCAGGAATTTGCACTTTAGCATAGTATTATATTATTATTCGTTCACTATTCTATTTTACACTGTTGCCAACTAAGTTAAAAGGAACATTTTTCTTTCAGTATGTATCGTTATTTTAGAATTTTATCTCTAAAACGAAGACAAAGCTACGCTCAACAACTTGAATAACTGACCCTGACCTAGACGGATTTTTGCATAGGTCTACCACCAGTAAAAAATAATATTTAGAAAAGTCAGAACAGATCAGAGTGTAAGAATGTTACAAAGAAAAATTATTCTAAGCGCGATAACAAAACGTTTTCTTTTTCTTTCAGTGTCTAACTTTTGTTCCTACATTTTAGATTTATAACTTGATTTATGGAACTTTAATGCGCGCCGTTACTAGAGAAAACTTTTAACTGTATAAAATGAAGTTTAGAACCGGACGTATTTCAGTGAAACTACGAGTAGGATCGTGCTGGCCAGAGCCTCGATAGCTCGGGTACTCGTTCCATTTCTATTAAAAAAAAACTTGGGTGCGACGTGGCGTGCTTATGTAACGTCTGTATCTGTACGTTATAAATATCATTTTTAACCGAAATAAAACAATGTTATGCTCATTGAGCAAAGCACTATATTGTTAAAACGGGGTAGCCAGAGACCGCATCTTTCCACTGGCGACGATTCTGACACACGTCTTTCCCATCTTCTACTTTCATGAGCGTTTTCATATAAGCTCGTCAGTTGCGGGTACTTTGGACGTCGCCTCTCCTCAAAACGTCTCCAATATGATGGTGAAAATTGCAAGTCGGTGGAGGTGGACGTTTTTTTATTTTTTTTTACGTGGGGAAATCCTGCATGGACTGGCAGCCAGGTTATGGTGGAGGTGGAACTAGGCGAACGTGCCTAGGTCCACCTCCACCGACTCGCAATTTTAAGCTCGCCCCATAAATCTGTTTCGTCAATCTTCTTTCATCAATACTCTCTACATCTCTACCATCTAAGCATCCCTTATTCTATTTTTGTCAATACATTTTCAACCACACTGTAACGATGTCTTATCACACTTCCATGCTTCTGCCAGCTCTTCCCCCTTAAAATTTCATGTGACCCGAGTCAGATCCCCGGTTCCGGCACCACTAAAATTATTTACATTTCTAAGTGTTGACTCACCACATTCTCAGCACCGTTAAGCAGTAGTGTAGTACTCACAGACTGCAGACTTCCTGGAGGGACGATGCTTCACATCAGCTATAATCGTATGTTCTTTTAAGCGAGTTTTACTGATCCTTTTGTTTGCCCTATGTAAGAGAGACCACATTCAAAATCCAGCTTGTATACTCCTGCACCTTGTAGAGGGATGTTACACTTGACAGAGGGTAAAAACTGACTTCTCTTCTTCGGCGGCTTGAAAAATTATATAACTAAATCATAAATAGTAAAATTAAACACGATAAAATCCGTTAAATGAGTTTCATTTAAGTGTGTAGTGTTCGCGTAAGTATAAGAAATCATTATGAGACGATTAAGTTGTAGATAACCCACAAGAACGTATCACTGTAGAAATATTAATAACCTATTCATCCTAGTTGTCGGACTTAAAAATAGGAACTCTATGTTCGTCTGTATGTATTTTTTGTATGTTAACCGATATTTTCGTCGATTGTGGACCGATTTCTTTTTGTTTCTAAGAAATCACCGTAAGAAAGAAGAAGAACGAAAGAAAATAACTTTATTCGTTGCTACGCTCAATACAAACACACAAAAAAACAAACAATTAACAATAAAAAAGTATTTAAATTTATGTTGGATTGCAGCAACGAAAAGAACCCGACTCAGCATTATGCTACAGCAAAATTGCTGCAGCGCTGTTATTCTGTCGGCACCACTAATCTAAAACCTACGAGCAGCTGTCAGACCGTTTAAATTTATGCAATAAAATAACAGTAAAGCAAAAAAAGACTAAAGATATTTTAAATGTCCAATCCAAAAAAAGTCCAATATAATTTTGGTTAACTAACGATAAATAATAGAGTCCGTGTGGTGGCGGCTTTAGAGAATCTTCATCCCATGGAATAATAAAAACCAAGACATAGAAGGTCTTTCTGGAACATCTGAATAAAAAAACTTCGTTTGCCAACCCGCTTGCCAAGCGTGGCAATTACGGCGAAATCCCCAAAAGATAAGTGCTTTAAACTTTTGTTGCAATCTATGGGGAAGTCTATGTCCAGCAGTGGACTACTTATTGGCTGATATGATGATGATGATGATGATGATGAGAAAGTCTGGAACTGTAAATTTTGCGTAAGCATGTTTGTAGTTGTTGCACTCGACCATACGACATTACGATATTCATCATCATCATTTCAGCCTATCACTACTCCACTGCTGAACATAGGCTTCCCTAAAAGATTGTACATAATTTGTGGCTCTTCTTTTGGGGGGATTTTGTCATAGTCGCTACGCTTGGCAGGCGGGTTGGCAACCGCAGTTTATTTATTCAGATGTTCCATGAAGATGCTGCTGCTCATCTCCTAGTTTTCATTTTCCCTTTGTCGACTTCTACCACACCCACGGGATGAGATGGAGTAGTAGTTTCTCTGCATCGGCCACCACACGGCGGGTTATAAACAGTAAAATTAACTGCGCTAAAATCCGTAATATCTATAATATTTAAAAAAAATATATTGTATAAAGTGATGAAACGAGCAAAACGTTCACCTGATGGTAAGCGCAACGTCTGCCCATAACAAATGATGTGTCACCCAGAACATTTCTGTGTGATATCTCACTGTCACCATCACCCTGAGTTCCCATCAGATACCCATCAGTTCTTAAGTCTCATATGCCCAGTGATTACGCTAGCTCTCAGTGCCTTTCAAACCGAAACAGAGTAATGTTTGCACACTACTGCTTCACGGCAGAATAACCGGCCTTGGGGTGGTACCTAACTAGACGGATTCCTGCATAGGAATCCTACCACCAGTGAATAAAAGAATTCATTAGATAGTGTATTAAGCAAATATGGATGTCGCTTTGGATGGATTTGAATAGTCAGGTACCCCATTCACTGAACAAAGTTATCAGTCTGTATCAATTGAAGTAGAAGCCAAGCTTGCACCGGATACGAAAAATTAAAAAGCTTTACGCCGAGGAGATTTCTGTTGTCATTCTATCTGACTTAACAAAGACAAGAAATCGAAAAATTACAAAAAATGTGATGCTCAAAGATTGGATCTTAAAAATAAGATTGAGATTTATTTTTACAAACCATAAGCAGATTCCTACAATACAATTGAGAATACGATTACATAACACTAGCTGGTCCAGCAGGCGTCGTCCTGCACGTTCCGGTATGTGACGCGAGTTTAGAGTTTGATTTTTGAATTACATACAATGTTACAAACTTTACAGCCAGACGATCACAGCGCCACCTACCGGGTGGGATTTTGTAATTTTCTCTTTTGGTTTTCCACTTCAATTTTAGAATTGTATTAACGATGTGCTAGCGGTTAACGGTTCTCTACAGTTATATCGACAACGATACATTGGATAATCATCGTTGCCAGTGATAGACTCCGCCGTCAAATTTCATGGATAACGCTTTGAACAATTCCCGACGACTATGGAAAGTGATAACGGTAGAACTATCACAACAAAAGTGAAAGAAAAGGTCGAAGGTTGAGGTTGAGGTCGAAACTTACTATTGGTAGGATTCCTATGCATCTAGCCTATTCTGCCGTGAAGCAGTAGTGTGCAAACATTACTGTGTTCCGGTTTGAAGGGCACTGAGAGCTAGCGTAATCACAGGGCATATGAGACTTGAGAACTGATGTCTTAGGGATCTGATGGGCACAGTGAGGTGTCACACAGAAATGTTCTAGGTGACACAGCATTAGTTATGGGCAGACGTTGCACTTACCATCAGGTGAACGTTTTGCTCGTTTCATCACTTTATGCAATAAAAAAAAGATTGTACCCCATTCACCATTTCTTTCCAAAACATTTAAGGCGCATGGCATTGTGGAGTGTTGTAATTTTCATCTGCAGTGACTTGATTCTCAATTTTGCGAAGTCTCATTGCATTACGGCTTTGATGTTAAAGATTAGATATTCTGGCTCGCGGCATTGTAAGTAACACTGGAAAATTGGTCACACAATTCAAAATTACATAATGAAGCAATTATCAATTACAATTTTGACTTACAAATGCAATAAGGGTCGAAAACTGAACGAAAATTGGTGAAAACAAGAAAAAAATGCCTATAAATCGCGGCGCGCGTCGGCACGGCTAGTTCGATGGAATGCAATAAAAGGACCGCTCAGATATATCAGCTGTCAGAGGATAATGAACGAAGACAGAAAGAAAGAAAAAGTATCTCTTGTCACAGTTCTGTCATGCATACAAAATAAAATAAGTTTTGTTTTTATCATGTGTCATTTGGCGTTGTTACAGGTGGCGTTGTATACGGAAAATGTATGGAAAAATTTATTATGTACATAATAAATTTTTTTCTTAATTTTTCCGATTTTTTTATTAGTTATTCTTCTATTCGGGGCGGAGACAAATCCAACATCATAAAATTCAACTTCTCAAACGATTTTATTAACATTAAATTAAAGAGTCTCGCCGGTTTCCTACATGAATTCTACACTAGCGTTATTGTTAAAATTGGTGTCCTTATTACGTTGCTAGTTGTTGCTAATTTTTTGGGCCAATTATCAAGCCCCTAGCTTTGTTCGTTTTTGCCACAACTAACTTCAAAATCATTTTTCCACGAAACTAAGTTAGATTTTCGAATGAAGACACGTACGCGCATTCTCTCTTACTTACGTAGTGGCTCCACTGAAAACCAGCGCTGCGGTCTTTCCGCAGCATTCTTTGATGAGTGGAGTCCATTTTGATTTCACCATAGAGTCACTTCTGTTTGCAGTGTTTTACATCTGTTTTTTTATGGTAAATTTTTAATTTTTTATTTGAATTCTCTGTGTGGGTTTTTTTTAACGTGCACGTCGAGTAAAGTCTATGTCTATGTCTATTAGAATTATAATCCATAATTTTCCAATCAACTACAGGGAACTAAAAATCAAAAACAGGGATAGTTTTTCGTGTCTGTATTAATAATAGAATAGAATAGAATAACACATTATTTACATAATACTTATTGAAAGTAATTTTTTTTCTTTTTTTCTAACTACACTGGTTCGCAAAAAATGCCTCTGTCCTGGAAAGAACCATTAAGAAACCCAGCGGGATTTTCTTTAGTCATTTTTAAAATAATGTACAATAACAGCAGTATTATAAAGATGTAGAAATGGCTTGGCGGCGATCACCTCATTCCCAGGGGTTATCATCATCTATGTATTCTTTAATATTATAATAACCCATTTTATAAAGTCTTTGTTTAATATAAAATTTGAACTTTTTGATTGAAATAAATAATTTATATATGAAATAAATAAATAAAAATAAATAATTTATACCACGTTTGAGTAACAACATATAGTCCTATTTCCATTGACACTATAACATTATGTGTATCTCTTTATGCCCTTATAGTGGTTTATATTCAGTTCGTATTCAATAAAATATTGAATAAACATTGATATCTTGCAACTGGATGTAAAAAAAAGTAAAGTGACAGCCTATAAATGCCCACTGCGGAGCACAGGCCTCCTCTCATTTCTATGAGGGTTTAGGAGCCGGGCATAGTCCGCCGCGCTGCTACAATGCGGGTTGCCGGACTTCACATGTCCTCGAAATTTTATTTTACAGACATGCAGATTTGCTCAGGATGTTTTCTTCGCCGCTGAGGACGTGGTAAATCAGCACTTAAAATTTCAGAACAATTTTGTTGGGAATCGAAATCGGGCCCTTAAGCTACGACGGTTTTTTTTTATTGGATAGAGTGACAAAACGAGCAAAACTCTCACCTAATGTAAAGTGCAACGTCTACCCATAACAAATGTTATGTCACCCAGATCATTTCTGTGTGACACTACACTTCGCCCGTCACCCTGAGACATATATAATTTCGGTGATGTAACTGCTGTTAGCCTTTTTTGGCTTCATCGTATCATAGCGTGCCAGGGGCCCGCGTGCCAGGGGCCCGCGTGCCAGGGGCCCGCGTGCCAGGGGCCCGCGTGCCAGGGGCCCGCGTGCCAGGTTTGGTTTGACCCAAACATAAATAAATAAATAAACTCCTACTTTTGTAGGAGTTTATTTATTTATTTATGTTTGGGTACCTCGAAATTCGGACTGTGTCGCGTTCGCTGCGTGCTTGCGCGATTTCGAATATCTTAATATGATTTTAAGTCGTCTAATGACCGTTCAAGGGAGGCTGCGGGCCTCCTTTCGGACTGTTGACTTGTGTGTCGGTAACTCTGAGCGGTGAGAACCGCCCTGAAACACGGGTGTATCGTGTGTAAGAGGTGTGATTGTCGACTGCTGCGCGCCGCTCTTTACGGCGGTCGCGCGTCGTGATGCGATCCTGAGACATGAGACATTCTTAAGTCTCCTGTGCCCAGTGATAACGTTAGCTCACAGTGCCCTTCAAACCGAAACCTTTCCTAATATTAAATCAATATTGATTATTTCCTTTCATTTCATATTCAATATTTCCGTTTTGAGTAAGACTCGAAATTAGTTACTTTAATTTTTATTTATGGTTACAGTTACCTTGTTACTAAACAGTAGTGTGCAAGCATTACTAGGTTTTTGTTTAAAGGGCACTGTAGGTCATGAAATTATAGGGGGCATATGAAATAACTGACGTATTAAGGTGACGTGCGCAGTGCAATATATATAATGCATATGACTTTTCAATTCAATTTTTAGGTGACTCTGAACCTGTTGACGGCAAGCGAGGCGCTTATCAATAGGTGATTTTATGATGAAACGAGCAAAACGTTCACCTGATGGTAAGTGCAACGTCTGTCCATAACAAATACGGTGTCATCCAGAATATTTCTGTGTGACACCTCACTGCGCTTATCATCCTGAGACATAATTTCTTAAGTCTCATATGCCCAGTGATTACACTAGCTCACAGTGCTCTTCAAACCGAAACACAGTAATGTTTCCACACTACTGCTTCACAGCCGTATAACTGGCCCTGGTGGTCTGGTGGAGGTGGTACCTACCTGGACGGATTCCCGCATAGGAATCCTACCACCAGTAATAATTAGATTTTGACAACTCCTCTAGTAACTTAATACCGACAAATTTCATTAATCGTTTCTAAATAAAAACATTTCAATCAGATTCTAAAGATTTCACTTTCGAATCATAGAAGCAAATGCAAACCATAGTTCCAAGGGTAACAAAAGGTACATGAACGTGATATATTTACTCAACTAATACAACAGCAAACGGACGTTGATAAAGAGAAAGATCGCTTATCGACAATCTGCCGCCCTTTTCACCTTGTGGTTTCCAAGAAGGAAAAGGTAACACGAACTTCTTACAACTTTAAATAACACTGATCGGCCTCCTGACCGATTTTCGACTACGGCGACATGTTTCGAATACTGTCGGAAGCTATCAACCGCGCAGGAGATATTATAGTGCCGCAAAGGGTACGCGCAAACATCGAGGCACTCACTCGTCTCAACCTACCCGATATAACGTTTTTGCGATAATATCGAAGGAAGGCTTGGACGCCGTGTCAGATACATGGGAGCTCCGTGTGGTGGCGGTTTAAGAGAATCTACCACCCCATCTCATCCCGTGGGTGTCGTAAAAGTCGACAGAGGGGAAAATTAAAACCAGAAGATGAGCAACAGTATCTTTCTGGAACATCTGAATAAATAAACTGTGGTGGCCAATCCGCCTGCCAAACGTGGCAACTATGGCAGAATCCCCCCAAATTGAGCGCTAATAAACTTACGTGTTTTGTTGCAATCTATAGGGGAGGCCTGTGTTCGGAAGTGGACTAGTTCTGTAGTAGTCAGTAGTAGGCTGAAATGATGATGATACATACATACATAAGATCACGACTGTATCCCATAAGGGGTAGTCAGAGACTGGGCACTCACAAAAGCATATGACTGCCACAATTCACGTTTCACCAAAATAATGCAATGCACTTGGTGTGATAGGTGGTGAGCCCATTGCCACCATGCGCTGTTGGGTGCACAGTGCAGTTTTATTCCTTACTCGCCTTTTACGAGATGGAGTGGTAGTATTCTTTTAACGAGCCGCCACCACACGGTATAAATATAATGCTTTTAAATAGAAGCCTATGTCTGGATGTAGACTACATCATATTATTATTATTTATATTATATAAATAATGATAATTATAATATTATATTATATATTGATAGTATTCTTTTAACGGGCCGATGATGATGATGATGAATCACCACAAAACCAGACCCGAAAATCAATCATTTGTGTATTTGCACAAATGTTGTCTTCGGCTAGGATCCGAAGTTAGTACTTGCGGCGTAGAAGTCAAGTACTCTAACCACATACTACATAACTTTACGACTACATAAATCTAGGCTAACAATGACTACTGCTAGTGATCTGATTATGAGTAAAGTTAGTATGTAGGTAAATGAAGTACTGTTAGCGAAAATATAAAGAACTGACTTTTGTTCATTCAAATATCTGCTACAATATATATATTACAATATATAAATACGACCACCGCGTGATCAGGGCACCTGGCTTCTACGCTGCGGGTCCTGGGTTTGAATCCCAGCCGGTTGGTTTTCGGGTCTGTCTGTGTTGTGCATGTAAAAGTTATGTCTGTAAAACGCACGCACGAGGAATACTACTGTGAGGCTCCTTTTTTTTAAAAAAAAAATCATATGAAATGAGGATAATTTTTCTTTCCAGATTTAGATTAACTATCTACTACGACTAATTTTACGGATTTTATCGCGGTTAAAATCCGTAAAATTAGTTTCACTTAAATGAGTAGTGTTCGCGTAAATATAAGAAATCATTACTACTCGTATCATTAGTGTTTACCTACTGCCTAGGGGTTGCCTATCTGACTGTAGCTAAAAAAAATTATATAAGCCGAGTGTTAGTTATTATTTATATTTCATTAATTATATTCTGAAGAACCATTATCTGAAATAAATTCTTCAGTTACCTAAATTTAACATTAATTCCTGACATTCTTTGCTGCTCTTTGAATATATGTTTAAGCCAAGTTTCTTCTGTGAAGTCGTAGCTGTAAAATGTTGGAAGGTTAAAAAAATATACAGCTTTAACCTTTTTAATTCACTTGAGCCGATGTCTTACCCACGAGAAATACGGCATAAACAAATACAAGATGGACAAGTACTGGGTTTTAAGTTGGTTAGGAACATATGATAGGCTGTTTTAAAAGAAATACTTCGAGAAAACCAATACGATATAGACAATTGTTTTATTGTGATACTGGCTGTGTACCGCGATATTACCCGCGTATAACAGCCGACCCCGGTCGATGATATACATATATACTTCCCTGTTTGAGTCGGATTTTCGGATTTAAATTTTTTTTCGCGGAAATCTTATTACTTTTCAAAAATAAAGTACTCTTAATTACCCGATATATCATCAGCTATATGTCAAATGTGAAAGTCCCATCAAAATCGGTCCAGCCGTTTCGGAGATTAGGAACAAACAGACAAACAAAAATTTTACAAATAGTTTTTTCCTGTATGAACCGTATATACTTTCATAAGCATTGAGTAAAAAGATCTTATTTTGTTATTACAAACAGACACTTTAATTTTATTTTTTTGTGTAGATAATAGTAAATTACAAGGGTTTGTATTTAATTAGTATAGTTTAATATTTGTGTTTGATTTATTTAAAAAAAATATATAATAAATATTTAATAATAATTTGAAACGAAACGCAATGGAATCGTGGTTCGATGTTTTCAACATCTCATACCTAAAAAAAGTATAAACGTAAAACAGTAGTAAGTTTATGTACAGTGAGGTTTCAAGATCCAAAGCTTCTACTGCGGAGAGCAAGCCTTATCTTGGGTCGACGAGATTGTCTGTTCCCGAAAATATCTGTTACAAAAAGAAAGCAAACTGAAATTAATTCTAAGAAAAGGTTTGACATTAACAGTATTCAATTGCCACGAAGGCTCACAAATAAATTTATATAAAAAAATTCTTTGAAAGTAAAGAAAAAGCGGTATCAAAAAAACAACTTATAAAAAGTAAAAAAGTTCCGATAAAAATCTCTGAAGTGCTACGTCAGATCTTAACTGAATTTATTGGACACTAAAGGTTTACTTTTTTTAATAACAGTCGTACATAGACAGATAAAAAGGACAGTATACCAAAAAAAAAAGATAGAATTAATTTATTTGCGCGGTAAACTTTACAAGCATGTTTCGTTATTCAAATAAAAAAAAAACTTTCGCTAACCTAAAAACGAAATTTATTATAGTAATTCATGTATTAATTTGAGGACAATATTCTTAGATACTTACATACATTCACGCCTTTTTCCCATATAAGGTGTAGGCAGAACCACACTCGCAACAGCATAGCAAATGGTATAATTTTTCACGAATAAAGGCTGTCCCTAAAATACCTTAGTGGTCTCTCACGACACCGTGGTACTTCGCCTTGCTGATATCTGCAATTATAATCAAAATAACGCGTTTGAATTCGAGTTATGAGACGAAACACAGGTCGTGTCGACAACTTTATTGATGTACATGTACTCAAGTGTACTCTTGAGTAAGTCTCGTGAATCTTTTTTTTTATTTTTTTTTTATTTGATAAAGTGTCGAGACGAGCAAAACGTTCACCTGATGTTAAGTGCAACGTTTGCCCATGACAGATGTTGTGTTACTCAGAATATTTCTGTGTAGCACCACACTGCGGTCGTCACCCTGAGACATAAGTTCTTAAGTCTCATATGCCCAGTGATTACGCTAGCTGTCAGTGCCCTTCAGACCGAAACACAGTAATGTTTGCACACTACTGCTTCACGGCAGAATAAATGACCCTGGGGTGGTACCTACCTAGACGGATTCCTATAGGAATAAATAATATATAATACTTGGCTAGTACGATGTTGTGGTAAGGCCGGCGGTGTTCGTAAAAAACTAAGTTAAACCATACATTTTTTATTATATTAATTACTTATGTAATTAATTAGAACCTGATTTCTCAGGCGGTGCCGGCACCACTAAAATTATTAATTGCAATTTTAAGTGCTGATTTACCACGTGCTCGGCGGTGAAGGAAAACATCGTGAGGAAACCTGCATGTCTGAGGAATAAATATTTCGAAGACATGTGAAGTCCGCCAACCCGCATTGGAGCAGCGTGGCGGATTCTTCCTAGCTCCAAAACCCTCTCAGAAATGAGAGGAGGCCTGTGCTCAGTAGTGGGACATTTATAGGCTGAAACTTTACTTTACTTTTTTTTCTCAGGGGGACGGGCGCTATGTGGTGAGATGCATTTTCTGGGTAACACAGCATTTGGCAGGTGTTGCATTTTCCAGGTGAAGAGATTTTATCGTTAAGCAATTGATGTGCCGAAGGCCCGTACGAAATTTTCATCATCATCATCATCACCAGCCTATTACTAGTCCTCTGTTGAACATAGGCCTACCCCATAGATTGCCACAAAAGTTAGTCGCTCTCATTTTGGGGGAATTTTGCAATAGTTGCCACGCTTGGGAGGCGGGTTGGCAACCGCAATTTTTTTATTCAGATGTTCCATGAGGATGCTGCTGCCCATCTCCTGGTTTTTATTTTCCCTCTGTCGACTTTTACGACACCCACGGGATGAGATGGAGTGATAGATGAGGTGTGAACTCTTAACAGTAGAAATCTTTGCCGGTGGCAGTCTTCCCAGTCCATTATAATGAGGGACTATCTTGAAGGCACATTCACAGAAATATTCTGTGTGACACAGCATCTGTTATGGGCAGACGTTGCACTTACCATCAGGTGAAGTCTCGCTCGTGTCGTTCCTTTCTCTTAAAGGCTCTAGAGTTGTAGATTTTTATAATGATATAAGGTTTCTTTAAGTAAATAAATGGGACAGATTCATGAATAAAAAAAATAAAGACACGATCAATGAATTTTTTGCAAATAAATAATAATCATTTATTTGAACTACGTTGCACCAAAAACCAAACATCCGGTATATACCGCAATAACAAATATCGTTATATCAGCGTTTGATATTTAACTGCGTTAATATTTCAACCGAACCGCGGTGAACCACAACCCGATATTATTTATGTGTCAAGCTTAACATGGTAGGGAGTTACAGATGTCCATTTTGTGCCTTAGCTATAATATGATGAAATACTTAAGTAAAGTTAAAGTAAAGTCTCATTTCTGAGAGGGTTTTGGAGCTGCGAAGAATCCGCCACGCTGCTCCAATGCGGGTTGGCGGACTGCACATGTCTTTGAATTTTTTTTTATTTCTCAAACATGCAGATTTCCTCACGATGTTTTACTTCACCGCCGAGCACGTGGTAAATCAGCACTTAAAATTGCAATTAACAATTTTTGTGGTGCCGGCACCGGGAATCGAACCCAGGTCACTCGCTTACTATGAAATTTAAAGCGAGCGGCTAACCCTTGATTTAGTTGAATTGTTGTCAACAACAATTTTTGATCTAAAATTTCCAAAAGCGGTTCTGTTTTAGCGATATGCTGTTTTTTCTGCCGGTCCCGAAATGCGTGAAAATGGGTATATTTTTCGCATGAAAACCAATATGTTGGATTGGATGCATTCTGGCTGTAGTCCAAGTGCAGATGACCGTTACTTAAATAAAAATATTGCTCCTTCAAATTTCGTTTACGTCTCTGTCGTGAAAACAAATGTATTGGGAAAATATAATCGTTGTTTTTATGCATTGATTTTGTCAATTCATTTTTTATAGAAGAGGGGGCAAACAAGCGAGCGGCTCTCCTGATGGTAAGTGATGATCACCGTCCATGAACATCTACAAAGGCACTTTTGTGAACTGATTGTTGTGTAGCGGTAAAATCTAGAACTTAATCTCCTATACGGTCATATGTCATGCGTCACCCGCCGGTCGACGATACTTTGTCTTAGTGTTGAAGTCGTCAACGCCTGGCCACAAGTTTTGATGTTGTGAAAAGTGGGCTACGTGGCCGGTCTTTGCCCACCCTCCATATAGGAAAAGGCCTGAATGTGTGTATTTATATTCTGTATATTTTAATATAATTCTATTTTTTTACATAATAGTTTTTATTTATTTTACTACACTATTTATTAATTGATTGTTTCACATCTGCCAGAGACGGGCAGCAGCATATTCCTTGAACCTCTCATAAATAAACTGCGGTTGCCAACCCGACCGCCAAGTGTGACAAATAAGGGAAAATATGCAGGAATCCGTCTAGGTAGGTACCACCCCAGGGCCAGTTATTCTACCGTGAAGCAGTAGTGTATAAACATTACTATGTTTCGGTTTGAAGGGCACTGTGAGCTAGCGTAATCACTGGGCATATGAGACTTAAGAACTTATACGAGTATCTCAGGGTGACAGGGCACAGTGTGGTGTCGCACTGAAATTTTCTGGGTTATGCAGCATTTCTTATGGGCAGACGTTGCATTTACCATCAGGTGTTTGGCTTGTTTCATCACTTTATCAAATAAAAAAAATAAAAAACCCTAGAAATGAGAGCTACAAAACAAAAACGTCCCCTAGTCTCCGGCGGCCCCGCTAGTCCTGGCTACGGCAGCGGTCATGGTAACGGCAAGGCAGGGTGCAAAGAATCTCCGGAAGAGGAGATCTTGATACCACCAACGACGACTGGACCTGGCAACATAAAACGCACGTACGCCGAGGACCGACGAGAGGATACTGGAGCTGGAAGAAGAGAAGGTGACCAAGTTACGCGCTGATATGTTTTATTTATAAGAGAGGTGGCAAACGAGGGCTCATCTGATGATAAGTGATCATCGCCGCCCATGAATATCCGCAATACCACAGGAATCGCGGGTGCGACGCTTCTTGAGAGAGGTCTGTGTCCAGCAGAATAGTCTGAATAGTCTGAATTAACGAGCTGATGAAAAAAGTGCAAAAACGCTTGTGTGTGTTTGTTACTACGGAGATACCATAAACTCTTGCTAATATTGAATAATGTATATTTATCAGTTTCGTAACATCGTGGCAAAGTGCCTAAAATGCTAGCCTATCTAAATACGTAGGCTAATGCGTTAGCCGAAGTAATATCGGCTTTCTAACCGCCTGCGGCATCGGCGAGTGGCGTAAAAATGTAGGTAATGTATTCTTGTGAATAAGATATGTTCAATTATAATGAATCATTTTTTCCCGGTTGTAAGTATAAATGGTCATTTAGTAATTTCATATCACAAAAGAGGTTTAGATAGTTTCGTTATGTAGTTTCAAGTAAATGTATGATAACTTTTTCACTGTTTTTGATCTATACCAGTCGAATTGCTTATGTCGGCAGTGTCTGGAATTTTCTTTGTGATAAGTGCACTGCAATGTTGTTGTATTACTATTAACAAAATGAAATATAATATACATACATACATACTAGACTGTATCCCATAAGGGGTAGTCAGAGACTGGGCACTCACTGCAAAAACAGATGACTGCCACAATCCACGTTTCACCAAAACGATATGATGCACTTGGTGTTATATATAGGTGGTGAGCCCATCGTCATCATGCACTGTTGGGTGCACAGTGCAGTTTATTCCTTACTCGCCTTTTACGAGATCCATTGGATGAGATCGAGTGGTAGTATTCTTTTATCGAGCCGCCACCACACGGCAAATATAATATATGTTTCAAATAGCAAACAAATTCAAATCGGGTTAAATTAATTAATAACTGAGTACGTAAAAAAGTTACATATTCGACTCGAGTGTTTTTTTTATTAGATAAACTGATGAAACGAGCAAAACGTTCACCTGATAGTAAGTGCAACGTCTGTCCATAACAAATGCTGTGTCACCCACTAAATTTCTGTGTTACGCCACACTGTGCCCATCACCCTGAGACATAAGTCCTTAGTCTCATATGCCCAGTGATTACCCTAGCTCACAGTGCCCTTCAAACCGAAACACAGTAAGGTTTGCACACTACTGCTTCACTGCAGAATAACTGGTCAGTAACTGCATAGGAATCCTACTACCAGTAAAAAAGCAGTGTGATACAAATATGATGGTGTTTTGTAATAGATTTCAGTAAACATTATTCTTTATTTTAAAAAATAATGAAGCCCCTCAGTATGATTTCTTCTGAATCGCGGGTGCGTTTTTTCATAAATTTCACATGCACAACACAACCAGACCCGAAAACCAACAACATGTGTTTTTGCACAAATGTTGGCACCGGCGGGGATTCTTACCCAGGACCGGCGGCGTAGAAGTCCGGTACTCTGGCCATTAGGCCACGCATTAGTAAATGAAAAAACTGCAACTAAACTTGCTGTTACAAAAACGAACAATGACGTCAAGAAAAATTTATGAAATATAGATTTACTGTTTCAAATGGTCCTTCAAGATAAATCAATCGTAACACTAAAACGTCTTGAAGCGAGTCAGAACGTAAGATTAAGGATAGAAATACCTGTCTCAAGTGAGGGCCTCCACAACTTCAAAATGTCTTATCTTAAATTGTTACAAATTGTAAGATCCAACAAAAATTATATTTTTTGTACCGAAACATAACGATGTGATACCATAATCATTAATATAGCAATGGATAACGAAGGTTATAGATTATATAATAAAGTGACGCCATGTGGTAGCGGCTTAAGAGAATCTACCACCCCATCTCATCCCGTGAGTGTCGTAAAAGTCGACAGAGGAAAATTAAAACCATGAGATGGGCAACAGCATCTTCCTGTAACATCTGAATAAATAAACTGCGGTTGCCAACCTACTTGCCAAGCGTGGTAACTATGACACAATCGCCCCAAAATGAGAGACAATTTTTTGGCTATCTGCGGAGGACTAGTGACAGGCTGAAATGATGATTATGAACTTTGGCCTCTCATAAATTTTTTTGTATGTTTGATTGTAATGATTTCACTCAAAAATTACTGAACTGATTTTAAAAATTCTTTCACCTATATACAACTACATTATCAACGAGTGACATGAGTTGTATTTAAATTAAAAAAAAAACGATATCCTTACGAAAATCGCTATGATGTAACTCAAGGTATCAAAAATTTACAGATAAAAGTGATTATTTGGCATGCGCTGCAAAGACTAAGCCTGGGCGGATCGCTGGTTGTTAATAAACACCTTATTGGAATAAACAATAAGTATTTTTTTGTTTAATAATGGCGTTCAAAAAGCGTGGCAACTACTGACAAAAATCCCTAAAATGAGAGCTACAAAATTTTGTGATATTCTATGCGGGAGGCATATGTTCAGCAGTGGACTAGTGATAGGCAGAAATGATGATGATGATGCATGAAGAATTATAATAGGTGTCTTTATCGATCTGTTAATAGTCCACCTCACTTTTTTCATTAGTGAGTATGATGATAGTGAGGATGATGATGGTTAAATAAAACTTATATAAACAATCAAAACTTTGAATAAACATATAACTTTCACTGGTACGAGCAATACTTTTTGAAACTTTTCATAAAACCTAACAAATAACCGTCTATAAATAATCGCTTATAATGTTAGCACTCGGTCTTCTAGCGTCTATATTTCAGCCCGACTGCGGTGCGGGTCTACCCGGCATTATTTATAGCTTCACGCTCTGCGGGACAGTGCGGATGAGGTGACAAATCTATGCAAACTACTTTTGATTCGAACTTTTGATTTAAGATAGTTTTTTTTTAATGCATAAATACTGTAATCACAGGACGCCGATATAATTCAATATATAATTCAATTTAAAAAAAAACGTGAGTCGTCAATCATAAGTGTAGAAAATATTCGTGACAGATACATGGCCGAATAACCTAACCTAAAATATATAAGAACTTTATAGAGTTAACAGGGACAAGAGTCTTATGTACAAGGTATCTTTTAGTCAGCCGGGCAGACGTTGCACTTACCATCAGGTGAAGTCCCGCTCGTGTCGTCCCTTTCTCTTAAAAGCTCTAGAGTTGTAAATTTTTATAATGATGTAAGGTTTCTTTAAGTAAATCAATGGGACAGATTCATGAATAAAAAAAAAGACACGATCAATGAATTTTTTGCAAATAAATAATTATCATTTATTTGAACTACGTTGCACCAAAATCCATACATCCGGTATGTACCGCAATAACAAATATCGTTATATCAGCGTTTGTTATTTAACTGCGTTAATATTTCAACCGAGCCGCGGTGAACCACAACCCGATATTATTTATGTGTCAAGCTTAACATGGTAGGGAGTTACAGATGTCCATTTTGTGCCTTAGTTATAATATGATGAAATACGTAAGTAAAGTTAAAGTAAAGTCTCATTTCTGAGAGGGTTTTGGAGCTGCGAAGAATCCGCCACGCTGCTCCAATGCGGGTTGGCGGACTGCACATGTCTTTGAATTTTTTTTTATTTCTCAAACATGCAGATTTCCTCACGATGTTTTACTTCACCGCCGAGCACGTGGTAAATCAGCACATAAAATTGCAATTAACAATTTTTGTGGTGCCGGCACCGGGAATCGAACTCGAAATCGTCACTCGCTTACTATGAAATTTAAAGCGAGCGGCTAACCCTTGATTTAGTTGAATTGTTGTCAACAACAATTTTTGATCTAAAATTTCCAAAAGCGGTTCTGTTTTAGCGATATGCTGTTTTTTCTGCCGGTCCCGAAATGCGTGAAAATGGGTATATTTTTCGCATGAAAACCAATATGTTGGATTGGATGCATTCTGGCTGTAGTCCAAGTGCAGATGACCGTTACTTAAATAAAAATATTGCTCCTTCAAATTTCGTTTACGTCTCTGTCGTGAAAACAAATGTATTGGGAAAATATAATCGTTGTTTTTATGCATTGATTTTGTCAATTCATTTTTTATAGAAGAGGGGGCAAACAAGCGAGCGACTCTCCTGATGGTAAGTGATGATCACCGTCCATGAACATCTACAACGGCACTTTTGTCAACTGATTCTTGTGTAGCGGTAAAATCGGGAACTTAATCTCCCATACGGTCCAAATGTCATACGTCACCCGCCGGTCGACGATATTTCGTCTCAGTGTTGAAGTCGTGAACGCCTGGCCAGAAGCAAACGGGGGCTCATCTGATGATAAGTGATCATCGCCGCCCATAAACATCCGCCATATCACAGGAATCGCGGGTGCGTTGCGCGCATTTGAGAAAGGGGGATAACTTCAAATAACCCTGTGTTGGTTATCTGAAGTCCCACTATCGAATAAATCATGACGACCAATCCACAAATGTTCAATTATGTCTCTGTGATCGCTAGAGTGAAAACCGGCAGCGATTACCTAATGGTAAGAGGCGTATTAAATTTGAACGTAAAGCTGGAGAGGTCTCGTCTGGTGAAGTCCATCATGTCCTTGCCTCCCAGCTCGAAATGCATAATCTTTTAGGGTCCGGATAATTAGATGTTTATTATCATTAGATAAGATTAGCCTGGCGTTACAGTAATATGAACGAGAGGCTCGTGGAAACTGTCCATGCTGTGGAGGCAAAGTTTTGCAAGACCCGCCGCACAAAGAGGATCCATATGCTCTCCAACCACACTCTCAATCTCATGGTGGCTAGGTGTGAAATAAGGCTGCGGATCTCAACAAAAGCATCAGCATATCAGCAGCTGCAAACACAGGTCTCCCAATGTATGAGGCAAGATCTACACAACTTCAATACTGCCCGTATTGAAGAAGCGATAGAGCGAAACCAAGGCTCCAATGTCTTTGCCAGGGATTCGTTTGCCAGAATGTTCCAAATGACTAAATTGAAGACCGATAACGGTGGAGTCATTTCCGCTAGATCAGATATTTTAAGGGGGGATCGAGAGATTGTATGGACAGCTGTAAATAGTCGTGACGTGTGGCTCTACCACACACTAGTGTGAGTAACGACCAAACAGTATAACTCGTACGACACTATTCTGATTATATCTAAGATGTCAGTCTATGCGACATTAGTATGGCTCTCAAACAGCTTAAGAATGGCAAAGCCGGGTGAGGACGGAATTACAGTGAAGCTTCTGAAAGAGGATGGAAGAACGGTACTTGAAGTTCTTTTAAGAATTTAATTCCGTCATCCGCAGCGGCGCTACGCTGGAACCGTAGAGTAGAAGTGAGTTTCTCCTGGTCTTTAAGAAGGGCGATAATGCCCTCTTGAAGAACCATATACCTATATCACTACTTAGCCGCGTCTATGTGCTGTTTTCAATTATACCGGATTAACCGTCGGTATATCGTAGTGCTGCAGTGCTTATACAGTAAAGCTACGATGGCTCTCCGAGCACAGACCAGAGGACCAGAGGACGAAAGCGATCCAATTGCAGAAAGGTGTAAGACCGCTCTTCACTGCTGCATCGGAAGATGTCTTCAAGCTACTGGACTGGAAAGGATACGATATTAACATCAATGGCGAATACATCACTCAACTTCTGTTTACATAGTCATAGTGGTGTGTGGCAATAATAACTCCATAGTGTCACCCAACGGCTAGGTCTTAAGATAAACATGGACAAGACGGAGACAGTGTCTAACGTTCATGTCACACCTATATCGGTTTTTGTTGAGACACAGCAACAGAACTAGAGTAACCGACATAGCCCTAAGGATCAGCAGGCTGAAGGGGCAATGGGCCGGCCATGTATCTCGTAGAACCAATAACCGTTGGGGAAGAATGTTCTGAAGTGGCAACCTCGTACCGGCAAACGCAGCGTAGGGCGACCCCCACTAGATGGAGCGATGACCTGCATGGTTTTGCGGAAAGTTGACGGGAGCAGCTGGCTCAGGTCAGCCTTCCCCATAGATTGCCACAATACACGAATCTATGGGAAAGTCTTATGTCCAACAGTGGACTGTAGGCTATAATCGTGAATCGCGGGTGCGTTTTTTCATAAATTTCACATGCACAACACAACCAGACCCGAAAACCAACAACATGTGTTTTTGCACAAATGTTGGCACCGGCGGGGATTCTTACCCAGGACCGGCGGCGTAGAAGTCCGGTACTCTGGCCATTAGGCCACGCATTAGTAAATGAAAAAACTGCAACTAAACTTGCTGTTACAAAAACGAACAATGACGTCAAGAAAAATTTATGAAATATAGATTTACTGTTTCAAATGGTCCTTCAAGATAAATCAATCGTAACACTAAAACGTCTTGAAGCGAGTCAGAACGTAAGATTAAGGATAGAAATACCTGTCTCAAGTGAGGGCCTCCACAACTTCAAAATGTCTTATCTTAAATTGTTACAAATTGTAAGATCCAACAAAAATTATATTTTTTGTACCGAAACATAACGATGTGATACCATAATCATTAATATAGCAATGGATAACGAAGGTTATAGATTATATAATAAAGTGACGCCATGTGGTAGCGGCTTAAGAGAATCTACCACCCCATCTCATCCCGTGAGTGTCGTAAAAGTCGACAGAGGAAAATTAAAACCATGAGATGGGCAACAGCATCTTCCTGTAACATCTGAATAAATAAACTGCGGTTGCCAACCTACTTGCCAAGCGTGGTAACTATGACACAATCGCCCCAAAATGAGAGACAATTTTTTGGCTATCTGCGGAGGACTAGTGACAGGCTGAAATGATGATTATGAACTTTGGCCTCTCATAAATTTTTTTGTATGTTTGATTGTAATGATTTCACTCAAAAATTACTGAACTGATTTTAAAAATTCTTTCACCTATATACAACTACATTATCACCGAGTGACATGAGTTGTATTTAAATTTAAAAAAAAACGATATCCTTACGAAAATCGCTATGATGTAACACAAGGTATCAAAAATTTACAGATAAAAGTGATTATTTGGCGTGCGCTGCAAAGACTAAGCCGGGGCGGATCGCTAGTTGTTAATAAACACCTTATTGGAATAAACAATAAGTATTTTTTTTGTTTAATAAAGGCGTTCAATAAGCGTGGCAACTATGACAAAAATCCCTAAAATGAGAGCTACAAAATTTTGTGATATTCTATGCGGGAGGCATATGTTCAGCAGTGGACTAGTGATAGGCAGAAATGATGATGATGATGCATGAAGAATTATAATAGGTGTCTTTATCGATCTGTTAATAGTCCACCTCACTTTTTTCATTAGTGAGTATGATGATAGTGAGGATGATGATGGTTAAATAAAACTTATATAAACAATCAAAACATTGAATAAACATATAACTTTCACTTGTACGAGCAATACTTTTTGAAACTTTTCATAAAACCTAACAAATAACCGTCTATAAATAATCGCTTATAATGTTAGCACTCGGTCTTCTAGCGTCTATATTTCAGCCCGACTGCGGTGCGGGTCTACCCGGCATTATTTATAGCTTCACGCTCTGCGGGACAGTGCGGATGAGGTGACAAATGTATGCAAACTGCTATTGATTCGAACTTTTGCTTTAAGATAGTTTTTTTTAATGCATGAATACTGTAATCACAGGACGCCGATATTATTAAATATATAATTCAATTTAAAAAAAACGGGAGTCGTCAATCATAAGTGTAGAAAATATTCGTGACAAATACATAGCCGAATAACCTAACCTAAAATATATAAGAACTTTACAGAGTTAACAGGGACAAGAGTCTTATGTGCAAGGTATCTTTTAGTCAGCCGGTCAAGAGAGTCGCTGACGAAAAATGCCTGACATACAGAATATCCCAATGTTCTGCATTGAGCAGTTTGCAACGGCGATATTATGGATCAACAGCTACTGGCCGTTTTGTTGGGACATCATTAGTTTTTCTATGTGGAAATTTTATAATGTTTCCTCACTGTCAAAATAAAACAAGCAGAAACCTTGTTGGTGACAATTTATTTTTTAGACTTGTAGCTGCAAACCTTGACCACTAGACCTTATGGTCCACAGAAAATACAATCGCATTTTTTTTTCAATAAAAGAAGGGGAAAATGAGCTAGCGGCTTCCCTGATGGTAAGGGGAATTCATGATTCTTATTTCCTTAAATACCACTACCGATAATCTAAGTCACAACAATGGTTATTACACTTTATGTAACACTTTAAATCATTTCCTGAGTTAAAATGCGTAGACAGATTGAATTATTGCAGAGCTTGATAGTTAAAGCAAATTTCCGCAAATTAAATTATTGGATGGGTTACCACTTAGTTAGCGTTTATTCTGAAACACCTTCCTGTATTTGTACGCTCATTAACAATTTGATCTGGTCGTATTTTTAGGAGGCACAATGATCGAATGGAATATTTGGAAAGCAGTGATGGAAACTAGTGCCATCAGATCCTGTATTACGAAAAGGCTGGTTTTCTTCTTCTTTGTTGTAAAGATCATATACTTGTCGGTTTTTTTTTCTAATGTACGAGTATTACTTAAGTTATGTAAACAATGATAGCAAATAAAATATGAGTTAAAACGGAGTTTACAATAGTCGTTGATACATCATAACAAAAAAAGTCTTAATTATTTCGAAAAATAATTGTGCAATATTTAATATTTAATCCTCCCAGCAAACCTTGGAGTGAAAAGGATAGCTGATGTGTGAGAGTGAAAGTGTACGTAGAACCAACAGACTAAAAAGGCTTTGTACTTAACAATAAATATATATGACTTATAATTGATAATATATATTATGCATATTTGGTACACTAAGCAAAAAACTAAACAAACATATTAATACATATATACATACATATACTAATATACTTACATATTAAATATACACACAAACATGCTTAACAAATATACAAATAGAACATATTTAAATAAGTGTTAAAATAATTGAATAAACATAATTATTGAATAAAACGCTGTTTATAGCGTTAGAAAAAGTTTTAAAGTTTACCTCAAAGACAAAATCCTTATGCAAAGGTCAAATTTTGCTTAAGTTAACTGTATATAGGGGGGTGCTGTTTCCCTCACTTATGTATAGTAGTGAATGCCGGGTATGGTAGAAGAAGTATGAAAGTAAGATAATTGTTATGGAAATGAGCAGTTTGAGAAGTATAGCTGGAGTGACTCTGATGGACAAGATGAGGAACAGCGTGATGAGTGAACGTTGCGCTATGGTTGAAGAGGTAGTGACAAAGATAGAGAAGATAGAGAGATATAGAAAGGGAGTTGTTTTGGTAGTTTGAACAAGTAGAAATGATGTAATACTAAAAGATTGACAAAACAGATTTTGGATCCGATACAGCGCTACGGATCTCTCACGATAGTATCCAAAACTGACACTGACAATGGGCATAGAACTAAGTCTTTTTTATCAAATTATGTCCCACATTAGGATTTCTCCTGTTCTCATACGCAAAACATCCCGACCCAAAAATTCACGTGTTTTTGAAAACACGTTGGCCCCGACTAGGAATTCTCACCCCAAAACCCGCGGCGTAGAAGTCATGTACTCGTACTAAGGTCTCAGCCAAGCAGTCGTCCAAGGTTAGTTGTATAATAGAAAACATTAGGTGTGTGCGTCACATACACACAAAAATAAATTTTTAGTCGAATTAAAAACCTCCCTTTTCGAAGACGGCTCAAAACTAGCCACTTAATTTTTTTCCATAAAATAGCAACAGAAGTAAAAAAAAAATTTTAGTAGGTTTATTAAGTAGACATAAAATATGTCTACTAAACATTATGTTGCAATAAACTGGAGACTTCCATCCTTTTATAGCCGAATAAGAAAAACGTTAATAAGTACTCTGAGTCAACTCTGAAGTCAACTCTGAAGTCAACTCTGAAGTCAATTCTGAGCCAAGAGAAATAAGGACCAATTTATAGTACCATGAAATCCTTGAGTTTAAGGTACGAGTATATGGTAAGGATTAGCCCATAAATCCTTTTATAATACAGGAATAAACTAGTCGCAGAATCAATGTTGATTGTATGAAGAGTTAGATATTAATTTTGCATGTATAAATGAAATATACAAAAAAATTAAGACATCTGTGAAAAAGGATGTGAACTATCTAAAATTCAAGATATATCTGTTGTAGAATTTCTGAGCTGCGTGGTCACCATAAAATCCATACGCCTTAATACCACAATTATAGTCATAAAAGGTCAAGTAGACAGCAAGGAAAGAAAGTTGGTTTGCTAAGATCCGCTTCCAAAATTTAAAATGGTGTATATTACCTACTTTTGAAGATCACTGCCCTCCCAAACTAATAGTGACAGCGTGAGCTTCTCCCAGATAACCTATAGGACTATCTACCAATACCTACTACTACTTAGAAAATACACATCACCGAAGTCGGGAACACGACCCGTGTTTCACCTCAAAGAGACATTATCAGGTATATCAGGCACGTAATTTTACAAATTAACTTTAAGTTTTTATATTAACAAATATTACAATCAAATTGCTTTGACATCTAAAACTTTAGGTTTCTAATTGCAGCATAGTTGTACTTGCTGTACAATTCAAATGTAGTTTTTTTGATTAAATTCCTTTGTAATGTACACAACCGGGAATAGCAGTTACTCTTAAACCATAATTAAACTTTCCTGGTTTGATTTCATCATTAATGTTTACTGGTGGTAGAATTCTACAGGAGTCCGTCTAGGCAGATACCACCTCAGGGTCGGGTTATTTGCCATGAAACAGTAGTGTGCAAACATTACCGTGTTTCGATCTGAAAGGCACTGAGAGCCACCGAGTAATCAGTTGAGAGAAAGAGACTTAAGAACTGATGTATCAGGAGGATGGGCGCAGCTTTTGTTATGGGTAAACGTTGCACTTACTATCAGATGAACGTTTTGCTCGTCTCGTGACATTGCCGAAAATCAGAAATTTGTGTTTCTGAACAAATGTTAGTTTCGGCTAGGATTTGAACCCCCGAGCGTCTTATTATCTCTTATCAGTAGTCTTATTATCCGACTACCAGGCCACCCTCTAATCGTATAGGATCGGTCGCATATGTTAAAGTACCGTAAGGCACCGTATCCTTGCATGTATTTTCTTCTTTGTTATCGTTTGGAAGTTTAAAGAAAACAGACGTAGGGAAATTCGGATGTTATGCCAAAACTACGGCGACCGTTGCAATACTCGTACAATCAAAGAATTCCTTAATTGAAGAAACAAAAAGAAAACATTATAAGCTAGTGCTTACTCTAAAAAGAAGTCCGTCCCTGAAGTTGCTCTGCGATTTATGTTCTGATTTACCACGTGCTGATTCTGATTTATAACGTCTTCAGGAAACCTGCATGTTTGAAGAATAAAAATATTTTGAAGGCCTGTGAAGTCCGCTAACGCGCATTGAAGCAAAGTGACGGGTTCTTCCTAGCTCCAAAACCTCAAAAATGGGGAGCAGGCCCGTGCTCAGCATTGGTACATTTGTAGGTTGTTACTTTATTATTTTTTTATCTAAACCTATGACATTAAAATTTGCAGAACAAACCCTGGCTCATTACTACATTATATGCTGTAGTGCTTTAAGTATTGTGTATTGCTACGTGATCGTTAGCCTCTACGTTTCTGTACAGCGTCGTTATTTTTTCTCTAAAAAATTTTCAGGTATTTTTTTTAATAATTTGGTATAAATCACAAACATATTGTAAAAATTTAAGATTCGTTCGTCTTTAGGTAGACGTAGTTGACAGGTTTTAAGCTTATATTCAATAGAAGACTTACGAACAAGTCGCAAAGATAAAGCTTCTTCAATTAATTGGCGAAACTTTAGTCATGATTATGTGAACTTGAATCACTTTATATATTAATAGTATATAATACGATGACAACCGCGTGGCCTAGTGGTCAGAGTACCTGACTTCTAAGCCGCGGGTCCTGGGTTCGAATCCCAGCCGGAGCCAACATTTGTGCTAAAACATAAATTGTTGGTTTTCGGGTCTGGTTGTGTTGTGGTTGTCGCCGTGGTCGAAATCGGCTAGGAGAACATCATATAATACGATAATGTTAACTAAGCATAATTAATTACAGTAATTAATTAATCTTAACTGCGCTACTATATATAATTATGCGTAGCATATAGCGTAAGCTATATGTTACCTTACCACACGGCCTCTCCTTGTGTGCTCAACGGACTCCACCGAATCCGCTACGCGGAGGCTACGGGAGCCAAACAAAAGGGCACTGGGAAGTACTAACCTTCTCGGACCTGCAGTAAAATGGAAACAGTCACAACGCTACCAGTCCCGAAAACAAACAACTGGTGTTTATTCACAAACGTTGGAAATCGGCTGGCTGCTGGATCATCCGGCTGGAATTCAAAACCAAGACCCGCGGCGCAGTTCAAGAGGGCTACAACTCGTGCTTAGTTAGCCTTTATACTTGTTTGTAAAATCAGTGACAGAGAATCTTGTGCCTCACTGAGTAATAGAGCATCCATCTCAATTATTTTATGTCAACTAGAATCCAAAATCTGATACTGAGGGCCGTGGAAGGAAGTTTGTCTGTGAAGGGATCTCTTAATTTAAATATTGTAATTAATGATGTTGTCTTTTAATTTGATTTTAGAATGAACAAAGGTATTTGATAATTGGTCCGAATTTCTTATCAGTTTGAGATAGTCAGTAAGGCAATTCTAATTTTGTGACGTATTTGTGTGATTTTAAAAAAACAAATACAATAGATACTGCCATGGTTTGTACAGTTGCAAAGTAAACGAAAATTCTCAATCAATGTAATGTAATTCAATATAATGCTACATTGGTATAATGGTGAAGGAATAGAAATAGTGCTTGATGTGCTTATTTTTATTTTTGCAATTCTATGTAAATCTATATAAACAAAATACTATATATATATTACGCAAAAACTTTTTTAATTGTATTCCTAATACTTCGTCTTTATCTAAAAATTTATTACCAGTACCTTTTTTTTATTTTTTTTATTTCTTTTTTTATTGTATAAAGTGACGAAACGAGCAAAACGTTCACCTGATCGTAAGTGCAACGTCCGCCCACAACAAATGCTGTGTCACCCAGAATATTTCTGTGTGACACCACACTGCGCCCGTCATCCTGAGACATCAGTTCTTAAGTCTCAAATGCCCAGTGATTACGCTAGCTCACAGTGCCCTTCAAGCCGAAACACAGTAATGCTTGCACACTACTGCTTCACGGCAGAATAACTGGCCCTGTGGTGGTACCTACCTAGACGGATTCTTGCATAGGAATCCTACCACCAGTAAACCTTTTTAAAATTAAGTTATTAAAAATGTTAAAGACAACTTCAATGTCGTTGGCTGCAGCAATGGCCCCAACTATAATATAATCTAATAAAATCTTGACTCTAACCCTTAACGCGTGTTAAGTCGTTACAGTAGCTCAGCTTAGTGTTTGCCCTTAAATCATAATCTTAAAGCTATAAAATCCATGTGTAAACATAATGGAGAAAGTTAAAATATAGATTTATATTTTATGACCTATATTCGATAATACCATAATATGTTTTATTTATTTGTTTATTTGATATTGTAGATGCAATGATATTGTAATATGCAATGTTGTCACTATAATGCTCGTAGGAACGCAATGGGGAGTAAGAATTTTTTGACTTATATCAAAATCGCGGCGACGTAGTTCATCAAGTGTCTCGTTTCGTGGCGTCTACCTACCCTTTATATGGGAAAAAGGCGTGACTGTATATGTGTATGTATCAAAAAGAAAACTAATTCAGGACACTGTAAAAAAATGTTAAGAGTTACGCTTGCCTAGGAGTTGGCAACCGCAGTTTATTTATTTAATGTTCCAGGAAGATGCCGTTGCTCAGTAAGACTTCTTTTGTGATACATACACATATACAGTCACGCCTTTTTCCCATATAAGAGGTAGGTAGACGCCACGAAACGAGACACTTGATGAACCACGTCACCGCGTTTTTGATAGATATCAAAAAATTATTTCTTCTTTCGTTTCAACTATGGCAAATTCCCCTCAAAATGGGAGCTACAAACTTTTGTGAACTTGTGAAACTTGTGTGCTTTTGTTTCAGTCTATGGGGGAGGCCTGTGTTCTGCAGTGGACTCGTGATAGGCTTAAATGATGATGATGATGATGATGAAGACATCTAGAACCGAATTTTTAAAATAAGTGCCTTAGCCTGAAAAATTGAAGATGGCCAAGCATTTTATAATTCTTGAAGGGAGAGAAGACTTTCTTTAAGCAATAAATTCTGTGCAGTGATGATGTTCTCCTAGTCGATTTCGACCACAGCCTCAACTTATTACTAACGAGAGCCATCAACTGCGCAGGAGATATTATCGTGCCACAAGTGTACGCGCAAACACAGAGGCACTCACTCGTCCCAACCTTCCCGCGCCCGATGTAACGCTGATGCGATAAGATCGGAAGTAGGTAGTAGACAATCAAAACACAACCAGACCCGAAAAACAACAATTTGTGTTTTAGCACAAATGTTGGCTCCGGCTGGGATTCGAACCCAGGACCCGCGGCGTAGAAGTCCGGTACTCTGACCACTAGGCGACGCGGTAGCACTAGGCTGTGCAGTATGAAAGATGTGAATGAACCAAAATGGGCTTTGCTGCACTTCAAATTTCATTCTTAATTTTTACTTTACATCTGAGAAAATATTCATCATCATCATTTCAGCTTTTCACTAGTCTACTGCTGAACAGAGGCCTCCCCTATAGATTGCCACACAAGTTTGTGGCATTTATTTTAGGGAAATTTTGCAATAGTTGTCACGTTTGGCAGGTAGTTTCAGGAAGATGCTGCTGCCCATATTCTGGTTTTAATTTTCCCTCTATCGACTTTTACGACACCCACGAGATGAGATGGAGTGGTAGTCTTAAGCCGCTACCACAAGGATTGAAATGTGCTATTTAATATATATATGTAATTTTATTACATTAAAAATGTAATGATTTCTTATATTTACGTGAACACTACACATTTAGATTAAACTAATTTTATTGATTTTCAGTCTGTGACCATGTTCTGGATCATCCCAACCATTACATCACATTTGATAAACCACAAATCCTAGCAAAAGAACACCGATTCCTACCAAGGATGATTCGCGAGGCTATTGAAATTAAAAACATCCTAATTTTAATAGAGAAGATGGTTGGGTATTACCACCAGCTTGGGATCCTATAATTAATAAAATGAAATCAAAAACCAAGCATACCACTGCAAGACTTCAAGTTACAGTTAGCTCTTTCTGCGTAGATCGGGCCAAAATAATAATTAAAAAGCTGAAGGTACTCCGGATTAACTATGACATCAGGACATCTGTCAAATCAGTCCTCCCGTGATCATGGGTGCTGTAAAGCAATCGAAACGTCGGGTTATAAATAGTAAAATTAAACGCGATAAAATCTGAATAATTGGTTTCATTTAAAAATTAAAAAGGTTTTGTAATAGTTTTGTTTTTTAATTTTCTAACTTAAATTCTTTCCGAATTCAACGAAGTTATCAACACAAAAGAAGTCAACTTGGCAATACTCCAAATCCCAAACACAGACTCTTGAAAAATGGTACGTTTTGCTTGTGAACGTAGACCTATTTAATATTACAGTCTATAAATGCACTATGCTAGTGTTTTCAATTATGTTAGTATTTTTTTTTTCATTGGTCATAGTGACTATACGAGCAAAACGTTCACCTGATGGTAAGTGTAACGTCTGCCCATAGCATATGCCGTGTCACGCAGTACAACTCTGTGTGACACCACACTACGCCTGTTGCTCTAGCATATCAGTTCTTAAGTCTCATATGACCAGTGATTACACTAGCTCTCAGTGCCCTTCAGACCGAAACACAGTAATGTTTGCACACGGCAGGAAACGTGGACATGTCGTAGTCCTACTGAGTATTGTCGGTCTGGTTATTTTAAGAAGTCATTAACATTACATCAATTATTTGTTAATCTTACGGAAACGAACTTCGTTGTCAGTGTAATTTTATGAGTCTTTATTGTTTTCCACATTATTTCACTGCAGTGATTTAGGTAATTACTGCTAGTTTGCAACTGAATGGTTCAAGTTTCCGCTGTAATGGGTGTGAATCGATTTTACGGTATTGTCTACAGTAGCTTCGCGTTGCTCTTGAAGGCATGGGTAGTATCGGGTGGAATAATTTCATTAAATAACGATTAATACACATTAACAATGAAAGTTAACGCAATATGGATTTACTTCAGCATTTAGCTAACTAAGTACAAATTATATTTTAAACATCCTCTTCTTTTGCAAGCTATATAAAATTTTGGACCAGTATCACCTCAAAAGCAACGGTACTTGACGAAAGGATACATGCGAAGACAATCCCTCTATGAATTCCAATAGTTGATCCCCGAAGACAAAATTCTAGGGAAGAGAAGTGTAAATGGCTGGATAACAATAAGGAATCGACCGTATTACGTTACCGGCATCTAAAGAACGCAGTACTTAATTGCAAGAAGTTTTTTCGACTGACCTCCGAACTTCAATATAAAGATTGCAGCTGAGGATGATGAAACTGATAGATGAAATTTAGATAGATGGACGGGAGAAAATGCCTAAAGGCATTAAGTCCGCTCTTTGTAGACTTTTATTGTAAAGGAAGCACTAAAGATTTAAATCAATAAATAAATAGATATACAGTTTTTTATATTGTTGTAGGCTGTACCTCCGTGTACGTATTAATTTGAGCTACCGCTGAGGTGCTAAAATCTTAAGGCATACTCTGTACCGCCAAAAATGATACTGAATTACCCCCACAATTAATGAACTTAGAGTTAATTAGTACCTATTTCCTGAACACACCAGGTTCTTGTAGCGTCACCATATCGAACCGTACGTATTTTGAATTTCATAGATGCAACTCCGTAAATTTTTTACTTAAGCCGATATCTAAAGACGCTGTCTTAAAGAAAACTAAAACACTTTAAAGTCTGATGCACTAGGAGTGGATGGTATCGAGCTTAATGTGATACTGATGACTCTCCTTCAATGTTTGGATAATATAACTGCAAAAATTATGGATCAATTGCTCAATGAGCCCTCTTACACAGAATGCCCACCCAGATGATGATAAACTTTTGCGGCCTATAAGCTGACTGCCATGCTTAACAAAAATTCTCGAAAAAGTGGTATATCAACAAGTGGCACCTTATCTAGAAGATAACTCTTTTTACCTGATCTTCAATCAGGTTTCACAAAGGGACCGAGTACTGCTACTGTGCTTTCTGATGTAGTAAGTAACATATTGGAGGCTCATGACGCAGGTACATGGACGGTGCTTGTCTTATTATACTACTCCAGGGCATTTGATACGATAAATAAGATGTTACTTTGGTCCAAAATGGCTTTTATGGATTTGACCTCAAAACGGTAAAGTGGTTTAACAGGTACCTAAGCGGACAGTCACAACAAGTCATAATTCTTAAAGAAAATGGACAAAATGCATATCATCTCTAACGCAAGCTACGAGAGGCGTACCCCTGGGATCGATTTTGGGCCCTGTGCTCTTTGCATTGTATACTTCGGATATTGGGAGATGCTTTATATAAGTAAATATCATGTATATTCAGATGACGCTAAGATTTATACTTCTTTCAAACCCACTCATACTGATAAAGCGATACAGGGCCTTAATAAAGATTTGGAAAGAATACTGAAATGGTTTTCAGTATTTTTTCCAAAAAATATATTCTTAACTTGTGGCACGAAACAACAGATAGAAAAAATAAATGAATTTGATCCAAAAGTTTGTATTAAAGCCGTGACATTGAAGAGGAGGGTTAAAGGCCCGTAATTTAGGAGTTATAGTAAGTTCTGACCTTACATTCGTAGATTTTTTCTCTTTGCAGTTTTATTATTCTTTATATTTTTTTCTTGTGTTATGTATACCTATACCATGTATTATGTGTGTAGATGTAAGTGTCGGAATAAAAGTCATTATGTCTAGGTGTGGTTGCGTTTTTTCTCCATTACAGATATAGGTGCAACAATGATAATATTTAAAGAAGAGATAAGCATAAGAGATATGCATTAGCCGTGGTAGCTCAGGGGCCAGGCGCACGACTATAATTTCGATGCCTAGTAGCTCTAAAATTGTTCTGCAATTTTTAATGCTGATTTACCACTTGCTGAACAGTGAAGGCAAATATCGGGATCGAAGCTGAAGAATACAAATATTTCGATGACATGTTAATTCCTCCAATCCGCATTGGAGCAGCGTGGCGTACACTTCCTGGCTCCAAAAACCTCTCACAAATGAGATAAGGCGCAGGCTCAGCAGTGAGACATTTAAGGGCCGATACTTTACTTTACTTTTCTAAATTTGAAAAAATGAAAATAACTGCTACTTACTATAATACAGCCAGTAAAAAAAAAATTATATAATAAACATGTACATTTAGAACCTTAAACGATGAGGCCTTAGACCCCGGAAAATTATCTACATCTTTAGTATTTTTTTTTTAAGTTAGTCGTAGAAAAGTTTTAAATTAAATCTTTATTGCTTCCCTACTCCTCCTGAAACACTCAGTGACTTTTATAAACAAAAGGTTGTAATAAAAATGCAAAGAGAATTAAAAGTAATTCAAATTCCTAATTCGCAGCCAGTTTAAGACAAAATGCATAGTTCGCAGTTTATCTCGTTTAGTTAGCGCCATTTTTAATCATTGCGGCTACGAAAATTTCCGGATATTTACAGAAAATTCAAGAATTTTCTACGAATTTCATGTTATACAATTCAGGTTGGAACGTCGCATTGTGAAAAGTGTTTCATTCGAATTGCATTTTCTTGTTGAAAAGGAAAACATTTACTTAATTTTTCTAAACAATTTTACTTTTATACATATATTACTTACATATAACTTACATTTATTTACTTTATTTATTTATTAAGGATAACCAAAAGGACTTACAATAAAGCATGCGAAAAAAAATTGATTTATAAATACTAGGTTAATTGTACATCTAATTACAGGTTATCACGACGTGCACAATTACTGTTTGCTTACATCAACTGCTTATGCATACAAAATGTAACAAATTTAATCATAATTGAAAAAAAAAAAACGTCGATACTAATTACAGGTCATAACAATATTGTGAAAGAGATGATAATCAATACAGTACAATAATTCAAAATAAATAATACAATATAAAAAAAATTAAATGGTTTGATTTTAAAAGTGAGTCAGTCAAAGAGAATCCAACATGTACAGAAAAAGCTTGTTTTTAAAAACCTGTAAACTGTCGTTAGTGATATCCAACTCTTTGACTCTCGATGACAGTTCATTATACAATCTAGGTAATCTAGTTAACGGTGCATTTTTCCCCAGGTTGGTTTTATGTCTTGGGACACGAAATAAAGGTACTGACCTTCTGGAAATTCTAGAGGGAATATTAATATTAATCTTACCTGTGAGAGTAATCGAGTCAATTTTGTTATTGATCAATTTGTGAAAAAAAGACATATCTATTATATCTCTGCGCAAGTGCAGAGGCAACATACGAAAAAAATTCAGTTTTTCGTTATGTGACAAAGACAAGTTGCATACTTTGTAGTGATGTATAATAAATCTTAGGAGTTATTTTGCACATTTTCTATCCTACTGCAGTGCACTTTATTTTGCGGATTCCAAATTATAGAACAATATTCTAATTTACTCCTTACAGAACAATTGAATAATTTGAATATTGTCGCAGGCTTCCGAAATATTTTCAAGTTCCTAAGTACAAAGCCCATAGATTTGTATATGGAGCCTATTACATGGTCTACATGATTTACAAAACTTAGTTTTGAATCTAATATTATGCCGAGATCCCGTAACTTCTCGACTTTAGTTAGCGGTTCTTGATTTATGTAGTATTGACTATGTGTGTATTATCTTTTCCGTGTAAATTGTATTAAGAAACACTTTTTAGAGTTGAGGTGCATACTATGTTTATTACACCAATCAACAAGGTTATTGATGTCGTTTTGGAGTTATATTACATCTGATTCATATTTATTATATTACGAGTAATACTCGTATAATCTTGAGATCTTCCGCATACCGGAACACTTTCCAGTTTGTAAAAACATCATTTACACAATCCATAAAAATATTAAAGAAAATAGGACCTAAAATTGAACCCTGTGGAACGCCAGAACACGGAGTAAATGATGCAGACTGATAACCGTCAACAACAGTAGTACATGTACGAAAACGAAGATAAGTTTCACACCAATCCAATAAGTGTCCAGTGATTCCAAATTTTCTCATTTTATCTAGAAGTATTGTGTGGCTGACTTTGTCGAAAGCCTTTGAGAAATCTGCGTAAATTGCATCTACTTGCTCACCCTCATCAACAAACTTTAGTAAATCTGTAACGTATGTGACAAGATTAGTCGCATTAGATCTTCCAGATATAAAACCGTGCTGATTTGTACTAAGACTTGTTACATGTCTAAATATGAACTGGTATGATGATATGAATATGAACAATTCTTGATTCCTTCCATAAAGAAGGAAATATCCCACTCTTTAAAGATGAGTTGAATATTATGCACAATGGAAGGGTCAACGCGTCAGCACATTTATAGACAAACATGGATGGAATATTGTCTGCACCAGAACCTTTTGAACAGTCAAGTCTTTTTAATTTTGTTAGGATATATTCTTGCGACAGATAAAAATTTCCTATATATGACGCCGTTTCAGATGTTTCAGTGACTATATTTCCTCTATCTAGCACGTAAACAGAGGAGAAGTGTTTAGCGTAAGTCACATATATCTTCACGGTTATTAGCTGTTCCGCCGTGTGGTAGCGGCTTAAGAGATTCTACCACCCCATCCCATCCCGTGGGTGTCGTAAAAGTCGACAGAGGGAAAATCAAAACCAGAAGATGGGCAGCAGCATCTTCCAGGAACATCTAAATAAATAAACTGCGGTTGCCAACCCGCCTGCCAAGCGTGGCAACTATGGCAAAATCCCTCCAATATGAGAGCTACAAACTTTTGTGGCTATCTATGTGGGAGGCCTATGTTCAGCAGTGGACTTTTGATAGGCTGTAACGACGATGACGACGATTAGCTGTTATGTCACTCAACTCCATATTAACTGGATACGTACTGGTTTTATTACGCATGTTCTTTATGTGTGCCCAGAAATATTTTGGGTGTTTCGATATTTCGGTCTCTATAGAGGTAATATAATTGTTGTAACATTGTTTTAAAAGTTTCGAGCGATCATTACGTAAGTACTGAAATTCTCGACGATCAAGCTGGTTGTTATATTTTTTTATTTAATGTGATACTTATACTTTTTTTAAAACAATAAATTAGGCCTCTGGAGTACCACACTCGATAAGAGGAAGGTTTCTTTTTAGTTATTTGGGACATGTTCATTGATTATTTTTCGGAGAATTACATAAAATCTATCTAACATGCTGTTAACATTGTCCTGTAACGCTAATTCTTGGAGCCAGTCAACACTGTTAAGTGACGCTATTACATTGGATATGGATATTTTTTAACATCAACCATCTGATTACTGCACAACACAAGGTCAAGAATAGAATTTTTTATTTTATGGATCAAATTATACTGTAATAAGCCGTTTAATGCTGTGAAGTCAAGCAGATAGTTGATGAGAGAGCAGTCTTTAGGGTTTAAAACGGTTGCATGTGTGCAATTGGGATCTCGAGTCCAAGTGATGCCGCTGAGGTTGAAGTCGCCAATGAACAAGAATTCATTTTTGTTAGAATTATATGTCAAAATATTATTGTTAGCCTTACTAACAAAGTTTTCAATTGAATTCTTGTTCACGTGTGGAGGGAGGTACACCGAGCATATAACGACTGTATTTGATTTCCCTGATCCCATATCTACAGTAAACCACAGATCTTCGCAATCACTTTCCCAATCTGGAAGTGGTTTGGAACTTAGATGATTACACACCGCTATAAGAACACCGCCACCTGTTTTTTATAGTTTGAAAAGTTTGATGTTTCCCTGTCTCGCCTATAAATAATATATCGGTCATCAAGAATCTCAGAGTCAAACACACTCCCACAGAGCCATGTTTCAGTTAAGACAATAATATCATAGTTATTATTAGCCACTTGCAAACATACGTTATACAGATTTGAATTGAGCCTTCTTACGTTTTGATAATAGCATGTTAAACCAGTCAATTTTACTTAACTATTAATTCAGACACCTGACCATAAACATATCAATTTAAAGTTAACTAAGACGGTTAAGTACATCTATACCACTAACATAAATATATTCAGTGTTCTCCGATTTGCGCATGTACACACGGCCATTTTTAATCCATACAAAACGATAGCTGAATTTTTTCGCCCTGTGTCTTGCTTCTGCATGCAGTGATTTAATCGCCAGTGATAAGTGCTCGCATACGTAAACAGGTTTTTTGTTTCCACTTATGCCTAGATGACGTGAGATGGTGTTTAATTTTTCTTCTTGATTGATTGCCTTTTTATTGACCGTCATGATTGCCGCAAGAAAACAGTCGGGTATCCGGGGGCTGCTGAATTTCGTAATTACTGAACGAGGACGATGACTATCTTTATTTAATTTCATTATTCTCTATTGCAACTCAATATGTTAACGACGTAATGATTTTAGTTTTGCTACTTAATTCCTGCTTTACATCTTCGTATTTTTGTTCCAAAAAATTTATAGATGTGGTTATGTCTGACATGTGATCGAGAACCTCTTTAGTTTTTGCATAGAATTCATCCATAATGTTCGTCTTAAAGTCTTCCAAAATTAGTTTTAATTCTTGTTTAATTATGTTTCTAACTTCCTTAAATATTTCATTAGAGTATAATAAGTTATTACTTACTATACTCTAATGAACTTATTAGTCATCGCTACTCTTTCTTGCTTCGTGTTCCTTTTTTCCTTGGGTAACATTATTTTACGAATCATTCTTGTTTAATGTTGTACTAGTATTCAAAACATTTCTCACGGCAGTGTCGGCATTGTCAGATTTAGGTCTAGAGCATGTAGGACAGAACCAAGTATTTTTGTAATCTTCTGACAACTCCTTGTAGAATGTGTTCGATACGCTGACACAGCAGTAGTGGTACTTTTTCTTGCATAATTGACATACTAGAATTTCTTTCGAACTTAATTGACGCGTACAACAAATTGACGCATACAACAATATTATTACATACATATATTATTTAAATTACACCTAGTGATGTTTTTCACCACACTAGCTAGGATAACCGACCGTAGTACGAAACTCTTAGCAATTTAGCCACTATTGCCTGTCACTGGTCGTTGTCATATTAGAAATGGAAATTTCGCCATCAGATAACGTTGGCAGATTCCTTAGCAGCGATTATTGTGAGATCGGTATTTTAAATTTTTATAAGATTCCATGCACTACTTTTTAATAAGCTTACTTTCAAACATAAAGCTTATCAGAAGAAAGCAATAAAACTTCCTCCGGCCTGAGGTACCCCGGATTAACTATGATATCAGGACCTCTGACATCTCAGTCCCCCGTAACCATGGGTTCGAGTGCTGTAAAGCACTCGAAACTTCGGATCTTAAAAATTAAACGCGATAAAATCTCTTAAATTAGTTTTATCAAATACAGCACATTTATTCGCATACATGCAAGAAATCATTATATGCAACTAAAATTTCAAGAAAATCAGAAAAATATCTCTTATTTCGATTAATTTATAAGTTACCATTACAGATTTACAATGTTTGTACTTTAATCCTTACAATATAACATTTAAGCTATAGAACCCACCGATGAACCGATGACTGTATGTATGTCTGTAAATCGCACCAACGATACATTAGAAATCCTTTTGCGGGGCATTGTTTATTAAAAGAAAAAAAAAGAACATTATTATATGTGCACTGTGAATTTCTATTGTGCACTTGTCCAGAGATGCGCTTGTTTTTTTTATCCAGAACATTCCAGTCATGTGTTGGAACTACACTGCATACTAATGATTAAAATGTTGTTAAAATTATATTGATATTATTATTCCACGTTTTGTTCGAAATCCAGTGGCTTGCGATAATCGCATATCATAACATCGACCAATTTTCAATAAAGCTCAGATATAAACTGAACTAATTCCGATTAATCTACGAATTACAAAATGAACGCATTATTTCGCTGTGTGTTTATTGGGTAAATCTGATTGCTTTAATGGTTTTTACTACTCATATATGCAATTACGGATTTTTTTTCGGTTTTATTCTACGTCAGTCTGTCAATAATCCATCGAGCGTTGGCCTCTCCTAAGAATAGGAATTTCCTTTAATATTACCCTTGGCTAGGGGATTGGTGATCGCTGTACCATACTGCTGTGCATCACCGATCTGTGTATTTTCAGATCTGGCATGGTTACTCCACTATCTGATAGAATCCGTTTACTGGTGGTAGGATTCCTATGCCTTGTTAGGTTTTGTTAGGTTTTTCCCATGTCTTGGTAGGTTTATTTTATTGCATTAAGTGAGGAATCGAGCCAGACGTTTACATTATGTAAGTGCAACGTTTGCCCATATAAAATGCTATGTCACAAAGAAAATTTCTGTTGGCACCGTTCTGCGCTCGTCACCCTGAGACATAAGTTCTTGAGTTTCATATGCCCAGTGGAAAAACACAAGTTCTCGCTTCAGCCCGACATAGTTCCACTGCTGAACATAGGCCTCTCCCATACATTGGGGTTATTTTACCATAGTTGCCACTCCACAGTACTATTTTTATTCAGATGTTCCAGGAAGGCGCTGCTGTAGATCTCTTGGTTTTCATTTTCCCTCTGTCGATTTTTACGACACCCACGAGATGAGATTCTTTCAAGCCGTACCACACTAGCTCTCAGTGCCCTTCAATCCGAAACACAGTAATGTTTGCACTACTACTGCTTCACGGCAGAATAATTGGCCCTGGGGTGAGCTATATAGACGGATTCTGTTAGTGTTGTCTATTAGTGTCGTTCAGACCGAAACATAGTACTGTATGCACACTGCTTCTAGTTGGCAACTGTTTTTGTGGTAGTACCCATCTAGATGGATTCCTGCATAGGAATCCTACCACCAGTATTCTTTTTAGTTTCATGCGAATACAAAATCATTTGTTGTACATGATGGAATGAGTGTTTTAATAAGGACTGAAATTTCATCTTCATGGTTTTATTTATAAAAAAAATATTTCGGATAGATTTATAACACTAAATAATTATATAACTAATTAGGCCTACTAAACGTATTATAAAGTTCCGCTATGGGATACTTCAACATGGTTATGTTGTTAGTCCTCACAAAATTTCATATCTACGTAGATATGAAATTTGGTGAAACATCTGTGAATTTGTATACATTTTACTGCAAACTTCTGTCAAAAATAAGTATTCTGTCTGTAACAAGGTTATAAACCTTATTTTTTTTTTGTCAATGAGACCGTTACATAATAAGCTATGCATTTAATTTTATTTATTGCATTGCATTTGCATGAATTTTACTTAGCCGATAGGTGTCCGGCGGAAAAGAATAGAATAGCCTTTCCTACCGAGTTGTCGTAACAGACGACTAAGGTATTGTACGGACTGTCTTAATTTGTGCAAATTAACACCATAATATGTAATACTATTATACTATTCGTGGGAGAGTCAGGATTTTTTTTGACTCATACCAAAATAGCAGCCACGTGGTTCGCCGCCCGTTACGAAAAATGGACTACGTCAGTGGTCTCCTGGTTACTCCTTATATGGGAAAAAGGCGTAACTATATGTATGTATGTATGCTAAATTTATAATTAAATTAAAATTAAAATATTTGGCTTCTCCGCCGCGGGTTGCGGGTTCGATTCCCGTACGGGACAAATATTTGTATAGTCTGCAGATAGTTGTTCCGGGTCTGGGTGGTTTGTGCATGTGGAATTTATGTCTGTAAAACGTACTCACGACACCGGAGAATACCTACTTTGGGGCATCGTTTTTTTCTTAAAAAAAAAAAATATTGCGTACGGCTAAATGTCTAAATTTCGTGACGAATGCGTTACGAACACGAAAATCGTTTTATAGCATTCTGATAGCATTAAATTGTCAGTTGGTTTATAAATCCGAGGGTTTTATATACATCCTGTAGCGGAAGTGTAAAAGAATCCGTCACCCAGTTTCGTCCCATGAGCGTCGTAAAAGTCGACTGAGGCAAATTCGCCTTTTCCCTATATGAATAGTAGGCTGAGACCACTCACGTAGCTCAATTTTCACTCTCGCTGTAAACTAGACGTTACGGGTGTCAAACCACGTCGCCACCATTTTGGTCATCATCATAATCATCATCACTTCAGCCTATCACTAGTCCACTGCTGAACATAGGCCTCCCCCCATAGATAACGACAAATATAGATAACGACAAAAATTTGCATTTCATCATTTTGGGGGGATTTTGCCAAAATTGCCACGCTTGGTAGGCGGGTTGGTAACCGCAGTTTATTTAATCAGATGTTCCAGGAAGATGCTGCTGCCCATCGCCTGGTTTTATTTTCCCTCTGTCGACGTTTACGACACCCACGGGATGAGATGGGGTGGTAGATTCTCTTAAGCCACTACCATTTTTTAATCTACCATTTTGGTACGAGTGAGTTGTCAAATTGTCCGAACAATGCCTTAGTCGCCTCTTACGACACCTTGGCAGCACCAAGCTCAACTAACTATCTCAAATATCTCTAGCCTTGGAATTCCTAGAATAGCGGCGGTCTGCAACTTCTTGTACTTAGACAGCGTGGTGATTACAACGAATCCTCGAAATTCAATCAATAAATTTCAGCAATACATACCATGCCATGCCATGACGATCGCATGACCACTAGGCCATGCGATCGTACACCGAATAGTCCTCTTGTACCGAAACTTTTATCAGCGATCACTTGACCCTTATGCCATAGCTATATACCTAGACAGACGAGGCATAGCACATCTTTAGCATATATTTTAAGTTTAGGTTTGTTCAATCTATAAATTTTAATACATATCCTCTATGTTAGTTGTAAATTAATTGGTGGCAGCCTCAGAAATAAATATAAATTTACTTTAGTTATTGTTGCCGCTTTTACTCACTTAGCTAACGATTTCATAAGACGACAAGTGAGTAGGATTGTCTGTGCTGGCATCTATGAAACTGTTCTGCAGTTGTAAATGCTGATTTGTCACGTGCTCGGTAATGAAACATACTGAAGAAAAATTAATATCTGAGGAAAAATATATTTCATGGACATGTGAACAGTCCGCCGCAGCGTGGCTCTTTCCAGCTCTTTCCAGTTCCGCTCTTTCCAGCTTCACAGCCCTATCAAAAACATTAGAGAAGGCCTGTTTTCAGGAAGGAGGTCTGTTTCTTATATCATCATCATTCATAATTTCAGCCTACCTATAGTCTACTACTGATTATGGCCCTCCCCATAGATTGCCACTAAAGTTGGTATCTCTCATTTTGGGGGGATTCTGTCATAGATGCCACGCTCAGGCGGGTTGTCTACCACACTTTATTTTTCAGATGTTCAGTGAAGATGCTGCTGCCCAGATAGATGGGCTTGATAACCAGGAGATCCTGCTTATCATTTTCCACTGTCCACACTTACGACACCCATGGGATGAGATGGGATGGTAGATTCTCTTAAGCCACATGGCAACTACTGTTTCCTTCCTTTTTTTAATTGGTTAATATTGCTAAGGTTCGTGATCAAAGATTTTCTAATGTAATCTTTGATTGGGAAAAAATATAAAAAACATTAGCAAGCAAGATTTTCTTTTTTTTTAAGAAGGGTCGACCAATAAAGTTAAGGGGTACGACAGCCTTCATGATATGCCATAAACCAACAAAGGGATCGCGTAAACCATATCCAAAGTTATTAACTTTAGATTGCAATAAACTGAATTGCGCCATGCCTTTACAGCAGAATTAGGAGACGTAACAGAGTATACAAAAAACAATTTTCCCTCGAAACATCGAACAATCAGCCTTAATGCTCTACGGTTTAGGATAATTTTGGTGGTTTTACTTGAAGCAAGGGTGTTGTGTTTATGGCAGTGTTTAGTAGGATAATATCGTTTTTTTATGTGGTAAGAATGACAGGCTTACGCTTGGCGTATATTTTAAATTTTTTTTTTGGATTTTGCGATACATGTCATCACTTTGGATTGCAGATTTGTGGTGACATTAATTTATAAATACGAGTATAGGTAATCACGTACTTTACGTATGGTTATGAAGTTAATGGCTATACCAACTGTCGCTTTATGACCCTTTATTATAATATTTATGTATCCGCAAACATGGCATTGGTCATATTATAGACAAAGTAATGACAATGTTAAGCACTTTTTGATGAGAAACATCTGTTGGCGCGCGTTGGTGGTAAGACCAACTCGTGTTTTTAGAAGGAAATATAAAGCTCAAATCAACGTTGCATCCATAAAGAATGGTTGTATCATTGTTATTTAGAGGAAATAAAAGGGTTATAGCGTATCTTTTCATTAACATTAGATTTTGAAATTACATTTCAGCACCAAAAAATTAATAAAATGAAAACCGATCAATTTACATGATTATCGAAGTGACTAACTAGTTAATTGCGAGATCAATTGATGTCACTCTTTTCAATGCATTAATGATCGAAGACAAAAATCGCATTTTTTTCACATTGGCTTAAATAATGATTTTGTGTTATAAGTTGACACCATGCCAATATTTTTAAACGACGAGTGATGCGATATTTTTATTTTACTCCATATTTACTCAATGGTTTTATTTTAATTATTAATATATTTAATAACCATTAATGCCCAGGTTTCACATCTGCCGGATGTCACATGATGGTCACATTATAATTTATCTTGGACTTACAAATTCTTATAAACTTTATTTATATTATTTAGTAGTATTAATTTTGTAGTCAAAAGTACTCGCAACCGACGAGCTTGTATGAACACGCTAATGATAGTAGAAGAAGCAAAAGATGTATGTCAGGATCGTAGGAAGTGGAAAGATGTGGTCTCTGACTTCTCCAATGGGAAAGAGGCGTGACTGTGTACGTAATTTATTTATTTATTTAAGCTTTTATGCACATGTGGTGAATATGGCGGACTTAATGACTAAAGGCATTCTCTACCAGTCAACCATAAGGCAAAGCAGAGAAAAACATAATTTGATAGGCGGTGCAGCGAACAAATAACAGAGTAAAAAATAATTTATTATCTATAAACATAAATACATAAAATATATACATAATTATACCAATACATACGTATACATGTATATATACACATACATACATACATTATAAGTAAACACACATACACACGAATAAGAAAGAAAAATAGAATTCATACTTGCAGCGAATTTTAAAAATATTATAATTAAATAATAATTTAGTAGTTATATTTATCATTTTACTGTAAGTAAGAAAATATTTTTTTTTATTTTAGTTTAAACAAAATAGGTATCTACCTCGACTATTAAAAACAAGTTTTTAACACTGATGGAGCTGTGTTGGAGATTTTCCTGTATAACACAATACAAAAAGAAATATCAACGAAAAAATAAAAAAAGCAGTTTAGTTCAGATATGCTAGATATAGTGCGGTGAGGGGGATTGCGGGTAGACCCACAGAACTACTTTTTCGCAAACAGGGTGGCTGTTTGCGAAAAATCCAGGGATGCAAGTAAATAAGGGTCGTGCTTTATGACAGTGCACAAAAGAAAACTATGCAGGAATCCGTCTAGGTAGGTGCCAACCCAGGGCCAGTTATTCTGCCGTGAAGCAGTAGTGTGCAAGCATTACTGTATTTCAGTTTGAAGGGCACTGTGAGCTAGCGCAATCACTGTGCATTTGAGACTTAAGAACTAACTTGTCAGGGTGACGGGCGCAGTGTGGTGTCACACAGGTATATTCTGGGTGACACAGCATTTGTTGTGGGCGGACGTTGCTCTTACCATCAGGTGAACGTTTTGCTCGTTTCGTCACTTATTACAATAAAAAAATATATATATATTAAAAGACTTACACTCTCGTGACGATATCCTCAAAACTTTTCAATTGATTTCACGATGAGGGATAATAAACATTAACTAGATTACCTTTGTGAATATTTCGCAGAGTATTATGATCATTAACAGTTGGTGCCATCTACCTACTTTAAAGGATGTAAACATCTCCACCCGACAGCGGTTGTGCATGTTAGTGGTCAGATTGCCAACAGATGGAGCTTTCTACAATTAAATTAATCAATTCAATCTTGAGAAGAAAGGTTCCCAAGTGGCAACCTCGCACCGGCAAACGCAGTGTAGGGTGACGCCCCACTAGATGGAGCGACAACCAGCACGGTTTTGCGGGAAGCCGATGAATACAGGTGGCTTTAGTTTCAATCTATGGGGGAGGCCTATGTTCAACAGTGGACTATGATAGGCTAAAATGACGATGATGATGTATCTATATTATCAATATTTATTAACGAAAACATTAACTTTAATACTCATTTACTGCACTACCATATCAATAATTAAGTTTGATACACTATTAAGAGAGATATTTCATACTGACATTGAAATACATATGAGAAATAGTGTAAATATGTAGATGTTAAGTAAGAAATATTACAAGTTCTAAGCTTACACTTAACATTTCAATACATATATTATTAATAATTAGCCGTGGTAGCTCAGGGGTCGGAGGCTCACCTTAAATTGCATAGTATGCGTGTGATCTCAAACATGATAAGGGACCTGTGCTCAGCAGTGGGACATTTTTAGGCTTAGGTTACTTTTAAATGAAACTAATTTTACGAATTTTTATCGCGTTGAATTTTATTATTTGCTTTACAGCACCCATGGTCACGGGCGGACTGAGGTGACAGATGTCCCGATGTCATAGTTAAACTAGAGTACCTTCAGCTTTTAAATATTATTCTTGGTCCGATCTACGCATAAAGAGCTCCCTGTGTCTTGAAGACTAGCAGTGGTATGCTTGGTTTTTGATTTAATTTTATTCATTATAGGATCCCAAGCTGGTGGTAATACCCAACCATTTTCTCTATTAAAATTAGAATGTTTTTTTATTTCAATAGCCTCGCGAATCATCCTTGGTAGGAATCGGTGTTCTTTTGCGAGGATTTGCGGTTTATCAAATCTGATGTAATGGTTGGGATGATCCAGAACATGGTCACAGACTGCAGACTTCCTGGAGCGACGTGCTTCACATCAGCTATATGTTCTTTTACGCGGGTTTTAAATGATCATTTTGTTTGCCCTATGTAAGAGAGACCACATTCACAATCCAGCTTGTACACTCCTGCATCTTGTAGAGGGATGTTACACTTGACAGATAGGAAAAACTGACTTATCTTCTTCGGCGGCTTGAAAAATGTTCTTATGGAAGCCCGCGTCAAGATATAGCCAATCTTGTCCGTGACTCCTCTGATATATGGTAGGACTGCAGGCACACGCTCGACTGTGGCCGGCTTCACTCGGTCACTGAGGTTACTTTATCAAATATTCGCATCGCATCGTCATTCGTCGTATTATTGGACGTAAAGGAAGGCTGAAATTAATCAGGATAGAGATTGCTTAATATAACTTCACCCTTGTCGGTGGCCAAAAATACTTCACTATAAAGTAAATTTTCAAGTATTTAAAAGACTGTACTCAATAAAATTAATAACTAGTATAACTATATAACTCATACTTGTATATTATAATCTGCCAGTCCTTAATTAGCCCTCTACCACATAAAATATTAATTAAAACACGAATTAACATTATTATAAAAACCCACTAAAAAGTGAGAGATTGCTTATGGTGCTATTTAGTATATTTTTCCTAGTGTTTTAGAAAGCTTACATACGAAACATACTTACGGCCAAAAATCGGAATAATTACGGATTAAAATATAGAACCGAAGAATTTTTTAACTAAAAATTCGCAGCACGTTCAACTCAGTACGCATACTTCGCAGGTCGTCACTGGCAGTCCGCGCCATTTGAGTCATTGTGGCTTTGAAAACTCCGACTATTTACAGAAAATTCAACAATTTTCACTCAATTTTGTATACTAAAATTAAATTACGAACGCTGCATTCTGCAAGAAGGCTCCCATAGCATTTTCATGCTAAAAGGAATATATATTTTTCTAGTTGTACATTTATTGCATAATTTTGCCTTTTTACTTGGATTGTAATTCTTTAGACATTACGGAAATTAGAAGTAGTACTGTAGTGATAATATTGGCTGCCCAAAAATAAACTACCTACTATTACTATTTATAAATATTACTTCTATTTAAAAAACTTGCGTGTTATGTTAAATCACTAAAATGTAGTATTATTGATATATGTATTCTAAACTACTTACTATGATATTTACCACTGTTTCATCCATCATTTATGTTTAAATTTCATTATGTTTAATTTTCTCATGTAAGTGAATGTCAAATTCTTTTGAGAAATAAATTATCTTAGACCTGAATAATGAATTGTCTTAAGTTTTTTGATTTCAACATGAAGCCCTATTTAGCTCTCGTGTATCCTCAATTTTTTACGCAGTGGGAATCTACGCTCTATACAAACATTAGCTTTGACTGAGATTTAACTTATAGCGCAGTAGGCAGTACGTTGATCTGTTGTATCTGGTTTGTTGGCAAATATATCATCGTGCTAATCATCATCGTCATCATTTCAGCCTATCACTAGTCCACTGCTGAACATAGGCCTCCCCCATAGGTTGCTACAAGTTTGTAGCTCCTATTTTGTGGGGTTTTGCCGCAGTTGCCACGCCTGACAGGCGGTTTGGCAACCGCAGTTTATTTATTCAGATGTTCCGGAAAGAAGCTGCTGCCCATCATCTGGTTTTCATTTTCCCTCTGTCGACTTTTACGACATCCACAGTTAGGTCCTACCCCAGGACCAGTAATTCTGCTGTGGAGCAGTAGTGTGCAAACATTACTGTGTTACGGTTTGAAGTGCACTATGAGCCAGCGATAATCACTGGGCATATGAGACTAAAGAACCTATGTCTCAGGGTGATGGGCACAGTGTGGTGTCACACGGAGATTTCTGGGTGACACAGCATTTGTTATGGGCAGACGTTGCACATATCACCAGGTGAACGTTTTGCTCGTTTCATCCCTTTATCCAATAAGAAAAAAAAAAGGAACTAAGCAATAAACACAGACATTGAACATTGAAATGTAACACGATAAAACGTGATGTATCTTTTGGAGAGATCGTCCCTGAATTGATCTTGACTCGCAAACTTTTCTCAAGTTCAAGAATTAAGGGCTTAAGTCGTGAAGTTGTTTTAGCACTACATGTTATCACGACGTATATCAGAAGTCACAGACTTGTTTTGAGTTTTACTACCATTTAACTAAAAAAAAGTAAAAGTAAAGTTTCAGCCTATAAATTTCCCACTACTGAGCACAGGCCTCCTCTAATTTCTGAGAGGGTTTTGTAGCTAGGAAGAATCCGCCGCGCTTAAGATACTTTTAAGATTCAGTTATAAGATAAATGAACAATCTAGTGTTAGTTGAAAATCGTTAAAATACAATAAAGTATTATGTGTTTATTATACTCCCCCTTTGCCAACACTGAACTGGACTTTGGTGGTTACATCTAAGGGCAATTATTGGGGTTAATTGTTTGGTTTGTAATAACCATTTCTTGGTGGTAGTATTCCTATGCAGGAATCCGTCGACTAGGTACTACCCCAGCGCCAGTTATTCTGCTCTGAATCAGTAGTGATGAGACTACAGAATGATGTTTTCGGGTGACGGACGCAGTGTGCTGTCGCACAGAAATGTTATGGGTGACACAGCATTTGTTATGGGCTGACTTTGCAGTTCCTATTGGGTTAACGTTTTGCTCGTCTCTTAACTCGTACTCGATTCCCGCGAGCTGTATAGTGAAAGCATGCTATTCTGTCCGAATAAAGGCTGTCTGTACAATACGTTCTTTAGTCGCCCCTTACGACACCTCGGTAGGAAAGAGGTACGTGCTATGTTACTCTGCCGGACACCTATCGCCAACATACAACGTACTACTCAACGTAATATGTAAAATTTATTTTTTTTATTTTCATCACTCCATATTTGCTTCAATTGCGCAAAAAATTCAAATTAAACAGAATAAATTGCAATGATCTACGTATTGAAAAATCAGGCATTTGTTGTGTCATACACAAAAGGTATATGATACAATAAATGTAGTACTTAACTTCAACGCTGCGAGTTCTGACTTCGGATCCCACCAGGGGCCAATTATTGTACAAAACACAAATTGTTGGCTTTCTGGTCTGAGTTTGTTGTACATGTGAAATGTGTGTCCGTAAAATGCACTCTCGTTACAGGGAAACTCCAAGTGAGACACATAATTTAAAAAATGTGTCCGTAACGAGTGGCCCGGCACATGTGAAACACCGGAATTGATGATTATAGAAGGAATTTATAATTAAAAGAAAACCAAAAGATAAATATGAAATAAATTACTTATCGTGTTGCCAAATTATTATTTATATATTATGTAAAATTATCATTATAATCAATGAAAAAAGGCGGGTTTCTGTATTTGGTTGAATTGAAAACAGTGACATCTATTGATCTCGTAACGAACTAGTTTCGTAAATAATGCAAGATGCTCGGTTTTTTTGCGCTGAAATGTACTAAATTAGTATAGTAATTTATGTAAATTCAAAAATACGTTATAATTATAGCGTTTTAATTTATTCCAAATTATAATGGCTGTAATTCAATTTGAGCTGAAAAGAGACATTCAATAAAATTATTTTATTCTTAAATGTTATCTAATATTTAATAACAAAAGTGCAGGCCAGGTGTTTTCTATTAGGAAGGGTAGAACAATAAAGTGAATGGCTATGACGGTCTTCATGATATGCTATAAACAATCAGGTCCCGCGTAAACCCTCATCAAAGTTATAAACTTTAGATTGCAATAAAATGAACTGCGCCATGCTTTTTACAGCAGTAATAGAAGATATTATGGAGTATGCAAAAACAAATAACCGCTTGCACGTTTGCCTCCTCTAACATAAAAAAAACACAATTTTCTAACGAAGTATCCGACTATCAGCCTTAACACTACCCTTTAAAATGATATTGCTGCTGTTCCTAAGTGTCGATTAACCAGAATTTACTAAGCGTACATTTAAGACACACACACACACACACACACACACACCACACGCACACGCACACGCACACGCACACGCACACGCACACGCACACGCACACGCACCACACGCACCGCACACGCACACGCACACGCACACGCACACTAGCACACGCACACGCACACGCACACGCACACGCACACGCACCACCGCACACGCACACGCCACACGCACACGCACACGCACACGCACACGCACACGCACACGCACACGCACACGCACACCGCACACGCACACGCACACGCACACGCACACGCACACGCACACGCACACGCACACGCACAACGCACACCACACACACACACACACAAGCACACGCACACGCACACGCACACGCACACGCCACACGCACACGCACACGCCCACACGCACACGCACACGCACAACGCACACCACACACACACGCGCACACAACACACACACGCGCACACACACACACACACACACACACACACCACACACACACACCACACACAACACACACACACACACACACACAACACACACACACACACACACACACACACACACACACACACACACACACACACACACACACACAAACACACACACACACACACACACACACACACACACACACACACACACACACACACACACACACACACACACACACACACACACACACCACACACACACACACACACACACACACACACACACACACACACACACACACACTCACATGCATATACTCAAGAAGCATTGTATTTTAAATATAAATGGTGACTTTGTATTGTATTAATGAATATATAATGTTAGGAAAAACACTCGGACATTCTGTAACCGTCCGTTCTCAGCGTGCAGCACCTTAAAGTAGTGTCTCGCAAGGGACAAATATTTGTATAACCTACGGATCGTTGTTCCGGGTTTGGGTGGTTTGTGCATGTCTATTTTATGTCTTTAAAACGTACCCACGACATAGGAGAAATCCTACTGACGCGCACTACTACGCCCCTATAAAATATGTCGCGGCTTCGCGACACGACGCCTGACCTAACGATTCCCTCTGTCGAAATCTTACGCTACGCACGGACTGAAATCTTACGGAAAGGTACGACGTTCTGTTACCAACCCAATGATATTCACCGTGCGCAGATAGCCTTTACTATCGGCGTCGCGACGCTAATAAGCCCGTCAACAAGCGGGACGGACGGTGGACGTATCACACTAAATACGCGGTGCACCTAACGCACACCACGTATAACTCTAACGTCCGTCCTCCTGGGAATGTGGAAGGTGCCCTATTGACGTTCTGTTTGTAAGACAGATATGAGACGCTGTTATTATTAGGAACACCACATTCCCTCAAATAAATGTACCCATAGGACGCTGGCGGGAATTATAAAGCCGATACCGCGTTCCAAGACGTTTATTCTTGCGAGAAACAATGATCGACGTTTCAGAATACTAGTATTCACTATACAATACTATTCACTTTTTTCTTGCTGTTGTTGCTTCTTGGAGAGCTTCTTGTAGACTGATGAACCGCCGATGGTTTGGCCGCCAGAGCGCCGACTTTTATAGCCGCGGCGACCGTTGTCCTGCTCCCACATCTCGCTGTCCCTCTCCTTCGCCGAGGAACTATTAAACAAAACATAAAATCCCTAATTTTCCTAACTTATACAATACTAGTGGCTTTAATTATTACGAATTATGAAACTTTATTTAAAAACTTATCAAATTAACTTTATACAACGCTAGGAAATTCATTAGTTTTCACGTAAATCGTCTTTTAGAGTTTGGTGGAATCGCGATGTCCGTGCCGATCCGCTGTTGTTCTCCCTCGCGAGTTCTTGCACCATTGTTGAACGGGGTCACTCTCGCGAGGAGTGGGCGTGGCCTATTCGCTTACGTCGCTAACAATCTCCCCCGGTGTTCCACACCATCTTCTTGGTATGCGACGTTGCTGCTAGGGACCAATACGATGACTCTTGATGTAGGCCTTCTCAGGATTCCTCCAGCGGTCCGGACATCGACGATCCTTGTTCTTCCATCAGGGCCGGTGTATCTCTTGACAATTTCACCTCTCGGCCATACGTTGCGCGGCAGCGTCGAGTCTACCACCAGCACGATGTCACCCTCCTGTAGTGTAGGCGCCTCTTGAGCCTTCACTGTTCTCGGTGAGAGTATTGGCAAATACTCTTTGAGCCATCTTCGCCAGAAGCAATCTGCTAGCCTCTGTACAGTCTTCCAGTTCGCCTTGCCCACCAGGTGGTTATCGGTGAAATCTCCTAATACCGGTGCGCCGTTAGATCGTCCAATCAAAAAATGATTCGGAGTGAGTGCTTCTTCATCGCAGGGGTCTATGCTGATATGTGTCAGGGGACGCGAATTTACTGTGTGTTCTACCTCAGTGAGTAGAGTGTAGAGCACTTCTTCAGGTGGTTGCCTTTCACGCAGCGTTGCCGCAAGCGCCGTCTTCACGGTCCTCACCATTCGCTCCCAGGCTCCCCCCATGTTCGGTGCGCCTGGTGGTATATTTTTCCACTTGATGCCTCGTTTTTCAAGCTCTACCTCAAACTCGCGTTCTTGAAGTTTCGCTGATTCTTCCTGTAGTTCTCGGTTAGCTCCTATAAAATTCGTGCCGTTATCGCTGAACACGACGCTCGGTGAACCTCTTCTGGCGGACAATCTCCGCAAAGCCATTATCGTCGAGCTGGAACTCAGTGATGCGGCTAACTCTAGATGTATCGCCCGAGTGGTCAGACAGGTGAAGAGTACCCCCCATCGCTTCTCCCTCCTCCTTCCCACGGTGACCTCCATTGGCCCGAAGTAATCCACTGCCGTGCAGGTGAAGGGACGCTGATGATGTTGCAGCCTCTCGACGGGCAGGTCTCCCCAGGGCATTGGTCTCGGTAGCTTCTTTCGCAGCGTGCACCATTGACATTGCCTTGATATGCTTCTGACTGCCGATCTGATGCCGATGATCCAGTATCGTTGCCTGAGTTCATTGATGACTGTCGCGTGGTTGCCATGATAGAACTTCTCGTGGTAGTGTGCTATCAGTAAGCGACACATACGGTGCTTCCCGTCTAGTACGGCTGGACACTTCTCGATTCCTTCCATTGCGGGTAGCTTTCTAATCCTGCTGCTCAGACGCAGGACGCCCTCGTCATCCAGATGAACTTCAAGTTTCTTCAGTCGGCTGTTGTTTCTTAACGGCTTCTTCTGTCGCAGCGCATTGATCTCTTCCTCGAAGCAGTCCTCTTGACTCTTCTTGATCAGTAGTTGCGTAGCCTTCTCTAGGTGTTCAGGTTCTAACGGCAGGAGCTTCTTTTCTTCTCTGTCGAGGTTGTTGGGCATCTCAATCTTCTTTCTTAATTTCTTCGGTTGCGGCTTCCATGGTGCGTCGACGTTTCGCGCTACGTTGACTGGATTATTCCGTCTGCATTGCGCGATGAACATTATCACCCTTGCCGCGGTGCGCAACAATATGTTCCATTTCGATATTCGATCTTCGGATGGCGTGACTTCTCTTGTGCTGGTGGCCTCTTTGACGTGCGCGACTGCTTCGACTTTCCTTTCTTCACCGGTTGGTTCTGCTGGTTTCTCAAATTTATTCGCGGGCCATTGTTCCTCGCCTTCGTGCAGGAACTGCGGTCCGATGAACCACCTGCTGTTTTCGCTGAAGTTGTCGGTGACGTCTCTCGTCGCGTCGTCGGCGGGGTTCATCTTTGAGGGAACCCATCTCCATTCTTGAGGACTTGTTGTTTCCTCTATCTCCGCTAACCGGTGAGCAACGAAGGTCTTGAATTTTCTTGGATCCGTCTTGATCCACTGTAGAACGGTGCTGGAGTCTGACCAGAATACTCTCCTGGTCACTTGCAGCCTTGTCTCTTGCACGATGGTCTTTGCTAGTCTGCTTCCTAGCAGCGCAGCCTGTAGCTCTAGGCGTGGTATCGATGTTGGTTTCGTCGGTGCCACCCTTGCCTTTCCGGCGATCAGCGTCACACGAATGGCCCCATCTTCTTCTTCGCACCTCCAGTAGGTTGCCGCTGCATACGCTGCCTCGCTAGCGTCCACAAAGGTGTGTAGCTCTCCTGTTGTGTTCGTCGTAGTCAGGCTTCTTTCAATCTTCAAGGCTGGAAGTTGATGAACTCTGCATACATATGTTTGCCAGGCGGTCAGCAATTCTTGTGGCACCTTCTTGTTTAGCTTCTGTTCAATGTTGACCAGCCTTTTGTGTGCTTGTTGACGGTTGTAAGGTAGGGTGACGTCTTCCTTGGCCCACAGCAAACCTATCTCGAAGCGCCCGTCTTGCAATCTTCTTGTGTTCCTCTCTAACAGCGTGAGTGCCCTTCCCTCTTCATCAGTCGACGGTAGATTCGGCTCCACTCCCAGTGACTCGATGCTGAAGTGCTGCTGTATCAGGCTCTTTATGTCATCCTCTCCATTATCCTCGGCGAGTCGACAATGGTTGACGAAGTTGACGGGATCGGTGATGCTTGAGCGACGTCCATGAAGCACCCATCCTAAGCTGGTCAGCGACGCGACGGGTTGCGACGGTTTTCCCTTAATAACTTTTCTTGTCACGATGAGGTTCCAGTTATCTTGTCCGATGATAAGTTTCGGTACCTCCGGCACGTACATAATATCTTCCTTGATATTCTTCAAATGATCGCAGGCTTCAATTTCGCCCTTGTCGATTTTCTGCGGCGACAAACGTAGTCCGTCCATTGTCCGTACGCCAACTATTTTCCGTTTGTCCGTGCGATGTAATCCCTTTATCTTCAAATCAGTGCGTAGTGAGTCCTTTTTCTTGATGCGTTCCCCGCCGACGGTTTCGATTGCCAATGGTTCGGTAGCCCCCTCTGCTCCTATCTGCTTCGCTACATCGGAGTCCAGGATGGTGATGGTAGAGCCTTCGTCCAGGAGGGCCAGTATCTGCTTCGACCCCTTCGGCCCGTACAGCATGACGGGCATGACCTTGAGGTAGGTCCCGGCGACACCGCTTGCTGCGCAGATCGTAGTGTTGACGGCGGCGGTACCTTCCTCCTTGTCCTTAGGTGGGCGGCTGCTCGTCGACTCCCGGCGTGATGTCACTGGCTTTGCTGGTCTCTCTTAATGCAGTAGGGTGTGATGGTCTCTCTTACACTTCTTGCTCGGAGGGCCTCTGCAGGATGCTCCCTGGTGTCTTCGCTGCAGGCACTTGAAACACAGTTCTTTCTTCTTCACCATTTGCCATTTGTCCTCGACGCTCGCCTCTATAAACTTGTTACAGTCGAAGATGCGATGCTCCTTATCGCACAGGAAACACGCGATCTTCCTGACGTCCGAAGCAGTGTAGGTCGTCTCGACTTCTTCACGGGCGGTGTGGACGGGCTGACGGTGATGCGCGGACATCCTTTTTCTAAAATCTTCTCTCTTAATCTTGTCGGCTTCTACGGGTGCATATGAGACGCATAAGTCGGCTTCTGTGTTGAGGAATTTGTTGATGATCAGCAACTCCGGTTCCTCTTCACTCTGTCGTGCCTTGAAGTCATACCATCTGTATCTCCCAATCGGCGTAAATTTATCTACAATAGCCTTGCAAAGCTCCGGTGAGTACAGGTAGTGCGGCTTCTTCAACGCCTTTATAATCGCTACCGCATTATTCACGCGGCTAGCGAAAACACACACTTCCTTTGGTGCGTCTCGTAGCGGCGGCAAGCTCTTGATCTTATCAACTTCACATAGCACGATGACGTCCGGCCTTCCATATCGTCGTTCTAATGACGTCACTACTTCTCTAGGATCGGATTCCACGAACAACAAATTCTTCACTAATTCTCTTGCAGCTCCCTTGATTGCCTTCCGTAACCTCCCCATGTTCTGAGCCTCGCTGAACAAATGAGCCGTGTCCTCGTAAGTCCTCTTGAATGCCATCCATTCTTCATAATTGCCCTCGAACACTGGTAACTCGTGCAGGTACTTGGGTGGCTGAGGGGTTGCTTGCGAAGCTCCGGTTTTGGCCGCTTGCATTATTGCTTTAGCTAGCTCCTTGATTTCACTCTTCGGTGAGGCTGGTGACGGCAGTCGCTGCAGTTCTCTTCCCGTGGCTTCAGGAATTTTCTCCATCGTGGTGTTCAGCTCGACGGCGCGATTGACCCATTTCTCCACATGAACGGATCGTTCCTCTTCGAACTCTTCGTCGACGTCTTCATCTTCAGAGTCGAGCTGCACCAACTCCAATTCCAATTTTGTGGCTTCCGTCGCGGCCCTAGCTTCTTCAAGGCGTTTCTGCGCCAACTTAAATTTTGCCTCTGCTTCCGCACGACGTCTCGATGACGATTTAACAGATCTGCTTTGCGGCACCACCGTGCTTCCATGGCTCGGTCGTTGTTCGCGTTGAGCTTCCGTAGGGACGTCTTGTTCCTGCGGAGCGCGCCTATTTGCTGGCGTCGCGACGTTCGCGGACGCAGCGGATGGCGGGCAGGTCCTATTCCTGTCGGTTGCAGAGCTTCTTTCTTCATTAGTAGTGACGACGACTTCAACTCGCGTCGGCGATCGTCTCTCGACCGAGCGAGACGGCGGCGAATGCTCCACACGTCGGCGCGTACCCGGCGTGAAATCGGAGAGGGGCGCGGGGATGGACCGGTAAGCTCTCTCTTCTATGTTGTGTGCGGGGGGCGCTCTGTTGTCCGTACGGCGGGCGGGGGACGCTCTATCGGTGCGGGGTAGCGGGGGGTGCTCCCCCTCTGTTCCGCTCCCTGTCGTATTCCTCGACGCCATCGACTGCTGACCCGACGTGGTCGATGTACTCGGCGTAGCCATGGACCAGTCCCTCGACGTATCGGTTTGCTCGCGAGATGATACGGAACGGGTAATCGGCATAACGACGTCCTATCCGGCTCTTCGAAGGACCAAATAAAATGGACGCGCACTACTACGCCCCTATAAAATATGTCGCGGCTTCGCGACACGACGCCTGACCTAACGATTCCCTCTGTCGAAATCTTACGCTACGCACGGACTGAAATCTTACGGAAAGGTACGACGTTCTGTTACCAACCCAATGATATTCACCGTGCGCAGATAGCCTTTACTATCGGCGTCGCGACGCTAATAAGCCCGTCAACAAGCGGGACGGACGGTGGACGTATCACACTAAATACGCGGTGCACCTAACGCACACCACGTATAACTCTAACGTCCGTCCTCCTGGGAATGTGGAAGGTGCCCTATTGACGTTCTGTTTGTAAGACAGATATGAGACGCTGTTATTATTAGGAACACCACATTCCCTCAAATAAATGTACCCATAGGACGCTGGCGGGAATTATAAAGCCGATACCGCGTTCCAAGACGTTTATTCTTGCGAGAAACAATGATCGACGTTTCACAATACTAGTATTCACTATACAATACTATTCACTTTTTTCTTGCTGTTGTTGCTTCTTGGAGAGCTTCTTGTAGACTGATGAACCGCCGATGGTTTGGCTTTTTTTTTTTTTTTTTTTTTGTGTGTGTGTATGCAATTAGCCTTATGGCTTTTACTGCGTCATAGAAAGCGACTCGCGAGCAGAAGGCCCGCGAGTGAGAAGGACAACGTCGCTGCTGAGCAACTGCGCTGCACTTCGACCCCTGAAAACGAATAAAAGGTATCCGACTAACAAGGGGGGGCTCGAAGTGATCCAAGGGCCCCTCTGAAGGAGGTACGAACCTCGGCTTGGATCACCATCGGAGGATGGTTTGGCCGCCAGAGCGCCGACTTTTATAGCCGCGGCGACCGTTGTCCTGCTCCCACATCTCGCTGTCCCTCTCCTTCGCCGAGGAACTATTAAACAAAACATAAAATCCCTAATTTTCCTAACTTATACAATACTAGTGGCTATAATTATTACGAATTATGAAACTTTATTTAAAAACTTATCAAATTAACTTTATACAACGCTAGGAAATTCATTAGTTTTCACGTAAATCGTCTTTTAGAGTTTGGTGGAATCGCGATGTCCGTGCCGATCCGCTATTGTTTTCCCTCGCGAGTTCTTGCACCATTGTTGAACGGGGTCACTCTCGCGAGGAGTGGGCGTGGCCTATTCGCTTACGTCGCTAACATATTTTTTTTAAATTAGATGAGTATTTCCTGAGATTAACGCGTTTAAACATACACTCTCTAACTTTATAAAAATAATCGCATAGCATGCAAAAAAAAACTGCCTTACAAGTCGCATTCGCATCGGCCTTTATTTCTACAGTTTTTCAGATTTTTCGCAAAAACCCTAACTATTTACAAAATATAAAGTAGCATAGATTTCTCCCTGAAAAGTCTTCTGCCTGCAAATTAAAGTCACGTCAACATTGATTCAGCCGTTTTGGAGATTGGCCTGGGCAAACAAACAGTCAGACCGACAAATTTTTTAACAACGCGTTATCGAAATTTATTTTCCTGAGAATTATCATATGAGATTAAGAGAAAATCTTTATTGCGAAATCACAAACAGACATTCAAAGTTTAGTTATTTGTATAGATATGTTTACCGTGTGGTGGCGGCTTAAGAGAATCTACTACCCCATCTCGTCCCGTAGGTGTCCTAAAAATCGACCGAGGAAAAATAAAAACCAGAAGTTAGGCAGCAGCATTTCCTGGAACATCTGAATAAATAAACTGGGGTGCCAACCCGCCTGCCAAGCGTGGCAACTATGGCAAAAGCAGTGGACTAGTGATAGGCTGAAATGATGATGAAAAAATGATAATAGATATGTAGCAAATATTGATTGATGATGCCCTACTTTAGCCCGATTTATGACCACGGCGATAACTACTGGATACTGTCGAAAGTTATCAACTGCGCAGGAGATATTAAGGAGCCACAAGCGCGAACACAGACAAAATCAATCCTTCAAGTATAACTTTTTCAATGTAAGAAATATAAAATTAGTTTGGACAGACAGAGACGGTTCTGTGACGGAGAAGAGATATATAGAAAATTGATAATATTTTCGTAAATATGAGAAGTCATTAAATATATTGTAGCTCTATCCATCGTTTAGCTACGGCTACAGCTACGTCATCTATTCCAAGGAGGTGTCGGACTTTTCGTCCACAAGTCTCTCATCAACAACGTTGTCAAGATCGAGAGGGTGGCTCCTATGGTTGCGTTCCTTAATGTTAGAATAACCAACCGCTGAAGGTCAAACTGGTATATGCAAAACTATGCATGAAGAAAGACTATGAACTGGTAGTTGGGCGTTGGACTATGAATTTGGAATAGGGCAACAGAACAAAACGGGGCCAATAGCTAGCCGATGTTATGGAGAATGAGGGACTCTTTATGATGAAATTTTTCTTTCAAAAGCGGCCTTACTGAAAGTGGAGCTGGATGAACCCTGACGGTGGTACCTACCTAGACGGATTCATACATAAGAACCCTACTACCAGTAAATTAAATTTCAACTGTATTAAATTGTGTGCCGTGCGGTAGCAGTTTAAGAATCATCTCATTCCGTGGGTGTCGTAAAAGGCGACAGAGGGAATAGAATAGAATAGAATAAATTTTTATTCAATATAGATTATTTACATAATACTTATTGAAAGTCATTTTTTTTCTTTTTTTAAACTACACTGGTTCGCAAAAATGCCTCTGTCCTGGGAAGAACCAGTAAGAAACCCAGCGGGCTTTTTTTGAGTCATTTTTAAAATAATAAAATAATGTACAATAATATCAGTATTAGAAAGATGTAGAAATGGCTTGGCGGCGATCACCTCATTCCCAGGGGTTATCATCATCTATGTATTCTTTAATATTATAATAACCCTTTTTATGAAGTCTTTGTTTAATATAAAATTTTAACTTTTTGATTGAAAGACTTTTAGCACTTTCTGGGATTTTGTTATAAAAACATATACATTGCCCCATAAAAGAGTTACTGACTCTGTGAAGTCGGGTAACTGGCATAATTAATTTGTGCTTGTTCTTGGTATTGACATTATGAACATCACTTTTTTTAGTGAACTGGTTTATGTTCTTGTGTACATACAAAACGTTTTCAAATATATATTGAGAGAGCAAGGTTAAGATATTAATTTCTTTAAATTTATCCCTAAGAGACACTTTAGAGCCAAGATTATAAATATCTCTTACGGCCCTCTTTTGCAAAACAAAAATCACTTCTACATCAGTTGCATTTCCCCATAGCAAAATACCATAAGACATTATGCTATGAAAATAACTAAAATAAACCAATCTAGCATGGGCTCTCGCCTTATCGTGGGGGGGGGGGGGGGGTTGCTAAGAGGTGCCCACATGGTCAGCCTGTGGCGTCAGGCTGGCCATGTGGGCACCTCTTAGCTGGCCGGTCGCTCCGAGTAGGCTACGCAAGCCCACTCTGGATGCGAACAGGGGGACTGCTGAGGGGAGCAGTACGCTGCGATACGCTCCTCCGCAGCCGAGGTGAAGTCGCGTTTGCTTGGAGAAATCGAGCCGTCGCACACTGCCTAATGGCAGTTGGCACGATCTCTCAAAGCAGAGCCGGTCTCACCCATGCCGCCACTTATTAGATCGAACGACAACTCGCTCGCCTTCGACGACAGCGAAAAAGCCGAATGCCTTGCAGACAGTCTAGAGAGCCAATGCACTCCGTCTCTCGCGCCTGCGGATCCCGACCACCTGCAGCAGGTGGCCGCGGAACTCGAACGCAGGGCTGCCATACCACCAGTGGGCGAACCACTGACTCCAGTGACTCTCGACGAAGTCACGAAGATTGTTAAAAATCTTAAAAACCGATCCGCGCCCGGCCTCGATGGCATAAACAACAGGGTGATCAAATGTCTAACTACGCCGCTATTGTGTCTGTTAGTCAGTATTTTCAACGCGCTCCTCTCCAGCTGCTCCTTCCCGGACGACTGGAAGGAAGCGGACGTTATAGGTATTCCGAAGCCTCACAAGCCGAAGAACATCCCGTCCAATTATCGCCCAATAAGTCTCCTCAACTCGATGGCCAAGATTTATGAGCGAATAATCCTTAGTCGATTAAAAGACTACGTCCTCAATAATAACATCCTTCCAGACGAGCAGTTCGGCTTTCGCCCCGAACACTCGTGTACCCATCAAGTGCACCGCCTAACGGAGCACATATTAGAAAACTTTCACAACCGCCCTAAGCCAGTAGGCACAGGGGCCTTATTTTTCGATGTCGCAAAGGCATTCGACAAAGTCTGGCACGACGGCTTGTATTACAAGTTGTATCACACAAAAGTGCCGGACAGACTCGTGAACATCATACGAGCCTTCTTGTCCAATCGCCTATTTCGCTTCCGGGTAGAGGGAACGCGCTCCTCAAGCCGCCCTCTCCGTGCGGGTGTCCCTCAGGGCTCCTGCCTCTCTCCACTCCTTTTTTCGCTATACACTAGCGATATACCTAAAGACCCTAAAGTCAATCTTGCGCTTTTCGCAGATGACACGGCCCTGTATTATTCCGATAAGCACAAGGGCCGCATAACGATTCAGCTCCAAGCCGCAGCCGATCGCCTAGGCGAATGGTTCCGGAAATGGAGAATAGAGGTTAACCCCGAGAAAAGTGTAGCAATATACTTCTCGAGGGGCACGCCTAAGCCAGCTAGACGTTACCACACAATCGGCAACAATCAGCTAGGCTCGATCACCCTGTTCGGACGCCCTATTCCCTGGGAAAAGAGCGTCAAATACCTCGGGGTCACGTTAGACGCAGCGATGTCGTTCGCTGACCACATTAAGAACGTGCGTAATAGGGCGGCTTTTATCACAAGCCGTCTATATCCGTTAACCTGCTCTTCAAGCAAAATGTGCTTAAGACACAAACTTCGCCTCTACAAGACATGCATTAGACCCGTAATGTCCTATGCATGCGTCGCGTTCGCACACGCGACGGGCAATCATATAAAGAAATTGCAGACGGTGCAAAACAGATTCTTGCGAAGTGCCACCGGAGCCGGCTGGTACCAACGCAATGTCGACCTTCACAGCGACTGTGAAATGCCCGTACTCTCTGAACACTTCAGAGAAGTATCACGGCGGTTTTTCGAAAAAGCCGCGGTTCATCCAAACCCGCTGGTGGTTAAAGCTGCTAATTATCGATGTAATGAAAACGCGACCGAACGCAAACGTCGACCGCGAAATGTGCTAGACGACACGGACGTCTCAGCACTCCCTGACCACGATACGGTCAGCCACGATCCGAACAACACTGTACACACAGTTAATAGTTTCAACATCACACGCACAACGTCGCGCGACCGCCGTAGAGAGCGGCGCGCAGCTATCGTTCATAACACCGCGTACACCAGATACACCCGTGTTCCAGGGCGGTTCTCACCGCCCAGAGTTTCCGACACACAAGTCGACAGTCCGAACGGAGGCCCGCAGTCTCCCTCGGACGGTCATTAGATGACTTCATATAATAAATTTATGGAGATATTCACTGTAGCGCAAGCACGCTAGCGAACGCAACGGTCCGAACTTAGATGTTTAGTAGGAGTTTATATTTATGTATATATGTTTTGGGTCAAACCAAACCTGGCACGCGGGCCCCGGGCCCGCGAGCACAGCATCCGATGAAGCTGTAAAAGCCAAAAGGCTAATAGCGATCACATCACCGAAAATATAGGTGAAGTCGCGGGGGAAGAGGAGTTTAGGTGTATCGTTGCATCTCTTCCTATCCTCCGCTACTTTTGCGGGGCTGCACCGTCGATGCGGTAATGGTGGACTGCTGGGGACAGGAGTGGCGGTGTGTTGGGGCCACTCGCTCTGTCCTCCGCAGCCGAGATGGAGTCGCGTGGGAAGAGGAGTGTAGGTGTTGCGTTGCCTCTCTCCCTGTCCTCCGCGGCGGTAAAGTGGTTGGTGGCGGAGCGACAGACCAGTTCAACCGCCGGGTCGGAAAGACTGGTGCTTTCGAGTGCAAGTTTCCTGGCCCCGTCGCCTTCGCGTGGCGGACTCGGGGGAGGCCGTTGCACACACCAGAGGGAGGCCGTGTTGGAAGGCTCGTCGCGTGTTTCGGCGCGCCTTGCTAGGAAGGAGGGAGGAGAGGACTTGTCTTCTCCCAAGGAGGGACCGCCGATTATAGGTGGCCTGCGTCGCGCATTCGAGCGTTCCCGAGGCCCTGCCAACATGCGGCGAAGGTGGAACACCATGGGGTTCGGTGCAAGTCCGACATAACCCGTCCTTCCCCCGTAAAGGCGGGTATGCGTTAGGCATTTCCCCATGTTTCACCAAAACAATATAATGCACTTGGTGTGATAGGTAGTGAGCCCATCGCCACCATGCGCTGTTGGGTGCACAGTGCAGTTTAATTCCTTACACGCCTTTTACGAGATCCATTGGATGAGATGGTGTGGTAGTATTTTATTCTAAACGTGGATTGTGGCAGTCAACTATTTTTGTGCCCAGTCTCTGACTACCCCTTATGGGACACAGTCGTGATCTTATGTATGTATGTATTTCCCCATGTAAAAGAAAGGCTTAAATGAATGAATGAAATATTCTATGATATCTTTCTAATGATCCAGAACAATGTCTTTTCATATATTTTAGGATATGCTATAGGCGAACAAACAGTTCAGGTAAACCATCTGCAAAGTTATTAACTTAGATTGCTATAAATTGAATTGAGCAATGCTCTTGCAGCAGAATTGAAAGACGTTGTGGAGTACTTAAAAGCTTTTTCCTTTCAATATTAAAATATAGTATTTTCTGCATTAAAATTTAGTAAAGTTTATGCATATATACTGTTTACAAATACCTTTTACAGGTGGTAGGATTCCTATGCAGGAATTCGTCTAGGTAGGTACAGCCCCAGTGCCAGTTATTCTGCCGTGAATCATGTGAGAAGCATCTAATACCTACTGGGTTTACCAATCCGCATGCCGAGCGTGATGATTACGGCAAATTCTACCTTCTTCCTCCTTTCAGCCATCACAAGTCCACTGCTGAACATAGGCCACCCTCATTGATTCTGGGGGCAATTGGCTACGTTTGCCACGCTTGGCCGGCAGGTTGACAACCGCAGTTCATTTGTTAGATGTTCTAGGAAGATAGTAATACCCTTCGCGCAGACGAGAGAGAGGCGCAGCGCAGAGAGAAGTAGCGGTTTACTGGTGGCAGGATTCCAATGCAGGAATCCGTCTAAGTAGGTACCACCCTAGAGCCATTTATTCTGTCGTGAAGCAGTAGTGTGCAAACATTGCTGTGTTTCGGTTTGAAGGACACTGTGAGCTGTCGTAATCACTGCGCGTATGAGACTTAAGAACTTATGTCTCAGGGTAAAGGACACAGTGTGGTGCTACACAGAAATTTTCTGGTGGCACAGCATTTGTTATCGGCAGACGTTGCCCTTACCGTCAGGTCAACGTTTTGCTCGTTTCATCACTTAATCTAATTAAAAAAAAACCTACCTAGACGGATTCCTGCACAGGAATCCTACCGCTAGTAAACTATGTATTTCTTCCAATTGCATCTCCATGTGCAGTATACTGACAGCATTGCGTATTGTGGTATTATTCTGCATGAAGTTAGGTTCGCCGTACAATACCTTAGTCGCCTTATACGACACGTACGCATAAGTAGGTGCTATTCTACTCTGCCGAACAACTATCGGTAACGTTAAAAGAAGTCCTACTTGTATTTCCACATAATTTACGATTCCTAATGGGTAGTGTCTTAACCGTGCCGAGTGCATTCTTCGGTCGTGCCAGCGTGATCGCTGTAAAGCAATACGTGTGCCTTGTATATGGACAATAAAATACTACGTACTTATTAAGTAATTATTAACAGATTTCTACTTTACGCGAACATTGTACATTTAATGCAACTTCATAGTTTTGCGGATTTTGTCACTTATAACCAGACGTTTCACCTATAGGTCCAATGGTCGGGGAGAGGGAGGAGGGGGTTAGAGGTCACACGTCATTTCCGTAAAATTTATTTTATTCAATAATAATTAACTTTTAAAAATATATTGGATATTGAATGTGAATTAGACTCCTAGCCGACTTCGACCACGGCGACAACTGCCGACTACTGTCGAGAGCCATCAACTGCGCAGGAGATATTATAGTGCCACAAGTGTACGCGCAAACACAGAGGCACTCACTCGTCCCAGCCTACCCGCGCCCGATGTAACGCTGACGCAATAAGATCGGAGGTAGGCTAGGATGCAGTGTCAGAAACACGGGGACAATCACAACACAACCAGACCCAAAAACCAACAATTTATGTTTTAGCACAAATGTTCGCTCCGGCTGGGATTCGAACCCAGGACCCGCGGCCTAGAAGTCAGGTACTCTGACCACTAGGCCACGCGGTCGTCAGACAGTATTAGACAGTACACATAGGATGATACAGGCTCTGTTTTTTAGAAAATTGACCCAATACCACTAAAACTCTTACATTCTGTTTTAACTAATTTATCTTCTTCCTTTAATTCTGGCCTCTTTCAATAGAATTCTGCCAATGTCAAATCAGTCACGAGAGTGACAATAGATGATTCAAAATGTCGATCGACAGTAAAATCGTAGTCGAGTTTAACTGAAGATTTGCTTGACTCATGGAGACAAAACGAAAAGTACAATTCTGGTCTTAAATAGAACTATCATTGTTTGGAAGTTAGTTAGATTGGAAGTTGGTAATAGTTTATATATTTATTTATGTTTGGGTTAAACCAAACCTGGCACACAGTATCCGATGAAGCTGTGAAATCCAAAAAGGCTAACAGCAATCACTTCACCGAAAATACTACTATCACTGAACACTTTCAGAAGCACTTGCTGCATAATAAACTATCACTAATAACCGTCATTCTTCGGGTTGGCGCCAAAAATCGTTTTAACTAATTAAAAAAAAAATTGTTCGGCAGCTATCGTTCAAAATTCAAATCTTATAATAGGACTCGTATAAGTAACTGACCACTTCGACACGGTTCTAATAACCGCCAGAGCTAACACAAATTACTCTCCTTGGGTCTAGTTGTGTAGTGAAGGATTTATCGAAATAAATAAATAAAATATACCAGACCGGTGGCTTTAAGTTACGAAACGTTTCTTACTATAATTTCCAATCTAGGATCCCTTTGATTTTTATGTTAATCTCAGTAAATTTTAATTTACAACATTGTTTGTGTCCCCGAAAAATTGAGAAAAAAGTGTTCTTTTTTATTTTATTATTTTTAATTAAAATTTCATTAAAAACTTCTCAAAGTCGATGTTAAAAGTTAACTTCATGTCTGATTATTATCTGTTTTAATATACGAGTACACCTTATTATTTCTATACTCTGCCTTTTTTTGACGTTCCGCTTATAGTGCCTGTGGAAATTTGGTGTGTAACGTTTTCATTGCTAATATATTTGAACAGGCGCTTTGATTACAATGAATGTTGCTGGTAGATTTTTTCTATGGCGGTTCGATCGTTGTCCATAATAAAAGCCTCGTGTCTGTATGACATTATCAATTGTTTCAGTAAATCGAGTTAAGACGTTAAATAACAGAAAGAGGCACATTAGGAGTGTGTATATTTATCGCCCCGGAAATACATAATAGATGTCCTTTCTATTATTTACGGTTCATTTATTTAATATTATTATGAAAATTATTTAACATATGGATAATGTTTCTTTATTATTAAGCAAGGTGAAATAAAAATTTGTTACGTACAATTTTTATCATGTTAGTAATGTATGAAAAGTAAAAAAAAAGTTATACCCGTTTAAAAATAAATACATATACAAAAAAACAAAGATACACATGCCGTGTGGTAGCGGCTTAAGAGAATCTACCACCCCATCTCATCCCGTGGGAGTCGTAAAAGTCGATTCCTGGAACATCTTAATAAATAAACTGTGGTTGCCAATCCGCCTGCCAAGCGTAGCAACTATGGCAAAATACCCCAAAATTAGAGCTACTAACTTTTGTGGCACTGTATGAGGGAGGCTAGTTCAGCAGTGGACTAGTGATAATCTGAGACGACGAAACATACACATATTGAAAAGCAAATAAATTCATGAGTGGTATTCCACCACTGTGCGTTTTTCAAGAAATTTTCTACCACGCCCAACCACTTTGTGGAATAGGCTACCGCCAGCAATTTTTCCGGACTGATACGACTTAGGGACCTTCAAGAAACGAGCCTACTCCTTCCTCAATGGCCGGCAACGCACCCGGAATTCCCCTGATATTGCGGAGGTTCATGGGCGGCGGTGATCACTTACCATCAGGTGAGCTGCTTGCTCGTTTGCCCCCTCTCCTATAAAAAGAAAAAAAAAACGTTTGGACTGATGCCTATTGGAGGTATTCCAGTAATTTAAGTATTTTTTTTTATGTGGAGAGAATATTATATTGCTAAAGGAACTGATATATATAGCTCGGAGAACCGATAACTGTTAGGGAAGAAAGGTTCTCGAGTGGCAACCTCGTACCGTTAAACGCAGTGTAGGGCGATCCCCCACTAGATGGAGCGACGACCTACACGGTTTTGCAGGAAGTCGATGAATGCAGGTGGCTCAGGGCCGTGTTTTGTGGCAATCTATGGGGGAAGCCTATGTTCAACAGTGGACTATGATAGACTGAAATGATGATGATGATGATGATGATGAAAGGAACGGAAATACAGAGCTGAAATGGTGGTATGAAAAGAATACCCAATGATAGAAATTGTCATCTAATTTGTATAAATACTAAGTCAGTGATGTAAATTATGACTATTTCGTTTATTTTTTTAAACAAACATCGCGGCATTAAACGTTCTGGAGGCGTAAACGGACGAAATTTGCTTTTCCCTTACATTAAAACTGTGAAGATAAGAGAAAATCGAGAAAGGACACTGAAACTGCCAGTAAAACGCTATCAGTGTTCTGCTTGGAGAATATTTGAATATTTAATTTAACGATCCTACACTTAAGTTCAGTAATTAAGCTTTTAAGCGAGTATTTTTCGCTGCTACGCAAGATGATCCATTATTTCTATTTCATTTCTCTTCTCCGCACATTAATATTTATGTTCACTTCAAAAAAAAAAAATCCTATTCCGATTACTTTAACAGTTGCGTTATGAATTTGTTTACAGTGTATGTCAAACATTGGTAATGTTTGCGATACAAGTTGGCCTAGATGTCTATAAATTCTTTCAAAGTAATAAAGTTAAAGCATTGAACGACGAGAAACCGTTATAGACTGTTCTATATCGATCACAGCGAATCCTGGGTTAAAATCCCGGAAGTTAAAATGTGTCCAAAAACACGAAATGGTTTTCAGATCTGGTAGTGTTGTAATTGTCCTCATCTCTTTTGTCGGCCCGCTAGGCGCAGTGGAAGAGACAAATATTTGTATGATCTACTGATAGTCGTCCCGGGTAGGTATTTGTGCATGTGAAATGTGTGTCTGTAAACTCACCCACACAACAGGAGAAATCCAATCCTAATGTGGGGCAACATATTAAAAAAAAATCAAGAGACCAGTAAACACGCTTTTTCTAACGTACCGTGTTTACCACAGAACTGTATCGCCACTTACCATCAGGTGGGATTGTAGTTAACCATTAGCTCATTTATTACTCTAAACTAAATTTAAATATAATGCTTTTAAATAGAAGCCTATGTCTGGATGTAGACTACATCTTATAACTCTTTTCCCAACTTCCCTATCCTAAGTCCATTACCTACCTAATACTTCTCCCTTCCTATCCGGTAAAGGTACCGGGTGACACCGTATTTCTTATGGACAGGCGTTGCACTTACCGTCAGGTGAACGTTTCGCTCGCATCGTCACTCTCTTCCATATTATTTGTGGAAACTTGTAAATGGTTAAAGTTATTCCCTGTGCAATGTAAACGAACGGAAAGTTTTTTTTTAAACGAAGTCCCACAGTAGGTTTTTCTCCTGTATCGTGGATGCGTTTTACAAACATACATTTCACATGCACAACACAACCAGACCCGAAAAGCAACTATTTGTGTTTTTGCACAAATGTTACCTCCGGCCGGGAATCGAACCCAGGACCGGTTGCGCAGAGGTCAGGTAGGCTAACCACTACGCCACGCGGTTCGGTTTCCTAATAAATAAATAAATAAATAAATAAATAAATAAGTAAATCAAGGATATAATTATGAATCAAAAGTTTGCAGCGGTAAAGGTATATCATTGAAGTAAGATTCAGATATTGTTACACGTGATATTAAAATAGTCTACTGTGTATTATTAGAACTGTCTATAATTTATACCATAAACGCTTAAGTTCGCAAACTTGTTTCTTAATAATTAAGATACGCGGAACAGAACCTACATAACCATACGTATTTTTTACGGAGCCTGAACAAATATTTATAGAGGTTGATTACTTCAGAATCTTACCTTATCGTTTCTTGCCACGGGTATATCTTACCTAAATATTCCTTTTAAATGAGGAAGGAAAATTGTTTTCGCTTCTAAAATTGGTCCTCCAAAACCAGTATAACAAACGACTCTTCAAGGCTAACTTTAAGGCTAACATGATTAATGATGATGTCTTCCTGGCCGATTTCGACAGCGGCGACAACTTCCTAAGATTTTCGGGAGCTATCAACTGCGCAGGATATTATAGTGCCACAAGTGTACGCACATAAACAACCCCAACCTACCCGTGGCCGATGTAACGCTGATGCTATGGGATCGGAGCTAGGCTACGATGCAGTGTCGGAAACACGAGGATAATCACAACACAACCAGACCCGAAAACTGACAATGTGTGTTTTATCACAAATGTTGGCTCCGGCTGGGATTCGAACCCAGGACCCGCGGCGTATAAGTCAGGTACTCTGACCACTAGGCCATGTGGTCGTCTGATATGTCAATTCTTCAAACATTTGTTTTTGAGCATATTGCGCGCACGAAGGAGTGTGAGATTTTTTTTTATTGGAAAAAGTGACGAGACGAGACGAGAAACATTACTGTGTTTCAGTTTGAAGGGCACTGAGAGCTGGGCATATGAGACTTAAGCACTAATGTCTCAGTGTGGTATCACACAGAAATATTCTGGGTAACACAGCATTTGTTGTAGCCAAACGTTGGACTTACCATCAGAAAAACGTTTTGCTCATCTCGTCACTTTTGTTAATGAAAAAAAAATCTCTTCGTATCCTGCCCAATACGGTAAGTTTTAATCAATGGGTATTTCAATTTCGATATTACAGTGTACCAAAAAAAAATCATAATTTAATACCACGTATTTATTGATAGCGATTCATTAAACTTGACCGACCTTAATAGGTTCCAAATTCCAACATACGTTTGATTGCCATTTTCTCCATTAAAAAAATGATTTTATTACTGTGTAATAAAATAAATATTTTTTTGTTTCTGTGTTCCATTTTGTTGAAGTATTGTTTATGACTTATTTCAAAACCGTGAATTTTTTTATAGAAGGGGAGGGGGGACAAAAAAGGGGCTCGTTTGATGTTAAATGCTTTCTATTAGAAGGTTCTCTGTAGCACTACACAGCGGTCGTCACACTAAATTCAAACTAAAACATGATCATGTTTCCAGGTCGATTTTCGACCGCGGCGACAACTACTGATTACTGTCGGATGTTATCAACTGCGCAGGAGATATTATAGGGCCAAGAGTTTACTCTCCAACACATGCACTCACTCGTCCCAACCCACCCTTGTCCGATGTAACGCTCATGCGATAAGATTGGAGGCAGGCTAGGATGCAGTGTCAGAGATACGACACAACGAGACGCGAACTCCAAAAATTTGTGGTTTTGCACAAAATTTGACACCGGCTGGGATTCGAACCCAGAACCTTCGGCATGGTAGTCAGGTACTCAACCCACTAGGAAACGCGGTCGTCAAACCTTTTTTCGGCGGCAGAACAACTGACAGTGCGGAGGTGCCTATCTAGGCGGATTTCTCTTCTATCTCTTGATCCCACAACGAGTGAAATTACTTATATTATTATTTATTATTACTATATAAACATAACTTACTATCGTAAACTTTTTACGGTCTACGAAATGGCTACTAAATAATACTTTGAAACAAATCGTAACTAAATATACGAGGTATATATAAATCGAGGTATATTTCACTGGTGGTAGGATTCCTATGCAGGAATTTGTCTAGGTATTCTGCCGTGAAACAGTATGTGCGCAAACGTTGCTGTGTTTCGGTCTAAAGGGCATTGAGAGCTAGCGTAATTACTGGGCATACAAGAACTGATGTCTCAGGGTTTCGAGCGTAGTGTGGTGCCATACAAAAACGTTCTCGTGGTAGAGCCTTTGTTATGGGCAGACGTTGCAATTGCCATCAGATGAACGTTTAGCACGTCTCGTCACTTTCTCCCTTCAACAAAATAACTAATAACGCCTTTTCTAAGTTTCCAGACAGACGAACTCTAACCGAAATATATAAATTACGACAAGATAGAAAGCCTGCAGTTACGTGAAGGATAGCAAAAATAACCAGTTACACAATAATTTAAAATATTAAAAGAATTTATAATAAATTGTAAAAAAACTTATAGTGTTAAATTGAATTTCTTTCAAATCAAAAAGATCTTTTATCCATTACTTGCTTTAATAATCCTTTGTAAATCACTCGATAATAACGCTTTAGGAATTGTTGTACAAAACTGAAACAATGAAAATTCGTTTCAAAGTTTAGGTTACAATGAAATCTAATATTTAATAGCCTAACTTTTCTGTGAATTTGTGAATCACGTAATTTTTTTTTAGAAATTGTATAATTTCGAAAGTTGAAGCATTGTTATGGTAGGAGTCCTATGCAGGGATCCGTCTAGTAAGGTACCACCCCAGGGCCAGGTTATTCTGCCGTGAAGCAGTAGTGTGCAAACATTACCGTTTCGGTTTGAAGGGCACTATGAGCTAGTGTGGGCATATGAAACTTAAGAACTTAGGTCTCAGGGTGATGGGCATTTGTTTTGGGCAGACGTTGCAAATACCATCATGTGAACGTTTTCCTAGTTTCATCACTTTGTACATTAAAAAATAAATAACCTGACATTGATTTTTTTACATAACTAGGTTATATCGCTTTTAAACGAAAGATTTTTTTTATTTAATAAAAGTGACGGAACGAACAAAGCGTGCACCTGATGGTAAGTGCAACGTCTGCCCATAACAAATGCTATGTCACCCAGAACAGTGTGACACCACAATGCGCCCGTCATCCTGAGACATCAGTTCTTAAGTCTCATATGCCCAGTTATTACCCTAGCTCTCAGTGGCCTTCAAACCGAAACACAGTAATGTTTGCACACTACTGCTTCACGGCAGAATAACTGGCCCTGGGGTGGTACCTACCTAGACGGATTCCTGCATAAACCTATGTGGATTCAGTCCAATTCATTAAATCAAATGATATGCATTGCTAAAGTATACACAACATTTTTATACATAACATTTTTATAGTTGATAGAATTAGGCGTTGTTTTAAGAAAACCCATTATTTTAGGGAAATAAAGTGAAAAGTTTTCTGAGATGCGAACTATACATATGTGCGAACTATACGGGCATCCGTAACTTGTACTGCGCGCAGACCTATTTGTTGCATCGCATTGTAATTGGTTGGGGAAAAAGTTTCTTCGCATTTTATTTACAAAAACAAGACATTTTATTTTTAAGATTTTTACAATTTTTTTTTCAAAGTTCATTTATATATGTGCCATTTTGTTCGACGATCTAGCCATCTTGTAGGTAGTGACATGATCCCGTTGCAGTAGAAATTTCAGGACTTCTGAGCTAAAAAGCGCGACAAGTAGTTTTGACAGTCCTGTCTTGATGTTAACCTGACACTACCTAAAGAATTATGAAGAGACCGTAACAGGTGGAAATCTGAAGATGAAAGGTCAGGGCTATATGGTGGATGCATTAACACCTCCCAGCCAAACTCTCTTAATTTTTGCTGAGTGGATAAAGATGTCTGGCGTCTAGAGTTGTCGTAATGAAAGACCACACCCTTTCTATTGATCAATTCTGGTTGCTTTTTCTCCTCTTCTTGCTTTTTTCTCATCAGTTGTTAGATGGGTTGATAGATGAGGTTAGATTCGATGGTTTTGCTCGGCGGTAAAAGCTGTAATGAACAAACCCCTTCCAATCCCATCATACACACAACATCACCTTATTGCGAGTTAACCCCGGATTTGGCACAGTCTGTGCAGCCTGACCGACCTCTGACCACGACCTTTTTCACACGTTCCTGTCGTACGGGATCCACTTTTCATCATCAGTTATTAACCTTTTCAAACGGTTCGGTTTCATTACGTATTAATAAAGAATCGCAAATGGGTTCTATAGGTTTCTCTCAGTGAGCTCGTGTGACACCGAAATATCGATTACCCAGCTTTTTTCAAACGGGTCAAAACTGTTTTGTGGTAAATTCTCAGTCCTTCAGCTATGTCGTTACTACTGATATGCTAATTTTTCTCCACGTTTTCAAAAATCGCGTTCATTTTATCCGTAACAGGGTCCAGAGCGAGGTGCATCTACGACATCAAATTCCAGGATTGAAAACGCTTAAACCAAGTTTGTTCTACTCTTACCGACACTGCATTAGGTCCTTTTTTGTAATAAAATTTTAAAATGTATCTATTTTCTTCATTAGCTTCGCTCATTTTGATAGAAAGAAAAACAAATGAAAAATGGCTGGAAACAACATTTTACATTTTTTTTTAATATGTAACCTTTTCAATGTCATCAAAATCAGCCAGATGCAAATAGTACAGCCAAAGAGATTTCATTACAAGTTTATACATACAATATGCCGAAAAGACTTTTTCTATTTCGATGAGTTTCTAACATAAGTTGGTTTATAGTCAACAAAATTGAGAAATCGCTTTCAGTTTAAAGGTTTTGACACATAGTTGAGAAACAAGAAGACAAATATTGTACAACCCTCATGTTGTACGCCGCTTTAGCGGGGCAGCCTGTAACCTAAGTCAGGGAGTCGAGAAAACCCGAGGGACCGTAAACACACATATGTTAGTGACAGCATTTATACTTTGAGCTGCGTCAACTTGACTTATTTGAAATAGGTTAGTTTTAATTACTTATACGGGGCAGGCTTTATTACTTTTTGTGGTAGTTATCACGTTCAAATTATGTATATTTGTAATTCAGAATATTGCGACTTTATGTTCACTGGTAGGGTACTATGTAGGTGTCCATCTGGGTACGCACCACCTGTTCGCTGGCCACCTTAATAACTTAATAGGTGCTTGTTGTATCCGATTCGAGGTGAACTTGTCGATCAGTCGAATCATTATTCAATAATTTAATCTCATTATCAGTTCAGCCGTGTAGTGGCGGCTTAAGAGAATCTACTACCCTATCTCATCCCGTGGGTGTATGGGCGGATGGGCAGCAGTATCTACCTGGAACATCTGAAATAATAAACTGCAGTTGTCAACCCGCCTGCAATCGTTTGTGGCAATCTGTGGGAAACCTCTATTCCGCAGTGAGCTAGTGATAGGCTGAAATGATGATGATGATGATAATGATTTAATCAAAAACCGACTTCAACGCAGCAGCTTCCGTTATCAGAATTTGACCATATGGATATGTACGAGTATGTATGTATTGTACCCATGTGTATGGATGGGACCAACCTTGAGTATACCCAATTTAACTAAAAAAATAATCATTAAAATCGGTTCAAAATTGGGGAAAATATCTTGTCATCAAAAAAAAAAGAATATTGCATCGAATAGACGACCTGCCCATTTTTGAATTTTTTTTTTATTTTTCTTTAAAAAACGAAGCCCCACAGTAGGATTTTCTCCTGTAGCGTGGGTGCGTTTTACAAACATACATTTCACATGCACAACACAACCAGACCCGAAAAGCAACAATTTGTGTTTTTGCACAAATGTTACCTCCGGCTGGGAATCGAACCCAGGACCGGTGGCGCAGAAGTCAGGTACGCTAACCACTACGCCACGCGGTCGATGTATGTTGCTCCGAGTAAAAGAGTAAAAGAGAGTAGAAAAATGTTTACATTAAAAGTTATTTCTCTTAATATTAATGTTACCATGTAATGCAACACCAGAGGGCACAGTGTGGTGCCACGTAGAAATGTTTTGGGTGACACAACATTTGTTATAGGCACACGTTGCACTTACCACCAGCACGCACGTTAGTTTCTCCTATGAAAAAATCTATGTTTAGAGCCGTTGTAGCTCGTGTTGGATTCTATAGTATGAAGGTAATTAATTAGCATGAAGGCATAGCATAGTATGAAGGCTAAGTTCGATCGCTGGTGCTGAAACCAAAAAAGAAAATGCTTTTCGCAATTTTGAGTTCTGATTTATCACGTGTTCAGAAACGAAGGAAAACATGATCAAGAAAAATGTTTCGGTGATGTAGTAAACACTCCAACTGGCACTAGAGCAGCCGGGTTTTAAAACCCTCTCAAAAATTAGAGGCATTTGCTCAGCAGTTCGACTTTTTTCAGTTGTCACTTTATTTTACAGCCGTACTCAGGGGCTAGGCGCTCGCTTTGAGATTACATTGTACGCGAGTGATCTGGGTTCGATTCCCGGTGCCGGCACCACTAAAATCGTTAATTGCAATTTTAAGTGCTGATTTCCCACGGCGATGTGTGAGAAATAAAAAATATTTCGACAAAATGTGAAGTCCGCCAACCCGCAGCATGGCCGATTCTTCCCGGCTCCAAAACCCTTCCGGAAATGAGAGGAGGCCTGTACTCAGCAGTGGGACATTTAAAGGCTGTTACTTTACTTTTTTTTTCTTTTTCTTTCTTTATGTTTAAACCAGCCGCGATTTCGTTCGCCTGGACATTTCAATTGATTAAAAATATAAACACATAAATAACACAGCATCAAAGCGTAGAGTGATAGTACGAGTATAATATGCAATGCTATCACTGTACTGCTCGTGGGAACACAATGGGGAGTAATAACTTTAAATAATAACACTGGGGGAATTTTCATTTTAAGTCGTAATTAAAACTCAGGTCAATAGTTTCAGTGTTCTTGTGTTATCCATTCGGACAGACAGACAGACAAAAAAAGGTATTTTATTTTATATATGTGTGTATAACAACGTTTATTTTACTCCCCATTATGTTTATGGCCGCTACCTAATACAGTGTAGGGTATTCGGTAGCGTCACTCTACCGTTGTAGGCAGGTGTATATTTTTTATACGCGAAAGTGACGAGCCGATCAAATCCTACACCTGATGGTGAGTGTAACGTCTGCTTATAACAAATGTTACGTCACTGTGGCACCACACTGCGCTCATCACCGTGAGACATCAGTTATTAACTCTCATCATATGCCTTGTCAGAATACCGGCGTGAAGTAGAAGTAAAATATACTTCTGCGTTTCGTCTGGTGAGTGATGGTAACCGGAGGCCCAAGCACCCCCCTCCCCCAAACAGCATGGTAGCGGATTTAAATGGTCTACCGCAGGGGGCTACAAGTTCTGTCGGTCCTGGAGAATCCCTCACTGGGCATCCACGCTCAAGCTTGCATTCGTTATCTGAGCGTGGGTGCTCAAGCTGCCCCCTTGTATTGTGGGGGGGGGGGGGACTCCGCTCGATTCGCACTTTGCTCGGGGCAAACGAAGCAACAAGACAACAGTACCTCTTACCACGCTCGCAGTGGACTTCTGCAATATCAGGGGACTTCACTCCAATCTTAGCGCCGTCCACTACCATCTAGAGACGGCGAAGCCGGCCTTGCTTTTCCTAACAGAGACACAGATAATATCTCCGGCGGATACCTCTTATCTCTCCTACCCGGGGTACAAACTGGAACACTTCTTTGTGCCACGGGTCAGGGTTTGTGTATACGTCAGAGAGGAAATGTGTTCTCGACGCCACGGCAGTCTTGAAGGTACGGACCTGTCCATCTTTTGGCTGAGCATAGATAGCGACGACCATCCTCGCGTCTATTCGTGCCTCTGTAGATCCCACAGCGGTAACACCGAAACTGACCGACTCATCGACCACATCCAGATGTCTGCAGATTCCGTGCTACAGCAGATGCCATCTGCAAAGATCGTGTTACTGGCGACTTTAACGCCCCCCACGCCGAATGCCTAGCGTGTTCATCGCGTTTATGTCTCAGGGTGATGGGCACAGAGTGGTGTCTGTTTAGTAGTGTATTTTTTGGGTGACACAACATTTGTTATGGGCAGATGTTTCACTTACCATCAGGTGAACGTTTTGCTCGTTCCGTCACTTTGATGAAATAAAAAAAAAAGTATTGCGATCGGCAACCCGTTTACCAACCGTGGTGATATGGCAAAGTCTTCCTCGGGAGAACTCGAGGTCGAACAGTTGACTATTATCAGTCTCATGCTAAAAATACAATACGTTTGTTTTTATTCTTCCGCTACCACTCGTTATTAGCAAAAGTCGGGAAAAAAACGGAACGAAAATGTTAGTGGAATAAAGAACCACAAATCCTAGTAAAAGAGCGCCGATTCCTACCATGGATGATTCTCGAGGCTACTGAAATTTAAAAAAAACTATTTTCAATTAAAAACATCCTAATTTCAATAGAGAAGATGGTTGGTTATAATATCGTTTTTTACTACCACCGACTTGGCATAATTGATTAAATTAAATCAAAATCCAAGCATACAACTGCAAGACTGCAAGACACAGTTAGTTCTTTCTGCGTAGATCGGACCAAAAATAATCATTAAAGGCTGAAGGTACTTTGGGTTAAATATCAGGACATCTGTCACCCAGTCCTCCCGTGATCATGGGTGCCGTAAAGCGCTTGAAATGTCGGGTAACAAAAATTTAATAATAAACGCTATAAAATCCGTGGAATCTAGTTTTATTTAAATAGTGGAATAAAATAGAAATGAATGTTAGTGGAACGAAAACACTCACTGAATCTTTATGCAGAAACATACACAGAAATAACAGAGGTCTCAATAGTAAAATATAATCGACAAGTGTACGAAGAAGACTTGTACGATTATTTTATACTGGATAGAAATGTCTAGTAGCAGATAAATGAATTTCAAGGTGAAAATATATTGCGATGGGTCCATTTCGAAATAGATTGAAATACATGAAGAAAATAGAAAAGTAACATACGTTAAGTTAGATTGAATTGTCGACATCTCAGTTTTGGCAGTTCCATATGTTGACGATTTGGTGAAACTCTTAAAATAATTTAATAAATAGTCATAGCAAAATTTAAATGGATAAGATACCAAACACTAAGATATACCAAACAAGAGCTTCCTTGCAAAATTAGATTTTCCCTTCCACTGTTCAACTGTCTTCCATGGTAGCTTTAAATATAATACGCGGAAGTGCTGGAATAACCTTCCACCGCTATTCCATATCCTGCAATCAATGTATTTTTAAAGTTATACTTCTTTTGGCACGTTTAGGAGAGGATAAAATTGAGAGTTGCGCGCGCAGCCCGTTACGTAAGTGCGACATGATGAAGTTAGCCATCAGTGATAACGGAAATGCAACAAGCATGATGAAGTTAGCCATGAGTGATAAATAACAATACCTACGACACAGGAGAAGTCCTACTGTGGGCATCGTTATTTAGAAAAAAAAAATATTTGTTTTTCTTTCTAATTAAGAGCAATTTGGGCGGAAAAAACGCGAGCTATTTTGTAACTGGCTTACATTTATCAAATATGAAAAAAGGTGTTAAAATTGAAGGAGGCTACTGATAAGATTTATCTTTACTAAACCTACTTTTACGAATTTTATGGCGTTTAATTTTTGAACTATTTATAACCCCACGTTTAGAGTAATTTACAGCACCCATGGTCACGGCGGGATGGTCACCTCTACCAAAAACATTGTCAGGATTACCCCGAAACAATGAACCTGTTATTTAATTTTATAAAGATCAGATTAAGACAAGTTAAGACAAGTGAAGTCACGGCGACAAGTGGACAAACGTAAACTATATATAACGAGATAAAAGTTTGCTGAACAAGAGTAATTTTAAGACGATCCCTCGGCGTGATACGTCACGTTTTTCATCGGCTTTAGTGGCGAAACTAATAGAATATGTTTATTTATAACATTATAGATGATAAAAAAAATATCTGTTAAATCAAATGTAATATCATCAATACAATATTTCTTGCAGGAATCCATCCAGGTAGGTACCACCCAAGGGTCAGTTATTCTGCCGTGAAGCAGTAGTGTGCAAACATTTCTGTTTCGGTTTGAAGGGTACTGAGAGCTAGTGTAGTCATAACTGGGCATATGCGTCTTAAGAACTGATGTTTCAGGGTGACGGGCGCAGTGTGGTTACACACAAAAAAGTTCTGAGTGCCAATTAATTTGTTACGTGCAGACATTGCAATTACCATGAGGTGAACGTTTTGCTTGTTTCGCCACTTTATCCAATAAAAAAATTATAACTATTTCTTTTGTTGCATAGAATGAGAAAGTGAAGAGACGAGCAAATACCCTGGGTTCCGATCATCGGTTGATTTATCACTTCCAGCACGTGTCTCGTCCAGCACGTGATACATTTTGCTGAAATAAAACAACATGAGGAAACCTGCATATTTGAGAAATAATATAAAGTATATCGGTGACATCTGGTGGTAGGATTCCTATGAAAGAATCCGTCTAGGTAGGTACCACCCCAGGGCCAGTTCTTCTGCCGTGAAGCAGAAGTGTGTTTCGGTTTGAAGGACACTGGGAGCTAGCGTAATCACTGGGCATTTGAGAATTAAGAACTGATGTCTCAGGGTGACGGGCGCAGTGTGGTGTCATAAAGAAATATTCTGGATGACACAGCATTTGTTGTGGGCGGATATTGCACTGGCCATGAGATGTACGTTTTGCTCGTTTCGTCACTTTATACAATTAAAAAAAAACGTGTGAAATCCGACAACGGGCATTGGAGAAGCATGGTAGATTCTACCCGGCTCCGTAATCCTCTCAGAAGTGAGAGGAGGCCTGTGCTAAGTGGGACATTTAGGGTCTGAAATTTTATGTTACTTTTTATGTATTATGTATTTATGGCGTCACGTGAGGAAAGTCTGGTACCCTGACCAGTGGGCCACGCGGTCGATAAGCGTAGACAAAGCTGAGTTTTGACTTTATTTAGTGGTTTTATTCAGCGTTTAAGCCTCACTGGTGTCAGTTATTCTGCCGTGAAGCAATAGTGTGCGTTTTAGTCGTCTCTTCTGTAAAAAAACACATCAAAATAAAATACTAAGTAAGTATTACTAGCATTAGGGTATGATTGATATTGTAATTTGTAGTTGTAGAAGTTGTCATTAGCCTGATTTTGTATAAGTGTGGTAAGATACAACGTCAGAGCAAAAGTTACAACATTTATCGGGATAATATCGAATCGTACCCTCTCCGGCGTGGAAAGTGCAGTCCCTCCGCCCAAAAAAACTCTAGAGGTAGGGCAGACAAGACAACGTAGAGTCCAGGTTGGCCGATTCCCCCCTGTGACAGTTTTCTTCACATTTGTATATTCTTTTAAATAAAACTACATTTTACAGAAATTTTTGCGTTTAATTTTCTCTTTATAACCAGCCGTTTCGAGCGCTTTACAGCACCCACGATCACGGGAGGACTGAGGTGACAGATGTCTTGATGTCATAGTTGACCCAGGGTACCTTCAGCTTATAATTATTGTTTTTAGTATCTACGCAAAATGAGAAAGCTCCCATGACTATGGGTGCTGTAAAGCGCTCGAAACGTCGGGTTATAAATAATAGATTATAGTTACGCAAATAAATCCGAAAAATGAATTAAATGTAGTTTTAGCGTAAATATAAGAAATCATTATATGTATATTCTGTTTTAAACAAAAATTAAATTTATAAATTTTTAAAAAGTGTTTTAGTCCCTTCACAATTTATAATTCTATTGATCATAGCCGGACAAATAATTTTACACTATTCAATAGTTTATGAAGTATGATCAGTATTATCAGTTATAATTCACCGGACCGAAACACAGAATATCTGCACACTACTGCTTCACGGCACAATAATTGGCACTACGTTTATGAATGAGAAAGCAAACGTTTAAAGTTTTTGTCAAAACGGAAAAACAGATTATTTTTCTTTTTTTTTTTTTGGCGGGTAGGAGTGAAATAATTTGCACATTGCTCTAAGTATTAAAGTTTGTTTTTATTCAATTTTCAAAGTTTTATAGTTTAATAACTTACAGTATTTCTTGTTTATGTGTAATTTACAATATACTTTGTGGATTTGACTCACCTAAATGTCTAAATTTGAATAGTTGCATCACCCTACCACCGGTCACTTTTGGTTATTAATCACTTCACATTGCACTAAAGAAAAGTTATTTTCAAGACAATGTCCACCATTGCTGAGTTGGCAGACATCCAAAAAGCAGCCTTAACTTCTCTCAACCAACGCATGGCTGACTTTGAAGCTATGATCAAAAATACTTCATCTTCATCGTTGCCCATTCCTGACTTGAAAACCCTAGTTGGTGACTTTCAAGCATTCAAAGAAAATGTCATGCAGATTATGTCATTGCTTCAGCACAAGATAAATGAAGTAAGTCAGAGTGTTGACAATATTGAGATGAGGCATCGTAGGAAGTATTTGTTACTGAATGGGGTTCCGGAGGACTCCAAAGAAAACATTACTGATAGAGTCGTGACAATTCCGCAGAATAACCTTAGACCAGCCGACTTTTCTGCGAGCTCTATCAAAGTTCGTCATCGGTTGGGTGCAGTCTCGGAGAGTCGTGCAAGACCTATTCTGATAAGGTTCAGAGACCAGTTTATAAGGTCAGTCATTTGGGCCAAGAAGACACAGCTCAAGGGTACTTCGTACGTACTTTCTGAGTTTCTTACTCGCCAACGCCAAACGCTATTCATTGCTGCACGCAAACACTTCGGTATCAGACAAGTTTGGTCAATTGACGGCAATATTTACATCAAGCTGCCCGAAGGTAAGCGTCATCGATTGAAGGACTCCAAGGACCTCGAATCACTGATTGCCCAGCATGAAATATCTGCAGTGGATACTCCATCGGATACCGCGGCCTCTAATACTCGTTCCATCAATAACAGTGATAGTGCGCCCAAGTCGAATGTGAGATCTAAACGTGCCATTCGCAATAAGCAATAGCATTGTTTTGATTTATCTTATAATTTGCAATACCAATAGTAAGTGTAACAATCCGCGATAATGTTTTCATTACTTATTTTTTTTTTTTTATTTAATTTTGTTTTTATTACTTCCGAAAAACTGTCAAATATACTTTGTCATTAATGACAACTCTGCATTGTTCGCTTTGACGGACGCGACTTGACGCAATAATGTTTTCCGTTCTACGTTATAAGTTGAAGTTATACTCATTGTATGTTTTGTTATATTTTTTTTTCTTTTTACATTGTTTATTGTAATTTTTATGTGATTGCTTTTAAGTTTGTAAACAGTCGGCCGGAGGGTGATGCATGAAGACATACATATATATTATTTATAATTATTATATATATATTGATTTATTAATTATTATTATATATATTTCTTAGTATAATGTCGGATAATGAATCTCTCTATTCTACTTGCAACAGCTCTTCTTCCCTTTCGCTTGTGGATGCCTCAGACGAACCAGTTACGCTACGTTCACTAATTAGTGATGAATTTCAAAAATCTTCAAACTGTCTTCACTTTTGTCATTTAAATGCACAAAGTATACCTCAACATCACACGGAGCTCCTGGATACTTTCTCTTTATCTGCTGCTCATGCTATACTCATTTCTGAAAGCTGGCTTAAACCAGAACTTGCTTCAACGTCTTATAGTCTTCCAGGATTTGTTTTACTCCGTAACGATCGTACTGGTAAAAGAGGCGGAGGCGTCGCTATTTATCTGCGCAGCGAATTACCTTATAAAATTTTAGATGCGTCCCCCTCCTTATACTCAGGTTCAATAGAATACTTATTTGTTGAAGTTAATGTCAAGAGTGTTAAATTGTTCCTTGGAGTCATTTATTGTCCACCCCAAGTGGACTACTTCTCCGATTTGGAAGATCATTTGTTGCCATTCTGTTCTGCTTACACACATCACATTGTCATGGGAGACTTTAACACCGACCTCTTAAAGGCTTCTCTTAAATCACACAAATTAAAATCGATTATGGAGTCGCAAAATTTCACTATTCTGGCTCTTGATGCTACGCACCATAATATTGATTCTGCGGACACCTGTATCGATCTTATTACTGTCTCCTCTATTGAGCATGTTGTCAATTATGGCCAACTTCCTGCTTCTGGATTTTCACGGCATGATCTGCTTTTCCTTTCATATAAATTAAAGTCTCCCAAATTGATTCCAGCGTCTATTCCCATTCGTAGTTTTGCACGACTCGATGTGGAAAAGCTTAAATGTGAGGCTGATACCACTGACTTGTCTCCTGTTTTTACAGCGTCCACAGTCGACGATAAAGTTAATGTCCTAAACTGTAATCTATTACGGCTTTTTGATAAACATGCTCCTAAGCGTGTTGTGAGACTTAGACGCCCTCCTGTTCCATGGATCACAGTAGGCGTAAGAATGGCTATGGCAAAGCGCGACAGAGCGTTTCGAGCTTTCAAGAGGAATCGTACTGATGATAAGTGGCAAGCCTACAAGACCGCGAGAAATCGATGCAATCAGATGGTGAGAGCAGCTAAACGCCGATATTTCCATGAGCAAGTGAACTGTTCATCTTCGGCTGATATATGGAAGTTTCTCAACACACTCGGATTTGGAAAGCCTCGTGTAGACTCTAGTAACACATCTTTTTCCCCTGACGACTTTAACCGTCATTTCTCATCTACTCAAATAGTATCTGATAGTTCTAGAGCAAATGCTATCTCAATGATAACTTCCATGCCTTCTTATTCTAATAATTCCTTTACTTTATCTCCTGTTAATGAAGATGAGTTACGAAAAATACTACTGTCTATTAAATCAAAATCAGTGGGCTGCGATGATGTGAGTAGGGCAATGGTTTTACTTGTAGTCGAGTCAATTTTACCCGCAATAGCTCACATCGTCAATTTTTCGCTGATGAACGGCACATTTCCTACACTCTGGCGTAAAGCCTTTATTATTCCTATCCCTAAATCCACTGAATGTAGTTTTCTTTCCAATTACAGGCCTATTTCCATCCTGCCGTTTCTATCTAAGGTGTTAGAAGCTGTTGTACATAAACAGGTTTCTACCTTTATTTTCAAAAATAATATTCTTTCCCTATATCAGTCTGGTTTTCGACCTGGTCATGGTACAACAACTGCCCTTCTCAAGGTCACTGAAGATATTCGAGAGGGTATGGAAAACTTCAAACTTACAGTTCTTATATTAATAGATTTTTCCAATGCATTCAACGCTGTTGACCACGATATTCTGCTAGCTCTTCTCTCCCACTTGAACATCTCATCTTCAGCTCAGGAATGGTTCTCATCTTATCTTCGAGGGCACCAGCAGGCCGTGTGTACTGGCCAAAAAGTGTCTGATTGGTGTAATGTACTCACCGGCGTTCCTCAAGGCGGTATACTCTCTCCTCTTTTATTTTCCATTTTCATTAATCTTATCACATTGAATCTCAAATGCTCTTACCATCTGTATGCTGATGATTTGCAACTATATATGCAAGTGGGACCATCTGAAATCATTAATGCGATATCATTATTGAACGAAGAACTGCAGTGTATAAGTAATTGGTCCGCTGTTTATGGTATTAATGTAAACCCCTCCAAATGCCAAGCCATAATCATAGGCAGCTCTAGATTTATATCAAGACTCGATTACTCCACATTGCCATCGGTTATGTTTAACAACAATGCTATTCCATTTCGTCCACATGTAAAAAATCTCGGTATGTATATAGACAGCTGTTTTACATGGAGCAAACAGATTCAGGAGGTAAGTCGCAAAACTACTGCAACCTTACGATCTCTTTATCGTTGGAAGAATTTTCTTCCAACCTCAACCAAGGTTTTGCTTGTCCAATCTCTTATTCTGCCGATTATCGACTATGCTGATGTGTGTTGTCCCGATTTGTCGCAACAACATCTTAACACATTGGATCGTCTCCTCAATAACTGTATCAGATACATTTATGGTCTACGTAAGTTTGATCATGTATCTTCCTTTCGTAATCAGCTCAACTGGCTGCCTATTCGTCAACGCAGGTATGTTAGGATACTCTGCACCCTTTTCACTATACTAAACGATCCATGTGCTCCTGAGTATTTGAAATGTAGGTTTCAATATCTGGGAGATTCTCATGACTGTTCTCTCCGGTCCTCGGGCAATCTCAAATTGCTTACGCCATTACACCGATCTGGTTACTCATCTCACTCTTTCGCCTTAACGGCTATAAGACTCTGGAACGATATACCTCTTGATATTAAAAAAGCTCCTAACAAGTTTGCGTTCAAAATTAAAGTACGGGAATATTTTAAAAATTCGCTGCAAGTATGAATTCTATTTCTCTCTCTTATCCGTGTGTATGTGTTTTTACTTATAATGTATGTATGTATATATATGTGTGTATGTATGTATATATATATATATATGTGTGTGTGTATGTATTTGTATGTATATGTATATCTGTGTATATGTATTGGTATAATTATGTATATATTTTATAGTTTATGTATTTATATTTAAAGATTATAAATTATTTTTTACTCAGTTATTGTTCGCTGCACCGCCTATCATATTATGTTTTTCTCTGCTTTGCCTTATGGTTGACTGGTAGAGAATGCCTTTAGGCATTAAGTCCGCCATATGTACCACATGTGCATAAAAGCTTAAATAAATAAATAAATAAATAAATTATTCATTTAAAAGTGAACCTCTACTACTCAGGTTAGTGCAGTGGCGATTGACTTTCGTGATTGAATTCGATTCCAGAATTTAACAAATATTTATAACGCCACTTGTTCCGAGTGGAGATGTTTCTAAATGCGCAATTTATGTCTGGAAACGCATCCATGATAATTAAATCTTAATACATAAAGTTACGACTTTTTCCCATGAAGCGTAGGCAGAGACTAAAGCCCTCGCCCAGGGCCAGTTATTCCGCCGTGAAGCAGTAGTGTGAAGGGCACGGTGAGCTAGCGTAATCACTGATCATTTGAGACTTAAGAACTGATGTCTCAGGGTGACGGGCGCAGTGTAGTGTCACACAGAAATATTCTGGGTGACACAGCATTTGTTGTGGGCGGAAGTTGCACTTACCATTAGGTGAACGTTTTGCTCGTTTCGTCACTTTCTACAATAAAAAAACCTTCTGTCTTAATATTTTTCTAATCTGGCTGGGATGATTCTTTATCAAAAAAAAAAATCATATTTCGAACAACTTTAATGCAGTATTTAAAAATATATCAGGCCTGATAGATCATAAATCCTTGCAGAAAACACCGATTCTTACACAGAAACTTAAACATCCTAATTTGAATAGCGAAGATTGCTGAGTGCTTCTACGATTACTACCACCGGCTTGTTATCCTATATATTCCTGGAAGACGCTGCTGCCCATTCTGGTTTTAATTTTCCTTCTGTCGACTATTACGACGCCTACGGGATGACATGGAGTGGCAGATTCTCCTAAGCCGCCACCAAACGGCGACTTAACTTATTATAAAAATTAAAATATTCGATTATTTCGAACGGTATAATTTAATTTCAATTGTGGTAGATATAAAAGTTCGCGTTTATAATGCTCGGCGGGAAAGCAATGATCGAAATTGCGTCCGCAATCGTTGGAGTCACGGTACGCTTACGTTGATTTAATTGCTGAGTTTTTGCCATATTTGATTAATATTATATTAAAACAATATTTTTGACGTATTTTTTATAGGATAAGGTGACGAAACGAACTAACCGTTCAACTGATGGTAATTGCAACGTCCTTCCATAACAAATGCTGTGTCACGCAGAACATTTCTGCGTGACAACACACTGCGCCACGCTGAGACATTAGTTCTTAAGTCTCATATGCCCAGTGATGACGCTAACTCTCAGTGCCCTTCAAACCCAAAACACAGTTATGTTCGCGCAATACTGCTTCAAGGCAGAATAACTGGTATCTAGATAGACGGACTCTTGCATAGGAATCCTACCACCGGCAAAGCTATGATAGGACTTAATCCACTTTTTGGGTTTTCGTTGTAAAAACGTACGCATTTAACCGCGCAATCACTCTATGAAGTTAATCAACTGGCATTAGTATATTTTATTAATGCTTATGTCAATATTTATTTTATAAAATTCTATGTACAAGTTTACGCAAAATCATGATTTATTTTGAAGAATAAACCTTGCTTCGAATATTAACTTCAAAGAATAAAGAATAGAATAGAATAGACTATTTTCATTCAATATTAACAACATTTACATTACATAACGTTTACATAATACTCATTGAATGTCATTTTCTTTCAGCTACACTGGGTCGCAAAGAAATGCCTCTGTCCTGGGAAGAACCAGTAAGAAACCCAGCGGGATTTTTTTTCAGTCATTTTGAAAACAATATTCTATTACAGCAGTATTATAAAGATGTAGAAATAGCTCGCCAGCGAACACCTCATTAAGGAAACAGTAAAGACTATAACGATTGGAAGAGGATCCTCTAACGAGATACGTCACGCATCCCTTTGCTTTCTGTGAAACGATGTTCATAGCGTTTCATTCGTTTATCAAATAATTTTCTTAACTACTGGAAATTTATTACTATTATTATTCGCCGTGTGGTAGCGGCTAAAGAGAATCTACCACCCCATCTCATCTTATGTTCAGCAGTGGACTTGTGAAGTGATGATGATGAGATGATGAGATGATGATTATTCACAGGCAATACTATACAAACGTAGGTAAGTTTATGCGGGAGCAATGCATTTTGAACTATATTCAATTCATCATCATTATTTCAGCCTATCACCAGTCCACTTTAGGATGCAGCCCTCTCCATAGATTGCGAGAAAAGTTTGTCATTCTCACATTGGAGGGATTTTGTCATAGTTTTCACGCTTGGCAGGCGGGTTGGCAACCGCAGTTTATTCGGATGTTCCAGGAAGATGTTGCTGCCCATCTTCTAGTTTTTACTTTCCCTCTGTCGGCCTTACATTCAATTACAAAACGAATTATGTATCGATTAAGAACGAGTATATGCATATAAGATAAGATAAGAATGTATTTGTTTACCACAAACAGTACACGCAAAACTAAAAAACATTATTTTAACACACTAAAGCACACTAAGTAAAAAATAAAAAATAGTATTAAAAATAAATAATTAATCCCAGGCATGTTGATGCCGGTAGCCTTTCTTTATTTATAAATAATATTCTAGGCTATTTTTTTATTTTTCCATTAGTCCTGGTCTACTTTACAAAGAAAATACTTTTTTTTATTTGATAAAATTGACGGAACGAGCAAAACGTTCACCTGATGGTAAGTGCAACGTCTGCACATAACAAATGCTGTGTCACCTAGAACAGTGCGACACCACAATGCGCCCGTCACCCTGTGACATCAGTTCTTAAGTCTCATATGCCCTGTGATTACGCTAGCTCACAGTGCCCTTCAAACCGAAACACAGTCATGTTCGCACACTACTGCTTCACGGCAGAATAATTAGCCCTGGGGTGGTACCTACCTAGACGGATTCCTGCATAGGTAATCCTATCACCAGTTTAAGTATTAAAGAATACATAAATGTTTATAATCCTTGGGAATGAAATGATCAATGCCAAGCTATTTCTACATAATTATATTTATTATAAATACAACTGTACTTTTTAAAAAGATCGTCAAGAAAAATGCAAAGGCGGCCCTCTGGTTCTGGTTTCTTTCTACTTCTTTCTAGGGCAGAGGCATTTCTTGCGTTCCAATAAAAATATATTAAGTATGTGAACAGTCTTCATCAATGAATGAAAGTAAGTTAATTTGCTAAGATTCGCATGCAAAATATAAAAATGGTGTATATTACCTAGTTTATTGAAGAGCGCCGCCCGCCCTCCCTTAGTAGCGTGTACAAGCAAACTAACACCGCCACCAGGAACCGCCACCAGATACCCTCCACCAACCACTACAATGCTACCACAGATAATATACACCACTGAAGTCGAGAACACGACTCGTGTTTCGCCCCAAAACGAGGCATTATCAAGTGTTATAGACTCTACGACAGACGGCCGTCTGATGGCGGTGTTAGTTTGCTTGTGCACGCTACTAAAGGAGGGCGGGCGGTGCTCTTCAAAGAACTAGGTAATATACACCATTTTTATATTTTGCATGCGGATCTTAGCAAATTAACTTCATTTCCTTCATTATAATGGATTTCCGAAAAGTTACGCCTGATTCTATTAACTATAGTCTTCATTAATGCAAAATATTCTTTTCTTTTCTACTGGATTTTGTGTGTTTCTAAACTATGTTGTTTATGGGATTCGAAAACAATTATTATTAATATTAATTGAAATTGATTTAACAGAAAATTAAATTTGCCGTACCTAAATTCAGTTCTATTCATTGTATAGGTGCATAATTAACGTATCTTTGCTTTGTTTGAAATGAAAATTAATATTCTTTTTATTAAGAAAATTGTAGAGACTAATCTTAATCTTTTGTAAATCCATTTTACGTTTTAATCTTTCCTTTTCTCGGGAAAACGCGTTATGATTCTTTTTACGACATTAAAACAATGGAAATTCGTTTAAAACTTTTGATTAGAACAAAATCTAGTTCGTCTTGTTAACGGCTTTTCAAGTTTTCTACAAATTTGTGAATTGCGTAATATTATTTTCTAGTTAAACATGAATACTAAAAGAAAAGCGACTTCAGCAATAATCTGAAACTAGAAGAACGTAAAGTAAAACGGTTTAATATAATAAGCGAGACTTTAAAAAAAAAACAATAAATATATTAACACGTCAGGTTTCATAATATACATTTTACTGGTTGTAGGATTCCTACGCGAGAATCCATCTAGGTAGGTACAACCCAGGCCAGCTATTCTACCGTGAAGCAGTAGTGTGCAAATGATAATATGTTTCAATCTGAAGGGACCACTGAGAGCCAGTGTAATCACTTAGCATATGAGACTTGAGAACTGAAATAGATAATTACATGATAATTAATTAACTGTAATGGTGTTATTACAGTTTAAAAACCAAATCGATGCTATATCAGAGAAAGAAGCTTTAAGCACAAACTTAAAAATGATATAACAACCTGGTAGTCACAGGACGCCCGACAGATATTAAACATCGAAATCGATGGTTAGTGAAAGAATGCATAATTCGAGGAAACCAGTAAATAAATATGGAGTAAAATAAAAAACATTCTCGTGTCGCTTAATAAAATTCACTAATCGTGTTGCCAAATTATAACAAATTACATACAGACTCAAAACAGCCATATATTTTACGAACATTCGCTATGGTAAAGATCCAATACTTAAACTTGGTGCACTCGACTTGTGAGCACATCCTGATCTTCAAATACCATATGGAATGAAATGAAATGAAAATTATTTATTCTTCAACGTAAGAAATATACATTTCGTTTTCAAACATCATTTTTTTATAATCTTCCACTGTTTCGTAATTTGTAACTCCGTAGGAACCCTCTTTTTTGTTATTTGTTTGTGTTAGTCAGAGGACATTATAAATAAATTTACAAAGAATAGTCTCATAGAAAACCAAAGCACGCTCCATAACAAAATGATAGACAAGATTCAATAACAAATGAATTAGTGCATGCAAACTCGAGCAGACCAGCCTCCACAAACAGCACCTGTTCACAAGTATGACGCATGTGGCAGCTACCGCCTTCCTCGACCATATTCAAGAGAATAAACGACTCGCCGCAAGCAGAAGCATTTAAGCGAGCATGACATACTCAATTCTACTTTTTGAAACATAATATTCTACTTTAAGTTGTTATTTACATTGTGGTCTTGAATAACGTTACATTATTGGTAAAAAGAAAAAGCAACTCTAAAATTAAGTTTCAATATATGATAACAGTTTAACGTGACAGCTTGTAAACTAAGTTAGAGAGATAACCCAAGGGACCTCATACACGCATATGTCAGAGACAGCATTCGCACTTTGTGTTTATCAACATGACTCTTGAAATAATTAATAGTAAAGGAGAGAAAGTTAATTTGTTAAGATCCGCATGAAAAATATAAAATGGTGTGTATTAACTAGTTTTGGAGAGCACCGCCCGCCCTCACTCAACAGCGTGCACATAAAACCAATACCGCCACCGGGAGCGACAGTCGACCGCCGAGCTCGGCGGTCGACTGTCGTAGAGTCAATATCACTTGATAATGCCTCGTTTTGAGGTGAAACACGTGTCGTGTTCTCGTGGTGTGTATTGCCTAGTGGTAGTGTTGTAGTGGTGGAGGGTATCTGGTGGCGGCTCGTTAAAAGAATACTACCACTCCATCTCATCCAGTGGATCTCGTAAAAGGCGAGTAAGGAATTAAACCGCACTGTGCACCCAACAGCACATGGTGGCAATGTGCTCACCACCTATCACACAAAGTGCATTATATTGTTTTGGTGAAACGTGGATTGTGGCAGTCATCTGTTTTTGCAGTGATTGCGTAGTCTCTGACTACCCCTTATGGGATACAGTCGTGATCTTATGTTTACATTTTACATGCGGATCTTAACAAATTAACTTTCTCGCCTTTACTATAATGAATTTCCGCAAAGTAACGCCTGATTCTATTAAGTATAGTAAATTAATGTTAAATTAAAGCCTTTTTGAACGAAGTTCATTACATATCGGGAGCAATATGTTCGAATAAATGTCATATTACGCAAGTAGCCGAGGTTTGATCACTTAGATTATTAATTGTGAATTTAACTGCTGATTCTTTTATTGTTATTAATGGCAACAAAAATTACAAACGTTTTATAATATTTTTCGTTGCCAAACTATTACCATAGTTTTAAGTGTAGCGCTTCTCTTCTAACTTACCTAAGTGAAATAACTGTTTTTAAAATAGATAATATTACTAATATAACTAAAGACAAACTTCCAAAATAATCTACTGTTTTTTTTTCCTCTAATATATAATCTTCAGTGGATGATATTGCCAAGGAAAAGGGTAGCTACCCGCCAGATTGGATGATGTGATCCGGGGGGGACGTCCAGTAATCTTTTTTATGTATGGTTCGCAGCTCAGGAACATTAATAGCGCGATGTTAGACGTGTGAAATACACTCAGCGTCTCAAAAATCGCACCTCTCTGAGTTTGCGCGAAAAATGGCTGTAATGGCTAGAAACGAATTATATTTATATAAATATTGGTATGTTTGAAATGGGTATTTGAATAGCTTTACATTATTAATAAAAAAATCATGAAATCATTAAAACATTTATCATTATAGAGCGTCAAAAATAAACACTGTCAAATGCTCGTTAGTAAGGACGCTAGTTACACCACCTAAAAAGGGTATAAAAGGGTCGATCTGGATGAAATATGGGCCAGTCGTAATTTAGACTTTGCAGTGAACACACGTGAACAAGTAACCCAAGTAAGAACAAGTAAAGATGGACACCAGTTCTGAAGAAGCCGCTCAAGTGATTGCCCTATTGCAGTCCGGGATGCGGCAGTGTGACGTTGCTCGACAGTTGAACCTGTCCCGTTTATCAGTTCGACGGGTGTTCCAACGTTTTCAGCAGACTGGTGGTTATGTTAGAAAACCGGGATCTGGAAGAAAACGGTGCACATCAGAAAGAGATGACCGTTTCATCTTTACGAAACCGTTTTACAAATTCTGTTGAGTTGCAACAACAGCTTCGATCAACTCGGAGAACATCTGTGAGTGTTTCTACGATAAGAAGAAGGTTACACGAAAAGAGTTTAACAGCCCATAGACCTGATAAAGGTCCAAAACTTACTGCACAGCATCGCAGAGATCGCCTAGAGTTTGCTCGCAATCATTGCGAGTGGACTCTAGAACAGTGGCGGACCGTACTCTTCTCTGATGAGACGAGGGTCTGTCTCTTCTGCAATGACAGACGTAGAAGGGTCTACAGAAGACAGGGGGAGAGGTTCACACAACCCTGCTTCGAAGAATCCGTCGAATACGGGGGTGGCTCGTGTATGTTTTGGGGCGGCATTTCCGTCGACGGGAAAACGGAACTTGTGTGCGTTTCCCGGACTCGGGGTGACCGTGGGCAAGGGTCATTAAATGCTGGTCGGTACATTACTGAAATCCTGGAGGAACATGTGGTCCCGTATGCTGGTTATGTCGGTGATGGATTCATGTTAATGCATGATAATGCCCGTTGCCACACCGCGGCTATTGTGCGGGATTATTTACAGGAGGTCGATATCCCTGTTACGCATTGGCCAGCACGAAGTCCAGACCTTAACCCAATAGAACATCTCTGGGATGACCTAAAACGGCGAGTGCGAGATCCAGCTCCAGCCACTCTTCAAGAGCTCCAAGATGCGGTACTTGAAGAGTGGGAACAAATAGCCCAAGAGGCTGTTGCGATCCTTGTAAGGTCCATGAATGATCGCATGGAAGCCGAAGTAACACTAAGTTTTCAGAACTTTTTTTGTATTTAAGTAAGTTTTTTTTTTAATTATTAATTTGCAAATTTGTACATACCCTGTCTTTTTCTTTAATTTCTCTTTGATCCCCATTAAAAAAGTAAAATTCCTGAAAGCTAATGAAATTACCTATCGAATGATACCCTCAAACCACAACATTGCCATTTGCCTGTTGTGTTAAAATAGTATTTAAATTATTTTTTTCGGATGTGCGATTTTTTTGACGCCGAGTGTATATATATATGTATGTATATGTATGTTTCTATTTACATATATGTAAATGTTATATGATATCTATATATATAATTATTATAATATTGTTTTATCTTATACTTTTCGTCTTTTATTGTTACACCTAAATCAAAATCTCACCACTCCATGGGTTGACTGGGAGAGAATGCCTAACGGCATTAAGTCCGCCCTTTGTATCCTTTCTTTGTAAGGGAACAATAAAGATTAATATATAAATAAAAAAAAGGTTGGTATGCCACCCCTATTTATTTTTTCTTAAGTTCACTACGACGTAGCGGTGCATATAAAACAACCCTCCTTAAAAATTTCATCATCATATACTCGTATGTATCGTACTAATAGTCTCCAAATAAAATGTCTGTACTGGTGTGTGTTTAGCAGTGGACTAGTAAAGACTGAAGTGATGATGATGATAATGATACGGCAGACAGACAGGGCGAAATTATAAGGGTTCCGTTTCTACTAAGGAAGGGTTTTTATTAATTACGCAACCAAATTAAAAAAATGAAGATACTAAAGGAAGTTTTAAACCAAATTACAAGCGAGAAATTGAATTTGATTGAAAAGCTCGTAATTGTTTCACTTATTTGGGCTGATTTTTATTATTTATCGCTATGCTAATTGTTACGCTTATGATGTTATTTAGTCGCAATATATTACTCAAGATATTTTCTAAAAAAAATATAAATTCTTAAAAAAATCCTCGTATATTTAAAATGAAAATAACCTAAAAATAATGATTTCTTATAATTACGCGAACACTACATATTTAAATGAAACTAATTTTACGGATTTTATCGCGTTTAATTTTTACTATTTTCAAGTGCTTTACAGTCCCCCCCGTGACCATGGGTGCTGTAATCCACTCGAAACGTGTTGTAAATAGTAAAAATTAAACGCGATAAAATCCGTAAAATTAGTTTCATCTAAAAATAATGATTTGATTTTTTTTTTATATTTGGTGATTGACATACCAGTTTTCATAAGAATACAATAATTAACTTAGATGAGTAACTGTATCTAAATACTCGTAGTAACACTGCGAGCAAAAAAAATACATACATACATACAGAGAAAAATATATACATACAGTCCACATAACGCACTGTTCGCCCCCGCGGGAAACGAGACGTGGCGGGTGGCAAACCAAGAACCCGAAAAAAAAATATTAAACATTAATACTCCATTCATCATTCATCATACCGTGTGGTAGCGGCTTAAGAGAATCTACCACCCCATCTCATCCCGTTTGTCATAAAAGTCGATAAAGGGAAAATAAAACCCAGAAGATAGGCAGCAGCATCTCCCTGTAACATCTGAATAAATAAACTGCGAATGCCAACCCGCCTGCCAAGCGTGGCAACTATGGCAAAATCCCCCCAAAATGAGAGCTAGAAACTGTGGCAATCATTGGGGAAGGCCTATTTTCAGCAGGGGACTAGATAGTCCCCTGCTGTCTATCTAGACTGAAATGATGATGATGATGATGATTCCATTCATTAATTTCTAAGAAAAAATTCACGCAGGCGAAGTCCATGCATTCGCAGTATTAAAAAATATATCCCTGTCTGAATGGATATAACCTAAAAAGGCTATAAATATTTGATCAGATTATACTTTATAACTCTGGAGGTTCTACTGCTGGCAGGATTCCTATGCAAGAATCCGTGTAGGTAATTATTCAATTACCTAATTATATACCTATTAATATTGTTTTGGTTTGAAGGGCACTGATATCACGTATAATTTCTTGGTATATAAAACTAAAGAGCTTTTATCTCAGTGCCTGACGAGCTCAGTGTGCCACACAGAAATATTTCAGGTGTTATCGGCAGACGCTGCACTTACCGTCAGGTGAACGATTTGTTTGTATCGTCACTTTCTTCAATAAAAAAATTAGTCTTGTTTAGCTAAAAATTGGCTATAGCTGGTTAAAAAATGTCCGGTATTGCGATCAAAAATCCATTTTTCTAAGTTTAAAAAAAATAAAGACATCACCGTGAAAAGATATCAATAGTCTAGATTTTAGAGCTGTACTGTGTTTTATGACTATGTCCAGACAGCATAAACTATTTAAGAACAATCAAATCTAAATGGGAGCTCATCATCGTCTTCGTTCATCGTTTCAGCCTATCACTACTCGACTGCTGAACATAGCCCCCCCCCCCCCCCCCCCCCCGCCATAGATTGCAACAACATTTTGTAGCGCTCATTTAGGAGGATTTCGCCATAGTTACCACGCTTGGTAGGCGGGTTGGCAACCGCAGTTTATTTATTTAGATACCCCAGGAAGATGCTGCTGTGCATCTGCTGGTTTTATTTTGTCCCACTGTCGACTTTTATGATACCCACGGGAAGAGATGGGGTGAGGGAAGAGATGGCGTGATGGTAGATTATCTCAAACCGCTACCACATGGCCTTTATATTCCTTTTTAAGCGTATTGTGCACACGAAGGAGTGTGAGATTTGGCATGCTTAAGAAGAAGCTGAAATTTTTATAAACTATGTGTCACAAATATATTTAATATAATAAAACATTCAATGTCAAACACTAAAGTCTACGATCAAACATTCGCACAGCGTAGAGGTTGTCGCCGAACAACTTTAAAATGTTGCCAACAAATAATAACTAGCAGATGGACTTTGAATTACGGTCGAATTTTGACCACTGAGCGACTACTTTAATATATAATATTGACAGTTAACCAAAAGCATATACGAGTATGTCGTATATTTGCATTCGACTCATTTGTGGTCCTCTTTTCAAATATACAGTCTTTTAGCTAAACAATACTTTAGGGCAATTGCAATGAAGTGCAAAAGTAATGGTTAATTTCAAGTTTGGTGATAGTTTGTCTGGGGGGCATCAAGCTGTGTCGGGGTGGTTGCTCCGAGTGCGAACGTTTTATTGGAGACGGTGACAAAACGAGAAAAACGCTCACGGTTAGTGCAACGTCTGCCCATAACAAATACTGTGTCACCCAAAACAATTCTGTGTGATACCACACTGCTACAATCACCCTGAGACTACATTTCATAAGTTTCATATGCCCAGTGATTACCTACACTAGCTCCCGGTGCCCTTTAGACCGAAACAGAGTAATGTTTGCACACCACTGTTTCACGGCAGAATAACTGGCCCTGGGGTGGTACTTACTAGAAACATAGGAATCCTACCACCAGTAGAAACGGGAGGCGTGGCGGTGTAAAGACAACGCCCACTCTGACCTCTGCAGCCGAGGTGGAATTAGCAACAACCTAAGCTTCGTCTTTCGTCACGAAAAAGACGAAAGGTAGCTGTCTCGTTATTTGCAAATTCCAAAACAGCAAGTGTTATTTTATTCAGTTGCCTTAAACCTCCGCAGACATCTAAAAATAAATTTTCTTTTCTAGCTATTCTTATGTGACTTTTATTTCTATTTGTATTGATCGCACTAAAGAAAACTGTCTTTCAAAGGTAGCCAAAAATAAAGAAAAGACAAGTTCATTTATATATATATATATATATATATATATATATATATATATATCACATCTCATCCCGTGGGTTTTTTTTACTGGAGAAAATGATGAAACGAGAAAAACGTTCACCTGATGGTAAGTGTAACGTCTGCCCATAACAGTTGATCTGTCACTCAAAAAATTTCTGTGTGACACCACACTGTGTCCATCACCCTGAGACTTCAGTTCTTAAGTCTCATATGCCCAGTGATTACTCCAGCTCACAGTGCCCTTCCGACCGAAAATGTAATGCTTGCACGCTACTGCTTCACGGCAGAATAACTGGCCCTGGGGTGGTACCTATCTAGACGGATTTTTGCATAGGGATCCTGCCACCAGTCATTGTCGTAAAAGTCGACAGAGGGAAAATATAAACCAGTAGATCGGCAGCAGCATCTTCCTATAACGTCTGAATATCCCGTCTGCCAAGCGTGGCAACTATGGCCAATCCCCCTACCCACTATATTAGAGCTACAAACTTTTGTCGCAATCTATGGGGAAGACCCATGTTCAGCAGTGGACTAGTGATAGGCTGAAATGAAATCTCTTCATTTTGATATAAGAAAAAAGTATAATATTCCATAGTTATTTATAAATTTCGATTTTCCTTTTTACGATTAATTAAGATGATGTTGCTTTTAAATTCAAAGCCACGTTTAAATTTATGTACAGTCTTCTTGCGCTCTGAAGTATCCCGACTTCGGAGCGCAAGTACTGAGATAATAAATAAGTCAATGTGAATTCAATATTCTTCTTCACTTTTAAGGTTTTTATATGTAATAAAAATAGTATTAATACACGTGAAGAGAAAACTTTATACTCATGTTTCAGGATATTGCGCGCACGGAGTGTGAGATTTGAACAGTTAAAGTTTGTATGGAGAGAAGAATCGAGGAAGTCAAAGTTTATAAACATATACAATAATTATAATAGTGACAGCGTGGTGGCGGCTTAAGAGAATCTACCACCCCACCTCATCCTGTGGGTAAAAAGACGTAAAAGTCGACAAAAGGAAATTGAAAACCCAGGAGATGGGCAGAAGCATCTTCCTGGAACATCTGAATAAAAAAGCTGCGGTTGCCAACCCGCCTTGCCAAGCGTGGCAGCTATGACAAAATCCCCCTAAAATGAGAGCCACCAACTTTTGTGCCCATCTATGGAGAAGGCTTATGTTCAGTATTGGACTTGTGAAAGACTGAAATGATTTTTTTTTATTGGACTGAGTGACGAAACGAAGCAAAACGTTCACTTGATGTAAAGTGCAACGTCTACCCATAACAAATGTTATGTCACCCAGAACATTTCTGTGTGACACTACACTGCGCCCGTCACCCTGAGACATCAGTTCTTAAGTCTCATATGCCCAGTGATTACGCTAGCTCACAGTGCCCTTCAAACCGAAACACAGTAATATTTGCTCACTACTGCTTCACGGCAGAATAACTAAACCTACCTAGACGGATTCCTACATGATGAAACACAATTAAAACAGTAAGATTTGAAAACAACGGACAAAAACTAAAATCACAACAAAACAGTCATAACATATACATTGAGCCACAGTAGGGCAGACCGGGGATGGTTGACCACGTTTTTGGTTATAATTCTTTTTTTAAAAACTATTGTCTTGGTGTTAATGAGAAATATTGTAAACTGTGCCAAATTTCATAGTTAATTAAAAAAGAAAGGTTCTATGTGGATATTATTAAATAAAATCAGGATTTTTTCAGTTTTAGGAAACCTCTCCGAGATGGTCAACCTGCCCCAATGCTGGGGTAGGTAGACTAGTCAACTGGAGCAGGTTAGCTTGAATTACGGGATGACAAATTTTAATGTGTAATACAAATTTCACAGAAATATTCTTGTTGAAACGGCATTTCTTATTGGCAGACGTTGCACTTACCATCAGATGAACGTTTAGCTCGTCTCGTCACTTTATCCAATAAAAATCATTAGTTTTGCAGAATTCTTCGCAGACGGGCTTATTTATAATTTAATGATTAATTTTTATCTCAAACTTTAATTATTTTCTTAAACCATAAATATTTTCGAAAAACAGCAACGTATGGGTCATAGTCAACAAACCGCAATACGCAATTGGCCTACCAACCTCGACTGGAGCTTTTGCCTTCAAAAATTCACTAAACTAAAGTGCTTTGCATAATAGTCATAATACGTATTTGTATAAATTTTATAATAGTTTTTAGATATTGCGCTCTAACTGGAAGTGAGACATTTCGTCGTGTCTCGCGTTCTGTGCGAATGATCTGTCAAGCAGCTGTCTTTCTTCGAGTGCAACACTGATTCTCTCAGTGAAACCTGCAAGAAGCTAGAAGCATCTAGTCTACCTACCCCAGTCCCCAACCAACCCCGGTCTGCCCTACGTTAATATATAAACATTTAATACAACATAGATAATAACAATTTGGCAAAATCCAAAAGCTTAAATTTAATACAAGCGGTATCAAAAAAGAACATCCAGAATGTCCACCTATACATGGCGAAATGCTTCAAAAAGGAATGCCACTCACGATATGCTGGGTTGTGTTAAACGAACACAACCTCGCCCTGAATTTCAGAGGCATCCTCTATAGTTATTTACATATATTATACATAATAAATAAATATATGTATAGATATACAATTACACACACACATGCACATGTACTGATAGATACATACAGATAATATTTGTACTAAAGGAAATAGTTACCGATACGTACACATAAGGTTATGATATGGTAAACAAAGCTGCCTACATTATTTCGAACAATAAAGTATCAAACTGTTTACACAATCTTCTTCCGATAAATCAGATGGGAAATAGAAATCACCCGCCTCAACAACTTGCGAGAAACGTAGATTTATTGTCAACGTGTTCAAACGAATTTCAGTTACGAGTCATGCTTACGCAATGCTCGGTTATTTTTAAACCAACGTTGTCGTCGCGATACACCTAACTTCAAACAACGAGTTGAACGTTCGAGTGTATATTATGTAAATAATAATTATTTATTTTATTGTAACAACTACAATGTATCCAATGTTTACAAAATTATATAACACTTTATCTAACTAAGGTTGCAAACGTTAGATTAATGCCCGGTTCTCATATTTACTAAACAGGACGTTTTCTTACCATGAGTTGAGAAAAGTAAGTCGAAACCGTTCCTATAATTAACGGACGTTAGGGACTCGCACTTAGCCGATAGGTGTCCGGCAGAGTAGAATAGCACCTACCTCTTTCCTACCGAGTTGTCGTAAGAGGCGATTACGATGTTCTACAGACAGCCTTTTTTCGTGCAGAATAATATCATAACATGAAATGCTGTCACTATACTGCTCGTGGAAACGCAATGTGGAGATTTTTGACTCCTACCAAAAAGGTGGCGACGTCGTTGGCCACATGTCACGTCACGTACACCACGGGGGCAAATATTGGGCCAAGGGTTAGGGAGAGGCCCTTACCCTTATACGGGAAAAAGATGTGACTGAATGTATGTGTAATAGCTGGTAGATAACGTGAAAAAGTTTCGAAACATTGCGTAACGTTACTAGTAGAAAATAAACTAATAGAAGCTATTACCAATAACTATTAGTTGAATATAGGAACCGAGCGTTAATCGTCTAATCGTTAAAAACGTAGTGAACGAAAAAACATTAATCATAAACAACGCTAGAAAATGTCGTGACTTGCCACGTGTAGCGGAACAGCCATCTCGAAAGCCAGACAAAACGCCACATCGAAAATACTAGTACGTGGAGTTTGATTTCGCCATCATCAGTCTTATCGCTTAGCGTGGCGAATACAGAAAATCCTCCCTTATTGAAACAGATGTATATTCAAGATGATTATGGCTTCTTTTCAACCTTACTACTTTTTGTAATGATTGAGAGTGTATCATCATGTGGTAAGCTCAGGGGATAGGCGCTCGCTTTAAATTTCATAGTAAGCGAGTGACCTGGGTTCGATTCCCGGTGCCGGCACCACTTAAAATTGTTAATTGCAATTTTAAGTGCTGATTTACCACGTGATCGTCGGTGAAGGAAAACATGGTGACGAAACCTGCATGTCTGAGAAATAAAAATATTTCGAAGACATGTGCAGTCCGCCAACCCGCATTGGAGCAGCGTGGCGGATTCTTCCTAGCTCCAAAACCCTCTCAGAAATGAAAGGAGGTCTGTGCTCAGCAGTGGGACATTTATAGGCTGAAACATTTAGTCCACTTTTGAACATAACCCTCTCCATAGATTGCAAACAATAATTGCCACCCTGGGCGGGCAGGCGGGATGGCAACCGCAGTTTATTTATTCAGATGTTCAGAAAGACGCTGCTGCCCATCTTCTGGTTTTAATTTTCTCTTTACGACACCCACGGGATGAGATGGGGTGGTGGATTCTCATAAGCCCCCATCACATTTATAAGAGTGAATAAGTATTACATTATATAAATCAGCTTACATAAAAGAGTCAGACTTTTCATTCGTCGCCGAAGTCAAATGACTCGGAACTGGACCGGAAATGAAACATCCCGAGACACAACGAGCAATATTTCAAATATTTATGTAACTCTCTGGTTTGGCGGGAATTATGCAATGGCCTGTTTCTGGAATATTCTCGGCAGCTTATTAAGTCAATGAAAACATTCATTTCTTTTTTCTTGTTATGTTACTATGAAGAAATTCAAATTTACTTGTACAACCTTTTGCCACATTGTTAATGTAAAGAATATTGAAATACCCTGGCCTGTCAATTATTGAAAAAGTATACTTTACCCAGCCTTTATAAGTTATTTCTGAAATACGAATAATAATAATAATATTTATTATATAATATTATTTAATGTTTTCTTTTATTTACGCGAATATTACACATTTAAATAAAACTACTTTTTTACGGATTTTATCGCGTTTAATTTTGAACTATTTTTACCCGACGTTTCGGACGCTTTACAGCACCCATGGTCACGGGGGGACTGAGGCAACAGTTGTCCCGATGTCATAGTTAACCCGGAGTACCTTCAGCTTTTAATTATTATTTTTAGTCCGATCTTATTATCGAATATTTTTAATTATTTTATTTATAAAATTATTTCATTATAAAAGCAAGAGAATCTACCATAACCATCCCGTCCTGTGGGTGGTGGCGGTGTTGTAAATGTCAATGTTAAAGCCAGAAATGTGTGTGGCTTCAATACACTACAATAAGACGATCTCAAATCTCAAAAGTTAGTTATAGCAAGTAAGTTGTATACGTTAGTTACATCTAACTTATGTCACATAGAAAAAGTAAAATGCAGAATAGTACAAACAAAATCTGCTGTCCATAAAATGTCAACAAACTTATGTGATTCCAAAATTAATTTTGATAAAAGTAACCGCATTATGTGATGATACGTCTGGTTTTACATGTATGCGAAACGTGAATCTTTTGAAAAGAATTTTGTTAACAGTTACGTGCATTTGAGATGTGGACTCTACGGAAAATGTTAATAATTCCATGGGACAGTTTCATCTCAAACACCAAAATACTTGAAAGGGTTAACCGCGAAAGAGAAGTGTGTTTCGGTTTGAAGGGCACTGTGAGCTGGCGTAATCACTGGGCATATGAGACTTAAGAACTGATGTCTCAGGGTGACGGGTGCATTGTGGCGTCACACAGTGATTTTCTGGGTGACACAGCATTTGTTATGGGCAGACGTTGCACTTCAGGTGAACGTTTTGCTCGTTCCGTCACTTTTGTGAATTAAAAAAAAAAATTAAATGTCTACAGTCATAACAGGAAAGGTTGACTTCTTAAGACACATGCTAAGACGATCCCGTTATGACTTTCCACTGTTGATTATCGAAGGCAGAATTCCGGGGAAAAGTAGCTCTGGACGACGGAGATTTAAATGGCGGGATGACATTAAGGAATAGATAACTGATCCTACGGTGGTACCTACTTACACTGATTCCTGCATAGGAATCCTACCACCAGCACATCCTGGCCCTAAAACTTGCACTGTTATATGATACTCATTCATTACATCTACAAACGACTTTGAAGAAATCTAGGAAAAAAAAGAATATAGAATTCCTCTGAATTCCTCTGAAGTCATCATCATCATCATAATTTCAGCCTATCACTAGTTCACTGTTGGTCATAGGCCCCTACAGATTACCACAAAAATTTTAACTCTCATTTTTCAACTATAGCAAACGCCCCCCGGTTTGCTATAGTTGCCACGCTTGTCAGGCGGGTTGGCAACCGCAAGCTGCTACCCATCTCCTGGTTTTAATTTTCCCTCTGTCGACTTTAACGACACCCACGGGTGGAGATGGTTTAGTAGATTCTGAATTTCTCTGTAGTAATATAGCAAAATAGTCCAGTAAAAAGTTTGAATATATTTAATACATTTTCATATTGTGCTATAGTTATATATTTTTACATAGATTACATAAAGAGGTCTATCCTTTTTATGCCGAGTCTACATAAATATTTAAAGAGCTGGACTACTTTGTACCCTTACGTAAACATCTCTACTGCTTAAGCATATCTTAAATAAATTCAGAAAGATAAAATGTTCGGAAATTTGTTTTCAATATTATTTAGGAAGATTCGACATTTGTCTCATTCTGTTATTATAACTAAAAGAACATCATAGCTGGTTGTCGGCACCGCAGGGCACCACCACCCGTGGTAGAAAAGAGGTCGGCCCTGTCTTTAAATTTCGTAATAATCCTAATCCGCTTTGGAGCATCGCTGGCAGACTTTTCCTGGCTCCGCAGCCCTCTCAAACAATGAAAGGACACCAGTCCTAAACGGTGGGACATTTGTAGGCTGTTACTTTAGAGCATATTTGGTTAATTACAAATTTAAGTGTGATTTACCACGTGCTTGGCGGCGAAGGAACACGCCTTCCTACAAATTAACTAATAAATTTAAAATATTTTCATAACAATTTCATAATAATGTGAAGTCCCTGGCCTGCACTGCTACTCTGCTTGTCTCTAAAACCTTCTTGAAAATATCCGTAGCGGCTAATTCAGTTATTACGAAAATTTTACTAAATCCATGTATGTTACGAGTATTATAAACTGTCATTGTTAATTGTGCCGGTAAATTTAGCAAATGCAAATATCGTAATCTTGTGTAATAATACATTCAAAAGTATACTTCGGCTCCCAAATAAGTGGGATGTGCTTGCAAAGAATGCTGTGCAACGGAGCATTTTGATATTCTTATGTTTTATCTCTCAAGTCTGAAAATTTGGCGTCTGGAATATAAATGCTACGTTTATGTAAATTTAAGCTAAACACGAGGATTTTGTTTTAAATTTAAGTAAAGCATAGCCTTGTCATGTTATATTCAGCCAAATAACTAACATAAACCATAACAAAAAAAAAACACATACATTAATTGACACGCCTGACATGGGACATGACTTTATTAATTTAAAGCTATCCGGAATAAATAAATAAAAGTAGAATAATAAGCTAAAATTGCTAAAGTAAATATTGTTATCGGGATCATAACAGCCAAACTGACGATGTGCCGCGGAGAGTAAACCCAGACTAGAGTGCGACCAGACTGTGTCGCGCCTGACCAACGAGCCGATGCTCTTCCTACACGTTGAGATTTGGAAATAAAATCATCATCATCAGGCGCCATCTTCATATTGAAGTTGGATGTATCAGAACTTGCTTTTGCGATCCCATGTTGCGTTTTACTATATTTAACAACCCACAATATTAAATGGATAGCGTAATCTCCATTTAAATATTGATTAACTTTTATATCATATATACCGTTCTTCATTTTATGAGAAAAATACTTTATATCACATTTGGGCCACAGCGACGGCATCATTGAAAATTAGGAAAGAAGTCAGAGCGGTGAGTGTCCCTTGACGGCCCCGCTCTAGGCGGCAAAAGGGTCAGTGAACATGACGGTCCACCAAAACGCACCCACCGTATGAAAGAACTCCGCCAAGAGTTTTAGTGTGTTATTCACGCAATTAAACAAGTCGACAGCGAATTCACGTTTAATGACAGTTCTTTAAATTTATAATAAACATGAATGTTCTTCTATTAGGATTGAGAAAAAATAAAACAGATGAAGCTATTAACATCACTTTGTACTAAGCCTGAAACTATAGCACAGCATTTCAGTCTTAATAATAATTTTTAATATGATTTTTGGTCTAAGACCAAACTATGCACCTGAAATTGACTTATATGTAATATATTTTTAGTCATACAACATAGACTTAAAGAAAACATGAAAATATATTAATTGAGTCCTCTACAGAATCATAATTATTACAGATATATGTTAAAGACGACGAATACCAGTTAACGCACTTTTCATGAGCCCAACCTTTACAAATAAAGCATTGCACCCAGCCTTCCCAGGGGACGCTGTCTTAATATTATTCCCAGCAAATCAGACAAAAGCATTCCTCTTCAGAACTAGAACTTGCCTTACTTTCATCTCCTAAAATGTTTTTCTTAACCTTTTTTCTTTTTTCGGGTTTTTGCGTGAAACCACTTTCTTTTGTTTCTTGTTTTGTAGTTCTCACAACAATGTTGCTTTCTCCAAGGTGTCTGTAAATATGGATGTCTTGCGTCCCTTTCTGCTCATAACGTTACGAGCTCCAGCTTTAAGAAAATACTGGATAACTTCTGGGGAAATCGGTACATTTTAGGAGGTTAATGGCTGAGGCTCAGCAAACAAAGATGGCACCACACGAGATGTCGAGAGTTGAGGTTGTGTTTCAACATTAGCTGAAGAAGATATAATAGATCATTGATCGTATCAAATGTGAAGTGGTAGACAAATGACTTTTATCAGCTGTTGATAGATTGATAAGTGTAAATAGATTAGGAGAAGTTGGTGAAGTAGGAGAGAGACTTAACAATCGCGGATGGCTGGGAATCGACGATTGCAGCTGGCTGTATCTCTTTAGACACAGAACAAGGTGGCGGTTGATTATTATCATGAATTGGTCTATATGTCACGAAACTAAGACCGAAGTCATGATTATTAAACATTTCCCAGTTGAATGGGAAAGCTTTCGTTTCTTGGAATCCATTTGAATTTTGTTGGGAGTTAGCGCTAGTGGTAAAGCCGTTCGAATTATTCTTGGGATATCATAAATTAGTCATGGTTTTGCCAGAATTATTACGCATCCATGCATCTTTTGCTGACGATAAATACTTTTTAAATGGCGCAAACAGTCAGTCATCCAACCGATAGCTTAGCAACCGCATTCTGTAATGATAAATACAATTTAATTCATTGTTTGTAAGGGGTCAAAAGGTCCATACGTGGACCTTTTAACCCCAACGGGTCACGAATTGAATTTAAGGTTATGCACAAAAATCTAATATGTACATTAAAAAAACAATTGTTCTACGTTAAACTTTCTACTATAAGCTATATAAATAGAAAAAAAACAGCTTTGTAGTGTTACAAACGTAACTCCCAGACTAAAAATAAAATAATTGAATTTTTGTACTTACATGACTTTTTTGAGACGCGGCCGCGTAAACTCCTAATAAATAAAAACGGCATTCAACGGCATCAACCCCCTTACAACAGTACTCGAAATCTTTGTCGGGGCATTATTTTCGGAAATAGCAATGGTGGACCTTTTTATCCGCGGACCTTTTATCCCCGCCCTACGCTACATAACAGCCAAACATACAGCTTCGTTATAAGATTAGTGGTAAGGATCAACATTTTATGGTTACTGTTACGCTAATTTTTGTTTGTAAATGCATGATTTGTACGTCAGCGGTTTTTGCCGAATAAACTTCTCTTTCTTTCTTCTTTCTTCTCAATACAAATTATATGATTCGCGTTAATTTGAGAATAAATAAACATAACAAACATAAATTCGGGAGAAGCAGTAAAAGAGGTTGTTCAATGAAATTTTTCTCGGTTTACAAAAAGTGTACAGCGAAATAAACGAAACAACAAAAAGCAATAAATTCGGTTTTGTACCAAAACACACTGTTTTTATTGGATTTCGTCGTAACCACTGAAATAGCTTACTCAAAGTTAAATTATTTACTACGGCAAATACGCCTACATATAAACACAGGAAAAATACAATGGTATGTAAATAACTGTTAGTTTTTTATTAGTTTATAGTCTAAAATGTTACCATATCTAGTTCGCGTAGATTTTTATTAATAAAAATTCACAAGAATACACTCAAATCGCAGATTTTTTTTATTAAATTTTTTAGTAAACTATTTCAATAGAACAAACATTCGCGGTTATTAATTGGAGCCAGAAAGTATCTGCCAAGCGGTTCCAATATGGGCCGGCGGACTTCACATATTGAAGCAATATTTTTTCTTAGACGTGCACGTCCTCAAGTTCCTCAAGATCTTTCCTTTCGCCCTTCCATGAGTCGAAACAGAGAAAACAGATTCTTTGCAACGTTTACAGGACATTAATGCTCCGCTTTAGCGCTATTAATTAGATTGGAAGTTATATAAAAATCTATAATTTTCGGTCGTCGTCGTCGTCGTCGTTTCAGCCTATCCACTGCTGAACATAGGCCTCCCCCATAGATAGCCACAAAAGTTTGTAGCTCTCGTATTGGAGGAGGAGTAAGCATAGTTGCCACGCTTGGCTGGCGGGTTGGCAACCGCAGTTTATTTATTCAGATGTTCCAGGAAGATACTGCTGCCCATCTCCTGGTTTTAATTTTCCTCTGTCGACTTTTACGATACTCACGGGATGGGATGAGGTGGTAGATTCTCTTAGGCCGCTTTTTAAATGAAGAAAGTGACGACACAAGCAAATCGTTCCCCGGATGATAAGTGAAACGTCTGCCCATAACAATGGCGTGTCACCCGAAGACATTATTATCTTAAGTCTCATACGCCCAGTAATTACACTAGTTCTTCTTTCTACAATCGGATACTTCTAAATCGGGATGATTTTTCATAACCGCAACACACAGGATGCATATTGGTGATCCCAGCACTATACACGATGCAACTTACTGCACTGGGTTTGCACAGTACTGCTTCACTACAGAATAACCAGCACTGCGATGATACCTACCTAGACGGATTCCTACACAGAAATCCTACTACAACCTATCTAAAATGTTCATATATTATAAGTATTAACACAAAGAACTTGTTCTTTCGTTCTTGGTCGTATAAGTATGTAATAAAATTTCTAGATTAAATTAAATACAAAATTCATCTCGTAAAGTTTTGGGATACCATTTTCGTTAGTAATAGTAAATTGGAATCACTAAATGAACACTTGATTTGATTCGCACCAATTATTTCAGAGTGCCACATTTCTCGGCGAGGAATTGCCTGGCATCGATCCCGTCCGACGAATGATTCCCACCTAAGTAAATACTGGGCACCGAGGTCAGCTTCAGTTTCGTTTTCCTTCGGTCTTGTCGATCTACGACTGTTTTTTAATTGTGTTAAATACAAGCTTGTTTTATTTCCATCAGCTCCCCCATGTATTCTTTCTTGAGAAAATTACTGCTCTGTGTTTCTAATTTGATTTTAAATCATTTCAGTAAATCCTAATTTTAAACCAGTGGTCAATTTGTTTAATCACAAATTAATAATAAAATAAAAACTGTGATGTGATGATACTTCAAAAATCTGATGATACGGGGCTGACAATTTGTTAGAAATTATCGTAACAGCAAATGTTAAGCAATTCGTTGTGGTGAAGACGTATCTGTATTAGTGTTCTCATGTATTTGCGCAAAGTAGCAAAAAGAAGAATTATAAAAAAGATGAGGAAACATTTTTTTATAAAAAGTAATCTTTCGTGTCAAATTCCGGTAACAAGTAGCACCGTGAAGTGTGAGACGTCTGATACTTTGATCGAGCCCGATTATTTGTGCGAACATATTAAATTTAATAATAATAATAATATATATATTTAAATAGTAGTATATAATATAATAATAGTATATATTCAAATATTCCAACCAGGCGAGAAAACTATAAAAATACCCCAAAAAATAATAATAATAATAGTTTATTGAAAAAAATGAGTTACAATCTAAATCAATACAGCCCTGGTACCTGAAATAGCGTAAGCCGTGTGCCAGGTACCAGTTCCTTCCCCACGGTTTGGAGTATTTCTCGAACATTATACAATAAACATTCTTCTACAAATATTAAAAGTTTTAAGCATTGTGTGTGTGTGTGTGTGTGTGTGTCATTATAAGTTACTTTGTGTAATGTGTAATTGATTATGCCTACATGAAAGATTTCCGTACTTTTATTTTAATTATATATCGGTAGATTTGTAGTATTATTATCTGCTAATAGCTTTTTAGTTATTAACCATATATTAGAGTTCAGAAGCTTCTCAGTCGCAGTGTAATCGAATACTTTAAGCCAGTCCTTGATTTTAATTTTAATATTATAATTTAATAATTTATTACAGTTATACGAGCTGTTAAAGACGTTATAGAGTTTAGGTGACAGATAATTAAAATTCCTCCGTGCAAATTTACTTTTAACACTTGGAAGTGGATATTTCAGTTTCCTCCTGTTGTCAGTTGAACATATGAGATAAGGTGCAGTTTTGTGGTATCTACGAACAATTTGATAAATGAAAAGCTTGCGAACTGATAGTACATCGGATATAAATAGCAGGTTTACGAATCTGGTTGTGTTGTGCATTCTACAATTAATGTCTGTAAATCGCATCCACGATACAGGAGGAATCCTACTGTGGGGCATCGATTCTTTGAAATTAAAAAATAACCGCAACAGTATACGTATCCATATCACTATAAATTAATCAAGTACCGTATGGTGGCGGCTTAAGAGAATCTACCAACCAGCTGCGGTTGCCGGGTTGGCAACCGCAGCTTATAGCCTGCCAAGAGTGGCAACTGTGGCAAATTACCCCCAAAATGAGAGCCACAAAATTGCGTGTTTTATGGCAATCTATGGGTGAGGCCTATGTCCAGCAGAGGTATAGTCATAGGCTGAAATGAAGATGATGATGATCAAATTAATCAATAATAGAATTCTTTTTCCAAGTGGTCCTGTGAAATAAATCAAACGTAACGGTATAGCATCTTGAAGCTGGACAAGAACGTAAGATGTTAGAGACAAATAATTGTCTTAAGTACGTCGTCGAAAATTTTTATAAATCGTAATAAATTTTTGGTAAAATATCTTATGTTAAAAATCTTACATAACTTAATTTTCAATCATAATGCGTAATATAAATAAAGTGGATTTATTCCGCAAAATTGTATTTTTTCAGTTCTTTATTGATTTGCTCGTCATAATTTGACTATTTTAGAAATCATCATTTAAGAATTTTTTTTATTGTATAAAGTGACTAAACGAGCAAAACGTTCACCTGATGGTAAGTGCAACGTCCGCCCACAACAAATGCTGTGCCACCCAGAATATTCCTGTGTGACACCACACTGCGCCCGTCACCCTGAGACATCAGTTCTTAAATCTCAAATGCTCAGCGATTACGCTAGCTCACAGTGCCCTTCGAACCGACACAGTAATGCATGCATGCAACTGCTTCGCGGCAGAATAACTGGCCCTGGGGTGGTACCTACCTGGACGGATTTCTACATAGAAATTCTCCTTCCACTAGTAAAATATATCATTATATTTATGGATGTCATATAATGATTTATTAATGTTTTAAATGGTAGAATAGAATAGAATATTTTTAATTCAATGTAGATCATTTACATAATACTCATCCCGTGGGTGTCATGAAAATCGGTTGCCAACCCGCCTGCCCAGCTTGGCTACTATGGCAAAATCCCCGAAAAAGAGCCACATACTTTTGTGGCAATTTATTGGGGAGACCTAGGTTCAGCAGTGGACTAGTGATAGGCTGAAATGAAAAATGTTTTGAATGATATATGTATAGGTATCACATATAAGCCGCAGTAAGCCTAGCAACCGAGTGGAAATAGGCTGAAGAACAGAAGTTGGGACCGAAGGAAAGTTCAAAATTGATTAAGGTTAGATTATAAATTATTATGGTTCTTAATTTAAGAACTTGTTCATTATAATAATCGGTGTTCTAGATTAAAAATAAGATAATTAACAATGTTGGTAAATTAATAATTTAGTTACAGAGTAAACTACTTTTGATCATTTCAGGATTTCTTGACCCGTATGTCGTACAATTTTTTAAGAATACATTGAACTGGTTACCTCAAAGACCTATGTAAGTTGACAAAGCCTGTCTGAAGAGGTGTGTCCGATAAGTTTCCGGCAGAGTACAGAAGCGCCTACTTCTTTCCTACCGAACTGTCGTAACAGGCGACTAAGGTATTGTACAGACTTTTCCTTTATTTGTGCAGAACAATACCATAAAATGCAATGCTGACACTATACTGTTCGTGGGGACTCAATGAATTTTTAATTGAACATTAAATTTCAGCGCGTACAAAAATGGCGGCGACGTGTTTTGCCACCCATCACGTCTCGTTTCTTGCGCGGGCGAAAAGTGGGCAACGGATGTGATGTCTGCTTATCACTTATATGAGGAAAATGCGTGATTGTATGACAGAAGCGATTATGGCATATTTCTATATTTCTCGATGCAGTACCTGCTAATAAAAATTTCAATCAGAATTTGAATGAACAACTATCGAAACGGTGACCGCTTAAAACAAGTGAAGAGACTTACTATATTTTTAACACTTCGGTTAGTATCATATTCATATATAAAAAGCAAAAGAGACTTGACCTTTTTTAAGGTTATGTTTCTAAAAGAAAGGTCATCTTTAAACATTTATGATTAAAATTTTTATGATCTTCCAAAAATTGCTTCATTACAAAATCTAATAAAGTTTTTGTTTAAAAGCAATAAACAAAGTTTTCCTTATTGAGAATTAACGTAAAATCGGATGAATACGATATATTTTGCTAAACGGGACGCCAGTGATTTAAACTTAACTGCCATTACGCCGAAAAGGCTAATAAGAGTTTCATCAAATTAACTTAGTCCAGTACCATTCTTACTGCGCTAATTTCATCATCATCATTTCAGCCTATCATTAGTCCACTGTTGAACAAAGGCCTCTCCCATAGATTGCGACAAAAGTTTGAAGCTCTCAGTCTTAGGGAATTTTGCCGCAGCAGCCACGCTTGGCAGGCGTGTTGGCTACCGCAGTTTTTTAATTCAGATGTTCCAGGTATGTGCTACTGCACATCATTTGGCTTGAAAGAATATATGAATTATGTTTTCCGTCACGAATAATATGATTCGACCATATCAACATCTACCGGTAACAACCAACATTGCGGCAATGCATAATAATGAAGGAAATGAAGTAAATTTGCTAAGACCCGCATGTAAAATATAAAATGGTGTATATTACCTAGTTTTTCAAGAGCACCCACTGCTCTTTTACAGTACCATTCACAACCAAGCTAACGCTACCATCGGGAACAGCCACCAGATAACCTTCACCTTTACAACACTACGACTAGGCAATATTTATTATTTTTTTTATTTATTAAGATTGCATTATTGAAATTAATTATGAAATTCAGGTACCCTGTCGGGCGTGGCAATGAATGTATGTGAGAGGCAGACATCTATCTGAATCATTTTTTAAAATATTCTTCAATATTATAATAACTTTTTTCTATTAGAAACGCTCTTAATTTTTTTTTGAAATGATTTGTAGTTTTTTATAATAATCAGTAATTTATTACATATTTTTATCGACATGGAATAATGAAGAGAACTATGCGAACCACAAAAGAATAAATATTTGGGTATCATCTAACAAACTTACATATTTCATGTATGTACATGCACGGTAAAGTGAGGAAATTTAAGTTTTTAAAATGTTCCTTTCAGCTTTCTGTTTGCTTAATGTTGGTAAGTATTCGAACACATTTTTTCTGTAGGACAAACATATCTTGCATGTTAGTACTATTGGCCCACAAATTAACACCATAGCTTAGCCATGCATAAGCATAAAAGTAGTACGGGGTGATAGACGTTTTTAGGTTAGTAGATTTTTTAATTTCCCGTGAAGCGTATACAAATTACGATAATTTCGATTTGACTTTCTGTCCATGAGCTTACCAATTTACGAGTATATTTGAGTCAATGACTATTCCGAGTAATGAAAACGTCGAAACTATTTCGAGTGGGGTCCGTTGTAACAAAAGTTAATATTTAATTCAGTTTTTTTGATGCGGCCTAAATTGCATTATTTCTGTTTTTGAAAAATTTATCTCTAGATTGTGATCGATAATCCAGCTTTTAATTATATTGATATTATTTATACTGCTTATCGTTTAGGTTTTTGTTTATCGTCGTCGTTTCAGCCTATCACAAGTAACTGCCGAACATAGGCCTCCCCGATAGATAGCCACAAAAGTTTGTAGCTCTCATATTTGAGGGATTTTGCCATAGTTGCCACGCTTGGCAGGTGGGTTGGCAACCGCCTTTATAGGAAACAGATAATTAAAGTAAAAAAAATCGTCCGCAAATATAACACACCGTTCCTTAAAAGTTTTAGGTAGTTCGTTAATGTAAATAATAAAGAGGAGGCATCCGATTACGCTGCCCTCACCCGAGTTTTCGTCTATATGTTAAATCACGACATATTGCTCGCGATTATACAAATAAGATCTAAACCATTTGTATGTCACGCCGCGCACCCCAAGCAATATATCGAATGTTACTCTTTCGTACGCTTTAAACATATCCAATAACAACCCGACATCATATTTTTTATCGTTTAATATATTCAAAATTTCGTCAATGTATTTATAAGAAGCTTATGTCGTAGAGCGATTTTTGCGAAAGCCGTTATGGGAATCATCGAAGATATCGAATATACACCACGGATGTCGAGACCATGACATAAAAAAATTGGTTAGGTAGATAAGTCGACGACCCCGTGGCCCAATTGTCAGAGTGGAATCGAATCAAGGACCTCGGCGTAGCAGTCAGGTACTCTGACCTCTAGGTCACGCGGAATACACAGGTTTAGTAGCTCCAGAGAAAAATCCGTTTATACATAAAATATAGTCAAATGAATTTCTAAATATGTCATCAGGAGACATTGTATCCTTTTTTAATTAAGAAAACTGAAAACATGTTCTTTCACAGGTTGCACTCGCAAAATATACATTTAACAATCAACTTCGTAGTCGACGTATCGTCAACACCTGTGAGCGAAAATGCTCACGATAATGAAATTCGTTCATTATCTATAACTAGGTATGCTTTGTACGAATTGTAATCAAATAAAGTACGAGTAACTTTGATCGACAAAGTGAGACACAGCGTGATAAGGGAACGCTGCGGTGTGGTTGAACATGTAGATAGAGAAACTGCTTAGAAGGTTTGGACACGTAGAGAGGATTTTATGCGGCGAGTGTGAATGGGAAAGCAGGTAAGGGTCGACCTAGGCGTACGTATCACGATCAGATCCGGAGAACTTTTGAGGAAAGGTCACATTAAAAGTACTCGCAACCGACGAGCGTGTATGAAAACGCCAATGAAAGTAGAAGAAGCGAAAGATGTGTGTCAGGATCGTAGCAAGTGGAATAATCTACCTACCCCAATGGGAAAGAGGCGTGACTGAATGTATGTATATATCAAATATAAACTATAGAGATATTTAAAAATATAAACTGTTTGTTTGTCCATTTTATATAAGGAACGTAGCAAAAACATAAATTTTACATTTGATCTAAATCCTACCAAGATAACAAGATACCTTGACGCACAGCTTTGCTAAAAATCTCGAATCAATAAGAAACCCAAAGTCTAAGACATGCACTATAAAAACATGTACTCCTTAATCCCAGTAGGAGCAGAGACATACAGCTCTGATGACGTACTAAACAAAGAAATACAAAAAAATGTGACCGTCACTGGCCGCCCGGCAGATGTGAAACATCGAAATTGATGGTTATTGCAAAAATTTATAATTAAAACGAAACCAATAAATATATATGAAGTAAAATAAAAACGCGTCTCGCGTCGTTCGATAAAATTCACTAATCGTGTTGCCAAATTATAACACAAAATTACTATTTTAACCAATGAGAAAAAAAGGCGCGGTTTTGTCTTCGCTTATTAATGAACGGAAAACAGTGACATCTATTGATCACGTAATGAACCAATTAGTCAGTTCGTTAATCATGAAAAATACTTTGTTTTCAAGGAATTACCTTTTTAGTGCTAAAATGTAATTTAAAAATCTAATATAAATTAAAAAAAAATACCTTATAATCCCTCCAAAATATAATGGCTCTAATTATTCATGAATTTAATGTTATATTTTGAGCTGTACATTTCTGTAACGGCACACGTGTCGCTTTAACCCGAGGCGCGGAAATAGATGTTTCACATCAAAAATTATATGAAAATTATATCGCTTCATGGCAAAGTCACTGTTACAGCAGGAACTTCACTAAGATGCAGAACTGCCTAGATTGAATTCTCTTATTTGATTTACTGTATGCATTCGACTACACTCGACAACAACAACATGTCGTTGCAAGCCGACAAGGTATTGTATGTACAGCAATAAAATATATTTCTGTAATGAAACAAGAAGGTAAATTTGTATTTAAATCGACTGAATAAGACTTCTTTAATTTATTGTATGTAGCAACTAATTTTCTGTTAGGAATCGTTTGTTTTCCACGGCGTGATCCATTACGCAACTTATACTTTCGTAGAGGAATCCGTTAATAATGAAAGTTGTAATTTACTTAGGGTCTGAATCCGTGTCGTTATTGATCAGGTGAAATTTTCAGTGACGTTGATAAATTGTCGGAATTCTGGAATTTTGTTCGCCCTTGTAATTTTACGTTATGCAGTAATTAACGTACATTATATTAATGTAATTGAATAAAACATTAATTTGGTTATCTATTTAAAACCTCGAAATAATTTACTGGTCTCCTGGAATCCATCTAGGTACCGTCTAGGTACTAAGTACGTAGCTTGCAAACATTACTGTATTTCGGTCTGAAGGGCGCTGATAGCTAGTGTTATTCCTGCGCATACGAGAATGAAGAACTGTTAATGTTTTCTTAAATTAACGCGAATACGTTTAGTATATTATTATTTATATTTTATTTAGAACTATTTATACTCCGATTTTTCGAGCGTTTTACAGCACCCATGGTCCACGGGGGGACTTAGTTACAAATAGTTAAAAATTAAACGCGATAAAATCCGTAAATAATAGTTTTATTTACGTCTAAATAAAAATAATATTTACGGACACATAAACTGTTTCAGGATGACAGGCGCAGTGTGGTGGCACACAGAAATGTTCTGGATTTGCCAAAATTTGTTACGGGCAGACGTTACACTTACCATTAGGAGAACGTTTTTTTTATCGCATAAAGTGATGAAACGAGCAAAACGTTCACCTGATGGTAAGTGCAACGTCTGCCCATAACAAATACTGTGCCACCCAGAAAATTTCTGTGTGGCACTACACTGTGCCCATCAACCTGAGACACAGGTTCTTAAGTCTCATATGCCCAGTGATTACGCTAGCTCACAGTGTCCTTCAAACCGAAACACAGTATTGCACACTACTGCTTCACGGAAGACTAACTGGCCCTGGGGTGGTTCCTACCTAGACAGATTCCTGCATAGGAATCCTACCACTAGTGGTACCACCAGTGACGTAATGTCTCGTCTCACCACTTTCTTCTTTAAAAAATAATAATAACACCAAATTTATTTATAACAGATGTAAAAAAAACATTGATCATCACCATCAATCAATTCCGTCCAATAAGGTAATGTACAGAGAAAGCCTTACCATTCTCAAGCGAAAGGACAGGGTTGTGAAACCTTGATTCGTTTCTCTTTAATCGAAGTAAGTAACGCCACGTAAAAGTCATTTATCTGATAATACGAGTAAGTACCACTCCTGCCAATAACAATTACGGTGTCACCCAGAACCTGCAATTGAAAGTTCAATTTAGTAACACACTGTGTTTGTTAGAGACAAAGTTTTAGAGCGAGCACAGAAATATACGTGTACCATTCAGTACAGAAATATTCCCACAGACATCCAAGCCGTGGCAGCTCAGGGGCCAGGCGCTCGCCTTAAATTTTCAATGAACGCGAGGGATCTGAGTTCGATCCCCAGTGCCTGGTCCACTAAAATTGTTCTCCAATTTTATTTGTTGATTTATCAGTTGTGAAGTAGATGAGAAAACCTTCATGTCAGAAGAAGAAAAATATTTCAACGACATGTGATGTCCGCCAACCCGCATTGAAGCAGTCTTTTCTGCGATAGAAACCCTCTGAGGAGGCCTGTGCTGAGCAGAGGGATATTTATAGGCTGTTACTTTACTTTTACATAGATACGAGTATGAACGTTTAGTCCTTCCCGCAACCTATGGAGATCATATGCTTTTATCGAAGACTCTAATCAGCTACAATTTCAAAGATCATCTTTTAACAGCACAAAATCTCATCTTTTGTAAAAAAATAATAAAGGAACAGCAAAAAAATGCCCAACTGCTGAGCTGAGCTTCTCTCATTGAGATTGTCTTCGAAGAGTCAGTCACGCTGCTACAATGCAGATTGGCGGATTTAATTCTCGAAATATGTTTTATTTCTCAGACATGCAGGTTTCCTCACGATGTCTTCCTTTACAGCTGAATAGATGGACGAACTCGGGACTCGCTGCGTAGAAGTCGGGTCGCGGTAGACGTCGCGGTTTCCAATAATCAAAATAGTTTATATTTGATTAGGCATCACACTTGTCAGTTAAACTTGAAAAAAAAACAGCTATTACCCAGGAATACAGTTAATTCTGTACAACGTTTATTGTTTCCATACCATACAGACTTAGTATAATGTTATATTGGTTTGAATAAGGTTACAAAACAGTAATTAAATTAAAAAGAAATAAGTCTCACTTAATTTTAAAAAAATATTGTGTTTCAGGTTCTATAACTTCTAGTATCTCAGTACCTAGTACATACATTACATAATAATATTAAATTGAATTAATTCAGCACTATATCTAATTAAACATACAAAAAACAATAAAAAATTAATTCTATTTTTTTTTCTGGTAATTTAACATAGCATAATCTCATCACCAGAATAAAATCATTGCTCCATAAGTAATTTAGTTAATTTTCTTTAAAAAGTGTTTTGTGGCAACTGTCTTATATCCAGAGGTATTTTGTTAAATATTTTAATTGCCATGCAATTTACGTTTTGACTCACCATGGCGAGGTTGCTACTACATACATACATACATAAGATCACGACTTTATCCCATAAGGGATAGTCAGAGACTGGGCACTCCCTGCAAAAACAGATGACTGCCACAATCCACGTTTCACCAAAACAATAAAATGCACTCGGTGTGATAGGTGGTGAGCCCATCGCCACCTTGAGCTGTTGGGTGCACAGTTTAATTCCCTTACTCGCCTTTTACGAGATCCATTGGATGATCTCATGGAGATGGAGTGGTAGTATTCTTTTAACGAGCCGCCACCACACGGCTAACTAGGATATAATAATTTATACTTATACCGTGTATGTTTTTCTAAAATATCCCTGGTTTAAGGAAAAGTATTATCTCTTATAAACATACAAGTTAGTAATAGTATATTGAATTTCTTGCCGTGTGGTGGCGGCTTTAGAGAATCTACCACCCCTTCTCATCCCATGGGTGTCGTAAAAGTCAATTGAGACAAAATTTAAACCAGAGCAGCTTAATTAATAAACTGCGGTTGCCAACCCGCCTGTCAAGCGTGGCAACTATGGCCCCCCAAAATGAGAATAACAAACTTTTGTGGCAATTTATAGGGGAGGCCTTTTTTCAGCAGTGGACTAGTAATAGGCTGAAATGATGATGATGTCCAAGTACAGACAAAACATATCCGTGGTATGCACTTATCGCGGGCTCTTATGATACAGTCAGCCTAACTCTTCTCAGCGTATAAATAAACCTATCGAGATTATTATTTTCTGTATGCTCTTTCCAGTTGCAATGTTGATAAATTTTATTTACAATCTCACATAATAATCAGCATTGTTTAAAGATACCCATTGGACATTTTCTACATAACATTATACGAGTAATTAAAAATGCTACAATATCTTGCTGTACTCGTATATCCACATTATAAGAACCTATAGAATATATTTTTATAAAAGACTTCCGCTGCAGATATGATAAATATGTTTCGGAAGTCTCGCTAACTCTGTACGTAAGTTTTCTTTTCTTTTTACCCTCGCTCGCATGTTGTATAAACGAAAATAGTATTTATTTAAGCGAAAAGTATTGATGCGTGGTTAGGATCCAGAACGTACATCATTTTCGCTTCATTAACTGTAAGTACCACGGGAAATAAACGATATGAATACTGCTGCTGCTTAATAGAGGGGAACCACCCTCCTCGGAGCAGAGCCTGAAAGCGATTGGCATTTGTTAAAAGTATATTAATACGGCATTTGTGTTATTGGACAAAGACGAGTAAATGCCACCTAGTATGTTCTAATACTTATAGATTGCAGATTGCGTCGTGACGGTTTTCGGAACTCCGTCTATGCGCCTATTTTTACGTGTCGACAGTATAAGTCGTGAAGTGGCATCTACCTCACATGCCCAACATCGCTCTATTAGAGTTTTTGAGATACAAACTATACTTTATACAACATCTAAACATTGCTGTTTGGAGGAGACTCCTTCCCAGATCAGACCACCCGATCTGGCGGGTAGCTACCCCTTTTCCTTGCCACCTCCGTTTGCCAAACTGGTGATTCCGACGTGATATGAACAACGCAGCTAGCTTCTCACAACTACAGCAGCAGCGTCATCTGCAACCAAAATAGTCACAGCACCAGACTACTGTCGGCACAACGAGAGCTTTCTAGTCTCTCAGCTACTGAGAATCATCAACGGAAACTCCTCTCCTCAGACTGACTCCTGCCGCATCAACACTGTCCCCACACATTCTACACTGTAAATTATTGGAAGGATGAGACGTCCTTCACAGATCAGGCCACTCGATCTGGTGTATGGCTATCCTTTTCTTCGGCAATATCATCACCTAAAGTTGAATCATTCGAGCCAACCAAGCTACTCCAGAATCGCAGCGTACTGTTTGTGTTGTCCACGACGTCGGCAAGCCGAGAACCTTAACCCGGTCTATCGCGATCATTGAACAGTCTAGAAGGATATAGCCGCCTGTTCCGTTCATGCAGGCTCTGCACAGAGGGTTGTCCGTGACACCTAAAGAAAATAGGTATTAGTTATAAGATGCATGACCTGTTATTAACTTTTCTGATTTGGGGCTTGTTCAAACGGAGTAGCACTTTAGAGATGCGATTGTTACTAGTAGCTTGCCTCGCCTGTCTGTACTCCGAGTGGTTTGAAGAATTGTGCGTGAGTATAGCGCGTTTGCAAACTAGCGACTATACCTAAAGGGAAGTGGGACTATGGGCTCCAGTCCCATAGTACACTGGTTGGAAACCCGTCGAGAAAGCTCGTCTACAGCATCGTTACCTCTTTACTGGTGGTAGGATTCCTATGCAGGAATCCGTCTAGTAAGGTACCACCCCAGAGCCAGTTATTCTGCCGTGAAGCAGTAGTGTGCAAACATTACTGTGTTTCGGTCTGTAGGGCATTTGAGACTTAAGAACTGATGTCTCAGGGTGACGGGCGCAGTGTAGTGTCACACAGAAATGTTCTGGGTGACATAGCATTTGTTATGGGTAAACGTTGCACTTTCCATCAGGTGAACGTTTTGCTCGTTTCGTCACTCTATCCAATTAAATTAAAAAAAAACTTCTAGATTAGCTGTGTCCCTTAATCCATTGTAGGATTATTTTGTTGAATTGACATATCTCATTAAGTCGCTAGTAGCATAGCCCTGAATTCATGGTATTACTGTCGAAGGCTCTTAGTAGCGCCATGCTGTCGGAGAGCACCGCTTGGATGATGCCCATACACTCTGTTTGAAACACAGCTCTAATACTTAAAGCAATACTATATATTCAACTTTCCAAATTTGACCACAGCGTTACGGCCACAGCAGTGGTCACACATCTCAACAAGTGGATTCCATGGCAGTCGATTTATGAAAGTGTCAGACAAATCCTACGGTATCTTTGTATTCTTTTTATTGAGAGCGGAATATCTTGATGATGGCAATCTATGAAACAAACGGTATAGTACTTCGATCGCCAATCCGGCTGCCGTCCATGGCGATTACGGTAAGTCCTCTTTGGACAATCTTGGGAGAGTCCCATGTCAAGCCTATGACTATCCCTGGGCTAATGAAAATAAAAGATTATTTCAACAAAGACAATGGTCTTTATTGCTTGGGGATGTCATCGTGGCTGATGCAGTTTATATGATACAACCACCAGCCCATCAAAGTTGAAGAATATTTTTACAAGTTACAGTTACTCAGTTTACTGTGCGGAAACCGTTACGGTAATAAAAAGAAACAGTTAATTTGCTAAGATCCGCAAAATAAAAAATGGTGTGCATCCATATATCCCACAATGGCGTGCACAAGCAACTTACAGCGCCACCAGATGCCCTCCAGTGCCTAGTGCCAGGAAGTACACGAAACGTGTTCCAGTAGTGTGTTCTGAAATCTTTCTTTAATATTTCTCTTTACTTTGTAACACACGAGATCTGCTTTAAAACTTCAATACTCGTACCATAATATGACAAACTTACTGACCACAGTATGGTGGCTTAAGAGAATCTTCCATCCCATCTCTTCGCGTGTGTGTCGTAAAAGTCGATAGAGGAAAACTTAAAACCAGGAGATGGGCAGCAGCATCTTCCTGAAACATCTGAATAAATAAACTGCGATTGGCAACAGCAGTTTATATATTCACGATGCCTGCTAAGCGTCGAAACTATGGCAAAATTACCCCGAAATGAGAGCTACAAACTTTTGTGGCAATCTATGAGGGAGGACTATGATCAGTGATGATGATGTTCTCCTAGCCGATTTCGACCACGGCGACAACTTCCGAATACTGTCGGGAGCCATCAACTGCGCAGGAGATATTATAGTGCCACAAGTGTACGCGCAAACACAGAGGCACTCACTCGTCCCAACCTACCCGCGCCCGATGTAACGCTGATGCGATAAGATCGGAGGTAGGCTAGGATGCAGTGTCAGAAACACGGGGACAATCACAACACAACCAGACCCGAAAACCAACAATTTTTAATGTTGGCTCCGGCTGGGAATCGAACCCAGGACCCGCGGCTTAGAAGTCAGGTACTCTGACCACTAGGCCACGCGGTCGACTACTATGATCAGTAGTGGACTAGTCATAACTGATTATTATGACAAACTAATAAAATGTAAAACCTTTAACTTGTTTTAATCACGAGTAAATAAAATCGATATAGTACAGTTGTGGAACTTGTTACATCGCCCTAGTCCAGCGTACAATTTGCTCCTAAATAAATATTGGAAACTATGTTTGGTTACTCGCTTCACCTTATATAAGAGACTGTCTCGAGGTTTGTCAGTTTACTATTACGGTATCACTCACGACAGTGTTTTGTTTACATCGAGTTTTTATATAGTATTTTTTAGAAACATTATATATACGGAACCATGGATAACTCGGAACTGTTGAGTCAAATATCCTTTAAAGTTCCCTCCCGCATACCGCGATATCCCATTCCACTGTTCACTCACCAAATCAACAGAACCAATCTAGGGCGTCATTCGTTAATACCTAGGTTAAGTAAATTATACAAGGACTTTTTAGACAGAGACAAATCCATTGATTTATTTATCGATAAATTAGTAAATTTTAAAGTTAAGTTAGTCAAGTCACTTGACTCTTCAGTGGGAGATGTCAGGTGTTAGATTTTAATTTGCTTTTTATGTTGTTTTATTAATGTCATGGCAGGTATTTTTATGTAAGTTTAGCTAAGTTTTATTATTGCAATGTAATATACGTGTAATTCTGTTGGCAGTTCCAAAATAAATAAATAAATAAATAAATACATGCGGTCACACCTTTTTCCTATATAAGGGGTAGGTAAGGGCAGTTACGTTGCCCACTTGTCGCCATCGCGGTAAACGAGACGGGTTGCGAACCACGTCGCGGTACTTTGTTCATCATCATCATCATCATTTCAGCCTATCTTAGTCCACTGTTGAACATAGGCCTCCCCTATAGATTGCCACTACAGGTCGCTCCATCTTAGCGTTTGCCGGTACACGGTTGCCACTCTTGAACCTTTCTACTCCATCGGTTGTCGGTTCTCCGAGCTATATGCCCGGCCCATTGCCACTTCAGTTTGCTAATCCTTAGGGCTATGTCGGTTACTTTAGTTCTGCTGCGGATATCATCGTTACGGATTTTATCACGCAGATAAACTCCGAGCATAGCTCTTTTCGTAGCTCGCTGAGCGACTCTGAGCTTCCTCAAGCGGCCCGCAGTGAAGGACCACGTCTCGGTTCCGTATGTCATCACTGGCAACACGCACTGGTTGTAAACTTTGCTTTTGAGACATTGAGGTATACTTGACGAGTAGATGTGACGTAGTTTCCCGAACGCTGCCCAGCCGAGTTGGATCCGTCGATTGACCTCTTGGTCGAAGTTGGACCTACCTAGTCGGACAATCTGTCCTAGGTATAAATATTCGTCAACAACTTCGAGCGTAGTTTTCCCAACAACAACCGTGTGACATTGACGTTAGACATGATCTTCGTCTTGTCCATGTTCAACTTAAGACCTACCTTTTGGGAGACACTACGACTCAAAAAAGTGAAGGATTTTAGAAGTTGCAGGAATCCGTCTAGGTAAGTACCACCCCAGGGTCAGTTATTCTGCCGCGAAGCAGTAGTGTGCAAACAGTACTGTGTTTCGGTTTGAAGGGCACTGTGAGCTAGCGTAATCTTTGGGCATATGAGACTTAAGAACTTATATCTCAGGGTGATGGGCAAAGTGTGGTGTCACACAGAAATTTTCTGGGCGACACAGCATTTTTTACGGACAGTCGTTGCCCTTACCATCAGGTGAACGTTTTGCTCGTTACATTACTTTAAAAAAAAACTTACTCCCCGTGAGCAGAATAGTGGCAGCATATTATGGTGTTGTTCTGCACCAAAAAAGGGTGTCCGTACTATACTTCATTCGCCTCTTACGGCACCTCGGTAGGAAAGAGGGAGGTGCTATTCTACTCAGCCGGTCGCCTATCGGCTGAGTATCACGGCTAGGTATTTCGACTACATTCAGAAACATTACAATGATATTACTTTTTGTAATGCCTTGCTTTATTCTCTCCAATACATCAACCTTGCACTGATCGATCGATATCTGATTGTGACTCCATTTTCACCAGTTACACTTTTCAACATTTTCTACGTTTTATGTTACTGGTATCACTACATGTTATGAAAAAATCCACGGCCGCGTCCGTCTGTCTGTCTGTACACTGTTTCCAACGTAACTGCTGAAGAAATTTCATTCTGATTTTCATTAATGAATAGAATATTTCAAGGGAAATATTTGGGAATATTATTTTTATTGGTATTATTATTTTTATGGTGATATTATTTTTGTGATACTTGCATAAATAAAGAAGTGTTAATGGTAAGATAAATAAAAGCTTGTATCCGTGATAGCTCAGGGGCCTGATTAATTTCATAGTAAGCGAGTAACCTGGGTTCGATCCCCGGTGCCAGCACCTCTTAAATTGTTATACAATTTTAAGTGGCGATTTACCACGTGCTTAGCGGTGAAGGAAAACATCGTGAGGAAACCTGCCGAGGCTGCCTGTCCGAGGAATAGAAATATTTCGAGGACACGTGAAGCACGCCATCCCGCATTGGAGCAGCCCGCAGGACTATTCTCGGCTCCAAAACCCTCTCGGAAATGAGAGGAGGCCTATGCTCAGCAATGGGACATTCATAGGCTGTTACTTTTAAAAAGTCGGTGATAACATATGTCTTAAAAAGGTTAGCCCTTAAACTGCGGTTGCCTACCCGCCTGCTAAGCGTGGATCTATGGAACTATGGCAAACCAGGGCATTTATAGTCCCACTGCTGAGCAAAGGCCTCCTCTCATTTCTGAGAGGGTTTTGGAGCTAGGAAGTGTCCGCCACGCTGCTCCAATGTGAGCGACAACACTCATATGTCCTCGAAATAATTCCTCAAACATGCAGGTTTCATCACGACGTTTTGCTTCACTGCACCTGCACCAAAAAACAATTTTAGAAATGCCGATACCGGGGACTGAACTCAGGTTGCTTGGTTACGACAGACAGCCAGCGAGTCATATCTATGACCCTTGATAATGCTTCGGTTTGGGGCGAAACACGTGTCGTGGTCTCGACTTCAGTGGTGTGCCTTGTGGTAGTTTTGTATTGGTGGAGGGTATCTGGCGGCGGTTCCTGCTTGCGGTGTTAGTTTGTTTGTGTTCTATATTGAGAAAAGGCGGGCGGGCTCTTCAAAAACTTACCTAGTTTTTGAAGAGCCCGCCATGTTAAATTATGCATGCGGATCTTAGCAAATTAACTTCCTTTCCTTCATTATAACGGATCCCCGCAAAGTAACGCCTGATTCTATTAACTCAAGTTACTCGTGTGCTATCCGGGTGAGCTATCACGTTGTTACTAGGCTTAGAATATTTTTGCAGATACGTAACCGGCAGAGCAGAATAGCACCTACCTCTTTCGTACCGAGGTGTCGTAAGAGGCGATTAAGGTAATGTACGGACAGCCTTTGTTCGTGCTGAATAACACCATATGCAATGCTGCCACTATACTGCTCGTAGGAACGGATTGTTCCATAAGGATTGGCCAATCCGAATTCCAATCAAAAAAGAAAGAAGATCCAAAATATATATATATATATTGCACGGACAGTCTTTATTCTTGCAGAATAACACCATAATATGCAATGCTGTCACTATACTGCTCGTGGGAACACGATAGGTAGTAAGAATGTTTTGACTCGTACAAAAATATCGGCGACGTGATTCGCCACCCGTCAAGCCTCGTTTTCCCCGAGGGCGAAAAGTGGGCTATGGAATTGGCCTCTGAGAAATATGGGAAAAAGACACATTCACGTCTTTTTGTGATGATGTGTGTATATATGAAGAATATTTTTTTATACATAGCAAATGAAATCCTGTGAATTATATGAATATTAATCCTATTCTACTCTAGAAATGTAAGTCTCCAATGAATACAGTTACATTTTTACCACGAATTTCCAGTCTTCAGATATTAATATGAAGTATCAAAATTACATTCCAAAACATTCCAAAAGAAAATTAGACAACGTCTTCAAATTGAAATTCAGTAAATCTACGATGGATTTCTGGCATTCGTCTAATCTACTAAAGCCTTAATAAATAATGTATAACAAATTTTACTCTCAATTTCTTACATTAATATAAACATCTGTCAAATAGAATAGACGATAATAGAGTTAATAGAACGCGGAGTAGGAGTTTTCGGCAGCTGACTGTCGTAGAGTAAATATCATTTGACAATGCCTCGTTTTGAGGTAAAACACACGTCGTGTCTCGACTTCTGTGGTGGTAATGTTGTTGTTGTTGTGGTGGAGGGTATCTGGTGGCGGTTCCCAGTGGCGGTGTTAGTTTGTTCGTGCACGCTACTGTGGGAGGGCGGACGGTGCTCTTCAATAACTAGGTAATATACAACATTTAAGATTTTGCATGCGGATGTAAACAAATTAACTTTCTTTCCTACATAGACGATAATTTCAATAATTGTATTTCTATTTATTTTTATTGCAACTAGTGATGGAACGAGCAAAACGTTCACCTGATGGTCAGTGTCCGGACATTTTTTCCGATTGTCATTTTCCATCTGTCGACTTTTACGACACCTACGGGATGAGATCGGGTGGGGGATTTTGCTATAGATGCCACACGTGGCAGGCGGGTTGGCAACTGCAGTTTATTTATTGAGATGTTCCTGAAAGATGCTGCCGCCCATCTCCTGGATTTTAATAAAATTTCTTAAAAATAAGTTGCACGCGCTGTTCTTGTTTTTTCGCTGTGGGTGTTTTTAAATGGCTCACACCGTAACTGTTAAACTGTATCCGTATTTCATTTCAATAGGTCCAGGCCTTCCTTTGTCCAACATTATGACTGTCATCGATCATATAAAGGCGCAGGTGGAACGAATGGATTCTTGTACAAACGATTACGATACTTTTAATTTGCATACTCGATTACTTCAATTTCTGCAACAATATTTTTATTAACGTTAAGTTCTACGTTATGACTAAGACACCTTCTTTAGTATACTGGTGGTAGAATTTCTATGCAGGAATCTGACTAGGTAGGTGCCATCCCAGCGCCGGTTATTCTGCCGTGAAGCAGTAGCGTGCAAACATTACTGCGTTTCGGTGTGAAGGGCAAGGAGAGCTAGCTTCATCACTGGGCATACGAGACTTATGAACTGATGTCTCATGGTGACGGGCGCAGTGTGGCATCAAAAATAAATGTTCTGGGCGACTCAGCATTTCTTATGGGCAGACGTTGCACTTACCATCAGGTGAAAGTTTTGTTCGTTCCGTCACTTTATCCAAAAAAAAAAAGTAACCAGATCCGAAAACCAACAGTTGTTGTACAAGTATTGGCTTCGGCTAGTATTCGAACTAAGGACGTTCGGCGTAGAAGTCAGGTACTCTAACCACTAGGCCACACGGTCGTCGTTTAAACATTATAGAAATGGGAAACCTTATAAAAGCTCATCGCTCTGGTCTATAAACTGCACTGTAGTCGCGTCGTCGACTTTAACGACACCCAAGGGAAGAGAGTCTGTAGTATTTTTTTTTTAAAACGAAGCCCCCCAGTAGGATTTTCTCCTGTATCGTGGGTGCGTTTTACAAACATATATTTCACATGCACACCACAACCAGACCCGAAAAGCAACAATTTGTGATTTTGCACAAATGTTGCCTCTGGCTGGGAATCGAACCCAGGACCGGTGGCGCAGAAGTCAGGTACGCTAACCACTACGCCACGCGGTTGAAAAAGTATATTCTTATGCCGTCTCCAAATAGCGTTAAAATAAGGAATGGGATGAGGGAAATAGGATTGTTTGATTGCTTTTGCGCTATCGTTCGAGGGTTCGATTCCCGGACGGAACCGTTATTAGTTTGACCTACAAATTGTTGCTCCGATTGTAGGTGTTAATGCACGTGGTAAAAAACCCATCATACAAGTGAAATGTCTGACAACCGCGTGGTTCAGTGGTCAGCGCACCCAACTGACACGCCAATGATCCTAGGCTCGAATTTTAGACGGAGCATTTTTGCGAAATAGAAATTGTTAGTTTTTTATTTTGGTTGTATTTGTAGCGACATCTTTGTCGCCACATGAGAAGCTCAAGAAATATCTCATGCGTCCAGCATCGCGCTATTAGTTTTTGAGATGCGATCATTACATACAGCTAAAATTACTGGTTGGAGGTGACGTCCTCCACAGATCAGACCACCCGATCTGGTAGGTAGCTACCCTTTTCCTTGGCAATGTCATCCGCCAAATATTCTAATTGTATCCGTCTGACGTACCTCCAATCTTATCGCATGAGCTACGTCAGGAGCAGGTAAGTAACGATGAGATGTCGACCGCGTGGCGTAGTGGTTAGCGTACCTGACTTCTGCGCTGCCGGTCCTAGGTTCGATTCCCAGCCGGAGCCAACATTTGTGCGAAAACAAATTGCTGCTTTTCGTTTGGGTCTGTTTGTGTTGTGCATGTGAAATGTATGTCTGAAAAGCGCACCCACGATACAGGATAAAAACCTACTGTGCGGCATCGTTTTTTGAAAAAAAATTCACTTTATCATCTCCATCATTTCAGCCTGTCATAAGTCCACTGCTGAGCATAGGTCTCCTCCATAGATTGCCACAAAAGTTTATATTTTTTTGGTCTCATTTTAAAGGGGTATTGCCATAGTTGCCACGCTTAGCAGGCGGGTAGGAAACCGCAGTTTATTTATTCAGACGTTACGGGAATATGCTGTTGCCCATCCACTTGTTTTCAATTTACCTCTGTCGGCTTTGGGGTGGTAGATTCTATGCCACCACCACACGGCACTGCGCATACACTTGTCACACGTTGATATCTACTGCGCAGCTGACATCGAAAGTGTTCGGAAGTTATCGCCATGTTTGAGCATCTGAAAGGGAACACAGTAGAAATCCTTTTCTAGTGGTAGGATTCCTATGTACGAATCCGTAGATACCACCGCAGGGTAGCTACGGCCTGAAGCAGTAGTGTGCGAACATTACTGTGTTTCGGTCTGGTAGGCACTGAGAGCTAGTGTAATCACTGGGCATATGAGACTTAAGAACTAATCTATTAGTGTGACGGGCGCCACACAGAAATATTCTGAATAAACGTTTACTATAAACAGAAATTCCGTTTATTTGTGATTAATTTACTCTTTCCACCCCAATAAAAAAAAGAAAAACTCCTAGTAAGTGGACAGGTGGTGGAAATCTATATTAACATGGACAATTTGTTTGCTTTATGAATACGGTAATTTTCAGTGCAGGGGAAAAACTCAAATAAATAGCAATAAATTGTTAACTGCATACCGAACTAAGTTAAATTACTCGCGAAGCGTTTTAACGGCATAATTTCTCATTTAGTGCTGATTCACAGTGCCATTTTGAGCTATTTGTTGTCGTTATTTGCCGAATGAATTTTTCGGATTGTGGAAATTTTTACAAGTTTTATTGCGGTTTATTTATGTTTTTTTATTGATAAACGCGACGAGACGAGCAAAAGATTCACCTGACGGTAAGTGCAACGCCTGCCTTCAACAAATGCTGTGTAACCCAGAAAATTTCTATATGACAGCTACCCCGAGACGTAAGTTCTTAGTCTCATATACCCAGTGATTACGCTAGCTCACAGTGCCCTTTAAACCGAAACACAGTAATGTTTGCACACTAGTGATTAATGACAGAATAACTGGCCCTGGGGTGGTACCTACCTAGACGTATTCCTGCGTAGGAATCCTACCACCAGTGAATATTTATTCATTATTTATTGTATTCGCTTATGTTATATTTTGCATGCGGATCTTAGCAAATTAACTTTCTTTCCTAAATGTTAATGGATTTTCGCAAAGTAACGCCTGATTCTAATAACTATTTTTAATGTTAACAAAAAATAAACGTAGCCCTGGCATAATTTGTACCAAATTTTCATATACATATTTGTGTGTATAGACGATCGCGTGGCCTAGTGGTGATACCCGGCTCCTACGCTGCGGGTCCTTGATTCTAATTTCGTCCGGACATAACTTACAACATTTGTACAAAAATATTATTCAGTATCCTTGCGAAGAAATGGTGAACACGGATTTTTGCGTAACATTAATATTTTCTTTCAATTTTTTTTTAAATTTTACATTAAGATTGTAAAAACGGCGACGTGGTTCGCCACCCATTACGTCTCGATTCCTGCGGGGGCGAAAAGTGGGCTACGTGTGTGGCCTCTGCCTACCCCTTACATGAGAAAAAAAAGAGTGACTGTATGTACGTTAAATTGTAAAAGTATTACAATGCGAGAGTGACAATGCCAACGTTTGAAAGATTTCTTAAGTTCCTTACACGTTATGGCATCTTTTTTAACACTTACCGTGTCTTTGAGGTAAATCTTAAGATTTACTGAGCGAATGGTGAAAGTTCGAAATTAATGATGATCACAGAACTGTTCGGACTAATTAGGATTTGGTAAGTCTTAGGTTTTACTGGAAAATTTTAGGATTTACCGTTCGGGCTTTAACAGTAACATAACATATAAAATGTCCTGGTATCGCTGTGCAGTTATCGATTGGGTAAATTTTCAGCGACACTGATGTATCGTCCGGGAACTCGATTTCTTTCTATTGCGAGCAAACAGGGAGCAGGAGTGTCAGTTTGTAACAAACTTTCACAAGTATGATTCCCTAACAAATAAAATACAACTAAAAGTGAACCGTGTCTACTCTTCTATAAGAATTATTTTGGCATTTTGTCAGTAATATAGGTCCAGTAATATAGAGCCTTGTGTAAGCAGCGTAAGAGAATCTACCACCCCATCTCATCCCGCGGGTGTCGAATATGTCGACAGAGGGAAAATGAAAACCAGGTGATGGGTAGCAGCATCTTCTTGGAACATTAAAACAAATAAACTTCGGTTGCCAACCCGCAAAATCCCCCCAAGATGAGATAAACTATGGGGGAGGCCTATGATCAGGAATAGCGATAGGCCGAAATGATGAATATAGAGCTATGGTAGCTCAGGGACCGGGCGGTCGCCTTAGATTCCATAGGGCGCGAGTGACCTGAGTTCGATCCCCGGTGCCGGCACTTCTAAAATTGTGTTTGTGTGCTGATTTATCATAAGCTCAGCGGTGAAGGAAAACCTTCATGTCTAAGGAATAAAAATACGAAGGTATGTGATGTTACTGGTAGTAGGAATTCCTATGCAGGATTCCGTCTAGGTAGGTCTCACCCCGGGACCAGTTATGCTGCCGTAAAGCAGTAGTGTGCAAACATTGCAGTGTTTCGGTTTGAAGGGCACTGAGTGATAGTGTAATCACTGGGCATATAAGATTTAAAAACTGATGTCTCAGGGTGACGGGCGCAGTGTGGTGTCACACAGAAACGTTCTTGGTGACGCCGATTTTGTTATGGGCAAACTTTGCAGTTACCATCAGGTGAACGTTTTGGTAGTCTCGACACTTTTCCAACATAAAGAAAAGTACGCCAACCAGGCAATAGAGCAGCGTGGTGGGTTTATCCCGGCTCCGAAACCCTTTCAGAAATTAAAGGGGGCCTGCGCTCAGTAGTGGGTCATTTATAGGCTGTAATTTTACTTTTAATTATAAATCCAGTCTGAATAGACTAGAGAAATTTTAAGTAATAACGTATATTTTTAATTCGTTTGATGGCGTCCTAAGAAAACAACTTTCCATCGCATTCGATTGAGAATTCACGTGGTCTTCAACAAGTAGCGTTACAACTATCTTGTAAATTATGAGACCGAAAATACACAGACCATTTGGGCTGAACCGCGGTAGTTATATGCCAGGTGCTCCTTAACCTTCATAATACGCGATTGATCTGAGTTCGTCCGCGGTACCGGCACCTCAATAAATTGTTCTGCAATTTTTAATGCTTATTTACATCATCAACACATCTTCGAAATAAAAACGTTTTGTGGACTTGTGAAGTCCGCCGACCCGCGTTTTAGCAGCATCGCGGACTCTTCCCGGATCCAAAACCCTCTCAGAAATTAGGGTCCTGTGCTCAATAGTGGGACATTTGGAGGCTGTTCATCATCATCATTTCAGCCTATCACTAGTCCACTGCTGAACATAGGCCTCCCCCATAGATTGCCACAAGTTTGTGGCTCTCATTTTGGGGAGTTTTGCCGTAGTTGCCGCGCTCGGCAGGCGGGTTGGCAACCGCAGTTTATTTATTCAGATGTTACAGGAAGACGCTGCTGCCTATCTCCTGGTTTTCATTTTCCCTCTGTAGACTTTTACGACACCTGGGATGGATGGGATGGAGTGGTAGATTCTCTTAAGCTGCCACCACACGGTAGGCTGTTACTTTATATTAATTGAGCTGCCGTGTCTGATACAATAATCCGCCTACAGATCGTGTTGTTTGCGACAAATTCTCTTTTCATGGAAAAGGCCGAGGCAGCTCCAGCAGTTGACATGTTGATGACGATGAATACGAAATATATAAAAAATACATCATCATGATAATCTTTGCAATACTTTTTTTAAAATAGCAGAAACAAAATTTCAGCCGGGATCATAAGACTTCATAGAGAGCCCACAGTCAATGATCTGACTTCTTGGATCATTCACACCTTTTTTACCACAAATCGTTACCAAAGAATACCGATTTGACCCAAGGCGATTCAGCAAGACATTTTCATTAAAAAAAAAGTCTTATTTCAATTGAGTAGATAATCAGGTGGTTATAACCACCGGCCAGGGTAACTAATAAAATGAAATCCAATGCAAAGTAAGCAAGATACTGTAAGCTCGTTTTGCGCATATAGGACCAATATTAATTATAAAATTAGGACATCTCCCACCTCAGTTCCCCGTGACGACGACGGCCGCTGTAAAGCGCTCGATACGCTGCGTAAAAAATTATAACATAAGACGGGATAAGATTTTTAAATTTTAGTTTACGATGTAACGTTCATGCGATAAGATCGGTAGGCTAGGAAGCAGTGTCAGAGATAAAAGGACAAGCACAAAACAACCATACCCGAAAACCAACACTTTGTGTTTTTTCACACTTGTTGATTTCGGCTGGGATTCGAACCCAGTACCCTCGGCTTAGAAGTCAGGTACTCTAACCACTAAGCCATGCGGTCGTCCACAGCAACCTTATAGTAAGTGCAATGTTTGCCCATACTTGTTACTGTCACTCAGAAAATTCAGTCGCATTCCGCTCGTCACCCTGAGACATCACTTCTTAAGACTCATATATAATTATAATTCTCATACAAGTAACCGATCTGAAATATGTACTAATGCATAAAATAACAATATCTGCAATAACGAAGAATACCAACGTGTAATAGTTTTGATTCTATTTCTTACCACTAGATGGCGTTACTAGTTCAAACTCACGTTCTATGAAAACAGGTAAGAGATTCTATCATTAAAATAATTCGAGGCCTAGCGAATATTTATGCCATTGAAAGAAATAGAGAAAGAACGTCTGGGTGACACATTTGTTACGGGCAGAAGTTGCACTTACCATCAGGTGAACAATCTGCTCGTCTCGTCCCCAAAAAAAAAAAAACAGGTACACCAAAATAATATCGCCGGTAATAATAAAGTAACGCGTAATTAATTACCAAAATTTGGATCGTTATCAATATAATGTATTATCGGAGGACAAATTGAAACCAAATTATCTCTTATTATATATCCACTTCGTTAATATTCATGCAGCTTGAGTACGTTCGATAACGTGTATAACAGCACAATGGACGACCAGCGTTGTCGAACCTCAACGATTTGAAAGAAAGAAAGAAAACATTTATTGCGGGAATACGCTACGGACTCTAATACATAAAATTAGGCAATACACATAGAAGCAAAAAATTTGTAAAAATATGTCTGTAAATGTTATTCACGGTCAAACAGAAGGAAACATTAAACAACATCACAAAACCGAACATGTAACAAAATTAGTTTTGATGCATTTTAGTATAATCTACAACTAGCTGAGCCCCGCGGTTTTGCCCGCGTTTTTCTAAAAGCAAATTTACCCGCTATAATATCAGCTATCTGTCAGTGAAAGTCCAGTCAAAATCGGTCTCGCAATTTCGGAGATTAGCTGGAACAAACAGACAGATAGACAGACCAAAAATTTTAAAAATAGTTTTTTCTTATGGGTACCGTATATACTTTCATAAGCATTTTTACTTTCATGAGCATAGAATAGAATATGTTTAATTCAATATAGATCATTTACGTAATACTTATTGAACATCATTTTTTTAAGCTATACTGGTTCGCAAAGAAATGCCTCTGTCCTGGGAAGAACCATTTTATTATTGCAAAGAGACACTTCAATTTTATTTATTTCTATAGACAGTTTTAACTTTACTTTAGGTTTGTTTACTGACATCAACGCCTGCCTAGGCCTACGCCTCGGTCCTGCTTTCGAATCCCAGTTTTACTTCCCATTGAGTTACCAAGAGCAGTATAGTGACAGCATTGCATAATATGGCGTAATTCTGCACAAATAAAGGCTGTCCGTACAATACCTTTGTCGCCTGTTATGTCAACTCAGTAGGAAAGAAATAGGTGCCATTCTACTCTGCCGGACGCCTATCATCTAGTCTATTCTAATCTAAAGCTACTATAATAATAACTTGCATGTCATATAATTATTTTGGTAGCTCAATTAAAGTTTATATGACAAAGATTTTTCGACGACATCTCTGCTTTCTGGGCGCCTATGCAGGAATCCGTCTAGGTCGGTACCACCGCAGACCCAGGTATTTCGATCTGAAGAGCACTGAGAGTTACTGTAATTACTGCTCATATGGAACTTAAGAACTGATGTCACTGGGTGACACAGTATTTGTTATGTTCAGGTGTGGTGACGATCGCGTGGCGTAGTGGTTAGAGTAATAAATATAAAAAGAGTAATAAAAAAGAAGTAAGAATAAAAAAGTCTTTCGGTTATACATGAGAAGTTTTCGTCTAAGCAGAATTTATTAGAGTGCGACGAAGATAATTGAGAGTCCTTAAGGTTGTATAAATAATACAACCTTAAGGACTCTCAACTATCTTCGTCTCTTTGTAACGTTGCGTTCGTAACGCTATAGCACTGCGAACGCAAAAAATTTCGGATGCAGTGTCCAAGACATAATGTCTACCAACTCCAAGACGATTGTTTTTAAGAGAAGAGGGGCAAACGAGTAAGAAACCTGATATATGCCGGCTTAAGAGAAAGGAATAGGCTCTTTTGTTGAAGGTCCCTCAGTCTATCGGTACGGAAAATTCCACAAAGCATCTGTGCTTCACAAATATTAATATCAAGATTTTCATTCCTACTTCCTTTTAAATACATTACACCATTGACATAAACTATGATTGTTTACTGTTTTGAGGGTGCGTTTTGCATACTTATATAAATCTCCATACAAATATGTGTCAATCACGGAAATCGAAACGACGACCGATAACGCTACCGCGCCAACCAAAGTCATACAAATCAAATCAAGACGTCCAATGCCTTTTTTATGTTTTTAAATTTATTTTGTTATGCATTACATATATTCAGTCTACCCTTTTCCCATATACGGGATAGGTAGAGACCACATCCATAGCCCACAGGAGACGATATGTGACGGGTGATGAATCACGTCACCGCAATTTTGGTAAGAGTTGAAATTCGTGTCCACATTTCATTCCCACAAGTAGCTAGTCATCGGCACGGCAACCACTGGATTTGCGAAGAGAAACGGAAAAGGATTAGGTAGGGAATGGAATCCGGGTAGGGAATGGAGTCCGGGTAGGGCATGGAATCCGAGTAGGGAATGGGAAGTTGGGTAAGGAACTATAATGTGTAGCCTACTACTATCTCGGAAGGAGCTGGAGGAGGCAGCAGTTGCTCGGGAGGCCGGGGTCGGTTACCGAGTACTCTGTCGTATTTGCCGGTCTAGGCACTAGGTTAAGTACTCCCTGGCCTGGTATAATTATTTTTATTATTATGAATTTTATAATTCCTTCGCCAACGTCAGTAGGACATTATCTGATCGTAAATCTTACGCAACAACTATTTGTATATGTACCTCTGAGAAACGTATGGGTATTTCTATGTTTTCTCGTCGTTGGGATATGTACATAAATATAGATACAAAAAGACACATACATAATATCATGAAATAAAAATATAATAAAGTAAATAAATAAAACCATAACCCGGCGGGTGGCCTCGGCAGAGGACACCAAACGGCCGAAACTTAGGGAGAAAGGGAAGTAAACGGTGGACGATGTAAGCGGTATCAAAGAGCACCGCCTTCTGCATTTGAGCAAGGAGCGGCCCGTCACTTAGTCTCAGACGCCTCAGATGTCCCAAGAGACTGACAATGGGAGTCATTTTCAGACTCAATCCCTGGAATTATTACAGTCGACAAACCGCCACACTGCCTGTCACCTCGTTAGCCAGAACCAAAAAATTTTCTACGTATCTGTTTCGGTTTTCACAATATTCGCGATTGAGGAAATAATTATTACTATAACCACTTTAGCACATTTGTCGACAAATTTTATTTCTAATCCCATTCATCACTTTTGCGTCAAGGCGGTCCGAGTTTTTATAACGTCGAGCAATATGACATAAATAAAGCACTTGACCCCTAAACCAATATTTTTGTATTGAGCTAACAGGCTCACGTTAGAACAGTATTTGTCGCTTCTGTTTGCATAATTCCGTGTAATAATTCTATGGTCGCGTAAAGATGGTGCTAGATGAGTTGGATATTTTGTTTAACAACAATTTGGTCGTCTGAAAACAAACCTTGACGACTTTTTATATAATGAGATATGTATTTTTATAGAGGAGTGATTCAACGGCAACTTAAAATGTAGTCTTGCTATTATAAATAACATATTCAGTAAATGTAAATTATAAGAAAATTATGACCGCAATGTTCTAAGTTCAAAATATATATGCTCTGAGCTGTGGGTCTTTGCTTTGAATCAAATTTAAATTGAAATTATTTTTACTTAATCAATAAGGTAGACAGAAGATTATTATATGATTATAAAAACTAGAAGGATTATACCAACTTTTTTAGAGTAAGTGACGAGCCTTACAAACCTTTAATATGGTTCTGCTTCTGCCCATAAAAGATGAGGTTTCATCCAGAACTTTCCATTAGAAGGTTCTGTGTAGAAATCAGGTAGTGGTGTTTGCACACCACTACCTGATGGCAGAATAACTGGTACTGCGGTGGTACTACACTAGGTAGATTCCTGTATGGCAATACTACCAGTAAACTTTCAAAAAAGAGAAGATGCAGGTGAGCCTAAAATCGCTCAGAGAGCTTTAAAAAACCTACGTATAATTTTAGTAACATAGAAATTTTCCAGAAACTCAATAAAATGTAATATTCCGAGCAGACTGAAATGGTCATGGACTGGTCGTATGTTGGAGAAGCGACAACCTTAGAAGTTGACGAATCTAAAAGTAGACTCGCGTTAAAACAAACGCAGTTCAGAGTGTTTATCGGCTGTATGGAGCGACGACGTCCGCAAGATGTTTAATAGGAATTCGAAGCATGAAGTCAAAGTGGTGCTTCTTGGAAAAAGCCTGTAGCCAGTGGTGAACTGCTGAAGTCTGATTACGATAAATTTTACATAGCACCATAATAAAATTCATTCAACCTAAAAAGATTCATAAAAAATTCATTCAATCCCGATCAGCTCGATCCAATGGTTTTGCGAAGAGTCGTTACGTTTCTTTGCATTTTTTTATCGTATAATCGAAGGAGTTCTTCGGATTAATTCCTCTTGTTAATTCCACCATCGCACATTGCGTTACAGCACAAAATTTCATCAGCACCGCATGAACCACTGTATGCTTACAAACTTTTATCAGCACCACCTGGATGACTTGTATTCCACTGTACACTTTGCCAGAAATTTTCTGCCGAGCGCAATCACTTTGTGGAATCAAGACACCAAGAGCGAAAATTCTCAAAGGCTGGCACAGCACCTCTCCCGGAATTTCACTAGTACAGCGATTGTTCATGGCCGGCAGTGATTACTTACCGCCAGTACTCGTTCTTCTATATAAAAACTGTTATAACTGGTTTTGTTTTTATTAGATAAAGCGACGAAACGAGCAAAACGTTCACCTGATGGTAAGTGCAACTACTGCCCATAACAAATACTGTGTCACCCAGAACATTTCTGTGTGACACTACACTGCTCCCATCATCCTAAGACATCAGTTCTTATGTCTCATATGCCCAATGATTACACTAGCTCACAGTGACCTTCAAACCGAAACACAGTAATGTTTGCACAATACTGCTTCATGGCAGAAAAACTGGCCCTGGGGTGGTACTTACCTAGACGGATTCCTGCATACTAATCATCCTTTTCGCCCCCGCATGTAATATCTGGACATTATAATTAACCTGTCACTATTTTTTTTAATTCATCAATTTATTTAATATAATACAACAAGCAATCACATTACAATATTTAAATTTACATAAAAATTTAAAATTGTATCTATTACCTAGTTTTTGATGAGCACCTTCTACCCTTTCATAACAGCGTCTACATACAAACGTATACCGCCACCGGTAATCTCCACCACTTCAACACTACCAATAGGCAATACACACGACACACTTGTGACCTTAAAACGAGGCATCATTAGGCGATATGGACTCTAGATGTAGAGTCACTAATTCTTTTCTTTACTTAATACACGTATGTGTCGCAGGTGATAATTTCTGTCGGTGATCGCAACCACCGCCAGTCACTATACTACAGGTAACCATGAATTACAAAGTAATGACAGAACTGTGATAATGTAATAATACATGGAACTTTAGAGTCGTAATGAACGCCACCGATCAACTTCAAAAGAATAAAAAATGAAATTACAGGTCTTTTGTTTGTTTCGTTACGTGGAGGTTTTAGGCAACTTAAAATGATTGCGTTGTACAATTTTACTGCTAAGCTTTAATGGAGTTTATTTATTTGAGGCGGCCACTTCCAAATGAATTTCATCATCATCATCATTTCAGACTATCACTAGTCCACTGCTGGGCACAACCTTATTCCATGAATTGCCGCAAAAGTTTGCAGCTCTTATTTTGGGGAGGTTTGCCACGCTTTATTCCAGGATGTTGCTGCTGGATCTACTTTTTGGCTTTCAATTTAGCTATTTCACATAAATGATTGTTTTGAATTATAATTCACGAAACGCAAGGGTGAAATCACCAATTTGTCAAAAAAATGTTATGGGATAAGAAACAAGCTTTCTGTTGGATATTTTAGAGGCTTGTTATGAAAAGAAAATTATTGGGTATCGGTATTGTCGTACACTACATACGAGTATATACAAGCAAAACATGTCTGACATCAATTTGTGCCATTCGGAACAATATTGTAGTATACAATCGAATTTTTTCAGATTGATTATAAGAAAGCTTTCGAAGTTTGTAATTGTTTGTCTTCCTGTTGTTTTTTTTTTTAATTCAACAATACTAAGAATAAAATTGAATATGTGATATAAAATGAAAAAGAAATAAATATCAAAATATCAAAAAACATTACAAAATCTGAATAGCACGTGGAGACGGAGCTTTAAATTATCCACTGCTCTCGTGTGTACGTGAATTGCAGCAGTGTGCGTGCCGCTGCAGGTATTGGACGCTTCTCATTCTCAGTTCCCTTCGGGCCGTTGAGCTTCGAAGACGTGTTGTGAGAGTGGACATTCGTCTCTACAAATTCGATATGACACGTTATTGCGGCACAAACAATTTCGTTTGACGGAACAAATTTGTGCGATAAATTTGATCTGACACAGTGAAGTTTTTTATCCGCAGATTTTTTTGTCAAACATTTGCGCTGCGGACAAATTTTTTTTAAGTTGACAATTAAATCTTGAGATTTTTGGAGTGCTGTCGGCGCAAATCGGACAGTGCTATTATGTGTTTCTGTGCGTAAATCGTTGTAAATTGAAGCAATTAGTGGAAAGGATGTACAAAGTTCAGTGATCTGTGCGTATCATTAACGTTAACTAAAAGTGTTATTAAGTGATTTTGTGAGAAGTTTTCATCAACTGATACGTCAATGTAAGTTTAATATGAATCCAAAATAAATATAGGACAATACGTTGTTATATTTAATATTTTGTAATTTTTTTTTAAATTCACAGCATCTTCAAGAATTATGTAACTTATTTATGCACGGATATATTATATTCCATGGTCACGATCACATAATTTTGATAATAATCATTATTGTAAATTTTAATTAATGATAAAATATACGCTCTTTAAAATATCAGGTGTGTTACTATATTTAGAACTCTTATCTATATTTCTGTCGCTTAAAGGTCCTATAAATTATTTATTTAATTATAAAATTAAATTATAATGTTTCTTCAATACCTACGTGTGGTGGTGGGTTAAGAGAATCTACCATCCCATCTCATCCCGTGGGTGTCGTAAAAGTCGACAGAAGGAAAACAAAAACCAGGAGATGGGCAGCAGCATCTTCCTGGAGCATCTGAATAAATAAACTGCGGTTGCCAACCCGCCTGCCAAATTATGTACCAACCTACCTACTATGGCAACTATGGCAAAATCCCTCCGAAATGAGAGCTACAAACTTTTGTAGCAATCTATGGGGGAGGCCTATGTTCAGCAGTGGACTAGTGATAGGCTGAAATGATGATGATGATGATGATGAATACCTATGCTCATAGATGTTTTTGTTTGACCTGCAATTAATATAACCCGCTGGGTTTCTCGCTGGTTCTTCGCAGGAGAGAGACATTTTTTGCGAACCGGTATAGTTTAAAAATTAATTTCAATAGCCTCACGAATCACCTTTGTAGGAATCGGTGTTCTTTTTCGAGTATTTGTGGTTTATCAAATCTGATGTAATGGTTGGCATGGTCTAGAACATGGTCACAGACTTCTTCGGACGACGATGCTTTACATCTGCTACATGTTTTTTTACGCGGATTTTTACTGATCTTTTTAAAATTAGTTTTATTTAACTAATAAACATTAAGCTTTTTTGTCTATGGGGTTCATAGTTCATAGTTTACCCAAACAATCCATTGCGCGAACACTCATGTGTTAATTTTGAAATAATATGTACGTTTTATCTCGTTATTAATTGTAATCTGACTTCAAACATTGACTACTTTTCTGAAAAAAGTGATCGCAACATTAACCCGTAAATGAGGTTAAATTTCAATGCGTGAAACTGGTGTAAAGCTTAAAAATTATAACACGGGAAAAGGTAAAATACACACAAAACCACCACTTGATTTACTTACTTAGCTTCTGTTATTATATATTTAATCATAAAACCGATTTCAAGACCGCAGCTTCAAACACGATTTGTTGAATTTCATCAGAACTTGATCAATGTACGACCAACATCGAGTAAACCAATTCAACTACAAAAATAATCATTGAAATCGGTTCTCAATTGGCCAAGACATAGTGTAACACATACAAAAAAAATATTCAATCGAATGGAAAACCTCCTAATAAAAAAGAAAGAAAGTCTATTAGAAATGTATAATGGTAGGATTCCTAGGAAGGAAACCGTCTAGGTAGGTAACACGCCGGAGCAGTTATTCTGCCGTTAAGCAGTAGTGTACAAATATACAGTGTTTCGGTTTGAAGGACACTGAGAGCTATCGTAATCACTGGGCATGAGACTTAAGAACTGATGTCTCAGGGTGACGGCGCAGTGTGGTCTGACACAGACATGTTCTGGGTGACACAGCATTTGATATAGGTAGGCGTTGCACTTGCCATCAGGTGAACGTTTTCCTTGTTTCGTCACTTTATCCAATAAATAAAAAAAAATCAAATGATTTCGACCTTAAAATGATAAAGAAATTAATTTGATTTTTAATTCAGCCTTCGATGGGGAATGATAAAGTTAGGATTTAAAGTAAAACTGAACATGGGCCCCTCTCGTTTCAGAAACGGCTTTGGAGTTGGGCAGTGCCACTTTGCTGCAATGCTGACCTAAGTTACAATTAATTAAAAAAACAACTAAAAAGAAATTGCATTACATACTAGAAATTGTAAAGTTTCATTATATATATTTCTCATAAAAAAGCCTTTCCCATAAACCAGACGATATAAAAATAATTCCGTCTGCACTTGCATGAGGTGCCGAAACGTGAATACTGATGTTGCGACTACTCCACAGATTCAGAGTCACTTAGATCGCGATAGAAAAAGCGTTAAAAAGAAAGTGGGGGAAAATATGGTTGAGTAATAATATAATTTTTTTTAACGACCGCGTGGCCTAGTGGTCAGAGTACCTGGCTTCTACGCTTGTTTCTCTGCTCTGGTCTAGTCCTGGGTTCGAATACCAGCCGGAGCCAACGTTTGTGCTAAAACACAAATTGTTGGATTTCGGATCTGGTTGTGTTGTGAATGTCCCCGTGTTTCTGACACTGCATCCTAGCCTACCTCCGATCTTATCGCATCAGCGTTACATCGTGCGCGGGTAGGTTGGGACGAGTGAGTACCTCTGTGTTTGCACGTACACTTGTGGCACTATAATATCTCCTGCGCAGTTGATGGCTCTCGACAGTATTCGGAAGTTGTCGCCGTGGTCGGAATCGGCTAGGAGAACATCATCATCAATTTTTTGTTTAGAAAACCTTTAAATTTAATATCACCATTTTTGCATTCTAATTGCAATAAAACTTAAATGACATAGACTTAATTATCTTTGACGTACAAGTGATAATATTGTAAGAGTAGTAGGCGAGTCCTGGAGTAGAAACCCGATTCTGATGAATAACAGACTAAGTCAAGCCTAACGCAAGTGATAATGATACAATTATCATATCTAACTGCGGTCGAGTAACTGAAATCATTAGCATTAATATAGCCCATCAAGACTCCAATACGTGTGTGAGTGGTAAGCCGTGTGGTAGCGGTTTAAGAGAATCTACCACCCCATCTCATCCCGTGGGTGTCGTAAAAGTCGACAGAGGCAAATTTAAAACCAGGAGATGGGCAGCAGCTTCTTCCAGGAACATGTGAATTAATAAACTGCGGTTGCCAACCCGCCTGCCAAGCGTGGCAACTATAGAAAAATCCCCACAAAATGAGAGCTTGTGTGGCAATGGCTATGGGGGAGGCTTGTATGCAGTATTGGAATAGTGATAGGCTGAAATGTAAAGTTGTTGAATTCCTAATTTAGACACGGGAGGACTGAGGTGACAGATCTCCTGACGTTATACTTAACCCGGAGTACCTTTTAATTATTATATTTGGTCCGATCTGCGCAGAAAGAGCTAACTGTGTCTTGAAGTCTTGCAGTGGCATGCTTGATTTTTTATTTAAAAAAAAAAAACACACACAGGTTACAGTCTTTATATGTCCCACTGCTGAGCACCAGACCTCCTCTCATTTCTAAGAGGGTTTGGAGTTGGGAATAGTCCGCCACGCTGCTCCAATGCGGGTTAGCGGACTTCACATATCCTCGAAATATTTCTATTCCTCGGAGATGCAGGTTTCCTCACTATGTTTTCCTTCACCGCTAAGCACGTGATGAATCAGCACTTAAAATTGTAGAACAAATTTAGAGGTGCTGGCACGGGGGATCTAAGCCAGGTTACTCGCGTGTTATTAAAATTAAGGGCCAACACCAGGCTGATCCCAAGCTGATGGTAGTACCCAACCATCTTCTCTATTGAAATTAGGATGGTTTTTAATTTCAATAGCCTCGCGAATCATCCTTGGGAGGAATCGGTGTTCTTTTGAGAGCATTTGTGTTTTATCAATTCTGATGTAAAATTGTAAAACCTGTGAAGTGATATAAATTAGGGAAGAAAAGTTCTCGCGTGGAAACGTCGTATTGGCAAACACACTAGATAGAGTATCGTAGTTTTGCTGGATGTATATAGTTGCATGTTGCTTATGTCTTGATGGTAATTTTTTTACAGGAGAAAGTAACGAGATGAGCGAAACGTTCACCTGTTGATAAGTGCAAAGTCTGCCAATAACAAATGCTGTGTCACCCAGAACATTTCTATGTGGCAACGCACCGCGCTCGTCACCATGATCCATTTAGGTCTCTCATTCCCATTAATAATATTAGCTCTCTGTGCCATTCAGATCGAAACACGATAATGTTTGCACACTACTGCTTTACGGAAGAATAACTGGCTCTGCGATGGTACCTACCTAGACGAATATCGGCATAGAAAGAAATAAATAAATACTTTATTATTCTTAAATACTTAATTCTCTTAAACCGCAAACACACGCCATAACAGTTTCAAATATGCCTAAATTGAATAAAGAAGTTTTGACTTTGATGCTTACGAACATAAGCTAAGGTTGTTCCCTTAGGGCCTAGAGGCTTGAGATATAAAAAAATAGCCAATATCATTATGTACATAATACATTTACTTATCAAAGAGCGAAAAGATACATTTCATTTAAATTTCAAAGTGTTAAGATTTAGATGCTTAAAAAATATACCTTTGTAAACCTAGATATCACATATTTTTTTAGATTTTTTTGGCCGTGTGGTAGCGGCTTAAGAGAATCTACCACCCACTCTCTATCACCCCTTGGGTGTAAAAGTTAAAATAGTAAATCGTAAAAGTTAAAATAATAAATAAAAGAAAATTAAAACCAGGAGATGGGCAGCAGCATCTTCCTGGAACATCTGAATAAATAAACTGCGGTTGCCAACCCGCCTGCCAAGCGTGGCAACTAAGGCAAAATCCCTTCAAAATGAGAGCTACAAACTTGTGACAAGTCCAGTATTTATTTACTGGTTCTACAACGATACTATAAAGCGATTGGCGCTCGCCTTAAATTTCATAGTACGCGAGTTACCTGAGTTCGATTCTCGGCTCACCTCTAAAATAGTTCTGCAATTTTAGTGTTATTTAAGTGTTAAATTACCATGTGCTCAGCGGTGAACGAAAACATCGTGAGGAAACCTGCATGTCTCAGGAATGAAAACAAATTAAGTTAACGATTTTTAAGCAGTCTGGTTTTAGTTTTTAAACTTTTTTTTATCTGAACTGTAGCAGTATATATGTAATACTTATATTTAGTACCTCACTCATTTCACTTCTTCACGCCTTGCTTTATAACAGATTCGATTGATTATAGTGGTAATGATAAGAATTTATAGAAACTACAAAAAAAAAGAATTACCTTTATAATAAAATAGAAAAGTGCACAGACTCCTATCATTTCTGAGAGGATTTTGGAGCCGGGAAGAGTCCGCCACGCTGCTCCAATGCGGGCTGGCGGACTTACTTAACATGTCGTCGAAATATTTTTATTGCTCAGGTATGCAGGTTTCCTCGTAATGTTTTCCTTCACCGCCGAGCATGTGGTAAATCATTCATTTGTGTAGACTGGAATTTGCCCCTGAGGTAATAAAATAAATAAGTAATAATTTGAATTTAAAAAGAAACTAAAGTAGGTAAAACATGCCGGCCGAATCGTTGGCATTCATTACCTTAATTGAACCGCAATAATAAAACTATATTAGTCTTATAGATTATGAAGATTAGGAAGCTTAGAACATTGAAGGAACAAGGAAAGTGAATTATAGAATAATAAGAATAAGATTCTAACCTAAAAATATATGAATGGCGTTCTTTTCATTTAGTAGGACACATTAAGTAAAAGAAAATAAAATCCACGTTATCAATAACATATTCATGTTTAAGATATGTTATGTGCCCGTGTGTATGTGTACAATGAAGGGTATAAATAAACAAATAAAAATATACAAATTAAATCGATTGCGTTTGAAAATATTAAATGATATTAGATACAGAATATTGAAAATATTACGTCGATGGTATTCCGTTGACTTCTATCTGCATAGATTTTTAAACCTGTTGTAATTTTTACCGCGCTCACAAAAATCCGATATGAGTTCTTTAGTTGATAATAGTACTATGATTGGGTTACTACGTAACAATAGAAACTGTCCAGTAAACTACTGACATATGTACATCGTTTTGAACACATTGTGTATTTACGAGTGCTCATAATTTTTTTCTAATTCTAGAATATAACAAATCTTCACTTATTAAAGGAAATGGCAGTCCAAAATTCCATCTTCATCACCTTGATGGTTGGCGTTTCACTACTGTGCGCTTTGGCATAAATTTTCTGCAACGCACAACCACATTGTGGGATCTGCTGCCGGTTTTTCCGGACCGATACGACTTAGGGACCTTCAAGAAAAGGGTCTATTCCTTTGTCAAAGGCCGGCAAGAACTCGGAATACCTTTTTTATGACGGATGGTCACTGTCAGCCTGATGGCGCTTAGATGTATCCTTTATTTTTTGATGATCGGAGCAACGCAACTCTGGGGGGCCAGTTGACCTCTCGGGAACCAATTCGGAATGCGATTGCGCTGGAGAAGAAATGGCGCAAGAAAGTCCAGCGACGCTTCTATTTATGATACTAGGAAAAAACGCAGAATTCCTGTGGTATTCCGAATGTTCGCGTTTTTCTTCATCTTTTCTGTTTTTTTTCTCTTCACCTAATGGTGAAATAAAAGATAAAAGATTAACTAATTTTTCATTACTGGCTATTCTGTTCTTGTCATTACTGTTATATGATTAACCTAAAAATGCGTTATTATCACTACTGTTTAGCCAAAATTACCGAATTTCAACCGGAATCGTCCACGACATCGAAACTTTCTCGCGTAAAAACACAATGTTACCATTAGTAAACACAAAACACAATACCTAATACAAGTTTAATCACTGCACAAAGTCTGTTAGCGTTTCAAATGGCCCAAAGGAACGACAAAACATAATCATAATAGTTAATTGCGGAGACGACGGTAGTAATGATTCGACGTTTATGTAGCTTGCCAGGTCTAGCAATAAAACTTGATAGTTTTTTCGTCGATACAAGGTGATTTGGCTTTTGTAATGTATGGTTTTTGACATTATGTAATTAAGCACACGCGACCGCGTGACCTAGTGGTAGTGGAATCCCAGCCGGAGCCAAATTTTGTTGTGATTGTCCTTTTCTCTGACACTGCATCCTAAGTCTATTTTCGAACTCACCGCAATATTAGATTGAGACGAGTGAGTGCTGCTTTGTTTGGGTACACTGGTGGCACTATAATATTTCCTGCACAGTTGATAACTTTCGACCGTATTCGGTTTTTGGTCAACGTCTGCCGATAACAAATGCTGTGTCACCCAGAAAATCACACTGTGTCCATCACCCTGAGACATAAATTCTTAATGTGTGTCATATGCTCAGTGATTACGCTAGCTCACAGTCCCCATCAAACCGAAACACAGTAATGTTTGCAAACTACTGCTTCACGGCAGAGTAACTGTCACTGGGGTGGTACCTACCTAGACGAATTCCTGCACAGGAATCCTACCACCTTAATATTAGTATGGATGTAATACTGCATGAGATTCATACTCTCCATACAGATATTATAAATGCGAAAGGAACTCCCTCTGTTCCTCTGTCTATTTGTTACCTTTTCACAGCTCAACCTTTGAACGAAATTCGGCACAACTACAGCTTTTTTTAACTGGAAAAAGTGATGAGACGAGCCAAACGTTGATACGTTCGCGATGGTAAGTGCAACGTCTGCGTATAACCGATGGTTAGTCACCCGGAATATACCTGTGTGGCATCACACAGCGCCCGTCACCCTGAGAGATCAGATCCAAATTATTGCCCAGGGATTACCCTGGCTCTCAGTGCCCTTCAGACCGAAACACGGTAATGTTTGCACACTACTGCTTCACGGCAGAATATCTGGCCGTGGGGTGGTACTTGAGTAGACGGATTCCTTCGTTGGACTCCTACCACCAGTATCATCTTGCATCCTTGAGATGGACACAAATTTCTATTCCAGAAAATCAAACAATTTCCACGGTATTTTTAAAAACCTAAATCCACGCGGACGTAGTCGCGAGCTTTAGCTAGTTGTTTATAAAACTTGATGTACTATAAACTTATAAAACCTCACTTTAGCTAACAGCCGTAAATATTTACGATGATGTTTTACAACCTAATAAATTAAAGGTTGTTAAACTTTGTGTTTTATCTATATATAAATAGGTTAACGTCGTTGTTAAATTAGTGTTATCACATTTTAGAACGATATATTTCAATTCGTTGAAGGGTTTTCCAAAGACCGGAAATGCACCAGTACTTCCTCTGGTATTAAAAGAAAGAAAGAAAGAGAAGCTGCGGTGATCACTTGCCATCGAGTGAGCCGCATGCTCGTTTTCCTCTTCTATAAAAAACACACTTGTACGTAAACTTGTAATGATTATGATGTACTCGATTTCGACTACGACGTTATCTGCCGGTTAATGACCAAGTTTTCTACTCCGAAGGAAACAGTGCCAACATGAAATTATTTAAAAAAATCCTCCAGTCTCCGTATAGAGGAGCCGTGGTAGCTCAGAGTCCGGGTGCTCGCTTTAATACGCGAATAACCTGGGTTCGGTCCCAGTGCCAGCACCTCTAAAATTTTTTTAAAATGTTATTTACCACGTGCTCAGCGGTGAAGGAAAACATCGTGAGGAAACCTGCATATCCGAAGAATAGAAATACTTCGAGGACATGCGAAGTCCACCAACCCGCATTGGAGCATCGTGGCGGACTATTCCCCGCCCCAAAACGCTCTCAGAAATGAGAGGACGCCTGTGCTCAGCAGTGGGACATTTATAGGCTCTTACTTTCCTTTTTTTATAGAGGAACTTACGACACGGCGGTAGATTGTAAAAAAATACATTTGGCAAAAGAAATTTGAATTTTTTTGGTCAGAGAATATATTTACATTGGGCAGGGTAAGGTTAGAGCGAGTGAGTGCCGCTGTTAGTTAAGTGTACATAATTTATTAAATAGCGTAATCACTGGGCATATCATCATCATCATTTCAGCCTATCACTAGTCCACTGCTTAACATAGCCCTCCCCATAGATTTCTACAAAAGTTTGTAGCTATCATTTTGAGGGGATTTGCCTTACTTGCCACGCTTGGCAGGGAGGTTGGCCATCTCAGTTTATTTATTCGGTTGTTCTAGGAAGATGCTGCTGCCCATCTCCTAGTTTTAATTTTCCCTCTGTCGACTCTTACGACACCCACGGGACGAGATGGGGTAGTAGATTATCTCACGCCACTACCTTTTGGCCATATGAGACTTAAGATCTGGGTGACGGGCGCAGTGTGGTGTCCACACAGAATTGTTTTGTGTGACACAGATTTTGTTATGGGCCAACGTGCAACGTCTTACCATCAGGCTAGCGTTTTGCTCGTTTCGTAGCGTCACTTTATAAAAAAAATTATTTTACTACCTTTGATAATTTTATTAGCTATATAATCGGAATACGAACCGTTTTTATTCAAGTTCATGTAACAGAAAAGTAAACACGTACACCCCAGAACCGCCGCGGCTTTATGAAATCCTATAAATCTCGGTTTTAATGGATATCTGAGAGCTTGAGAAAATCTTGTCTTCTTAACACCCTTTAAGAGCTATGAAAATCTTTTAACTTCTAACTTATCTAAAGCTAGATGTACCCCGCGGTTTCCGCCACGTAAGAAAGCCACCGATCGATGATAAATCCCCATTTGTATCAGATTTTGGGGTTTTAAGTTTTTTTGCAACTAATTATTTTCTAATTTTTTTTGAGGCGTCATTCGAGCTGGGAAGATCCGCCACGTTGCCTAGTCTGGGTTGGCGGACTTTACATATACTCGAATCGATGTGCAGCTTTGCTCGCGCTGCTTTCGTTCACCGCTGAGCACGTGGTAAATCAGCAATTAAATTGCAGTACAGTTTTAGAAGTAGAAGTGCCGACACCAGGGATCTAATTTATCTATACAAATAAATAAAATTGAAATGTCTGTTTGTAATAACAAAATAATAGCTTTTCACTCAATGCTGATGAAAGTATATACGGTAATTGTAAGAAAAATCAATTTTTTGTCTGTCTGTCTGTCTGTTTGTTCCGGCTTATCACCGAAACGGCTGCACCGATTTTGACGGTACTTTCACTGACAGATAGCTGATATTATAGCGGGTAACTTAGGCTACTTAAATTTTTGAAAAATAAGTAGGGGTACGCGGTTAAATTAAAATCCCAATATCCGATTCAAATAGGGAAGTATGTATGAATATCATCGATCGGGGTCGGCTTTTTACGCGGCGGATCCCGCGGGGCACAGACAGTTTTATATATATTTTGATGTGAAACATCTAATGCGGCTGGTCAGACCGACTGTTGGCGTGACGAAGCGTCGCCACGTCATAAGTCGCCACGCTATATGATAGAATGAAACATCTAATGCGGAATTTTGTATTAAATTAATCTTCTATCTATCTTCTCAGCCTATCACTAGACCACTGCTGAACATAGACCCCCCCCCCCCCCCTTAGATTGGGCGTTGGGCGAATTTTCGACGCCAGAGAGTTCGCACGACAACTGTACGTAATCCATATTCGTGATTATTTGTTCTCATTTTGAAAAGCAGCAAAATCAATGCTATACTAAAATAAAGAAGAAAATTTAAAGCAGATTGCATCAATTTTCAACCTCCTTGGAGACTGGGGGTCCACCGTACGGATAGCAAACTACAGGCTGCTCGTCCACCGTACGGATTGAGAACTACGGGTTGCACGTCCATCGTACGGATAGTAAACTACAGGCTGCACGTTCACCGTACGGATTGGGAACTACGGGTTGCAAGTCCACCGTACAGATTGTGAACGAGCTGCACAGATCGAACAGTCCCAAGATAAGTTCCCAGCGCACGTAGGTTTTTAAAGACAGAAGACTCCCCTGTGCTTAGAATCCACACCCCGGTGTAGTTATATCTAGAAAATTAGAGATCATTTTAATTAATTTATTTATTTTAATTTTCTTTGATTTGAGATTTTTTCTTTTCTTTATTTTATAATAAATAATTGTAACATTTTTTTTGTTGTGTTTAATTGTACCCGCCGTCAGGCAGTTGTAACAAGTGGCAACTGGTAAAAGAAAAATCTCAAATCAAAGAAAATTAAAATAAATAAATTAATTAAAATGATCTTTAAGTTTCTAGATATAACTACACCGGGGTGTGGATTCTAAGCACAGTGGAGTCTTCTGTCTTTAAAAACCTATGTGCGCTGGGAACTTATCTTGGGACTGTTGGATCTGTGCAGCTCGTAGTTCACAATCTGTACGGTGGACGTGAAACCCGTAGTTTACAATCCGTACAGTGAACGCGCAACTTGTAGTTCACTATCCGTACGGTGGACGTGCAACCCGTAGTTCTCAATTCGTACGGTGGACCCCCAGTCTCCAACGGGGTTGAAAATTGATGCAATCTGCTTTATATTTTCTTCTTTATTTTAGTATGGCATTGATTTTGCTGCTTTTCAAAATCAGAACAAATAATCACGAATATGGATTACGTACAGTTGTCGTGCGAACTCTCTGGCGACGAAAAAGTTGGTAGCTCTCATTTAAGGGGGATTTGGTCATAGTTGCCTCGCTCGGCAGGCGGGTTGGCAACCACAGCTGCTGGCCATCTCCTGGTTTTTATTTTCCCTCAGTCGACTTTTACGACCTCCACAGGGTGAGATGGGGTGGTAGATTCGCTTAAGCCGCTACGACACGGCCTCGCTACCACACGTTTATATTAACACTTGTATATTCATATAAATGTTTATTAAATAAACTATAAACTTTTTCTTTAGAATTTTTTTTTGTATATTTTTACTTTCATTAACTATCCTATTACGCATATCATCTGCGCAAAATCATTTGGATGTTTCGCGGCCAGTTTTTCATTTATTCATTTTCACGCAAACGAATCGACGGGCACGGCTTGTATCAAGCAAAATACAGCGCTAAAAATACTTTTGAATGGACCTGATAAAGGGATAATTGAAGAAAAACACTTGAATTTCTTACAAAAGCCGGGCAGATGTTTTCACTCTTCAATTCGGTGCGATAATAAAAACGTAATTAGCAGCTCTCCTCAAAGGTAATCTTGGGAGATTAATCGCTTAAATTGCCAGTCCTCCGGGTAATGAACAGTCAGGGTCTGGCAATTTTCATATTTTCTTTATTATGCAATGCTTCAGTGAGATAATTATGTAGCCATTTTTCATTGGACGTTGCTCGTTGATTGTTACTGAATTAGAAATGAAAAGTGATCGTACTTAAAAAATAACTCTTTTTGTTTTTTCGTATCTATACAAATAAATAAAATCGAAGTGTCCGTTTGTAATAACAAAACAGCTAGTCAGTCAATGCTTTTAAGAAAAAGCAACTTTTAAAATGTTCGTCTGTCTGTCTGTCTGTCTGTTTGTTCCGGCTAATCCCCGAAACGACTAAACCGATTATGACGGGACTTTCACTGACTGATAACTGATATTATAGCGGGTAACTTAGGCTAGTTTAAATGAAGATAAATAATCCATTTAAAATAGGAAATAGGGAAGCACATATCCATGTCATCGATAGGTGTCGGTTTTTATACGTGGTTGAAACCGCGAGGCACAGGCATTATCTAAATCAAGCCATTGAATGAAAGTAAAATATGTAAGTATAAAAATAATTCTTACAATGCTATTAAGATTATTCTTTCTATCAATAGTTAATCGTACAGTATGATCGCTCAGTAGTTTTCGAAAATTTGTTTAGTTTATATTTTTAACAGCGAAATAAAGTGTTTCGCTTAGCTATTGTATAAAAAGTAAAATAGCACCCTACAATTTATTTAAGTTGTGGTCTCTGCCTACCCCAATGGGAAAGAGGCGTGACTGTATGTATAAAGTGAGGTTTGGGGATGGTGCGGATCGGAGTAATCACGCGTCATTGAACTTTTTATTCCAGAACATGAAATAGCTCCCACGGTATATTTAAAAAAACCTATATCCACGCGGACGAAGTCGCCAGCTTCAGCTAGTTATCTGTAAGCCATCTCTTGATTGGATTATACCAGTTATTGTATACTGTCTAAACCTATAACGTTTAATTACTAGACAACTGTAAATAATATTGAGAACGTTGCCATTTCGGTTTTTTTTTTAATTTAAATTAAAAAAAAGTATAAGTTTCAGCCTATAAATGTCCCACTACTGAGCACAGGCCTCCTCTCATTTCTGAGAGGGTTTTGGAGCTAGGATGAATCCGCCACGCTGCTCCAATGAGGGTTGGCGGGCTTCACATGTCTTCGAAAATATTTTTTGTTCCTCAGACATGCAGGTTTCCTCACGATGTTTTCCTTCACCGCCGAGCACGTGGTAAATCAGCACTTTAAATTGCAATTAACAATTTTAGTGGTGCCGGCACCGGGAATCGAACCCAGGTCACTCGTGTACTATGAAATTTAAAGCGAGCGCCTAGCCCCTGAGCTACCACGGCTCTTTTTTAATTTAAGTTTAATTTATTTTATTTATGTGACGCTTACCATTATGTGAACGATGTGCTCGCCATTTCCTTCCATTAAAATAGTATCGCATTTCGTGTAGTGTATGTCGAGAATTTGACACTTTATTCTTTTAAAAAATGATGCTATAAATATATATCGTATACAACTAGGATTTATACTGTATTGTGTGTGCGTTTTATGGACCTCAGACCAAATATTTTTCCCATGCAGTAATCGAACTGTATCGAACTTGCAACGCACAGCGCTGAAGCCTATCGCTTAGCCACTGAACCACTTAAGCCATATTTATCATGAAAATCATCATTCAGACCATAAAACTAATAATTTATATTTTTGTATAAATTTTGGTTACGGCTGGTATTCGAACCGTAGAAGTCAGATACTCTGACCATAACACTGATCGTTGCTTAGGATATAGCACTGTATGGGCCATAGCGACTGCTTACGTGCGATTGCCCGGTTGTCACTCTAAGCTCCGTAAAAAAAATAGTTCCTTTGAAACGTAAGCTGAGTAAACATTCAGCCTATGAATGTCCCAGTGCTGGGCACGGGCCTCCTTTAATTTTTTAGATAGGGCATTGACGCTTGCAAAAGACCGCCACGTTGCTCCAGTGGTTTGTGCGGACTTCCCATGTCTTTGAAATATTTTTATTTCACAAACGTGCAAGTTTCCTCACGATGTTCTCCTTCACCGCTGAGCACATGGTAAATCAGCACCTAAAATTGCAGAACAATTTTAGAACTGCCTGCACCAGGGGTCGAACACCGGTTCGCGAACTATGCACTTTAAAGCGAGCGCCCGGCTCGTAACCACGAATTCGAAACGTAAACTTGAATAAAAGTAAAGTAAAGTTTCAGCCTATAAATGTCCCACTGCTGAGCACAGGCCTCCTCTCATTTCTGAGAGGGTTTTAGTTGAGTTTGGTTGGGTTTTAGTTGGTTTGAGTCGTACCGAAATTGCGGTGATGTCGTTCGCCACCCGTCACGTCTGGGAAACGAAACGAGAGAGACGGGGGCGTATAAAAATTCCCTTCTTAATAACCTAAGTATATACATTTGCACAACAAATGCTGTGTCAGCCAGAAAATTTCTGTGTGACACCACACTGCGTCTGCCACCCCGAGACATCAGTTCTTAAGTCTCTCAAATGCCCAGTGATTACGCTAGCTCACAGTGCCCTTCAAACCGAAACACAATAATGCTTGCATACCACTGCTTCACGGCAGAATAACTGGCCCTAGGTAGGTACCTAGACGGATTCCTGCTTAGGAATCCTACCACCAGTAAATACATTACTATGACAGTATTACAGAATCTACAAGCGCAAACCGAAAACGAATATTCGGTTTACGCGACACATAATTTGAGCGGTCGCTCAAAGGACGCCGACGCGAGTATATTCGGTTATTCCACCATCAACGCAGTTTTCCGTAATATCATAAAAATGTAACGGACCGCAACATAAATAACGCTCGTCGCCTCATTTTCGTCAGGGAAAGGTCTCTTTCGTAAAGGTCAATTATCCGGCGTCAAGATTAAATGTGTTCAACGCGAAATTAATTATAAATATCCAAACATAACCCACAACGTAGTAAATTACTTCAATCTGCCGTGGTAGCGCAGGGGCTAGGCGCTCGCTTGAAATTTCATAGTGAGCAAGTGACCTGGGTTCGATTCCCGGTGCCGGCACCACTAAAATTGTTAATTGCAATTTTAAGTGCTGATTTACCACGTGCTCGGCGGTGAAGGAAAACATCGTGAGGAAACCTGCATGTCTGAGAAATAAAAAAATATTTCGAAGACATGTGCAGTCCGCCAACCCGCATTGGAGCAGCATGGCGGATTCTTCCTAGCTCCAAAACCCTGTAAGAAATGAGAGGAGGCCTATGCTCAGCAGTGGGACTTTACTTTTTTTTTACTTTACCTAAACGTTGAAAATTATAAAATATTATTATGATATCCTGCATGATGATATCTGCTTGTATCTGCTGGAATGATACTGGTGTTAAGATGCCATTATTTAGGAATATATCGTAGTGTATGAAAAATCGATGTATTTAGATATAAGGTGCATACATATACTTACGAAAGAATTGGATTCTGCCCATTGACCTACGGGCAGAATCCAATTCTCTCGTATCAATATTCAGTAAATGCGCACTTTTTTATGCTATATTGTAAATACATAAAAAGTAAAGAAACTGCCTATAAATGTCCCTCTGCTAAGCACAGGTCTTCTAACATTTCTGATGGTTTCCACTTGGCTGCACCAATGCGGGGAGTTTTTAATTTCTCAGACAAGTTGGTTGCCGAGTACCTACGTGGTAAATCAGAACTCAACATTGAAATTAACAATTTTATTGCTGCCGGCACCGGGAATCGAACCAAAGTCACCCGCTTACTTTGAAATTACAGCCAGCACCTAGCCCTTGAGCTACCACTTAATAACAGATTTTTTTTTATTGTATAAAGTGACGAAACGAACAAAACGTTTACCTGATGGTAAGTGCAACGTCCGCCCACAACAAATGCTGTGTCACGCAGAATATTTCTGTGTGACACCACACTGCACCCGTCACCCTGAAACATCAGTTCTTAAGTCTTAAATGCCCAGTGATTACGCTAGATCACAGTGCCCTTCAAACCGAAACAGAGTAATGCTTGCACACTACTGCTTCACGGCAGAATAACTGGCCCTGGGGTGCCTGGGGTACCTACCTAGACGGATTACTGCATAAGAATCTTACCACCAAGTAAATGCAATATAAGTGAGAAATTCACCGCCACAACCTTCAGAAACGAGACTTAAGAGTTGATGCCTGAAGGCAGCGGCCGTAATGAATTTTCTGATTGACACAGTAGTTTTTGTGGGCACTTACCATCAGGTGAATATTTTGCTCGTTTCATCACTTTCTCCAAGAAAACAAAAACCTACAGCGTAATGGAAACGTTAACGTATTTTCATTAATATCTTACATGGACGTAATATGTATGATCTAACGAATAAATATTAGATATGTCTACATACAAAATGTGACTTAAAGCATTTTGAAAATAATTTACAGTCTTGTAGAATAAGAAAGTATTCGACAAAATACTCGTTTAAATGCATTACCATTTTCCCTCAAAAATAAATTTCACATTATGTCATACTAAATAATCTTATTCGTTGCCGGGGGGCGAACGCTGTTTTCTCTATATCTCGGCTCCTTGGCGTTGTTTTGATGTAAAACATTCTCCGCTTCTTTCCCGGAGATTGAAGCGTACACAAGAGAACACGTTAAAATATTAATAAAGTTTGCACACACAATACACGTGAGACTTTGAACGAGATTTGACGTTCTAGTGTTGTTAGCTAGCTGTTCCCTTTGTTTGTTTAACTTTAACGCGTTAACTTAGATAACGTCAGTGACTTTTCAATTGATACATTTACGACTTCACTGTTTCGTTTATTAAACTTAATTAAAGGTTTGAAGTTCTTCAGTGGAAACCTATGCAGGAATCCGTCTACGTAGGTAACACCCCATGGCCAGTTATTTTGCCGTGAAGCAGTAGTATGCAAACATTACCGTTTTTCGGTTTGAAGGGCACTGTGGGCTAGCGTAATCACAGGGCATAAGAGACTCATGAAGTTATGTCTCAGGGTGATGGACACAGTGTGGTGTCACACGGAAATTTTCTGGGTGACACAGCATTTGTTATGGGCAGACGTTGCACCTGCCATCAGGTGAACGTTTTGCTCGTTTCATCACTTTATCCAATAAAAAAGAACCTATTATACAATGGTCTCAGATGGAGAAACGACTCCCGTGACCTGTCCAATTCGCGGAACTTTTTGTCAAGTGTCAAACGATTTGTCAAATATATTTATCAAAATCCGTTGTACTTGTTATTTATTATTAATTGGACGTGTCCCACGATGAACTAGATGTTCACCTGCGTAAAAAAGCCGACCCAGAAAGATGATGTACATATATACTTCCCTATTATAATTGGATTTTGGGATTTAATTTTTTTTGCGCGGACCCCTCATTATTTTTCTAAACTCAAAGTGGCCTAAGTTACCCGCTATAATATCAGCTATCTGTCAGTGAATGTCACGCCAAAATCCCCCAAATCCCGTCATAATGTAGTCAACAATGATTAATAAGTCATTTGATAGTATGATATCAGCTATTTTAATGATAATTGTGATTGTGTGGATAATAGTACCTGAGCGACGTCAATATTGTGGACTGCACGTACCAGGACGTTACCTTGCCCAAATATTAAAGCGTTTCAAAGTATTGACGGGCGCGTGGCCAAGTGGTTAGCGTACCAGACTTCGAATTCCGCGCGTCTTGGGTTGGAATCCCTGCTGGCATACATACATACATACAGTTACGCCTTTTTCCCATATAAGGGGTAGGCAGAGGCCACTTATTTAGCACAATTATCGCCCTCGCGATAAACGAGACGTGACGGGTGGCAAACCACGTCGCCGCTTATCATTTCACCTACTCCTAAAAATTTTTTTGTAATACATATATTTATAAACGTGACTCGCCTCTGTCTCATTGGGGTCGGTAGAGATCACATCTTTCCACTTGCTACGATCCTGACACACGTATGTCGCTTCGTCTACTTTCATTAGCGCTTTCATACAAGCTCGGTCGGTTCAAAAGGTAAATCCGTACTAATATTATAAATGCGACAGTAATTCTCTCTTTCTCTCTGTCCCTCTGTCTGTTTGTTACATTTTCAGAGTCTTGACGAAATTTGGCACAGAGATATCTTTCATTCTGGGGACGGACATATGATACTTTTAATCCCTCATTATCGAAGAGTTCCCACGGAATATTTAAATAACCTATATCCTCGCGGACGAAATCGTGGGCATCAGCTAGTCCGTTATAAAAGGTAGCTAATCCCACCGCTGACGTTAAATTAATACTTACTGGCGTAAGGATTCCTATGCAGGAATCCGTCTAGGTAGGTACCACCCTTGGGCCAGTATTCTGCCGTGAAGCAGTAGTGTGCAAACATTACTGTGTTTCGGTTTGAAGGGCACTGAGAGCTAGCGTAATCACTGGGCATATGAGACTAAAGAACTGATGTCTCAGGGTGACGGGCGCAGTGTGGTGTCACACTGTTCTGGGTGACACTGCATTTGTTATGGGCAGACGTGGCACTTACCATTAGGTGAACGTTTTGCTCGTTCCGTCACTTTTATTAAATAAGAATAAAATGTGTAAGCAATTATCAATTTTATTAGACTAGTGAATATTAAATGTGTAACGAATCCATTTTATTATACTTATCCATATTAAATATATCTAAGAATTAATCGAATTAATAGATAAACATTTGGAATTAAATATAATATTTGGAAAACGAAGGTACCCTCTTGTACCGTCGATTTTCCTGTAGCGTTATGCTGTCATAGTTTCGGATTTGACTTTTAAAGAGACCTATAAAAATGGCTGTAATGATGTGAGAGCGGCATTCCGCTATTGTTGCACATAGTGATCAGGAGAAGTTATTATTAGCTGTAGGAAAAGTCTAGTGTAAAAAAGTGATTTAAAGATGTGATTTTGCTAAAACAGTATGTAATAATTATAAATAAAAGGTGATTTAGTCAGAAGAATAGTATTATTTCTAACAAATGGCTATTCATTTTTCATATTGGTTAAACCGATAGGTGTCCGGCAGAGTAGAATAGCACCTACCTCTTTCCTACCGAGGTACCGAGGTGTCGTGTGTAGAGGCGACTAAGGTATTGTACGAACAGCCAATATACTTTTTACATAAGACTATGTGTATTTGTAAATTTCAAATAATATTCCAATAATCTGACGATGTCAAGCACATTTTAATAATTAATATAGTGACGGACACAATTACGTCGAATTGTCTAACAAAAATCAATACAGCAGAAGTAATTATTTATGTTTGCTATAATAGAAATAAAGAAATTTCTATAAACGAAAGTAATTTTAATTAATAAAGAAAATAACAACCAATGTTTTAAAATCGATATTTGAAAATCAAGAAGTTTGTAAGACCTGAGTTTTCCAGCTTGAATGTTAAAATCTATCTTCTATAGGGAATCTACATTTAGGTACGTCGTTACACCTGAGCGCTGTGATGGAGTAACTTGTAGCAGTCTCCCGTTAGTGTCGTCAACGTTTTTAAAGTTGCTAGTGCATTTAATATCGTGAATATAAAATGTAGTAGGAAATTTTAACTAGTGTTAAAATTTCCGCACGATCGCACTAAGATTTCTCATGAAATACGGGTACATTTCGCTGATGATGGAATCCATCTGGTACGTACCATCACAGTGCTAGATATTCTGCCGTTAAGCAGTAGTAAAAAAAGTAAAAGTAAAGTTTCAGCCTGTGAATGTCCCACTGCTGAGCACAGGCCTCCTCTCATTTCTGAGAGGGTTTTGGAGCTTGGAAGAATCCGCCACGCTGCTCCAATGCGGGATGGCGGGCTGCATGCCTTCAAAATTTTTTTTTTAATTCTCAGACTTAGAAGTTTCCTCACGATGTTTTCCTTCGCCGCCGAGCACGCGGTAATTCAGCACTTTAAATTGCAATTAACAATTTTAGTGGTGCCGGCACCGGGAATCGAACCTAGGCTTAAAGGGCTTAAAGGGCACTGATAGCTAGTGTAAATACTGGGCATAGAAGACTTAAGACCTGATGTGACAGGGTGACGAGCGTAGTGTGGTGCAGAAATGTTCTGGACGATGCAGCCATGGTTGTGGGCAGACGATGCACGTGGTTCTTCTATAAAAGAAATACACTTGCAAAGACATTCAGACTCGAAACTACATCGGACATATGAATATTGGTTTCGTGCGGGAATCGTACCTATAATAGGATCGAGAATAAGACACCGGGGTATATTTTCTTACAAGACTATAGTCTTGTAAGTTTCTGTCTCTAATAAACTTAAAACTATCGTAGAATATACCACCTACCACCAGTAAGGTGGTAAAAAGTAAATCCATACTAATACGAGTATTATAAATGCGACAGTAACTCTCTCTATCTCTCTGTCCCTCTGTCTGTTTGTTGAGTCTTGACGAAATTTGGCACATAGATATCTTGCATTCTGGGGACGGACATATGATACTTTTAATCCCTCATTATCGAAGAGTTCCCACGGGATATTTAAATAACCTATATCCTCGCGGACGAAATCGTGGGCATCAGCTAGTCCGCTATAAAAGGTAGCTAATCCCACCGCTGACGCTAAATTAATACTTACTGGCGGAAGGATTACTATGCAGGAATCCGTCTAGGTAGGTACCACCCCAGGGCCAGTTATTCTGCCGTGAAGCAGTAGTGTGCAAGCACTACTGTGTTTCGGTTTGAAGGGCACTGTGAGCTAGCGCAATCACTGGGCATTTGAGACTTAAGAACTGATGTCTCGGGGTGACGTGCGCAGTGTGGTGTCACACAGAAGTATTCTGGGGGCCACAGCATTTGTTGTGGGCGGACGTTGCACTTACCATCAGGTGCACGTTTCGCTCGTTTCGTCACTGTATACAATAATAAAAAAATTATGTAAGTAGCATTAAATTTTATATTTGCCGTGTAGTGGCGGCTTAAGTGAGATGGGGTGATCTCTTCCCTCGGGTGTCGTAAAGGTCGACAGTGGGAAAATAGAAACCAGAAGATGGGCAGCAGCATCTTACTGGAACAGCTGAATAAAAATCTGCGGTCGCTAACCCGCCTGCCAAGTGTAGCAACTATAGCATAATCCTCTAAAAATTAGATTATCAAACTGTTGTAGCAATCTATGGAGGAGCCGTATGTACGGTAGTGGACTAGTGATAGGTTGAAATGTATGTATGTGGTAGGATTCCTACGCAGGAATCGGTCTAGGTAGGTCTAGGTAGGTTCCTACGCAGGAATCGGTCCACCTCAGGGCCAGTTCTGCTGTGAAGCAGTAGGGTGGCAAACATTACTGTGTTTCGGTTTGAAGGGCACTGAGAGCTATACTAATTACTGGGCACATGTGACTTAAGAACTGATGTGACACAGCATTTATTATGGGCAGACTTTGCACTTACAATCAGGTGAACGTTTTGCTCGTTTCTTCACTTTTATAAATAAAAAAAGGAAATATGCTTCAAAACGGTAGGGTTCGACAACGCTGGGCGTGTCGTCCATTGTGATGTTATAAACACGTTATCGAATGTACTCGAGCTGCATGAATATTAACGAGGTAGCTAATAATAAGGGATAATTTAATGTTTCAATTTGTGATCCCGTAATACATTATATTGTTAACAATCCAAATTTTGTTAATTTATTACGTTTTACCTTAGTAATACTATTGGTAGTATTTTTTTAAAGTACCGGATGACAACGTCTGCTCCTAACAAATGTATCATCCAAAACATTTGTGTGGCACCACACTGTGCCCGGCGACCCGTTTAGTGTCAGTTCTTAAGTCTCATACGTATGTTCACTGATTACACTAGCTGGCCTACCTACCTGGATGGATTCCTGGATAGGATTTCTATCACCGTGATACTAGTCCAGTGATACTGCTACTGGTGCATAAATAGCAGGCGTGGTACTTGCAATTACTATTTATCACTCGTCAGTCTCATTACATAACACAATAAAGAAGTATTAAACGAAGTGTTATAGCACCAAATGAATTTTGTACTGTTGTATCCAATCGATTTTTCAATATACGGAGAATCTAGTATGTCAGATATTTGGTAATAAAAATTCCTGTCCTGAATTTTCACGTTAAAATTGTCAATATGAAAACGTACTACATATATTGTACACAATTAAACTAATACAGTCTCAAATAATATCTGAGAGTATTACTAAAGAGATAGCATATGGTAATATCAACCTCACCAACACACGACTACCTAACAAATGAAGTCATTTCTTCCCTAAAAAAATTAAAATATGTGAGATTGGTACATGCAGACCACATACATTCCGTCTAGATAGGTACCACCGCAGGACCAGTTATTCTGCCGTAAAGCAGTCGTGTGCAAACATTACCGTGTTTCGGTCTGAAGGCCACTGAGAGATAGTGTAATTACTGAGCGTATAAGACTTAAGAACTGATGTCTCAGGGGGATGGGCGATGTATGGTGCTCCTCAGAAATATTCTGGGTTATACAGCATTTGTTATGGGTAGACGTTGCACTTACCAGCAGGTGAACGTTTCGCTCGTCTCGTTACTTTCTCCTATAAAAAAAAAGAAACTTAGATGAAACTAATTTTACGGATTTTATCGCGTTTTATTTTATTATTTATAACCCGACGTTTCGAGTGCTTTACAGCACCCATGGTCACGGGCGGACTGAGGTGACAGATGTCCCGATGTCATAGTTAACCCGGAGTACCTTCAGCTTTTAATTATTATTCCTTGTCCGATCTAATAATAATTGTCTATAATTAAAAGCTGAAGGTACTCCGGGTTAACTATGACATCGGGACATCTGTCACCTCAGTCCGCCCGTGACCATGGGTGCTGTAAAGCACTCGAAACGTCGGGTTATAAATAATAAAATAAAACGCGATAAAATCCGTAAAATTAGTTTCATTTAAATGTGTAGTGTTCGCGTAAATATAAGAAATCATTAAAAGAAACTTAGATAAAGATATTTATTACGTAGTCAGTAAGCTACACAATACATCTCAAGACGCTTCACTTCCCCAACTAAACCGAATCAATCCGGAATAATCTCATTATGTTGTTTAATTAGTATCTGCGGTTATTAACTTAATTAGAACACCGATCAATCACGATCGGGCCGTAACATAGTGAGGACTTCTAAGTGTTTTATTGAGTTATTGGTTAGGGATAATTATAGCATTTGGATTATCGGCCATGGATGTCAGGAAGCTTTACGAAAGCGCGTTCATTTGCAATGAGACGTCACATCTAAATGACACATTGCTCATGAATAACAACTTAACCCTATCACGATTCTTCATTAAATATTGATGAAGGTTATACGCCATAGTAGTATATAGCCGATATTTGTCCGGCAGGGTAGAACAGCACCTACCTCTTTCCTACCGAGGGATCGTAATAGGCGACTATGTCTAAGGTATTGTATGGACAGCCTTTAATCGTGCCTTTATAATATGCAATGCTGTTACTATACAGCTCGTGGGAACGCAATGGCACGTCATGTGGCGAACGGAACAGATTTTTACACATATTTTTTTACGTCGAACAGATGCGATGAGAACGCAAACCACTCGGGTTTCCCTAAAGTAAGTGTGATGACATGAGTTACCACTGCAGAGATTCTTATATAATTTTTCGCTGTATATTCCTGAAACCTAATTTACTCTTAATTAACTCTAATTAACTACATTAGAGCACACGTTTTAAATAGAACAAAAACAAATATCAAAACAAGAATATAATCTTAATATTGACGAATGACCCGAGCTTACAATTTTGTACTGGATCAACCTTTTCTCGTTTACTTTCATACTAAAAACAGATGAGGGTAGAACTTTGACATCGGTACCGAACAAGGCTCTTGAGATTCAGAGTAACATGAATTACTTAAATGAAAGACGTGGGATATAGTATCAGCAACTAGGAAATAACATGACGTTTCTGATGTGTCGTTATTCATTATTTCTGAAATGTAGGATTTTGTTTGTTATATTAAGTAAACAAACTAGTCAACACAAAGTGATAATCTTTCTTTCTTTATCTATATTAAGCAGTAGGCGAAATTAAATATTCAAGATTTCGCAGCTGTTTTTCAATATGAGCAAAATTAACACAGAGGCACTCGCTCGGCCCAATTTTCCCGCGCCCGATGTAACGCTGATAAGATCAGAGGTAGCCTAGGATGCAATGTCAGAAACACGGGGACAATCACTAACACAACCAGACCCGAAAACCAAGAGTTTGAGCTTTAGCACAAATTTTGGCTTCGGCTAAGATTCGTACCCAGGAACCGCAGCGTACAAGTCAGGTACTTTGACTACTAGGCCACGCGATCGTCGCGGTATACATTTTAAAGTATACCAGCTTTAAGGTGCAAATGGAAACAACTGCAAGGATTACGGAGGAAGGGCGCGGACGGATATTGAAGACGAAGATTCATTTTGAACTTCACAACTGTGTCTGCAAATGTTTACGACACATAACCAAAGTTGTGTTAGTAATCAAATATTTAAAATATCATAGTTCCCACATGCTTCATCGAACGAAGGTTATAATTGTAATTTCTTAAGAAATTTATTAAGAAATTGACATTAATATTTATAAAACCGTAGGGATGATAAGTTGTAAATTCTTTTATGTTGACATAGCAATAAGAGGCAAAAAATTTGGTCCAGTTTATCAGTACCCCGAAAAAAGTCAACAAACAAAACGTTAATACAATCATTACGGCAAAAATCACAGACAGCGTTTAACTCAAATACATTACTGGAAAGTTAGGCCGGACAGAGTTCTCTGCCCGCCTTTTGTACCCCTTATTCGGATTATGCTAATTTAGGGTCCAAAATATTTCGTGCTCATTTCAAATAATTTCCGTTGAGTTGAAATGTATAATGGAGCAACTTTAAATCTGCTTAACAACGTTCGCCGTCTAGTTATGTAGCGAGGTAAACCGTTTAATCTCTTTGGGTACGATGTTTAGTGCTAAGATTTACGATGCATTTTACGTCTTTGTGCAAGTTCAAATAATCCTGTTAAATTTGCAACAGCTCGGACATGTATTTTGTGAATTACCTAGTAATTAAATTCACTTCAGCAACTCAACTTCATTGTGACTAATTTGTTTTCAGGTAAAATTCTATCAGATTACTACAGGCCACTACTATTTCTAGTGAATTTCTAAGTAATTTAGATTAATTTACGATATAAAAAATTATAATAACAACTACAAAACTGCCGTGAGGTAGCGGCCTAAGAGAATCTACCACACTATCTCATCCCGTGGGTGTCGTTAAAGTCGACAGAGGGAAAATGAAAACCAGGAGATGGGCAGCAGCATCTTCCTGGAACATCTGAATAAATAAACTGCTGTTGCCAACCCGCCTTCCAAGCGTGGCAACTACGATAATTTCAAAGTCCGAAATGCAAAGCAATGAAATAGGTCTATGAACGCTCACATGCAACAACGCTTGATGGAAATATTCCAGTCGCAACTGATTTCTTCAGCATTTATAGATACAGCAAAGGGTTCGCAAGAACCCTTACACACCGCTTAATAAATAATGACGAGTCTTGATGAGACCAAAGGGATTTGACAACATACGTCAAATCCCTTGGTCTCATCAAGAGACTCTAATTTTTTCAGTGTCTGAATGCAGGTAAGTTTTAATCTATCGAAAATATCTTTGCTTACATCTCTTAGCGATTCATTCAGCTGACCGGCATGTTGGGTGTCGTTGTAAACAAAGCCGCTTGTAGTCGTATGTGTATCATCAGTAATCACACAAGGATATACGCTACTGCCTTTCCGTTTACCATTTACATATGACCAAATGTTTTGGATTCTTATTCAACGGGTCCTCTATGCTCTTTTTACTAACTAAAAATAAATTTGTCTCACAGAGCAAATATATAACGCCTGTTTGAGGCACTTTTTTTTTAATGTAGTAAATCGTCACGTTGTCCATTCCAGTCCATTGTCATATATCTAATAGTGTTAGCCTTGATTAAACGGTTGTGGAGACAAGTTGTATTTTTAAAAACCTTGCGCAGCGCTCTAGAAACTGCATACACCCAGTTTTACGATTATTATTAGATTTGACTATTGAAAGTAAAGTTTCGATTAAATTTGTAGATTAGATTTACCCTTTTCGTAAATGTTCTTTACTTAGATATAAGATTTTCATTTCGTTCTTCTACTCGTAACAGATGAAACCGAAAGTTGCCACGACCAATGCTAGTAATATCCGATATTCGCAATACTGATAAGCAGTTATATCGTACCAAATACGATCCAGTATTCGATGTGGATTTTATGCTATTCCTTACTTCGATGCTTTATTAAACTTTGAGTTTAAAGATATTTTAGACGGAGATGAAATGACTTTTAATTTGAAAATGAGCTGATGATTTATGGAAATTACATTTTACTAGTTTGGCATTCTGTAAATGTATCAGTGAAGAGCTTTTCGACAAGCACCTTATGTACTACAATACTGAGTAATCTGACCTAAACAGTTTACATTGTATTTGTGCCATTTAATTCAATAAAATAAATTTATCGATTCTATCGAAAGTCCGCGGAATTTATGAGACAGACTGAATCCAAGAGGTGATAGAATTTATTCGAAAAAGCGATGTCCCACAGTAGTACAGAGTACTACAACTTCTTCTTCTTTGTTTGGCCGGTCTAAAAATAATTCTGACAATATGAAGTGACTGTATTAATCTTTTTTTTAACGAAGCCTCGCAGTATTATTTCTCTAGTGTCGTGGGTGGTTCACAACACAACCAGACCCGAAAATCAACTTTTGGTGTTTTTACACAAATGTTGGCTCCGGCTGGGATTCGAACCAAGAACTAAGAAGTCAGGTACTCTGAAACTAGGCCACGCGGTCGTTGCCTTTTGTACAATTATTGATGGCTTAAAATGATTTAAGCAATTTATGGAATGAAGCATGACTTGTCACAAAATTAACATAGACGTATAAAAACGTTTACTCATAGTAAGGGACTTACGCAGTAGTTCACCATTAAACATCTCTATGCGATCTTTTCATATGCCTGTCATATTCCACCTACATATCATTACATTGAATCTAAAGGTCAAGAGTCATTGCGACGGAGCGTGAATAATCACTATAGTTAATACATGCAATAATGGCGATGTTGTAAAACACAGCGTCTAATTTAGCAGACTAAAGATTATTTTTTGCTGTTATCTTCATTAAGTAAATGTATTATGCCCATTACCCGTTTCAGGTTTTTCTTCGAATTAATCATTTTCGTTTTTCAACAGAAACTAGTATATACAGAAAATCCGGTATATTTAAATAATGGATGATAACAACCCCTGGGAATTGGGTTGATTGCTGCCAGGTTGTAATATTCATTACTCATGCAATATAACTTCACTGTTATTGAAGTTGAAACAGAATATTATAAAAGAGGATACCTGCAGAGTTTCTTTGGACTGAGGAACCTCATTAAGAAACTGATTGAGATTGAAAAAACAAAGTCATTTGGCAAAGGTGATTTGTATTTTTACGTCAGCGAATGAACATAGATCGCTAATATAACGCAGAAATAAAAAATAAACACTATAATGATGTCTATCTCAGGCTATGGAAATCCTATGGAGTAATATACCTCGGACCACCTTCACTTTGTCGGCACTATCGCAGTGCAAGTTATTCTGCTGTCAAACCGTGCATACCCCACTGTGGTTCAGTTCAAGGGACATTGAAGCCAGTGTTCTAATTACATACATATATATGAGACATATGAGACTGAAGAATCGATGTGTTGTGTTCTGGCCAAAGTTCTGGGTGATATCCCACCTGTTATGGCCAGATGTAACACTTACCGTCAGATAAACTACTTTCTCGTCTTGTCACATATTTAGATAAAAAAATGTAATAGTAGTATTATATATAACCTACCCCTTGACTGACACTTTATTCTGCCTCCATAATTTTTAAATGCTTCGCATTATTTGTATGTGACTGTGAACAATTATTCTGAATAGGTGGTAGGATGTTGTTAGAATTCCCATGCGGAAATCCGTCTAGGTAGGCACCACCGCAGGGCAGGTTATTCTGCCGTGAAGCACTAGTGTGCAAACATTACTGTTCAGTCTGAAGGGCACTGAGAGATAGTGTAATTACTGTGCATATGAGACTTAAGAACTGATGTCTCGAGGGGACGGGCGCAAGAGGGTGCCACACAGAAATAGCAGACGTTGAACCGACTATTGGGTAAACGTTTTCCTGGTCTCGATCTTTGTTTCTATTTAAAAAAGTCACAATGTAGGACGCTACTGAAAATCAAGGCGAGCTTGGGATAGAAAGAAGAAAAGAAAGAAAGAAAGCAAAATTTAATCCGCAAAAACCGCGGATGTACAAAACATGCATTTACAAACAAAAATTAACATATCAGTAAGCATAAAAAGTTTATCCTTACCAGTAATCTCATAACTAAGCTGTACGTTCGGCTATTGTATGTAATTCGCGGGACATGCCAAAAGCGTCATCACTCAGCATATCACACGCCAATGAGCGCAACGTTGATTTTCAGTGATGACCGCTAGAGAATACGCTGGAGAATACAGTCCCAAGACCGGTTAAATGGTGAATTAAAATATCATAAGTTAACAAATTCCAGGATATTCTGATTGGGATTTCTTTTTGGAGCATTCCGCCGTGCACTGGTAGATATATTGGATTATTGTGTTTTTCTTTGTGTACTTTTTAATTTTAGATCATATTGTTGTTATGTAAATATTAAATTTGCTCTCATTTCACAAATATTTTACAATTGGGACCTAAATCTTTTTATAGCCGAATAACCAATCTAATTTACCGGAATCTGGATTAATTACAATAAAAATACATGATATTGCCAACCTAATCAAGCTTGTCGAGATCCAAATCGTTAATATTAAAATATTCAGATGTCTTAATTATTATTTCCCAACAAATTACATAGAACGTCATTTTACTCCAATTCCCATCGATATTCAAATAGTGAAGTTCTAATGGCTTGAATGTCAATTTCCGAAACTATTTTTACTCTGTGTTAATGACACAAAAATATAAGGTTGGTAGCTTCAATCACTATGTAAATTCAAGAATAAAATAAATCAATGACTCTCTGTTTTATAAAACACAATTACAATTTTATATTCTTATTTTATGATATACAGATGTCATCTGTGAAAGACTTATTATCCATACCAATATTATAACTGCGAAAGTAACTCTCTCTGTCCCTCTGTCTGTTTGTTACCTTCTCACGGTTCAATCGCTGAACCGATCTTGACGAAATTGAGCACAGACATAGGATACTTTTTTTTTCGAAAAATGAAAATAGTTCCCACGGAATATTTAAAAAAACTTATATCCACGCGAACAAAGTCGCGGGCATCAGCTAGTAATGTTATAAGAACTTAATGAAACAGTGAGGCGCTAACTTATCTTCACCTTCCAGTCTCTCCTCTGCAATGGAATCAAAGGAAGTGGGTCCATCACAAAGACAGGAGACAATCACAATAATTTGTGTGTGTCACAAGTAATGCCTTCGGATGAGTTTTAAAACGGAACCCCACTAAGTAACCACGCAGTAATTTATAGTTTTACTGAAACTTTTATTATTCTGTCACTCATAATACAACAGCAACATAGACACAACAGTGGTGGTAGGATTCCTATGCAGGAATCCGTCGAGGTAGGTACCACCCCAAGGGCCAGTTATTCTGCCGTGAAGCAGTAGTGTGCAAACATTACTGTGTTTCGGTTTGAAGGGTACTGTGAGCTAGAGTAATCACTGGGCACATGAGACTTAAGAAGTTATGTCTCAGGGTGATGGTCACAGTGTGGTGTCACACAGAAATTTTCTGGGTGACACATCAACTGTTCTGGGCACACGTTATACTTACCATCAGATGTACGTTTTGCTCGTTTCATCACTTTATCTATAAAAAAAGTGTAGTTCACTGTATTCTTTGGTAAGTCTTTATTGTGCAGGTTATTTTACTCAGGAATTCCTCGTTCGATGATAGCCCAGTAACTAATCCCATAAAAGGTTGAATCGTGAGCATTTTTTGACTACACCGATTATTAGGAATGTATGATAACGTGAATTTTGTAAGCATCTGTTACCGTTTAATAAATATAAATATGCAGCATCTATATATATCTATCTAATATACGATTAGAGCGTATATAAGAGTAAATTTAATTGTAGTATTATTAGTATATAATGTATATATGTCATAATTTTAATCTACGCTAATTAACTTACACAACATATTTTATTTTAAAATTTGGGTTTAAAGATCTTTATTTTCTCATACAAATATAAAAATTTTCTTAAAGAGAAAATACATTTTTCAATTTACAATTTTTTTTTTTTTCTAGAGTTCACAAGACAATGTTTTCAAGTGTAACATAAGCTTTTTCTTGAACATTCCAAGAGTGTCACTATCTTTTATATTATTTGGGAGGTTATTAAACAGTTGTGCTCCTTCGTAAAGTATGCTGCGTTTGCCATACGTTGTTCTTGGACAGTAAAGTTCTATTTTGTTTTTATTGCGTAAATTGTGTTTATATGTTCTTTTAATTAGAGTGATTTCAATATGTATATCTTTTTTTTTAATTTTTCTTAACAATAGGCATGTTTTGTATGTATAAAGTTGGGGTAGGTTAAACAAGTTTGTTTTACTGTACACAATGTTTGTGGGTGTTAAATAGTAATAATTATATAATATTTTTATAAGTTTGTTTTGTGTAGTCTGTAACTTTTGGAGGTTTGATTTTGCAGCACAACCCCAGATTTCGATGAGATATTCTAAATTTGATTTTACTAAAGCATTATAGATCACGGCACGCATTTTATAGGGAATGCAGTGGTTTATTTTGTGTAATGCACCAGTAAGTGGTATAACTTTCGCTCTAACAGAATCGATGTGAGCTTTCCATGTCAATTTATCATCCAAAATTAGACCTAAGTATTTTTCTTGTTTTGATTTTCTTATTTGTACATTGTTAATTGTTAGCATTGGGTAGCCAGTAATTTTTTTATTTTTGGCGGCAAATATCATGTATGATGTTTTATTTATATTAATTGTTAAAAGATTTTTCTGGAACCATGCACTAATAATGTTAAGATCTTGTTGTGCTTGAGTTATGATTTCTTAAATTTTGTGTCCAAAATAAAAAAGGCATGTGTCATCAGCGTACAGTGTAATGTTTCCTGAAAGTCCTATATTAGTTATATTATTAATATAAACTAAAAACAGTGATGGACCGATAATCGAACCCTGAGGAATGCCAAAAGTAATTTTTGAGTACTACTTTCATAACCGCCTATTTTTACTATTTGATATCTATCGGTTTAAAATTTAATAGTATGAATTGTTGTTCTTTTTATATTTATTATGTTAATTGCCTATCACAAAATCTCGCCACAACACGGGTTGACTGGTATACAATGGTAGGGAAAGGCATTAACTCCGCCTTTTGTGACCTTTTCTGCTTTTCTATGCAGTGAAAAATACAATCAATAGAATAGATATTGCAGAGCATTATAAAAATAATAATATACGAATTATAGGACAGATAAAGTGATTATTAAATGGTTTGGATACCTAGAGAGGATTGATGAAAGACGGTTGACGAAACAGATTTATGAGGCGAGTGTGAATGGGCAAGCCGGTAAGGGTCGATGTAGGCGAACCTATCACGATCAGATCGAACTAGTTTTAAGGAAAGGCCACTTCAAAAGTACCCGCAACCATCGAGCTTGTATGAAAACTCTAATGAACGTAGAAGAAGCGAAAAGACGTGTGTCAGGATCGTAGCAAGTGGAAAGGTGTGGTCTATGCCTATCCCAATGGGAATGACGCGTGACTGTATGTATGTAGTTGCAGAAAATCTCATTCATAAATAGGAAAAGTAAATTCCAATTATGTCGATAAAGGATTTTCTACTACTTTATTACAAAGCCGTGTGATGTTTTTTTTAATGTGATGACACGTGGATTAAAACCAGGAGATGGGCAGCTGCATCTTCCTGGAACATTTAAAGAAATAAACTGCGGTTGCCAACCCACCTACCAAGTGTAACTTGGCAACTACGGCAAAATCTTATGTTAAGTGCAACGTCTGCCCATAGCAAATGCTGTGTCATCCAGAATATTTCTTTGTGACACTACACAACGCACACCACCCTGAGACGTCAGTTCTTATGTCTCATATGCCTAGTGATTACACTAGCTCACAGTGGCCTTTCAAACCGAAACACAGTAATGTTTGCACACTACTGCTTGACGTCAGAATAACAGCCCCTGGGGTGGTACCTACCTAGACGGATTCCTCACTAGGAATCCTACCACCGGTGTAACATAGATCAAAGTGACAATCTGACATATTTTCTTTCTTTTATTGTCATAATTTATGTAATCATTTGTCATCGTCATCTGTTACCAACCGGATAGGCGTTGATGACAGCTGTGGTGATAATAACAATACAATAAGTTTCTTTACATACACAGCATAATTGCAATTCTTAACATCAGCATACCGTAAAAGGATAGATACTTAAATTAACAGTTAAGTCCCGGTGGACCCCTATTTAAGTGTCTATTACCTTTTAATTGCACCCTTAGCCAAATTAATTAGGGTAGTGAGTACTTTAGATACGTCTATCATCTGTATAGAAAACCCTTAAGTTTTACATTGATTCCGTTTTGATCTGAGTCTCCTAGAATGATTTGTAACGCTTATAATTTCAAGCGAATAGTTAATAAACTTATACATATTCCAGTATCAAGTCATATGGAAAAAAATATAGCAATGCAATATAATTTCTTTGAAAATATTTTCTCCCCTCTACTACTCGTATGATAGATTTCCGCAAGGTGACGCTTGATTCTATAAATTGTAAATTAAATAATAAAATTTCATAATATATACCGGTGGTGGGATTCCTATGCAGGAATCCGACTAGCTAGGTACCACTCCAGGGTCAGTTATTCTGCCGTGAAGCAGTAGTGTGTAAACATTACTGTGTTTCGGTTTGAAGGGCACTGAGAGCTAGTGTAATGACTGAGCATATGAGACTTATGAACTGATGTCTCAAAGTGACGGGCGCAGTGTGGTGCCACTCGTTGTTCTAGGTGACACATCATTCGTTATGAGCAGACGTTGCACTTACCATCAGGTTAACGTTTTGCTCGTCTCGTCACTTTATCCAATAAAAAAAGTATTCTGCAATGATCTATTCTTGGATCCCTTTTATTTGTCCTTTAAGTGTCACCGTTATGTCCAAATTTTTATGATAAACCATAGTCCATTTTGTCCTCAAGATAATGTAACACCTGAATGTTAAATGAACATTTTTAGCATATATTGACATATTGGGTTGAGGTCTATGAAATTAGCTCAACATATGTCATCGTTTCTTTAAGTACCTAAATTTCCTTACCGTTTAAAATTTATTTACAGATGTCGACATGAGCCGTGGTAGCTCAGGGGCTAGGCGCTCGCTTTAAATTTCATAGTACGCGAGTGACCTGGGTTCGATTCCCGGTGCCGGCACCACTAAAATTGTTAATTGCAATTTTAAGTGCTGATTTACCACGTGCTCAGCGGTGAAGGAAAACATCGTGAGGAAACCTGCATGTCTGAGGAATAAAAAATATTTCGAAGACATGTGAAGTCCGCCAACCCGCATTGGAGCAGCGTGGCGGATTCTTCCTGGCTCCAAAACCCTCTCAGAAATGAGAGGTGGCCTGTGCTCAGTAGTGGGACATTTATAGGCTGAAACTTTACTTTTTTAGATGTCGACAGTACATCAGTATATCGATAATGTACTGTTGGGTGAATGCAAATTTAACTATGCAGATACAATTTACGGATCATGTTTTCACGGTCATCAATCGATGGGCCCTACGAATAAAGGCCAAAGTAACATTTTAGTGATTTTGTGATTCTGGTCTTATATACTTCATTTGACTATGTTTAATCATTTGCAAACAAAAAATCTATGATATAAATAAACCAAACAAGACCGTTTGGTTTATTGATACCAATAGTAAGTATGCGTTCGGATGAACCATCTTTAATGTATAACTTAACGTAACTATTTTAAACTTTGTAAGCCCGTACCGTAAAATCGATAATTTACACTTTGGCCCATATTCGTAGGACCCATCGAAACTTTTGATTCTTTTCAAAAAGTCAGTGATGGCTAAGAAAACTTCAGAGTATCAGTAAAAATCAAATGGAACTTTAATACTTAGCTCTAAGATTTTTGTTAAGCTAAACGTGATGTTCTTATATGCAAGAAAAAGTCAGTATCGATTCGTATTACATAAGTACATACATACAGTCACGTAGCCTACTTTTGTACGTAGACGTGACGAGTGGCGAACCACGTCGCCATTATTTCAGTACGAGCCGAAAAATTCTTACTGCCTCTTGCGTTCCCACGAGCAGTATAGTGAAGGCGTCGTAGTAAGTAAGGTGCCGAGGTGTTGTAAGAGGCGACTAACGCTTACTGGTTTTACTGGTGGTAGGATTGCTATGCAGGAATCCGTCTAGGTAGGTACCACCCCAGGGCCAGTTGTTCTGCCGTGAAGCAGTAGTGTGCAAACATTACTGTGTTTCGGTTTGTAGGGCACTGTGAGCTAGCGTAATCACTGGGCATATGAGACTTAAGAACTGATGTCTCAGGGTGACGGGCGCAGTCTGGTGTCACACAGAAATATTCTGGGTGACACGCCATTTGTTGTGGGCAAACGTTGCAGTTACCATCAGGTGAACGTTTTGCTCGTTTTGTCACTCTATACAGTAAAAAAAGGCATTGTACGGACAGCCATTATACAGAATAACACCATAATACTACTGAATGTCTTTAATGCGTGAAGTATATCTTACAGCAAGAGCAAAATATCTTAAGCAGAAGTGATTTTGCTACGACAACATTTTGAAAGCAAAACGACACCCTTTTCCTTAATTGTTAATAATAACCACATTTTCTGAAATTATCAAAAGAAAATTTGAATTTCCTTTGGTCTCTAAAATATAAAATGTTCTTTTAAACATCTGTCGTATCTCTTTCCAAAAGAGAATGTAATGAGGAAATAAAAATTTGCATAAATTTTAATAAAGTTATTTTTCCGCACTCATTTCATTTTACATTTTCATGCTTTCCATTTTCGTGAGATTGTATTTATTTGTGCCTTCTTTCATTAACGTTATTAATTTATTAAATTTTATTTGGTGTGTTACTTAAAGCAAGGCTAAAATCTTAATGATGATTTGCTTTCTGAGTGATAATTACTTGATAAATTTATATAAGCACGGGCAAAATAATTTAAATATATTACTAACCACCATTGCTTCACTTAGCTTGTCAAGTTCTGCTAGTACACTGTAACTAAATACAACGGCACTGATTCGAACATTCGCACTTTTTAATTCAAATTACCAGTATTTAGTAATAGAAGAAAAATCAACAACATGTGAATCCACTGTAACTGGATCCAAAACCCTTAATTCGAAAATAATATTTGAAGAGATCGCTTATAGCGATAAGGCCACCGCTGTACTCATAGGTTTTCTTTTTATTTCCTTTTCGTATTTTTTATTTTTGATATACAATAAAGTTATATATTATTTAATTAATATTTTAATGATATAAATAATCCATAACACAACGTGTATTTTGTTTTATGTTTAATATACAAAATGTAATATAATGTAAAATATACAAAAACATCAAAATTTATCAATAATATGCACATGATCATGCTATTATTAAAATGTTCCTAATATTACTATTAAAAAAATCAAACGTTGCAATTCATGTGAACGTTTTGCTCGTCTCGTCACTTTCTCCTATTATAAAAAGAAGGCTTCTCCCTAGTTGGAATGATGCTTAGCATGTCGATGCACTATTAGACGCTACACACCTATAACGCACATTCCTGCGCTTTGTCTTGTATTTGTCAAGGCAAATAAAATGACGGTCCTCTCACGTTGTCATCATATGCGCTAATTATGTTTGATAATGAAAAGTCTATTGTCCGTTTTTTTTTTATGTCACAGGAACCTTATTACTAAACGTTGGTCTTTTTTAAGGTTGACTTTACTTTATTACTTTTATATTACATCGTAGAAATGGTAACGCGCAAATGTATCCATATATTTAATTAAAGCCAAATTCGCTGCGAGGAAAATTTCGAATTGATGTTTGGAAGTCTATATTCCTTCTTGTCATATTTCTATATTAATTTTCTTCGCCCGAGGCAATGATGCGTAACACAAATCGTAATATTAGTTTAATCTTTAATGTAATGTAATTATATTTTAGACAATATACTTATTTAAAGAATATTGTATAAATAATAATGATATAAACATAGCTCAGGGGCTTGATAACTTGCCTGTCGATTTGCAGGCCCTCGGTTCGAAACCCAATCGTAACCAGTATTTGCGTGAAATACAAAATAATGATTTGCGTTTCTGAATATTTTGTGGTTGTCTTTTGTCTGAATCTGACCCTTACTTCCAACTTATCTTATGTTCGACCGGTTTCATCTTTGACGTACGTATGGTTTAGCGGTAAAAGTATCTGAATTCCACGCCGCGGGTCCTGAGTTCGAATCCCAGCCGGAGCGAACATTTGTGAAATCAATCTTGTTGTGTTGCGTATGTGAAACAAATGTCTGTAAAAACTCTTACGAAACAGGAAGAAATCCTAGAGTAGGTTTTTTTATTCGATAAAGTGACGAGACGGGTGGGCAGACGTTGCACTTACCATCAGGTGAACGTTTTGCTCGTCTCGTCACTTTATCCAATAAAAAAAGTGCAACGTCTCCTCAAAACAGATGCTGTGTTACTCAGAATATTTCTCTGTAGCAACACACTGCGCCCGTCACCCTGGGACATCAGTTCTCATGTGTTATCAAGTCCAGTAGTAATCACTGGGCTTACTAGCTCTCAGTGCCGTTTAGACCGCAACACGGTAATGGGTGGTACCTACCTATATATATAGTTATTGCCCGGAAGTCAATTTACGTTTGTAAACCAGAAGAGGATGATACTTAGTGCTGCGTCGGTTATAGTCTCGCGGAGAAACACCGAGCACAGCCCTTTCCATAGCTCGCTGATTGACTGAGCTTCCTTAAATAAAATACATACAGTCACGCCTTTTTCCCATATGAGGGGTAGGCAAAGGCAACTCATGTAGTAGTTGCCCTCGCGGGAAACGAGACGTGATGAGTGACGAACCACGTCGCCGCCATTTTGGTACGAGTCAAAAAATTACTCGCCATTGCGTCCCCACGAGCAGTATAGTGACAGCATTGCATATTATCGCTTTCCTTTTAATTGGCTGTGCCGGCACCTCTAATTTGATCTGCAATTTTTAAACCTGCATGTGCATGGAAACCGGCATGTCTGAGGAGCAAAAATATTTCGAAACATGTGAAGCCCGCCAACCCGCATTGGAGCAGCGTGGGTATCTTCCCGGCTCCAAAACCCTCTCAGAAATGAGAGAAAGCCTGCGTGCCAGTGGGATATTTAAAGATTGACTGTATTACTTATGAGATCTGATTTTAGTGATACACATTATATTTATATTTAAAGCAAAGTAAATATTACATTGCTACTATAGTTTAATGTTATTAAATAATCTCACTCTCTCTCTTAATTAACTGATCAATGGCTGTCACATGCGTCATACTTGTGAAGCGGTGCTGTTAGCGGAGGCTGGCTAAATTGACTATTTGATAGGTTGACTAAGATAAAAAAGGATTTACAAAAAAGAGGATACCTATGGAGTTTCCTTTGCCTGCTTCTTCTCCGTCAGAGCAACCTCATTACAAAATGGTGGTAGATTGTAAAAATGACGTTTGACAAACTTAATTTATATTTCTTACGTCGAGAAATAATTTTCATTTTATTTTATCAATCAGAAAAGGCTTTACAGAACATAATTATTTGTGTCGTGAACTTCACTAGTTTTTATTTCTAGATACAATCTACGATCCACACGACTTAATATACGATTTATACAAGGTTTTTAAATAATTAAGCTGTTGTTTCTATAATTATTGAGGTAATTATCTTACAATTACAATTGCCGACAGATTAAACAACAGAAAGAAGTAACCAATAAGTTATTCTGAAAATCGATCAATAATCCATCACGATTTCGATCCGCTTTGATATTTTTTTTGTTCAATCACAAATATCCATTCAAAATTACAATCATTACAAAAACAAAGGCGATTTAATTTGAAACCGATAAAAATATGAATGATGTTTACGCTGTCGGCTTAATTAAATTCACGGCTGTACCGGTATTCATATCATGCCCCTACATTTGGGGAGCGCTTAACTCCAGAATGGTTTAAACGCGATTTAATAAATAGACGGAAGGGAATTGGATATTGTCGATAATATTTAAAAAAAAAGGTTTTCACCGAAATGAATGAGGAGAAAATTGGGTTCATTTCGTGAACATTATTTTATATTGGAATATTGAAATAAAGTTGTAAAGGTCTAATGAAGCCACATTTTATTTTATGGGAAATTAAATTGATACAAGATATTGATTTCGTGGTAGAAGCACGCTGTAGGCTATGATTACAGCATATCATAGTTTCGCTTCACTATGGAAGTGATGTAAGTCTAGTGTAATTACTAAGGCATATGAGACTTAAAAAGTGACGGGGTCATTTGTTAGAGAAGAGCGGCTCGAATCGTCAAGAACCAGGTTTTTTCCGATCAGCTTGATCCACTGGCCCTGCGAAGAGACGTTGCGTCTCTTTGCATTTTTTCATCTCATTTACTACGGGCTGTGTTCCGAGGAATTGTTCGGAATTATTCCAGCCGCTATTTTTTGCCATCGTACATCGCGCTACAGCACAAAATTCCATCCACATCATCTTGATACTTGGCTTTCCACTACTGTGCACTTTTTGTGGAGTTTTCTGCCATGCATAACCACTGTGTGGAACTTTTTGCCGCCAGCGGCATTTCCTGACCGATACGACTTTGGGACCTTCAAGAAAAGAGCCTATTCCTTTCTCAAACGCCGGCAACGCTCCCACGATTCCTCTGGTATTGCGGATTTTCATGGGCGACGGTGATCACTTAACATCTGGTGAGCCATATGCTCGTTTGCCCACTCTACATTTGGAAAATAAAATCAAACGTTGCAATTCATGTGAACGTTTTGCTCGTCTCGTCACTTTCTCCTATTATAAAAAGAAGGCTGCTCCCTAGTTGGAATGATGCTTAGCATGTCGATGCACTATTAGACGCTACACACCTATAACGCACATTCCTGCGCTTTGTCTTGTATTTATCAAGGCAAATAAAGTGGCCGTGTGGTGGCGGCTCGTTAAAAGAATACTGCCACTCCATCTCATCCAATGGATCTTGTAGAAGGCGAGTAAGGAATTAAACTGCACTGTGCACCCAACAGCGCATGGTGGCGATGGGCTCACCACCTATCACACCAAGTGCATTATATTGTTTTGGTGAAACGTGGATTGTGGCAGTCATCTGTTTTTGCAGTGAGTGCCCAGTCTCTGACTACCTCTTATGGGATACAGTCGTGATCTTATGTATGTATGGAAATAAAATGAAGGTACTCTCACGTTGTCATCATATGCGCTAATTAGGTTTGATAATGAAAACTCTATTGTCCGTTTTTTTATGTCACAGGAACCTTATTACTAAACGTTGGTCTTTTTTTAAGGTGTATTTTCTTTATCAGATCTCATTTTAGTGATACACATTTGTTAAAGCAAAATATTATAAATATTACTCGTACATTACTACTATAGTGTGATGTTATTAAATAATCGGAGGGGGAGATCTTCCTTAATTATCTGATCAATGGATGCCACATGCGTCATACTTGTGAACAGGTGATGTTGGTGGAGGCTGGCTAAGTTGTACAATATAATTTGACTATTTGATAAGTTGGCTAAGATAAAAAAGGATTTACAAAAAAGAGGATACCTACGGAGTTTAGTTACCTAATTAGGTTTGATAATGAAAACTCTATTGTCCGTTTCTTTTGTCACAAGAACCTTATTACGAAACGTTGGTTTTTTTGTATTTGATAAAGAGACGAAACGAGCAAAACTTTCACTTGATGGTAAGTGCAACGTCTGCCCATAACAAATGCTGTGTCACCCAAAAACCATTTCTGTGTGACACCACACTGCTCCCGTCACCCTGAGACAACAGTCCTTAAGTCTCATATGCCCAGTGATTAGCTAGCTCTCAGTGCCCTTCAAACCGAAACACAGTAATGTTTGCACACTACTGCTTCACAGCAGAATAACTGGCACTGGAGTGGTACCTACCTAGACGGATTCCTGCTGTTGATAATTATTTTCAATATATGAAATTTATTTTTATTACATTTAATAATAAAGAATTTTCATTTAATTCCTAACAAATATTTATATCATGTCATGTGAGTGTAATATTTAATCAAATATTTAGTTTATAAATTTCCTTAATTTCTTTGTAAATTACAACCTTCGGTTTCGATAACGCGGCTGATATAAAACGTAAACAAAATCCTCTTGACTTGTCTAGAATAGTCTAGAACAGCTTTTAGTTTCTACAGTAACATAAGAACGGAAACAAGCACAAATGGTCTAATTGAAGGCGACGCTTGGAAAAAACTACGCCCGCCTTACTACCGGGATGATTTACAGCGGGATGCGAGTGTCCGGATAAACCGGGCTAAATGGGCCGACCATTAGTCTCGGATCCCTTTTCGGGCTATATAGTTTCTTTATTTTTATTTTATTTGGTTTCTACTTCGCAATCATAATTCATTTTGACTTTTTTTGGGAGAATTCTTGTCTTAATTCGAAAGCCTCGTTAATGATTAGTTAAAAAGTACATTAATTGTGTTTGATTATGGACGTCGCTTTAAATGCGCTGTAGTTACCGCGTGGCCTGACTTCTAAGCCGCAGCAGTAGAGTACCTGACTTCTAAGCCGCAGGTCCTGGGCTCGAATCCCAGCCGGAGCCAACATTTGTGCTCAAACACAAATTATTGGCTTTCGGGTCTGGTTGTGTTGTGTTTGTCCCCGTGTTTCTGACACTGCATCCTAGCCTACCTCCGATCTTATCGCATCAGCGTTACATCGGGCGCGGGTAGGTTGGGATGAGTGAGTGCCTCTGTGTTTGCGCGTACACTTGTGGCACTATATTATCTCCTGCGCAATTGATAGCTATCGACAATATTCGAAAGTTGTCGCCGTGGTCGAAATCGGCCAGGAGAATATCATCAGTTTTACTTTTTTGATTTCTGAGCGTCTCGAAGAAATGAGCTACTTATAACACGGGGATAAGGTAGAATTATTCATTCAATAATGTTTTAATCTAGCATTATATAAGATATACTTATGCACTCTAGTGCTTTGTAATGAAATTTATTGCTAACGTGCATGTACATATACACCTCCGTTTTTTTTTTTAAGAAGTGGGGTTATAGTGTAGTTGGTTCGTTCGATCGCTTCAGCTTTTCAAAACTCCACTGCTGAACATAGGCCTCGCAAAGAATCCCTCCAAAATGAGTTACAAACTAATTTTGGAGGGATTCTGCAATAACTGCCACTCTTGAAAGGCAGGTTGGCAATGGCTTATTTATCCAGATGTTCTAGGAAGATGCTGCTGCCAGAAACATTACTGTGTTTCGGTTTGAAAGGGCACTGTGACTGTCTAATCACGGGGCATATGAGACATAAGAACTGATGTCTCAGGGTGCTGGGCGCTGTGTAGTGTCACAAAGAAATATTCTGGATGACGCAGCATTTGCTATGGGCAGACGTTGCACTTAACATAAGATGCCATAGTTGCCAAGTTGCACTTGGTAGGTGGGTTGGCAACCGCAGTTTATTTATTTAAATGTTCCAGGAAGATGCAGCTGCCCATCGCCTGGTTTTCATTTTCCCTCTGTCGACTTTTACCACACCCACGGGATGGGATGGGGGTGTAGATTCTCTTAGGCCGCCACCACACGGCATATAGTATAGTATATATAAGTGCTATGCTACTGGTATGATGATGATGATGATGTTCTCCTAGCCGATTTCGACCACGGCGACAACTGCCGACTGCTGTCGTGAGCCATCAACTGCGCAGGAGATATTATAGTGCCACAAGTGTACGCTCAAATATAGAGGCACTCACTCGTCCCAACCTTCCCGCGCCCGATGTAACGCTGATGCGATAAGATCGGAGGTAGGCTAGGATGCAGTGCCAGAAACACGGTGACAATCACAACACAACCAGACCCGAAAACCAACAATTTATGTTTAAGCACAAATGTTGGCTTCGGCTGGGATTCGAACCCAGGACCCGCGGCTTAGAAGTCAGGTACTCTGACCACTAGGCCACGCGGTCGTCGACGCTACTGGTATACTAGTAGCATAGCACTTACCTCTTTGTGCTGAAAAAGGTCTAATAGTATTTGAGCTCTCTGAGTCATGTACTATCATAGAACCGTTTTATCATAGAACACCACACATTGACAGTTGGTTTAAATAAAAGCAAAAAGCGATTTGTCCTAAATTCGTTTTATTTTTATTTTTAATGTTATTTAAAAGGACTGATTTTGACTAAGCATTTTTAATAGTTTATACTCTGAAATAAAACTACTTTTTTACGGATTTTATCGCGTTTAATTTTTTGAACTATTTTTACCCGACGTTTCGGACGCTTTACAGCACCCATGGTCACGGGGGGACTGAGGTGACAGTTGTCCCGATGTCATAGTTAACCCGGAGTACTTTCAGCTTTTAATTATTATTTGTAGTCCGATCTACGCAGAAAGAGCTTACTGTGTCTTGAAGCCTTGCAGTGGTATGCTTGGTTTTTGATTTAATTTTATTAATAATAGGATCCCAAGCCGGTGGTAATACCCAACCATCTTCCCTATTGAAATTAGGATGTTTTTTAATTTCAATAGCCTCGCGAATCATCCTTGGTAGGAATCGGTGTTCTTTTGCAAGGATTTGTGGTCTATCAAATCTGATGTAATGGTTGGGATGATCCAGAACATGGTCACAGACTGCAGACTTCCTAGAGCGTCGATGCTTCACATCAGCTATGTGTTCTTAACGCGGGTTTTAATGGATCTTTTAGTTTGCCCTATGTAAGAGAGACCACATTCACAATCCAGCTTGTATACTCCTGCATCTTGTAGAGGGATGTTACACTTGACAGATGGTAAAAACTGACTTATCTTCTTCGGCGGCTTGAAAAATGTTCTTATAGAAGCTCGCTTCAAGATATAGCCAATCTTGTCCGTGACTTCTCTGACATATGGAAGAACAGCAGGTACACGCTCGACTGTGGCCGGCTTCACTCGGTCACTGCGACGAAGGCGCGGAACCCGAAGCTTGTTGTCTTGCAAAACTTGCTTGACATGCTGAAGCTCGGCGGCCAGGTGTTTACTGTCACAGATCCCTTGTGCTCTCTGAAACAAAGATTTACCCACGGTAGCTAACTGTGAAGGATGGTGGTGAGATTCACCATTTAAATACCTATTTGTATGGGTCTTTTTTCTATACACAGTGTGACACAAGGTGTTATTAGGATTCCGAATTACTAACACATCCAGAAAAGCTAAAGAGTTATTTGCCTCTAACTCCATTGTAAATTTTGTAACAATTTAGTTTTTCGCAGTGACCGAGTGAAGCCGGCCACAGTCGAGCGTGTACCTGCTGTTCTTCCATATGTCAGAGGAGTCACGGACAAGATTGGCTATATCTTGAAGCGAGCTTCTATAAGAACATTTTTCAAGCCGCCGAAGAAGATAAGTCAGTTTTTACCATCTGTCAAGTGTAACATCCCTCTACAAGATGCAGGAGTATACAAGCTGGATTGTGAATGTGGTCTCTCTTACATAGGGCAAACTAAAAGATCCATTAAAACCCGCGTTAAAGAACACATAGCTGATGTGAAGCATCGACGCTCTAGGAAGTCTGCAGTCTGTGACCATGTTCTGGATCACCCAACCATTACATCAGATTTGATAGACCACAAATCCTTGCAAAAGAACACCGATTCCTACCAAGGATGATTCGCGAGGCTATTGAAATTAAAAAACATCCTAATTTCAATAGGGAAGATGGTTGGGTATTACCACCGGCTTGGGATCCTATTATTAATAAAATTAAATCAAAAACCAAGCATACCACTGCAAGGCTTCAAGACACAGTAAGCTCTTTCTGCGTAGATCGGACTACAAATAATAATTAAAAGCTGAAAGTACTCCGGGTTAACTATGACATCGGGACAACTGTCACCTCAGTCCCCCCGTGACCATGGGTGCTGTAAAGCGTCCGAAACGTCGGGTAAAAATAGTTCAAAAATTAAACGCGATAAAATCCGTAAAAAAGTAGTTTTATTTCAATGTGTAATATTCGCGTAAATAAAAGAAAACATTAAGTTTATACTCTGGTTAATAAGCTTTGGTTCTAAATGGAATAAGAAGTATCATGCTAACTTTTCAATATTTGAGATGTGTTTGCATAGCAAATAATTGCTAGTAACTTTACTATGTGATGTGGTATATGACATGTGGTGGCGGCTTTAGACAATCTGCCACCCCATGTCATCCCGTGGGTGTCATAAACGTCGACAGAGGGAAAATGAAAATCAGGAGATTGGCAGCAGCCTCTGCCTGGAACATCTGAATAAATAAACCCGCCTGTCAACTACGGCAAAATCCTCCCAAAATGAGTGCTACAAATTTTTGTGACAAACTATAGGGGAGGCCTATGTTCAGCAGTGGACTACTGATAGACTGAAATGACGATAATTATTTATTTTTCTATCAATAGTGTGAAAGTGCATGTGCAAGCACCCGCGGTGAGAGGTATACAATATGCCTGGATTATCAAGTCAACAGTCAAACAGACGCATGGTCGACTTAAATCATTCTCAGACGTGTCTTTCAATCTCAAACAACCAGGTTTTATTACCAGATAAGATTGCGGTAAGTTTCCACGTCCATGGTAAAGATGTCTGTCTATTCCACTTTTGAAACTGTTTCCACCTTTGAATCACAATTAATATTACGTTGTGCCAGCCGCCGATACTGCTGATTGGTGTCCGGCAGAGTAGAATAGCACCTACCTCTTTTCTAACGAGGTGTCGTAAGAGGCGACAAAGGTGTTGTGTGGACAGCCATTATTCTTGCAGAACAACACCATAATATGCATATACTGCTTGTGGGAACGCTACGGGGAGAATTTTTTTTTGATCTACCAAAATGGTGGCAACGGTTTTCCCCGGGGGCGAAAGGAGGGCCACGTGTGTGGCCTCTGCCTACCCCGTTGTGTGGAAAAACGGCGTGACTATATCCGTTATTGGAGGTTAAAAATTTTAGCAATTTTGATATCAAACTCTTGTGCCTTACTCCACAACGTTAACGTGTCACTTTGAGTGAAAATTTTGCTTAAAATGGTAAACAGGGATCTAACGGGTACGGAATTTTGATGGGGACCCTTTTGTATGGTGTCTTGTTTCAAACTGGGTTTATCCGTTCAAGAAATAGTACAGAGTTCTTCAGTTATTGTATTGGCTAGGTAGAGTGAAGTCGAATTCATTACAAGGCGTCCGTATCTAGTTTATATTCATTACTTGAAGGTTGTCTTGTTTACCTTAAAACATGTTTAACCTCAAAATCAAATATTATTTTACAAATTTATGGTATTTTATATTGTCATTAATTTATCGGAATGATAATAAATAAAAAAATAATAAGTTTTGGACTTTATAAAAACTAAAACTTCATAAAAATATTCGTTTTCGTTATTCGACAATCGACCTCACAATTTTAAAAAACGAAATTAGAAAATATTTGTTTCGGAAAAGGAAAGCAGAAAACAATCATATTATTTAAAAGTTTAAGTTTAATAAAACTAACTTTTTCGTGTATAATTTTAACTATTCATAACCCGACGATTCGAGCGCTTTCCAGCACCCATGTCACGGGAGGCCTGAGGTGACAGATGTCCTGATGTCATAGTTAACCCGAAGTACCTTCAGCTTTTAATTATTTTTAGAGTTAGTTGTATTTAAATGTGTGTAGTATTCGCGTAAATATAAGAAATCAGTACGGATTTAATAGAGTTTAATTTTTTAAGTAATTATAACCCGACGATTCGAGCGATTTGCAGCACCCATGGTCACGGGAGGACTGAGGTGACAGATGTCCTGATGTCATAGTTAACCCGAAGTACCTTCAGCTTTTAATTATTTTTAGAGTTAGTTGTATTTAAATGTGTGTAGTATTCGCGTAAATATAAGAAATCAGTACGGATTAATTAGAGTTTAATTTTTTAAGTAATTATAACCCGACGATTCGAGCGATTTGCAGCACCCATGGTCACGGGAGGACTGAGGTGACAGATGTCGTGATGTCATAGTTAACCCGGAGTACCTTCAGATTTTAATTATTTTTAAAGTAAGGTTTTTTAAAATGTGGAGTTTTCGCGTAAATATAAGAAATCATTATGGATTTTATCGAGTTTATTTTTTTAAGTAATAATAACTACTACCTGTAATTATTATATACATACATAATAAACAGGAGGACTGAGTTGTAACGCGTCCTGATGTTATAGACAAGCACGGTAAAATTCCGTATTAAATGTATAATATTTCCGCAAATATAAGAAATCATTATTTGAACCAGTACGGACTGGAAATCGCTAATAAAATTCGCCGGTTAGAAGATCTCAAGATTAAGCGCGCAAGATTTATAGCATCTTTGAATTTCTTGAACAGATGAAGCATGCTTAAAAAGACATTCGAAGGTGAGCTAAGATCTTAAATCGGAGAACTGTAAAGTCGTCAAGAACGGTTGTTCAGCAGCAACTTACGGATCTACATATCATAAACACGACCATAGACAATTCATCCAGTGAATTAAAAGCATTTCCAACGACATCTGATTTTAATAATTGCATTTTTTTATTGACGAAAGTGACGAAACGAGCAATACGTTCACGTAATGGAAAGTACAAAGTCTGTCCACAACAGATGCTGTGTCACACAGAATATTTCTGTCTGGAACCACACAGTACCCGTCACCCTGAGACATCAGTTCATAAGCCCAGTGATTACACTAGCTTACTGTGCCCTTTAGACATGTATTGTTTGCACACTAATGCTTTCCGGTAGAATAACTTGCCCTGGTACCTACCTAGACCGATTCCTTCATAGGAATCCTATCACCAGTGAAACATCTCATCGAAACCTTAAATTTTTGTGTCATATTTGCGTTTATGTTCAGGCTTATTTAATATTATGTGCCAGAATGACCCAAAAGAATAGCAAGTAAATATCTGTAACATATTTATGTTACTGATATTTACTTGCTTACTACTGTTAATTACGCAATGTTCAAACCGATCACGAGGTTAAAAAAATACATTTCTAGAATTTAGAGGCTTTCCAAAGAAGCGTTTTCCTAAATTTTCCTTTAGGAAGGGTATTGCTTGTTATGTCCCGGTGTTTCAGACACTCCAATCTTTTCGTATCTCTCCATATGCCTCTGTGTTAACGAGTAGGCACACTTGTGTAATATCTCCTGCGCAGTTTATAACTTTTGATAGAATTACTATGTTGTCACGGTAGTCGCAAGTCGGCCTGGAGGACGACATCACTAAGTTAATTTGCTTACTATTCATAATATAATGCCAACGGTAAATACAATAACGATATATTATATCATAGGCCATTAAATTTTGAATAGTGTTCGAAGATCGGTTTGGACTCCAACCAGACCATATCCTGCAGTAACTTTGCTTTTAAATTTATTGCTTTGATTTGGCAAATTGTCCCTTCCGAGCGTTATTGGTCCATAAAACGAATCGAGGCTTCGTTTACGCTGTAACGTAACGATATCAGCCTTAAAAACAAACGTGGTTGAAGGCAATTATCTGTGCCATTTTGGAAAGTCACTTCATTAGCAAGTTGTAAAATATTATAGGAATAGGACCATGACTCAAAATAATATTGCATTTTAATTGTAATCAGTAAGTTTATGTACGTACGACGCTTTTAAACATAAAACAAAATTAATGTCACTTTTTGATGGAGATTACAATTAAGACCAATAACGTGATGCTGCAGCGTCGAGCTTGTAAGGTGCAATTTGTACTCGTGATCGCCAGTCCGGCTGATAGCGTGGCGATTACTACAAATCCTCTCGGTTCAGAGATGGATCGTTGACCTACACGATTTTGCAGGAAGTCGATGGATGTAGGTGGCTCAGGACCGTGTTTTGTGGCAATCTTTACTGGTGGTAGGGTTCCTATGCAGGAATCCGTCTAGGTAGGTACCACCCCAGGGCCAGTTATTCTACTGTGAAGTAGTAGTGTGCAAGCATTACTGTGTTTCGGTTTGAAGGGCACAGTGAGCTAGCGTAATCACTGGGCATTTGAGACATAAGAACTGATGTCTCAGGGTGACGGGCGCAGTCTGGTGTAATTTAGAATATATAATATTAGAAATTTTCTGGGTGACACAGCATTTGATGTGGGCGGACGTTGCACTTACCATCAGATGAACGTTTCGCTATGGTAGGCTGAAATGATGAGAGATGCTTTTGTCCACCATAGTGTCATCACATAATTTATAAGATTAGATATCGCTTGTGATCACCCTTTAGAGTCTTGGTGTGTATTGCGAAGTCTTTAATGCTATCTTTTGAATTCACGATTTGGTCCGAAATCATTACAAGATAGCGATCAACACTTACGGCCTTATTCATAAAAAAATACTTATGATAAATTTATAACACTGAATAATTAAAAACCTATCCCTACTTTATAAATTACTAAACGTATTATAAAATTCCGCTGTGGTTCAACTTGGTCATGTTGTTGTCCTAATCAAATTTTATATTAACATATGCGAAACTTCGGTGAATTTATACAAATTACACTCTGTTAGAAGGCTATAATCCTTCTATATTTTTTATAGATTAAACCGATAAGTTATAAACGTATTAAATATTTTGTGAGTGATTTTTGTTTGGTGTATCTTTATCAAAACCTATGCTTATGATGTTACTGCAAGTAATTGCAAGATGTCACCGAATTCGAAATCTGTTGGTACAACGAATAATCTTCATAATAAATGTAGATTAAAACGAAAGGAAATCCAATTATGTCTAAGACTTTGAACACATTTCATATTCAATTCCCAGGTAGGGATGCTCGAAAATTCTGTAATCCTCTAGATCCGTCCACTTAGCACTGTGAAGGCAGCGAAGTCAGTTTGTTGAGAGAGACGAACGGAATAATCAATAAACTCGTGTTGTGGCTTTCTGTTATAAGCCCTTAAGACCAGCCGTTAGCCGTTTTAGTTGTGAAAGTATTACGTATGTCTTTTCACAGGTTGCATACTTGTGACAAGGGTAAACATCGATCTTTACTTAATTAAACTAAAGATTGCTCTACAGATGGTTAGAAATAGTAACGCATACTCGGTAAACATACCCTATTCTGCGTGAATAAGAAACTTTTCTACATAAATAATACTTTCATAGTATAAAATACTACAAAAGCGAAAATATTATTTCTTTCTTTATAATAAAAACGTTATTTTACACTCACAAGCAATGGTAACTCCTGGGACAGACGACCTTTACTTTCATAGTACGCGAGCGATCTGAGTTCGATCCTCGGTTTTAGCACCTCTAAAATTGATTTGTAATTTTAAGTTCTGATTTAACACGTGCTCAGAGGTCACGTACAAAATCGTGAGGAAACCTGCATGTTTGAGAAATAGAAATATTTACAGGACATGTGATGTCCGCCAATCCGCGGTGGAGCAGCATGGCGGACCTCTTCCTTGCTCCAAAACCGTCTCACGAATGAGGAGGGGCCTGTTCTCAATAGTGGGTCATTTACGGGCTGTTATTTCACTTTTTTTTTGTCGAACATCTCTGAACACATCACTGGTTCCATGATATTTAAATAAATCTTAACCATCTCAAAAATGTCACATCAGAAACTCTACAAGACCGGTGACGGTCAGTAACCTCTACAGTGACAGGCATTCGATACTTCCTACTAAAGGCCGATCCGATGGCTAAGCGTGATAATCACGTCCAATTGCAAAAGCCGTGGCCTTTAAACAGTCTCTGTGATACGTTAGTACATAAGTACAATCACCGTTTAGTGTTTTTAATTAGCCGTGTGATGGCGGCTCGTTAAAAGAATACTACCACTCGATCTCATCTCATGGATATCGTAAAAGGCGAGTAAGTAATTAAACTGCACTGTACACCCAACAGCACATGGTGGCGATGGGCTCACCGCCTATCACAATAAGTGCATTATATTGTTTTGGTGAAACGTGGATTGTGGCAGTCATCTGTTTTTGCAGTGAGTGCCCAGTCTCTGACTACCCCATATGGGATACGTCGTGATCTTATGTATGTATGTAAATACAATCACACTATTTTCTCAGTAGGCTGAGACCACATCCGTAGCCCACTTTTCGCCTCCGCAGTAAACGAGGCGTGAAGGGCGGAGACGTCGCCGCCATTTTGGTACGATTTGAAATTATTGCTCCCCGTCACGTTCCCACGAGTAGCTAGCCATCGGCACGGCAACTACTGGCTTGGCGGAGAGGCAGGGAAAAGGATTAGGTAGGAAATAGACTTGGGTAGGGAATAGGAAGTTGGGAAAGGAACTATAAGGCGTAGGACTACCTCGGAAGGAGCAGGAGGAGAGAGCAGCAGCTCAGGAGCCCGCGGTCGTTTACCTTGTACTCTACCGTGTATACAAGGCAACTAGGTCATGTTTCCATGACCTAAAGTAGTAATTGACCCAAATAATATATACTTATAAAAAATAATAATTTAAAGGACGTTGTATTATCTATTTATTAATACGTGAAGAGAAATCTTTGTACCCCTTTTTAAGCATATTGCGCGCACGGTTGAGTGATATATGGCATAGTTAAAGTTTGTATAGGGAAGTAACGAGGAGGTACAAAATGTGTATATAATCTGTGTTACGAATATAATAAATTGAATGAAATAAATAATAAATTATTTACGTTCATACTGGCAATGTCATTCATTTAATAATCTGTGTTCAAACAGTCGCACAGTGTGCATGTTGCCAACAAATAGTTACGTAAATCTCAATAACGTTCAAATTTAAAATTTTATGAATTACGGACCGGACCGGAATTTGCACCAAAGACCACAAGTTTATTATATAACACAAAGTCCTGAGAATTTTTTCTCAATAAATGTTATCCTAATCGATATAGATTTCTTTTTTCTTTAGCCAAAACGAGAAGTCGAATAAGCTTTTTCAGCCAAGTTCTTTCCAAAAGAACAAACCCTGTATATATAAAGCCATTTAAGAAGGGTCGTCGGTGACTGTTAGTTTTGCCAGATAAAGAGTATTTGAGTAACAACGAACACCTAACTCACACTAAAACTTGAAGAGGTACATTTTTCTCTTTCGTCCTCGACTCCCACTTAGGAGTTAGGACGGATTACTGGGTACTGAACTGTTAAAAAAGGTCGACTATAATATAGTCATTAATAAAAAAATAAGAGGATAAGTCCGAAAATGTTTTAGTAAGTTACTTAGCAATAATGTCTTTGAGATGTGATTTTGTTAAATTTAGTTGGATATTTTCAATGTCGACGGATTTTTCTTTTTATTTGATAATGTGACGAAACGCGCAAAACGTTCACCTGATGATAAGTGCAACGTCTGCCCATAACAAATGCTGTGTCACCCAGAACATTTATGTATGACACCACACTGCGTCCGTCGCCCTGAGACATGAGTTCTTAATGCCCAGTGATTACGCCAGCTCTCAGTGCCCTTCAAACCTAAACACAGTAATGTTTGCACATTGCTGCTTCACGGCAGATTATCTAGTCCTGGGGTGGTACCTACCTACACAGATTCCTACATAGGAATCCTACCACCAGTTAATTTTTCCTAATGGTCCAGTGTTTTCGCGTAACGATATGGTTATCCTTAACTATAATACTCCTTATATGGGTTAAAGGCGTGACTGTATATGTGTAAAATTTGCAATTCTATCGCGTGCTATGAAATTTGAGCACGGTGGCCATGAGTAAGGCACGGGTTATGGGTTAGTATGCAACGCTGTAACTATACTGCTCGTGGTAACGCAATGGTGAGTAAGAATTTTTCTTGACTCTCACCATAATGGCGGCGACGTGATTCGGCACCCATCACGTCTGTTTCCCACGGGAGCGAAAAGTTGGGTTGATGTATGGTGTCTGCCAAAGACGTAATTGTGTATGTATGTATTTTACTGAATCTATGATTACTCTTGTTTACTGCCAATTATGAATTAGGAACTTTTGTAATTTTAGTCAATTTTTATTTATTTATTTACCCTTTATTGTTACACCCTTAGATTCTAAGGTAACAATGGGCGGGCTTCATGCCTATCGGCATTCTCTGCCAGTCAACCCGCAGCGTGGTCAATGTATTGTAATTGTATTGAGCTATACATAAAAAAAAAAAATTATTGTATGAAGTGACGAAACGATCAAAACGTTCACATGATGGTAAGTGCAACGTCCGCCCACAACTAATGCTGTGTCACCCAGAATATTTCTGTGTGACACTACACTGCGCCCGTCACCCTGAGACATCAGTTCTTAAGTCCCAAATGCCCAGTGATTACGCTAGCTCACAGTGCCCTTCAAACCGAAACACAGTAATGCCTGCACACTACTGCTTCACGGCAGAATAGCTGGTCCTGGGGTGGTACCTACCTAGACGGATTCCTGCATAGAAATCCTGCCACCATTCTCTTTCCTTCCTTGTAAACAAGATTACCTAATACTTTCAAAGTACGAAAAATATAATATTTTCAAAGGAAATTAGCCATTGTAAGTAATTTTACGTTATCCCTAAAAACGCTTACCTCAACCGGGCTCCATCACACAAAGTAACGCTTCAAAGTCGGGCTCGCTCCGTTATAATCTCACATCAAAGCCTATAATATTAAAGAACCACTACACCATGGACTAATCTAGTCGTTATCTCTGGAGGGTCGAAATATGGGGCCTGTGTAAATGCAGAGGGCATTATCTAGCGTCCTTCGGTACTCCATTGAATCTGAAGCCTTTAAGGGAGCTGGTATATTGTGTAAATTATGCTGCGGGACGTTTTTGTAATGTATTTCGATATCGGTTATTTAAATATACTAGGTGACGCGGGTAGGGTAACGCTTCCTTCACATGATAACAGTAACGGACGAAAATTTGTTGTTATTCAATTTTATTTACTAACATAAAGTGCGAGAAATGTTACTTGTGTAAGCTCACAAAATGTCCTACTTGGATTACATCGATGTTTTATCTCAATAGAAAATCGTCCTTTTATGTTTACGTTATACTGGATTTGTGAGTGAGTGAGTGAACGAACGTATGTTTGTAATACTCACGCTTAAACAATCCCTTAATAACATGCAGCTCTAGATTTTTAGGGTTCCGCACCTCTTAATGAAAATAACCCTAACAGGATCACGCGTGCGTCTGTCCGTCTGTCACAGCCAATTTTCTCTGAATCCATTCGACCGATTAAGTTGAAGTTTGGTACACTTATGTGACCCGAGGCGGACGTGTAACATCAATAAATGAATTTAAAATATGTAGAATAATTTTTAATATAGGACACTTTTGTGGGAAAAATTAGTAAATTAAAAAAAAATCCATGAGACATATCGAAGGTCACATTTATTTATTTATCCTTTATTGCAGACACCTTAAGCTAAGGGCTACAATGGGTAGACTAAATGCCTAGTGGCATTCTCCACCAGTCAACCCTTGTTACGGTGAAAAGTAGAAGGCAGGTGCTAACCAAAGAATAAAAAAAAAGAAATAGGAGGAAAATAAATTTATGATTTTTATATGTAATATACAATTTAGATATATAATTTTTTTTTATTTCTAATAAGTGACGCAACGAGCAAAACGTTCACCTGATGGTAAGTGTAACGTCTGCCCATAACAAATGCTGTGTTACCCAGAAATTTACTGTGTGACATCACACTGCGCCCGGTCACCCTGAGATTTAAGTTCCTATGTCTCATATGCCCAGTAATTACCCTACTCACAGTGCTCACAGTGCGCTTCAAACCGAAACACAGTAATGTTTGCACACTACTGCTTCACGACAGAATTACTGGCCCTGGGGTAGGCCCTGAGGTACCTACCTAGACGGATTCCTGCATAGGAATCCTACCACGTATTATAAAAAATCCGCTATGGGATACTTCAACATGGTTATGTAGTCGTCCTAATCAAATTTCATATCTACATAGGTGAAACATCAGTGAACTTGTATATATTTAGATGCAAACTCCTTTCGAAAAAGAGTAATCTCTCTGTAACAAGGCTCAATAAACCTTCTATATTTTTTTATGAATAAGACCGTTAATATTTTTTTTTAATTTCAGACGTAGAGTCTGAAGCGGTTTCATCATCGTTCATCGTTACAACCTATTACAAGTCCACTGCTGAAAGTAGGCCTCACCCATAGATAGCCACAAAAGTTTGTGGCTCTCATTTTGGGAGGGATTGCCACGCTTGGCAGGCGGGTTGGCAACCGCAGTTTATTTATTCAGAATATAAAGCTGTTTGACATCTTTGAAATATGTAAACAAATATCGTCGCAGTTGAGAATTTTTATATAAAATTTTCCCATTCACAATTATCTTCATCAGCATATTTTGTAGTGAAAGTTTTTTAAACGCGCTACGGCGCCTCTGTGCTACGTCGCGGGTTAGAGTCGCGGGTTACATTTTTACACATACCAAATATTGGTGGTAGGACACCACCCCAAGGCCAGTTATTCTACCGTGAAGCAGTAGTGCGCAAACATTACTGTGTTTCGGTTTGAAGGGCACTGAGAGATAGCGTAATCACTGGGGGTATGGGACTTAAGAACTGATGTCTCCGGGTGACGGGCGCAGTGTGGTGTCACACAGAAATGTTCTGGGCGACACAGCATTTGTCATGGGCAGACGTTGCACTTACCATCAGGTGAAAGTTTTGCTCGTTCCGCCACTATTATGAAATAAAAAAATATATTGTATCCATATGTACGGCATATAGTTGTTTCTGGTCTAGAATTTGTACTTATGCAGATTAGGCCTGTAAGTGCAATACAAGAGAGACGTTAGCGGTACATTAAAGTTAATAATTGAATTTTTCACATCACACACTCTGCTGGCTTAGGCTTACTTTGAAAATACAGCATCTGCGGAACTTCCTGTACATGACTTAAGAGGCGAATCAAAGGCTTATTTGTGAAGGCCCGTAGCTCGGCATACTTATGTATTAACAGCCACTTTCCTTGAGTCCTTTTGTTGCTTAACACGAATACAAAGGTAGCCCATACTCTCTTTCAGACGTGATGCCATGAATGAGTGTGATTTTTTGTAAATGTACTGCCAAAGAATGAAATATACACAACAAATATTTACATACATACATTAACTAAACTTCGTATTTCGATTTTCGTAGTATACATAGTAAAATTTTAGGATAAAACTTTATTTATTTACTAGCGGATGTAAATTTTATAAAAATACCGTGCTAATACATCGTAAAAATACACTTTCATTTTCCGGAATAAAAAGTTCCTATGTCCGTCCTCAGGATGCAAGTTATCTCTGTGCCAAATTTCGTCAATATCGGTTCAGTGATTAAGCTGTGAAAAGGTAACAAACAGACAGAGGGACAGATAGAGTTACTTTCGCATTTATAATATTAGTATAGATAAGTATGGATTATGTGTTTTTTGTACCATATTTATAGATATTTTTTGTTTTTTAATTGTAACTATTTTGAACTGTTTTATAAATAACTTCGTGCTTGTGTTTTGTGATGTAATTTATAAAGTTTCTTTATTTTTCTTTCTGCAATGGATTTCCTCAAGCTAACGTCTGACTCTATTAACTTTTAAAAAATATATCCGATCGGTTCTGATGTTTCGTCATCTTTATCCGGTTTAACTTAACATTGCAAAATATCTAACGACAATCCATACTTATATATATAATAAGTTAACAAAAGAAAAAAAAATACGATTTGCGAATCTTTCCGTAATATTTCCTATTGCCTTTTTAATTTAAAAACTACAAAAAGAAACCTCTCTCCCCCTTGAAATATATATACATGGCGCGTGCTTTCTCCAATAACTGTTCCTTGGTATTACACCAATTTAAAAAATAATCGTCGATCTCCAAATGTTTGCTTATATCTTGAGATCCATTAGGCCTTTCTTAACGGACCTCGACGGCAACGGCTTTTAAGTCCCGTTAATGTGTGGGCTATAGCAATAAATTTTCGCCGGTGTCCGGGGTATACGAAAATCCTGGATGGCTTAGGAATATTTTTTCATATCGCTCCCTTTGTATTACTTTGACATAAAGATTAGGTAACGTTCACTAAGACACTTTGGGGTAATTCTGTGATACGTCTGCATGTAGCCGCCTATTCAGAGTGGTTTCTTATTGTGTGGGTAGTGTCGGGTTCTATGCCCAGAAATCACGCCTTTTTCCAATAAAAGGGGTAGGCAGGAGGCCACTCACGTAGCCGACTCGCCCTCGCGGGAAACGAGACATAACGGGTGGAGAACCCCATCGCCGCGATTTCGTAACGAGTAAAATATCCTACTCTCCTTTGCGTTCCCACGAGCAGTATAGTAACAGAATTGGATGTTATGGTTGTATTCTGGATGAATAAAGGCTGTCCATACAATACCTTAGTTGCCTCTTACGACACCTCGGTAGAAAAGAAGTAGGTGCTATTCTACTCTGCCGGACACCTATCGGAAAACCAGAAATCATTATAAAATATTAAACCAATGAGAGCTAAAATGTTTTATAGAATTTACGGATGGTCACGGGGGGACTGGTGTGTTGACAGATGTCCCGATGTCGTATAGTTAATAGAATCAGGCGTTACTTTGCGGAAATCCATTATAATGAAGGAAGGTAAGTTACTTTGCTAAGATCCGCATGCAAAATATAAAAATGGTGTATATTACCTAGTTTTTTGAAGAGCACCGCCCGCCCTCCCTCAGTAGCGTGCACAAGCAAACTAACACCGCCACCAGGAACCGCCACCAGGTACCCTCCACCAACCACTACAATACCACCACTAGATAATATACACCAATGAAGTCGAGAACACGACACGTGTTTCGCCCCAAAACGAGGCATTATCAAGCGTCACAGACTCTACGACAGACGGCCGCCGATGTCGTAGTTAATCCGGGGTACCTTCAGCTTTTAATTATTATTTTTGGTCCGATCTACGCATGTATGCTTGGTTTTCGATTGAATTTAGATAATTATAGGATCCGAAGCCGGTGGTAATACCCAACCATCTTCTCTATTGAAATTAGGATGTTTTTTTTTTTAAATTTCAATAGCCTCGCAAATCATCCTTGGTAGGAATCGGTGCTGTTTTACGAACGAATTAAACACGATAAAATCTGGAAACGTAATTAAAATGTTTTTTTTTAAACGATGCCTGTGGTTGGTTAACGATGGTTTTACTGACTTTTTTCACATTTTCAACACAACTAGACCCAAAAAGCAGTAATTTGTTATTCTTGCACAAATGTTGGCTCCGGCATGGGAATCGAACCCAGGAACCGCGGCGCGGAAATCAGGTAAGGCAAACACTACTCTACGCGATTGAACGAATTTGTTTATTGAAATTCTTTCATCATCATCATCATCGTCATTTCTGCACATAACAGTCCTCTGCTGAACATAGTTCTCACCCATAGATCATCACAAAACTCGGCCCTGAGCCACCCCTACCTTATTCGCCCTACACTGCCCTAGCCGGTACGAGGACTAAATAATATTTAAAACTGTCCCCAGCCGCCATGTGGTGGCGGCTTAAGAGAATCTAATACCCCATCTCATCACGTGTCGTAAAAGTCAACAGGTGGAAAATAAAACGAGGAGATGGCCAAGCACGGCAACTATGGCAAAATCCATCCAATGTGAGAGCCACAAACTTTTGTGGCAGTCTATGGAGGAGGCTCAGCGGTGGACTTGTGATAGGCTGAACGTACGACGACGATGAACTGAACAAAGAAGTTTTGAATTTGACTTTCACTTGACTGCTTTTGCAAAAGAAACGAACAGAAATAAAATATCGCAACGAATATCTTTCTTTCAGACGTCTTGGAAAATTAATAAATGAGATATGATAACGAAAACGAAGGGAATGATAGACAGTCAAATGAGATTTTCAAACACGATTACTTCCCCCAAATAAATTCCAATATTCGAAACAGACATAAAGTTTCCAATTCGCCTTTAAACATTTGTTCGGTAACAGCGTCCTACCATTCAATCAAACGAACTGTCATTACTCGGTCAAACGCCGAGGAAATCAAGACGACCCGGCTCACTTCATTTCGTTGCACGGAACGTAGCGGACAATACAACCGACGAAACCCATTGATGCTGCGATCTGTTCAATTGTCAACTTTATTCCCTTGTTATAACAATCAAAGGACTTTAGAACGTGTTTATCGAACGGCACATTGAACACGAATTAGGAAACGACTTGTGATGGGAAGGGAATTGATTAGACACGACATTTATTAGTTTTGGACGCTTCGTCACAGTGTATGGGTTTTGAAATTTGTCGCGGTTGGTCTGATTCCTTCTGGGTGGTAAACGATCAATTGAGAAAAAAAAAGATAAAAATAATTCCCTGCCAGTACATTACTTAATTCGTTAGTACTAAGTTTCGACTTTTAATATATTTTAAAAACCGGAATAAAATACACTGATAAGTCTTAAAGGCTTGCTATGAGGCGCAGGTTCGATCTGTGGAGATTTCGAGTCACGGGTACAATGTTATATAAATACAAACAGACACGCCCTTTTTCCATTTAAAGGGGTAGGCATAGACAACATCCGTAGCCCATTTGCTGCGGCCCACATATTCCCGCAGGAAACACACGAGACACCACGGGTGGCGAATCACCTTCCTGCGATATAACATACATACGGAAGATCACGACTGTATCCCATAAGGGGTAGTCAGAGACTGGGCACTCACTGAAAAAACAGATGACTGCCACAATCCTTGTTTCACCAAAACAATATAATGCACTTGGTGTGATAGGTGGTGAGCCCATCGCCACCATGCGCTGTTGGGTGCACAGTGCAGTTTATTTTCTTACTCGCCTTTTACGAGATCCATTGGATGAGATGGAGTGTTAGTATTCTTTTAACGAGCCGCCACCGCACGGCTTACGAGCCGCCACCACACGGCTTGCGATTTTGGTGCGACTTGAAATACCTAGCCATCGGCACAGCAACCACTGGCTTGGCTGAGAGAAAGGGAAATGGATAACGTCGGGAAATAGATATGAGAAGTTGGTGAAGGAATTATTAGTAGTAGGATATTACGATTTTAGAAGGAGCAGGAGGAGGCAGCAGTAGCTGGGGAGGCCGGGTCGCTTACCCGGTACCTATATTTTCCGGACAAGACAACTAGGTCAAGTACTCCCTGGCTGACTGTACCTATCAGTGTGTCTGGTGATCTCATAACAAATTTCATCTCATTGCACTCACAGTGGTTCGTCATTTATTTTGTGTTAAAAAATGACAATGATTATGATGATGATAATGTCCTCCTAGCCGATTTCGACCACGGCGACAACTTCCGAATACTGTCGAGAGCCATCAACTGCGCAAGAGATATTATAGTGCCACAAGTGTACGCGCAAACACAGAGGCACTCACTCGTCCCAACCTACCCGCGCCCGATGTAACGCTGATGCGATAACATCGGAAGTAGGCTACGATGCAGTGTTAGAAACACGGGGACAATCACAACACAATCAGACCCGAAAACCAACAATTTGTGTTAAAGCACAAATGTTGGCTCCGGCTGAGATTCGAACCCAGGACCCGCGGCTTAGAAGTCAGGTACTCTGACCACTAGGCCATGCGGTCGTCAAAAAAAATGACAATACAGCAAAATCGTACACATGATGAGTGCAATAGTCTGCCCATAACAAATGCTGCCCAAAAATGTTTCTTTTTTTATTGGACAAAGAGATGAAACGAACAAAACGTTCACCTGATGGTAAGTGCAACGTCTGCCCGTATCAAATGTTGTGTCACCCAGAACATTTCTGTGTGACACCACACTGTTCCCATCACCCAGAGACATCAGTTCTTAAGTCTCATATGCCCAGTGATTACGCTAGCTCTCAGTGCCCTTCAAACCGAAACACCGGCCCTGGGGTGTTACCTACCTAGACGGATTCCTGCATAGGAATCCTACCCCCAGTGCTCTGTGTGTTCTGTGTGACACAACCCTACGCTTGCCACGCCGAGACATCAGTTTTTAAGTCTCAGGCGCCTAGTTATTACACTAGCTAGGTGGATTGAAAAGTACTCGGCCCAACACAGATCCATTCAATTCTAAAAATCAAATCTACCCACATTATTTAGTTCAGTTCAGACTAGTTCATTGTGTGAAGTTCGAAACGTGTGCGATAATTAGTTGTGATTTTATAAAATTATTAACAAAGTAATCGGTCATAATTTCCGCGAATGGAGCAAATCGAGCAGCGTGCCGTCATTAAGTACCTCCATAAGAAGGGGCTATCATCAAAAGCCATCCATGATGACATGGTCAGTACATTAGGCGATTGTGCTCTGTCATATTCATCCGTCAAAAAATGGATAGCAGAATTTAAGCGTGGTAGAGAGAGTGTGAAAGATGAACCCCGCTCTGGAAGGCCTTCGACGTCAACTACTGACGAAAATATTAAAAAAGTACTTGATTTAATAATGGGAGACCGCAGATTAAATAGCAGATAAAATTAGAGAGATAGCCGAGATTATAGGCATCTCTTATGAACGAACTCAAAACATCATTGTCAACGAGTTGGGTTTTCACAAGGTGTCTGCGAGGTGGGTTCCGCGACTGCTTTCAGTTGAACAAAAAAGGACGCGATTGACTATTTCACGCGACTGTTTGGAGTTATTTGAAGCCGATGCAGATGATTTTTTGAATCGTTTTGTTACTATGGACGAAACATGGGTTCATTACTATACACCGGAAACAAAACAACAATCAAAACAGTGGAGAAGACCTGGTTCACCACCCCCTAAAAAGGCTAAGTCGATTTTGTCGGCAAATAAGGTGATGGCTTCAGTATTCTGGGACTCGAAAGGTGTGATTATGATTGATTATCTTGAAAGGGGTCAGACTATAAACTCTGATTATTATTGCACCTTACTACGTCGTTTACGAGAGGAAATAAAAGAAAAACGTCGAGGAATGATCAGAAGAACGTGTTCACACGTCAGTACAGTCAATGGCTGGAATTTACAACTGTGGCTTTGAACTGTTACCGCATCCGCCGTATTCACCTGATCTGGCACCATCAGATTTCTTTCTGTTCCCTAACCTAAAAAAGCACTTGGGAGGTCAAAGATTTTCGACAAACGACGAGGTCAAAGGTCAGCTGTAGACGCATATTTTGACTCTAAGGAAGAATCATTTTTTTTTAACGGTCTAAATGCTTGGAAGGGGCGGTGGCAAAAGTGTATTGAACTTGATGGTGATTATGTAGAAAAATAAAAATGTAACTGATTTAGTGTGTGTTTATTTTCTTGGTTAGGCCGAGTACTTTTCAATCCACCCTCGTATCAGTGCACTTGAAACCGTACCAACTGACATTGCGTTGTTACTTACCCAGACGGATTCCTGAATAGAAATCCTGCCACCAGTAAAGCCACCATTCTTGAAAAATACTTGCACAGATTTTTCACTACAAAATTGTGTCATTTTGTAATATTACAATATTACGTAATTACTCCGGCCTTCGCTTCGCATGGCTAAGAATACTACAATCAAATAATGATTACTTTAGTGATATTGATATTTTTGTTACCTCACTCTTGAGTCTCATAGGTTAATAATCTAAAATTGTTTTTTTATTGAATATACTCGTAGTGAAGAATGAGTTTAAATGCAATTTTTTTTATTGAATAAAGTGAAGAAAGAGTTTAAATGCAATGCTATATTTTCATATGACCGTTATGTGACGACCGCGTGACCAAGTGGTCAGAGTACCTGACTTCTACGCCGCGGGTCCTGGGTTCGAATCCCAGCCGGAGCCATCATTTGTGCTAAAACACAAATTGTTGGTTTTCGGGTCTGGTTGTGTTGTTTGTCCCCGTGTTTCTGACACTGCATCCTTGCCTACCTCCGATCTTATCGCATCAGCGTTACATCGGGCGCGGGTAGGTTGGAACGAGTGAGTGCCTCTGTGTTTGCGCGTACACTTGTGGCACTATAATATCTCCTGCGCTCTCGACATTCGGATTCGAAAGTTGTCGCCGTGGTCGAAATCGGCTAGGAGAACATCATCATCATGTTGAATGTAATAATGTGTCACATTAAGTTTCCGACTCGTTACATTTTATGTTATTTAATATTAAGTATACGGCGTTGAATGTACATATATATAGTATATATATTTGAATGTATGCTATTTATGTTTAGAAAACCACGTGGCCTAGTCGTCAGAGTACCTGACTCTACGCCGCCGGGCCAGAATTCGAACCGCAGCCAGATGCGATGCCTAACCTTTGCGCATAAAAACAGATTATTATTAGTTTTAGGACGGGCACTATTAGGTGTCTTAATAGTGCCCGTGTCTCTGACCCCAGCATCCCCCGTCGCCTCGCGGTATCGACACGCCACTCGTCCGCATTGAGGCGCTACTTCATCCGCCGTTCGTCCGACGTCAAGGTCATCGATAGCACCTCCGTCCTGCGGGGCTATTACGTATCCAAAGTGAAGATCACTTATAAAAGTGTTGAACGAATATCTGTCAAATAATTGTTTTCATACTGGTTATGGTTAACGAAAATGACAATTATTTTTCATATGACGCCTTTTTTGTTAATCATAACCAGTATGCAGACACTTATTTAGGCAGATATTCGTTCAACACTTTTATAAGTGATCATCACTTTGGATACGCAATAGCCCTGCTGACCTTCCCGGCGTTCGCTGCCGTGCCCGTATTCACTGCCGCCGCGTCCAGCTCTGCGGCCTCTAACGCGCTTGCGATTTTCATTTCGCTGGTGAAACTTAACCGAGTCCTCCTCCGCAAACAGCCGCTGCCGAATGACGTCACTCCGTAATCCACAGATGAACTGATCCCGCAGATTTTCCGCAAGGGACTCGCACAATTTGCAGCGACGTGTGAATCTTTTTAACTCGATCACATAATTCGCAATGATTTCGTCCCCACCTTGTCGCCTTTGTCTAAAACGTAACCTTTCCGCTAACAGACCTATTAATCCGTCGTAGGTCAATTCCGAGGGTTCTGCGGGGCTAGCTAGTGTAACCAGCAGCTCGTATGCCTCGTCACCCATTACATCCCTTAATGTCGGTAACTTTAAATCATTTTTAACGTTAATTGCCATTAAATACATTTCAAGCCTTTTTAAATACGACGATCACAGTCCGGTATTCACATCGAACTCGTTTACTTTTCCAAACTTTTTCCGACTTTGTTCACAATTTTATATAATGTCCTGCACAAGATAACACACTTAAAATTCGTATCTGTAATTATCTTCGTCGCCAATGTAACGTTTTAATAATGAGACAAAGCAACGCACCTTTTCGTTCACAATTTATTCCAGAATGAATTGACAGCATATAATTCGTAAGCTACCCGCCACCAGCATTACTACTAACTTATTTATCTAATACCTTACACTACAGTTTACACACTGCTTCACGGCAGAATAGCTTACCTGGGGTGGTAACTACCTAGACGGATTCCTGCGTAGGAAGCCTACCACCAGTAAAATGAGTTAAAAAAAATATCACTTATTTGAAAAAACAAAAACCTTTAAAATATTACATCTCATATATTTTTTTAATTGAGAAAACTCTGTCTTCTAAATTTTTTAACATATAATTTTAACCATGTTATGAAAAATAAAATTGATTCAATTATCATACATAGTAGCACAACAGGACAACATTATTGTATCTATAGATATCACATAGATAGATATCATTCAATCATAAATTATAGCTAACTAGCTGAACCCCGCAACTACGTCCGCGTGGATTTAGCAATTTTTATATAATATAATAACGTATATATATAATACAAGTATACAACCAGTGCATGTTGCCAGTGATGACGTACGGAACCGAAAGGTGGTCCTTCACTGCAGGCCGCATGAGGAAGCTCAGAGTCGCGCAGCGAGCTCTGGAAAGAGCTATGCTCGGAGTTTCTCTGCGAGATAAAATCCGTAACGATGTTATCCGCAGCAGAACTGGAATAACCGACATATCCCTAAGGATTAGCAAGCTGAAGTGGCAATGGGCCGGCCATATAGCTCGTAGAACCTATAACCGTTGGGGAAGAAAGGTTCTCGAGTGGCAACCTTGTACCTACACGGTTTTGCGGGAAGTCGATGGATGCAGGTGGCTCAGGACCGTGTTTTGTGGCAATCTATGGGGGAAGCCTATGTTCAACAGTGGACTGTAATAGACTGAAATGATGTTGATGATGATGATATATAATACCGTGGATTTGTTTGTTTTCCCGGAATAAAAAGTCCTATGGCCGTCTCCAGAATGCAAGTTATCTCTTTGCCAAATTTCGCCAAGACCGGTTCAACGGTTGAGCCGTGAAAAGGTAACAAACCGACAGATGGACAGAGATTGTTATTTTCGAATTTAGAGCCATCTTAAATCGAAAGTCGATAGGTGACCGGCAGAGTAGAATAGCACCTACCTCTTTCCTACCGAGGTGTCGTAAAAGGCGACTAAGGTATTGTACGGACAGTGTTTATTCGAGCATATTAATACCATAATATGCAATGCTGTCACTATACTGCTCGTGGGAACGCAATGTTGATGAAATAATTTTTTGAGACGTATCAAAATGGCGGCGACGTGTTTCGCCACCCGTCTTGATTCCCGCGTGTGCCTACCCATATATGGGAAAAAAGCGTGAGTATATGTATGTATATGTAGTCGAAATTCCATTCCACAAAATTTTATATTAAAATTATAAACATATTGAAATTGATTCGCTCAACATCTATCAGTATTACCTATTCATATTTTCGTACTAAAAGTAATAAGAAACCTAAACGCGAAACTTTCAGTCTAAAAAAACTAATCTTTTTAACGATAACAACTTTGTTACGCTTTTACCTGCTCTTTGGTACGAGTTGGTTCTTTATGGCATTTATAAAAGTTTATATGATTTCTGTATAAGTAACTCGTGGAAAGCGAGTGTGACGTCAGATTGCTAAAAATAAAAATCCATTCAAAGATATTTAACCCTGTTACGGAATGTACATATTATTGAAGTAATACGTTTCATTTTAAATAAAACTAGCATGACCAGTGCGGACATTTCGCTCAGTATCGTGATCATGAGCAGATCGCCATTTACCATCTTGAAAGAATCACAAAAACTTTAAAAATCAACAACTCGAACCGACAGCTGTCGTGCATGTCAGCTAAACATATTGTCAAAGTATGGCGCTTTCTACATGTGAATAATTAATTAAATCGATTTATATTTTTCTTTTTATATGTCGTCAAAATCATTAATTTTAAGACTTCTACTTATTTTTTGTCATTAGAGGGAAAAATTATCTTCAAAATGGCGTCATTAAATTTGATACATTGTAAAGAGAGAACTTACATACCGACAAAAAACACCTTAGAGAATTAATACATAGATAAATTTCTTTTGTAGCTTGTGAAATGTAAAAATTAAGGCATTGCGAAACTTGTTTAAAAGACATTGAAAAATATGAATTTTTAAACATTTTTTAATATACTCCTTCTTGCTAGTGAATAAATACTTAGCTGAAGTACATACCTCTGCGGCGTGATGAGTGAAAATACCCTTAGTATAACGTATGAATGTAACGTACAACTTAAGAACATTTTTTATTTTTTTAATTTCTGCAGATGCCGGCAAAAGAAATTAGAACTCATAACACAAATGTTTATGCTAAGTTTGTGTTTTAGCCGGCATTATAATAAAATAAATATTAAACCTAGTAATTATTTAAAAAAAAATATGTTCCAAAAACGAACTAGTATAACTACTATTCTGCCGTGACGCAGTAGTGTAAAAAATGTGTTTCTGTTTAAAGGGCAATGAGATCTAGTGTAATCACTGGACATATGAGACTTTAGAATTGATGTCTCAGAGTGAACGGGCGCAGTGTGGTGTCACCCGGTAATATTCTGGGTGACACAGCATTTGTTATTCGCAGACGTTGCACTTACCATCAGGTGAACGTTTTTCTCGTTTCGTCAATGTATCCAATAAAAAAAATATTAATGTCTAAAAGAAACTAAACTAAAAAAACTACTGCAATATCTTAAAACTTAAAAAAATATTTGAAGTTATGAACTAATGGGCGAAACGGCATGACAGATATAACCAATTCAAATTCGGAGAGAACGGTACTGAAACCAATGACACGAGATGAGTATTTGCCTTCAACAACTTGACCCGTCGCGGGCATCGAACCTGCAACTCATCAAATATGTGTAAACAGTAATAGAGTCGTGATATTTATCAATGCACTTGCTGTTTGAAGTGTTATTATTTGTACAGAAAGTGACACATATATAACTTATTATAAATGTATATAAGGTAATTTATTTGCGAAACGTTGTAGTAATATGTCTGTGGGCTCAATTGACGCAGTGGCTAATTGCTTAGGGGCTTTTGTCGCGGGTTTGAGTCCCGCACGGTACAAATATTTGTTTGGCTTACAGGTAGTTGCTCTGAGTCCAAGTCCTAGTAAGGGATCGTGTTTTAAAATGGTCTTATAAAAAAGTATTTCACATTAAATCAGTGTAGTACATAGAGAGGAACTGTTATTGTTGCCAGGTCCAGTGTGTCAAATTTCAGAAAGAAAGGTAAACTATAATCGGGAATTTGATTTTTAAATCGGGACATCTGCCATACAAAAAACTGTTTTTAGAATCATCATTTATTTTTATCAGGTGGTAATTTTTTTTAAAGGCAAACTAAATAAATTTCGAGGTAAGCGAAAAATCGGGACATTTTGCGTCACGATCAAGGCACCAGATACGTGTCACCAGACCCCTTAAAATCGGGACGTCCCGCGTAAATCGGGACACCTGGCAAAGTGGATACCCAGACTGGTCCCCACACTACATAAGTGTGGGGACCAGTTTGTGGTAGTAAATGTTGGGTCTGGCAGAATAAGCATGAAAGTAAGATTAATGCTGTGGAAATGAAAAGTTTGAGAAGCATAGTCACTCCTTTGATGGACAAAGTGAGGAACAGCGTGATAAGAGAACGTTGCGGTGTGGTTGAAGATACGAGTATAGTGACAAAGAGAGAGAAATGGATGCTTACCCGTAGATAGACCTGTAGAGAGGATGAATGAGAGATTGACCAAACATATTTATGAGGCGAATGTGAATGAGCAAGCTGAAATGGGTCGACGTAGGCGTACGTATCACGATCAGAACTTTTTAAGGAAAGGCCAGGTCAAAAGTACATGCAACCGACGACCTTGTATGAAAACGCTCATTACAGGATGGAAGATGTGGTCTCTGCCTACCCCAATGGTAAAGAGGCGTGACTGTAGGTATGTAAATAAGTATAGTAGTCCTCCCAAATTATATAAATTATCTAAACTGAGTTGAAATAGGCAGATCTAGAAATTTCACTTAAATCGTATTATTTCTTCCTTTTGGGACATTTTCCAAAATTATGTCCTAGTCAAACAATCCAAAATTATCAACCTAAATACATAAAATTTTACTTGTCAAGGGCTAAGAACAAACAATCAAATAAGGCAAAACGATGAGCCTGCCTCCGCTTTACCTTGAGTCGCAAACGCTAACGTGAGATTTACGTTAAGCTAAATGTTACAAGATAAATAGATTCTGAAAGTCAGTTAGTCGAAACTACTAATAAAAAAACTTTTAAAGAAACAATAACACACTAAAAAACCAAATGGTTTGCGATTCATGAAGTGACAAATTATTATTCGTAATCACTGGTCACATGAGACTTAAGAACAGATGTCTCTAGGGGACGGGCGCAGCGTGGTGCCACACAAATGTTCTGGGTGACACAGCATTTGTTATGGGCAGACGTTGCACTTACCATCAGGTGAACGTTTTGCTCGTTCCGTCACTTACTTCCATAAAAGGAGGTAAAAGCAGGTCTTTCGTATTGTACCATAATAAAACAATTAACCTTCAAATTAACGATCGCGTGGCCTAGTGGACAGAGTACCAAACTTCTACGGCGTGGTCCTGGGCTCGAAACCCAGCCGTAGCCAACATTTGTGCAAAAATACTAATTGTTGGTTTTCGGGTCTGATTGAGTTGTGCATGTCAAATGTATGTCTGTAAAACGCATGAACGATTCAGGAGAAATTCTAGTGTAGTCAGTCAGGCATCGTTTTAAAAAGAGTCTCAGAAATTAATATGGACTTTTTTGTATGTGTATCCTCATATACTTGACTGTTAATTTAGGCTTTACTGTATACTACTGTGGTGCATCCTATTTAAATAAAATCGACGCTGGTTTGCCATCAATTTTAAATAAACACTAACGGTCTTTCTAACAAACGCATAGCGGGCGAATAGTTACACACCGATTTCTCTCTTTCTATCATCAGTAATTTGATATTCGAAAAAAGAAGACAAAGCATTGTGTAACTATAGAACCGCTACACAGCGTATATTACGAGTAGTAAGGGGGATAATGGTTACTAGTCCATTGTTGTACCAGAATCTTTAAGTAAACATCATCATAATCATTTCATCCAACAACTAGTCCACTGCTGAACATGGGCCTCCCCAATAGATTGCCACAAAAGTTTGTAGCTCTTAATTTGGGGGGATTCTGCCGTAGCTTGGCAGGCGGGTTGGCAATCGCAGTTTATTTATTCAGATGTTCCGGGAAGATGCTGCTGCCCATCCCCTGGTTTTTTTTATTAATTTCTCGACTTTTATCACAACCACGGTATGAGTTGGGGTGGTAGATAATCTTAAGCCACCACGCGGGTCTTAGAGTAAGCGTTATTGTCAATACTGCTAATTTTAATCAACACTGCTCGCTCTTTTCCAAGTTAGTTCGGACTCGGTCGGCAGGGTAACCTTTGTTCCGCGTCTGATTGCTTTGTTCTCTTGAGGATTAAGATGAATTTATCATTAGAACTCTTCTTGCAGCTTTAATTCGTTTCCTCGCACACCTGAAATATTCAGTAGATTTTCGTTTCTCACGATGCTCCGGCCTTGAGCAAATCGGAGACATGTGAAGTTGGGAAATATTTATCAGCGCACGCTGCGAACGAAATTCATGGAGTAGAAAGGCGATACAGCGACAGAAAATGATGTTGAATTTGTTTTTCTATTTTAAATCAATGAACCCAAGTTTCACAAAACATTTGGAAAAATCAAACCTCTTGGTACATAAATAAAATGGTAAATCTAGTTAGTACATTAAACAAATAACTTTACCAAACGTGACTAATACATTATTTTTAGTAATTAGTAAATTCATGAACCATTTATTGCGTTCATTTAAATTAACGTCTGAAATTGAGTAAGCAATGAATTGCAAGAGATTTGTTGGAGAAAAATCGCATAATACGAGTACTTTGTGAGATTTTTAAAGAAAAAAGTAGAGTGTTTTTGGAGTCGGGGAGAGTCCGCCATGCTGCTTGAATGCGGATTGGCGGACTTCGAAATATTATACTCGGAGAAAGGTGATATGAACACTGGCCACCTATTTAAGTAAAGTTTCAGCCATAAATGTACTCGAGCACAGGCCTCCTCTCATCATTCTCATTCTCTCTCATTTGAGCGGGTTAATAGAATCGCCACGGCTCATGCGGGTTGGCGGACTTCACAGTTCGAAATATTTTTATTCTCAGAATACAGGTTCCCCGATGTTTCCTTACCGCGACACGTGGTAATGACTTAAATTGCATTAACAATTTGTGGTGCCGGCCGGATCGAACCCGGTTCTACTATAAATTTAAAGCGAGCGCATAGAGCTCCACGGCTTTTTAAAGGTAAGGACTGAGAAATAAAAGTCAGCCGCCGTCTTGCGTCTGGCGACTGCACTTGCCCACGGAAATATTTTAATAACATGCAGAAAACATTATGAGGAAACCTTAAGATATTTTCTTTCATCACTGAGCACGAGGTAAATCAGCCCTTTAATTGCAGAACAATTTTAGATATGCTGGCACAGGGGACCGAACTCAGGACACGAGCGTACTATGAAACGGCTCTCAGAGGATACCACGGCTCGAAGAGGATTCGGCAATAGCTCAACGGCATACGGGTGGGCAATCTTTATTTTTCATAAAAATAAACCCCTCCCTAAAATTTATCCAGTGTTTTTTTTACAGACATAAATTTTACATCCTGTTGTGGATGGGAAATTTATTTACCAATTGAATTGAATGAAATTTATTAACCAAACCAAAAAATCAACAATTTGTTTTTCGGGTTTTTTTATTTATGATAACTATGGTGGTGACGAACTGGGGTTAACGATTCCTTACGGCCGCACCACACGGCAAGTAGACGCTAATTATGTAATCTCACATCTAAAATTCATGTAGACTTTGAATAAAAAAACAACAATCGTCTGGAAGCTTTCAAAACAAATACATACATTGAAATCCAAAAATAGAAAACAAATCAGACGGTCCGAATTTTCAGCATTCGATTCCACATTAAGCTGGATTAGTCCGCATTAGTGTTAGTTAAATTATGGAGAGCTTCTATGTTCATAGTTATTCAAGAGTCTGGAGGCTTATTTTAAATGAACCGAAGAGTGATTTATTTGTATATTTGTGTTCGAAGTAAACACCGAGCGTTGTTACATTTTGTTCAGTGACAATATAAAATAAAGAATCACCAGTATAAGAAAAAGGTTTTAAAAGCGCGCACCCTTCCCCAATGGGAACTCTCGTCTGTTCTTATCTCACCGGATACGAAGAGACCACATCTTTCCACTTGCTACGATTATGACACACATATTTCGCTTCTTCTACTTTCATGAAAGTTTTCATTTAAGCTCGTCCATTGCGGGCACTTTGGACATGACCATTCCTTAAAACGTCTTCGATCTGATCATGATACGTTTATTTATTTATTTATCCTTTATTGAAAACACCTTAAGCTAAGGGCTACAATGGGCGGACTTAATGCCTAGTGGCATTCTCTACCAGTCAACCTTTGTTATGGTGAAAAGCAGAAGGCAGGTGTTAACATGAGAATAAAAATAATAATAATAAATAGGAGGAAAATAAATTTATGATATTTTTATATGTAATATATAATTTAGATATATAATAAATAAGGTGTACATATATAAACACATATACAACAACCAATAAACCAATAATTATAACATGACGTAAATAAATAGGAATATATATATATATATATATATATATATATATATATATATTCATGAAAATGAGTTAAGCCGAATAACGCTACTGAACATTTAGGTAATATTCTCGAATTAATTTCTTAAATGTATTTCTATTAGGAGCTGTTTTGATCCTATCAGGAAGAGCGTTCCAGAGGAGTGTAGCTTGAACAGTAAAAGACGAGTTATAGTATCCTGTATTATGTTGTGGAATGCAAATCTTAAGATGGTTTATGGAACGAGGTACTCTGTCATGAGCAGAGTGAAGATATTGGAAAGTTTTCTTAAGATATGAAGGAGAATTAGGATTAGTCAATACAGAATATAATAATAAAAGAATTCTGGAGCAACGCCTTTGAAGAATAGAAAGCCACCTAAGTTTAGAACGGTAAGAAGAGACATGGTCATATTTATACGTTCGCCTATGTCGACCATTAATACCTCGTCCATTCACGCTTGCCTCATAACTACTATTTGGTTCATGCCTACTGCTGTCCGGTTTCGTGGTTATTGTTACCCCGTTCCGCAAAATTTGTAAGATGGATGTTACCACTACACGTACCGAATGTGTTAACGGTAAAAAACGGTTAAATTTAATATAGAGATAGATAGAATCATATAACATTTTTAGTTCTCAAGTACATTAAAAAGACCCTGTGCTTAGAGTACTTCCACGCCGCGGGTCCTGTGTTCCAGTCCCAGCCGGAGTCAAAATTTGTGCATTAACACAAATTGTTGGATTTCGGGTCTGCATGTGTTGTGATTGTCCCCTTGTCTCTGAAACTGCATCCTAGCCCACCTCCGATCTTATCGCATGAGCGTACTATGGACACGGGTAGGTTGGAACGATAGAGTGCCCCTGTTTTTGCCCGTACACTTGTGGCACTATAATATCTCCTGCATAGTTAATAACTCTGATAATAGGTGTGCTCTGTAGAATGAAAGGCACATTATTTTAGTTCCAAACAGTAGACTTGAGTATGTCATGCTCGCTTAAATGCTTCTGCTTGCGGCGGCATCGTGTGGCGGGTCGTCCACTTCCCTTGAATATGGTCGAGGAGGGCGATGGCTGCCACATGCGTCATACTTGTGAACAGGTGCTCGAGTTTGCAATGCATTTATTCATTTGTTATTAAATCTTGTATAACATTTTGTCATGGAGCGTGCTTTGGTTTTCTATGAGACTGTTCTTTGTAAATTAATTTATAATGTACTTTTGACAAAGATAAAAAATAACAAAATGTTGTTTCTTCTCTGTCAGAGATTGTAAAAAATGACGTTTGACGAACGAAATTTATATTTCTTACGTTGAAGACTAAATAATTTTCATTGCATTTCATTTCACTCCCGAGAATATTCAATAGTTGTCGCCGTGGTCCAAAATCAGCCAGGAGGGCATCATCAGATTTAGAAGTAATCGTTTTTTTTAATCAGAAAATGATACTATGTACTGAAGAAATTATTTGATTATATTTTACCAGCATATTTCTCGCGTCGGTGTCGTCGTTCGGCAGGAGGCATCGCCAATTTCCCATTCAAAGATCGAAGGTTAAACGAAGCGTTTAGACACTTCCTCGCGTTGTTGCTCGGTGGCTTGGCTATGAAGTGAGTGTAAATAAATATTTCAATTTATTTATTATCTTATATATAGTTAGCTAAATCCATGATAAATATTTTATATCGTATCATGGATTAAGCCCGGTTCTTTCAACAGATATCAAGATATATTCTCATTTTTCACCTACTTTAAAAAAGGTTGTCGATTCGACTAAATATTTTTGTGTGTATGTTACGCGATATCTTGTTGAAATCAGTTTTTTGAATTAATAATATCTAAAAATAGTTACATAATTTCTATCTCTTAATCTCTCTATCTATTTCTTCCTATTTATATTAGATAATACGAATATACATAATTCGAATAGAGAACAATTTATTGCATTTGTTTTTCATAATTTATGCATGTGGTGTATTCCCGTAGTAACTTATCGGTGATGTCTTTGTTAGGATTGGAAAATATCCAACAGTGGGCTGCTGAGTTTAATGATCAAGGTAATGATGATGATGATGAAAAGTCAGTATTCTACTATTGATATAAAAATGGCATAAAAATCATAAGCGGGAGCGTTTTTACAACACCGTGTTATGGCCCCAATATAATTCTTATCCGTAAAATTTGTCCCATAATTCTACGGTATGGGGTGCGGGTCGGGTGTAATCTTCGCGTGGTGAATCTTAAAGATTTCAGTGATTGGACCGCCGCTTCTTTATAGCGTTTTTTTATTAGAATTTATTTCTTTAACAGCTGTTTTTCGTTTGCTTATCGAAAACGAATGTGATATATTTTTTAACTATTAGATGAACGAGAGTTTTATATGAGAGAGACTTTATGAATAGTGGAAAAGATACGTAGCCTAAAATTTTATAATACGCAAGTGACCTGAGTTCGATTCCCGGTGCCTCTAAAATTGATATATATTTTTCAGTGCTGATTTCATGAATTCATGAAGAAAAACATCGAGAAAAAACCAGCATGTCAGAGGAATAAAACAATTCAATGGCAAGTTTTAAATAAATAAATAAATAAATAAGTGAAGTCAGCTAACCAGCAGCGTGGCGAACTTTTCCTGACAAAATCTTCTCAGAAATGAGAGGGATCTGGGTGACGTGTGCAGTGTGGTGCCACACAGAAATATTCTGGGTGACACAGCAGACCTGTCGAGACCTATTTACCATCAGGTCTCGACACTGTATCCAATAAAAAACATTCTACGAACGTTATCGAGAAAAGCCGAACTGTGGATTCTCAGGTTAGCGAGGTACCCTATCGTACAGCGCAATCTTGTGGTCAGCTATTTTATCTCTTCGTCGTCCGTCGCTTATAAATGCATGCAACCGGCATTAAGAACAGTGATTTCTTAATGGGTGTTTTATTTCAAACATTTTGTACAGCTATGCATCATCGATATACTGTTGAAATTATGTTTCTTATTAGTTATCAATGTCGCTTCATTATCACCATATGTAAATCGGTCATTTTTAAATTAAACGTTATGACGATGATACGAAGACTCATAAATCTTGAAACTGCCATACAGTTAATGTATCCAGTTACAAATTAACATTGTTCACAATAAAAGCACTTGTTTGACAAAATCAACTCTATTTCTATCTATTAAGAGCTGAAATGGTAATGTCAATTGACATTTCCAAATATGGATTACCTTGCTTACAGATACAGTGATAATATATTGGTTGCTTTTAACAAAAAACGCATTCAACTGACGCGAGAGAACCCATTTGTTGAATATAATCGTACCAATAAAAACAATTAGATATAGGAACTCGAATTCGTTGGAAATCGAATGATACATTCTATTGTTAATTATATCTTATCCGTGTGTCTTCAAACCTTTATTTACGACAACTGGGTATGTACCGAAATGGAACAATAAAATGAATCTCGATTAAATGGGTTGTGAATAAAAATCGGATGGGTTAAATAATATTATGAGATAAATTAACCGTCTCACGTGAATGCTTAAGAATGCAAAGAGAATAGTTTTGTGTTCGTTACAAAATCTAATCGTTTAAAATCAGCCGTGGTAGCTCAGAGACTGGGCACTCGCTTTAAATTTCGTAGTACGCGAGTGACCTGGGTTCGATTCTCGGTGCTGACACCACTAAAATTGTTATTTGCAATTTTAAGTGCTGATTTACCACGTGCTCGGAAACCTGGAAACCTGTACGTCTGAGAAATAACAAATATTTCGAAGACGTACAGTCCGCCAACCCGCTTTGGAGCAGCGTGGCGGATTCTTCCTAGTTCGCCGCCATCAAAAAGAGGAAATAACTTTTTATTGTAATCTTAATTTTTGCCTTCCATCTAACATATTGTTACGCGTTGGTTCTGATTGGATCAAAAAATGCCTCTCCAAAGATGTAAACAGATGTAAACAGATGTAAACACTTCACTCGAATGAACAAGGTCTGATTAATCAACTTGTGGTAGGATTCCTATGCAGGAATCCGTCTAAGTAGGTACCACCCCGGGGCCAGTTATTCTGCCGTGAAGCAGTAGTGTGCAAACATTACTGTGTTTCGGTTTTATGCGCACTGAGAGCTAGCGTAATCACTGGGCATATGAGACTTATGAACTGATGTCTCAGGGTGGCGGGCGCAGTGTGGTGCTACACAGAAATTCTCTGCGTGACACAGCATTTGTTATAGGGAGACGTTGGATTTGATCAAGTAAACGTTTTGCTTGTTCCGACATTTTTATTAATTAAAAAAAACTTGTTATTACTAGTTTCGCCGTGTAGATCGTCGTAAATCCGGCCCTTCCAATATCCTCCTTCTCTTCAAAAGCCCTCCGGTCGCGCTTATATATGCCATCGAATATTCTAGAGCGCTGAGAAAATTCTAAAAATCTCGATAAACGACGTTCCTGTTAAATATAGAAACTTCGTTATGCATTATAACAAATATAACGTTATAGGGACATCGTTATTTGCCAAGAGGAAGATATAACGTTCGAGAAACTCCTCTATTTGTTAAGGAGAAGACACGTTCTAAAATGTTCGGAACATTATGTTATAGCGATTTAGCTAAACAGGTACGGCGAATACTTTCTACTCTAAATTGTCATCGTCAGAGGTGACAAATTCTTCATGGCATTATATTAGTTTTTAAAACCAATCCCAGGAATTGCAAAATAACACATCTTATTAAATTAAGACAATAAATAGTTGTTAATTATTTTAGCCGAGAGGTATCCGGCAAAACAGAATAGCACCTACCTCTTTCCTACTGAGGTGTAGTAAGAGACTGAGGCGACTAAGGTATGGTACGGACAGCCTTAATTCAAGCAGATTAACACCATAATATAAAATACTGTCACTATACTGCTCGTGGGGACACAAGAGTCGGTTTTTTTTTGACTTGTACCAAAATGTTCGCGACGTGGTCCGCCACCCGTCATGTTTCGTTTCGCGCGGGGCGAAAACATGTGTAGCCTCTGCCTACCCCTTATACCACTTATAAAATGGCGTGGCTATATGCATGTATGTAATTATATTAGGAAAAACGTGCATGGTAATTTTAATTAGTCTTAGGAATGAATTACGTAATTAATACATTTAAGAAATTAATTCGAGAATATTACCTAAATGTTCAGTAGCGTTATTCGGCTTAACTCATTTTCGGTTTTTATTATTTTATATTTATGTATTTATATATATATATATATATATATATATATTCCTATTTGTGTACCTAATGTTATAATTATTGGTTTATTAGTTTTCGTGTTGTATATGTGTTTATATATATACAGCTTATTTATTATATATCTATATTATATATAAATATATCATAAATTTATTTTCCTCCTATTTATTATTATTATTTTTATTCTTTAGTTAACACCTGCCATCTGCTTTTTACATAATATGCAATGCTGTCACTACACTGCGCTTCTGAGCGCAATGGGAAGAAAGATTTTTCTGACTTTTACCAAAATGTTCGCCACCCATCACGCCACCCGCAAGGACGAAAAGTCGGCTGCGTAAGTCTCCTCTGCCTATCCCTTATATGGAAAAAAAGTGTGACTGTATGTATGTACGTAATCGCTACAATCAGTTTACCCGATCAGTAATTATAACATTTGGAAACAAATGCCAATCTAATACACACACCTCGCACACAAACAATCAAAATCAATTCACGTTTTATTGAATCATAATGACGCATCGTCATTAACATGTCAATACAACGCGCTTAAACATCAATAACATAACGATTTAGTGAAAATAAGGGACTGCCTGTAACGATTTCTATTCAGCTATTAATTAAACTGTGTAGTAATTACAAACTTTTAATATTGATTGCTAAATAAGCGATACGTTATAAGCCGATTAACAGTTGTTAAGTTTATTAGCGACATTTTGTATAATCTATTTTCAGTTCTAGTTTCCAATAATATGTTAATTTGAAAACTAAAGCTCAAAACGCCGTGTCTTGGCGGCCTAAGAGAATCTACCACCCCATCTCATCCCGTGGGTGTCGTAAAGTCGACAGAGAGAAAATGAAAACCACGGCAGCAGCATCCACCTGGAACATTTGAATAAATAAACAGCGGTTGCCAACCCGCCTGCCAAGCGCGGCAACTATGGCAAAATCCCTCCAAAATCAAACTACAAACCGTTGTGGCTATTCATAGGGGAGGCCTATGTTCAGCAGTGGACTTTTGATAGACTGAAACGACGACGACGATGTTATTAATATTAAAAAAGTGACTTGTATTAACAGTGTGTTTTAACTGAAGCTGTTACTTGTTGGAGGATTACTCCGAATCCGCCGCCGTGCCACCGCAGTGTCAGTTATTCTGCCATCAAGCAAATGGCAAAGCTTATACATTTCTATTATTTTCGGAAGCAAAGTTTCAAAGTTGGTGGTAGGATTTCTATGCAGGAATCCGTCTAGGTAGGTACATCCCCAGGGCCAGTGATTCTGCCGTGTAGCTGTAGTGTGCAAACATTACTGTGTTTCGGCCTGAAGGGCACAGTGAGCTAGCGTAATCACAGGGCATATGAGACTTAAGAACTGCTGTCTCAGCGTGACGAGCGCAGTGTGGTGCCACACAGAAATTCTCTGCGTGACACAGCATTTGTTATAGGCAGACGTTGCACTTACCATCAAGTGAACGTTTTGCTCGTTTTCCGTCACTTTTATGAAATAAAAAAAAAAAGTTCAGTGGCTCTGTTTATAAATGTCTATCTAAAGGTCCATTTTTAAGCATCTGTTACCTAGTTGTGGTATTTACATTAGATGGAATATTATTGATTTAAAAAACTTTATTTCACAGTTAATGAGCAATTGGCGAACTTAATGAAATAATAGGGCATCCTCTAACAGTTAAAGCAGAAACACCACAAGTAAAGCAGAAGATTTAAGCAGAGAGAGAGATATAAGAGAATGTATGTATACTTGCCCGCTTGATACAGCATTTGTTACAGGCAGACGTTGCGCTTATCGTCACTTAAACATTTTGCTCGTTTCGTCACTTCATCCAAAAAAAAGTACTCCTAAACAAATTTGTGCTTAAATCATCCGACATACATCATTCAAGTACATCCATTGGCTGGCAGTACGACACTTGTAATATAACCGTCGCTAAGGGTTTTTTTAATAGTAAACATGGATTACAAAATGCGCATATCTTTAGTAATACATGTAGATTTTAATCGGGCTTACATTTTATACGATTAACGCTAGGATTCCGTATAAGATATAAAAAACGTAGGGCTATTTATACGCTCCAGATTGGTTCATTAAACTACAGACTTAAGAAATCAATGAAGGAATTTTCTTTTAAACATTGACCATTACCATTTTGGTGGTGATCATTTATGTAATAAACAGTCAAATAGACTATACAATTATTTTTTCGACACAAAATGGTAGAATGGATGCAAGATCTAATTTGAATTAATTTATAATTAAACTAAATACTCACTTCAAGCTCACCTCTACTGAGTGAGTGCCGGTTACGTTGAAGCATTCTCGACATAAAATTGAATGTAAATAAATGTCTATACCCATCGATCTTAATTAAAAGTAAACGAATTAAAGTAACTATAATATTCTGAGAATAGAGCAAAAAGGTTTTATTTTTAATTGATAACCTTCGACCGCAAAACTAAATTTATACGCTTTATATCAAACTATCTCATTCCCGCGACTTCGTCTGCGTGGACTTAGGTTTTTTAATTGGAATTATCTGATTTTCCTGGAAAAAAGTATCTTCGGGATGAAAAGTATGCTTTCTCTGCGCCGAATTTCGTTCAGATGGGTTTAGCGGTAGAACCATGAAAATGTAACAAACAGACAGCCCTCTGTTTGTTACTTTCGCATTTATGATATTAGTATGGATGACATAAAAAAATATTATTTTCGAAAGATTATTTGAATTCACTTCCATTTAAAGTAGCTACATTTTAAAGTTTTTGTAATCAATCAAAATATCTTCATTAATACTGTATCAAAATTAATATTTGATACGCCATTTTGAAGATTATTTTTCCTCTAATGACGAAAAATAAGTAAATATCTTTTTATTTATGATTTTGTGAAAAAAATGGAATAAAAATTCAATTGAGAAAGCGCCAACATATTGACAATCTGTTTAACTTTATGTAAGTTAAGCACGACAGCTACCGATTAGAGTTGTTTACAGTCTTTAAAGAAGGTACCATGCCATCTCCTCATGACCAGTAATGCGCAAAATATTCGCACGGCTCTAATACAATCACTTGGCATACGATATCTCGGCTAAATATAAATCTAATACTTAATAGGATACTGCAAATCTGAACGGCGTAGATATGAATCTTCCATAAGGCTATCGTCGTGAATTAACTCGTAACAAAAACGTTTTAGCCATACGCCATTTCCCCGTATAGGGGTAGGCAGAGACCACAACCATAGCCCACATTTTGCCCCTTGCAAGAGACCAGACGTGACTGGTGAAAAATAACTTCGCCGCCATTTTAAACAATTGTAACCACCCCATTGCGTTCAAACGAGCAGTGTATATATACAGTATATAGTATACAGTAATAGTGTTCTGTGAGCAGTATAGTGTACGAATAAAAGATTTCCGTACATTACCTTAATTGTTCTATACGACACCTCAGCAGGAAAGAGGTAAGTGCTATTCTACTCTGCCTTAATTGGATAAGTCGACAAGAATTATGTAAAGTTTGTTTTTTATCACGATTTCCTCAGCAGGAGATATTATAGTGTAACAAGTGTATGCTTAATCACAGAGACGCTCACTCTTTCTAATTCACGATGTAACTCATGCGATAAGACCGGAGGTAGACTAGGATGCAGTGTCAGAGACACGGGGACAATCACAACATACTAAAAATGTTTGACGACGATTCGCACCCGGTACCCGCGGCGTAGTAGTCTGGTCACACCATCAAAATTTCAATCACGGATTAAATCAGTAAACCACAAAATTTTGACATTCAGAAAACGATGAACTTAGACATGATATATTATGTGACTTATGGCAAATTCTAGTCAAACCGGTTACAAATATGCTAATGTACTAGGTTCCTCGATGTCTGCTACGTGTTGGCAAGTAGTTGTTAAAACTTTATTAATATTTACATATTTTACATAATTTATGCTCTAATATCGTTACGATTTTGTCAATAATTCATAAAATATTCTTATATATTCCTTTTTCTTAAAAACGATGTCCCACACTAGGAACTGTCCTCTACAGTGTGTGCGTTTTACACATAAACAATTTATATGCTCAACGCAACTAGAACCGTGGGTGGGTATTGAAGCCAGGATCTGCGGCGTCAAAGTAAGATACTCTAGGCCACAGGATCGTCTAATATAATATATAAAATAACAAATAATACATACAGTCACGCCTTTTTCCATTGCATGGTATGGTATTTTTCTGCACAAACAAAGGCTCTCCGTAGAATACTTTAGTCGCCTCTTACTCGGCAAGAAACAGGTAGGTACTCTACTCTGCTGTATTTAATATTTATATATTTTTTATGTTTCCAAAAATATCAAAGGGCTGATTAAGAATTTGAGTCACAATATAACATCGGATTAAAAAGGAAAAACAGCGAGACTTTTTTTTTAAATAATGAAAACGAACGCTTGTAAAATGATGTTAAAAAATTAAGTGACGTTTCATTATCGATTATCTGAGTTATCATTAATAGTTTTTGGAGTCACGGGTCACAGGAATAGGACGTCATAAAAGCTATTTGAAAAAATATGTAAAATCGCCGGTGATAATTTTTTTTTTATTGTATAAAGCGATATGATGTGCGAATCATTCACCTAATCGTAAGTACATTGTCTGCCGATAACAAATGCTGCGTCACTCTGAACATTTCTGTGCGGCACCTCATCACATCCGTCACCCCGAGATATCAGTTCTTAAATATCGTATGCCCAGTGATTGCATTGTCTCTCAGTGCCCTTGAGACCGAAACATAGTAATGTTTACACACTATTGCAGAATAACTGGCCCTGGGGTGGTCCCTACATGGACGGATTCCTGCATAGGAATCCTACCAGCAGTAAAAAAGACGTCTGACTGACCTTTCTCAGTGAATAGATACGAGTATGATTGACAAAGCGACCACGTTACTGGTGGATTGCAAAGAACGATTCCACCTCGGGCACCTAGGTGGAAATAGCTAATAAATATAAATGAACAAGAAAAAAATGTTTTATTTAAAAAAAAGCGTGGGGTGCATGGTGTCAATAGTTAAATATTTCATTGACAGATATGTGAAGAGGGATTATCATTTCGATGATATCTGAAAAAGCACCGCACGCTTTTTTTAAATAAAACAGTTTTTTCTTATTTACACTATTATTCATTTATATATACTAGAATTTTTTGCACTTTTCTTAATTCAAATTTATTTTCTATTTTTTTGTTTGTTTTTCTATATAAAGCGTATTTTTTAGTTTTTCAAACTAATATATTATTTTCTTCTTTTTAGTTTGGTTTTCTATATAAAGCGTGTTTTTTAGTTTTTTCAAACTATTATTTATTTTAGTTTTTTCCAAACTATTATTTATTAAGTTACAAACTAATTTAAGACGATGACCTCTATAATAGGTAATATATTAGCGCGATCTATTGAGTAATTTAGTTGGATATTCTATAAAAGCGGGTTTTTTTTAGTTTTTTTAAACTATTATTTTTTTATTTTTAGTAGAATTATTGCATTGTCACCGGTCTTTGAGGAGAAAATTGAGTCCTAAGGAGTCGGTTACAAACATACAAACATACGTGTGAAGCTAATATAAAGCGTGTTAAAAAGAGTTCGACGATACGTCTTAACAAATACGTTCGTAAAATTGGTAACCGAATCGCAAAATAGTAATTCAGCTCATAATGTTTTCAACTTTAGCGAAGTAGTTTCTATTAAAATGAAGCTGAGCCGGAATTATTTGATGAAGTTAAAATTACAAGCGGGCTTCTGTTAAGAGCGACAAGCTCGAATCAAGCAAGTCTACGTCTTACATTTAACAAGCTATTTGGTTAATGTTACTTTATGTTAGTAAAATGTTTACTATAATAAGATTCAGTGGAAATTATGTTGAACATTGTTGTTTAGATTGAGATGAGTATCAGGAAATAATAATTGTTTTTACATTAAAATAACTGTTCGGCATAGACAAATTTAACATACATATAGTCGCGCCTTTTACCCTTATAAAGGGTAGGCAGGGCCACACTAGTAATCCACTTTTCGTAGCCGTGGGAAACGAGACGTGACGGGTGGCGAACGACGTCGCCGCCATTTTGGTAGAAGCCAAAAAAAATCTTTTTTTAATTTTTTATTGCGTAGTGATGAAACGAGCAAAACGAGCAAAACGTTCACCTGATTTTAAGTGCAACGTCTGCCCATTAAAAACTGCTGTATAACCCAGAAAATTTATGTGTGACACCACACTGTGCCCATCACCCTGAGACATAAGTTCTTAAGTCTCATATGCCCAGTGATTACGCTAGCTCACAGTGCCCTTCAAACCGAAACACTGTAATGTTTGCACACTACTGCTTCACGGCAGAATAACTGGCACTGGGGTGGTAATCTACCTAGCACAGTATAGTGACAGCAGTGCGTATAATGGTGTTGTTCTGCACGAATAAATGCTCTCCGTACAATAGCTTTTTTTTTTGATTAGTCGCCTCTTACGACAACTCGGTAAGTAATATGTAGGTAGATGCTTTTCAACTCTAAAACACTTATCGGCATTTGTCCACTTTGATGTTTGACTTTCTACGACTTGACCTAGTTGTCACAGCACGAGACTTCTACTGCAGCGTTTTCTGGGTTCGAATCGGAGCCATTCGTGTATAATATCGTTTAAGCGTTACTTCGGATGCGGGGCGGTCAAGACGAGTGAGTGATTATGTTTACACGTACACTTGTTGCACTATAATATGTCCTGCGCAGTTGATATCTTCCAACTATTCTATAGATATTTTGGTTTTCGTTCTGTATATTATTAAAGCGAGACATGATTGTTTCCAAGTTATTATTATCGTCACCATTACAGCCTATCGCGAGTCAACTGTTTAACTCATAAATATTCTGGGTGACACAGCATTTGTTATGGAAGGTCGTTGCACTGACTTTTGAGCGTTTTGCTCGTCTCGTCTCTTCCTGCTATATAAAAAAGTCTGAAGTTTAATACTAAAGTTATTATATATAAAAATTCTCAGTGAGTTCATTACCAATTAAATTAAATACGGACAAAATATGCACGTAACCATTTACAAACCGGTTTTTTGATGTCGGTATTGGACTACAAAAATAATTCTCGTATTCTAATGGGAAAGTTTGTAATTAATTAACGTGAACTGGCGGAATTCTTTAATGCGCTACAACTAGGTTGGTGGTTCAATATGTTAATTCTCTATTACATATTTTATTAGAAAGTATTATAGTTGGGTTTATAAAGCAATATGCTCCATTGCTTTCTGTTTGTATTCCATTATCTACAGCTAAATTACTTCACTGATACTTATCATTTCTCTTGATTAAGCACGGAATTACTGGTGGTAGGATTCCTATGCAGGAATCCGTGTAGGTAGGTACCACCACAGGATCAGTTATTCAGCCGTGAAGCACTAGTGTGCAAACATTACTGTGTTTCGGTTTGAAGTGCACTGAGAGCTAATGTAATTACTGGGCATATGAGACTTAAGAACTGGTATCTTAAGAAGACGGGCGCAGTGTGGTGTCACACAGCATTGTCTATGGGCAGACGTTGCACTTGCCATCAGGTTAACGTTTTGCTCGTCTCAACACTTTCTCGAATAAAATAAAGACGTAAAATACGATACGAGCACATTGTTCATGGGTAAGTACGATGTCCACCCATAACAAATGCTGTGCAATTATACTAGCCCAGTGCCCTTCAGACGGAAACACAGTATTCTTGGCACATTACTTGCTGCCGCCAGTGGTTTTCCGGACCGCTATGACTTAGGGACCTTCAAGAAAAGAGCCTATTCTGTTCTCAAAGTGCGGCAACGCACCCGCGACTTCCCTGGTGTTGCGGATGTTCATGGGCGGCGGTGATCACTTAACATCAGGTGAGCCGCTCGTTTGCCCCCTCTTCTATAAAAAAATACTGCGTTACGGTAGAATAGCGGCCATTCGGTGGCACTTAGAGGGATTTCTTCACTAGAGTCCTACCACCAGTAAAGGTGAGTAAAGATAAACGTGGGCAAGGACGAATGCGGGGTAAGTGATGTTCGGATTAAGAGAATCTACCACCCCATCCTATCCCGTGGGTGTCGTTTAAGTCGACAGAGGGAAAGTAAAACCAGGAGATGGGCAGCAGCATCTTTCTAGAACATCTGAATAAATAAACTGCGGTTGCCAACCCGCCTGCAAAGCGTGGCAACTACAAATCACTCCAATATGAAAACTGCAAACTTTGGTGGCTATCTATGGGGGAGGCCTATGTCCAGCAGTGGACTTGTGGTAGGCTGAAACGACGACGACGACTAAGATAAGACTTTCTAGTTTAAGGCAACTTAAACAGTGAAACCTCTAGCGCGTCGCCTCAACGCATTCTACAGGATACAGACAATTTTTGTTAAATAAATTTATGTTATTCTGTACGTTCATAATGTTTTCAAAACAGACAACGACGGAAGTGTCAAAATATTTATAAGTTATGATTATGATTATGTTAAGATTATGTCCGATGGAAAAGTCACAGTCGGTCAATAAGCGGACGGCACTAATTAGTTCAGAAATTAGTGTCGGTATAGATCGCAAATTAATTGGACAGACTATTTAAAGACGTTCTCGCGGTATTGGTTTTTCACAGTTTACTTAATCGTCATTTGAAGTATTCATTTTAATTGCCCACTTATATAGTCTAGACGCGTTTATAACCTTGGTTGCGTTAACCAAAGTACTGACTTGTAACAATGTAATGAAAATTTAATGAATTGATAAAACTTTGAATTATTGCTAGATAATTAAGAAGGAAAGTAAGTTAATTTGCTAAGATCCGCATGCAAAACATAAAATGGTGTATATTACCTAGTTTTTTGAAGAGCACCGAACGCCCGCCCTCCCTCAGTAGCTTGCACAAGCAAACTTACAGGAACCGCCACCAGGTACCCTCCACCAACCACTACAATATTACCCTAGATACTCGTAATATACACCATTGAAATCGAGAAAATGACACGTGTTTCGCACCAAAACGAGGCATTATCAAATGTGTTGCTGGCGGCAGTTCCTTGTGGCGGTGTTAGTTTGCTTGTGCATGCTACCGAGAGAGGGCGGTGCTCTTCAAAAATCTGGGTAAATTACGCCATTTTATATTTTGCATGCGGATCTCAGAAAATTAACTTACTTTCCTTCATTACGATGGATTTCCGCGAAGTAACGCCCGATTCTATTAACTAGATAATTAAGACTCAGTTCGCGCCTATTCAGGCGCTGTCGTTAAAATGTTATTATAAGGTCTTCAGTTGGTTGCTCAATTAGGATTCGTATAATGCTTAAATTTACAATTTTCGGATTTAATGAGCTATTGCTAGAGAAATATTGCTAGTGAACTTACCGTGACAGCGTTACGTAAATTGGAGCCCTTGATACTTGGCAGTAGAGGAAATTCAATACCTAGCGTAACTTAAAGAACTGCGCGCGTGTTTATACAAAGCTTGTATGACACAGCATTGTCTTTATTTTAATTTTTTTAAAACGACGTACCGTGAGTGAATTTCGCATCACTACATATTACATATATAACAAAGTCCCCCGGCCGCGTCTGACTGTCTGTCTGTCTATCTGAACGCGATAAAGTCAAGAACTACTGAACGGATTTTCATACGATTTTCACCTATGGACGGAATAATACATGAGGAAGGTTAAGGTGTATAATTCATTTAAATTTTTGTGTGAATTGGCTGAAACATGATAATGATTGTGGAAGATGACGGAAAAATCATGTCATCATATTCTTTACTTTTTCAAAAATATGCAGGATTAGAAATTAAATACATTAAACATACTCTCAAGTAGGATGAACATCAGTTACATTTGAATCTTACCCACATGCTCGACGCAAAAGTTGATACGAAACTACAACAGAAAAAAAAATTGGCGAGGCACCACAACAGGGCCAGTTATTCTGCCGTGAAGCAGTAATGTGCTTCGGTCTGAAGGGCGCTGTGAGCTTGCGTTATCACTGAGCATTTGAGACTTAAGAACTGATGTCTCAGGGTGACGGGCGCAGTGTGGTGTCAAACAGAAATATTCTGAGTGACACTGCATTTGCTGTGGGCGGACGTTGCACTTACCATTAGGTGAACGTTTTTTTTCGTCACTATCTACAATAAAAAAAAACCAGGCCCCTACTTTGAATTTCTTTTAGTGTTGATTTCTGCCGATGTTAAAATTTGTAAAACATGTATGTCGCCTCTTGCCGTGTGGTAGCGGCATAAGAGAATCTACCCGCCCCATATCAACCCGCGGGTGTCGTAAAAGTCGACAGAGGGATATGAAAACCAGGAGATGGGCAGCAGCATCTTCCTGGAACATCAAAATAAACAAATTGCGGTTGCCAACCCGCCTGCCAAGCGTGGTAACTATGGCAAAATCCCCACATTTTTTTATTGGACAGAATGACGAATCGAGCAAAACGTTCACCTGATGTAAAGTACAAAGTCTACCCATAACAGATGCTATGTCACCCAGAACATTTCTTTGTGACACTACACTGCGCCCGTCACCATGAGACATCAGTTCTTAAGTCTCATATGCCCAGTGAGCTAGCGTAGCTCTCAGTGCCCTTCCAACCGAAGCAAAGTAATGTTTGCACACTGCTGCTTCACGGCTGAATAACTGGCTCTGGGTTGGTACTGACCTAGACGGATTCCTGTATAGGAATACTACCACCATTAAACCTTACATGCCTATGCCTAGCCATAAAATGACATGGCGGAACCGTCGAATCGATCTTAATAAAATTTGGCACAGATTCTTATGAAGCTTGCATTCTCGAGACGGACATAGGTTACTTTTTATCCCAGAAAATCAAAAACTCCCTATGGTATTTATAAAAAAACCTAAATCCTAGCGGACGTAGTCGCGCGCTTCGGCTAGTAATATATGTAGTTTATTTCAAATGACTTCACATAGTCGGTCGTCAGGTACGGGAAGACGGGGGTCAATGGGAGGTCATTGGCAAAATTTCCCCTAGCTATAGGACATAATCGCAAGTATAAAATTTTGCATTAAGTAAATTTGAAAATCAATTTTATTCAATATCGGCACACTGACGATCGAGTCCGTTCGTTCGTCATCAATTATTTCTCAATATGAGTTCGATACAATTTACGGAAGAGCTATGAGTCGGCAGTATTGTATTATCATGCCTTATTCAACTGTACTACAAGGAAACAGAGTCGGAATTTAAATGAACAATTTCATTGTATACGCAAAATTGCTGCGGAAAGCGAACATGCGTTATAGACAAGATCATTAACAGGGATTCGAACGTCGCACGCTGTTGTCACTAATTTGTATCGGCTGAGTGACAGACGGACAAATGGACTGATTGACAAGGCTTCATTAGTGGACGCGTGCAACGTTTTGTATTGTAGATAAAATTCTAAATTACTTGACATCCGACATTGCATACATTTTGTTGGAATACAAAATATATTCTGACTGTTGTAATTAATTTACATGGTAGAAGGACGTATATTGCGGAATCCGCTTAGGTACCTACCGTAGTGAGAGTTATTCTACCGTTAAGCAGTTGTGTACAAAAAGCATTGTGTTTAGATTTGAAACCCGTAGGAGACGTAAAAAACGATGTCCCACGGCTGACAAGCGCACTGCGGTGCTTTTTTGTGACAATGTAACTGCTATGGGGAGGCGTAGGATCTTACAATCAGGTAATGAAATGAAATATGTTTATTCTCCGATGTAAGAAATACAAATTACGTTTGTCAAATGTCTTATTTTTACAAGCATCCACCGTTTCTTAATGACTTACTCTGTATGACGAAAGAGACTACCTGTTAGTCATGTTTTCAAAATTCTTCATTAACGAAATCCATACTTAATATTATAAATGCGAAAGTAACTGTCTCTGTTGGACCGATCTTGACGAAATTCGGCGCAGACATAGCTCGTATTCCAGAGACCGACACAGGATATTATTACTAAAATCTGAACCGTGACACCTCAGGGGCTAGGCGCTCGCTTTAAATTTCATAGTACGCCAGTGACGTGTGTTCGATTCCCGGTGCTGGCACCACTAAAATTGTTAATTGTTATTTTAAGTGCTGATTCACCGGTGCACGTGCTCAGCGGTGAAGGAAAACATCGCGAGGAAACCTGCATGTCTGAGATATAAAAAATATTTCAAAGACGTGTGAACTTCTCCAACCGGCATTAGAGCAGCGTGCCGAAATCTTCCCAGATACAAAAACCGTCTCGGAAATGAGAGGAGTCCTGTGCTTAGCAGTGGGAAATTTATAGACTGTTACTTTACTTTACTTTACTAAAATCGGTGAATTATCACAGTTTCTTTTTTTAGAAAAACTTCAGATAGTTATGTTATAAAATATTAGATAAGTTATTAGTATATAAAAATAGGGGATCACCTTATTCCCAGGGGTAATTATCGTCCAGGTAAGCGACTATCTCGTCTTGTTACTGAAATCCTAAAAATAGTGGTAGTTCCAGATTATTGTTACAGAAGAAAGTGAAGAGACGAGCACAACGTTCACGTGATGGTATGTACAACGTCTGACCATAACAAATGATGTGTCCCCCAGAACACTTCTATGCGATGGTACCACAGCATTTGTCCTCCCAATACATCAGTTCGCAAGTCCCAGATGCCCAGTAATTACACTAGCTCCCAATGCCCTTCAGACCAAAACGCTGTAATGTTCCAAAAATACTGTTTCACGGTAGATTTCTCCTGTATCGTGGGTTCACAGACATAAAGTTCACATGCGCAATACAACGAGACTCGGCACGCGGTTCAAATGTTGGCTGGGATTCGAACCCAGGACCCGCGGCGTCGAAACCAGGCACACACCACTAGTTTGTTTCTTTGATTTTTGATAATTACAAGGTACAAATATTTATTTTCTTACATTTCCATGATTTTTGATATAAACTATATGATAAAGTGACGAAACGAGTTAAACTTTAAACGAATGGTAAGTGCACGTTTGCCCATAACTAATGCTATGTCACCCAGAACATTTCTGTGTGCATAACACTGCGCCCCTCACCCTGAGACATCAGTTCTTAAGTCTCATATCCCCAGTGATTACGCTAGCTCTCAGTGTCCTTCAATTTGAAACACAGTAATGTTTGCACACAGTTATACTGCTTCACGGCAGAATAACTGGCCCTGGGGTGGTACCTAACTAGACGGATTCCTGCACAGGAATCCTATCACCAGATCGATCGATAGATCGATATAGCAACCCCACTTGTAAAATTGCGTCGCTATTGTTACACTAAATTAATTCGGAAACATCCTGTTATCCGGTCCTAAACTAATAATAAAGGGCTCAGAAATTCGCCGATTCCATCTTAATATTAATATCATCAAAATTCGTAACTGTCTAACGTTTGACTTTTGTTGCAGAATCGGCTACTAGTTCGATGTAAGTATATTTGCCTTATTATTCAAGACTAGCTGTGCACCGCGGTTTCACCCGCGTAAAAAAGCTGTCCCCGATAGATTTATACTAAACTACCCTATTTGAATCGGATTTTGGGATTTTTAAATTTTTTTCCGCGAAACACTAATTTTTTAAATTATGTAGCTTATGTTACCACCTATAATATAATATATCTGTCAGGGAACGTCACGTCAAAATCGGTTTAGTCTAGGTAGGTACCGCAATGAGTGGAAACTGGCCGCTTCAGGTATTACTGTAGTAAAATTCAGCAGTGAGCTGTCCTACGCTAACAAATGTACGTATGGTATTCAAAATTATAGATTTCAATACCATAAATAATGTTCGGTACAAACCAGTGCACTTTAATTAGATACTATCAAAACATTTCTATCAGTTAGTGACTGATATTCGCCAAACCTATAAACACTGACCTACTGGTGGTAGGATTTCTATGCTGCAATACGTTATGGTAGGTACCACCCCAGGCCAGTAATCCTGCCGTGAAGCAGTAGTTGTGCAAACATTACTGTGTTTCATTCTGAAGGGCACTGAGAGCTAGTGTAATCCCTGATTCCCCTGGTGTTGCGGATGTTCATGGGCGGCGGTGATTAGTTAACATCAGGTGAGCCGCTTGCTCGTTTGCCCACTCTTCTATTAAGAAAACTGATGTCTCAGAGTGACGAGCGTAGTGTGGAACACAGCAATGTTCTGATTGACACAGCATTTGTTATAGGCAGTTGTTGCACTTACCAGCAGGTTACGTATTGCTCGCCTCCTCAATTCAACAAATAAAACAAATGTAAAGGTGATATCAGTTTCTGTCATATATTTGTAGTCGAACAGTAATCGTATTGTGTGTCTATTTTCTCATATCGTGTTGTGCTGTATTGTCATTGCAACTGTAATATTTCTCGATAGAAATATCTAAGCCCGCATACCCATCAATAATTGCTTTTAATCATTAGCTATTGCGGTCGGTGTTTGCGCACACCGCACTCCCTAATTGGCTTTTGCAGCAAACATAGGGCCTGTACACAGACCAATTATAGCGCAATAGATCATATACAAACATATAGATATAAAATAGATGGTAATCGGATATAGTATAAGATTTGTTTATTAAATATTTATTGACCATAAAAGCAAAGGTACAATGGGCGGACTTAATGCTATTTGCATTCTAAACTAGCCTACCTTTGGAATAGCAAAAGAATTCAATGGCGGTACAAAAAGATGACAAAGAATGAACTAAACAAATTACACGTAAGAGAAAATAAATAAAAAAATTACACACATACCCACATGCACATATATACTTAAAATCAATAAATGCATACATAAAACACGCACACACATATATATATATTCACACATGCACGACATAGCTATGATAATACAATGTGTTAAGAAAGAGAGTTTGTATTATAAATATAATTACGGAACATATGTCCTGGGTTCTAATCTCAGCCGAAGCCAACATTTTTGCGAATAAAACACAAAATATCAGTTTTCGGGATTGGTTTATTTTAATTGATCATGATCCTCCAAATACGGATATAGATGTCACCAGTCTTCAGTGTTAATTAATAGAAGAATGTCACCTAATGGTTTATAAAATGGTTCAATAAAATAAAAAAAGTATGAAGACTTACACGATCTCGTATGGTAGCCAATACGATGTCTGCCCGAGTAGAATAGCACATACCTCCTTCCGAGGCGTAAAGTGAGCTAGATGTGTAGCCTCTGCCTACCCCTTCTATGGAAAAAGGTGTGACTTTCATACGAGAACATATATATTATCGTATGAAAGCAGAGCGGTGAAATATATTTACGCAACAATCCCACCGATTCTCCAGGGCTTTCTTTTCCATTTGCACCGTGACTTGCAATGTATTATTTTTAATTCGAATACAGAAGTCAGAAATAAAACGAACAACGTGGTTAAACAAACTTCACGTTCTCCCCCACCCCCATCGGCACGTTTTTCCTCGTGTAAAATACATTTTCAACTCCCTAAATCGTACAGCACGTCGGTATAAAAATGATTCGTCATCAATCGCATTTCGGAGCTCTGATCTTACAACTGATATAGCGAAATTCGGCTCGAAATAAAGCAACGATGGAACTTTTGATGGAAGCTTGATAGCCGCAAATCGCGCGGGAGTCACGAGAGGGCCTCATTTGTGACTGTGCCGGCCCCTTTGATCTGTTACAATATTTACCTTCTGACCACGCCCATGCGTAGGGCGCAACTAAGTATCAAAACTATTACCTTGACGATTGTCTTCAATCTTGGTTAAGATTTTAATCAAATTAACACATTAAAACAAACAAACAGTGTTTAGACATTTATACATATATATTTTATATATACATACATATACATAAGATCACGGCTGTATCCCATAAGGGGTAGTCAGAGACTGGGCACTAACTGCAAAAGCAGATGATTGCCACAATCCACGTTTCACCAAAACAATATAATGCACTTGGTGTGATAGGTGGTGAGCCCATCGCCACCATGTGCTGTTGGGTGCACAGTGCAGTTTAATTCCTTACTCGCCTTTTACGAGATCCATTGGATGAGATGGAGTGGTAGTATTCTTTAAACGAGCCGCCGCCACCAGACGGCAATTTTATATATAATATAGAGATATAATTTATCTTACGAAATTATAATTAGCTTTGTTGGAAATCATTTATTTATTTTACAAATTAGGAGATAACTAAATTATAGAATTATTCATAATAATTTTAGTAATATCTTTATTTTTATAGCACACTCCTTTGGCCTTTCGAGTAAGTAAATAAAAATATAAACGACCTTTTTTAACCGACTTCGGAAAAGGAGAAGGTTCTTAAATGTTATTCTTATATAAAGATATCTTAAAGATAAGCGAATATTATACATTTAATAAAACTAATTGTACGGATTTTAATAGCGTTAATTTTTAACTATTTATAACCCGACGTTTCGAGCGCTTTACATCCCCTATGGTCACGGAGGGACTGAGGTGACAAACGTCCTAAAGTTAATGTTAACCCGTGGTACCTTCAGCGTTTAATTATTATTTTTGGTCCGATCTACGCAGAGTGAGCTTACGGTGTCTTTGAAGTCTGCAATGCTTGGTTTTTGATTTAAATTTTATTAATTATAGAATCTTGAAGCCGGTGGTAGTTCGCAACCATCTCCTCTATTAAAATTAGGATGTTTTTAAACGGATAGTGAATAAAATCCTGTAAAATTAGTTCTACGAGTATTAAAGGTTCTGAACGTCGTCTGTACATATTTTTTATTTATGGGCATAACTTCTTTGTTTATGAATCGATTTTAATGGTCCTTTTTTATCGGGATGGGAAAGGTACTAGAAAAGCTACTACATTGTACTTAGTACATTGTGCGGGTCCGATATAATTTTGGTAAAGTTCTGACGATGGAATTCATGTGCACAAATCATGATTTTAAAGCTACGGTGAAGTCCGGTTTTTTATTAAATAATTATTATTTTATACTAAACATCTGGCTTGTTTTAACAACTCCACTTCTAAGAGCGTTTTATTTTATGTTAATTAAGAATCATCATCATCGAACATCATCAATTCAGCCTATCATTAGTCCACTACTGAACATATAATGATCCACTAAAGTTCGTAGCTTCATAGTTGCAGGATGGGTTTGCCATCGCAGTTTATTTATTCAGATGTTCCAGCTGTCGCCCATTTTCCGGATTTAATTTTCCCTCTGGCGACTTTTACGTCACCAACGGGATGAGATGGGGTGGCAGATTCTTCATAAGCCGCCACCACCACTCTTCAGGAATTTACTAAAGAAATAGATTCAAATAAGTTAACTGGACTCCCATAACAACAATTAAATTTGATAACATCTGTTTGCTCTGCAATCATCGCCCGTCCTAATTAATATAATGTTTGGACAAAAACAATCTAAATTAAAATACACGTGCAATTTAAATTTACACTCTTTCGGCCTTGCTTTAAAGTTTACATTATCGACATGTTTAATTGCAACACGTTCCAACCTGACACATTCAGCTGAAGCGTCACCATGGGGGAAATTTAATCGAATTCGCGCTTCCCTTATCAACCCCTATAAACCCTATCGACGTATGATTATCGCTGTGTACGGTCCGCACAAACAACGGAAATAGCACCGCATGGGACGGCACACGTCATTAGCCTGGCATAATTGGTGTCGCTGTAAACAAAGTTTGCTGGAATCGTTCTTTGTTCAGTTACATTGGGAATAATAGAATGGCCGCTATCGATTTCTCCGAACTGGTGATTGTCTTTAAAATCGACGGTCGCATGTTTGATGTGCAAATGCATTATGATTTATGATCGATAGTGTAAAGAACTACTCGTTTTTTCGTTCGATTCGATTAGCGTTTGATTTTTTTTTAGTACAGTATCGGAAGTTAATCTCTTCATATACGAATTGAAAATAATTAGTTTTTAGTAGTAGTCGGTTTTTTTGACACTTTATCTGGAAAGTACAATTTGCCAGTAACTGATGTAACTACTCGTAATACTATACCAACTGCGCTAGTTCGTTTTAGTCATCTATCCGTTTATTTATTTATTTATTGCATGTTTTGTCTTGCAATACAGTTATCTTAACATGTAATTACATTAACGTAAGAATAGAATAGAATAGAATATTTTTTTATTCAATATAGATCATTTACGTAATACCCTTTGAACGTCATTTTTTTTAAACTACTCTGGTTCGCAAAGAAATGCCTCTGTCCTGGGAAGAACCAGTAAGAAACCCAGCGGGATTTTTTTTTTCAGTCATTTTAAATATACAATTACAGCAGTTTTGTAAGATGTAGAAGTAGCTTGGCAGCGATCACCTCATTCCCAGGGGTTATCATCATCCATGTATTCCTTAATATTATAATAACCCTTCTTAAAAAGTCTTTGTTTAACAAATAGTTTGAACTTTTTTATTGAAAGACATTGTGCACTTTCTGGGATTTTGTTGTAAAAACATATATATTGTCCCATGAAAGAGTTACTGACTCTGTGAAGTCGGGTAACTGGCATAATTAATTTGTGCTTGTTCCTGGTATTCACATTATGAACATCACTTTTTTTATTAAAGTGATTAATATTCTTATGTACATACATATACATATTGAGAGGCCATGGTTAAGATATTAATTTCTTTAAATTTATCTCTAAGAGACACTCTAGAGCCAAGATTATAAATAGATCTTATGGCCCTCTTTTGCAAAACAAAAATCACCTCTACGTCAGTCGCATTTACTCATAGCAAATTACCATAAGACTTTATGCTGTGAAAATAACTAAAATAAACTAATCGAGCAGTTTCAACATTAGTCAAGTTTCTGATTCTTTTCACAGCATAAGCTGCAGAGCTGAGTCCACTTGCTAGATATATGGGGGCCCCATTGAAGTTTCGCGTCTAGAGTTATTCCAAGAAATACAGTGGCCCATCTATACATCCACAAGGCTCAAATTCTTCCCCATTTACGAGTACATTTACATCCATTCGTTTAACATTTGGTGTTGTAAATTTTATACATTAATAAGGAAAGCGTTTATTGGTGTGTTCAGATAAACACCTATCCTCGACAATCGTACTCCTCGAATCCTACTACCAGTCAATGTATGTAATGATGTACGGAAACAGAATAAATCTTCTTACTTTTGAATGAATATTTATTAAAACTAATTAATACGTTTAAATCCCAAATACGTAGAATACTTTGTTTTAACCTCTAACTGTATACAAATAAAACCTAGATCTTCTACTATACTATATTTAGTTTTTGTTAAAGATGGGAATAACTCCTAGGTAAAACGTTTTTAATTCTTAGTCCCAGAGTGGTACAGTTAATTTCATCATCGTCATCATTTGTAGTACACTACTGTATATCGCCCTCGCGACGGGCAATCAATTAAACAAGTCACAGAGCGTTCAGAATCGATTCTTGCGAACTGCCACCGGAGCCGGTTGGTATCAATGCAACGTAGATCTCCACAGCGACTGTGAAATGCCCTTAATCTCTGAACACTTCAGAGAATTATCACGGCGGTTTTTCGAAGAAGCTGCGGTTAATTCAAACCCGCTGGTGCTTAAAGCAGCAAATTACCGACCAAACAGGAACGCGACCGAACGCAAACGTCGCCCGCGAAACGTGCTAGACGACACGGACGCCTCAGCTCTTCCTGACCATGATACGGTCAGTCACAACCCAGGCCACTCTGTACACACAGTCAATAGGTTTAATATAACGCGCGACCGCCTTAGATAGCGGCGCGCAATAGTCAATAATCACACCGCGTACACACGATTCACCCGTGTTCCAGGGCGGATCTCACCGCCCAGAGTTACCGACACACAAGTTGACAGTCCGAATGGAGGCCCGCAGCCTCCCTCGGACGGTCATTAGACGACTTAAAACATTTAAGATATTCGAAATCGCGAAAGCACGCAGCGAACGCGACACAGTCCGAATTTCGAGGTTTTTATAGGAGTTTATTTATTTATTTATGTTTGGGTCAAACCAAACCTGGCACGGGCCAGGGGCCCCATGGCCCGTGAGTACAGTATCCGATGAAGCTGTAAAATCCAAAAAGGCTAACAGCAATTACATCACCGAAATTATATATACTACTGTTATTGTGTGCTCTGTAGAATGAAAGGCACACAAAAGAATTTCTTTAAATTCCCACCAGTAGACTTGGGTATGTCATGCTTGCTAATTGGCAAAGTAATGTAATTTTGATAAAGATAAAAAAAAATATCGAAACAGAGGACATCTACGGGGTTTCTTTCGCCGGTTTCTTCTCCGTCAGAGGAACCTCATTACAAAACGGTGGTAGATTGTGAAAAAGTGACATTTGACCAACGAAATTTATATTTCTTACGTTGAAGAATAAATAATTTTCATTTATTTTCATTTCATTTACCTCTTCTAATTTGGAAGAAGTTGTGATTTGACGATTTTAGTCTAAATAAGCAAAAAGGACACATCTTTGATATTTGTTGAATCATGACCACGTTCATTTTATGAAAGTTATTTATAAGAAACGGAGGCAGCTAAAGAAATCGATGATATTTAAAATCTAAAAGCAAAACGACTGTTACATTTAAGTAAAAGCTTAACAGAGCTGTCGCGGCGTAAAATAGTCTATCGCCGCATTTCGCCCCATGGGTGTTATAAGTGCCAATTAAGGGTAAAGAGGTCTAGAATGGGCTGAATTGAAGTTAGAGTCAACGTTGTTAAATTTAAACTGCAAAAGTAAAATACATTTGGCTCGGCTTCAATTCTTCGCGTTTCATTGAAATTCTTTTCAGAGTTTTGTAATGAAAAATTACATTTAACTTTCCTGCTCGTTTGCGCGAGGCGTAAGCATTAATCTAAGTAGGCCGAAACTGAATTTTTTAAAGGGGATTAACAGAGCTCAGCTTGATCCGTTAAGTTAATTGTAGTATATTTTAATTTTATCTCAACTAGATAGTCTTCAGTCCAGCTTCATGCGATGCTGTAACGTTGGCCTAGATATTATGAGGTTACTTTTACAAAGTAGGACTCGGAGCGTGTTGTATTGATATTTATAATATACTCAATGAACCGTTAATGGAAATATATACAATATATATATGGATGGTGGTAGGATTATTATGCAGGAATCCGTTGAGGTGTGTACCACCCCAGGGCCAGTTATTCCGCCGTGAAGCAGTGGTGTGCAAACATTACTGTGTTTCGGTTTGAAGGGCACTGAGAGCTAGCGCATTGGGCATTTGAGACTTAAGAACTTATGTTTCAGGGTGATAGGCACAGTGTGGGGTCATAATTTTTCTGGGTGACACAGCATTTGTTACGTGCAGACGTTGAACTTACCTTCAGGTGAACGTTTTGCTCGTTTCATCACTTTATCCAATAAAAAAATACATTACAAATATAAAAGTTTCAGCCTATAAATGTCCCACTACTGAGCACAGGCCTCCTCTCATTTCTGAGAGGGTTTTGGAGCTAGGAAGAATCCGCCACGCTGCTCCAATGCGGGTTGGCGGACTTCACATGTCTTCGAAATATTTTTTATTCCTCAGACATGCAGGTTTCCTCACAATGTTTTCCTTCACCGCCGAGCACGTGGTAAATCAGCACTTAAAATTGCAATTAACAATCTTAGTGGTGCCGGCACCGGGAATCGAACCCAGGTCACTCGCGTACTATGAAATTTAAAGCGAGCGCCTAGCCCCTTAGCTACCACGGCTCACCTTACAAATATAAAACGTTAATAATCTATAATAAAGTACCGTTAGAAAAAACTGAACAACTTTATTTAAGATGAAATGGCTTAATAGAGAAAAACTTAATACTGGGCCGATAACCAATCAAATACAAATAAATAAAATTAAAGTGTCTGTTTGTAATAACAAAATAACAGCTTTTTACTCAATACTTATGAAAGTATTATATGGTACTTATAAGAAAAATATAATTTTCAAAAATGTTGACTGTATGTCTGTCTTTTTGTTCCGGCTAATCTCCGAAAAGGCTGGACCGATTTTGACTGGATTATCAATTCATTCTTATTTTAACTCGGGCTACTTTAATTTTAGAAAAATAATATGGGTTCCTTGCAAAAAAATTAAAACCCTCAAAATCTGATTCAAATATAGAAGTATAGATATGTATACCATCGATCGGGGTCGGCTTTTATACGATTATAGTTAATAGAATCAGGCCTTACATTGCGAAAATCCATTATAGTAAAGGAGAGAACGTTAATTTGCTAAGATCCGCATGCAAAATGGTGTGTATTACCTAGTTTTGAAGAGCACCGCACGCCTCCCTCAACAGCGTGCACAAGAAAACCAATACCGCCACCGGGAGCCGCCACCAGATACCCTCCACCACTACAACACTACCACTAGGCAGTACACACCACTGATGTCGAGAACACGACACGTGTTTCACCTCAAAACGAGGCATAATCAAGTGATATTTCTCTCCTTTACTAGCACTTAGCAGTTAAGAAAGTAAAAGTATCACTCTACCTCCACAATTTTTTAACACGTTATTTAAAAAGATATTGTGAAAAATTAACGAGAATAAACACTAAAATTTTAACACTATATGAAACATTCCTTGAAATACGAAACACAGCGCAATGGGTCACGGCAGATTTTTCACACGTCTACGTCTTGTTAAATCGGTGAATTAGGAGAGAACGAAATTTTCCAGTTGCACGTGCTGAATCAATTGTTCTACTCGTATATTTTGGAGAGCTTTTTCGAAACGAATCTGCAATGAACTAGACATTTTCTCCAGTGTCTTTTTTATAGAAGAGGGGGCAAACGAGCAAGCGGCTCACCTGATGTTAAGTGATCGCCACCGCCTATTAACATCCGCAACACCAGGAGAGTCGCGGGTGCGTTGCCGACCTTTGAGAAAGGAATAGGGCTCTTTTCTTTAACGCCCATAATGTCATATATATCACACACATCGTGTGTTGATTACTGTATATTTTTTTAGTCATCAAATCAAAAAATCGTAAAATTGTTTCGTTTAAATTTTTGATATCGTTTTTATTAGTTTTCTAATAAGACCCTTAAAATTAATTTTATTTTCCACTATAATCTTTTCTTTACTTTACGATTAAAATATTGGTCGTGCTCAATTAATTTTTTTCAAAGCATTTAATAAAAAGGTTTTTTACATGAAAGAACAAGAAATATTACACTAAATTTATCGATTTGGAAAGAAATTGAGAGGTAATATTATTAGAAATTTATTTTTAAAGTTAGAATTGAAGTAACTTTAAATTTAATTTTAAGTTAGAATTTTAAGAACTTATTCACTTTCATTGCATTAGCTTTATTTTGGCGTATGAAGCTCATTCATTGGTTAATGGGATCAAATGGAACCGATCACGAAACCGACCAGAGTAACACAGTAGCCCCCCAGTTATGTGTCATGCAATGGGGTGATGACTATGAGGATGATGATTATGATGACTTAAAAAAATGTTTTGTCCGTATTCGGTAAACACTTCAACATTACTAATCCAATAATGCGTAGGGTTCCTCACGATACAATATAAAGCAGTGTAGTATCAACTAAATGTAGGTCACGACCTTAGCGAAGTATTTCGCAAAGAAATGTTCTTTAAAGTGAACTATGACGTACGTTCGGTTGGTGTGAGTTTTGTTGTTAAATTGATAGTTGCAGTTGATGAGAACTTTCTTGAAGTTCTTATATGTTTTAAAAGACGAGTACATTTCCTATCGAGCGTCTATTACGTATACATGTATGTATGTATATGTAATATAGACGCTTGAGAAAGAGTTATGCCTTTTTCCCATATAAAGGGTTAGCAGAGGCAAGGTTTTTGTTTTTACTCACGTAGACCACTTTACGCCCTCGCGGGCAACGAGACTACAATTTACGAAATTATAGTATAAATGGTACTATAATTAACGAAAGTAAATTATTTATTTTTATGGGATATATAGTTACATACATACATACATACATACATACATAAGATCACGATTGTATCCCATACGGGGTAGTCAGAGACTGGGCACTCACTGCAAAAACAGATGACTGCCACAATCCACGTTTCACCAAAACAATATAATGCACTTGGTGTGGTAGGTAGTGAGCTTATCGCCACCATGCGCTGTTGGATGCACAGTGCAGTTTAATTCCTTACTCGCCTTTTACGAGATCCATTGGATGAGATGGAGTGGTAGTATTCTTTTAACGAGCCGCCACCACACGGCTATATAGTTACAAGACGAACAAATCGTTCACCTGATGGTAAATGCATCGTCATGCCTATAACAAATGCTGTGTCACCAGGAACTTTTCTGTATGTAATCACACTGTGCTTGTCATCCTCGGACATCAGTTCTGAAGTTTCGTATGCTCAGTAATTACATTAGCTATCAGTGCCCCTCAGACCGAAACACAGTATTTTTTTTTAAAAAACGATTGCCCGACAGTGATGTGATGCCATATTACCTACCTTAGAGAGATTCCTGCATAGACATCCTACCACCAGTAAAGAACTAGTAAAGTGAAAAACACTTAAGAACCACGTGTATAAATATATTATTAACGATGGGACCGTTTAAAATTACATAATAAAAAGTCGTTTATTTACATTAGTGTTGTTTATGTACCTAATGTACTAAAACAACACTAATACTCGTAAATAAACTAATAAAATAAACGATTAATAAACGACTTTTTGTTCTGTTCAATTGGCTGATAAGTAGTTGGAAGATAATTGAGTAAACGTATGTCAAGAAAATAATTTAAGTTGTAGAATTTTGACAACCGCATGGCTTAGTGGTGAGCGTACCTTCGCCGCGGGTCCTGGAATTCGAATCCCAACATTTGTGCAGAACACAAATTGTTGGTTTTCGGGTCTGGTTGCGTTGTGCATGTGAAATGTATGTCTGTAAAACTCACCCGATACGATACGATACAAGGAGAATTCCAGAAACTTATAATATAAGAAAAATATAGAACGAAATACATTTTATTTATTATAGACGTTTAAAAGATTAAAAGTTGTAATCGTCGACGGAGGAATTCTATAATGTGTTTATTTCTACACGCTACGTAATTTCGTGCCCCGTATACTTAAATGGGGGGAAAGTAATAAATAATTTTCACGTGTAACCCAACAATTTCCCCTATTGACCGCGTACGCCGCAAGCTGACCGCATTTGATCCGTACAGTGTCCGCGGTGAACCATATTGTATATGCAAGGGTTGATTTATGACTACGGTGTGGAAATCACATCGAGTTCAAGGATTTTACAAAGTACAATGAATCACTTAAGTGTAAACATATAGCCGTGGGTTTTTGGTTTGAAAATTGACCAACATTTGGCCAGAATTTTACCCGATGTAATAAAGATCCGAGACTAACCAATGGCTGGAGGAAATACGGGGGTTTGAGAGAGACTTATGAAATATAAAAAGCTTCATATAAATATAAAAACAAACGTATTTAACATCTGCATACTACCTGTCCTTATGTACGGCAGCCAAACATGGGTTTTAAAACAGAAAATGACAAGCAAAATGGAAAGGAGTATGCTCAATGTGAAGAAATCAGACAGATTGAAAAACCTTGTCATCAGAAACAAGACTAAAATCATAGACATAACATCTAAAATCAGAAGGCTCAAATGGCGATGGGCAGGGCACATGATAAGAGGAAAAGACAAATGGAATAAAATTGTGACACGGTGATACCCTAGAGAAGGTTAAAGGAAAAGAGGTAGACCACAGAAAAGGTGGGATGACGACATAAGACAAGTGGCGGGAGTGACGTGGAACAGAGTGGATCAAGAAAGACACGAATGGAAAAGTTTGGAGGAGGCCATAGAAACAAATACTAGACTAGTATTTTGTTCTTGCTTGTAATATTGTACCTTGTAGTAATATTTAAAATGTAATAGAATAATAAGTTGATCTGAATAAAAGGCTATATTATTATTAATAACGATCCAATATTATATTATAAAATTTCCAAGACGTCAATTCTTTGTTGGATCGCATCGAGGCTTTGACAACAAGTGAACCATTCGTAAATAACTACTATGTAAATCTTGAATGTTATCATCATTATATCAGGTAAAATTCTTGTCATTATATCATCATCATCATTTCAGCCTATCAATAGTCCACTGCTGAACATAGGCCTCGCTCATAGATTTCCACATGTTTGTAGCTTTTTTTTTTTGGGGTTTTGACATAGTTGCCACGTTTGGCAGGCTGGATGACTTTCATTTTCATTTCATCTGGTTTTCATTTTCCCTCTGTCGACTTTTACGCCATCCACGGGATGAGATGGGGTGGTATATTTTTTTTATTGGATAAAGTGATGAAACGAGCAAAACGTTCACCTGATGGTAAGTGCAACGTCAGCCCATAACAAATGCTGAGTCACCCAGAAAATTTTGGAGTGACACCACTTTTTATAATTTAAATATATTTAAAAAAATCTCGGGTAGGCGTACCTTGGCGTCCAAATCACATGTTACGCAGTTTCTAAGCTGATTGACTATTAATCAAATTTTATGTCTTTTCTACACGAAACCCGGAAATTGGAACATGGAGAGGTGCTTTTCGGCGTCTTAACAACAATGCGTGTAACATTTGAATATCGACTAAAATTCGTCATTCCATATGTTTTTTAATAGAAAAAAGTGATTAACGGTTTCATAAAATTTACACTCATTTTATTGCACTTAATAACCCGTCTTTAATAAAATGGTCAATATAAGACCAAGTGATTACAGTAACTGCGGTAGGAGTGAGTATCACTGCGGTGCCAGTTATTCTGCCCTAAGCATGCCTTACTTTCTTTCTTTGTTTTTTTTTTAAAAAAACGTGGCCCCACATTAGGATCACCTGTGTCTTGGGTTCGTTTTACATTCATATATTCCACATGCACAAACACCCTGAAACGGAACGACTATATTTATTTATTTAATCTTTATTGTAACACCATAATCTAAGGAATGCAATGGGCGGACTTAATGCCTAGATGCATTCCCTGGGAGACTAGAAAACTGATGTCAGGTGCAAATATGTAAAATATGGAGTATGGTGTGAAAATATAAATATCATTACATAATATTTATATAACAATATAAATAATCAACGTATTATACACAAAATTAACAGAAATATATACAAATAATAAATACATATATAAACAAATGACCCGTAATTTCAGCAACCCGTGGCGCAGATATATTGATATATCAGTTCTTAAGTGCCTATTTGTAATGTCGGTACTTAGAAGAATACAAATTAAAAAAAAATGTCTGTCTTTCTGTCTGTTTGTTCCAGCTTATCTCCGAAACAGATGGACCGTCTTTGACGTTTTAGTAACTTAAGATACTATTATTTTAGAAAGAGAAAAAAATGAATCGCACGCTCCGAACCGAACATTACCGAAAAGGGCCGAACTCAGATAGGCGAGCCAAGAGAACCATCCCGTACGGTGCAATCACGTGGTCGGCTTATTATACGCGGGTGAATCCGCGGAGCACGACTATTATTAGTTGCATAAAACTACAAACGAAAAACTGAAGTTAACGGAAGCGAACGTAACGATTTTGATCTGAATACGCATTGCTTCTCTTAGATCTGATATTACGTAAATACTCACTTCATTCACACATTCACTGGTGGTAGGATTCCTATGCGGCAATCCGTCTAGGTAGGTACCACCCCTAGGGCCAGTTATTCTGTCGTGAAGCGGTAGTGTGCGAGCATTACTGTGTTTCGGTTTGAAGGACACTGTGAGCTAGCGTAATCACTGGGCATATGAGACTTATGAACCGATGTCTCAGGGTGACGGGCGCAGTGTGGTGTCACACAGAAATATTCTGGGTGACACAGCATTTGTTGTGGGCAGACGTTGCACTTACCATCAGGTGAACGTTTTGCTCGTTCCGTCACTTTATGAAATAAAAAAAGGGTTATTGTGGACGGTATACGATAAGTTGTACTGGTATAAAATAGAGTCTGAAATAAGTGTTCAGGTAAACTGAGTTTGTGCCTAGTGCGTAATTTTACCATCTGTCTAGTATAACATCCCTCTACAAGATGCAGGAGTATACAAGCTATAGTGTGTATGTGGTCTCTCATATAAAGAGCAAACAAAAAGATCAGGTAAAAACCCGCAATAGCTGATGTGAAGCATCGTCGCTCAAGAAAATCTGCAGTCTGTGATCATGTTCTGGATCATCCCAACCATAACATCAGATTTGTTAAACCACAAATCCTAGCAAAAGAACTAGATGAAGGTACTCCGGGCTAAGTATTACATCAGGACATCTGTCACCTCAGTCCCCCCGTAACCATGGGTGCTGTAAAGCACTCGAAACGACGGGTTATAAATAGTAAAATTAAACGTGATAAAATCCGTAAAATTATTTTCATTTAAACGTAATGAATTGTTTACGCGGAGGTTTCTATATTGACTCATTTTCGGCCTAAGCAATCAGCAAACAACGAACGGTTAGAAGGAGGTTTAAGAGGCTCTCTAACAAATAGGGTGCGTGGGTAGAAATGGTTGATTGCTGTTTAAATTGTATTCAAGTTAATATCTTTTATTGGGTTCTGTTCTGACCACCCGTTACGTCGCGTTCTCCGAGGGGGCGAAAAATGGGCGACGGATATGTTATCTACCTCATCCAATGGGAAAAAGGCTTGATTATATGCATATGTATGTATGTTTCATTCTATGTTATATGTTTTATGCTATAGTACTTGTCGAGACAAATCTAACGAGCCGAAACACGATATAGCCATTTAGGAGTCAACTGCAGACCTGCCAGGCCAGACCTGCTGCTGTCAGGGCCAACTGCAGACCCCCCGTCTGCAGTTGGCCCTGACAGCAGCATCAGCTCCATCTCACCATAATATTGCATTGTCATCAAGTTTATGCACGTATACCAAATTTCAGCCTATTCGGGCAACGAGAATTGGTTTAAAATTCAGTTGCAAAATTACCTAAACAGACATACAAACATTACAAGTTAAATAAGAGCTTGTTTAATTAGTTTCAACGTATAAAAACATTTTGATGTTTTTTTTTCTGTTATTTAAATAACTGCTATGAAGCAAAATACGTACATATGGTCAGGCCTTTTTCTCATATAAGGGGTAGGCAGACGCCACTCACGTAGCCCACTTTTCGCACTAGCGAAACGAGACGTGACGCGTGGCGAACCACGTCGCCGCCGTTTTGGTACGTGTGAAAAAAAATCCGACTCCCTATTGTCTTCCCAAGCGCTGTATAGTGACAGCATTGCATATTATGGTGTTATTCTGCACGAATGAAGATTGTCCGTACAATACCTTAGTCGCCTCTTACGACACCTCGGTAAGAAATAGGTAGGTGATATTCTACTCTGCCGGACATCTTCTTCTTCTGCGTCTTCCATGAAAAAATAAAACATTTGTCATATTTTAAACAATTTTAAATTTAAATTGAAATACACATCTAAAGTGCCACATATGTGCGCTTTGAAATTCGCTTCATCCGCAAATTTATCACTTTGTACGTGGCAAGTCATTACTGAATGTCTATCAAATGGATTGCGTTTCAACGGATCGTACGGATTGACGTTTTTAATTTTATTTATATTACTGAAACAGGAATTCAATAAAACGGGTGCCGGGTTTCCACCGTAAATAAAAAGGATGAAAATGAAAACAATTAAGCCTTTTGTTTTGTGTTTCCATTACATAAAATCACAATTTATTAATGATCCTTAATTTAAATTGAATGCGTTACTAGACGTCAGAACTCGACATAATTTTTTAAGGTTACATAATGAATCTAAAAAATATTTGTTATCTATAAACATTTAAATATATAATATAAAGTTGACAATAAATAATAAGTAATTACTTTTTTGATTGGTTCAGAATCTAAGTACTAATCAATCACTATCGTTTCATTAGAATATAAAAAAGATTTCGAGAGAACTGATATTTCCTATAAGCTCATATATTTCGATCAGTCCTTGACAGCATCAATCAAATAGAGCTTTATGCTCTTAACTGTAGGTACCCAGTCAGTGCCAGATGCGGTAAAAAATGCGTTAGAAGCGACGTGGTTTATTCACGTCATGGCGGCAGCAATAAAAAAGAGGAAAATAATAAAACCGATAGTTTTAGTGCTGTTTTATAGCGAGCTATGACAGGTGAGTCCTAAGAGAGTCACTTTAGTAACATCGCGAGCGGAACGAGTACGAATACAATGAAATGACCTGGTTTTTACATTTATAAATTCAATGAGGGGAAAAATGTATCACTCAGGCAACCCTCTGTGCATAATTCAAAAATTACAGCTTTTATACACCCAAAACACAAGCATGCTCATAGTGGAAGGCTTTGGGTAGTCGAGCAGGTACTCGACTTTGAGTCGTTGAAAATTATTCATGCCTTTAAAAATATTCTCAAGTATATTTATTGTAAATTTTATTCTTCGCGCAGATGTTGCTCTATAGTTTTGTGTATTAGGTTAAAATGAGCCAGCGTCTCTACGTTTTTTAATGGAGGAAGTGACAAGACAAGGAAAACGTTCACCTGATGATACTTATCATTTGTTATTTGGTATTAGATAGTTACACAGCATTTGTTATAGGCAAACGTTGGAAGTGCAACGTTTGCCTATAACAAATGCTGTGTAACAAATGGACCACACCACCACCGGTTCTTAAGTCTTATATGCCAAGCAACTACACTAACTGTCAGTGCTATATAGATCGAAACAGTAATCATGTGCAGGAATCCGTCTGCCAGTAGTATTTGCGCTAATACTTGCGGCAGTATAATATATCCGACGCGGATGAACACTTCTTTATGGAAGTAAGTAACTGGCCGAGCGAATGGTTTACCCGATGGTAAGTATCACGTCCCAGCATCATTATTTTTAATTGGATTTAGTGATTAGAATAGCAAAACGTTAATCTGATTTCATGTACGAGATCTACCCATAACAAGTGCTGTGTCACCCAGAACATTTCTGTGTGTCACCACACTGCAACCGTCACCCTGCGACATCAGTTCTTAAGTCTCATATGTCCAGTGATTACATTAGCTCCCCGTACCGTTCAGATCGAAACACAGTAATGTCTGCACACTACTGCTTCACGGCAGAATAACTGGCCCTTGGGTCATACCTACCTGGATGGATTCCTTCATAGGAATCATATCACCAGTAAAATATATAACTGTGCGATGTTACCCACTTTCCTCGGGAAAATCAGTGTAGAACCACACTGCGTCCGTCACTGTAATAAAATCGTTCTTAAATCGCATATGCCGTGTAATACTGGATTTAGTGCCCTTTAAAATTAAGAACAGTGATTTTTCATCGCCGCCGCTTTTCAGCAGAATAACTTTTCGGATACTTACCTACGGAACTACTACTTTAACTACGGAGAATGCTACTAGCAGAACCAACCTTTTTATTTTAAACGACTGTGGCCATCACTGTAATAATAAAAAACATGGCGTATTAGTTGAGTAATAAGTAAATAAATTTAATCTAGGGAGTTTGTGAAACTAATCTGTAAGTTACTAAGTTTCTACGAACTATAAATTTTTAAAAGGAAAGTGGTGTCTTTATTTTTTTTGAATGAAGAGGAAATTTATTATTTATTTTAAAATTAACAATATTATTTTTTATTTTATAAAAGTGACGGAACGAGCAAAACGTTCACCTGATGGTAAGTGCAACGTCTGCCCATAACAAATGAAAGAAAAAGAAAATTTCTGTGTGAAAGTGTTCAGTGTGAAGAAGAAAGAAAATTTCTGTGTGACACAGCATTTGTTATGGTGTCCACACTGTGTCCATCACCCTGAGACATAAGTTCTTCAGTCTCATATGCCCAGTGATTACACTAGCTCTCAGTGCCCTTCAAACCAAAACACGGTAATGTTTGCACACTACAGCTTCACGGCAGAATAACTGGCCCTGGGGTGGTACCTACCTAGACGAATTCTTGCAGAGGAATCCTACCACCAGTAAAACAACAAAGTAGCATTATATTTTATCATTTGTTTAAATAATAATCTGGTGGTAGGATTTCTAAACAGCAATCCAACTAAGCATGGCAGGGCCAAACTATACATGTAATATTCAAGAACGAAGAAAAAGAAGTGGTATCAGACAGAATAGTTCTGGGGGACACAGTTACACTTACACGTTACACTTACCAGCTGAACATTTTGCTCGTATCATTACTTTTTTTGTTGGATTGAGTGACGAAACGCGCCAAAATTTGACCTGATGGTAAGTGCAAAGTTTGCCCATAACAAATGCTGTTTCACCCAGAACATTTCTGTGTGACACCATACTGCGCCCGTCACCCTGAGATATCAGTTCTTAAGCTTCATATGCCCAGTGATTACACTAGCTCACAGTGCCCTTCATACCAAAACACAGTTATGTTTGCAAACTACTGATTCACGGCATAATAACTGTACCTGGGGTGGTACCTACCTATACGGATTCTTGCATAGGAATCCTACCACCAGAAAAACTTTCTGCTAAAAAACAATACCTTTCCTTTCCGCTTCAGAATCGGTTATGATATTACTTCTGAACTGAATAGGTTTTCACTACACTATACCTATGAAAATAAACACTTAAGCAGGCCGTTTCATGTACCCGAAATTCTTTTTCGATTGAACTACATCAAGAACTAGACTTGTCTCTTTAAGTCTTTGTCTCTAGGTTCCGAGCGCGGTGCGGTTCCTCGCAGAAATGTTCTGAGTGACGGTACATTTGTTAAAGGCGGACGATATGCTCGTGTTGTCACTTTCGTTCATAAAAAAGTGTTCGCTTTGTGTCAGCTGTCTGAAAAGCTTAAATTATTAGAAGGATATATGTATAAGTTATACGACCAATATTATATTGATGTTTCATAACATGGTCATCCTGCGCATGACATCCGGCTTCGTGGGAAATGGATCGATGCAGGTGGCTCAGGGTTGTGTCTGCGGCAGTCTATGGGGAGGCATATGTTCAGCAGAGGACTTGCGATGGGCCGCAATGATAACAATAATATTTCTTTATTTCTCACCACAAATGCAATGGAAAACACAGCTAAAACAACAACAATTAACAGCTAAAAAAATATAAAACGACAAGTATGTATGGGAGGGAACATGAGTGTACGCGAATGAGTGACGCTGGAGTGTGTGCATGTAAGTGTTAATGTTTATTTAAGAGATTATGCGAAGTAGTTATTTGGTTACTGTGTACGAAAGAGCCTTAAGATATTGCGCAAATTTACTTTTACAAGACTGTTACCTTTATAAATGTTAAATTGTGTACTTATATAAAAACGGTCCTAAAATTATAACAAATCTCCTCACGGAGGATGTGTTGCAAGTCACTAACCTAGCTACGAGATGATTGCGGCGGCAACCATCAGAAGATACTTCTGTAATTTTATGCTGTCTCAATATAATATCATCATCATCATCATTTCAGCCTATCATAGTCCACTGCTGAACATAGGCCTCCCCCAAAGATTGCCACAAAAGTTTGAAGCTCTCATTTTGAGGGGATATTGCCATAGTTGCCACGCTTGGCAGGCGGGTTGGCAACCGCAGTTTATTTATTCAGATGTTGCTTCAGGAAGATGCTGCTGCCCATCTCCTGTTTCTTATTTTCCCTCTGTCGACTTTTACGACACCCGCGGGATGAGATGGGGTGGTAGATTCTCTTAAGCAGCTACCACACGGGCACAATATAATATGAAACAAATATTTGGCGATTCTACGTAGGTCTGAAGTCAGGTACAAGAAGGGCTTAAAATGAGCGCACAATGATGATGATGTTATTTTTGAAAATATGATTTATTTTCTTTCGACTAAAATCCCGCCCATTCGTCCGCTTATTACTGTCACTATGTACTCAATACAGAATTTAAGTTCTGTATAGAAGTAAGTTTTACATTTCCTTAGAACTCGAGCAATAAAATGTTGCGTAAAGGCTCTTTATTTGCATGCGCGCGTTACAGTGTCGCGATATATAAAACCTTTAGTACTTGAGAAAACATGTTATGTTATTTCGCCAACTGCGGCGTTTTATGACAATTCGAGGCATTTTTCCTCTTATTTTATTTAGATTTTTATTATTTATGTTACGAGTTTACAACTATTATCGTCTTAAGGAGTGATGGAGCTTAAATTGCACAGCCATTTCTGTTTATACTATTTAGTTATGATCGTATACTTGAATTGGCTGTGTGCTTAAGAGAATATACCACCCCATCACATCCCGTGGGTTTCGTAAAAGTCGACAATCTCAAACATTTTAAAGGGAAGTGGACGACCCGACACACGACGCCGCCGCAAGCAGTGACATTAAAGCGAACAGGACATACTCAAGTTTACCAAACAAAATTAACATCATTAAGATTATTTTCCTTTATAGCTAAGCTCCTGCATAAGAAACCGACCCCTATAAAAATATAGAATATACCTATAGAAATCCTATAGAAATACTTCCCATTTTGAGTCGGATTTTGGGGTTTTAATTTTTTTGCGCGGATCCCTTACTATTTTTCTGAAATTAAAGTAGCCCAACTTACCGCTATAATATCAGCTATCTGTCTGTGAAAGTCCCATCAAAGCAGTCCCAACTAATTAGCCGTTTCGGAGATTAGCCGGAAAGCGGAAAAAAAATTGATGAAAGTGTAACAAATAGCGACAAACGCAGCAGGGTAACTTATCAATCGATGGAATGATGACCCGCACGGTTGTGTTTTGTGGCAACCCTTGTCCCTAAATGGAAGGCGGCAGTTCAGCAGTGAAATTGTGATAGGGTTGAAATGATGACACCAGTATTTCGAGGGTACAGAGATTCATCAATAGGCTCTAGATAGATTCATTTATGTGCTACAGCTGGCAACCGGCAGCCCGTGTTACAGTGGCCTAATTAATAACATAATGAACGTTTCGTTAATTTAGTTTCCAATGTTTACCTACAGCACACATTTAGTAATAAGGCATTAATTATCAGTTATTCAGTAATTACGCAAGTTAAGTGTTTATTTATTCCCTGGAGTATTGAAATTACAGGTCAATTAATATTTAGGTTTAAATAGAACAAAATTAAGGCATTTTGTTTTAAATTTGTGTGGTAATTGAGAGATTAACTACTTTATTAACTGTTGTAGATTTTCAACACAATTGAAAGAAAGAAAAAGCATTTATTAGCACCGCGCATAAAACAACACACTTATACACAAAATAATTAGATACTATTTAAAGAAAATACAAACAATAAAAAAATCAATCGGAAACAATAAAAAAAATAAGTACAAGAAATTAAAAGAACAAGAAATTAATACAAAAGCAGAGATATTCAATGTGCGTGCGTGTCTTACGGCTGAACCAATAGGTCTAATAGTCTATATCACTTGATAATGCCGATTTTAGTGGTGCATATTGCCTAGTGGTAGTGTTGAAGTGATGGAGGGTATCTGGTGGCGGTTCCCAGTTGCAGTGTTAGTTGGCTTGTGTACTCGATTGTATGCTCTTCAAATATTGTTTGTAGGATTTCTATGCAGGAATCCGTCTACCACAAGAGGGCCAGTTGATCCGACGTGAAGCAGTAGTGTGCAAACATTACTGTGTTTCGGTTTTATGGACACAGTGAGCTAGTGTAATCACTGGGCTTATGAGACTTAAAAACTAATGTCTCAGGGTAACGGGAACAGTGTGGTGTCACACAGTAATATTCTGGGTGACACAGCACTTTTTATAGGCAGACGTTGCACTTATCATCGGGTGAACGTTTTGCTCGTATCGTAAATTTATCCAATAAAAAAAAGTTTTTATATTACACACCATTTTATATTTTGCATTTTGTATTTTGCATCTTAGCAAGTTAACTTTCTTTCCCTACATACATACATACATACATAAGATCACGACTGTATCCCATACGGGGTAGTCAGAGACTGGGCACTCACTGCAAAAACAGATGACTGCCACAATCCACGTTTCACCGAAACAATATAATGCACTTGGTGTGATAGGTGGTGAGCCCATCGCCACCAGGCGCTGTTTGGTGCACAGCGCAGTTTAATTCCTTACTCGCCTTTTACGAGATCCATTGGATGAGATGGAGTGGTAGTATTCTTTTAACGAGCCGCCACCACACGGCTTTGCCTAATATAATGGAATTCCGCGAAAAAACTTTCGAAGCTATAATACCGTAATGGTTTAAAAACTCACACTTTATCTAACTGTGAGACGTCAGTGAAGTTAGTGACGCTTTCATCATTTTTAGTCTGAATTTAAGAAGAAAATCCACGCTAATATAATATTATAAATGCAAAAGTAACTCTCCTTTTCCCTTAGTCTGTTTGTTTATAGATCTTAAAAAGTTATCAAGAAGACATTATTAGATAAAGCGTAATATAAAATAGATCAATAAATAGAGGACAAAGATGTGTGGAAATAACTCTATAAATGACATTATGTAATATGGAATTGAAAAAAGAAAGACCCCAGAGTTTCTTACCGAATCTTCTCTGAGAAGGTCATTTTTAACCAGTGTAAATTTTGACGTTCATAAGAGCTTTAAACAAGCCTAAATTGAATAAAGAAATTATGACTTTGACTTTACTTATCCCGGCTGAACCAATAAACCGATCGTGATGAAATTCACAGACAGAGATAGCATCTTGAAGACGGACATAGTATATTTTTTGTCCCGGAAAACCAAAGAGTTCGCACGGAATATTTAAAAACCTAAATCCACGCGGACGGCGTCGCGGACATTAGCTAGTCATTTTATAAGTCATCACCGCGATTAGTATGTATAATCCTTATAATCCGATGCTGGAGAATTTGACATAATCATAATTATTGGCTGCTCTGTACTGGTGTTTGTTTTTCAGTCAGACATTTCTCGACATATTCTGCAATGTGCCAATGTCATCTTAGCAAGTTAACCATAGAAGGTATCCATAGATCCATCCAGGTATCCATAGAATTTTGAAGGCCTTGTTCATTGTACAAAGAGATAAGGCGCGCAAATCATTCACCTGATAGTAAGTGCAACAACTGCCCATAACAAATGCTGTGTCACCCAGAAAATTTCCGTGTGGCGCCACACTGCGCTCGTCACCTTGAGACATCACTTCTTATTTCTCATATCCCCAGTAATGATAAAATATGAAAAAATAGATATCAAAGCCTATCTGACCGAAACACACTAACATTTGCACACTACTGCTTGACGGAAGAATTACTGACACTGCGGTGGTACTTACCTAGACAGATTCCTGCATAGCAACTCTTTCAACACTAGCCACCTTTGACTTACTCGACTTTCACAACATTCACAGGAAAAGATGAAGTCGGATATTTTGTTTGACCACCACCTAAAAAGTATTTTTTTTTAATGAGGTACTATTTCGTTTAATGGGAATCCTGTACCAGTAGTGGGACATTTATAGGTTGTAATCTAATATTTTAACGGCCCTTTAAAAATGAGTGAAGGCCTATTACGGGACGTTTATAAGCGTTCACAATTTTAGTGAATTCCAAAAAGCGTGAATGCTGAAGAGGAATTGACAGATACGCGCTACTGTCAAACCAACACAAGAAAACGGAAATATGCCAATAAAAAGGGATTCACTTCTCCTTCAGCAGTGTATAAATTGGATAAAGATATTTGGAATCAGTCTAGGAGAAAGGCCGCGATGTGAGGGAATTTACTTTGAACGGGTTGAATGAAGCCAAAATTTTAAGAATGCGTCACATTCTTGAGCAGAGAATTTACGGGATACTTTTGGGACTCAGAAAAACAGATGTAGTGAGTTCGCAGATTCCGCGGATTCAATCACTTACTTCCGTGCCTATTGCGATGTAGATCATGAATTATAGAAAATCAAACACAATGCTCGTAATAAATGCAATCTCCGTACATCAATAAGAGTATTAGCATACATTTAATACTTAATTTTTGTAATATTACTGCACCTTACTGGTGGTAGGACTCGTATGCAGGAATCCGTTAAGGTTGGTGCAAACCCAGGCCAGTTTTTTGGCCGTGAATCACTAGTGCAAATACTACTGTGTTTTGGTAATCACTGGGCATATAAGACTTAAGAACTGATGTATCGGGGTGACGGGCGCAGTGCGGTGCCCACATAGAAATGTGACATAGCATTTGTTATTGGCAGATGTTGAACTTACCATCTGGTAAACGTTTTTCTCCTCTCGTCACTTTATCCTACAAATTTTTATTTACACTTTCCCTTCACCGCCAATCACGTGGTAAAAAAGCTAAAATTCTACGAACGATTGAAGTAATGTCGACATCGTGGATCAAAGCAATGTTTCTCTCGTACTACGAATTTTCAGCGCTCGGACTTCTGAGCTACCCCTTGCGAGTGGAAGCTAGTCGACTAGACACTAGACAGGAAATCACGATGTTACAGAAGAGTTTAAAGTTCAGCATAATGATTATGCGCTTTGTATAAAATGCGACCTAAGACAGGGACTCACACTACAGGCAGCCGACTACTTTTTTCAGGTATGTTTGGGTTTTAAAAGTAGCGCTGTCTCGAACCCTAACATACGAGTAGTTATGCTCACTATCTCCACCACAAAAGAAATATATTTTGTGACTATGATCTCAATCGATCAAGTCGTTTAGAAGTTACAATATCATTCACAGGCAACAATTATAATTAAGATTAACATATAGTATGTTTAAAGGAACTAACACTATTATAAATAACTATACATTTCAGTCAGTGGTTGAAATTCGACCGTACTTCATATGAAAAATTATTTTGTAAGTTATTTTTTCGGGTAATTATTTGTTAGCAACATTTAACATTGGGAGTATGAATGTAAACAAACGCCAGACTATTTTGTGATTGGCATTGTCAGTATGAACGTAACGTTGTATGATATAAATTTTAGATTACCTGTTTCTTCTGCCTACAATATGCTATATAATCCTCCGTACCTGCAATATGCTTAAATACGGGTATTAAGTACCGTGTGGAGGCGGATTAAGAGAATCTATCACCCCATCTCATATGGGTGTCGTAAAAGTCGACAGAGGGAAAATGAAAACCAGGAGATGGACAACATCATCATCCTGGAAGATTTGAATAAATAAACTGCGGCTGCCAACCCGCCCGCCAACCGTGGCCACTATGGGCAAAATTTCCCCAATAAGCATTAAGTGCATCCTTGTATAAGCTGAATACAACTAAGGACAAATAAATAAATACACTCGTTGCGAAAACTAAATTTGTTGAACTTTCTATTGAATTACGAATATCTCTGACGTGAATCGGCCAACCAATAAAACAAAAGAAACGTAGTCTATTAATGTCCAATAAAACTCATCCGATGGGGCTTCCGTTTAATTCGTCTAATCGATTATCGCCCGAGGCCCGATTCTAATCGGGCGGGCAGAACCCATATTTGGTCGTGACCACACGCAGTATGAAAACATAAGGAGTTATAAAATGTCGGACCTTCAGTTATAACTTTATGATAATGTTATTTATGAGGAGTATTTAAACCAATGAAAGGGTTGTAAGATTATGTAATATTATATTTCGTATACGCATCGGTTACTTGTCTCGATATTCAGATATTTTAATCAATTGACGACCACGTAGGCTAGTGTTCAGAGGACCTGGCGTCTACGCCGCGGGTTCCAAGGTTCGAATTCTAGCTATAGTCAATATATGTTGTAAAAACATAGAAATGTTCTGTTTGAGAGAGTATGTTTTTAGAGCAGACGTTGCACATACAATCAAGTGAACGTTTTGCTCATCTCTTTCATTTTTGCTATAAAATAATACATATAAAACGCGCACTCCTTTTTAATAATTTTAATATCGAAACCGAACATTGCGGCACAGCGCAAAATTACATCGTCACCACCTTGATGGTTGGCATTCCAGCACAGTGCGTTTTTCGCGCAATTTTTTTTCCACGCACAAGCACTTTATGGAATCTGCTGCCGCCAGCGGTTTTTCCGGACCGATATGACTTAGGGACCTTCAAGAACAATCACTTACCATCAGGTGAGCCGCTTGCTCGTTTGCCCCCTATTCCATAAAAAAACCTTGCACATAATTGTTTGTGTATTTTTAAATTATGTTAAAATTGGACACCGTGCGTCCACACAGCTTCATGAAACAAAGTTTTTAAAGCACATTTCACACAACGTAGCCAACCTCATTTGATTATAGAGAGCGGAGCCAAACTTCATTTGATAAAAAGATAATATTTGTGTGTATTTTGTATTTTAAGCGGGCTTAGTTTGATGTACAATACAAACTGCCCAGCGTTGCCCTCGGGGGGGTAAACTGTAATAAACTTCCTAAACTTGCGTATATTTTCTACTGTTACGCAGAAAATGGCGCAAGTTAAATTATAACTAAACAAACTGTTTACATTCGGAATGTGTATTTTAGATGTTAAGTCAACTATTTGTTGATGTTTAGTCTGTGAATGTTCTTATTTTGGTACATATATATAGTAGTTTTGCGTAATCACCAATTTTGACAAGCGTAATTCGCAGTAGAGATACCTTAGACGCCTGATGGTGCAGCGACATCTATGTCGCCACATTGAACCTAGAGAATCATCTCATACGGCCAACATCGCGCCAATAAAGTTTCTGATATGCGAACTACATATAAAACATCTAAAGATTGGAGGGGCCGTTTTCCCGAGACTAGACCACCAAATCTGGCGGGTAGCTACCCTTTTCTTTGGTACAACATCTGCCAAAGTGACCCCGACGCTATATGAACGCTACGGCTGCGAACCCGCGCGCCAACCGTGGCAACTATAGGCAAAATTTCCCCAAAGGGCATTAAGCACGCCAAGCTTTTTAGAAGCAAAATGAGCCTTCCCTTCCAAGTGACCGCGAAACTGAACGTCACTCGATATGTCTACGCCAAAGATTCCGATACTGGCTGTGGCAACGAGGGGAGTGCTTCCAAAACGAGGTGATACGACGAAGGGTTTCTATTTAGCGATAAACGCGCAAACCTGTGTCTCATTCTGCTGCTCATTCAACTGCCAGGGAATTAGCTAAAATCAATATTATAATTCATATTTAAAATAATATCAGTACAAACTGCAATGTCGCTTTTTAAGTAACACACAGACAAACATACACGCACACACTCACACAGAAGCACATACACACACGCACCTAAATTGCCTATATTTTTTTATTCTCTTATATAGTAAACAATTATTTGTCCGATCGACGAGCGCCTGATAATCTGTAAGACAGGGAAACCCAGTACGGATACCAGTCTCTGACAAAGTTCTGTTTATATTGTACCTTACGTAACTGTGATTATTTGTTTGTAACTTTGTGAAGGAGAAATATTTTTTTTTTATTATTATTATTATTACAATTAAACTTGGCGTCAAAACAACTAATTGTTGGTTATTCCACTATCATTCGGAGGCAATGCACTCTAGCATTTTACTTACTTAACTTCTACGAATACGGAGTAATGTGGAATGGTAAATTCTCTTACTTCGCTTACGTATGACGATCCGTAATAACCTCTTTACCGTCAACTGTTAGTTGTACGTCATAACATATCCTTACCAACAAGTGATGCGTTGTTGCTCTGAGAATATGTTATACTCGTAGAATTTCAGTAGAAATTTCCAGGAAATTTCAAAAATATGGCGTTGCGTCTAAGTTTGCTTGTTGTAACTTTCTAATCATAAGCGAAAATCATACCATAATTAAAAAATGTGGAACATTTTATTATAGTGTTGTTGTAAATTTTTGAAGTACATAGTAGTCCTGTAATGTTAAATACTGTACACGTCTATTATAGGTGCACATGTCAAGATATTGTACTACTACTATATTGTCTATGTTATGGTCTATTTTCGTTGGTGTATCTAATTAAATAAATAATAAATTTGTAGCCACATTTCTTATAAATAAAATTATATTATTTAAAAAAAATGAATGAAAAAATATCATTAGACCACAACTTCAAAAACTCGGAACTCATCAACAGATTTACAGAGCGCTCGGTCGCGGGTTCGTCGACGTAACATTTAGCTAGGTGCATGGGAATTACTCTTTATTTACAGTCGACGGTACAGGCAGCTGCGTGATATCTACGTCACATTGTTATGAGGAACTGTGTGACCTACATATAGCAGTGGTGAGGATACGCCCGATTTTTATACCCAGCGAAGTGTTACGCAAACGCAACTCCGACGTTCGTCACGGATGAGTGAAATCTGAATATACGTAAAAAAGTTCTGTTGAGGGCGCAGCTTCGTTAGGTTTAATTTATTTACATTTTGTCGTAAAAAATTTCTGACGCATTAGAATAAAAGTTCTTTTTTCCTATCAAATAAAATATGCATGTATCTCTTACATTACTCAATTTTATTAAGGACGAGCTGTGCCCCGCGGTTTCGACCGCGTTTTTTAAAATTAAAGTAGCCTAAGTTAACCCGCTATAACTATCAGCTATCGGTCAGTGAAAGTCCCGTCCAAATCGGTCGCGCCGTTTCGGAGATTAGCTGGAACAAACAGACAGACAAAATTTAAAAAAAAATATTTTTTTTCTTATAACTACCGCGTGTACTTTATAAGAATTGAGTAAAAAGCTATTATTTTGTTATTACAAACAGACACTTTAATTTTATTTCTTTAGATGGAAGTGACGAGGTACCCATATCGTTCCATGATGTTAATTGCCACGTTTGCTTATAATAAATGCTTTGTTTTTTGTTATTGTATAAAGTGACGAAAGAAGCAAAATTTTCACCTGATGGTAAGTTCTACGTCCGCCCACAATAAATGCTGTGCCACTCAGAATATTTGTGTGTTACACCACACTGCGCCCGTCACCCTGAGACATCAGTTCTAAAGTCTCAAATGCAGTGATTACGCTAGCTCACAGTGCCCTTCAAACCGAAACATAGTAATGCTTGCACACTACTGATTTACAGCCGTGATAGCTCAGGGGCTAGGCGCTCGCTTTAAATTTCATAGTACGCGAGTGACCTGGGTTCGATTCCCGGTGCCGGCACCACTAAAATTGTTAATTGCAATTTTAAGTGCTGATTTACCACGTGCTCGGCGGTGAAGGAAAACATCGTGAGGAAACCTGCATGTCTGAGGAATAAAAAATATTTCGAAGACATGTGAAGTCCGACCAACCCGCATTGGAGGCAGCGTGGCGGATTCTTCCTAGCTCCAAAACCCTCTCAGAAATGAGAGGAGGCCTGTGCTCAGTAGTGGGACATTTATAGGCTGAAACTTTTACTGATTTACAGCAGAATATCTGGCCCTGGGGTGGTACCTACCTGGACGGATTCCTGCCAGAACAAATTTGCATGGTAGCGCACTGTGCTCCTCACTCTGTGACATCAGTTCTTAAGTCTCGTATGCCCAGTTTGCATTAACTAACAGTGCACTCGAGGCCGAAACATAGTAACATTTGCACACTACTACTTGACGGCAAAATGACAGGCACTGCGTCGTTACTCACTTAGATGTAATCCTGCATAGAAATCCTACCACCAGTAGGATTCTTTCTGGATATGAACAAAGCTGCTCATACTGCTGTATATCTCCGAGATAGATATCGGCAATGACGATAATCGAAGTACCTGAAGTGTAAAAGGTCCGGCCACATAGTTCGTAGAACCGGCAACACTAGAGGTCAATTGACAATTTTTTACATGGAGTACTGTCCTGTCTTATATTGCGGGAAGTGGAATTAATGTAGGCGATTAAGCGCCCTGCTTCGTTAAAATTTATGGGGAAGGCTCGGTTGTGGACAGATCAAGAGTGGAATTGTTATGATGATAACTATATGCACGATTTTGTTCGCGTTTATTTAATTTAATATCCTATCATTTGAGCTTTTCTGAGGCGACTTTAGCTTTAAAGTTAATAATCTGGCCGTGTGGTAGCGGCTTAAGAGAATTTACCACCCAATCTCATCTATCACCCATTTCAGTGAAAATGAAAACCAGGAGATGGGCATCAGCATATTCCTGGAACATCCGAATAAACTGAACTGCGATTGCCAACCCGCCTTCCAAGCCAAGTGGCAACTATGGTGAAATCCTAAATGAGAGCTACAAACTTTTGTGTCAATCTATGGAGGAGGGCTATCTTTAGCAGTGGACTAGTGACAGGCTGAAATGATAATGATGATTCTAAATATGTGTTCAGTGATCGATCAGTTCAATAGTGATTTAAAATATATCCACGACAGAGAGATTGACGCGTCGAATCGCAAAGGAGTACTCCCCTCCCATCTACTCGCATTTCGTTTCTTTGTGTATACATTTTTTTTGTGCTCGTGTGACACTGTTCTTACATAGGCAGTAGTGTGAGGATTGCAAATTCTTTTAAAAAACTTTGTCACTTAAATATGAAACACAACACCGCTCTACTGTTTAAAGATTAAGAAACATCTGTGAACAACTCGTAAGGGAGAGGGTCGTGATTTTTTGAATAAATGGATGAGGGTTTGAAGTTTTCTGTCCTTTAAATTACTTATTTCTGTCGCCCCATTAGAAGGTTCTTTTGGGAGCGGTGTGGCGTTCGTCCTTTGTTATTGTTTACTCTGACCGTAGAGGGAAATATGCTGGTTTAAAAAATAAACAACGTAACTTATTTTTGTTTGAACACACTCAAACACCAGAAGACGGCAACCGAGCAAACAAATACAATAAATAATACGTACTCATTGTTGCAGGGTGGAAACTAAACCCCTACCAAGTATCTCAAAGGGATTACACAGGGACATTAACAATGTCGTAGGGGTTTTCACCGACAGTCCCCAGCCGTAATCTGAAATTCCGGCCAAATAATAGCGGATATTGGGGGAGTTATTATGTCATGATAACAATAAAGAATTTTCACTATTTGGCTAGTACTGAAATTCCAATCTAAAATGAACTAGACAATTTTGGATATACTCGTAGAAGAGGCGAGGGTCGGCAAAGCAATTTTTACTTAATTACGATTGATCTTCTTTTTAACTATTTTTTTTACAGATTTTATCCGATTTAATATTAGAACAAAAAAAAATGAATCAAAACATAATTTCGAATTTGATGAAATGAGCTAGATTTATATTATTACACTAGCTTTGCGCCGCGGTTTCGCCCGCGTAAAAAAGCCGACCCCGATCGATGATATACATATATATATCCCTATATTTTGAACGGATTCCCTAATAATTTAAAAAAATGCAGAGGAGTACCTGTTGAATACCCGCCGAGCCATATTGTATATAATAACATATATTATATTATATGATATGTAATATATTTTATTATATATTGTTAATATGCCTTTCTATAAGTACTAATACTTTCTAATTATTATGTAAAAGCTGAGTTTTTGTATTACAAACAGACACTTAAATTTTATTGATTTGTACATTATAGTTTGTAGTCGTCGAAGACTGAATTCGGCTTTTAAACGAGTAAAGGTGGCAAAGAAGGATCATTCGTCACTTTCACACGTCCGTTTAGGGGTTGTCTTAATCTGTAAACTATTATTTACATTTCAATTTCAATACGATACGTCAGGGGTGCTCAAACTTGCTGCTGGCGATCTACCTCAAAAATGTTAGACTACGATCGATCGATTCTGAGTATGTGTGACGGAGGAATGTCGTCTAGGTAGGGTGTGTCGTGGCATAGATATTACAATTAGGTATATATAATACATTATGATAAACGGACCGTTTGAGCACCCCTGCTTTAAGTGGTATCGGTACCGTGTATGACAATCAGAGTACCTAACTACATCAGCTTTGTAGGTAGATACTATTTACGGTCCATGGATTGAATCCTGGCCGGGGCAGCTTTCGTTAAAGACCAGAAATTGTTGGTTTCGATGTCCCGGTGTCTCTGACTCTTCTCTTATTCTATAAGACGTAAGAGTGTCTGTGTTTACGCGTATAGCTTGCAGCACTATAAGTTGCGCAGTTGATAGCTTACGACTGTATTCAGAAATAATCACCTGAGATAGAGCACATTTCACTCGAATCGTACAAGTTTAATGCTAGCGCCTGTCTCGTGAGCTACCACTGTCGGAAAAGGTTTTTTAAGTTCAATTACAATTAATCCAAAAATTTAAATGTTTTAGAATCTTAAAAAGCAATTTGAATTTTTTAAAACTCCGTCTAAGTAAGTAAGATAAGGACAGAAAAGGAAAAGGAAAATGGAATTAGCTTATTTTTATAGGCGACGACCCTCGCCAAGGGTGTCTTTGTACCAATAATCAAGTAAAAAAGTTTCTAGCGAACTCTCCTAACTAATTTAAACTTAATTCGGTTATCCACTGACGCGCTGGCATGCTAATTTTGCGAGTTGCGGCAGAGTTGAAGAGCAAAAGGAGCTCGAGTCTCGAATACTAGGAGTTTTAACGCAGTACTTAGTAATAGCTTTGGTCTGTTAACTCATGAATTACCCTTTACTTAGGTCTTAAGTTTGAGACTAGAAACAGTAGCCGTTTTGTCTCTGATGCAGCTATTTAAAAAGCAGTTTAATAAATACACGTATATGCTGTTCATTCGGTCGCGACTTGTATTGAGAAGAGGCAATAACTTTATTAAAATAACAGACTATAAAACTCCTACAGTTGAGTAAATAGATAGATAGATACTTTATTCATTGCATCACAGCAAAAAGTAACAAAAACAATAAAAAAATTGTAACATCTACAAAAATAGAAATAAATCGAATTATACAAAAAAAAACAAATATTACATAAAATAAAGAATAGAATAAAAAAATGTATAAACATACTAAAGTTGCATCCTAAATTTTTACTATACAGTTACTACTACTACTGACAGTTTCTGTACTACAGTGTGACGCAACGAATATAATTCTAAGTCGGTAATGCCGGCTGTACTACAGTTTTATTATATGTTTATACAAAATGTCCTTAAAATGATTGTCTGATTAGTCAAAATAACATGCCGAGAGGAGAAAAAAGGAAAGAAGTTGACGCAAAGTCCTACAACGATGACAATTAACCAAAAGTGGTACGGGTCTCCACTAATTTTTTATTAGAGACGAGCAAATAGTTCTTATTTTTATTATAAGTGCAACGTCTGACCATAACAAATGACGTGTCACTCAGAACATTTCTGTGTCACACTGCATCCGTACCTCTAGGACATGGGGTCGTAAGTGCCATATGCACAGTTATTACACTAGCTCTCAGTGCCCTAGACCGAAACGCAGTAATGTTTGTTTCACCGAAGAATAACTGACGCTGAGGTGGTAGCTACCTTGACGGATTATAGCAATAGAATCCTAACACCAGTATATTATTACAATAGTAGTATTAGGACGTAGACGTATGAAAAAAATGGTAGCAAACGTATTAAACAAACCACGCGTGAGTTATGTAATCTAAAAGTTAAAAGAACAAATATACATTTAATAAATAGGTTCATATTTATGAGTAAGCTACTGTTCGCTCAAAATAAGTTAAGTACGTTCTGATTCAAAGTTTTACTAGGGCAGAACGGACGGGCGCGAAGGTATAGACAGGCGTTTATTTCTGTTATAATTTCGAGATAATTATACAGTTTCTAGCGACATCTATGTTGCCACATGAGAAGCTAAAGAAATTTTCCCATACGTCCATAATCGCGTTATGTAAGTTTCTGAGATGCGAACTATGTATACAACATCTAAATAGTACTAGTAGAAGAAGATGTCCTTCCCAAATCAGACCGACTGATCTACCCTTTTTCTTGGCAATACCATCTGCCAAAAGTTCATGGAATAAGCCTGCACGTGTAAAGGATGTCCGTACAATGCTTTATTCGCCTATTACGACACCTCGGTAAAAAAGATGTAGGTGCTCTGCTCTGCGGGACACCTCTTCACTATCTTTGCATTAACTAATTGACTTTGTGACTCTCTTATAGAATCGTTGATTTTTATTGAAGAAAATCAGCAGACGTGCTAATCATTCACGTGATCTGTCTATAACCAATGCTCAATCACCCAGACCATTTGTTTGTAGTACTACACTGAAATAGTGAACCCTGAGACTCTTCACAAATCTAATATGCACAGCAGACAGTTGTCTGACAGAGCAGAATAGCACCTTCCTCTTACCTGCCGAGGTGTCGTTAAAGGCGACTAAGGTAATGTACGGACAGACTTTTTTCGTGGTGAATAAGACCATATGCAATGCTGCCACTATACAGCTCGTAGGACCGGATTGATCAATAAGGATTTTTTGACTCGTACCATAATGGCGGCGATGGTCGGCGAACCCGTCACGTCTCGTTTCCCCCGAGGGCGAAAAGTGGGGAAAAGACGTAACTATGTATATATGTTATAGCATACACTTTACAATAAAGACGAAGACGTGAGTGTCTATGCGCTTGCGATAATATCGACACTGCAATACACTATGCTCAGATGACGTTTATTTGTTAACTAGAAGAGGTCTGAACTTATCCTGGCAGATATCATTAACAAAGAAATGTATTTTATAAAAAAAAACATACTCTTCATTGTTTTGATTTTGGCGCTAGTTTTATTTACATAATATTTAGTTGCTGGTGGTAGGGTTCATATTATGCAGGAATCCGTCTAGGTAGATACCACCGCAGGGCTAGTTACTCTGCCGTGAAGCAGTAGCGTGCAAACATTTCTGAATTCCGGTCTGAATGGCACTGAGAACTAGCGTTACTGGGCATATAAGACTTCGAACTGATGTCTCTGTGGGACGGGCGCAGTGTCGTGGTAGAAATGTTTTGGGTGACACAGCATTTGTTATGGGTATTCGTTATACTTTCCATAAGTTATACGTTTTGCTCGTGTCTTTCTCATATAAAAATATGTGATATAAATTTACCGAAGACAGAATCTGATAACAATGCGTAAATAGTATATTGCTGCGACTAATTCAGTCCATGCATCGCAGTTAAACGGAGAAATAAGTTTTTTAGCCCTCGTAAAGTATTATGAATCGATAAAAACTTCTTACGTCTAACCGTTATAAACGAGAAATGCGGTTTCCCGTATCTAAAGTACATAAGTAAAAAGTACTTATATTATTAAGGCCTTTAAATAACTACGTTATACGGCTGGTGGTACTTCTGTGCAGGAATCCGTCTGAGTAGGTACCGCAAGGCCAGTTCATCGTCAACATCATCATCATTTCAGCCTGTCACTAGTCACAAAAGTTTGTAGCTCTCATTTTAGTAGATTTTCCTATAGTTGCCACGCTCTACAGGCGGGTTGGCAACCGCAGCTCATTTATTGAGATGTAACAGGAAGATACTGCTGCACATCTCCTGGTTTTCATTTTCCCTCTGTCGATTTTTACGACACCCACGGGATGAGATGCACTCGACGGTTGCTTTTGACGTGGCGTTTCCTCGATCGGACCGGATCGTGATACGTTCGCCTGCGTTGACCCTTACCGGCTTGCCCATTCACACTCGCCTCATAAATCTGCTTCATCAATCTTCTCATCCAATCTATCCTCCTCTACATGTCCAAACGATCTGAGCATCCCTTTCTCTATCTTTGTCACTACATCTTCTACCACACCGCAACGTTCCCTTATCTCGCTATTCCTCACTTTGTCCATCAAACTCACTCCAGCTATACTTCTAAAACTTTTCATGCGAACTCATAACAATGAGGAAGGGAGGCATATTTCCTAACGCCATGTATTATCTCCACTTAACTTTAAATAAATACTATCTGTCAGGGTCAGTTTGTGCAGTGGTTAAACGATTGCGATTGCGATGAACGATCTGCGCTGAATTTCACAGGATCGATTATCGTACAAAATAAATATTCACATGACCTATAGACAGTTGTTCCGAGAGAGCACCCAGGCACGCACTCACGATTCACGAGAAATCCAAGTGTAGAGCATGATTTCTAAAAAATATTCTAAATTAACAAGGCCAAACAAATAAACCTCACATATCCATGGCGTTAAAATCTGTTGTCGCTTCTATTTTTACCGACAGTCTGCTTCATAGCGTAAATGCTTTTTTTCTCACTTCGGAAATACGGAATCCCGAATAAATCATACGCGACACGTTTTGTGTCAACGTCGGATTGAAGTCTATTGTGCCGAAAGAGCCGTTTGTGAATCGGGATTTAGTATGGATAGATGAGTTTTTAGGGTCTCAAATATGTTCGTTTATTGAGAGAGATATTATATTCAATTAAAGGTATTACTTAAAGAGCTTGTGTTTATTTGACTTGACATTACATCCCATTGTAGCCCTTAGCTTAAGGTGTCAGCAATGGAGAATAAATAAATTAATCTGTGAATGTGCAAGCCGGTAAGGGTCGACGTGGACGTATGCGAAGGTATCACATCAAAGACGTTCCAAAGAAAGGCTACGTCTAAATTACCCGCAACCGACGAGTTTATACCAAAACGCTGATGAATATAGAAGAAGCGAAAGATGTGTGTATGTAATTATATCCTTTGAACTACTAACAATTGAATCGAGTCGCGGTAATATCCAACACATCTTATTATTTTACATTGTGTTCAAATCAAAATATGATGGCTTTTTTCTTTTACAGATCTACCTGGGTCTTCATGATTTAAAAATGTAAGTGTTCATACTTTCTATAAACGACCTGCACGGTTTTTCCGGGGTACTGGGGTAGTCAATGGACGCGGAAGGATCAGGAACATTATATGGCGATCTGTGTGGGATGCATATGTTCAGCAGTGAACTTGTGGGTGGAAATGATGTTTATGATTACGTAATTATCGTACGACATTTGCTCGAGGTATGCCTCCTGACCAATTTTTAATCTAACGACTTCCGAAGACTGTCGGAAGCTACCAACTGGTAACTATATCAGACACACTTCATCGTCCTGACCCATTCGCGCCCGATGCAACACTCATGCGTTAAGATTGGACGTACGCTCGGATGCAGTTTCAGAGACACGCGATAACCACAATACGACTAGACCAACACTTAACAAACAATAACAACTCGGGACCCGCGCCGCAACAGTCCGATACTCCTATCACTGAGCCACGCGTTCGTCAAAACGGATGGATGATAAGAAATACCCACGACCCTACTGCTCGAGTTTTATCGCTCTATTGTAACATTATATCGACGAGTATCGAGAAGATATCGTGGCTTTGAATTGTATAGTTTGAATAAGATTAGAAATAATCCGCTTCGATCAATAGAATATAGCGAGTATAGAATATAGAATAGAAAGAAATAGAAAAAATATTTATTTCGGCACAAGAACATACAACAGATGAATAAATAAAAAAAATCAAAACAAAACAATGTGAAACAATAAATATTATTTAATCAAAAAACCGACTTCAACGCAGCAGCTTTAGACATGCTTATGCGAATTTAAGAGTTTCATGATTTTCTCATGGATCCCATCATCAGAACTTGACGAAATGTGTATGGGACCAATCTCGATAATAACTAAATAAACTAAAAAATAATCTAGTTAATAGAATCAGGTGTTACTTTGTGGAAATCCATTAAAATGTAAAAAAGGAAGTTAATTAGAATTGAGCACCGCCCGCCCTCCCACCGTAGCGTGCACAAGCAAACTAACACCGCTACCGGAAACCCCCACCAGATACCCTCCACCACTACAATACTACCACGGGGTAATATACACCACTGAAGTCGAGACCACGAAACGTGTTTCGCCTCCAAACATACGAGTACCAAAACTAGGTAATATAATCCATCTTATATTTTCCACACGGAACATAGCAAATGAACATCGTTTCCTACATTAAAAAGAATAACTGAAATCGGCTTACGATTGCCGAAGATATCGAGTAACACACGAATTGAGACCCTTCTCCGTTTTTTTTTTCGGTTCGGTTAAAATAGTTATGTCGAGAAGGGGTTGACTCAGCATTTGATATGTGGGTATGTGGGTATGGGGACATACGATGTTCGACTGTAAAATAATTATTATATACCTATTTTATACGTGTTAAAACAGTTTATTTTTAGTAGTACTGGTCGTAGGATTCCTATGCGGGAATCCGTCTAGGTAGTACTCGTATCACCCCAGAGCCAGTTATTCTGCCGTGAAGCAGTAGTATGCAAACATTACTGTGTTTCCGTTTGAAGAGCACTGAGAGCTAGCGTAATCCCTGAGCATATGAGACTTAAGAACTCATGTCTCAGGGTAACAAACGCAGTGCGGTGTCACACAGAAATTTTCTGGGTGACGCAGCAATTGTTAAAGACAAACGTTGCTCTTATCATCAGGAGAACGTTTTGATCGTCTCGTCGCAACGAAATTATCAATACTAATCGGACAGGAGGAGAACATATTATTCTATACCATTATCTCGTTGTTCTTCTTAAATTTCTCGTAACTTAAAATTTTCACATTTTTGAAAGACTATTTAGGTTTCACTCACCTTAATAAGGAAAGCGTAGGATTTTCCATGTCTAGGAGCAGAATTATTAATCTTGAGTATAAGATATACATTCTGAAGACCTTCATTGTTAAGCATAGGTTTTAGTGTCTCAAAAGCTGCTATTTCATTAAATTATTTAAGCACATTATTACAAAATACTTTAATACGCTTATTTTATTTTTACGATATTGTACGATTTTTAATTATTACATAAACTTCATTTAATTATTTTATAGTATTTCAGTGCTGTTTATTAAAATGTATGAAAATTACTACTTACAATAATATAAATAACTTATGTTAAGAACATCTCAGCGAGTAAAGGCCTCGTTAGTTTTTCTCCAAGTCTCTCTTTTTTAGTTTTTGAAAAGATGATATTCGCTTTAGGTGCCAAGCTAAAGCGTATGTTATATGAATTTGTAATTTTGACAATAATTACTACGCGTTACACTAAACAATTAATAAAGTGCACCAATCAGATTCTAGTCAGTGCTCAAGACAATATTAAATGATACTCGTATTTAAAACATTAGTCTATATTTTTTTTTTATTGGATAAAGACAAGACAAGACAAGTAAAACCTTCACCTAGTGGAAATTGCAACGTGTGCCCATAACAAATGCTTTGTCACACAGAACATTTCTGTGTAGCGAACACTGCGAGAATGCTAAGAGAATCTACCACCCCATCTCATCCCGTGGGTGTTGTAAAAGTCGACAGAGGGAAAATGAAAACCAAAAGATGGGCAGCAGCATCATTCTGGAACATCTGAAGAATAAACTGCGGTTGCAACAGACCCCGCCTGCCAAGCGGGGCAACTATGGGCAAATCCCCCCCCAAATATGAGAGCTACAAAACTTTTGTGGCAATCTGTGGGGGAGGCCTGTGTTCAGCAGTGGACTAGTGATAGGCTGAAAAGAAGAAGAAAGAAGAACACTGCGCCTGTCACTAAGAGACATCAGTTCTTAGTCTCATATGCCCATTGATTACACTAGCTCACAGTGCTCATTCAGAACGAAACAGTAATGTTTGCGCACTACTGCTTCAAGGCAGAATAACTGGCCTGAGGTGGTACCTACCTAGACGGATTCCTGCATAGATTCTGCATACATTTAATATTACTAAATTTAGAGATGTTATCGTTTTATTTCAACAATTTACAACCCGATGTTTCGGGCACTCGTCAGCATCTATGGTTACGTTTGACGTCCTGATGTCATTTAAAAAAAACTAAATTTCATTAGTACTACAGCATTGGTTTTAAGTAGGCACCATCAGGTGAACGTTTTGTCAGTTCACTTTATCCAATAAAAAATAAGAATAATATTTAAAGCACTGCAAAGAAAAAAAATGTATTCAATTTCTAGCGATACAATTTTTCATCGTGTAATGTCTTGCGACTTGTGCTAAATCTAAACAATCGCGCCTAAGCTCTATAACGTCGTTTCGTTTGAACACGAGGTTCTTTGTGCGGGCAGCCAAATTAAATAAATAAATAGAGCGCACCCCGCAGCCAGCGCTAATGAATCCTTGACAGTACAGCGCTTGTCAGTTCAACGTCGGTGTTTTTTTTTTTCACTCGAGAATGTTTTTTTCCCCGCTTCTATTCTTTTTTTTTTCACACGCATTGTTGTTTTTCAGACGTTCGCGTGGAAATGTAGGACGATTTTTGAACGGTTTAACTCGATATTTTCGTGTGGTTCATTGGAAAATATTACGACCGATTTATTCGTAGTGTGTTTGGGATAAATGTGAATGAATAAAATCTGATTGTACGATCCAAGTGTCAGTTATTCTACCGAAAAGGAGTAATGTGCAAACATTAATGTGTTTCGGTCTGATTAGTGCTAGTGTAATTACTGCGCATATCAGACTTAAGAAGTCATGTTTCAGGGTGACGAGCGCAGCGTGGTGCCACACTGAAATGTTCTTGGTGACACACTTGTTAGAGGCAGACGTTGCACTTAAATCGGATGAACGATTCGGTCGTCTCGTCACTATATTTAATAAAACAATTCACTTACCTTTACCAATATATAGTGTAAGTTTTAAACGGTAGGGCTAATCTCAAAAATGATTAATTATATGGCAGATTACGTTAAGAATCTTTGTAGATTAAAGGGGATAGATGTTGAATAGAAGTGGCCCCGCCTTCGTCTTTAATTTTATAGAACACAAGTGATCTGAGTTCGATGCCCGCTGCCGGCACAACTGAAATTCTCAACTGAAATTTTTAGAGTTAATTTACCTTTATCGACGTAGAAAAAAATGCCGTGATAAACTTGGATGGCTTAAAAATATTTCGACGATATGTCTCTTAAATTTGCTTTGGAGCAGAAAGCTATGCTGTTCCTAGCTCCGAAATCTTCTCTAAAATGAGAGGACTGTGCGATGCCTTGGCAAATGGATAAATTATTAATTTAAGTAATGTAATATATTCACCGGTTGTAGGATTCCTGTGCAGGACTCCATCTGCGTAGGTATCAAAACAGTGCCAGTTTTTGCCAGTAGTGTGCAATGCCGTCACGTCTCATTTTATGCGGGGGCGAGAAGGGGGCTACAAATGTGGTGTCTGTCTACCCCTTGTATGTGAAAAAGGTGTGATTATATGTATATAAAGGTTGCTATCGATAAAATCTGGACAGCGCGATGCAGGACGTATTAGTATTTTCTTGAGCGGGCGGTGAGATAGATGTCGCTACAATTGTTATAATTGGGTTTAAAGATCTTTGTTTTCTCATACAAATATAAAATTTTCTTAAAGAGCAACTTAAAATGGTTTTTTTCCAGAGTTCAGAAGACAATGTGGTAGGCTACGTATATCTATTTAAGTGGTTTTTTTTTCAAGTGTAATATATATTTTTTTCTTGAATATTCTAAGAGTGTCACTATATTTTATATCATTGGGGAGGTTATTAAACAGTTGTGCTCCTTCGTACAGTATGCTGCGTTCGCCATACGTTGTTCTTGGACGGTAGTTCTATTTTGTTTTTATTGCGTAAATTGTGTTTATATGTTTTTTCTTTATTTAGAGTGATTTCAATATGTACATCTTTTTTTAAAAAAAAATTACCAATAGGCATGTTTTGTATTTATAAAGTTGGGTGAGGTTAAACAAGTTTGTTTTACTGCACACAATGTTTGTGGGTGTTAAATAGTTGATACGAATAGGCTAAATAGTTAATACTTTAATGTATCCCTGAGGTAATAACTGGCAATTGCCAAATGCTTGGTTGCGGCGCCACAAGTGGACGTAGCAAATTAAAATGCCACGGCCAAGTACTACGAACTACTGACATACTAAATTGAAAATGCTACGGCCTAGTACTACGAACTACTGACATACTAAATTGAAAATGCTACGGCCTAGTACTACGAACTACTGACATACTAAATTGGGTAGAGTTTTTAGCTCTAGTTTATATTCCGAAAGGCAACCAACGTATATATTTATTTTGTTTATTTATTTATTCTTTATTGTTTCCCCTTAAAGGATACAATGGGCGGACTTAATGCCAGTTGGCATTCTCTGCCAGTCAACCCAAGTCGTAGCGAAACAATGTGGCAGGTAAAAAACTTAAAAAAAACTAAAAATTACATTTTAAAGACTACTGATATATATTAAATACAATTTAAAAATAATCAAAATAAATATAAATAAATACATAGCAATATATAATTATGATAAATAAACAATAATACATAAATATGTACATACATGTAAACTAACATACATACACACATACATATACAGAAATATACGTGGTGGTTCACGAGGGTTCACTCCCAAGTCACGAGAGTTTGTTTTTCAAGGAAAGGGCGGTACTTTAATTTTTAAACGAGTTTATATAGCTTGCTTTGTTTGTGTCTTGTGTGGGTCAAATCTAGTAATTGAAATTTAATCCCTTCCTGTTGACCGATTGATATGGCATTTGGTACACACTTTTAGTTCTGATGACAATACGAATTTGTATATTCGGTATCATTGTAAATCTAAATGGCCGCCGCCACAAAATGGCGGATTACATTTTTATTCAACCCCTTCAATATGGGTATCAAATGAAAGGTCTTAACTAGTAGAATATAATATACTTCAAAAAAATCCAAATCCAAGATGGTCGCCGCCACAAAATGATGGATTACTTTTTTTTCAATCCCCCGATATGGATATCAAATTAAAGGTCTTGACAAGTAAAATACAGTACACTTTAGAAAAAAAATCCTAATCCAAAAAGGCGTCCAAAACAAAATCGCGGATCATAGGGTATAGACAGTTAATATGTATAAACTAAAATCTTAGGTATCTAATCAAAACAATGGATTTCAGGAAAGAGAAATGAGGCACTTAATGAACTAAATAGAATGAGAAATATTAAGAAACTAAATAAAAAAAATGAGAAAAAATTGTTTACTTATTTTATTTTAGTCTGATCAATGATCTAGATTTATGAGGAGAGTGGTGTAATGACTGGTACTTGGTGCTACCGAATTATTTTATATATATATAACATTTGGCTATTATATATATATATATATATATATATATATATAACATTATTATTATTACGTTTCTTTACAATAACACCGTTTAGCTTAAAAACAGTTTTTTTACTTATTTTTTTATAAATAAAAATCGGAGAAAAAAACTTGTTATATACCATGTTTTTACAACGATCTAAAAGTATAACGTTAGTTTATAATCAACTAGCTGAAGACCGCGTCTTCGTCCGCGTTGATACAGATTTTTGAATATCCCGTAAAGTAAAAAAAAGTAAAGTTTCAGCCAATAAATGTCCCACTGCTGTGCACGGGACCTCCTCTCGTTTCTGAGAGGGTTTTGGAGCTAGGAAGAATCCGCCACGCTGCTCCAATGCGGGTTGGCGGACTTCACATGTCTTAGAAATATTTTTTATTCTTCAGACATGCAGGTTTCGTCACGATGTTTTCCTTCACCGCCGAGCACGTGGTAAATCAACACTTAAAATTGCAATTAACAATTTTAGTGGTGCCGGCACCTAGAATCGAATCCCCTAGTCACTCGCGTACTATGAAATTTAAAGCGAGCGCCTAGCCCCTGAGCTACCACGGCTCATATCCCGTAGGAACCTTTTTTATATTCCGGTATAAAGAGTGTCCTATGTCCGTGCCTAGGCTAAACTTCGTCAAGATCGTTAGTAGTTCAGCATTTGAACCTTGAAAAGGTAACTAACGGACAAAGGGACACGGAAAGTTACTTTCGCATTGATAATATTAATATGGATTGCAAAATTTGTAACCAACAGACAAACAAACGTCCGTTTGTTTGTCTGTTAAAAATTTTGAAAGCGACAAAAAGTAATACAAAAGAAAGCGCAAAACATTATAAATGAATTTCTACCTAGTTCTAAGCTTGTGTTTAAAATTTCAAGCTTCTAGAACTCATCGGGACTATTATTTAAAATCAATTACTAAATTTGACCCGAACAGACATAAAAGCGAGTTAATAAAAACGTGTTAAAATTGTCATGTCGGAGTCAGCATAACGAAAAGCAAACTTTTGTTGTAACAGAGTACCTTTTCATTCGGGCTCATAGATTTAATATGATAAGTAACCTTAGTATGTTCCGTTTGCTGTAGTTAGTTCACTGGTGGTAGGATTTCTATGCAGGAATCCGTCTAGGTAGGTACAACCCCAGGGCCAGTTATTCTACCGTGAAGTAGTAGTGTGCAAACATTGCTGTGTTTCGGTTTGAAGGGAACTGAGAGCTAGCGTAATCACTGGGCATATGAGACTTAAGAACTGATGTCTCAGGGTGACTGGCGCAGTGTGGTGTCACACAGTAATTTTCTGGTTGTTATGGGCAGACGTTACACTTACCATCAGGTGAACGTTTTGCTAGTTCCGTCACTTTTATGAAATAAAAAAAAAGTTACAATATAATAATTTTATAAACAACTCATAATCAACTTTGTTGGTGTTTCGTGTTTCTACAAGTGACGGCTGTTGTTAAGGAACAGTTTTTCGTGAGCCAATTTTCGAGTCTGTAGTGTTTCTTTACCGCGCCACTACTACTCCCAAAACTATTTCTATACAAGTGAGGAAGACCAACGGAAACAGTCTAACTGATAATAAGCTTCCCTCCCCATCATTGTTCATCGCGTTCCTTCACCATCATCATCGTTTCATCCTGTCACTAGTCCACTGCCGAACATAGGCTTCCCCCATTGATTTCCACTAAAGGTTGTAGAACTCATTCTGGATTTTTCCGTAGTTACCACGCTTGGTTGACAACCCCATTTTTTATTCAGATTTTCCAGATGCTGCTGCCTATGTTTTGTTTAAATTTTCTCTTTGTCGACTCTTACGACACCCACGGGATGAGACGGGGTGGTAGATTTTCTTAGTTGTGGTCATATTTTTTTTAAACTTTACGTCACGCAAGGATTTCTCTTGTTTCGATTCTTCACTCTTGCAAAGATTAATAATATAATCCGAAATGACTATATTCAAAGTATAATCAAAATCTAAAATTTACTGGTGGTAGGATTCCTATACAGGAATCCGTCGAGGCCGTCCGGGGCCAGTTATTCTGCCGTGAAGCAGTAGTGTGCAAACATTACTGTGTTTCGGTTTGTAGGGCACTGAGAGCTAGCGTAATCACTCGGCATATGAGACTTAAGAACTCTCAAATGTCTCAGAGTGACATTAGTCAGCATTTGTTATGAGCAGACGTTGCACTTACCATCAGGTGAACGTTTCGCTCGTTTCGTCACTTTATCCAATAAAAAAAACACCCAATAATATTTCCGGTGACGTTTTTGCTATTAGCCGTTTCGGCTTTAATAGCTTCATTGGACAGCTGTGCCGGGTTTGGTTTGACCTAAACATATATACAGAAAAATCTCCTAAACATTACCATCTGAATTCATGTCACTCTCACGTCACACGTGTGTCTAGAGTTTCGAAGTTTTCTTATGAATATAAGTCATCTCGTTACATTATAAGGGAGAGTTTGGATCCCGGTCGAACTGCCGACTTGTGTCGGTAGCTTTGCACGGTGAGAACCGCCCTGGAACGCAGGAGTATCTTGTGTGCGCGGTGTTGGCTATTACCCGCTCACTGCGGCGGCCACAGTCGTCGTGAGTCTTGAAAATCACCAACGTGGCATATTGGGTAAATATGCGGAACAGGGAAAATTCCTTTTGATTTCTGCTTGTAGAACTAACCTTTCTTTCAGTTTTTGTGTATTTTATACAGCCATGGTCTCATGTTTAGCCGTAATGTATCGTGATGTAAGTAGAACATAATATTAATTATCTAATTTACTACTGCCAATAAAAGCTTTTAAGATATTGTTTACTCAAAATAAGAACGTTATTTCTTTGTAATATTTTTGTTAGAAAGTGAAAAAGTTATTAAATTTAAGTCCTATTACTTATGTTTCCTTTGTAATATTCAACACGACTTTTCAAATATTTATTTCAATTGAAAATATACTTTCTTAATTCTCTCTCACGCGTTTCGGAACGGAAATTGAAAAATCAAAACACAAAAGAAATTAGCGTATTTTCTTTTTCAAAAGAAAAATTATTTACGTGGAAAATTATAAATCCTGGTACATTGTATCAAATAAATTAATAATCGCTTCTTCTCCTAATAAACCGGAAATTTGCTGTCTACTGAACACTGAATAACGGAATAAATTATATACAACACCGGTTTATTGTTGAACCGACCGATACGTTCGCCCAAATTGACGATTCAGCATCCATAATTACTATGAATCTACGGGCAATTTGCAAGCTGCGACAGAATGGTCATGTTAACTGTGAAAGTAATACTTGGCCGTGTATATTTACATGCCGATTGATACATCAATAAACGCTATCTATGAAGTAGCCGTGCTATATGACTTCGAATAAATTACCTAGCAGATGTTCGATTAAGCAGTTATCGCTATGGTGTTCATGGGAACCTGGCTGAGTATGGTGATCTAGCGGTATTTAGAAAGAACACATAGGTGACAGATAAAAGATAAAAAGAAACAAAACGGTATTAATAATAACCTTAAATCTTAGATTTAATTTTATACAACGTTAATAAGTAATTTAAAATCCATTTGTTTGTGGTGCAATGCTTATAAAAGCATTGCCATTCAGGACATACCATCCTGCTCTGATTTTCAGTGGCATCATGATTTTGCTTTAGGTGGCTCAAGGGCCAGGTGCCTCGTCTTAAAATTTTCATAGTGAGTTCAATCCCCCTTGCCAGGCACTTATAAACTGTGCTGATTTGACCAGGTGTTCAACAGCAATGGAAATTCTGATTTACAACGTGTTCAGCTTGTAATGGAAATCGTGATTAAACCTGCGAGTCTAAGGAATATAACATTTTGAGGAAATGTGAAGTCCGCTAACTCGCATTGGGCAGCGTGACGGATTGTTCCTGGCAAAAGATCCTCTCAGAGATAGGGAGCCGGTGGTTATCACATTCATATGCTGTTACTTTCTTTTTTTTTGCTCTAGTTTGGTGAATATATTATAAATATCTAATACACTGCTCATCATCATCATCATTATTTCAGCCTATCACTAGTCCACTGCTGAATATAGGCCTTCCCAATAGCTTGCCACAAAAGTTTGTAGCTTCCATTTTGGAAGGATTTTGCCACAGTTGCCACTTCCATTTTGGGAGGATTTTGCCACCCTTGGCAGGCGGGTAGGCAACCGCAGTTTATTTATTCAGGTATTCCAGAAAGATGCCGCTGCCTATTTTCTGGTTTTGATTTTCCCTCTGTCGACTTTTGCGACACCTCATCATCATCAGCTCATCTTGCCTTAAGCGAACTGTAACAGTTATGCACATGTAACTGAATCTGTTTGTATCGTTTAACTAATTTACTCCCTTAATTCTCTTACCTTACCGAACTTTGCCTTATAAGATGTGTCTACTGCTCCAAATTTAAAATGGATTGCATTTCTTTTTTTTTTTTTTTTGTTATGGAAGAAAGTGACGAGACGAGCAAATCGTACTCCTGGTGGTAAGTGCAACGTCTGCCTATAACAGATGATGTGTAACCCAACACATTTCTGTGTGACACATTAGTTATTGACACACTGCGCTCGTCAGCCTGATACGTCAGTTCATAAGTCTCATAGCCCATAATAATTACACTAGCTATCACTCCCCGCTTCAGACGTCCTAAGCACGTCTTAGAAGATCCCGACGATCTAATTACGGAGCAAAACAGGTTCGACGAGGCCTCGCACCCTGGCGGACAAACCTCTGTCACATCCTACGACGCCTCGTTTCGAGGTGAAACATGTGACGTGTTCTCGACTTCAGTGGTGTGTATTGCCTAGTGGTAGTGTTGTAGTTGTGGAGGGTATCTGGTGGCGGTATTCGTTTGCTTGTGCACGATATTGAGGGAGGGCGGGCGGTGCTCTCCAAAAGCTAAGCAATACACACCATGAGTATCCGATGAAGCTGTAAAAGCCGAGAAGGCTAACAGCAATTACATCACCGAAAATATATATAATACACACCATTTCAAATTTTGCATGCGGATCTTAGAAAATTAACTTTCTTTCCTTTAGTATTAAGAGTTTTTATTTTGAAGGAAGGTATTTTGCATGCGGATCTTAGCAAAGTAACTTACCTCCCTTCATTATAATGGATTACCGCAAAGTAACGCCTGATTCTATTAACTATAATTTTTATTTTAATACAATTTAACGATAAATCCGAAGGGTAATTTCTTATTCTCTTTCTCGTCGCAATTTCTACGCACAAGAAACAAGAAGTCTCAAACAGTACACTCGGAACGTTTCCGTGAACGACTGAATACTATTTAATATTCATAGATTTAGAAATGTATCTATACACAATGCGGCTGAAGAGAAAGTTCCGTATTTTCTTATTAAACTTTCATGTTATCGTATAAATAATATAGCGGTTCTATCTTCTACCTGAAGGGTGTAGTTAAGTAATCTATATTATTTTCAAACATGGCATCCCAAAGGATACTCATTACTTCGCAATTTTTTTTTTGGTTAAACGATACCTCTCACTATTGCTTCTGGGTCGTGAGTGCGTTTTCTTGAGATAATACATGACATACCTAGACGGATTCCTGCACAGGAATCCTACTACCAGGAAACCTAAGGTTTGGTTAGAAGGGGGCATCTAGTAGGTATTAATAATTGCATAAGATTTACTTACATTGTGTAATGTTTGTTGAGTTAAAGTTCGTGGTACAGAGCATACTAGCCCAGATTTTTATTTTTATATTCATACAATAAATTTCAGAAATCAGAAAATGTCGCCCGTTTTTATATTATTTCTACAGTGTTTTTACGCGATACGTTACGAAAATATGCAAATATTTTTTATTTATTCAACGCTGTTCATAAAAATAAATAAAACCAAAGTCTCTGTTTTTAATAACAAAATAACAGCCTTTTACTCAATGCGTATGAAAGTATATACGGTACTTATAAGAAAAAAAACAATTTTTAAAATGTTGTCTGTCTGTCTGTTTGTACCAGCTAATCTCCGAAGCGGCTCGACCCATTTTGACGGGACTTTCGCTGACATATAGCTGATATTATAGCGAGTAACGTAGGCTAATTTAGTTTTAGAAAAATAATTAGGGTTCCGCGCAAAAAAATTGAAACTCCAAAATCCGATTCAAATAGGGAAGTATATGTGTACATCATCAATTAGGGTCGGCTTGTTTACGAAAATCACAAATCGTTGGTTTTCGGGTCTGGTTGTGTTGTATATGTGAATTTTATGTCTGTAAAACGCACCTCACAATACAGGAGAAATCCCACTGCAGGCCATCGTTTTAAAAAAAAACCACTAGTTAGTCTCATATGCCCAGTATTTTATATTTTTTATGTTTGTTTGTCTCTTATTTTCGCTAAAGCGGCTGAAGGATTTAAATATATTTTCCTATAGAGATAGCAGGACCGGGTGCTCGCCTTTAATTACATAGTACGCGAGTAACCAGGGTTCGATGCGCGGTACCAGCACCTCTAAAATTGTTCTACAGTTCAAGTGCTGATTTACCACGTACTCAGCGGCGACGGAAAACATCGCGAGGAAACCTGCATATCCGAGGAATAGAAATATTTCGAGCACATGTGAAGTTCGTCAACCCGCATTAGGAGCAGCGCGGCGGACTATTCTCCACTCCAAAAACCCTCTCAGAAATGAGAGGCCTGTGCTCAGCAGTGAGATATTTATACGCATTTCAGCAGTGAGATATTTGTACATTTATTATAATATTGAACACATATATATGAATATAGATTTTATAACATTATTGCTCATGATGGGTTTAATATTATAACTGTCTCAATATTAGTACTACCCTACAAAACTTACCTCCGACACAGGCATTTTCTTCGTTTAAATTCTCTATCGCTATTCTCTTTAGAAATTGCTTTGCGGCGGAATATTTAAGTTTTCATAACTGAACTGAAAGGTTAAAAGATCTTTGTTTCAAGTCTAATATCAGATGTGTCTGCCATTTTCTGATAAACGTTTTAATACCAGCTCTTCGTAAAGGGGTTTTATATTTAATACCTACTTAACTCCTAGTGAGTTGAACAAAGAAAATCAATAAAGTAGAATTAAAATGAATTTTTATTAAGTAACGTGTGGGAAATTGGCCGTGTGGTGGCCGGCTTAAGAGAATATGCCACCCCTATCTCATCCCGTGGATGTCGTGAAAGTCGGCAGAGGGCAAATTGATAACTAGGAGGTGGACAGAAGCATCTTCCTGGATCATTCCGAATAAATAAATTGCGGTTACCAACCCGCCTGCCAATGCGTGGCAACTATGGCAAAATCCCTCCAAAATTAGAGCTACAAACTTTTGTGGCACTCTGTGAGGGAGGCCTAAGTTCAGCAGTGGACTAGTTAATAGGCTGAATAGTGATGATAATGATGAAGTAATAAAAGCCGTGGTAGCACAGGGGCCATATGCTCGCCTTAATTTTATAGTACGCGAGTGACCTGAGTTCGATCCCTCCACCAATAAACTTGCAATTTTAAGTGCTGACGCCTCCGCGGTCAAGGAAAACATCGTGAGGAAACCTGGAGAAATAAAAATATTTCGAGGACATGAGAAGTTCGCCAACCCGCATTGGAGCTGATGGCAGGACTATTCCCAGCTCCAAAACCCTCTCAGAAGTGAGAAGAGGCTCGTGCTTTAAATGTATATACTATTCTATCCTTTTACACACATCCGTCAAATCCGTTCCATAAATCAGCTACTACGAGTGGGAGGTTCGATCAAATTGATTTACAGCTGATTGGATAACGGTGCTACAATAAAATCATAATTTTTTATTGTACTTCTATTGGTCCAAAGCCAACTTGTCATTCTACTTACATCGAATGCAGGAAGTTATCGTTCTGAATATACAACATATGAATGTTTTGAAATTAATTGGTTCATTTAAATTCAAAACATTAACTTTTGGGGGATTTGTTAAAAGTTGCCACTCTTGGCAGGCGTGTTGGCAACTGCAGTTTATTAATTTCGATGTTCCAGGAAGATGCCGCTGCCCCTCTGTTCGTAGAACTTATAACCGTTTAGGAAAAAAGGTTCTCGGGTAGCAGCCTCTTACCGGCTAACGTACAGTGTAAGGCGAACCCCTCACTAGATTAAGCGACGACCTACTAAACACTTTTCACGTTTCTTCTCCAACGATTGTCGGTTCTACAAGCTTATATGGTCAGGCCGATTGCCACTTAAGCTTGCTAATCCTTAGGGTTATGTCGGTTACTCTAGTTCAGCTGCTGCGGATATCATAGTTACGGATTCTATCTCGCTAAGAAACTCCGAGCGTAGCCCTTTCCATAGCTCGCTGAGCGACTCTGAGCTTCCGAGTGAGACCTGCAGTGAAGGACCACGTCTCAATGCGTCGTCTAATGCACTTGGTGTGATAGGTGGTGAGCCCATCGCCACCATGCGCTGTTGGGTGCACAGTGCAGTTTACTTCCTTACTCGCCTTTTACGAGATCCATTGGATGAGATGGAGTGGTAGAATTCTTTTAACGAGCCGCCACCACACGGCAACCTCTGAATAATGTTATATTTAGGCTACTCCTGTATTGGATGGATTTACCGTAATGTGCTGCACAGATTAGTATACAGATGTGTCCACTGCAAGGATTCAAACAGGCGGTAGATCAGTGCATGGATTGTCCACTACGGGGCAAAACACTGTTTTTCAGCTACCACCTGAAGTACGATTGCGAGCTTACCAGTAAGTACCTAATTAATGGGACAGAGGGAAAATTAAAATCTGATAGACAACAGCCTCTTCCTAGAACATCTGAATAAATAAACTGCGATTGCCAACCCGTCTGACAAGCGTGGAAACTATGGCAAAATCCTCCCAAAATGACAATTAAAAACTTTTGTGGCAATCTATGGGGGAGGCCTATGTTCATCAGTGGACTAGTGATAGGCTGAAACGATGACAATGAAAAAAAAAACTGTGTATAATATAGCGTGCAAATGGTTAATAAAGAAAGGATATTTAGTAATTGCGTATTGTACTGAGACTATCAAATGTAAAATTGTTTTAACTTTAGTCACGACGAACGACGAAGTGTTACTCGTTTGTTTTTATAATTCGACAGACGAACGATGATAACTTAATTTTAGAACACAAATTTCGCTATTTTAATACTCCGAACAACAGACAAACTAGGTATAATTGACTGCGTGACTTCATATTAGGCATTGATACTTTCTTGAAATAAAACGAGACATAAAAGGAAAATCGCCAGCACTCCTTTTGAACTTGTTTTATTAATAAATGTCTGGTCTTAGAAAGTAACCGCGGTCAGTAATGGCAACGCTTGCTGGCAAATTACCAAACACCTCGCTACTACTGCCCGTAACTCGCCTGGTGTTGAAGATTCCATATTTGTGGTAGTCATTCCGCCATGGTGGAGTTCAGGCGGTTTTTTGGCCATTCCCTTAGTTGAATTTTTCTATGCTGCCATCACACGACGAAATTCAGTTTCAAAATAAAATTTCATACGATTTTTCAGGAGAGGGGCAAACATTAATCTGATGGTCAGTGCAACGTCTGTCCATAACAAATGCTGTGTCACCACGAACATTTCTGTGTGGGACGACACTGCGCTCGTCTCCCTTAAATATCAGTTCTTAAGTCTCATATGCCCCGTAATTACATTAGCTCTCTAACCGAAACTCAGTAACGCTTGCAAACTAATGTTTCACGGCAGATCAACTGGCCCTGCAGTGGTACCTGCCCTAGATTCCTGCCACCTGTTCACGTCTTAAATCCTACCACTAGTAAAATTTAAAAAGTAAGTAAAGTTTCAGCTAATAAATGTCCCAATGCTCAGCATAGTCCTCTGGTTTAAAAAAAGGTTCGTCTCAGTTTTTTTTTTTTCATTTTAATAAGTTACTTTAAATATTCATTCAAATCCTAATCTTGTTAAAGTTTTAAAAAGAAAACAGCATGATGCAAACAATCGCTATACACGGGATCCTTCAGCGAAGGAACTCGTTTTAAATTCATTGAATTTTCTCGTACAAATCCGCTTCTAAAGTAGCATGTGGGGAACACACTTCACAACTTTCAACGTTACTAGTTTGGATTCTTATCAAAAGAAGCCATTAAGTGTCATGGTTCATTGGTGAGAGCAACAAACGTATTAAGTTTGAACCAGTGAGATACGGCGGGGTGTTATTTTAATCAGGTTCTACTCACATACATACAGTTACGCGTTATTCCCATGTAAGGGATGGTAGGATTCCTATGCAGGAATCCGTCTAGGTAGGTGCCATCCCAGGCCAGTTATTCTGCCGTGAATCAGTAGTGTGCAAACATTATGTGCCACAAAGAAATAGGTGACAACAATCGGTGTTATACTAAAGAAACACGACTGATTGAAGTCATCGAATCTGTCGTCTCGTGTTAAAAGACTTAAATATGATCTCTCACAAATTTCGAAAATCGCCATGCTAGAAAAAGCAAATTTACAAACTGCAGGCGAATTGGCGATCGCTGTACCAGAACTGCTGTAACAGATGTATTTCTCTACTGAGACGCTGCTGGTCGTCGTCAGTCCGGAGGTTTTACTAGCACGAATCTATTTAGGAAGGCGCAGTGCCAGTTATTCTGATCATTACTATGTTTTGGTCTAGTGTTATTACAAGACCAAAACATATACTAGTGTTATTACTGGGAAATATGAGGTTTAAGATCTGATGTCTCAGGATGACAAGCGTATTGTGATGTCACCCACAAATGTTTTTTTTTTATTGTAGAAAGTGACGAGACGAGCAAAGTGTTCACCTGATGTTTAGCAATGTCTATCCGTAACAAATGCTGTGTCTGTCAGAAGAAGTCTCTGTGGCACCACACTGCACCCGTTACTTTGAAACATTAGCTCTTAAGTCTAATATGCCAAGTAATTTTACTAGCTGTCAATACACCTCAGACCGAAACACAGAAATGTTTGTACCACTAATCCTACCGCTAGTAGAGGTTTCTGGATGGTATTGCAATGGGCCAACGTTGCACTAACTAAGTATGTAATTTGCTTTTTTAACAGGCAGGCAGATACCATATCCGTAGTCGCCTTTTCGTCCCCTAGGGAAGCGAGACGCGACGAGTGGTGAACCATGTCGCCGTCATTTTCGTAAGAGTTACACTTCTTGCTCCTCCCTGCATTCAAACGAGTAGCTAGGGAAGATATTGCCGTCCCAAACAGAGCCTCCCATGCTTATTCTAGGGTAAGGCTAGCCTTTATGTGGGGTCGCCCAGTCCCGGAGCAGATCGGCACGCTAACGACTAGGCTCGCCTCTCAAAAAAATCTTCCCCCCATTGCGTTCCCACGAGCAGTATTGCATATTGTGATGTTATTCTGCATGAATTAAGGCTGTGTGTGTTCTATTTGATATGGGTCCCAAATCAGCGCTAAAAACTGTTTGATTAAGTTTCTATTGTAGTCCATTAGCTGTTCAATTAATGTAGATTTTTTTTAATTTTATTGGCAGATGATATTACCAAGGAAAAGAGTAGCCACCCCGCCAGATAGGAGGAGACGTCCTCCCCAGATCAGACCCGGGTGGTCTGATCTAGTGGTAATATTTAGATGTTGTATAGATAGTTCGCATCTCAGAAACTTTCATAGCGCGATTATGTGATGTATGAGATATTTTTTTAGCTTCTCATATGGCGACAAGGATGTTGCTACATCACTCCCCCGCTGAGACTGGAAGTGGTAGGTTAGATTGGAGAACTTGTGGCATCAGTCAATGAGGTGCAGTCTGGCGTTGCGGTCTTCAGTGCGTCGAGACGTGTAGACAGCGTTATGCCCGCAGGAGTCAGCCTGAGGAGATGGGGCCGCCGTTGATGATCCTCGGTTGCTGAGAGACTAGAAAGCACTGTGGCTGCGATGGCAGTCGATGACGTTGTTACTGTGGAATATTACAAAGGAAAAGGTTAGCTACCCGCCAGATCGGGTGGTCTGATCTGGGGAGGACGTCTCCTCCTAGTAGAAATATTTGGTTGTATATATTTTCTCTAACATATAAAGAAACTACGTTGCAGCAATCAGACATGAAAATCGCAAACACAAAGCAACAAAAAGTCACAAAGACAAGTCGCAGCCGCAAATGAACATCGGCCTTATAATTACACAAAGCGGAAACCCAGCGACCCGACATTTTCATGGCACAAATTCTTTGTCATTCGACTTTATGAAATCTTTTGTCGCATTATACTGTTAGCACTCAACCTTCGGTATAAAACCCAGATGACGTACAACTCCGCTATGGTCGCTGCTTGAAATTATGTTTAACAAGTAAACTGAAGTTCTGTGAATGTTAGCCGCCATTGGCTAACGCTGAAGTCTTAACGTCGGTAAGAGCAGAGTAATATTGGCTTTGTTATACGCGTCCATTGTCGCGGCGAATTTAATTTACATCGTTATAGAGTGAGTGAGTAATTCAAATATGAAGCCTTATTTTCCTTGAGCCCTCCTCAACATACACATACATGTATGTATATATAGTCCCTCGTTTTGACGCGGTAATTCCGTTATTGGCGGTTTTTTTGCACAAAATTCAAAGGGAAGCGGAAGCAACAGGAAATCTTTTATTACTTCATTCTCATTCATATAAAAGTTTCAGCCTATAAATGTCCCACTGCTGAGCACAGGCCTCCTCTCATTTCTGAGTTTTTGGAGCGGAGAATAGTCCGCCGCGCTGCTCCAACGCGGGGTGAGGAACTTCACATGTCCTCGAAATATTTCTATTCCTCGGACATGGAGGTTTCCTCACGATGTTTTCCTTCACCGCTAAGAACGTGGTAAATCAGCACTTAAAATTGTTTGTGCTGGCATCGGGGATCGAACCCAGGTTACTCGCTTACTATGAAATTAAAGGCGAGCACCAGGCCCCTGAGCTACCACTCTCATTCATATACTTATAACTAATTCAAAATACATTATTTTGAATTAGTTATAAGTATAAAGTATGAAGTAAGTGCTGAACTTACTTTCTTCATTAATCATTTCAGCCTATTACGAGTCCACTGTTGAACATAGGCCTCCCCGATTGATTGCCACAAAAGTTTGTACTCTCATTTTGGGGGGATTTTGCCACACTTGGCAGGCGGGTTGGCAACCGCAGTTTATTTATTCAGATATTTCAGGAAGATGCTGCTGCCCATCTCCCGGCTTTCATTTTCCCTCTGTCGACTTTTACCACACCCACAGAATGAGAGGGGGTGGATAGATTCTCAGATTCTCTCAGGAAAAAAAAAAACATCTTGAAGAAACCTGCTTGTCCGGAGAATTAAAAAATTTCGAGTTCATGTGAAGTCTACCATCCGGCATTGGATCAGCGTGGCGGACAAGAGTCCGGCTCCAAAACCCTCTCAGAAATTAGAGGAGGCCTGTGCTCAGCAGTGAGACCTTTAAAGGCTGTTACTTTACTTTTTTTTAATTTTAAAATATATAAATATATTTATATCAAATATCAATTGCATAAATATGTCAAAATATAGATATGTTTACTGCATATATATATTTACGTAAGTTAAGTAGCTTAGATATAATCCATGTAAAGGTACAACGCACAAACGCTCAAGGGACAATTTTACGCTATAAAATATTTATTTGTACAAGATTATTTTGAATTTAAAATTAGCAGTTGTAAGATCAAAAGATATGACTAACTTATAACCATCAAAGCAAAAATATTAAGTGAATTTTATCGCTAACATATTTCGCGATAAATTCTTAACGCGTAAGAAAATATTTTATTTTTTAATATAGTATTTAATGGTATCTCTATAATCTTATATAACTTAAATTTTACTATTACAGTTCAAACATAACTTTTCATTATATAGGGCACTGACAATATAATTACTAGACATGTGAAAACAAAAGAGAAAGAACCAACGTTTCAGGATGGCCATAGCAGTATGGTACTAAAAAGAAACATTTTTTTTATCGGATAAAGTGACAAACGAGCAAAACGTTCACCTTTTTAGTGGTAGTAGGATTCCTATGCAGGAACCTGTCTAGGTAGGTACCACCCCAGGGCTAGTTATTCTGCCGTCAAACAGTAGAAGAGTGCAAACATTACTGTGTTTCGGTTTGAAGGGCACTGACAGCTAGCGTAATCACTCGGCATACGAGACGTAGGAACTCAGGGTGACGGGCGCGTTGTGGTGTCACACGATATGTTTTTTTAATGTGTCGAAAACGAACAAAACGTTCACCTGATGATAAATGCAACGTCAGCCCATAAGCTGTGTTACCCAGAATATTTCTGTTGGACACCGCACTGCGCCCGTATCCCTGAGAAGTCTCATATGCCCAGTAATGTTTGCACACTGCTGCTTTACGGCAGAATAACTGGCCTTAGGGTGGTATCTGTATTAAGATATGTCTACGATTGTAATATCAATTTTTCAAATCTGTACAGAAATTATGAATCCATGGGAAACTGAATTGATATTTTATACATGCAAATCTCGGGTTTCGTTTTTTTTTATTTACATAAAATTTACTTGCCTCCGAACTGGAATAAAAAAGTTTCGTGTCTTCAATTCTCTTTTTGATTGAAATGCTGCAATTTAACTTTAAATTAGAAAACTTTAGATGTGAAAAAATAAACATCGAGTTTCTGTCGCAGTGATGTTTGTTATGATTAGCTATTTCGAAGTATTTTTGATACGTAATATTTTTAACAAACTTTTTTGTCACTTGTTTCAAAAGCATTAATATAATTCAGATTTTCTTATCGAAAATATTTTAATGTAAACCTTTAATAGTAATAATACTATTAGTCATAGCAATGTTATGACTTCCCAGAGAGGATATGTTAACAAGCAGAACATTTTCTTATTATAAAGTATAATTAAATATTTTATTAATATAATTTTAAAAATTATTATAAATTATTATAATTTTATTAAAAGTAAAAGAAGTATATTTTCTTCAGGAGAAATTGACGGCGCAAGTAAATCGTTCGCCTGATTGTAAGTGCAATATCTGCCCATAAAAAATGTAGTGTCACTCAGAAGATTTCTGTGTGACGCCACACTACGCTGGCACCCAGATACATCAGTTCTTAAGTCTCATATTCCCATTGACTACGCTAGCTCTCAGTGCTTTTCAGACCGAACCACCGAGTCAGAACACAATGTATTTTAAGAGTACGTAAATGGAAAAAATCTTTTTGTAACAGTGGTGTAAAATTGACTGAAATCACGATAAAAATACTACAATAAATTACATCTGCCCGCAATTTCATTGGCTTCGCTGTTCGACAAAGAAATTTATATCTGTAGCCGCTGCTGGCAGAAGTTTTAATATTAAACCCCTTTAGAGGTCCTTTACATCGCCTAGCAAACACCACAAGGTCGACTTGATCGTTTCCATAACTTATTTTCTAAGAAATAGCGTAAATTTAACTGTTGCCCCAACTGAAAAGTCGTTTTGAACGAAAGCAGTCGGAGCGAGACCTAATAGAACAAAGGCGGTCGGAACAAAAGCCTGCACGCCACTAGAATAAAGAGAGACCCTCGGATCTTTGCCTCCTTACCTGATTTTTTTATTCTTGCCCAACCTTTTTAACAGCTCCACTCTTGTTTAATAACTTCATTTGCAATGTACCGCAGATAAAATTCATCGTGCAATTGTTAATTCACTAATTACATTAGACGGACCTTGGTTTAAAAATTTTAAAAACCTTTAAACCTTTAAGACCTGACATCTTCCACACTTGCCATTTCTGTGCATTTTTTTAATTTAAATTTTTTTTAATGTTTCTGTATTCATTTTTTTTAGTTTGGTTTATGTATGAGGTTTTTTTTTTTTTTAGTATATTTCTATTTTAATTGTGTTTCATTCTGTCTCTTCTGCTGATGTGGCGAGCGACCACAAGGGTAGGCTGAAAATCAGCACTGTTTGATAACAGTACGCGCTGAGCCTATCTCTGTTTGCTATTTAGTTTTAATGAAGGAAGGTAAGTTACTTTGCCTAAGATCCGCATGCAAAATATAAAAATGGTGTATATTACCTAGTTTTTTGAAGAGCACCGCCCGCCCTCCCTCAGTAGCGTGCACAAGCAAACTAACGGCGGCCGTCTGTCGTAGAGTCTATGACGCTTGATAATGCCTCGTTTTGGGGCGAAACACGTGTCGTGTTCTCGACTTCAGTGGTGTATATTATCTAGTGGTGGTATTGTAGTGGTTGGTGGAGGGTACCTGGTGGCGGTTCCTGGTGGCGGTGTTAGTTTGCTTGTGCACGCTACTGAGGGAGGGCGGGCGGTGCTCTTCAAAAAACTAGGTAATATACACCATTTTTATATTTTGCATGCGGATCTTAGCAGAGTAACTTACCTTCCTTCATTATAATGGATTTCCGCAAAGTAACGCCTGATTCTATTAACTATACTATTTAGTTTTTATTTTTATTTCTTGTGTTGTAAATAGTTTTATGTTTTGAACCTGCTAAGATTCAGCATAATCATTTTTTTCTGTGTATCTTTTAGTCTACCGTTTCTTAAGCTGTGTAGTGCATAAAAATTGTTATAACGCCGCCGCAGTTTAATGCCGCACAAATATAAAAGTATTTTTTTGATCAAACCTACGATGAATGATGCTCTCCTGGCCGTTATCGACCACGGCGACCACTAGCGTATATTGTCGGCGACAGCTGTCAACTGCGCGGGAGATATTATAGTGCCACAAGTGTACGCACAGACACAGGGACTCTCGCTCGTCCCAACTTAGCCGTGCCCGACGTAACGCTTCTTAATTAGATTTAAAGAATTAGATCGGGATTAGCTAGCTAGTAGACAGTCTAGATCGAGGATCAAAATGAACATTTTGTTACTTATGGTTACACTGCTCGAAGACCTCGGAGTTTTGACGCAAACGGTATGATTTCACGTTACAAAAACCCACTGCTGGTTTGTAGCATAATGTTTTTATTTGCGCTTTCCGTACTCTTTAATGTGTTAGTATTTTACAGCGTGATTCTAAAGAATCCTCTAAAAATATTGACAAGATGTTAGTGTATGAATGAATTTAGTTGTAACATTGCTTAGATTTTAACGGACTTTAAATATAAATCTACCACAAAATACTTCTGTAACCTTAACAATGTATATTTTTTATTTCATCAAAGCCGCGTATCAAAGCCGTGTGGTGGCGGCTCGTTAAAAGAATACTACCACTCCATCTGATCCAATGGATCTCGTAAAAGGTGAGTAAGGAATTAAACTGCACTGTGCACCCAACAGCGCATGGTGGCGATGGGCTCACCACCTATCACACCAAGTGCATTATATTGTTTTGGTGAAACGTGGATTGTGGCAGTCATCTGTTTTTGCAGTGAGTGCCCAGTCTCTGACTACTCCTTATGGGATACAGTCAGTGATCTTATGTATGTATGTATGTATGTTGTAAATAGGTGTTAATGTTCAAGCCTTCTGTTATTTTTATAGAGTATACCTGTTTAGTTTTTTAAGAAGATAGCAATAAACTGAATTATTGTTATTGGTATTATTATTTTAACTCGACTAGGCTATAAATAAAAACTAAAAAGTAAGAATCAGGTGTTGATTGCTATGATCGTCTTATTCAGTAAGACATGTCTGTATGTTGGATATTTCTGTTTATTATGTTTTGTTGACAACGCACATATTGGTCATCAATCGTATTGGTTTTTTAATGTAGCAACTTCGACCATAATAAAGAATCGATTGTCACCTTATTCAACAAAATTGTATAAGTATTTTAGGGGCTGCGCTGGAACATTCGTAAGAACAAACATACATAGATTGCTAAAAAATAACTCTTCATTTTGGCTTTGCCGTAGTCAGGTAAAGAGGACTTTGTTTAAATTATTATAATCACCAAAACAATAATACAGAAACACCTTCCACTGTCACATAAATACATAAGTTTTAAGCCAAGTTTTGTATGGTATTCAGAGTAGAACATTTGTTAAGAGAAAAATATTGTCATCATCAACTCTCATTTTGAGAGGATTTTGACGTAGTTGACGCGCTTGGCAGACGGGTCAGTAATCGCAGTTTATTTATTCAGATTTTTCTAGGAAGATGCTGCTATCTATCTTCTGGTTTTCATTTTCTATCTGTCGTATTTGCGACACACACGGCAGAGAAAGAATATACACGTCTTGGAGTGTGTGAGTGCGTTCATGCGTGCATGCGCACTTGCGTGTGTGCGTTCATGCGTGCATGTTCGTTTGCGTGGTTATGTGAGTGAGTGCGTGCGAGCGTGTATTTAATCGCGCATACATAGCTCTGTACATAGGATGAATTACCACAGAAAAAAGAATCATCGTAACAACCAATCATAAATACTTTATGCGTATAAAATGCGAAGATAAAAATCGCAGTCGAAACACGCACATCCGAAAGTACTTTTTATTTCGGCTTATTTACAAAATAGCTACCTTACCGTGTTACGTTAGCTTTTTAATAGTAACTAAATCATTTTCGGCGCGATCAAACAAAAAGCGGTCTCGTTTTCATATTCATACATAATTTATGCGGTATTATACTAGACGATGTAATTTCATGCCGAGAAAACACTTTGAGAACTCAAAGTAAGTTGGATAAATGTTCCAAGTGCTATAATTGACTTAAGTCGTCCCCCTTATTCATGAAGATACAGCAACGCTGAGTTTTTTTTGCCCCTTGTATCAAGAGCATCACAGTTTTTAATCATCATTCATCATCATTTCAGCCTATCACTAGTCCACTGCTGAACTTCAGCCTTCCCCTTTGATTGCCACAAAAGTTTGTAGCTCTCGCTTGGCAGGCGGTTTGGCAAACGCAGTTTTTTTATTGTATAAAGTGATGAAACGAGCAAAACGTTCACCTGATGTTAAGTGCAACATCTGCCCATAACAAATGCTGTGTCACCCAGAACATTTCTGTGTGACAAAAAACTACGCCCGTCACCCTAAGACATTAGTTCTTAAGTCTCATATGCCCTGTGATTACGCTCTCAGTGCCCTTAAAACCGAAACACAGTAATGTTTGCACACTATTGCTACCTACCTAGACGGATTTCTGCATAGGAATCCTACCACCAGTAAATTTTTATTCAGATGTTTCAGGAAAATGCTGGTGCCCATCTTCTAGTTTTCATTTTCCCTCTGTCGACTTTGCGACACCTACGGCATGAGATGGGGTAGTAAGATTCTCTTAAGCCGCCACCACACTGTTGATTCTTACTACATTTTTTTTTGATTATAAGTTAATAGTAGATCGCCATCATTGTATTGGTGGTAGGACCTACATACATAGAGTCACGCCTCTTTGAGGTAGGCTGGGATACAGTGTCAGGAACACGGACAGGGACGATCACAACACAACAACAATTTGTGTTGTGATTATGCTGGCTTGGCTGAGATTCGAACCCAGTACCCGCGGCGTAGAAGTCAGGTACTCTGATCACTGGGCCGGTCGTCAGTGATTCCTCCTCCTACAGAAATCTATCTAGGTATATTCAGCGCGCAATCAGAATGGGAACCGACCTTTTGGAACTAAGGCACGTACGGTCCGCCCGAAAGCCGTAGCGTCAGCAAACGCGCATCTAAGTTGTATGCCTTACTATTGTCTAATAATGAGTGGAAAGAAGGTAAAATTTTAAAGACAACACAAAATAATTCTGGCTGTTGATAGATATATTATATATTGCACCACTTTAAAAAAAAAACATTATTATTTATTTTTTCTTACAATTTTTCCTGTTTCTTCTCCGTCAGAGGAACCTTATTACGAAACCAGATTGTGAATTTTGACAATCGAAATTTATATTCATTTAATTTATTTTTAATAATTTTCATTTCATTTCATAATAATTAATTACTATTTTAGACAACTAGGTCATTTGCATTGATAGCGAGTAGCAACAAGTGATTTTACAAATAAATTGATGTTAAACATTTGGATTTTCTTTGCTAACGCTACTTCGCTCTAGAACTGTCATTTGCTATTTACTTGGACATGGTTCCACCCCATTCTGATCGCACGCGGATTATACTAGTAGGTAGTTGTGCCGTTCTGCCGCCAAACAGTAATGTGCAAACACTTTGGTCGAATTGAGTATGTTATGCTCGCACAACAAAATCCCAGAAAGTGCACAAAGTCTTTCAATAAAAAAGTTCAAACTATTTGTTAAACAAAGACTTTTTAAGAAGGGTTATTATAATATTAAGGAATACATGGATGATGATAACCCCTGGGAATGAGGTGATCGCTGCCAAGCTATTTCTACATCTTTATAAAACTGCTGCAATTTTATATTTAAAATGACTGAAAAAAAAGTCCCGCTGTGTTTCTTACTGGTTCATCCCAGGACAGAGGCATTTCTATACGAACCAGTGTAGTTAAAAAAAAATGACGTTCAATAAGTATTATGTAAATGATCTATATTGAATAAAAAATATTCTATTCTATTCTTTAATGCCTCTGCTTGCGGCGGCCTCGTGTGACGGGTCGTCCAATTCCCTTTAACATGGCTGAGGAGGGCGATGGCTGCCACGTGTGTCATACTTGTGAACAGGTGCTGTTGGTGGTAGTGCCCTTCAAGCCGAAACACAATAATGGTTGTATACTATTGTATAATACATTACGGCACTACGATGGTACTTACCTAGACGTATTGCAAAGGAAACCTACTACCGGTTCATTTAAGAAAGAAAATAAAATCTGACTACAAAATGAAGCAGCATATATATTTATTTACAAATAGTAAAAATAACAAATAGTCTTCAATGCGCCTCATCGTATCTTGACTAAATTTATGTAGGGCCACCCTGGAAGTATACCTTTCCAAACAAAAAAAAACAAATCGATTTACTGGTGGCGAAGATATGAGATTATTTTTAAAAAAAAACATTCGAATTGAGAATCCTCTTTTTTTAAAATCGGTTGAAAGTAAGTTTATTATTTTAAGAAAATTAATCTCTAGAAAATATGCAACGTAGCTCGGTTCATTTGAATAAAATGGCGTTGAATGACAGAATTGCTTTATCAGAGTGAACCCTAAACCATTAGGATACTGGTTAACATTATAAAAGCGAGCTAGATATGCCACAAGTACCTCGACCTTATTATACACCCTTTGGACTGTCCATATTCAAATGAACCACAAATACATTTCCATAATTTAATAAAAGATTTTATCTCCATAACCAATTTACTGGCTCTACGGAAGATAGATGGCGTAATCTCTTTTGTCGCGAAAAAAGTAACAACGGTAACAAAGAAAAAAGGAATTTAAAAGGCCATAATTTACGGGATCCCCCGCCCCCTTCGCCCCCTCCACTTTTCTTACAGAACCCTTTCGAGTAAACGAATTTCGGACGAAAATATTGCAGGGCAAGAGTGAGCGGGGAATGGAATAAATCATGCTGTTTCAATTATGGCCCACTTACCTATTCCTGAAAAGAGAAATACGCTTTGTTTCTTCGTATCTAATATAAATCATCATAAAGGATGTTATTGCTTCGCTGTCTTCGGGCCGATTTACAAGCAAAACACTCTCACCTAGTGTTCAATAAATAAATACAATGGATGGTACTCAACATTCTCAGTTTCTACCGAGGCCCACGAATATTTACGGTCTCGATATTTCTTTTTTTTTATTGAAGAAAGTGACGACAGTGGCAAATTGGTAACCCGATAGAAGTGCAAAGTCTGCCAATAACCTATACTGTCTCGCCCAGAACATTTCTGTGCGGCACCACATTCCGCTTGCCTCACCCGCGTACTAAGACATAATTTCTTAAGTCTCATACGAGTATGCCCAGTAACTACACTAGCTCTCAGTACCCTTCAGAACAAAATAGGGTAATGTTTGTTTACTAGTGCTTGGCGGTAGAGTATCAGTCCCTGCGGCAGTAACTTCCTAGACGAATTTCTGTATTATGGAATCCTATCATCATCATTTTTATCATTTCAGCCTATCGTAGTCCAGTTTTTAACATAGGCTTCCTCCAATGTATGTTATCTCACGGGTGGTAGGATGAATATGCAGGAATCCGTCTAGGTAGGTACCACCCCAGGCCCAGTTTTTCTGCCGTGAAGCAGTAGTGTGCAAGCATTACTGTTTCGATTTGAACGGTACTGAGTGCTAGCGTAATCACTGGGCCTGTTAGACTTAAGAACTGATGTCTCAGGCAGACGAGCGCAGTGTGGTGTCACACAGTAATGTTCTGGGTGACTCAACATTTATTTAAGACGGATCTTCACTCGCCACTTACCATCAGGTGAACGTTTTGCTCCTTTCGTCACTTTATCTAAAAAAAAAATTGTATTCTGGAATCCTGTCACCACCATCTTTATGTCAATCGAACCATTTTTTTAATTACGCAGTAGCTTATCTTTTAGAAAGAAGAAGTAACGGAAGACAATTTTTATTCGCTGCTGCAAAAAAGTGTTTACAACAGGGATTTCCAAAATATTTTGGCCAAGAGTCCTCTTTTCCAAAATGTACTGATACCTCAGACCCTGAATAGCCAAATTACTTTAAATGTCTAGTTTTTCTCCTATTGACAAAAAAAACTTAGCGGTTGTGCTCACTTATCGACTTGTCCAGTTTTTTTTTTTTCACATTTATTCACGGTCTAATCACAATAGATACAAAAAACAAAACAAGAAAAAAATATGGAATTGCACAGAACTTCTGTTACTTCCAACTAAAATATTATTCATTCTTATAATAAGTTGGTGTTTTGAAAGTTTCAAATGAGAACTTGTGTTAATTAATAGGGGTCTTAGTTAGGGACCTTGTCGACCCCCAAAATCATTTTTCGTTTATGGGGAGTCCTGGTAAACCGATTTCGACCGCGAGGAGTCAATATCAACCACTTTGAGAATCCTTGGCTTACAATAAAAAAGTCCATACAGTAGCATCTTTACCTAACAACCCAATAATGGAAGACGATACAATTAAATGGTGTAAAAACAGTATGAACAATGTAACAATTCCAAATGTATGTATGCAACCACGCCAATCGAGCCGATTTCTGGCCTAATATTTTTAAAGTTTTAATTATTAAAAATCAAAGTATGGAAGTTGTTGGCAACTAATATCGTCGTGGCTGATTTGGAAAATCGATAATCATGGATGGCGTAATCTAGTGATCGGAGCGATTGTGAGTTTAAAATCGTCTTTGTTAGTTGATGTCAACATTGCTATCATCGGACATTGAGTATTATGTATGTGTATATGTATATCAGTTTTTACGTGTATGTATATTTAAGTGTATAAATCTATCTATATATATATATATATATATATATATATATATATAAGTGTGATACGATTTTAAATATAATTATTATTGATTAGATATATTCTATTAGTATTAATGTAATGTTTTCTATTCCTCCTAGTCCTATTTGTGTAATGTTTTGATTAGTCAGTATTTACAAATTATGAATTTTAACATTTTTAAGCACTTATAACAATATCTCTCTATGCCCTGGGTTGACTGGGTGATAATACCAAAAGGCATTAAGTCCGCCCTCTGTGATCCTTTATTTAAATGTATTAAATAATAAATTAATTGTGGGGAAACACAAATCGTCGGTTTTCTGTGTGGCACCACACTGCACTCGTCATCCGGAGACATCGGCACTTAAGCCCCACATGCCCGGTGATTACTTTAGCTTTCAGTGCCCTTTGGATCGAAACAGGTGATGCTTAGTGGCAGAATAACTGGCACATTTTTTTAGTATGTTGCAGTAATACTTGATCCCGCAACTTTCGCTTCCCACTGAGCAATGCGGATTTTGGCATAGACATTACTATGCCCGATTTGTTCCATTATAATAAGCAATATCATTCATCAATTATCATATCATTCCTTATAATAACACTCCATCTCATCCAATGGATCTCGTAAAAGGCGAGTAAGGAATTAAACTGCACTGTGCATCCAACAGCGCATGGTGGCGATGGGCTCACCACCTATCACATCAAGTGCATTATAGTTTTGGTGAAACGTGGATTGTGGCAGTCATCTGTTTTTGCAGTGAGTGCCCAGTCTCTGACTACCCCTTATGGGATACAGTCGTGATCTTATGTATGTATGTATATGGAATCCTCGTAAACGGATCTTAAAGTGAAATTTCTTAATTGCCTATCCGCGACAGAGAATACTTTAATGAAGTTTCGGTCATCGACGTTGACTTTCTGGAGATTCATAACTTTTTCTCTCCTACTTCGCCACAGGCCTCGCGGGAAAAGTTTTTTAATATTAATCGCGGTGTAAGCTGTCGGGCAACGGAATTGCGTTCACCTAATATGGCAGCCCCAAACATTTTTTATCGGCCTTCCAATAAATCACTGATCGAAATGTTTGCAATAAAACTGTAATATCGTAAACATTAAATTATTACAAACTGTAATGTGGTTTCTGTTCTCTAACGAAAATGGCGGTTATATTTACGAATTGTATTTTCTGTTATTTATGCTCAGAAGGCGAGAGAATTTCACTGCTTTGTATTACGACACGTAAAAAGCATTATTGTAGGTTTCAAAATAAAGGTCCCGAAGTCACTGCCTCCCGGTGAAATATGTCCCAAATATTATCACAGGGCCGAAGAAGCTCTGAAAAAAAAAGGTCCGCAATGGACTGTGTAGTCAAACTGAAAGGATTTGGCGGGTAAATCCGTTTATTACCTCGGATACGAAGGCGGAGGGAACGCTGCCGCCATTTCATTGAAATTCGAGTGGCACATAAAATGGGGCGTAAATTCCCCTTACTAATGCTAGGACACTCGAGTTTTGGTTGCACGACGGAACACGGCTTAGGACGTTTTTATGGAGGCCCGAATCGCTTCGTCTTTAGGAAGAATTGAAAGCTGGAATTGCAAATTTGTTAGCGTCGCTTTTGCTGTTCGTCTAATGTTTTTATTCAACGTTACTTAGAATCGTATAATGTTCCAATTGTTGCAAAAACTGCGAATGAAAAACAATATTTGGAATCAAAGATGTACGTAACGATCCCAACAATGACTGTCGGAGCATTTATTAAAATAAAAATCGTTGATAAATGTAACGTCTGCCTATAACAAATGCTGTGCCACCAAGAACATTTCTGTGTGACACCACACTAGGGCCCGTCACCCAGAGACATCAATTCTTAAGTCTCACATGCTCAGTGATTACACTAGCTCTCAGTGCCCTTCAGACCGAAACAAATTAATGTTTGCACACTACTGCTTCACGGCAGAATAACTGGCCCTGGGGTGGTACCTGCCTCTACGGATTCCTACATAAGAACCCTACCACCAGTAGAACATTACATTACAATTTGGCAACTAATACAGTAATATATAAATTAACAAGGCTCTTTGGATTCAGGGTCTTTAGATTCGAATCCCGGCCGGAGCCGAGATTTTTGCAAAAACCCGAATTTTTCTGGTCAGGTGTTTTGTTATTGTCCTCGCGCCTCTGGCACTGCCTCTGCACCCAGCTCCGGTCTGCGTCTGTGTTTACGTACACTTGTTGCACTATTATATCTCCAGTTGATAGCTTCCAACTTTAATTGGAAGTTGAAAGAGGACATCAGATAAGAGAAATTGTATAATGATTACAACACTAAATAGATATACTTCGTGATTTGTGAAAAGAAAAGGATTAAGATTACTCTGCAAAAATGAAGGTTTATAATTTTTAAACTATAAGCTGTTAGGGAAACTTCGCACCCATACACTCAAAAATAGGTTACTTGAAAATAGATGTATATTGAGTCACCTATTTCTTTCTCAACTTCTTCTCTTCTTCTCAACACAGTCTTAATGATATGAGAAACTGAATTAAGTTTATATTGTGTACATAATTAGAAAACGTCACGAAAAATCTCTAAATCTGTCTAAATCACTTCACAACTGTTCGTGAAGTTACAATGGATATAAATTAGAATTTAGCTTGTAGGTTCGGCTGCCGTTGGATTACAATACCTTCATTATTTACAGAAAACTACGTTCCAAGAGAAATTGAGAGATACTCGAAATAAAATATTTCGCAGTATAGATAAGTTTTCTATTTCAAGATAAGTATTCGATTCTCAATACATGTAACATTCTTGTTTTTTTTTATTAAACGATATTTTGATGTACAGATTAAAAAAAAACTTAAAATTTCAATATGTACATATTTGACTATGAAAGATTAATATAAGGAAAAAAATATTTACAGCAATAGTTATAAAGTAATATATTTAATCGTGATAAAAAATTGGTGTCCAGCAGTGTAGAAGAGCGCCTACCTCCTATCTATACAGTTGTCAAAAATGGCGACTAAGGTAATGTACGGACAGCCTTTACACGTGCAGAATAATACCATAATAATGAAGGAAGGTAAGTTACTTTGCTAAGATCCACATGCAAAATATAAAAATGGTGTATATTACCTAGTTTTTTGCGGAGCACCATCCGCCCTCCCTCAGTATCGTGCACAAGCAAACTAACACCGCCACCAGGAACCGCCACCAGGTACCCTCCACCAACCACTACAATACCACCACTAGATAATATACACCACTGAAGTCGAGAACACGACACGTGTTTCGCCCCAAAACGAGGCATTATCAAGCGTCATAGACCCTACGACAGACAGTCGCCGAGTCAAATATGTGATGTATATGCCTGATTCTATTAACTTTAATACCATAATATGCAATGCTGTCATTACATTGCTCGTCTACCGCGGGGACAAAAAGTAAGCTACGGGTGTGTATGTAAAAGAAATGCATAAAATTCACACAAAAAAATAATCATCATAACGTAGCAGTTTAAAAACGAAAAAAAAACACGATTGACCAGCAGTAAATGTGATGATGCCTGGTCATAATACCAGGTTATAGTCATGAAATCGTTGTCATCATCGATTCTTAATACGTGTGCAAAATTTTAAATTATTTGGACGTCAGAAAATGGGCGAAAGTTTAATTGAATCGTTTTATTATTATATTGTTGGTTACATCATAGATACATACAGGACAAGCTAATGAACGTATGTTGGAAAACCCTTAAAAATCTTAACTATGATGAAATAAAATAACAATTATGAAAATAATGTCTAAACAATCTTCTAACCGGTGTTTTCCAAGCAATTCAAAAGTAGAAAGAGAATTATGGAAAAAATTATTCCCAAAATTATTGAAAACTACTTACAGGGGCACACTTCGTGCGCTGCCTTCACCATAATTAAGCACATACCCGGAAAGTTTGCGAGTGGCCGTGGATAGACTTAGCTGCGACGTATGTGTCCCACACAAATGTATTTGTGGTGTGATTGTGGAAGCTGACAGTCATCATGCTCTCAGCTGTTTTAGATGTGCCGGGAGATTGCCTCGTCATAGCCCGATGAATGATTCATCGTGCTTTTGTATCGGTTAATATTCCCAGTATCTTGGAGTCCCGTGGCCTATTTCGTACTGGTGGAAAGCGCCCTGATGTTCTTTCACTAATGCCTTGGCAAGTGTTAAAGTACGTCGCATCCCAAACTGAACATTGTCCATGTTCAGTTTGGGATGCGACGTACTTCAACACTTTTGCTGCTGCACACCTCAAAGACACAATTCGCGTTGGTGAAACTACTGAAAAATGAGCCGGAAGGGCAAAGCATGTTAGCTTTGCTAATTTATCGTCTCTGTATTACTATCTGCGTTTGCAGTAGAAACTTCGGTTGCTTGGGGAGCAGATGCTTTAAATTTTGTCGGGAAGCTTAGTAGGCGTTTAAGAGAGAGAGGTTATGAAGCCTGCTCTGGATCTTTTTTGTTCAACGTTTGTCACTGGCCATACAACGTGGCAATGCACCTAGGTTGATGGCACGTTTGAACCGGGAACGATTCAGAGACAGAGATTAGAGAGATTTACGAATGTCTGAATTATAGCAGTAAATAAATTATTTTTCTTTCTTTCCTTCTTCTAGTATAATAAGTTGGATGGATAATTGGATAATTTAACTGGTGGTAGGATTCCAATGCACGAATCCGTCTAGGTAGGGGTGGTATCCCAGGGCCAGTTATTCTGCCGTGAAGCAGTAGTGTGCAAACACTACTGTGTTTCGGTCTGAAGGGCACTGTGAGCTACCGTAATCACTGGGCATATGAGACTTAAGAACTGAAGTCTCAGAGTGACGTGCGGAGTGTGGTGTCACACAGAAATTTTCTTGGTGACACAGCATTTGTTATGGGCAGACGTTGCACTTACCATCAGGTGAACGTTTTGCTCGTTCCGTCACTTTTATAAAATAAAAATAAAAAATATTACTATAAATGTCAGGAAATACTTACCCCATTTTCTAAAATATTTTGCATTAGATAATTTGTCTATTGAGAGCTCGTGCTTTAAGGACCGCAGGCTGAGAACAGAATGTTACCGAGAAGGGCCGAACTGTAAATGATCAGGGGGTCTACTGTGTAACTCCGGTTGGTTTCGTGATCGGTTTCATCGACCAATGAATGAGTTTCATTTCGGCGTACGCACCTCATTCATTGGTTAATGGGATCAAACGAAACCGATTACTAAACCAACCAGAGTTACACAGTAGACCACTTGGTCAGTGAGGCACCGTGCCGTACGGCGTTATCATATCATTGGCCTGTTCTACACGAGTGAAACCTCGAGGCGCAGCTAATTTTATACAGAAAATGAAAGTCTTTTCCAAAAACGTATCATAATTGTCGAACCTCACGTTGTGCTTCATATATAAGGAAACATATTTTAACGCGATAAAAACGAAAGTATCTCAATAAACACATAATGAAGTCTTAAATTATATTTTAATAAACATTCGCAAGCGTTTTACGATGTAATTATTCGGAATATTAAACGTACATACGCCGTTAAAGTCGATTAAGCTGTATATCAAACGAAATTTGTATAGATACTGCACGCCCAATTTGGGAGATGAAATTTGTTGTTTAATGAATGGTATTTAAGCTGTAATGGTAGGCTGTGTTAGTGAAAATGTTTCAGTGTCTTCGCTTCGATATTTAACAGAAAATGTACCGCGACGACTCAGTTAACCAGTCGTCCTATGAATATGGATATAAGAACATTTAATATAAAGACATCGCCACACTTGCGTTGCGATGCGAGTGATAAATGCTCTATGCTATAATATCTGTAACTTGGTAAAACAATAGAAGGTCTATGTACCTTCTATTGATGATATTGGATATTCCAATAACACTTTTTTAACAAACGTGATAAAACTCCTTTTACGTATAGTATAGTTTTAAGTGATATTAATATTCAATGAAACTTTGTAAAAATAAGTACATAAAGTAAAGTAAGAGCTTATATATGTCTCACTGCTGAGCACAACACATCCTCTCATTCTCAGGGTTTTGGAGCCGGGAAGAGTCCGCCACGCTGCTCCGATGCAGGGGGCGGACTTCTCATGTCTTCGAAAATATTTATAATTCCTCAGACATACAGGTTTCCTCACGGTGATTTCCTTCGCCGCCAAGCACGTGCTAAATCGGCACTTAAAATTGCAATTAACAATTTAAGTAGTGCCACCACCGGGAATCGAACCCAGGTCACTCGCTAACTATAAAATTTAAAGCAAGCGGTTAGCACCGGAGCATAAATAATAATAATTGTAAAAACAGAAATTATCGAGACGATGCTTATGGTAACTAATAAAAACCAACATTATCTAAGTGTTTACATTACCTTGGGTCATCATCATCATCATTTCTGCCTATCACTAGTCCACTGCTGAACATAGGCCTCCTCCATAGATTGCTACAAAAATTTGTAGCTCTCATTTTGGGGGATTTTGCCATATTTGCCACGCTTGGCAGGCGGGTTGGCAACCGCAGTTTATTGATTCAGATGTTCCGGAAAGATGCTGCTGCGCATCTTCTGGTTTTAATTTTTCCTCTGTCGACTTTTACGACACCCACAGGATGAGATGGGCTGGTACATTCTCTTAAGCCGCCACCACACCGCGTGATTACCTTGGATGTCAATAACTAATTCGAATATGACACGTCGACGTTTTACACGTGGAGTAAACTTTTTGGAAAATCGTCTTACGCATTGTGTAATAAGCGATATTTTTAGCATATAAAAAGCTTCTATTTGGACTTCGCTGCTATCACAGTAAAATTAAGCCTTTATCCGGGTACGAATATATCAGCGCGGGAAATTCGCTACCGACAACTGAATACGTATGAAGTTTTTGCACCTGATATACGTTCAACAGTGTCGCTTGCAAGAAAGTTTACTTTGTATTTAAACGACCCGTTAAAAAGGAGGCCTCTTTCTTCCATTTACATTTATATGTAAATGGAAGAAAGAGGCCCCAGTGTCAGCTCCTTCCATTTGACCGCATTCAGCGAAGAGCGGCTCGAATTGTCGACGACCATGTCCTATCTGATCGGCTTGATCCCCTGGCTTTGCGAAGAGATGTTGCATCTCTTTGCATTTTTTACAAGATCTACCATGGGGAGTGTTCCGAGGAATTGTTCGGATTAATTCCAGCCGCTGAATTTCACCATCGCACCTTACGGCATAACCTCAAATTCCATCGTCACCACCTTGATGGTTGGCATTCCACCACAGTGCGTTTTTCGCGGAATTTTCTGCCACGCACTTGCACTTTATGGAATGTTCTGCCGTCAGCGGTTTTTCCGGAACGATACGACTTAGGGACCTTCAATAAAAGAGCCTATTCCTTTCTCAAAGGCCGGCAACGCATCTGCTATTCCTCTGGTATTGTAGGTGTTCATGGGCGGCGGTGATCACTTACCATCACGTGAGCCACCTGCTCGTTTGCCTCCTATTCTATAAAAATAAAAAAAAATATAAGTTCAGAAATATAATATTCTTATCGAAGAACTCTCGAGTTATTCCGTTTATCCACCCTAAAAAATTCACCCAAAGTTGGATACGTGAAAACTTATGTCCACGAATCCACCCTAAGTCAGAGTGGACAATGAAAATGTTGATATTCATTAATGAATATTATTTTTTCCCCTTGGGCAACGGACCGACCAATACCATACTCTACTTATATATCAATACAATTGTTTTATTGCGCTGTGTGGTGGCGGCTCGTTAAAAGAATACAACCACTCCATCTCATCCAATGGATCTCGTAAAAGGCGAGTAAGGAATTAAACTGCACTGTGCACCCAACAGCGCATGGTGGCGATGGGCTCACCGTCTATCACACCAAGTGCATTATATTGTTTTGGTGAAACGTGGATTGTGGCAGTCATCTGTTTTTGCAGTGAGTGTCCAGTCTCTTGGCTATCCCTAATGGGATACAGTCGTGATCTTATGTATGTATGTATGTATGTTAATAAATAATAATCTAATTATATTTATGTAGAAGAACCTCTCGTCTGATGAATAAACTTTAATATCAAACATTCTGAAGGAAATGCAATGTCAATGGCGTTGATCATTTTTATTGTAAAGTCTGTTACGGAAAGATATTTTTACAAACCTTTTTTATAATATCAAGACCAAACTTCAGTTTTTTTTTTACTTAGCAAATAAAATAAAAAAACAAACGTCGGGTTACAAATAACAAAAATAAACGCAATAAAATCCGTAAAATTAGTTTCATTTATATAAAATACCCATTCAATGTATTTTCAGCGGATGAGCTGTGCCTAGAGTGAAAAGGCGGAATAACAATCAGAAACAAATTTAACACAAACTTTTGTGGCAATCTATTAGGGAGGTATATGTTCAGCAAAGGACTAGTGATGTGAACGATGATGATGCACTAGCATTACAGTAGTGCAGAGTGGAGGTCCTCCCCCAAGGAGGGGCTGCCGAATGCAGCCGGCGCCAGTGGGGCCGCATGTATGTGCGTAAGCGCTCCCATGGCCCTGCCATGCGGTGAATGCGGAACACCATGGGGTTTTAGTCGGTGCAAGCCCGACATAACTCGTCTTTGCCCACGCGGAAACGGGTACGCGTTAGGCATTTGTTAAAAATATTAAAAGTATCCACTGCGACATACATTATAAGACACAAGCCAACCGGGCCAGAAAACAACAATTTGTATATTTGCACAAATGTTGCCACCGGTCGAGATTCGAACCGAGAACCTGCGGCGCGGCGGTCAGAGCACCTGACTAATCAATTTTTTTTTTGTCATGCAATGATGTTTTTTCCTGACGATTTCGACCACGCCGACAACTTACGAATATTGTCGAGAGCTATCAACTGCGCAGGAGATATTGTAATGCCACATTTGAAGCGCAAACACGGAGGCACTCACTCGCCTCGAACCTTCCGGAGCCCGATGCAATGCTAAGCCGATAAGATTGGTGGTAGGCTAGGATGCAATGTCAGAAACACGGGGACAATCAAACACAACCAGACCCGAAAACAAACAATTTCTGTTTTAGCACAATTGTTGACCCCGGCTGGGATTCGACCCACGACCAGCGGCGTAGAAGTCAGGTACTGTAACCACTAGGCCATACGACCGTCATTGATATGTAAAATAAATACCGCTGAACGATTCAACTAGTCATAAACGATTGAGTAGTAAAATATAGCATTACATCGATACGAGATTCTGAAAGGCAACGTTACATTTCGCACTCGATAGCTAATTCAAAGACAAGCCCGACCGAAATCTATTAAGATCCTAATATATGCGTAAGGGATAGCAGCTTAGTTCCCAAAGGGAGCCTTTTTGCACTATCCGATGGGGAAACCCTTAAAAAAATATATGCGACCCTGAACATTCTGAGTGTGACAGACAGACGGCCAATGACAAGGGTGGACCCTTGTAGTATACGTGACCGTGGTTACGAATACAAATTTGTTGGGCCGGATCATTCTACCGTGCATTGATAAGGACGAACCTGTGGTCGGAAAGAATAAGCTTTGAAAATATGTACTCGTATTTTACGCATTGTAGTTTTACGCTGACCATAAATTTTTGCAGATATTTTTTTAAGAAATTCATAAGAGTGAGTGCGAAACTAATCATATGCCGTACTCGTTGTTCTACGTTGATCAAGATTGGGCGAAACTAGCAAAACGTTCACCTGATGTAAGTGCATCGTCCGCCCATACCAATGATGTGTCACCCGGATTATTTCTCTGTGGCTCAACATTGCGCCCGTCCCCATGAGACATCAGTTCTAAAATCTCATATGCCCAGTGATTACACTAGTTGACTTTCATTTATTGTTTATCTACTTGTGGTAGGATTTCTATGGAGGAATCCGTAGGTAGGTACCACCCTAAGGCGCCAGGACCACAGGGCACTGAGAGCTAGTGTCATTACTGGGCATGTGATACTTAAAAATACTTAAAAACTGATGTGGCAGGGTGAAGAGTGGTGCCATACATAAATGTTCAGTGCGACACATTTGCTATGGACAGATGTTGCACTTACCATCAGGTGATCGAATTGCTCATCTCGTTACTTTATCCAATAACGATTCAGAACTTAAGAGACAGACAAGAAAGCGAGTTAATAATTAATTGTCACCCATTTCTAGGTTACGTTTAAAGTTAGTTAAAAATCAATTACTAAAGTTGACCCGAACAGACACACACGAAAGCGAGTTAATAAAAACGCTGTAAAAAGCCACATCTCAAGGGTGCGATTTACGTATAAATCTTTAAAAAAAAGTAAAGTAAAGTTTCAGCCTATAAATGTCCCACTGCTGAGCACAGGCCTCCTCTCATTTCTGAGAGGGTTTAGGAGCTAGGAAGAAACCGCCTCGCTGCTCCAATGCGGGTTGGCGGACTTGTCATGACTTCGAAATATTTCTATTCCTCGGAAATGCAGGTTTCCTCACGATGTTTTCCTTCACCGCTAAGCACGTGGTAAATCAGTACTTAAAATTGTAGAACAATTTTAGAGGTCCTGGCACCGGGAATCGAACCCAGGTAACTCGCTTTCTATGAAATTAAAGGCGAGCACCAGGCCCCCGAGCTACCACGGCTTAAATCTAAATCTAATAAAATAAAATAAAATATAAATCTTTATTTTCCTTTAACTCTGCAATCATTAACCATCGGATAAATTCAGGTATTGATTTTCACAAGCTGAACAACCGGCGAAGTTAATTACATAACTAGCAGGCAAACTTTACTGGAACTGCGGCGAAACGGTCTTGATTACTCGTAAAATGCGAAATATATTTTGTTCAACATATTACTAAAATAAGATATTTTTATTTTATTTATTAAAACTTTATTATACACCTTAATTAAAAGGGTAACAATGGGCGGACTTAATGCCTATTGGCATTCTCTACCAGTCAACCCGTGGGCGTGGAGAAAGTTGTGAAGGGTGCAATATAAAAAAAATATGTAAAAAATATAATAATAAGTAAATAAAATAAACAAAAATTAAGAAAAAAATATAATAATATAATGATTTCTTATATTTACGCGAACACTACACATTTAAATGAAACTAATTTTACGGATTTTATCGCGTTTAACGAAACGTCGGGTTATAAATAATAAAATTAAACGCGATAAAATCCGTAAAATTAGTTTCATTTAAATATAATAATATAGTATACATAAACATAAATACACACATATATGAACATATATATACAAAATAAACATACACACATATTCATACATACTTCTATATACGTTACATATACTTAAAAATGCAATGATCCGGGAAGACGTATACAAATTAAGTATCAACAGATGCCTTCAGGTAATATTCCCGCACCAACCTTTTTAAAGTATTTTTGTTGGACACTTTTCTAATATCTTCGGACAGGATGTTCCAGAGCAGTGTAGCCTGAACAGTAGAAGTTGTTAGCGACGAAACCGGTGGAATGTTGAGGTAATTTTTAGTTTTTGTTTAAAAAAGTATACCACATACATACATACAGTCCACACACGTAGCCCAGCGAACCACGTCGTCGCCATTTTGTACGAGTAGGAGTCAAAAACTCACCATTGTGTTCTCTCGATCACTATAGTGACCGCATTGCTTACTATGATGGTGTTACGTACCTAGACGGATATTCGGATATAAAACCGACTTTATACTTTACCCTTTTAAAAACTTTTTATAAATTTTATATGTAGAAATATTTTTAAGATACTTTTTCCACTTTAGAATACTCTAACTTCCTTCAAAGGTGTTTAAGTACACTTGTACTTGACGATCTTAAGAAACAGCGTATCTGATCCATCGTGGTTCTGAGTTCGAATAACAAAACGTAAATTACCTGATGGTAAGTGCAACGTCCACCCACAACAAATGCTGTGACACCATACTGCGCCCATCACCCTGAGACATCAGTTCTTAAGTCTCATATGCCCAGTGATTACACAAGGCACTCACTCGTCCCAACCTACCCGCGCCAGATGTAACGCTGATGCGATAAGATCGGGGGTAGGCTAGGATGCAGTGTCAGAAACACGGGGACAATCACAACACAACCAGACCCGAAAACCAACAATTTCTGTTTTAGCACAAATGTTGGCTCCGGCTGGGATTCGAACCCAGGACCCGCGGTTTAGAAGTCAGGTACTCTGACCACTAGGCCACGCGGTCGACAAGCCAGCTTTTGAATAAAATATGGGCATAGGCCTCGTTTCATGTTTCTTTACGTTTTTTTTCCATTTCATAATTTAGTGCTAAACTACGAGTACTATCCGACACTACATGCAGTAGATTAGTAAGTCGAGAAAAGTTCACATAGCTTTAGCCGAGTTTACGGACATAACATAGCGGCGAACAAATTAATATATAACACATTTTTACTGGTATTCCTATGCAGGAATCCGTCTAGGTAGGAACCACCCTAGGGCCAGTATTCTGCCGTGAAGCAGTAGTGTGTAAACATTACTGTGTTTTGGTCTGAAGGGCACTGAAAGCTGGTGTAATCACTGGGTGTATGAGGCTTAAGAACTTATGTGTCAGGGTGACGGGCGTGGTGTGGTGCTACACAGAATTCTGAGTAACACAGCATCTGTTATGAGCAGACGTTGCACTTACCATCAGGTTAACGTTTTGCTCGTCTAGTCACTACATCAAAAAAAAAACTATACAAACTTTCTCACGATTTTTACTTCACCACTGTTCAGCACTTACATACATACATACATAAGATCACGACTGCATCCCATAAGGGGTAGTCAGAGACTGGGCACACACTGCAAAAACAGATGATTGCCACAATCCACGTTTCACCAAAACAATATAATGCACTTGGTGTGATAGGTGGTGAGCCCATCGCCACCATGCGCTGTTGGGTGCACAGTGCAGTTTAATTCCTTACTCGCCTTTTACGAGATCCATTGGAAGAGATGGACTGGTAGTATTCTTTTAACGAGCCGCCACCACACGGCACTTACAATCATTACTAATAATTTTACAGAAAAAAGATTACGTTAGTTAGGAAAGTAGCTAATAGCCGTGGTAGCTAGTAGGTAGGTAGAGAGGGCTAGCCACTCGCTTTAAATTATATAGTACACGAGTGGAATGGGTCCGATTCTCGGTGCGGGCACCACTAAAATTGTTAATTGCCATTTTAGTGCTGATTTACCACGTGCTCGGCGGTGAAGTAAAACAAAGTGAGGAAACCTGCATGTCTAAGACATAACAAAAAATATTTCGAACAAATGTGAAGTCCGCCAACCCGCACTGGAGCAGCGTGTCGGATTCTTCTCAGCTCCAAAACCTTCTCGGAAATGAGCGGAGGCTTGTGCTCAGCATTGGGACTTTTATAGGCTGTTACTTTACTTTTTTTTAGTTTAATGTCTACCAACTTTGATAATAGTTTAGCGTCGAATAGCTTTGTAATGTTTAGTTGCTATAAATAAATTTAAAAAAAAGTATAGGCGATGGTTATGATTCAACCGTGGAGATGGAGTCGTATTAGGTCTGAGTCTGGATGTTTACCATTGTTTTCATAAAAGTATTGACTGGAAAAGAATTACGTGGTTGTGGCTATTATTATATATTTTGTCAATTTTAGAATATACCATACTAGTGTCGAATAATTTTTTTTTATTGGTTAGAGTGACGAAACAAGCACGCATTTGTTGTGGGTGGACGTTGCACTTACCATCAAAAAATAAAGTAAAGTAAATTAAAGTTTATTTAAATAAAAAGTCAGTACGGCTGGGACGTGAAGAGTGGAGTTATCAATTACCTTATCACTATCCCTCGTTAAGAAGTAAAAATTTACGGTGGTAGGATTCCTATGCACGAATCCGGCTGGGTAGGTACCACCCCAGGGCCAGTTATTCTACTGTGAAGCAGTAGTGTGCAAACATTACTATGTTTCGGTTTGAAGGGCACTGTGAGCTAGCGTAATCACTGGGCATATGAGACTTAAGAACATATGTCTCAGGGTGATGGGCACAGTGTAGTGCCACACAGACACAGGCACAGGGTGACACAGCATTTGTTATGGGCAGACGTTGCACTAACCATCAGGTGAACGTTTTGCTCGTTTTGTCACTTTATGCAATAAAAAAAAGTTTCTATACATTAAAAAGAACAAACGAGACCTGATCTCGTCTGTTCATTTTATTGGTTATTTCTGTTTTTTATTTCCTAGCAACATATTATAACAGGCATGTTGTGAGCAGATAAAAAAGTTAGTAATTCACGAAACTTCGCTACAAAGAAACCTTGAAATAAAATATCTTCTATTTCACCCCTCTAAAAAACAAGATGGCTTCGAGAGAACCGTTTTAAGAACGAAAACAAGATGTCTGATTTTCTTTCATCGACGACCTTAAAAATAATGGAATCTCACTCACAACATTTTCGATAGAGTCACGAAATGGAGGTTTCGTGTAAAATTTAATATAGATTTGTTTTTATCGTGCTACCACTTTGTCAGATGTTCTTATATATATATTTTAACAATTATTATAATTTTATATCGTTCAAATTTGAACTCTTTAGAACCCGACGTATCGAATCACTTATCCACCCATGGTCACGGTAAAACCATCCTCCCGTAACTATGGGTGCTGTAAAGCGCTCGAAACGTCGGGCTATAAATATGTAGTATGTTGCGCAACAAAACACAGTATTTGCGCAATAAAATCCGTAAAAAATTCCTTTATTAAAATGTGTAATATTCGCGTAATGTTAGATAAAAAGAAAATAAGTATAATTAAGTCGTGTTATATTAACTTTTATCAGTTATGTTGAAACTTCCGATCTTTATCTTGCGCATGATCCGCATGGTATCTTTTGTACCTGAAATGGTAACATAGTAATGGTGTAATAACATTACTATGTTTCGGTTTGAAGGTCACTAGCTGGTGTAATTGGTGGCATATGAGACTTAAGAACTGATGTGTCAACGGGGAATAGAAATATTCACGGCCTTTGATTTGCGCAGACGTTGCACTTACCGTCGGGTGGTCGTTTTGCTGGTTTTGTCACTTTCTCCTATAAGAAAGTGTTGTTTTATAACGTTTTCAGGGGCAAAGGAAAACATCCCTTTTGTTTCAGTAACAATATAGCAATAAATGTTGTTAGAAGTCTACAGCCCCGTATTAGGGCAGTGTGGCAGAAGGATGTTGCTGGATGTGGCTCCAAAACCCTATCAAAAATATAACGACACCTATATCTCGGGACTGGGATTAGTGCGTAAAAAATAAGAAGTAATAAAATTTTCTAGCTAATAGTAAGTTTCTTTCCTCAGGTAAATGCAACCTGCAGCAGTGACAGTGCAAAGAACGGGCCAAGTGCAAAAGTGCAGTGTACTTTAGTGAATGACGTGCAATGTACACTTGAGTGCGACACAATGAGTCCGAGGGCGGGCCCCGGGCCCGGCGTGTGGGCCTGGCTCGCCGTCCTCGCCGCCTTGGGCCGGACCACTGCCTATACCGACACCTGAAGATTTTCTGAGCGACTTAGATAAGCCAGGTATGTTAAATATTATAATGAAGTGCTGCTCTGATATCTTTCTTTATGACACTGAAGTCCTTTTTCTTTTGTTTAAAGTCAATATATCCTTTTACAGCAAGACTGCAGGTTTTTTTTTAATTTGATAAGAAGTGACGGAACGAGCAAAACGTTCGCCTGATGGTAAGTGCAACGTCTGCCCATAACAAATGTTGTGTCACCCAGAACATTTCTGTGTGACAACACACTGTGCCCCTGAGACATCAGTTCTTAAGTCTTATATGCCCAGTGATTACACTCGCTCTCCGTGCCCTCAAACCGAAACACAGTAATGTTTGCATACTACTGCTTCACGGAATAATGACTGGCCATGGGGTGGTATCCTACCTAGACGGATCCCTGCATAGGAATCCTACCACCAATAAGTCTTCACGTTTTCGGATAAAGTGACGAAACGAGCAAAACGTTCACCTGATGCTAAGTGCAACGTCTACCATAACAAATGCTGTGTCACACACAACATTTCTATGTGGCACTACATTGCGCACGTTACCCCGGGACGAAATTCCCTTCACACCGAAAGAAGCTTATGTTTGCATAATACTGCTTCAGAGCAGAATTACTGAACCTGCGATACCTACTTAAATGAATATACTGATATAACCTAACGTTTCATTCCGTTTTAAAAAAGTATAGAAGTTTTTTATACGATACTTCTTCCGCCTTAGAATACTTCACCTACCTTCGTTCAAAGATGTTTAAGTGTGCTTCGATCGACGATCTCAAGGCTCAGTGGACACCGAATCAACTCTATCGTGAACCTGCGATACCTACTTAAATGAATATACTGATATAACCTAACGTTTCATTCCGTTTTAAAAAAGTATAGAAGTTTTTTATACGATACTTCTTCCGCCTTAGAATACTTCACCTACCTTCGTTCAAAGATGTTTAAGTGTGCTTCGATCGACGATCTCAAGGCTCAGTGGACACCGAATCAACTCTATCGTGGGTTCTGAGTTCGAATAATAAAACACATAAATTACTGCTTACTTTGAAGCTTGTAGTTCTCATTTTGGAGGGATTTTTCCATAGTTGCCACGCTTGGCAGGCGGGTTGGTAACCGCAGTTTATTTATTCAGTTGTTCCAAGAAGATGCTGCTGCCCATCTCCTGGTTTTAATTTTCCCTCTATCGACTTTTTCGACACCCACGGTGAGAAAGGGTGGTAGATTCTCTTAAGCCGCTACCAGCTCAGTTTGTATACTATATTTTAATGTCGCAGGATCTATGCACTATGTTATAATAAAAAAATAAAATGTATGTATACTTTTACGAAGAAGGCAAACATTTATTGTAAGACCCTTACGCGACGCACGAGTACAAAATTCACATACAGTTTTAATATTTGTAAAATTCCATAACGTACTGTTTTCTAGATTTTTTTATTGGATGAATGATATGAAACCGAATCGTTCACGTGGTTGTAAGAGCAACAACTGCATGTAACAAACAATATGTCACCCATAACATTTTGTGTGGCACCACACTGCGCTCGTCTCCGACAGACATCAGTTCTTAAGTCTCATATGCCCAGTAATTACACCAGCTGTCAGTGCTATTCAGTCCGAAACCGTGCAGTATTTTTATATGAGACACTGACGAGACGGGGAAAACGTTCACTTGATGGTAAGTGCAACATCTGCCCATAAAAAATGCTGTGTCACCCTGAACACTTCTGTGTAGTACCGCATTGTCTGACAGTAATATTTGCCTATTGCTTGTTGACAAAACACTTGCACTGCGGTGGCACCTGCATAGACGAATTCCTGCATAGCGATCCTACCACCACTGCAGACTACTTTTTAATTTTTTATTAACAAGAATTAATGTAAAAAATGCAATATATATATATATATTGAAAGAGATGTTGAATTTTAATAAATCTGGTAAAAAATTGTTCACACAAGCGCAACTACCATCTGCGTTGTAACTTTTTTAATTTGTCTTCCGACAATAGCGCACATGTTACGAATGAAATGTCTAGATTTAAAAGTCACAACAATACCTAACTCGGGCTTTACTCAGTTGCGCCTTCCTGCGTTGTAATAGGTTCCATTTTCATTCGTCCTTTTTACCCTTTGTTCATGCGAGACGATACGCTCCTAATGAAGATGTATCATTATCATCACCACCTCAGCCTATCACCAGTCCACTGCTGAACATAGGCCTCCGCCAAAGATTTCCGCTAAAGTTAGTAGCTCACATTTTGGGGATTTTGCCATAGTTGCCACGCTTGGCAGGCGGGTTGGCAACAGCAGTTTATTTATTCAGATAATCCAGGAAGATGCTGCTGACCATCTCCTGATTTATTTTCCCACAGTCGACTTTTACGACACCCCTGGATGAGATGGGGTGGTAGATTATCTTATGCCGCTACCACACTGTAGTTGAGGATGTATATACCTCAAAATTTTCGTCAAACTTTGACTTTTGCGTAAGTAGAAATAATTGACTTTGCTTACTAATTGAATTGGGGTTGCGTTACAATATACGAGTAGTACTTAGTACTTGAGCCGTACATGAGCCGTGGTAGCTCAAGGGCTAGGCGCTCGCTTTAAATTTCATAGTACGCGAGTGACCTGGGTTCGATTCCCGGTGCCGGCACCACTAAAATTTTAATTTGCAATTTTAAGTGCTGATTTACCACGTGCTCGACGGTGAAGGAAAACATCGTAAGGAAACCTGCATGTCTGAGAAATAAAAAATATTTCGAAGATATGTGCAGTCTGCCAACCCGCATTGGAGCAGCGTGGCGGATTCTTCCTAGCTCCAAAAACCCTCTTAGAAATGAGAGGAGGCCTGTGTTCAGCAGTGGGACATTTATAGGCTGAAACATTACATTACAACATTACTTAGTACTTGTTACTGCCGCCCCAACCCCATCCCGTGGGAGTTATAAAGGTCGGCTAAGGTTGAAAATGTCAAAAAATCAGATATTGCCAGACGTAATAACCTCTAACAGATGGCGAAATAACCATCTCAGATACTGTCAGACCTAAATTTTTCATACCAGATAAGCTGCAGCGTCTATGGTGCGGGAATTCTGGTACTGTAATCGCCAATCCAGTGTCCAGCATTTATTTTGTGAATTTGATCTCAATCAATCTACTAATTTAGAAGTTACACGATCAGTAAGACGCAGTAACGATTATATATAAATAGATGCATATAGACAGTAACGCATTTTCCCCTATATAAGGAGGTATGCAGGGGTCACACATATAGCCCACTATTTGCCGGCGTCGCTTTCTACAGCTGACTAGCAAAAAATAACTTAAATTATAGGTTAACTTTCGTTATCGGATTTTTTTTAATTTTTTATCTGCGCTGTAATTTAGCTATGCCTTCGCCTTTTTACAAGCTTTAATTAACTTCACCCGTTAGTATGTGTGGGTGAAATTTACGAACTAATTTTTTGGTTGGAGCTGGTCTGATAATGGAGCCGTAAGCCTCTGCAGCCAGACTTCTCAACTATTTAACATAGCTTCGTCATGTTTGGGCTCGTTAGATTTGTTTTGACAGTTACTATAGCCCTAGTAAAATTTGAAGTCCACTGCTGGACGTAGGTGTAACTACGAGTATTATTTTTGGTATGGTCTGTGTTTAACTATGACATCACTTTGTCTGTTGCCACAGTCCCGTGACCATGGGTGCTGTTAAGCGCTCGAAACATTGAGCTATAAATAGTAAAATAAAGCTTGATAAAATCCGTAAATCTAGTTTTATTAAATGTCTAGTCTGTGTAAAACACGATTTTTGTTTAATACTTTTCGTTTCTGCATTCCACATTACATTAATGCTAAAATATTATTTTGTGTCGAATGTTTCTAAACCCCGAATTGACATACATACAGTCGCCTTTTTCCCACATAAAGTTAGGCAAAGATCGGTTGGCAACCTCGTCGCCGCCATTTTGGTACGAGCAGTATAGTGACAGCCTTGCATATTACGGTGTTATTCTGCAGGAATAAAGGCTGTCGGTACAATACCTTAGTCGTCTCTTACGACACTTCGGTAGTTAAGAGGTAGGTGCTGTTCTACTCAACCGGACACCTTTTGCCCTCGCTCCCCATCCCCGAATTGAAGCAGCTACTAAAATGTGTTTCTTTCTTTCAGTTTAAAAAGGCCTTGATGCGTAACATATTTCAAACGCCACTTGTCCACATTTCATCAGAAGAAAGCGTACTCCACTTTTAATTTCCGGGTCAACATTTGGGACGCAAATAAAAATTATTCGTTTATAAAAGGCTATTTTCAAACAGAAGGTATAATAAAAGTTACCCTGTCCGTAACACTCGTTTTGTAGTAACAGGGTTAACGGCCATTTAATGGACTCTCACAGCGGGAGCATTAAATTCATGGTTGAATAAAAATGGGATCGGGTCCTCCCTTTTTGGAAAATATTTAGACAATAATTAAGAAGATATTTGATGAATGTGGGATACTGTCGATAAATAAACAGTGTTCGATGTTTCTGTTTTATCTGTGTTATGTATTTTTTTTAGGAATTCTTTCGTAGTTTGATAAATAAACTTTGTAATTATTGAAATCGACCGCATGGCATATTGGTAAGAGTAGACTTCTATGCCGCAGATCTTTTATTCGAAAACCCGAGGGACAAATTCTAGTGTGGCCCATATTTTTTTAAAGGCATTCTGTTTCGAAATCTATGCAACCATATAAGAAGCTCAAGATTTTTTTTTATTGCATAATGTGATGAAACGAGCAAAACGTTCACCTGATGGTAAATGCAACGTCTGCCCCTAACAAATGCTGTGTCACCCAGAAATTTTCTGTGTGACACCACACTGTGCCCATCACCCTGAGAAATATGTTCTTAAGTCTCATATGCCCAGTGATTACGCTAGCTCACAGTGCCCTTCAAACCGAAACGCAATAATGTTTGCACACTACTGCTTCACGGCAGAATGACTGGCCCTGGGGTGGTACCTACCTAGACGGATGCATAGGAATCCTACCACCAGTAAATTACTAATAAGTCCTGCATCGCGCCATTAAAGTTTCATCGATGCTAACTATATATACAACGTACATACAGTCATTACTTTTCCCATACAAGGGGGTAGACAGAGACCATCCCCGTATCCCTCTATTCCTCCCAGGACGTTACGAGTGGACAACTCCGTCGTCGCTATTTTGGTACGAGTCAAAGATTCTTACTACCCATTGTGTTCCCATGAGCAGTATAGTGACGGCATTGCACATTAAGTTATTAATCTGCACAAATAAAGGCTGTCCGTACAATACTTAAGTCGCTTCTTACGACAACTATCGGTATACACTAAATCTAAAGGTTACTGGTAGGAGAAAACGTTCTCCCCAGATCAGACAAAGCTAACTGGTGGGCATTACATCTGCCAAACTGTTATTAAAAATAATCTCAAAAAAATTTCGCAATAATTACTGGTGATATTATAGGAAAACTTGCTTGTATACATTACTACTTTTTACTGGTGGTCATCCATATGCAGTAATCCGTATAGGTAGGTACCACCGCAGGGTCAATTATTTTGAAGAGTGCAAACTTTACTGTGTTTCAGTCTGAAAGGCACATAAAGTTAGTGTAATTACTGAACATATTAGAACTAAGAGCTGATGTCTCAGGGGGACAGGCGCAGTGTAGTGCCACTCATAAGTGAACATGATAATACAGCATTGTTATGGGCAAATATTTCACTTACCATCAGTTGAACGTTTTATTCGTCTCTTCAGTTTCTCCTATAAAAACTTAAGTAGTGCTTTCGACTATTCCAGTTTAGTTCCATTAAGGGTTCGGCTCAAGTATCAAGGGTCTGGCGCTCGATCGAAGAGTCTTTCTACGCTAGTCACCAGAGTTCGAGCCCCATTTCAGATAACACTGAAATTATTAACAACGATCTCGACGATGGAGGAAAACGTGACAATCTTCATGTCTGTGAAACTAAAAATTTTTCGAGGACAAGCTTAACTTTAACTGGTGCAGCGAGGTGGTTTCATACCGGCACAAATTTAAAACCAATCTTAATAGTGACAGATGGTATGTTTTTTATGGAAGATAGTGACTAGACAAGCAAATCGTTCACCTGTAGGTTCAACTTTTCCCATAACAAACGCTGTCACACGAATAACTTATGTGTGACACCACACTACGCTCATCGACCTGAGTTATCAGTTCTTATGTCCCTTATGCCCATTAGCTCTCAGTGCCCTTCCGACCGAAACACAGTAATGTTTGCACACTACTGCTTCACGGCAGAATAACTGGCCCTGATACCTACCTAGATAGATTCCTTCATAGGAATGCTACCACTGTCCTCGGGAAAATTCGGTGTACGAACACAGCGTCCGTCACTATAATATAATGGTTCTTAAATCGCATATGCAATTTATAAACACTGGATTTAGTGGTCTTAAAAATTAAGTGCAGTGAATTGTAATCGCCGCTGCTTCTCAGCAGAATAACTGGCATTTGCTTTAGTACCAACCTTTTCGGATTCAGTGTCCTTCAGAGCGAAACACAAGAATGTTTACACACTACTGCTTGACTGCCGAATAACCGACATTGTAAAATCTACTACTAGACGGATTCCTACATAAGAATCCAACCGCCAGCAATGGCACCTTTTTAGATTGTAACTTTACTTCTTTGTCACAGGACTTTTACTTTTTTCTTCAATCTAGAGGCGAAAGAATTGATATATGTTTCCATGGATCACAGTATGATATCAAAATGAAATATTGAAAGTTCATGTATTACGCAACAAAACAACAAAACACGTAAATGTTAAAAGCTTTGTAATCAATCAAGCTTCCGCGTAGGCCGACGCAGTGATGCCGTGGGTCAATTTAATGCATTTTATTTGTTATATGATATTAATGAGACTGTTCATTCAGTAGCTCGTATAACTGGTTCCGATAGCTAATATAACGACATTCATTGATTCTCTTCTATCTATTGTATTATAATGCAAAGTTAGGTTCAATACCGTTTCAAACACAACAAAATCGTTAACGTTGTCAAAAAAACATTATTAAGCAAGCTTGTCACAATAGCATCAAATCGTAAGGACAATTGTTTAAAGAAATGCGCACATAATGAAGTATAATATTTTTAATGAAACTAATTTTGCGGATTTTATCGCGTTTAATTTTTTGCGTTTCGAGTGCTTTTCTGCACCCATGGTCACGGGAGGACTGAGGTGACAGACGTCCTTATGTCCTGATATCATAGTTAACCCGGGCTACCTTCAGCTTTTAGTTATTATTTTTGATCCGATCTACGCAGAAAGAGCTAACTGTCTCTTGAAGTCTTGCAGTGGTATACTTGGTTTTTGATTTAATTTAATTTATTATTGGATCCCAAGCCGGTGGTACCCAACCATCTTCTCTATTGAAATTAGGATGTTTTTTTTTATTTCAATAGCCTCGCGAATCATCCTTGATAGGAATCGGTGTTCTTTTGCAAGGATTTGTGATTTATCAAATCTCAAATGTAATCTATTAAAAAATAAAAAATGTAATATTGTGTTAGTGATCATGATTTGATTTAATACAACATCGTACAAAAATTACGGTCATCATCAAAATCATTGAAAAAAATTATACAATTCATACACATACATACAGTCACGCTAACAGATATATGGAGGAATCGAGACGTGTCGGGTGGCGAATCATTTCGCCGCCATATTGGTTCTAGTCAAAAATGCTTACCCCCTCCCTATTGCGTTACCACGAGCAGTATAGTGACAGCATTGCCATATTATGGTGTTATTCTGCACCAATTAAGGTTGTCCGTACAATACCTTAGTCGCCTCTTACGACACCACGGTAGGAAGGACGTAGGTGCTATTCTACTCTGTCGGACATCTATCTGTATAATGTAAACCATTTATAAATCTTAATTGAAATTAGAAACTCGATTATCAAATCATAACATTACCCAAAAAAAAGTAAACTCACACTTAATCATACATAAACATTCCGTCGACAGCTCTATATTGTAATTATGAAATATAAAAGAGTTTAATGTGGCAACACTCGGGATAACTTATTGTTATCTGACGGAAAAAAATTCTCAAGCATTAAAGTGGATTAAAATGTTTTGTGTGTGACAGTCGAATGTCGTTGCCTACCTATTGTGTAAATTTGGTTTTACAGCTTATTTCAATGCGTTTCAGCTTAATATAGACACGCCAATTAATTCTCTTTTTTCTTCCTAAAGTTGTACTAGCAGTAGCTGATACAAACATTACTGTGTTCTGGTCAGAAGGGCACAGAGAGCTGAAGTAATTTCTGGGCATATGAGGCTTAAGAACTGATTTCTCAAGATGACAGGAGCAAGTGTGGCGTTACACCTGTGTTTTTTTTGTCGACCTCGTGGCGGAGGGGTTAGTGTACCTGACTTGCTGCGGACACCGGTCCTGGGTTCGATTCCCAGCCGGAGGCAACATTTGTGCAAAATCATAAATTGTTGCTTTTCGGGTCTGGTTGTGTTGTGCATGTGAAATAATATGTTTGTAAAACGCACCCACGATACAGGAGAAAATCCTAGTGTGGGGCTTCGTTTTTTTAGATAAAAAAAAAACACAGAAACGTTCTGGGTGACACAGCATTTGTTATGGGAAGACGTTGCACTTACCATCAGTTGAATGATTCGGTCTTGTCGTCACTCACTTCAATAAAAAAACACTGCTGAACTGTCCTATGGGGGGATTTGCTGCCATTAAATAAAGAGGGAAGGATTTGTTTTAATTCCGTCTAGGTTTGTTAAAGCTTTTATGAACGTCAAAATCCGTTACAAAAATGACCTTCTTCTCTATGCCATATTACATACTGTCAATTATAAATAAATAAAAAGTTAGTAGCCAGGGATTTTGCAAGTGTAGAGTATGAGTTATTTCCACACATATTTGTCCTCTATATGATGATCTATTTTATAATACGATTTATCTAATAATGACTTCTTGACAAGTTTTTGAAATCTATATCCAATTTTTGTGTCCTACTTTTAGGAATTTTATTATAAAATTTTATATACCTACTAAGCAAAGACTTTCTAGTTTTAGCAAACCTAAACATAGGAACTTCTAGCGTGTTGCCTCGACCCATTCTACAGGATACAGTCAATTTCTTTGTTAAATAAGTTAATGTTTTTCCGTACGTACATAATATTTCCAAAAATAAATAACTACGGAAGAGTCAAAATTTGGTGTCCTCGAATAGTTCTCGTAGAGACTCTCAAGGTCCCAAGTCAAAGATGCCCGAATTTCATGTTTTTGCAAAATCGCCATGAATGCAGGTGGATCCACATTGTGCTCATAATTGCCCATGCCCAATAATAACACTTCATATCAGTGCTCTTGGAACCGAAACAGTAATGTTCGCACACTACTGCTTTACGACAGAGTAACTATGGTGGTGCCTACCTAGATGGATTCCTGGGTCCCATCACCAGTAAATTATAGTAATTTGTACTGGTGTGTTTGAGTTTCATTATTGAGTTACTTTTATTCGTCATCACTTTAACTCGTTATAGTCCATCGTCATCATTACTGATGATCGTCGACAAGTCCTTAGCTTAGCAAGCGAAAGAGTATCGTCAAAAGCAGTATAATGGTTTGTTTAAATGGGGGTAGCTGGTCTACCTGTGTTGTTTTATTAATGCTTTTTACCACCCGCGGGGGATGGTAGAGGTAATGGATTGTCTATCGTCACCGATATCGGAGTATTCCTGTCATAAACTAAGGGTTTTTATAGCTTGGTAAATTTGAATTCGCCCGAAACGGAATCTCGAATCGATATTTATTCTTTTTATCGGTACAGTTAACTAAAATAGAAAACGTAGACATGGATGGCTTTTGCATTGTAACTCATAATTTGCTTTCGTTTTGTATAATACTGTCATTTAACTCAAAAACCATATCAGACTGCAACTTCGAAGAAAAATCTAGAATAGTCCTCTGTTACGTTCTTGAGGGAATTATTTCAATGTCTTAGGAACGTTTTGACAACGCTACAACGTCGCTCGGTTGCGATTATACTCTATACACACGAGTCGTTCATACATCCAACTGGCATGAAAGGGTTTATGTGTACTTGTCACGCGTCGTATGTTATTAGACTTTGAAATTTCATAGACGCGGTCCCGTACCAAATGAATATATTGAAATAAGCTAAACCGATAATTAAATATATACATTTCCGTAAGGCACAATCCTTGAGAATGCGCAGACTTAAGATAAGTGAGGCAAAGAATTATTTTGACTCAACTTCAAGATATCCGTGGTAGCTCCGGGGCGCTCGCTTTAAATTTCATAGTACGCGAGTGGCCTCGGTTCGATTCCCGGTGCCGGCACCACTAAAATTGTTAATTGAAATTTTAAGTGATGAATTACCACGTGCTCGGCGGTGAAGGAAAACATCGTGAGGAAAAACAAACAAAACATCGTGTGCCTGAAAATAAAAAAAAATATTACGAAGACATGTGTAGTCCACGTCCACCAAACCGAATTAGAGCAGCGTGGCGGATTCTTCCTAGCTAAAAAACCCTCTCAGGAATGAGAGGACGCCTGTGCTCAGCAGTGGGACAATTATAGGCTGAAACTTTACTTTTTTTTAACTTCAAGATAAACGAATATACCAGAACCGAAGCAACCACCGAAGAAAAAAGGATCAGTCAGCTGAATTGGGCCGACTACTTCACTCTCAGAAAATGTAGCCCTGCATCGGCAAACGCATTAACACTACCTCCCACTAGATGGAGCAACGACTTCTGTTATTTTGCGGGAAGTCGGTGAATGTTGTTGGCTCAGGACCGTGCTTTGTGATAATCTATTGGAGGTGCCCATGTTCAGCAGTAGGCTTGCAATGGCCTCCAAATATGATGATGATAATGATGATAATAGAAACAAATAATTAGAACTTTCAAAAATAAAAATTCGAATTCAGGTATGTAAACAAAAAAAAATTATTAGAGCAATAATGTAAGTGCGGTTAAATTAAATAAAGATTTTCGTAATACCCACGAAGAACCCTAAAAAACCAACTTTTGTATTCGGTTTTATTTCGTCAGATAATAATACATCAAAAGCTTAACATACGAGGCAAACGATCGTACGATTGTTAGCAGATTACAGTTGTAATTTACCGAAGTTGATTTTTATTTGTAATAAACATGATATTTTTGGGTGTAATTCAGGATTTATTCTAATATTCTACTGCAGTGTGCTACGTATTATATGTAGTATAAGAAGGTAAAGTTATGATGTAGGGAGTATTACACACATTTCAGTTATCAAAGGCAGGAATTCCTTTATTTTCTAGTGTTGTTAGATAAAGTGGAAAACCGAAGTGGCATTCCGTACTTCCATTCTGTGTATCAATTATGCAAATGATCAACGTCTTTATAAAAGCCCACCCACGCTTAATTATACCATATCTTTTTCTGGGTTAGCAATCAGCGCCATGTGCCTGTTGCAGTGTGACTATGCCAGGCTCTTTAATCTGAATCATATAAAGATATGGTTCGGATTCCTAATTCCTTACAATATTCATAACACATTTTAGATCTATCGTATCTATCTAGTAAAACTTAGATTAGAGTCCCATTAAAGCCACTATTTTATCAACAGATTGTTCGAGTTCTCTGTTTCGGAGGTGGCGGTTTTTATGTCTCTGATAGTGACTGATTGTTTTTCTAATGGTATTTCAACTCGTAGCCACACTCGGAATCGAATCGGTCAGGTCAGTGTACATCATACTCGTAAGAACTTCAATTACAAATAGTACATTGCTAACTTGACGGTTAAGTGTATTTCGTTATAGGAGAAAGTAACGAGGCGAGCAAAATGTTCACCTGAGCAACCCATAACAAATGCTGTGTCACCCCGAACAGTTCCACACTGTGCCTGTCCCCTTAAGACATCAGTTCTTATTTCGCATATGCCCAGTAATTGCACTAGCTCTCAGTGCTCTACAAATCAAAACACAGCAATGATTGCACACTACTGCTTCACGGCAGAACATCAGGCCCTGCAATGCTGCCTACCTAGACGGATTCTAGGATATTTGTTTGACCTGTATTTATGGATATAATGGACTTTCCCAATTCAATTTTCACCCATATTCAGACGTCCAAACAGTTTTAAATTTTGCACACGTATTAAGAGCCGATGATAATGCAATAATTTCGTCACTATTACCTGTTGTCCTCACCAGGATCATCAGCACATCATAAAAACCTTCCTCGTATTACAGATTGTACATACTAGATTAACAGCAAATATTAGATTGACTTATTCCGCCACAAGGCCACAATGCTTCAGTAACCTTGGATTTGGTAATAGCCTGTATCGTAAATTCCTTTTACATAAATATCACATACACTACATTACCGAACCCGAAAACCAACGATTCGAGTTTTCGAACAAATGTTAGCTCCGGCTGTGATACGAACCAAGGATACTAAAACTGGCGTTGATATTAGGCACTGTATCCCATAAATACACGATCGTCTAAAATATCAATTCAAACATATCGCGTAACAATTCGATTATCGATTATGCGGTCGACCGCGTGGCGTAGTGGTTAGCGTACCTGACTTCTTAGCCACCGGTCCTGGGTTCGATTCCCAGCCGGAGGCAACATATGTGCAAAAACACAAATTGTTGCTTTTCGGGTCTGGTTGTGTTGTGCATGTCAAATGTATGTTTGTAAAACGCACCCACGATACAGGAGAAAATCCTACTGTGGGGCTTCGTTTTTTAAAGAGATAAAAAAAAAAAAATTATAACAGCCAAACGAAAAGCCATTCGAAAAATTTTCATTACGAAATTAAATTATTCTACCAACCCTGGCAATAACGAACTTCGATAACAACTCAAGAATCTAATCAACGATGTAAATGAGCAGGACTCGTTATGAAAGCAATCGGATTAAAATGAGTTCCATTGCGATGCAAGTCGCAAACTATGATCTCGGAGTCCCCTTGAAGTAATTTACTCGATTCTAGCTTTCACGGCGTGTTTACACAAGTCGCGAACGGAGAGCGCTTGATGAATAAGATCTAATTCAAACAGGCAACAAGTTCATAATTTTAACTTTGTACCCAGCGGAGACTGTTTGAAACAGTGTATCTTTTAGACGGTTTTAAATAAAAATATTTTATATTAGTAGCCCTTGTCGTGAAGAGAATCTACCACGCAACATAATGGGTGTCGTAGAATTCGACAGCAGCATCTTCAGGTAATGGGCATCTTCCTGGAACTTTCTTACTGGTGGTAGGATTCCTATGCAGGAATCCGTGTAAGTAGGTACCACCCCAGGGCTGGTTATTCTGAAGCAGTAGTGTGCAAACATTACTGTGTTGCATAGTGCTGCATTGAAATGTTCTGGGCGACACGGAATTTGTTATGGGCAGACGTTGCACTTTGCTGAAGGCGAGTTCTCTCGTCTCGTCACTTTCTCCTATTATCATCATTTCAGCCTATCACTAGTCCACTGCTGAACATAGGCCTCCCCTACAGATTGCCACAAAAGTAAGTAGCTATCATTTTGGGGGGATTTTGCCACAGTTGCCACGCTTGGCAACCACAGTTTATTTTTTAAGATATTCCAGGAAGATGCTGCGGCCCATCACCTGATTTTCATTTTCTCTGTATCGACTTTTACGACACTCACGGGATGAGATGCTACAAACTTTTGTGGCTATCTATGGGGGAGGCCTGTGTTCAGCAGTGGAATAGTGGTGGGCTGAAATGATGATGATGTTTTATCCTAATTAAAAAAGCGAATTATCGATCTGGATGATTTTCTTCGATAGCGCGCTGCATTAAATCACCGGTGAAATTGTCCCTCGACGTGTAAACGATCCACCTGTGGAGTGCTCACTGAATAAAATAGTTTAAATTTTTCTCGTTATAATTCGTAGCCGATAGGGACACCTATCTAGCCAGAAAAGAATAGCACCTATCTCTTTCCAACCGAGGTGTCGTAAGAGGCGACTTAGTTATTGTACGGACAGCCTTTATTCGTGCAGAGTAGCACCATAATATGCAATGCTGTCACTGTACTGCTCGTGGGAACGCAATGGGGAGTAAGAATTTTTTGAAATCTTATTTTCTTTTCTTCCAAAATGACAGCGACGTGGTTCGCTAGCCGTCACGTATCGTTTCCCTGAGAGGTTTAAAGTCGGCTGGCTTCTGTCTTTTAAATGGAAAATGTGACAAGACGAGTAGAACGTTCACTTGATGGTAAGTGCAACGTTTGCCCATAACAAATGCTGCTTCACCCAAAACATTTCTGTGCCGTGCCCGTTCCCCTGAGACATCAGTTCTTAAGTCTCATATGCCCAGAAATTACATCAGCTCCCAGTGCCCTTTAAACAAAAACACAGCAATGTTTGCACACTACTGTTTCACCTACCTAGACGTAGCTAATGTGTAGAAGAAATATCTTCGTTGTTGTATCAGCTAATTTACGTAACGTTTCACTAACACCGTTGTAAATACGATGTAGGGAGTGTACAGCTTACTCGGAACGTTTTCACACGTGTAGTTAAGTTCCGAGTCCACCCCCTCCTCCCTTCACCCCGTGTCCCGTCCCCCCAACGGAAAAGAGCGAGTACTAAATAAGAATTTTTATTCATTCAGTCGCAATATTATCACTAATATTACTCTAGGAAACTTCAGTCATTCCCATTTATAACTCTTTTTACTGTATTCCGAGAAAAGTTGAAACGTTATATGTTGTTATTTAGTTAGATTTTACGGAACTTTATAAGTTTTTCTGAATGGTCGAAGACGATATCTATTATTTTTTTCACCTTTTATTTATTCAAGACTTTAAAAGACTGTAGCTTTATTTTATAGCCTACAAACTGACGTTCGCGACTTCGTCCGCTTGGATATAGGTTTGTTTAAATATCCTGTGGGAAATATTTGATTATCCGAGATAAAAAGTTGTGTACCCTATGTCCGCCTCCAGGATTCAAGCTATCTCTTTGCCAAAATTTTGACAAGATCGCTTCATCGGTTGAGCCGTGAAAAGGTAAAAAACAGACAGAGGGGCTGAATGAGCTAACTTTCGCATTTATAATATTAAGGATGGATAAATGACTTATTTTGAGAGGTTTTTGAACCCGGAATAGTGGCTGTTACAGAATTGAAATATCATAATTTTTTTATTAAGTAACGATTTGTGTAGTGCCAGTACCGGATATTGAACCCAGTTCACTCGCGCTACGAAATTTAAGACGATCGCATCGACACTACACTGAGGTGTCATCAACAGAAAGATTAATAAATATTGTACAATGTTGAAGGCGCTCCTTTTTTTCGAGCTCCTCTTTGATCGAATCTAACGAAGAGAGTCTCGAATAGTCAACAACCGTGTTCTTTTCGATCTGCTTCATCCACCGACTTTGCGCCTCTTTGCATTTTTTATCGTCTATACATCATTGAGTGTTCCGAATAGTTGTTCGGATTCATTCCTGCTGCCAAGTTCCACCGTTACTCAAAATTTCATTAGCACCACCTGGATGACTGGCATTCCATCACTGTGCGTTTCTTCAGAAATTTTGCTGCCACGCACTACCACTCTGCCTGCTAGCGGTTTTTCCGCACAGATACGACTAAGAGACATTCAAGAAAAGAGCTTATTCTTTTCTCAAAGGCCGACAACGCATCCGGAATTCCTCTAGTATTACGGATGTTCATAGACGGCGGTGATCTTAACATCAGTTGAGCCGCCTTGCTCGTTTGCCCCCTCTTCTATAAAAAATACAGTATTTGGGAAATCATAGGACTCACTAGTTTTATTGGTGGTAGGACTCTTGTGCTGGAATCTGTTCAGCTAGGTACCACCGCAGTGCCATTTATTACATACATACATAAGATCACGACTGTATCCCATTAAGGGGTAGTCAGAGACTGGGCACTCACTGCAAAAACAGATGACTGCCACAATCCACTTTTCACCAAAACAATATAATGAACTTAGTGTGATAGGTGGTGAGCCCATCGCCACCATGCGCTGTTGGGTGCACAGTGCAGTTTAATTCCTTACTCGCCTTTTACGAGATCCATTGGAAGAGATGGAGTGGTAGTATTCTTTGAACGAGCCGCCACCACACGGCCACGTGCCATTTATTATGACCGTGAAATAGTAATTTGCAAACATTTGCGTTCCAGTTTAAAGGTTACTTTAAGCTAGTGTAGTGACTGGGCATATGGGATACGTACTGACGTCTCAGGATGAAGATCACTGTGTTATGCTATACAGAACTTAGCAAATGAATATCATGGGTGGCACTATTATAGTCAAATGTTGCACTGTCTCGTCGAATGTTCAAACAAACTTTAGCCTAGTTTGTGAAAGAAAGGACATTAAATGTATGGGTTGTTGCGAAATTGGTTCCATCTGGAAAAGGAAGTACTCGTAACACTACCAAACATTCTGAGTCGAACACAATGCGTCTAGATCAGAAAAGCAAGAATTCATGTCATCATCCTCACCGTTATCATCACCAATCCTCCTACACGACGTAGTAAGTCTCTTCCAATGGCATTTTTGAAGATATTTTGAATTGGGCTAGGATTTGAAGTTAGAACTCTCATCTCATTAGATAAGCTTTCTGACCACAGCCACGAAGACGTCACATCCATTACTATACATACATACTATTATAAATACAAAAGTCACTATCTCTGTCCCTCTGTCTGTTTGTTACCTTTTACGGCTCAACTTTTATTCCTTTATGTTAGTAGTTTTTTTTTTTGTAGCCTTTATATAATCTTTAATTTTTGTTTTTTCTTTCTTTATATTCTCTACCCTATAATAATGACCACTGGCAAATTCTTATATTTAATGGTGATTGGGGAGCCCTCAAATACAACAATGCCCGCATAACATCTCAGGGAGACTGGAGTGCCTGAAAATCAGCGCTGCATGGGATTAATCTCGTGTCAGCAAATACTGAGTCACCGCCTCTTGCCTAAAATTAATTTAAGGATTATTTCATGTAAAGGTTTATTTTCGTGTTTTCTTCGCGGCAATAAACTGATATTATTTATTTATTATTTATTTAACCGTATCAACTGACGAAATTCGGCACAGCGATAGCTTGCATCCTACAGACAGAATGGAATACTTTTTATTCCGGGAATTCAAAGAGTTCCCAGGCCAATGCCACACGGACGTAGTCGCTGGCTTCAGCTAGTAAATACGAAAGTAACTCTCTCAGTCCGTCGGTCTTTTTTGTAATCTCTTCACGGTACAACCGCAGAAACGATATTGACGAAATTTGGCGCAGAGGTAGCTTGCACCCTGGAGACGGACACAGGATTATTTTTTATCCCATAAAAAAAATAGTTCCCCGCGGAATTTTTAAAAAAACCTTCATTCCACGCGGACCAAGTCGCAGGGCATCAGATAGTTTATTGTAAATTCGGTAATATCTTAAGCTAACGTATACTGAGTTAACTTTTTCCATGCAAGAGTCACGATATGTTAGTTTCCCCAGTGACATGTTCTATTTAGTGATAATATAATATTTTATTCCCACTACGCGCGGTGTAAAACATGCTTCATATATGTTATTAAGTTGGTAAGCTTTGTAATGAAACCGCACGACCCCACCTTTAATTTTATTTCGCAAATAATGGCACCACTGTTAGAGCAATATAAGTCGGTGAAAGATTTAATTTCGCTGTCTTTTGTTTACTAAGCAGCAGCCACGGACTGACAGTATCGTGAATTAAATCCTAACGCACGAGTGACCTTATTGCTGGCAAGGCGACTTAGTAATTCAACAAAATTTTTGAGGAACACCGAGTGGGCCCCCGGAGTACCTGGCATCTCAAATATTTGGGATGGCGTAAATTGCGAGCATGAAACCGGCACCCTAATATTTCGTATTTACTAAACAAAATGGGCTTGTAAAGAGAGAATATTGCCTTTAATCTTTTATCCACTCTTTGCTGAAATTCGCTTTAAGTCACGACGGCAAATATTTGACCTAAATATATGTATAAACGCTCAGAATTATGTTTATTCTGTTTGATATTTACTAAGAATGATGAAGCAATATTTAATTTTTTTTGTATTTATATATTATAGATGTGAAAATTGCTTGTAAATAACATTATGAAATAGACATAGACATAGACTTTATTCGTCGTACACAATAGAAAAAGCACACATAGAATGCTAAAAAAAGATATAATAAAATAAAAAATATAAATATAGCATTGAACAACAAATCTAAGTTTCTCTCCGGTTATATATTGACAATGTTTTACTTTTTCGAACCGCTGCACATTTTGACATTCATAAGAGCTATAAACTAGTCCAAATGGATTTAAGAAATTTTGGCTTTGGACTTTTATATAATTGATTGTGATGTGATGTTCTCCTAGCCGGTTTCGAACACGGCGATAACTTCCGAATACTGTCGAGAGCCATCAACTGCGCAGGAGATATTATAGTGCCACAAGTGTACGCGCAAACACAGAGGCACTCACTCGTCCCTACCTACGCGCGCCCGATGTAACGCTGATGCGATGAGATCGGAGGTAGGCTTGGATGCAGTGTCAGAAACACGGGAACAATCATAACGCAACCAGACCCGAAAACCAACAATTTGTGTTTTAGCACAAATGTTGGCGCCGGCTGGGAATCGAGCCCAGGACCCGCGGCGTAGAAGTCAGGTACTCTGACCACATGTAACGTCGTAACAATAACATTTGTCAAACAATTATTTGATTAAGTTAAATAATTAATGAAAATATACTCTTTCATTGAATCCAATTTATTACTTATTGGAAGGTTTTGCTTTTTAAAAAATTGCTGCGCGAGTTAGGGTTTAGAGACATCGCATGCCCTCGAAGCATTTTCAGTTGTCCGTGATACACTATAACTTATATTTCTGTATCATAGAACGAGTAAATCGTCACTTAAATTAGTAAACAATCTCAGGGCGGATTTCACCGTTGAAACTAAACGCGATCAGTTCAAGCAAAACGAAGTTTAAGCGTTTAACTGAGTTCAATGCTACAGTTTGCATTTTATCAACATCAAATCATCATCATCATTTCAGCCTATCACTAATCCACTGCTGAACATAGGCCTCCCACATAGATTGCCATGAAAGTTTGTGGCTCTCCTTTCAGGGGGGAGTTTGCCATAGTTGCCACGCTTGGCAGGCGAGTTGGCAACCGCAGTTTATTTATGCAGATGTTCCAGGAATGCTGCTGCCCATTTCCTGGTTTTTCTTTTCCCTCTGTTGACTTTTACGACGCCCGCGGGATGAGATGGGGTGGTAGATTCTCTTAAGACGCTACCACACGGCATCAACATCAAATAAACGCAGTCAATGCTAAACGCGGTTCAAATTCTGAACGCCCAATTTTCGACGTTCAGCTCTTTAAACGCGTTTAGAGAGCTGTCATTGTCAATTGCACAACTATGTCAATTGTAACCTACTGCATAAACAAGGCTGTTTGTTGTAGCATAATACGAAAATACATCGACTTTATGTTTTAGATTGTGACGATATTTCACTTTATTAAACTTGGTTTCCAAAGCGATCGGTGAAATCGGGTCTTAGTGATGGCATTACGTACGCCCGACTCAGATTGCGCCCGTGATGTGAAATTTAATTAAAGCGTCCGGCTTCTATTCTGTCAATTGGCTGTACTTTTTTTTAAATAGCAAACAGTCTCAACCTGTTGTTGGGTGAGTTTTTAATGGAGGAAGTGACGAAACAAACATATAGTTCACCTGGTGGTAATTGCTACGTCTGCTGTAAAACTTGTAATGTTACCAGAAAATTATATTGCAAAACCGCATTGCGCTCATCACCCTGAGACATCAGATCATAAGTCTTATAAGCCCTGTTATTACACAAACATACAGTGCCCATCAAACCTAAACACGGTAATGTTTGCGCCCTACTGTTTCACGGCAGAATAATCGATACTGCAGGATACATAACCTAGACGGATTTCTGCATAGTTGTTCTACCATCAGTGAAAAATAAAAAAGCCTAAAGCGAATGTCGTTACTTTTGCTTTAGGCTTATTATAGGCTAAAATCGAACTTGTTTCGCCAAGCATAAAATAAAAAGTTGACATGGTTTTGAACAAAGCCCAACTCATTATAGTATATCCTAGCTAAATCATATTCCATACTATGCACGCATACACGCATGTTAAATCAAATGTCTGCATCACGCGAGGCAAAGCTTACGAGTTCCCTAATGTGAAAGAATATAAAAGTTACCGATAAGAACATGGAAACCAAAAAAAAAAAAATATTCAATACGATGTCCGAGTGACTTAAAGCACACCTACCAACTGCCTCGTTGATCTTTTGTATGGAATGCGAGTCCAATATTCGTACAACATAAAAATATTTATTTGCGTATCGTTTGTAACGTTTTTATTAAAACTAGTTTTTCGGGATTTTATTGCGTTTAATTTTTAACTATTAATGCTCGACGTTTCGAGCGGCTTACATCACACATGGTCATGGGAGGACTCAAGTTACAGATGTCATAGTTAATCCCGTACCTTCAGCTTTTTAATTATTATTTTTGTCTAACGCAAAATGAGCTTACAGTGTCTTGAAGTTTTGCAGTGGTATGCTATGGTTTTTGATTAATCTAATTGATTAATTATTGGATCGCAAGCCGGTGGCACCCACCCATTTTCTATATTGAAAATAGCAATTTATTTTCAATAGCCTCGCGAATCATCCTTGGTAGGAATCGGTGTTCTTTTGCAAGGATTTGTGGGCTATCAAATCTGATGTAATGGTTGAAGTGACCCATGACATGGTCACAAACAGCAGACTTCCTTGTGCGTCGATGCTTTACGTTATCTGTCAAAGTAAAGTTGGAAATTCCCTTTCAGATTCGTAGTAATTTTAATTCTTTATGTTTTATTATCATAATTACCCGTTAATTGCCTATTGATGACATTTACAAGTAAATATTAAATATAAAGAGAATGACTGTCCCGATTTCCGCTGCATCGAACGTTTTGATCATTTGTAATAATTTAGATCGAATATGGGATACCGGGGTGTGGAATTTTTAGATTTTTTTTATATTGCGAAATAAATGCAGATGCATAAGAAGAAAGAAAGAATATCAAGAAGAAGAAGAAGAAGTCATAAGAATAATACACCAACCCAAGATCAACTAGACCATCTGTTTAGAGTGTTTAAAAGTTGTCTAAAAGAAATGCTGGCAAAATCATACATACATACTGCGCCGTCCCGCCTCTTTCGAATGCGCGTAGGCAGAGCCTACATTCGTAGTTCACTTTTCCCCCTCACATGAAACGAAGCGTGCCGGGTGGCGAATCTCTGCACCGCCATGTTGGTACGAATTGAAATTCTTGCTACTCATTGCGTTCCCAGGAAGATCTAGGGAAGATGTTGAGAACCCAAACAGGCTTGCTCAAGCCTTGCTTTATTCTAGGGTCTCTCGGTCCCAGTGGATATCGGCAAGCTAACGACTAGGCTCGTCCCTAGCCACGCAACCATCGGCATAGCTACCACTGGCTTGGCGAAAAGAGAAGGAAATGTGCGTCGGCTAGGAACTGCGGAAGTTGTGAAAGTACCTATACGGTGTAGGAGACAGCAGTTGCTCGAAAGGCCGGGGTCGTTTACCCAATACTCTACCGAATTTACCGGCAAAAAAAAAAATCATGTTGATAATTATTCAATAATGAAGAAAAGTAAGTTACTTTGCTAAGATCCGCATGCAAAATATAAAAATGGTGTATATTACCTAGTTTTTTGAAGTGCACCATCCGCCCTCCCACAGTAGCGTGCACAAGCAAACTAACACCGCCACCAGGAACCGCCACCAGGTACCCTCCACCAACCACTACAATACTACCACTAGATAATATACACCACTGAAGTCGAGAACACGACACGTGTTTCGCCCCAAAACGAGGCATTATCAAGCGTAATAGACTCTACGACAGAGACTCGGCGACTCGGCGGCCGTCTGTCGTTATAATGGATTTCCGCAAAGTAACGCCTGATTCTATTAACTAAATTATTCAATATTTTATACGTAAATTTAACTGTATATTAAATTCAACACATCCACATCATTTACTGGTGGTAGGATTCCTATGCAGAAATCCGTGTAGGTACAACCGCATGGCCTGTTATTATGCCGTGAAGCAGTAATGTGCAAACATTACTGTATTTCGGTTAGAACGTCACCGAAAGCTAGCGCAAATACTGGACATTTGAGACTTTAGATCTCTCAGGATTTCTCAGGTTGACGAGCCCAGTGTGGTGCCACACAGAAATGTTCTGGTCTGCAGACGTCGCACTTACAATCAACACAAACAATGAGTGAGTAAGGAAGATAAAAGTACCAGTAGACATAGTACCAGTTAGGGTATTTTAAAAGTTTTTTTTTGTATTTTAAAATACTTCCCACTAATCACTGGGCATTTGAGGCTTAAGAACTGATGTCTCAGGGTGACGGGCGCAGTGTGGTGTCACGCAGAAATATTCTGAGTGACACGGCATTTGTTGTGGGCGGACGTTGCACTTACCATCAGGTGAACGTTTTGCTCGTTTCGTCACTTCATACAATAAAAAAAAAATAAGACAGTCATAAAACATAAATAAGTAATATAACACGAGATCATTTGCGGGCGGCTCCATTTAATCGGCTGTATAATCAGAACGCCATCTCGAAGGCGCACGCATTATCCAAACATTATAATATTCCAACCATAACCACAAAGATAAGGGCCCGCTTATCGATATAAAAAGATACGGGATCACACACGAAGATCTGTGTCGCTATTGTGCTCGGTTTTACGACTGACCGACAGAAGGTTACGGGTTCGAAACGTAATAAAATGAAACTGATTACGCTCGATCCATATTACCGATTCCAATCGAAAGCGCGGGTGCACGCTTCTTTATTTTGCGTGGTATTATAACTTCAAAAAAGTAAAGTAACTGCCTATAAAAGTCTCATTATATGATGACCATGGCGTTATCTATAGATCAGAGTATTTGTCTTCTATGCAGGCTTCTGGGTTCGAATCCCAGCCGGAGCCAAAATTTCAATGTGTCGGTTTTCGGTTTTGGCCGTGTTGTGAATGTGTATCTCTGACACTGCATCCCCACCTAACTAGTAGGTTAGGATGGGTGAGTGCCTCTAATTTTTTTTTTTTTATTAGAATGGGAGGCAAACGAGCAGGTGGCTCACGTGATGGTAAGTGATCACCGCCGCCCATGAACACCTACAATACCAGAGGAATAGCAGATGCGTTGCCGGCCTTTGAGAAAGGAATAGGCTCTTTTCTTGAAGGTCCCTAAGTCGTATCGGTCCGGAAAAACCGCTGACGGCAGAACAATCCATAAAGTGCAAGTGCGTGGCAGAAAATTCCGCGAAATACGCACTGTGGTGGAATGCCAAGCACCAAGGTGGTGACGATGGAATTTGAGGTTATGCCGTAAGGTGCGATGGTGAAATTCAGCGGCTGGAATTAATCCGAACAATTCCTCGGAACACTCCCCATGGTAGATCTTGTAAAAAATGCAAAGAGATGCAACATCTCTTCGCAAAGCCAGGGGATCAAGCCGATCAGATAGGACATGGTCGTCGACAATTCGAGCCGCTCTTCGCTGAATGCGGTCAAATGGAAGGAGCTGACACTGGGGTGCCCCCGCCCAGAGATGAGAACAGTACTCCATGTGCGGCCGAACCTGCGCCTTATAAAGTTGCAAGCGGTGGGCCGGCATGAAGTACTGTCGCGCTCTAATGAGCACGCCAAGCTTCTTGGAGGCCAATTTGGCCTTCCCTTCCAAGTGACCGCGAAATTGAACGTTGCTCGATATGTCGACGCCAAGGATTCCGATACTGGCTGAGGCAACAAGGGGAGTGCTCTCGAAATGAGGTGATACGACGAAGGGTTTCCTTTTTGCGGTGAACGCGCAAACTTTTGTCTTGTTAGGGTTGAACTCGACTAAATTTAGTCGGCCCCTGTCCGAGATTTTGTCTAACAAAATCTCGACTTCAGACACAAGGTTGTCCCGAGAAATATTGGTACGGCCTGTGTATAAGGCATCACCAGTACTGTCATCTGCATAGCAATGAATGTTACTAATCTGTAACATATCATTGATATGCAGAAGAAACAGGGTTGGCGATAGCACACAGCCTTGTGGGACACCAGCGTTCACAAACTTAGATTCCGAGCATGCACCGTCAACTAAGACCTTGATGCTCCGGTCTGTGAGAAAACTAGTGACCCAATTGCACAATTTCTCGGGAAGCCCATATGAAGGAAGCTTCGAGAGAAGCGCTTTGTGCCAGACCCGATCAAAGGCTTTCGCTATGTCCAAACTAACTGCCAGGGCCTCCCCCTTGCTCTCTACTGCCTCCGCCCATCGATGAGTGAGGTACACTAGAAGATCACCAGCTGAGCGACCCCGACGGAAGCCGTACTGGCGGTCACTAATCAACTGGTGCTCCTCTAGGTACCTCAAGAGCTGGCAGTTTATAATGGATTCCATTATTTTGGAGAACAAGGAGGTGATGGCGATCGGTCTGTAGTTGGACGGATCTGAGCGGTCGCCTTTCTTAGGGATCGGGTGCACAAAAGCTGTCTTCCATGCCTTCGGGACGACGCCTAGAGAGTAGGAGTACCGGAAAAGACGCGTAAGGACCGGTGCCAACTCTGGAGCACACATCCTCAACACTAATAGGGGGAATTCCATCGGACCCACTCGACTTTTGGATGTCCAGGGAGAGGAGTGCTTTGCGCACTGAGCTCTGAAAAAACCGGATGTCCGGCATAGGGCACTCATTGCACGGGATGGTCGGCGGTGAGTTCCCCCTGTCAAAAATTTGGGTGTTTACTTATGGTACTACCATAATATCTCCAGCGTAGTTGGTATCTTACGACAATAGTCGGAAGTTGTCGCCCTGATCAAAAATCGGCCAGGACAACGCAATCGTTGTGAACAGGTCTCCTCTAAATTTGAGAGGATTTTGGAGCAGGGAAGAGTGTGCCTTGCTGCTCGCGTATTACTATTTTTTATAATCCAATCAAATGAGGCGAGCTGAAGAAGTACAACGTCTGCCCATAAAGGCTTTGTTACCCCGAACATTTCTGTGAGGCACAAAAATGCGTTCATCCCCCAATACATCAGTTCCTATGTCTTATGTGCCCAGGAATTACACTAGCTCTCAGTGCCCTCCAGACCGAAACACGCTACTGCTTCATGGCAGAATAACTGACCCTACGGTGGTGCCTACCTAGGCAAACTCCTGCATAGGAATCCTACCACAACATACCATAAGATATCGTCGTGGGGCTTTGTGGTCAGAACTAGGTCGGTCTAGTCGTATTGTGATTGTCTTCGTGTTTATAACACTGATTCCTCATGCCGCAACTGTACATTAAATTAACAAAGCAGCTCTTACAAATGGTCAAACCTAAATATTATTTGCGTAACATTAATTTTTCCTGACATAAATCTCGCTGCGGCTCGTTTGCAGATAAGTGTTTCCAGTGTCAATAGTGCTTGTTGATATATTTAAAAGCACAACCGAGCCTAGCGGGCGCTCCGAGTAACTTTTAGTACGTTCGTAAATTGTGGGTAATGCGATATAAGCTTTCAAGGCATAAACGGCCGTATAGCTAAACACATCCGAGTTCATAACCGCAATGCGTCATAATTCGAGTCGAAATAGGAAATCCATGAATGGGCAATGTCATTTCCGGCCTGAGTTTTGTTTTTTTTTTGTCAACAAAAATTAATTATTAAATCCATCGCGCGCGTATCGATACACGATAAAAGACCTTGGAGTTGAATATAGTGAAATTGATTTATGCCCATTTGTGTGTGTGGTAATAAATTACATTGATTTAGCTTGTATTACGGAATCCGTCTACGAGTAGGTAGGTACCATCAGGGCCAGTTATTCTGCCGTGTAGGAGTAGTGTGCAAACGCGACTGTTTTTCGATCTGAATGATACTGAGAGTTTGATTAATTGCTTAGCATACGAGAGAAAGAACCGAAGTCTCTGGGGGACGGGCGCAGCGTGATGCCACAAAGAAATGTTCTTGGTGGGACAGCATTTATTACGTGAAGACGTTGCACTTGGCACGAGTTAAGCGTTAGGAATTAAACTGCACTGTGCACCCAACAGCGCATGGTGGCGATGGGCTCACCACCTATCACACTAAGTGCATTATATTGTTTTTGTGAAACGTGGATTGTGGCAGTCATCTGTTTTTGCAGTGAGTGCCCAGAGCTACCACGGCTTTCCTGAGCTACCACGGCTTTTCTATACAGTCTAGGTCAGGTACTTCTCTATACAGACTTTAACATAATAATATATCTCCTGGGAAACCGGGGCGCTTCAGCTATTATCTATATAAAATGAGTATGTTTGTGACTACAATTATTCGTTAATATGTATTTGTATTAAATATCCGAGCCGTAGTGGTGGCTACTTAAGATAATCTACCACCCATTCTCGTCCCGTGGGTGTCGTAAAAGTCGACAGAGGGAAAATGGATAGTAGGACATGGGCAGCAGCGTCATCCTGCAACATCTGACTAAACCAACCCGCCTGCCAAGTGTGGCAACTATGGAATTCCCCCCAAAATGAGAGCCACAAACTTAAGTGTTTTGTGGAAATCTATGGGAGATACCTATGTTCAACGGTGGACTAGTGACAGTCTGCAATGATTAAAAATATCCTTAGCAAAATATTGTTTCGATACGGAACAGTGAACACGGTTTTATATTGCGGCAGATGACATAAGTTGTAAGTATAGCCTATAGTTTATGGTTTCCAGTTAGTCGACCAAGTCGTGCGAGGAACAGGCGCACTGTAGAATGAACTCCGAGCTACCGGAATAATGAACTGCCTTTCCTAACACAACTGCAACAATGGCTTATAGATTTCTTTTGTAAAAGTAAAGTTGTCAAAATAACAGCCTTTTAACACTAAACCTACGGAAACTTATATATATATATTTTTTTGGCCTTTTAGAAGATAGTATGGTAATTACACATAAAAAGTCAATATTTAAAGATTGAAGATACATACTGATGTCAATTTGAACAAATTATGTATTGTATTATTATTATTGATTAGTACAAAATCCTCCTTTTTTTTATTGTATAATGTGACGAAACGAGCAAAACGTTCACCCGATGGTAAGTGCAACGTCCGCCCACAACAAATGCCGTGTCACCCAGAATATTTCTGTGACGTGCGCAGTGTGGTGTCACACACTGCGCACGTCCACCCTGAGACATCAGTTCTTAAGTCTCAAATGCCCAGTGATTACGCTAGCTCATAGTGCCCTTCAAACCGAAACACAGTAATGCTTGCACACTACTGCTTCACGGCAGATTAACTGGCCCTGCGGTGGAACCTACCTAGACGAATTCCTATGCAGGAATCCGTCTAGGTAGGTTATCCTACCACCAGTTAAACACTGGTGCTAGGATAACTGTCATTTGAACGCTCTGCTAGGTTTAGTGTTAATATCCCACGGCTGAGCACAGGCCTCCTCTCATATCTGAGTGGGTTTTGGAGCCGGGAAAATTCCGCCACGCTGCTCCAATGCGGGTTAGATGACTTCACATGTCTTCGAAATATTTTTATTACTCTGACATGCGGGTTTCCTCGCGATGTTTTCCCTTCACGGCTAAGCAAGCGGTAAATCAGCACTGAAAATTGCAGATCAATTTTAGAGGGAGCATCACTAGGAAACTCAGGTCACTTGCGGGCTGATGAAATTTAAACCATGCGCCTGACCCCTGAGCTAACACGTCTCAGTCACGGCTTTCTGTTGTAGTTGCAAGAATATGTCGACGTTGTTGTAACTGATTATTATTAATGATTAGTTGTTGTAAATGAATAGTAGTAATAAAAGTATACAACTTAACCTTAACATTTAGAAAGAAAGAGATATTTATTCGAAGAAATCACAAAAAATACAGCTCACAATATGAACACAGTTTTCTAATTAATGAACATATAAAACAACATTAATAATTAAAAAAGGAACAACAATTTGGCAAATGCCGAAAACTTAGATTTATGGAAATTAAAAAAAAATACTAAAAAACTTTTAAAAAAAAAGTTTAAAAATCATATATCCACCTGTACATGGTGAAATGCGTTAAAAAGGACACTTACACTTACACTTAGTAAGATCACGCAGGTACTTTACTGGAGCAGGTGCTTTCTATGCAGGAATCCGTTTAGGTAGGTACCACCACAGACCAACTTATTCTGCCGTGAAACAGTACTATTACAACATTACTTTGTTTCAGTTTGAAGAGCACTGAGAGCTAGTGTAATCACTGGACATATGTGACTTAAGAAATGTCATAAGTTTATTTGTTATGGGCAGGTTGCACTTACCATGATGTGAACGTTTTGCTCGTTTCGTCACCTATAGAAAACTATAGAAATCGTACACTAAGTGGTATTAACAATACATACATAATAATAATAATCTTTATTTGCATAAAACATGGTAAAAATACAGTTGTTTTACTTGATGAGTGTCACATGTTTTGCTATTCTATTATATAGCATGTAAATTAAATTACGGTCAACATATTATATCATACATAGAGTCACGCCTCTTTCCCATAGGGGTAGGCAGAGACCACATCTTTCCACTTGCTACGACCCTGACACACATCTTTAGCTTCCTCTACTTTCATTAACAATACATTTCATGAATACTTTTATAATATTTCCTAAAAATATTGACTGCTTCTAGAGCCCTAGAAGACTTTAACGGCGTCTGTATAGAAGCGTGGTAGGCTCTTCCCGTCTGGAAAACACTAATTATTAAAAATAAAACAGTATATTCAGAAAAACGATTCGACATACAAGATTTTCATCTGTGTCGAGGGTGCGTTTTAATTCTCTACCCCAGAACAACTTTCCGTAAGCCACAAATAGCGCTAACCTAGCCTACTTTATTATTTTTGTGTTATTTAAATTATTTTTTATAACTAATAATAAAAGTTTAATTACACTAGTATCTGTCTTAAGCTTTTTTTGTTACGATTTTTATTAAGTCTCCGTTAAAAATAAAATCATGGCCATCCTACTCCATTCAAAGTTATAACTGCGTGGATTTCTTACAGAGCAGTTAAAGGCTGGGTGGCGGTAAAGTTACACAACGCTTTAGGAAATGGGTTAAGGTAATACTTATGATTAATTAACGGCTAAAGTGAAGTAACTTGTAGTTGTTAACCACAACATAAGTTTAGTCTTAAACGGTTACTTTAAAATACATTTTGTAAAAAGAATCCGCCTAGGTGTGTAGGCTCTGCCGTCAAGCAGTAGTGTGTGAAGACTACTGTGTATCGGTCAGAAGAGCACTGATAGATATTTATTTACCACTTAGATTCTAAGGTTACAATGGGCGGACTAAATGCCTATCGGCATTCTCTGCCAGTCAACCCGCAGTGTGGTGAGCTCTTCTTGCAGGTGTAATTAAAGAGTTATGAGATAATAAATTTAAACTGTATATATACATATACATATATATATGCACACACACATATATACTTGTAAACATACATAACTATTTGTAAATAACAAATTTTAATATATCATAATATATAATAAATAAGTATAGATATTAATACTTATAATATAAAACCAAACTGTAGGTCAATTCATTTCTATCATCAAGCATTAGCTATTTTAAAACAGTAATCATTTTTTTTTTGTTGATAAAATGTCGAGACGAGCAAAATGTTCACCTGATGGTAAGTGCAACGTTTGCCCATAACAGATGCTGTGTTACTCAGAATATTTCTGTGTAGCACCACACTGCGCCCGTCACCCTGAGACATAAGTTCTTAAGTTTCATATGCGCAGTGATTACGCTAGCTCTCAGTGCCCTTCAGACCGAAACACAGTCATGTTTGCACACTACTGCTTCACGGCAAAATAACTTGCCCTGGGGTGGTACCTACCTAGACGGATTCCTGCATAGGAATCCTACCACCAGTAATCACGAACTAATCTCTTAAAAGAGCCTTTATTTGGGGCTTTTCTTGTGTCTTCAGGCAAGGAATTCCAGAGTAGATAGCTAATTACAGGAGGCTTAAACACTCATGTCTCTGGGTGACGAGCGTAGTGTGCTGCCGTTTGGAAATGTTCTGGCTGATACTGCATTAGTTATGGGCAGACGTTGCACTTACCAGCAGGTGAACAATTCGCTCGTCTCGTCACTATCTCCAATAAAAAAAAATATCCTTCTGCGTTTCGAACCACCTTCCGATCATATCACATCAATGGTCGTTATATGTCGGTTGATGAGGGTTCTTAGTTCTCTCGTGACTCAACAGTGGGACAGAGAAACTGCCTGTAGGGTACTGCGTAAATTAATTTCTTCGCTGCATTGTCCACTAGACACTATTGGTGGATGTTTAGTTAAAAAATTAAATGATCCTTAGTTGCTCGAGTTCTACTACGGATTCTATCTCGCAAGACAAATACCGAGCATAACTCTTTGGTTTTTTTTATTTGATAAAGTGTCGAGACGAGCAAAACGTTCACCTGATGTTAAGTGCAACAATTGCCCATAACAGATGCTGTGTTACTCAGAATATTTCTGTGTAGCACCACACTGCGCCCGTCACCCTGCGACATAAGTTCTTAAGTCTCATATGCCCAGTGATTACGCTAGCTCTCAGTGCCGTTCAGACCGAAACACAGTAATGTTTGCACACTACTGCTTCACGGCAGAATAACTGGCCCTGGGGTGGTATCTACCTAGACGGATTCCTGCATAGGAATCCTACCACCAGTAATGTGGTGTTTTGTATTTTATAGTATTGGTGTCGCGTGGTGGGCTTTTCGGGGTTCAAGTTTATATCCTGCGATGGAACATATTAAGAAAAAAATGATGCCTCACAGTAGGATTTCTCCTGTATCGAAATGGCGTTATCCATACTAATAATATAAATGCGAAAGTAACTCTCTCTGTCTCTCTCTCTCTGTTTGTTACCTTTTTACGGCTCAACCTCTGAACCGATCTTGACTTAATTTGGCACAGAGATAGCTAGCATCATGGAGAGGGGCATAGGATAATATTTATCCAGTAAATTTAAATATTAAAAAATAAACGAAATCCACTTGGACGAATTCGCTGGCATCAGCTTGTGCTTATAACTTTAATGTTTTTAATTTATCAAGTTTACATAAACTTTAAACAAACTTATTTCACAATAAACAACATAATTCAGACAGTTTGTCGAAAGGTTATTATACCCTAGTTAACTAATTTTCTTACTGCTCTAAAATGCATGAATTGTAACTCTAGCGTATAATTTACTCCTTGTCGGGCTATCTACACATTTACAAATACATTTCAAGTGTGGGCGTAACTTAATAAGTAACTGTGACTTCGCGACTGCCGCATGGCCTGGTGATCTTAACACCTTATTATCGCGGGCTCTCTGGGCTCTAATCCAAGCCGCAGGCAACATTTGCACAAAATACTAACGGTTTTTCGGTCGTGTTGTGATTGTCCCCGTGTTTCAGACACTGCCCAGCCTATCTCCGATCTTATTGTATCTGCGTTACATAGGGCACGGGTAGGTTGGACAAGTGCTTCTGCGTTTGCGCGTACACTTGCGGCACTATAGTATCTCCGGCGCAGTTGATAAATTTCGACAGTATTCGGGGACGTTCCGCCGTGATAGAAAATGGACGAGAGAGATCTTGAGAGAGATCTTATTCCAATTGAAATATTATATAGAAAATACAGTTAAGGAAATTTTAATTTTTTTGTAGGTGTGTCCGCGGCTTTGTTCTTTAGGAATTCGAAATTGGTTTAGATTATCAAGTATCTAGTCTTATCTTTTCCATTTTATATTGACAAAGAATCAATTTCAAATCTAATATGCACTTACATAAGATTTGTGCATATTTTATAGATAAGAACTTTCCTTTCATACTTAATACAATATATTTATCTTAGATATTGTCATCGAGCGGTGAGATTTGTAGTAATATCCGCCATATAAATATGGTGTGACGTCATACAGCCTGAGGTATCTTTTTATGTTTTTTGTTTAATAGTCTTTTATTGTAGAAATATTGAAATAAAAAAAATTGTGCGGTCGTGGGACCCCCGTCAGAAACGAAGTTTCTTATGTTATTTTTTTTTACTCTAAACGTGATTTAATATGTAGATTTCTATTGATTATATTTGTCACACCAAAACCGCAGCCCCCTTTTATTCTGCTCTCTCTCTCTCTCTCTCTCTCTAATTTGTATATTTTATTTATTTTTTTATAATTTTTTCGAAAAATAGGCATTTATTAAAAATTTTATATGAAATAGTGAATTATATATAAAAAATATTAACACGTGCTCAGAATTGAGGTTGTAAAACTGACCGCGAACAATGCTTAATGTTCGAATTTAGATACTCACACGCACACGCACTCATATGACCGTTTATAATTAATATATATATTTTCGGTGATGTTATTGCTGTTAGCCTTCTCGGCTTTTACAGCTTCATCGGATACTGTGCTCGCGGGCCAGGGGCCCGCGTGCCAGGTTTGGTTTGACCCAAACATAAATAAATAAATAAAAACTCCTACAAAAACCTCGAAGTTCGGACTGTGTCGCGTTCGCTGCGTGCTTTCGCGATTTCGAAAATCTAAAATATTTTAAGTCGTCTAATGACCGTCCGCAGGAGGCTGCGCGCGGCCATTCGGACTGTCGACTTGTGTGTCGGTAACTCTGGGCGGTGAGAACCGCCCTGGAACACGGGTGAATCTTGTGTACGCGGTGTGATTATTGACTATTGCGCGCCGCTCTCTACGTCGGTCGCGCGTCGTGGTGCGTGTTATATTAAAGCTATTGACTGTGTGTACAGTGTGGCCTGGATCGTGACTGACCGTATCGTGGTCAGGAAGAGCTGAGACGTCCGTGTCGTCTAGCACGTTTCGCGGGCGACGTTTGCGTTCGGTCGCGTTTCTGTTTGGTCGGTAATTTGCTGCTTTAACCACCAGCGGGTTTGAATGAACCGCGGCTTTTTCGAAAAAACCGCCGTGATAGAAAAACCGCCGTGATAAATATATAATAAAGAGACAAAGAGAAAGAGAGGGAAAGGTCGCCGTAACGCTTTTTCCTTACGTGACGAGTTCCGCCAGTTCCATCTACTGTAAGCCGCGTTAAAGAACTTCTTCCAAAAAGATTACATCTTTTTAATATTTGAAAATGCTGGCAGCAATCACCTTCTTTATATTAAATTTGTATATTACATATAAATACTAGTTTATGAGTTCTCCTGTTATTAATTTTTTATTCTTTGGTTAGCATTGCCATGTACTTTTCACCGTAACAAGGGTTGACTGGTACTGGTACAGTGTTTCGGTTCGAAGGGCACTGAGAGCTAGCGTAATCACTGGGCATATGAGACTTAAGAACTGATGTCTCAGGGTGACGAGCGCAGTGTTGTGTCCCACAGAAATATTCTGGATGACACAGCATTTGTTATGGGTAGACGTTGCACTTACCATCAGGTGAACGTTTTGCTCGTTTCGTCACTGTATTAAATAAAAAAGAGAATGCCACTAGGCATTAAGTCCGCCTATTGTAGCGTTTAGCTTAATGTGTCAGCAATGAAGAATTAATAAATAAATTACGTCAAAATTCGATACGCATTTTAGGACCCGTGATGGAACAGATAAATACCTGATAGAGTAATTGCAGCTAGATTTCGGCTATTGGACATGTAGTGCAACTCTTGACAATCGTTGTTTTCTTTGCAAATGAATCGTTGTTTTCTTGGCTAAATAATGACATTGACAGCTCATATATTCTTAGAAATATCTGTATAAACGTGCCTCCGTAGATCACCACGTCATCCACGCTCTAAAAATTCTTCGACACCGTATAAATCTGGGTAAGAACTCACCTATTGTTAGGTTACCCAAAAAATATAATAACATCGCTAGTGCCTTGGAGGACATGGACATTTTTGTCCAACGTGATATGGGGCGAACCACGTTGCCGCCGTTTCAGTTAGTCTTTTTTTTATTTTTACTCCTCATTGCGTTCTTACGAGCAGTATAGTGACAGATTCGATTCGACCGCGTGGCCTGGTGGTCGGAATACCTGACTTCTAAGCCGCGGGTCCTGGGTTCGAATCCCAGCCGGAGCCAACATTTGTGCTCAAACATAAATTGTTGGTTTTCGATTCTGGTTGTGTTGTAATTGTTCCCGTGTTTCTGACACTGCATCCTAGCCTACCTCCGATCTTATCGCATCAGAGTTACATCGGGCGCGGGTAGGTTGGGACGAGCGAGTGCCTCTGTGTTTGCGCGTACACTTGTGGCACTATAATGTCTCCTGCGCAGTTGATGGCTCTCGACAGTAGTCGGCAATTGTCGCCGTTGTCGAATTCGGCTAGGAGAACATCATAGTGACAGTATTGCATATTATGGTGTCATTCTGAACGAATTAAGGCTGTCCGCACAATACAATAGTCGCCTTTAAAACACCTCGGTACGGACGAGGTAGGTTATATTCTACTCTGCCGGATACCTTTCGGCATAATATTATCACACGGCAAGATAAGAGCTATGTGTGCGATCACAATTAACAAATCTCCGTTGTCAATAGGTAACCATTTTTAGTTCAGTCGCGCTAAAATAAAATAATCGATATTTTTTTCTTTTTTAAATCCTAATTTAAAATACGCTGCCGACGATACTTTAAAAATTAAAACGTATGGGTGCTCATACAAGGTCGTTACGAAAATAGCAGTAGGTTAAAGGTGACCCTAATTTTTAAACGATCTCGTTAATCAATTTTGTTATTTAAATTACAACACGAGTGCTTCACTAATTTGAATAATCAAATATTTACCTCAATTATTTCTAGTTGGTTTTAGTCAAGTAGTACTTTATTGAAAGTATAATAATTGACCTTTAGTTTTAACTAGGTATTATTATAAGGTTAATGGCACTGCCCGATTTTCGAACACTTCCGAATATTGTTGTAACTGCGCGGGAGATATTATAGTGCCACACGTGCACGCGCAAACCGCAACATCACTCACTCGTCCATACCTACCCGCTCACGATACAACTCTCATGCGATAAGATAGGAAGCAGTAGGATGTCAAAGAGACTAGACCAGAATTTATATTTTTGCGCAAATGTGGGTCCGGAGTGGGAATCGAACCCAGGATCTGCTGCGTAGAAGTCAAGGTCACTAGGCCACACTGTCGTGTAGTTTTTATTACTGGTTTTTCTAAAAGATTTTCATCCTAATTATAGTAATGGTCAAGTAAGGCAATACTACGATTAGGTAAGATCTCGAGTCCGGACCTCGTGGTAAATACGGCTAGATGTCTTGAACCTTAAATGTATCAGTAGGGTACTGTAAGAACTGTTTTTTAAATTCAACGGAACTTAGTTTGAGAACCCCTGATTTAATAAAATAAGATTGATAGTTTATTTTAACATAAAAATTATAAAGTCATTTTATTTATTGGAAAAAGTGACGAAACTTGCTAAAACGTTCACCTGATGGTGAGTGCCACGTCTGCCCATAACAAATGCTGTGTCACCCAGAACATTTCTATGTGACATTAACCTGTGCCCATCACCCTCAGACATCAGTTCCCTAGTCTCATATGCCCAGTGATTACGCTAGCTCACAGTGCCCTTCAAACCGAAACACAGTAATGCCCGCACACCACCGCTTCACGGCAGAATGACTGGCTCTGGGTGGTACCTACCCAGACGGGTTCCTGCATAGGAATCCTACCACCAGTTAAACAAAAAAAAATTCATCCGAAAGTTATGTTTATATAGTAATTAAATTCTTGTTTTATCGACTTCTGCTTATAAATATGCAAAACAATTTTAACGCCCATTAAAATATAAAAGTTACGAAACTAAACGAGCTAAATATTGGCTACATCGCGCCACCTGTCCTCGTTCACTTAAAAACAAGTTTAGTCTTGAATATTCTCAGTTCAATGTAACTTTAACTGGCCAGTTATTCTGCCGTGAAGCAGTAATGTGCAAACATTACTGTGTTTCGGTTTGAAGGGCACTGTGAGCTAGCGTAATCACAGGGCATATGACCACTGTGCGTTTTTCCTACGTACCCCTACTCCACTACTCCACACTTGACCTCTTTAAGTCACAGATTTTTTATTTATTTAATAAAGTGATGAAGCGAGCAAAACGTTCACCTGATGGTAAGTTCAACATCTGCCCAAAAAAAAATGCTGTGTCACGCACAACATTTCTGTGTGACACCTCACCGTGCCCATCACCCTGAGACATCAGTTCTTAAGTCTCATATGCCCAGTGATTTCGCCAGCTCACACTGCCCTTTAAACCGAAACAGAGTAATGTTTGCACACTACTGCCTCACGGCAGAATAACTGGCCCTGGGGTGGTACCTACCTCGACGGATTCCTGCATAGATATGAATCCTACCAGTAAAAAGGTACACGACCTACACTAGATTCATTCGAAATCAAAAGAATTCTTATTCCGTCACATTTATTGTTATGTTTACCAAGTCGTTGGTGTTGTTGTATAAAATAATATAGCGTTACGTAATATAACTTAAAAAAAATATTTTTCGACAGTGGTTCAATCCGAGGTTTCGATCTCCCCCAGCCCATGGATCGCTGCGAGCCCCCTGTTGGTCGGATACTATTTTATTCGCTTTCAGGAGTCGGACTAAAGCGGAGCTTCCGCCACCAGCACTGTCTATTTCGACGAAGCTTTCAAAGCCGCCAATAACAGCGTACTACAAATAAAAACAGTGATATTAGTAATTATTATTATTGATAACGCAGCTGAACCTCATTCTGCCCCAAATATTGAGTGTTCAAAAGTATTCATCCGATATTTACTTGACCATGTCACTCACATCCGTAATATCTATATAAATAAAATGATAGATCTGCTGTTGTGCGCGCATCACACAAAAACTACTCGATAGAATTCGATAATTTTTATTATTTTTACTTCTTAGATACTTGGTTCTTATTAAAAAAAATATCACGATATTTTCATCCACACTTATATTATAAATTCGAAAGTAACTCTGTCCGTTCGTTACCTTTTCAAAGCTCAACCATTAAACGGAACATTCGGCACAGAGATTGCATCCTGCAAGCTATCTCTCTGCCGAATTTTATTTGACGGACACAGGATACTTTTAAATCAAATAGTTCCCCACGGGATATATAAAATTTATATTTACGCGGACGATGTCACGGGCATTAGCTAGTCCGTAATAAAGTAGGAACATTAAGCACAGTAAAATCTGTAAAATTTATATAAGAAATCATTATTTTTAGGAAACAGTTAAAAACATACACAAAAATATTTCGAACCACTTATGAGACTCCTTGTAAGTCATCATTGTCATCATCATTTCAGACTATCACTAATCCACTGCAGAACATAGGCGGCCCCCATGGATTGCCACAAAAGTTTGTAGCTCTCATTTTGCGATAGTTACCACGCTCGGCTGGCGGGTTTGCAACCGCAGTTTATTTATTGCCCATCTTCTGCTTTTCATTTTCCCTCTGTCGACTTTTACGACGCCCACGAGATGAGATGGGGTGGTAGATTATCTTAAGCCGCTGCCATCGAACTACTTGTAAGTATATCATTCGAATTTTAAATAATAAATAAAGACGAGCCACTTTAATTAAACATCAAGATGTTTGTTTTGATTAAAGTATGCTATTCTGTGCGATTATAAAAAAAATCACTCGTGCAACTCAGTACACGTGACTGAGAAACTTATGTATTAGTAATAAAATTAACAAAAATGAAATACTGTGTATTAGATATACAATGAATAGCTCTCTTTCTCCTCCTTTCTACGTAATATCTTTCTACTCTCTCGTATAACGAAATGAGCCTAAACGCGACGCGTCATTGAAGTATAACTCTCAGTTCTTGTCCAATTATCGAAATGTCGCCAAAGATTCTTCAAAAATTCACTTAAAAAAATTACAGCTTCACTTTTTTTTCATCATTGCACCTGTCATCATTTTTCTAGTCACCCAGGGTTGACCGGCAGAGAATGCCTCTAGGCATTAAGTCCACCCATTGTATTCCTTAGATTAAGGTTTTACAATAAAGTATATGTAAATAATTTATAGTTACTTTTAGAATTAATAAGGGACCGGCGTTGTATTGAAAATAAAACAACAACGATCTCGCCTGTCGACAACAGACTTTATAATAAAGGACTGACTGGCACTGATTTTAAACTGGAGAAAAATTTCTGTGACGCAAAATATGAATGAATTTTATCTAACAGTAGAAATTTACGAGACAAGCAAATCGTTCACCTAATGGTAAGTACCTAACCGATAACATCAAAACAGGTCCCAATAGGAACACATTTAAGAGATTAGTTCGTGAATATTACCTAAAGAATCATTGACAATGTTCGACATTTTATTGTTAATGGAATCAGGCGTTACTTTCCGGATCTAGGGCGAGTTATTCTGCCGTGAAGCAGTAGTGTGCAAGCATTGCTGTTTTTCGGTTTGAAGGGCACTGTGAGCTAGCGTAATCACTTGGCATTTGAGACTTAAGAACTGATGTCTCAGGGTGACGGGCACAGTTTTGTGTCACACAGAAGTATTCTGGGTGACATAGCATTTGTTGTGGGCGGACGTTGCACTTATCATCAGGTGAACGTTTCGCTCGTTTCGTCACTTTCTACAATAAAAAAAAATAAAAAAGGATCAAAGAAAGTAAGTTAATTTGATAAGATCCGCATGCAAAATACAGAATGTTGTATATTACCTAGTTGAGAAAATATCTGTTGATGATGATGATGTTCTCCTGGCCGATTTCGACCACGGCGACGATCACAACACAAGCAGACCCGAAAACCAACAATTTGTATTTTAGCACAAATGTTCGATCCGGATGGGATTCGAACCAGGACCCGCGGCGTAGAAGTCTTGTACTCTCGCGACTAGGCCAAACAGTCGGATTTACGGAGCAACCGTCTCCTAATAGTTAACATTTTTTTCATAAGGCTTTACTTTTATCGTGATTATTACGACACCGGCGGAATCAAATGGGATAGAGTTCCGCCACCCCACGGCGATTCGCTTCCAAACCTCAAAAAAAACAAGTCGCGGTTTCGTTCTTTCAAAAATTTTAATTAACTTTAATTTAGTTTACGGTGACATTGTTGCAGGAAAAGGCGAAATAACGAAGTCATTTTCCTTGCATTTGATATTAAAAAAAAAAAACTTTTTTAAGCCGCGCTTCCTAGTAAAGGGTTAGCGCCAAAGTAATCGAGTGTCATTACTCGGCTATGAATAAATTACACAAGTTCCAGGCTCCGCTTTGTATGTCGGTGTGAGTTATAAGCAAAAGCGATTTTCGATGTTTCTACGTAACTTCGTTTTTATGGGACCATTCGAATATACTAGACGCCCGTCAGTGGCCGAAATGCATACTTTTCTTTAAGTTTGGATGTTATTGTTGGTTTGAGTAATTATTTGTTGGCAACATTTTAAAATTCCTATGTCGCCAATCTCTTGCGTGTTTGACATCGGCAGTATCAACGTAAAATAACGACAGACTATTATGTGATCGACGTTGTCAGTATGAAAAGTTTATTGTGTTCATTTTAAAATATTTGTAACACGTATTGTAATATAAACATTAGAGTTTCCTCGCTTCTTCTCCATGCAAACCTTAACTATGCTAAATCTCACAATACTTTGTGCATATGCATATGCTTAAAAAGAGGTACAAAGATTTCTCTTCACCTTTAATACATGAAGATAAAGAAGGACAGAAACTAATTTATCATCATCATCATATCACAAGTCCAGTGCTGAACATAGATTGCCACAAAAGTTAGATTTTTCCATAGTTGCCACGCTTGGCAGGCGGGTTGGCAACCGCGGTTTATTTATTCAGATGTTCCAGGAAGATGGTGCTGCTCATCTACTGGTTTACGTTTCTCCTCAGTCGACTTTTACGACACCCACGGGATGAGATGGGATGGTAGTTTTTTTTTTTTATGAAGTGGCGAAACGAGCAAAACGTTCACCTGACGGTGAGTACTGCATAGGAATCCTACCTACTAGTTTCTCTTAAGCCACCACCACAGGGCGGCACATATATAAAATTCATTAACATTATTAATAAATTTAAAAAGACAACTGAAGCACGCTCCATGACAAAATTTTAGATATAGGTGCAATAATATATAGTATATTACAAAATAAAGAAATCCCACAAGCATCACCTGTTCACAAGTACCTATAGCGCAGTGTCGGGCAACTTATTAGTAGATACGACAACCTGTATTTTTTAAGAGAATTCGATTAATGCAGGAGGTTCAGGACTATGTTTTGTGGAAATCACAGAGGAAAGAAATGCTGGACGGTGAATGATGGTGAATAACATTTAATAGAATTAATTCTTTGTTAAATATCATTATTACTGACATACTACACGCTTTTCGCGTGTATCTTAATTCGTTTCCAGTCTCTGTACGAACCCAAAGCGGGCAAAATTTGCTATTATATCGCATTGAGTGCGACCCGCCCCGCGCTAAAATTGTTCTGAGCGCCTGCGGCAAATTTAGTTTATAAGGTGCAGCTTTGAGGTCTTTTAAAATATGATTACGTGTAATGTATTATGTTCGCCACGTAACCACGCTTTAATTTCCATGTACCACAGATTCAAAAAGGCCTCTTTCCTATTTTGACACGTTAAAAATGTTTAAATAAGCACTCGTTAACACCGAACATACATATTTTTTCTTTTTAAACCCTTCAGTAATTGTTAAGCAAATTGAGAATTCATAAATTATATTTTACTGGTGGTAAGATTGCTTTGCAGGAATCCGTCTAGGTAGGTACCGCCCAAGAGCCAATTATTCTGCCGTGACACAGTAGTGTGCAAACATTACTGTTTCGGTGTAGAGGGCACTGAGAGCTTGTGTAATCACTGGGCATATGAGACTTAAGAACTGATGACTCAAGGTGACGGGCTTAGTGTGGTGTCACACCGAACTGTTCTGGGTGACGCAGCATTTTTAACGAGCAAACGTTTTACTTAACCGCTAGACCCGAAAACCATCATTTTGTGTTTTTGTACAAATCTTGACTCCGGCTGGTATTCAAACCCGTAGCGTGGTATTCAGGTACTCTAACTACTAGGCCACGCGGTCGTCGCAAACATTAAGTATTTGGTGGTTGTACAATGACAGGACGAAAATATTTGTCGTGTCATGAAGTGTCTGTGTATTAAAAAAAATAAAAAACCCCGCTTTTTTACGCTAATAAAGTGCCATCAAAAATTATAATACTTTTCAATTCTTTGAAAAGTGTATGTAGGTATATGTTCATAAAAATAGTTCACTTATGTAATTAAAAAAAATCAAGTAAGCTTATTATTTAATACAAAGTATTTTATATCAGAGTAATTTACGTAGTAATATAGGAAAGACATGCCATACTTTCAAGTTGTAAAACATAAAACTTAGTTAAATTTATTATTTCAATCAATTATATCGGACCTTTCTGATGTAAGCAACAGATTTGTGACCGCTTTTACAACGTTTTTATTAGTCACGATCATGATTAAAAATGGGTTAATGAGCCGAAATTTAGGAGTCGATAAACCGGTCGTGCCTGTTTAAAGAGATTACATTTAAACGAATGCAGTTATCCAAACGAACCGTTCAAAAAAATGTCCCCGTCTTTTGAGTAGCTTTTTTGCATCATTTCACAGAACATCGGAAGAATTTAATAAGTGAATCCTTAGTAGAAAGGACGATGTTAAAGGAGTTATGTGGGCTTAATTGCAAATTCTCCGATGCAATACTTGCATGGCGACGTCTTGTGACAAAGCCAAAGGAATGTCTTTATATGATGAAACTCGAATCACCTATATACGCGCCGTGCAATAAATTGCAGAGAACCCATTCCAATGTATATTGTTGCATTCAATAATCAAAAGAAATATTTGTTCTTGTAGAATATTCAAAGTCTTTAATGTAATTGTAGTGCTTAAAATGTCAAGGAAAATATTATGTTACTTTCTACTACTACTATCTACGTGGTAGGACTTCTTTCTAAGTATGTTTCTATATTTCTTTTTAAGGGAGTGGTGGTAGCTCAGGGACCGGGGCGCCAGTCTTAAATTTAATAGTACGCGAGTGACCTGAGTGAAAACGTCGTGAGAAAACCGGCACGTCTGAGTAATAAAAATATTTCGAAGACATTGTCGTGTCTCCAGTTTCCAGTGCCCACACATATATTGGAGCAGCGTGGCGGACTCTTCCCGTTAACCTTTCAGAAATGAGAGGAGGCCTATTCGTACTTCGGCGGACTCCTGGTAACCTATCTACCTTTTCTTTCATGAGAAAATGCCTCCCATCTTCGAAAGGGCAATGACGGGTTATGTCGGACTTGCATCGATTAATACCCTATGGTGCACCGCCTTTGCCTTATGGTGGTAGAGCCACGGGAAAGGCTTACGCACACATCCGCGGTCCCACCGGCGGCGGCCGCCTACCGTTGGTGGCCCTTCCTTGTGAGAGGACAACTCCTGTTCACTCTCCCTCCTAGCAAGGCGCGCTGGAACAGACGACGCGCCTGCCATCAAGGCCTCTATTTATGCGGAATGGAACCAGCACACACAGGCACGCAGGGGAGCTGCATCTAAGAACTGGTGAAGCCATTGCTGTTAAGCAGTATAGCTCAGAGTGTGATTATATTTATACGTATAGATTGAACGGAGACAATTAAGTTATTTCACCAGATAAATGATGATCGCGTGGGCATGGGTCAGAGTTACCTCCTTCAGAGGGGATCACTTCGAGCCCCCCTTGTTGGACGGATACTATATTATTCGTTTTCAGGGTTCGGAGTCCAACGAAGCAGCGGGCGGTAGCATCGTTTCTTGTTAGCAGCGGCGTTGTTCTTCTTACTAGCGGGCCTTCTGCTCGCGAGTCGCTTTCGATGCCGCAGTAAAAGCCATTTTTTTGGCCAGCTCAAAAGAAAAACGGGTCACAAAAACTGAACTAGGCCGTTCGTACTGATTTTGTATAACAGATAGGCAAACATTTGTATCAAAACACAAATCGTTGGTTATTTGGTCTAGTTGTATTGCGCATTGGAAAGTTATGCCCGTAAAACGATCTTACCATATAGGAGAAATCATAACGTGGGAGATACTTTCTAACAAAAAAGTGGAAAGAGAAATTCTCGCAGATTGCTTTGTTGTTAACTTATATTGCAACTACTTGGCGTAAGTAGATCGCTTTTATAATCAAAGTTTTCCTCTTTTCCTATCCACTCTTAATCTCGATTGTAGCGAGTTCGGGCTGGCCCAATAAAGATTTAACTAAACAATTGCCTTTAACAAAGGTAAGGATCCTAAACAGAACGAGATCTATCATTATTGTTGGCAACACACAGTAATATCATAAATACATTACGCAAATAATTACGGGTCGCAAATTACAAAAGATGTAAGAAGTACTCAAACGAAACTACAAACTTGCAAGAATTACAGGATGAATTTGCTGAATCGAATCTAAGATGGTCCTTTTTGTGCCTTTTTTAATAATGAACCTGACCGGACGGACGGTCGCGATATCTGCCAAAACGAAAATAATTCATAAAGTCTAAGAATTTATCAAGAAATCTTTTGTTTGAAACTGAGGTGTGGATGTTCCTAGTAGGTACATGAGAGACAATGGACACCATTGTGAACATGCACAATAAATGTATCTTATGGAAGGTAATGCAAAGTTTAAGTGAGATATAAACAAGCGGAAGTTTATTTGGAACCGTAAATTTTACTGAGTTGTCTCCTTTCCTGGTTCCGAAGTGTGGCCACTTAGTCGTGAACTCCGAACCAAAAAAAAGCCTTAATGTTCAGCCGTCTCGAGTCCTTCGTCCGTACTTTTATAACATTTTTATTTTCATCTTTATGAGAGAAGAGCTTTTTATTCTAAGGAAATAGCTTTGTCTACGCCTCGAGTTTGAGACTGTTGCAAAAATATGATGCAATTATTCAGCGTCGTGTTTTTATTTCACTTTTTCTTTGTTTGTAGCTGAAATATTAGGCAATGAAGTTTATTTTTCGGCTTTCAAAAGTTACCTTTTATGTTGTTAAGCAATAAATCGTCTTGCATGTTAAGTTTTTTTTTTTTTTTTTTTTATTGTATAAAGTGACGAAACGAGCAAAACGTTCACTTGATGGTAAGTGCAACGTCCGCCCACAGCAAATGCTGTGTCACCCAGAATATTTCTGTGTGACACCACACTGCGCTCGTCGCCCTGAGACATCAGTTCTTAAGTCTCAAATGCCCAGTGATTACGCTAGCTCACAGTGACCTTCGAACCGAAACACAGTAATGCATGCATGCAACTGCTTCACGGCAGAATAACTGGCCCTAGGGTGGTACCTACCTAGACGGATTCCTGCATAGGAATCCTACCACCAGTAAAAGTTATGATATTAAGTATTTTTTTTATTTATAAGCTAGCGTTTAACTACAAGTCCCACCTGCTGGTAAGTGGCGATAGTAGTTTTTGATCTTAGGCACACTAGCTTAGAAAAAGCTTCACTCTTCTCTTGAAGACACCCACATTGTAATCGGAAGGATAACACATAAGCAGGCAAATTATTCCATTTCTACGCGTACGTACTGCATTACTGAACGACGAAGCAAAACGATTCGTCCGAATGCAATGTATATCCACAACAAAAGGTTTATATAAAGGGGAGAATGTAATGCACAGATAACTTACTGGTTGTAGTATTTCTATACAGGAGTTCGTCCAGTCAGGTTACCACCCCAGGCTACTTATTCTGCCGTAAAGCAGTAGTGTGCAGGGATTACTGTGTTTCGGTCTGAATGACACTGAGAGCTAGTGTGATCATAATTCACAATCGCATATGTTATTTTTGTTATATGTACTTATACTTTATTCGCTTAGATTTTACATTTAGTTATACATACATTCATAAGATCACGACTCTATCCCTTAAGGGGTAGTCAGAGACTGGGCACTCACTGCAAAAACAGATGACTGCCACAATCCACTTTTCACCAAAACAATATAATGCACTTGGTGAGATAGGTGGTGAGCCCATCACCACTATGCGCTGTTGGGTGCACAGTGCAGTTTAATTCCTTACTCGCCTTTTACGAGATCCATTCGATGAGATGGAGTGGTAGTATTCTTTTATCGAGCCGCCACCACACGTCTTAATAAGTGAAGATTTGTTATTTGTTCACTTTTAACGAGGTCAATGTTTACTTTATAGAATTATGGTCTAATTTATAAAATAGAGAAGTTATATAGCATTGTCACAAAGAGATTATTAATTTTTGACAGTAGTTTGCGGCCATATATATACAAATTCACAGATGTTTCACCCGTGTTGATGTGAAATTTGATTAGGATGACAGCATAACCATGTTGAAGTATAAAAAAAAAAAAGTAAAGTTTCAGCCTATAAATGTCCCACTACTGAGCACAGGCCTCCTCTCATTTCTGAGAGGGTTTTGGAGCTAGGAAGAATCCGCCACGCTGCTCCAATGCGGGTTGGCGGACTTCACATGTCTTCGAAATATTTTTTATTCCTCAGACATGCAGGTTTCCTCACGATGTTTTCCTTCACCGCCGAGCACGTGGTAAATCAGCACTTAAAATTGCAATTAACAATTTTAGTGGTGCCGGCACCGGGAAACGAACCCAGGTCACTCGCGTACTATGAAATTTAAAGCGAGCGCCTAGCCCCTGAGCTACCACGGCTCACTGTTGAAGTATCCCGTAGCAGAATTGTATAATACGTTTAGTAGACTTAATTAGCTTTATTGCCTATGCATAAGATCATAAAGCTGTAGTTCTAGGTCATTAATAAATACATAAATGTTATTTTCTTGAATTTCTTTAAAATAACGTTGCGTTCTTATATACAACAAGACTAAATATAGCATTGTAACGTAACCGCTCGATGTTCTTTTATTCATACCATTAACGTAATTGCGTTTGGACATAATCAGATCCAAAAACTCCCAAGTTGGAATTCAAACCAAACAACTGACGGAAATCATATCACAAACGAGCTCGCAACAACAAACTTCTTGGATACACGAATGAATTCTTTTATCGAGGCAATTTGTGCGGGACGAGCGAGGGCTTAGACATTGTTGTGGTAATCTTCTGTTGCGAATTTGAATTTCTTTGAAGCGCATTATCACACGATTGACGTCTTTTTTTTAAGGTGTGAAAGAACGTCAATGCTACATATTTTTTTATATGGCAAATAAAACGTTTTCGGGTGTTTAATAAAACTACTTTTACGTATTTATTCGCATTTAATTTTTAAACTATTTATAACTCAACGTTTCGACATCGGGACATCTGTCACCTCAGTCCCTCCGTGACCATGGGTTTAGTTTAGTTTAAAAATGAAACGCGATAAAATCCGTTAAAGTAGTTTTATTAAATATAAATATAAATGCAAATATATAAGAAATCGTTTTTGTATGTTTTTTATAGAAGACAACTAAGAATTATCTTAAAAAACAAGACTGCATTTTTATCATATTCGATACGAGAGAAAAATACTATTTATACTAATCATTTGAAAATAATGACTGTTAGTTACAGAAGTTATTTCTGGATTTGTTATGAACGTAATAAGTTCTTAAAATACTATGTTTATTTACCTCATTATCCCTTAAACAGAATCTTACCGAAAGAGTAAAACTTCGAAACCTTTTTTAAAATTTATTTATTAAGTCACACATATTTTATGCCTCGGAATATGTTGTGAATTGACAGGATTCACAAAAAGAAATTTTCTCCAGGATGCATTATTTATACACTTCCACAACACACACACAGTCACGCCTTTGTTCCATATAAGGGGTAGGCAGAGGCCACTCACGTAGCCCACTTTTCGCTCTGGCGGGATACGAGACGCGACGGGTGGCTTTTTCTTACTCCCTTTAGCGTTCCCACGAGATATACTGACAGCATTGCATATTATGTTGTTATTCTGCACTAATAAAGGCTGTCCGTAAAATACCTTAGTCGCCTCGTACTTACACCTCGATAGGAAAGAGGTAGGTGCTATACAAACGTAACACATATAAATATACTTATTTGCAAAGAAACAAACATAAATGTCAACGAATAGAAAATAGTTTCAGGTTAATAATACAGTATTGCCAAAATAACAATGCCCATTGTGAAGCAATCGGACGGTTCGCTGGGCCGAAGAATTCCGAATTTAGACAAGGTCTGACAATCGTAAATTAATTAGGGGGATTGGTCTATGAATAATTTATGAACTTTGTCTAAGTATGTTAGGGGTTGTGGTGTTCAGTTGTTTTATTATCTAGAGTTAATAGGGTGAACAGGGTAACATCGGTTAAAATAAATAGTTAATATTTAAATTAAAAAAAGCCTTTGCTATCGCATGAATCACAGTGTTAAAAATGTTTCGAAAAACTGAATAATAAAATTAGATATACATCTGCTACTTTTAATTTGCTCAATTTTTCATAATGCTTTCTTATATTTACGCGAATAAAATATAAAATACAAACCTAAAGATGGGCAGCAGCATTTTCCTGGAATATCTGAATAGATAAACTGCGGTTGCCAGCCCGTCTGCCAAGCGTGGCAACAATGGCAAATTCACCCCAAATGAGAGTTACAAACTATTTCAGCAATCTGTGGGAGAAGCCTATGTCCAGCAGTGGACTAGGCTAGGCTGAAATGAAGAAAAAAGAATATTCGTTTATAATATAAACAAAATAAATACTACGATACCCACTCATTTCCCACATGACGTCGAAGCTTAAGAGAATTGTTAAAAGGTATTCCGAAAACAATAAAACGGTTGAGCGATTTTAATCCTTTACGGATCCCGTCTTACGGAGCGTTAAAGGACGTTTTTGCTTGATTAATCTAACCTCATGTCCGACTGTTACTTCTATTACCGTTCCTGTCTGCACGTCTTTCCGAAGTAAGCTACTGTCCGCGGACATGGGTCGAATATTTCATTACGTTAACGTTAAAAGCTATTTAACGGGTAATTCTGTTTCGTTTAATGATAATTACTCTGGGAATTAGATACTTATTTTTTATCGTTAAGCATGTGCACTTTTACTGATGGTACTATTCTTATGAATTCCGTGTAAATAGGTACCACCGCAGTGCCAGTTATTCTGCAGTGTAACAGAATTGTGCAAACATTACTTGTGTTTCGGATTAAAGGGTACTGATAGCTCATGTAATCACTGGGCACTGACTTAAGAACTGATGTCTCGGGGTGAAAGCGCAATGTGCCGCCACTGAGAAATGTTCTGGGTGACACAGCATTTGTTATGGTTGTCATATTATTCAATAAAAAATGTGTGTGCAAACAGGGCTTTTGCATTCGTTTCAGTTTCTACTGTGGGTGAGTTTTACAGCCTTTTTTTTGGTTACCTGATGATAAGTGCAACGTCTGCCTATGCAAATGCCTGTATATGCAAACGCTGTGACACCCAGATGGGCTCACCACCTATCACACCAAGTGCATTATATTGTTTTGGTGAAACGTGGATTGTGGCAGTTATCTGCTATTGCATGAGTGTCCAGTCTCTGACTACCCCTTATGGGATACAGTCGTGATCTTATGTATGTATATATGTATGTGACACCACACTGCACCGTGTGACATAAGTTCTTAAGTATCATTTGCCCAGTGATTACACTGGCTCACAGTGCCCTACAAATCGAAACACAGTAATGTTTGCACACTACTGCTTCACGGCAGAATAACTGGCCCTGGGATGGTACCATACTAGACGGATTCCTGCATAGGAACCCTACCACCAGTAAATAATACAGACATGATCTGCGTATAAGCCGGATCGAGAACAAATTTCTGCCCATACAAATATTTGTTCGTAATTAAACCGAACCGAACCGAACTGTGAAAGGGGAGGGGGGAGGGATTTAACTCGCAAACCGTTGCTTCTGTTAATCTTCTGTTAATTCAAAGTCAATTCTCTCTCTATCTCCCAGCAAATGACAGACAAAAATTCTAAAAACGGTTATTTGCGATTAGGCATCGTATAAATGGTATCTTTTAAATTTAATAATTGGAATTGATATGATCACAAGGAATTCCACATTAGTCACTTTTTATATCAAAATCTCTGTAATCACATGAAGAATCGACCACCCCTTCTCAGTCCGTAGATGTCGTAAAAGTCGGCAGGGGGAAAATGCAAACTATGAGATGGGCAGCAACATCTTCCTGGAAGATCTGAATAAATAAACTGCGCTGTTTTCATTCCGTCTGTCAAGCGCCACGCTTGGCAGAACCGCCAAAATTAGAGCTACAAACTTTTGTGGCAATCTATGGGGGAGGCCTATGTTCTGCAGTGGACTCAGCAGTGATGGGGCTGAAATGATGATGAGTGTATAATTTAAATAACGTTTATTTTTAAGTATGTATGGTAGTAAATGCTTAGTTCTGACAGTAGACGATTGAAAATAAGAGAAATGCTGTGGAAATGAAAAGTTTGAGAAGAAATGAAATGAAATTAGGAAAAAGCGTGATAAGGGAACGTTGCGGTACAGTAGAAGATGTAGCGATAAAGACAGAGAAAGGGATAGCTTAGGAGGTTTTTAAAACGTAGAGATGATGGATGAAAGAATATTGACGAAACAGATTTATGAGGCGAATCTGACTTGGCAAACTAGGTAAAAATCGACGTAGGCGATTAGATCATAGACGCTTTAATGGAAAGGCCACGTCAAAAGTAAATAACGAGCAAACGGCGAGCTTTTTTAAAAGAAGCGAAAGAATCATATGTGTTGATTAAAGATAGCTTGTGGAAAGATTTGGTCTCTGCCTAACTCAATGGGAAAAACGCGTAAAAAAGGTATTGAATGTATATTTAATTCTCTACTTGATATTAATAAACAAAATTAATTTGTATTTATTAAATAATTAAAACGTATTGATGATAGCGTTAGCATTACTCGAAATGATTAATAATTCCGGCACTAATTTCATCAAAATTGTCGTTGAAAATCAATTTCAAATTTGGGTCTTAAAAACGAAATAACATACATTTTCAATATTGCATGAAAAATCACTCTAATTCTCTTCTTTATTGTAATGGATTTCCGCAAAATTACACCTGATTCTATTAAGTAGCGTATTTGATGTTTCTTCTGTTTCGACTTTTTGTCAAATTATTTTTAGCTGACGTAGTTTTATTATTAAGATTTCGCAGTAACAGTATCATAGTAATTTTTATTTCCTTTCATCTACGAGTATATTCTTGTGATTATGCTACAATTGATTTTGATTAAAATTTAACGGAAGACATTCGATTTCAGTGTTCCGATTTTTTTTACGTTTGCAGAGCAATCTGTCCCTTTGGAGCGATAGGTCAAATAACTTGGCCTCTGTTTACTTTTCGGGCCACATAAACATTGATTTTCAGGACAGGGATTGCCTCGTGGGTTGGTTCTGTTGGATATCTTTATTGTAGATTGATTTTTAGGCTGAACTGATTCAGTTCTAGGGTTCATCAATCCTATAAAGAGTAATTTCAGTAAGTGATGATAAATTTCTTATGCAGACAACCGTCTAAGTAGATACCACCGATGCCAGTTACACTGTCGTAAAACAGCAGTGTTCAACTATAACTGTGTTTCGATCTGAAAGGCACTGGTAACTAATTTAATTACTCGGTATCTGCGACTAAGGAATTGATGTCTCCGGGTGACGAGTGCAGTTGGTGTTACACAGAAACGTCCGGTGGTCTGATCTGGGGAGGACGTCTCCTCCAAGTAGCAATATTTAGATGTTATATTTATATAGTTCATCTCAGAAAACTTTCATAGCGCGATTATGAAATGTATGGGATATTTCTTAAGCTGTTCATGTGACGACATACGTCATGTACATATTACAGTTACATCAAGTAGACGATTTGCTAGTTTCGTCAGTTCTTCTTTTAAAACATATTTAACATTTAATTTCTCCTTTTATGATTTAAATCTTACATCGTTAAGCACTCATTCCTGATGTTGGCGACTGCTGCTGTACCCTGCTGGAGCATTTTTGAGAATATTGTTCTGAAATCGTTGGAAGAATTTCACTTATATGAGTCGGATATCATTGTTTTTTTTTAATAGAAGAGGGGGCAAACGAGAGAGCGGCTTCACCTGATGGTAAGTGATCAACGCCGCCCATGAACATCAATACCAGAAAAATTCCGGGTGCTGTTGCCGGACTTTGAGTAAAGACTGGGCTCTTATAAGTCGAGGTATTAATAATAATACACTTTTGATCAAGTATTTTAAGACAGTTAAGTTTTGTTATACATAATCCAGAATCATTTTCTAAATTACTATCCCTAATATAGTGATGGCTCAATTAGCATAAGGGCGAGCGAATGTACCTGTGGTAACCTCCCGAACGCAAAGAAAACGTCCTCGGGAGAACGATATTTGACGTCATCATCATCATCATTTCAGCCTATCTCTAGTCCACTGCTGAACATAGGCCTCCCCCATAGATTGCCACAAAAGTTTGTAGCTCTCATTTTGGAGGGATTTTGCCATAGTTGCCATGCTTGGCAGGCGGGTTGGCAACTGCAGTTTATTTATTCAGATGTTCCAGGATGATGCCGCTGCCTATTTTCTGGTTTTAGTTTTCACTCTGTCGACTTTTACGACATCCACGGGATGGTAGATTCTCTTGGGTCGATACGACGACAGAATAACTGGCCCCGAGTGGACCTACCAAGAAGATCCCGTCACCTCACTTCGGCGCTGATTGAGAACACCACAAGGTTTTATTCGGTAAGAGTCCGACAAAACTTGGCTGCACCCTTTAGCGGGTCGGGTATTTATGCAGGATTCCTCTAAGTATAAATAAAACGAGAGTTAATTTCGCACATAGAAATTTTCCGGAGCGCCTTGTTTGGAGAGAGAGAAGAGAGGATAATGTAGGCCGCCGGTTTTACCCTGAGTCTATAGTTCTTGTACTTGTAGAATACCTTACAACTCAGGAAAATCACTTCTGTGGTCTAGAGAGTTGTTCTTTGCCAGGATATTTTTGAATGTACATTTTAAGTCTGTAAACGCTCGGAATTTCTATGCAAGATAAAATCCGTAACGATGATTTCCGCAGCAGAACTAGAGTAACTGACATAGTCCTAAGGATTAGCAAGCTGAAGTGGCAATGGGCCGGCCATATAGGTCGTGGAACCGATAACCGTTGGGGAAGAAAGGTTTTCGAGTGACCTCTCACTAGATGGAGCGACGACCTGCACAGTTGTGCGGGAAGTCAAAGCATGCAGGTGGCTCAGAACCGTGTTTTGTGGCAATCTATGGAGGAGGCCGTCCAACAGTGAAAGAAAGAAAGAAAGAAAGAAACACATTTATTCACGGTCTAATTACAATAGATATAAAACAAAACAAGAAAAAAAAATAGAATTACACAGAAAATAAAATAATATTGCCCAAAATTAACAAAAGTTAAATAATAATAAAAAATGAGTCTGTGTAGCAGCATAATACCGTGAAATGGACAGGGCTCAGTAAAAATCGAGATACAGAGACTTAAATTGCTCTGATCCCGACACTGGTTTTCAGTCCTGCCCGAATTCCGAGGCAACTTGGACGGCTGCGTCAGTGCACTTACAATAATATGATGCAATAACGGAACTTAAGTAATTTATGTTTAATTTTTTTTATATAAACAGTGGATATCATTAGTCTAATGAAGGTAAGTAAAAATGAATGGACTATATTAGGCTGAAAATGATGATGATAACGATGGAATGCCCTTTATTAACCGTGCCTTCATAAACGATTTGCTTAACATGTTTTAAATCACATTAATAATCAAAGGTCTTTCCCTCAAAAAGTAAAATTTCAGCTACTATTTTGCAGAAGTTCACTTTATGGAAAATTTATTTTCAAGAAAATTGAAACTTAACACACAACATCGTATTTCGCAAAGTATACGGTGTTTTAAAAGTCTTTCTATCCGCTCCGTCAGCTGTCGCTCGTCATATAGCTGAGGCCTGACTGCGAACTTTTGTAATTTATTCATGGCAAGCCTACGCTTTGTTATCTTGAATAGAATTTTCGATAGCAATATAAATGAATATTATAAAGCAAAATATTTCTTCGCACTTGATATAAATAAATATTATTGTTTCTTAAAAGTAAGGATCGTATGTTATAATATATGTGCACCGCGATTTCACCTGCGTAGAATAAGATTGCCAAATGCATGCTACCTTGCTGTACTGATCATTCGCAGTTCGGCCCTTCTCTAATGTTCGGTTCTTAGCCTGCTCCTTTAGGCATATCCTTGCATGAAGCAAGCCGATAAGTGTCCGGCAGAGTAGAACAGCACCTCCCTCTTTCCTACCGAGGTGTCGTAAGAGGCGACTGACCTATTGTACGGACAGCCTTTATTTCGTGCAGAATAACACCATAATATGCAATGCTGTCAATATACTGCTCGTGGGAACGCAATAGGTAATAAGATTTTTTTGACTCGTACCAAAATTACGGTCACGTGGTTGGCCAGCCGTTACTCACGTTTACCGCGAGGGCGAAAAATGGGCAAACTTGTGCAAAATTGTGTCGGTGTGTGTATATATGGATTAATTTAGTCATATGCTCGCTAAGTGTATATATTTTTTTAAATCGACTCCCCTCACTTCTAACAATAAAGCAATTGAACAATTCTAACTTGATACGTTTAACGAGTTGTTAATAAATTATTCATAGAACAATTTATATAATTAATTTACGTTCAGCAGACCTCGTCTGTATTCGATATACTTCGACTCAGCGAAGCGTTAGATTGCTTCATATTGGAGGTTGGTTCCTTGGTACTGTTACAATATTAACATTAAATGGTTTATCTTTGTTTTCCCGTTGCACCCTGATTATAAACTTCTATATTTAATATTTTTCTTCATTTACTTCTGATTGTTTCTGGATCCTACTAGTGATAGACGTCCTACGTAGCTACCACCGCAGCGTTGCGACCTGTAGGGCAGAAGCAAATTCACTGTTTTTGCCAGCAAATCTCCTTAGATCCCCCTTCGTCGCGGGGCATCGAAGGGGTTATGCCAGACTCCTACCGCCTTAAACTCCACAGTGTACCTTTCGTGGCCATGCGTTGCGGTAATACTACTGCAACAGCGATGGCAATAGTCTTTCGCAGGCCATACCCCGTTGAGCGGAATAGATGGAGATTTCTAGACCGTCATTCACTTAAGGGCACGCTTCGATGTAGTCCGGTCGTCCCGTGCAGCGAACCTTTTCGGTAAATAATAAAAAAAGCATTTTTGATTGCTTTGTTCTATTGTTCTTTGAAAAGCATTAATCAGACGTTATATTATAAATCCAGTATCTCGGGTAGTTGCGTTTAGTGGATACCTAATATGCCTTATTCTCCAGCTTCTACGCATTCCGAATTGGTGGTAAATATAAACGTTAATAAGTAAATATAATAGTTAATATCAGGCGTTACTTTGAGGAAATCCATTATAATGAAGGAAAGTAAGTTAATTTGCTAAGATCCGCATGCAAAATATAAAATGGTGTACATTATGTGTACATTATCTAGTTTTTTGAAGAGCATACCCCGCCTTCGCTCAGTAGCGTGCACAAGCAAACTAACAACACCCCCAGGAACCGTTACCAGATACCCTCCACCAACCACTACAATACTACCACTAGGTAATATATACCACTGAAGTCTGAAGATTTGTCTTGCACAAAACCATCCAGTCTTTCGCATATAATATAGTGTTACTCAGTACCGTGTCGTGGCGGCTCGTTAAAAGAATACTACCACTCCATCTCATCCAACAGCGCATGGTGGCGATGGGCTCACCACCTATCACACCAAGTGCATTATATTGTTTTGGTGAAACGTGGATTGTGGCAGTCATCTGTTTTTGCAGTGAGTGCCCAGTCTCTGACTACCCCTCTATGGGATAAAGTCGTGATCTTATCTATGTATGTAATTCAGATTTAATTATTCAATGATTTCTGTATTAATTATCTAGTCTGAAGAACTTTAAATTATCTAATGCATGGTCATCGTAACTATAATTAATTAATCAAAATTAAAACGAGTTCAACGCAACAGCTACAAACAAGCCTAAGCTAATATAAGTGTGTCATGATTTCTTGGGTGACATCATGAGAACTTGATCAAAATTTTTAAGGACGACCCTTGCGATATCCCCTTTCAAACAAAAAAGGTATTTTAAAATTGGTCTATCGTTGACTACAACATCGGTGAGCAAACATAAAAAATACACACAGCCGAACATCGAAACGCCTCCTTTTTTGAAGCCGGTTAACAATGCTTATTAAAAATTGGCATAGATTTCCTGCCTGAAGACGGTGACGTATGTGCCAGTTTATAGTACTGTAAACGGTCGAAGTATTTTTTGCGTAAAATAGTCAAAAAGAAAAACAAAAATTATAGTAAAAGCTGCTAGTAAGAGGTAATCTACATACATACATACATAGAGTCACGCCTCTTTCCCATAGGGGTAGGCAGAGACCACATCTTTCCACTTGCTACGATCCTGACACACATCTTTAGCTTCCTCTACTTTCATTAGTGCTTTCATACAAGCTCGTCGGTTGCGGGTACTTTTGACGTGGCCTTTCCTCAAAACGATTTCGATCTGATCGTAATACGTTCGCCTACGTCGACCCTTACCGGCTTGCCCATTCACACTCGCCTCATAAATCTGTTTCGTCAATCTTCTTTCATCCATCCTCTCTACGTGTCCAAACCATCTAAGCATAATGTATAAAAATCTTATTTGCTAGAGTCGTCACATTATTCCATTAAAAATAATTAAAAAAATAGACACAATTTAAAATTATATTTAATCTGTTATAATGTTTCAAATATGTTACCCGAACACTAAGACGTAATATTCACTTTCATAATAAACCTTTCTCAGACGAACTCGTCGCTTTAAAATTTTCCTCAATTTCTCTTTACAGAGCTTAGCGAAGTTCTTCGGAATAATACGCTAATAATGTGTAACATTTTATGAGTTTTGATGTATAGAAATACATAAAACCTAAATAACGAAATATATATTTTTGTACCACATTCGGCGAATTAATTCATTAATTATTGTATTTGTATTTACAAATATTTATGATTAATGAATAATAATAATTAATGAATAATGCATACTCTTTAAACTTAACTGTTAAAAAACATGAAATAACAGTCTATAAAAGTTTGGAAAATCCAAAAGTGCACGTCGAAAAAAAAAACAGGTAGAAGTAGTAGTTTCAGCAAAATTAAGTTTTTGTTTTATGTAACTAGTTAAGGGTTATTTTTAAGTTAGTTATTTTTTTGAGTTTAATTATTTAATAATTTTTATCTGTACTTTCTTGATTGGCAATACATATTTTTTTTCTTTTCTTTTCTTTCTTTTCACGTTTCATGACGCTCATTTAACGCTTAAGAAATAAAATGGTATTGAGAACCTCAATATGATATAATGAAATAAAAATGTAAATAATGACAAATTAAAATGTATCTAGAACATTTCTGTGGGCCACCAGACTGCGCTCGTGGCCATAAGTCTCATATGTTCCATCCGATAACCAAACTCACAAAAAAGCTCAGGAGTCAATAGTTTAGTCGCTGCTCTAATGTATACATACATAAGATCACGACTGTATCCCATAAGGGGTAGTCAGAGACTGGGCACTCACTGCAAAAACACATGACTGCCACAATCCACGTTTCACTAAAACAATATAATGCACTTGTTGTGATAGGTGGTGAGCCCATTGCCACCATGCGCTGTTCGATGCACAGTGCAGTTTAATTCCTTACTCGCTTTTTACGAGATCCATTGGATGAGATGGAGTGGTAGTATTCTTTTAACGAGCCGCCACCACACAGCTGCTCTAATAAAACTAGCAATGAGATGATGACGATGTTCTTCAGGCCGATGTCGACCATGGCGACAACTTCCGAATATTGTCGAAAGCTATTAACTGTGCAATATATATATAGTGCCACAAGTGTACGCGCAAACACAGAGCCACTCACTCGAGCCACACCTACCCGAGCTCGATGTAACGCTGATGCGATAAGAGCGGAGGTGGGCTAGGATGCAGTGTAAGAAACACGGGGACGATCACAACACAGCCGGACCCAGAAAAGCAACAAGTTGCGTTTATCACAAATGGTGTCTCCGGCTGGGATCCGAACCCAGGTCCCGCGGCGTAGAAGTTAATTACTCTGACCACTAAGCCACGCGGTCGTCAAATGTGATAGGCAGTTAATAAAGATGTAAACATAAATATTATATTAATATCTTCTGAACCCTGCAAGATATCGATATCGAACATACACAAAATATTAAGTTAAAATTCGCCTTTTAATCCCTTAAATATAAATATTGATGCCGTGTGGTGGCGGCTCGTTAAAAGAATACTACCACTCCATCTCATCCAATGGATCTCGTAAAAGGCGAGTAAGGAATAAAACTGCACTGTGCACCCAATACCTCATGGTGGCGATGGGCTCACCGCCTATCACACCAAGTGCATTATATTGTTTTGGTGAAACGTGGATTGTGGCAGTCGTCTGCTTTTGCAGTGAGTGCCCAGTCTCTGACTACTCCTTATGGGATACAGTCGTGATCTTATGTATGTATGTATGTATGTATGTATGTAAATATTAATTGAAAGTTGAGCCGTTTTAGAGCCTGTCGAAACAAACTTTTAGCCAGAGACAAAAATTCTGAGAACAGTCATCAGGCATTGTATAAATAGTAGTTTTGACATTTTGATTTTGACATTATCTTGAAATCACAGAGAGACTCTCCGATTTTATTATTTGTATAGATAATGGCCTTCCGTCTGGTGGCGGCTTAAGAGGATCTACCACCCCATCTCATCTCGTGGATGTCGTAAAAGTCGACAAACGGAAAATTACAACCAGAAGGTGGGCAGCAGCATCCTGAAACGTCTGAATAAATAACCTGCGGTTGCCAACTTGTCTGTCAAGCGTGGCAACTATGGCAAAATCCTCCAAAAAGGAAGGCTACAAACTTTTGTGGCAATCTATGGGGAGGCCTATGTTCAGCAGCGGACTGGTTACAGGTTGAAATGGTGGTGGTGGGCGTTCCGTATAAAGGGAGTGCTTGCTGTAGTGGATATGTTTATAGCGCTGAAAACCGCAGAATAGTACTTTTGTCGATGCGAATGGTGCAGCCAATCGTCTGGTTTATTAATTATCTCAGTCACCCCTCACCACATTGACGAAATTATGTTTCTTGAAGTTAAACTTATTTGGGCGCGATGAGACTAAGATTTCAATGTCTATATAATCCACCCCATAATCCATACTAATATTATAAATGCGGTAGCGGCTTAAGAGAATCTACCACCCCATCTCATCCCGTGGGTGTCGTAAAAGTCGACAGAGGGAAAACAAAAACCAGGAGATGGGCAGCAGCATCTTCCTGGAACATCTGAATAAAATGCGGTTGCCAACACGCCTGCCAAGCGTAGCAACTATGGAAAAATCCACTCAAAATGAGAGCTACAAACTTGTGGCAATCTATGTGGGAGGCCATGTTCAGTAGTGGACTAGTGATAGGACTGAAATCATCATCATCATCATTATAAATGCTAAAATTACTCTCTCTGCCTCTTTGTCTATTTGTTACCATATCGGGGCTCAACCGTAGAACCGATATTGACGAAATTCGGAACACAGACAGCCAGCCTTCTGGTAACGGACATAGGATACTTTTATTCCAGGTATTTAAAAAAGATCTAAATCTAAAATAATATAAATGCGGAAGTAACTCTCTCTGTTCATTTGTTTGCTTATTAACAGTTCCCGGCTCAACCGATCCTGACTAAATTCGGCACAGAAATATCTTGTGTCCTGAAGTTCCAACGGTATTTAAAAAAAAATCTGAATCCACGCGAACGAAGTCGCGGGCTGCAACTAGATAATATTAAGAGTAATTATTTCGTTAATTCATGTTTACTTTTTTTTTATAAGATAGCCTCGACTCGTCAGTCTGATTCACTGATAATGAATGGAAGCATTTAAAAATCCTTGTAGAAGTATTGGACGATTGTCTCGATAAATTAGGACTTTTTTTTGTAACTCAAAAACAAAGGATTACTACTATATACTCGTATGTATACTTTTTCAGAACAACTATACATACGTATGGCCAGTATCTTAACGGCCAGTATTTATATTACAAAAGATAATAGTGAATATTATCTAGGTAAAACAAGTGAATCGTCTTAAAACCGTAACTACCTGTAAAACCCAGACGTTAAAATAAAAAGTTAAAACGTAAAGCTGAAAAACTCAGCACATTTTCTTGTTAGCACCATGAGTGTTTTGTTTATAAACAAGAAAAACATCTAAGGTACCGCAATATCTGTTTAAAGGACAATCTCAGAATCCTTTAAGAATACTTAGAATGTATCACGAGACCCGCCAACTAACGAAGTTAGGCCCAAGTTTCATCAGCGAAATTCTTTATGCCCCCCCTCAAAGCAATTTGCAAGCGATGTTATTTCGTACTTGCCGGGACAACGAGACGTAATCCGAGCGTTGATTGGCTATCAGATTTTTTTTATCGCGCTGGTGAATCTCACTCTTTGACATTAACCTCAGATGTTATTGAAATTTATTATGATGGTGGGTATTCCATGATAAAATGTATAAAACTTGAAACTGACAAAAACTTATATTGCTTATTATTCTTTGTAACTTTTGTGCAAAGTACACAGAATTATATTACATGGTTTGAATTTGATTAAAAGTAAGCTTAGTTTGGTGTGAATTTTTGGAATTGAATATAATTCTAATATTATCTACGCAATTTGGTTTTGTTTTTTTAAACCGATAACCTAAACAACACAAAAATCAACAACACTTCATCGTAGGTGAGTTTCACAAACAAATTTCCCATGCGCAACACAACCAGACCCGGGATACGAGTCAAGGACCCGCGGCTTAGAAGTCAGGTACGCTGACCACTTAGTCAGTAACACATGTAGTCGTCGCATAATCGTATTTATATCAATGCACTTAGTAGTTTTTCTTTAATACATTGGACTAAAAATATAGATTATTTTATCATAATTTGGTCAAATTGTATATACACCGAATTATAATTGTACATACCGGCTAATTGATGACCGGCAGAGTAGGTGTATGGACAGCCTTTGTTCGTGCAGAATAATACCATAATGTGCAATGCTGCCACTATACTGCTCGTGAGAAAAGAAAAGAGCCTTTCTCAAAAGCCGACAACGCATCTGCTATTATTCCTCTGGCGTTGTAGGTGTTCATGGGCGGCGGTGATCACTTACCATCACGTGAGCCACCTGCTCGTTTGCCCCCTATTCTATAAAAAAAGAACGCAATGAAGGGTCAAACATCGTCGTCTCTCAGTGCCCTACAAAACAAACCACAGTAATGTTTATATTACTTGCTTCACGATGGAATAACTAGCCCTGCGGTAGGTTTACTGGTGGTAGGATTCCTATGTAGGAATCCTTGTAGGTTGGTTCAGGTCCCAACGCCCATCTGGTCCCAGAGCCAGTTATTCTGCCGTGAAGCAGTAGTGTCCAAACATTACTGTGTTTCGGTTTGAAGGGCACTGTGAGCTAGCGTTATCACTGGGCATATGAGACTTAAGAACTTATATCTCAGATTGTTGGGCACAGTGTTTGTTATGGGCATACGTTTCATTTACCATCAGGTGAACGTTTTCCTCGTTTCATCACTTTAACCAAAAAAAAAAACCTACCTAGACGAATTCCTGATAGGAATCTTAACACCAGTAAAAGTGTACCACCAGTATAGACTTCTGTGCGTGGCTACACAGCACTTTCGAATGCAAAGTTATGGGTGATATCGCTACTGTTGGCAGTTGTTCAAATTCTCAAATAATGTCACATGTTTAAATTGTCTCCATTTCGTCACGAAAGGAAAGTAATAGATGATTTTTATTAATGACGTTAATGGCTCCGCTTCCACATGGCATCGAGGCTTAAGAGTGATGTTGAAAGATATTGCGAAAACAATAAAACGGTTCGGCGAATTTAATCCTTTAGGGGTTTTGTCTTACGGACCGTTAAAAGACGTTTTTGCTTGATTAATCTAATCCCTCGTCCCATTGTAATTGTTCGCGTTCCATGGTCCTGTCTACACGTCTTTCGGAAGTAAGCCCCTGTCCGCGGAGGTAATAATTTATTACTTCGTTTTACGCTCGATTTATTACAATTTTATGATGAATTCTTCTAAGCGTTACAGCAGAGTGCTGCTTTTGATTTAATATAATAAATTTTATCGGAGAATACAGGAACGCACTTGGGAGATAAAGAAAAACCTGTAAAAAGCGGAACAAGAAAGTCCTTTTACATAATTTAACCTGAGATATGCATTTTCATTTTAGTAATGTTCGACTGATATTACATTTCCAACAGTCCTCTCCAACTTAGTCAAACGCCTCGGAACGAGGCTTTCATGACATACTAAGGTTGTAGAAACTGCTAGGCGGAACATTCAGAGACAATTGTCTTCAGCGTCTAAGTGATCTTATGCAACAATCACCAAACCACCTACCATATAAACTGATCTTATGCAGAAATCCATGGAGGTAGGTAGCGCCGCAGGACCAGTTATTATCCCGGTAAATTAAATTGTTCCAATGCAGGAACCCGTCTACGTAGTTACCACCCTAGGGCCAGTTATTCTGCCGTGAAGCAGTAATGTGAATCATTACTGAGTTTTCAGTTTGAAGGGCACTGAGAGCTAGCGTAATCACTGGGCATATGAGACTTAAGAACTGATGTCTCAGTGTAACGGGCGCAGTGTGGTATCACACAGAAATGTTCTGGGTGACACAGCATTTGTTATGGGCAGACGTTGCACTTACCATCAGGTGAACATTCTGCTCGTTCTAACACTTTTAATCAAATTAAAAAAAAATCCACCCGGACGAAGTCGTGGGCATCGGCTAGTTATTTATAATTTTACTTTACCCAGGAAGAAGTTTCAGTTTCAGTCGACATAAACTTAAGAATCGATTTGTAGTTACAGTTTGAAAGTTGGTATTTTAATTGCAAAGAAACAAAGTTTTATTGTTAATTTTACAGATGCAGTCAAAAATGTGCAATGTGGTTGCGGCATAAGAGAATCTACCACCCCATCTCAATCCGTGGGTGTCGTAAAAGTCGACTGAGGGAAAATGAAAACCAAGAGATGGGCAGCAGCATCTTCCAGATATAAATACTCTGCGGGTTGCCAATCCGCCTGCCTAGCTTGGTAACTATATCAAAATTACAACAAAATGGGAACTGCAAACTTTTGTGGCAATCTGTGAGGGAGGCCAATGTTCAGCAGTTGAATAGTGATAGGCTGAAATGATGATGATGGATATTTGACCTTCACCATATGCCTTGCTAAGCGTTTTAACGGTGTTTTACTTCCATTGCTACATAAAGTAAGTCTACTTGAAATTCATCGTAGTATCCTCAGAAAATGTAATTACTTAGGCGAACCATAAACCCTTATAAAGCATTTCCAACATTAGCGTACAAATTCAATTGAATTTGCATAATTTATTGCGCATCTTGAAAACCCGAAATGCAGCTCACGTGATAGACGCAAGAACGCGTATTTGCATATATCAATGTTGGTTTGGATGTAATTTTATCGAGTGATATGATTTTTTTCCCGACCAGGTAGCTTTATACTTGTTTGCTCTTTTATGTAAGAAAGTGACGAGATAAGCAAATCTGATTGTAAGTCTGTTCTAAACAAATGCTGTGTCATCCAGAACATGTCTGTGTGTCACCATCAACGTGAGACTAATATGCAAATTAATTACACAAGCTATTAATGCCCTTCAAGCCGAAACGCAGTAGAGTTTGCACACGACTGCTTCACGTCAGAATAAATATCACTGCAGTGATATCCACCTAGACGGATCCTGCATAGGAATCCTACCACTAGTCCACTGCTAAACGTAACCCCCTTTCCCCTCCCCCATAGACTATCTTCAATTGTCGTGAGGCTCGTCGCTACATTTAGTCGGTGGTCGCCCTACACTCCTTTTGCCTGGAACGAGGTTACCACTTTAGATTTTTTTCCCCAACGGTGATCGGTTCTACGGGCTATATAACCAGCCTATACCCATAGCGCTTAGATCACAGGAAAAAAGTGTAGCATATTTATTTAGGTTAACAAATATTTGATGAAAAAGATATAACAACTGGTTGGATAAATTCTAACTTAAACATAATCGAACCAAAACGAATGGAGTATAAAATTAGATAGCTTTAATCGAGAGGGTTAAACCATTGTACACTCGATAGAAACTGAATTTTGAAAATATTTCATTTCGCATTCAGAAATCGCACTGTATCGAGTTGAAATAGATATTATTTTTCATTGGCAAGTTCATACGCTGTAACATGGGTTGGTTTCATTAAAACAAATACCCACTCGTATTTAGTAATAATCCCTAAACTCACTCCGGCAAGCGGATATTCCGAAACTCATTAAAATCGGCAAAGAAGCGCTTTTATACCCGCTGCACAGCGTTACCCTATCTGATATGCGACTTGGGTATGGCTTTAGTTGCTCGAGTATTGGATAGGATTTTGTTATGTAAAGTGATTTTAACAAAATAAACTTTTTTCTATTGTGTTATTATTAATAAGACGAATTTTTCTTAAGACAGACGCCCGAACATACGAACATTTGACGTATACTGATCTAACCTTGCACTCACCATAAGGTGAAAGATTTGATCGTATCGTCTCGTCTCGACAGTTTGTTATCGTAAAAAGACGAATTCACTCACGTACGCCTAGATAATTAAAATCAAATATGGAAAAAATTGTTATAATGTTCGACGTTACGGCGTTTTAAAATATCCATGTTATTATTATAAATATTATAAATGCGAAAGTAACTCTCTCTGTCCCTCTGTCTGTTTGTTAACTTTTCACGGTTCAGCCGCTGAACCAATCTTGACGATATTTAGATAGCTTGCATACTGAAGACGGCCATAGGATACTTTTTCTTCCGGAAAATCAAATAGTTCCCACGGGATATTTATAAAACCTTTATCCACACATTATATAAAAGATATAGAAATATAAAGAAGAAAACTGTCAATATATTATGCTTCCGGTATTTTTTTTGCCGTGTGGTGGCGGCTCGTTAAAAGAATACTAAAGTAATCGACAATATTCAGAAGTTGTCGCTATGGTCGACATTGGCCAGAAGAACATCATCATCATCATCTCATTGCTGGCTTTAGTAGAGCAGCTGTGTGGTGGCGGCTCGTTAAAAGAAAACTACCACTCCATCTCATCCAATGGATCTCGTAAAAGGCGAGTAAGGAATTAAACTGCACTGTGCACCCAACAGCGCATGGTGGTGATGGGCTCACCACCTATCACACCTAGTGCATTATATTGTTTTGGTGAAACGTGGATTGTGGCAGTCATCTGTTTTTGCAGTGAGTGCCCAGTCTCTGACTACTCCTTATGGGATACAGTCGTGATCTTATGTATGTGTCTATGATACTTTCATTTAAACTAGTTGATGCCCGCATCTCTGTGGCAAATTTCGTCAAAGGTCGGTTCAGCGGTTGAACCGTGAAAGGGTAACAAACATACAGAGGGACAGGGAGAGTTACTTTCTAATATATAACATTTGTATAGGATGCCTGCGTCATTGTTCTGTACTTATATAATAATGAAAATGTATTTTCTAAAAATGAGCATACATTTTCAAATTTATTATATTATATCTCAGTTTTAATATTATTAAAAAAAAGATTGGAAATGTCTAATGCATCAAGTAAAGAATTATCCAGTAATCGGGAAAGGTAGCGAATGGAATACTTACTTTATTACATTTTTTTAAATAATGTTCACGATTATTTTCATGTGCATTTGATTGACATCGAAGAGGCGAGCGCTTTGGCTGAATATACGAGCATTTTAGTTTTCACAGCGCCATAGTGTTCTTTGTTCGTTTTGCTACACCGCTGCAATGTGCTCCGAAAACCGAACAAGTTTGTCAGTTTGACAAAAAACTCACTGTGAATTTAGGTTATGTTATTAAGGATTTTAAAGTTGACAGACATATTTTATCCGTTTCGCTTTGAATTTAAAATTCTTCAACTCTACGTTTTTCCCTAAACGGTCAAGCTTTGGTCGCCTTTTTGCGATACAATCATAATGCTTAGGATTATTTCTTTGGTTTATAAATACGATGCCCCCTACAAGGATTTCTCCAGTGACGTGGGATTAGATTCTTGTTTACTGTATGTAGTGACGAAACGATAAACAATAATACCGGTACATATACTAGTACCGGTAATTCATCTAAGTCAGTTACTCATTCAAAGAGAATTGTAAACGTTTTCTACTACAAAACCTAGTTCTTTGAGCTATGTGTAGGCGCATTGACATTTCAGGTTTTTTTAATTTTTTTATTGAATATAGTGACGAAACGAGCAAAACGTTAACCTGATGGTAAATTCAAAGTCTTCCCATAACAAATGCTTTGCCACCCAGAACATTTCTGTGTGACACTACATTACGCCTGTCGCCATGAGACATTATGCCCAGTGTCTACATTAGTTCTCAGTGCCCTTCAAACCGAAACACAGTAATGTTTGCACACTACTGGTTCACGGCAGAATAACTGGCCTCTGGGGTGGTACCTACCTAGACGGATTCCTGTGCAGGATCCTACCAGTAAAGACGGACATAATTCACGAACACAATTGTGTAAATGTATGCAAGCTGACATCGCGCCAGTGACCATTTGTTATGGAATTAAGTGACGAAACTGTTGGGTAAGAAAAGGTTCTCGAGTGGATATCTCGTACCGGTAAGCGCAGTTTCTGGCGACCCCCCGTTAGATGGAGCGAGGACCGCCCCACTAGATGGAGCGACGACCTCCACGGTTTTGCGGGAAGTCGATGAATGCAGGTGGCTCAGGACTGAGTTTTGTGGCAATCTGTGGGGGAGGCCCATGATCAGCAGTGGACTGGCGATGGGTGAAATGATGAAGTAATGAAACGAAAAATATACGATTGCCCAGAACTACGGTTTTAGGCAGAACTTTGCATAGGCAAGTTCTTTTAGCACCACACTGCACTAGTCACTATGAGACATCGGTCTCATATGCCCAGTAATTATACTACCTATCAGTGCGCTTCAGATCCAAATACAGTAACGTTTGCACACTACTGTTTCATGGCAGAACAACTGGCATTGCAGGTGGACCTACCTAAACGGATTCCTGCGTAGGAATCCAATCTCTACTTACTCTAACTTGTCCTTAGCTCTTACTATAATTTTTGTGTCTTTTTTGTCTGAACCCCGTGGCGTTTTCGCACTGCTGCTAGACAGCAGAATAGCTGGCATGGCAGTAGTACCGACGAAGTCATATTCCTACCACCAGTGAATTTGTCACCAACTTAAATTCCGAATAAAAATAATAAATTGATAATATTTATTGATGTAACTCATAACAGATAGATCAGTATAGATAGAACAACCGCGTGCACCTGCAGTCAGAGTACCTTACTTTTACGCCACAGGTCCTGGGTTCGAATCCCATCCGGAGCCAAAGTTCGCTCTCCGGCTGGGCTGCAGGTCTGGTGGTGCCGTTAGGGTGAAATTAACATTTGTAATACGCACCCATCAAACAGGATTTTTAAACAAAAAGAAAAAGTAGAAAAATAAGTTTATGAGTTAAGCTCGTATCTATGAAATAGTTTTTCAACACCTACCTTTTCCTTGACATTTGTAATGACAAGAAATTCATTTTTCTTTTAATGAAAGAATAAAACTAAAACAGTATGTTTATAAAAAATTTAATTTCACCTTCAAGAAAAGCGTCAAGTTCTAAAAAAACATCGCTTTGAGATTATTTTACTGAATTGTGTCTAGCTAGAAAAGTTGCTATTACCATGTTTCATTATAATTGAAAAAGTGTTCGTCGTATTCTGTTTCCATTTTGATAACACGATATTAAATTTTTAGTTTTCGTTTTATTAAGTTTGTTTAACACAGTATCTAATTTATGCCTGAACATTGTCGTGAAACATCAAATTAATTATCTGTTGACATCGTTTTGAAAAGGACATTTATTTGTTTATCAACCTGACACCTCGAATTTAGTCATTTTAATTACAAATTAACTTTTCTACTTACGGACCGTATTTGGGTCAACTCTAAAAGATAATAATTCAGGTCGTAACACCCATAGTTCCCTACGCCATGTTGATTCCATGCTTAGGTCTTATTTATCTTTATGTCAGCGCAATAGTAGGTTTTTATACGTTTATCAAATTATTGAAATAATATGGATACTCTTTAATTGCAGTCAAATAAAGTTATACGGAAAAATGTCTATCTAATTTTTATTTTGTAAGTGAACGTTTAATTAAAAAAAATGGTTAAGAAAATATTTTATGACACCAGTTATGATTTTATGGCTGGTTAAAATTTATTTCAAAGTAATCTCGGACACCCGATGTATTAAAAGAATAATTTGAGTCTTGGGCGTAAATCGTGTATCAAATATAATGTATGAAAAGGAAGTTTAGCCTTTTTTTTGGTGGTAGGATTACTGTGCAGGGCACAACTCAGTCGAGAACTGACATCTCAGGGCCAGGCCACGAGCACAGTTAGTGGAACACAGAAATGTTTTTAGTGACACAGCATTGTCAATGGGTTAGCACTTAGCACCATCAGGTGAACGATTTGCTCGTCTCTTAACCATAAAAAAATAGGTGAAAAAAGTTAAGAAAATATCTTCACTATCAGTACGAAAGTAATTCACTCCACTCGATCCACTCTTGCAAGCGCAAATAAAATACATTTGGCTTGGTGGACGCAAGAAAAGAGCATATTCCTATCTCAAAAAAAAAGGCCGGCAATGATATCGTAATTTTTTTGGTATTGCGAAGGTGCGCCTTTTGCTCGCTTGTCCCCTCTTGTATATAAAATTATCAATTGCCGTACCGGAAGCCTCGCAAATAGACACTGCTTCCAGTCATTGGTATGGATGATTTAGATCTGGCATATTAGAGATAGTTATTTTGGTATCTGTAAGAGCTTAAGGTACACTTTTTTAGTTGATTTCCCAGCAATAAAATAGTTTTCAATCCAATCGTGGTTGATTATCCATTTCGTAGTGTATTTGTTTATTGTGTACTATCTGATGCCAGCTACTTCGTCCGCGTGGATAAAGGTTTCATAAATATCCAATGGATGCAAGCTATCTATGCCAAATTTCGTCTGGATCGGTTCAGCGGTTGGGCCGTAAAAAGGTAACAACTGAAAGAGGGGCAGAGAGAGTTACTATTGCATTTATAATATTAGTATGGATAAGTATATAAGTATGGATAAGCTTAGGTATGATCTGCATCCCAGTAGTGATCAGGTCCAAGACTTTATTTTTCTCATACGAGAAAGTGACAAGGCGAACTAAACGTTCACTTGGTGATAAGTGTAATTTATGCCCATGACAAATTCTGTTTCACCTGCAATATTTTTGTGTGCCACCACACTGCGTCCGTCCCTACGAGACACTGGGTCACAAGTATCGTATGCCCAGTAAGGCAATAACGAACATAGTTTAAAAAAATAAATGTCAAAAAAAATATTGCATCGCCTAAACTTAGAAAGCGCTGATATTTTTATACATGCTGTGTCTATTTTATTAATAATAGAATCCCAAGCCGGTAGAACATGGTCACAGAGGACGTCTGCAGTCTGTGACCATGTTCTGGATCATCCCAACCATTACATCAGATTTGATAGACCACAAATCCTTGCAAAACAGAACACCGATTCCTACCAAGGATGATTCGCAAGGCTATTGAAATTAAAAAACATCCTAATTTAAATGGGGAAGATGGTTGGGTATTACCACCGGCTTGGGATCCTATTATTAATAAAATTAAATCAAAAACCAAGCATACCACTGCAAGGCTTAAAGACACAGTAAGCTCTTTCTGCGTAGATCGGACTAAAAATAATAATTAAAAGCTGAAGGTACTCCGGGTTAACTATGACATCGGGACAACTGTCACCTCAGTCCCCCCGTGACCATGGGTGCTGTAAAGCGTCCGAAACGTCGGGTAAAAATAGTTCAAAATTAAACGCGATAAAATCCGTAAAAAAGTAGTTATTCTGCTATTCATATTGGATACAAATTAAACAAATCCAACATCATGAAAATCGTTCCAGCCATTTTTGAGTTATAAATGGTGTAACTAACCCAACTTTGTATTATATACACAGATTAATTTAGGAGAATCAGTCTTCTAATACATTTTCGATGAAGAAGACCAACCAATTAATACACTCGGCGTCAAAAAAATTGCACATCCGAAACAAATAACTTAAATACTATTTTAACACAACAGGCCAATGGCAATGTTGTGGTTTGAGGGTATCATTCGAAAGGTAATTTCATTAGCTTTCAGGAATTTTAATTGAATTTTACTTTTATAACGAGACGAAAGAGAAATTAAAGAAAAAGACAGGGTATGTATAAATTTGCAAATTAATGATTTAAAAAAAAACTTAATAAATACAAAAAAAGTTCTTAAAACCTAGTGTGGGTAACACTAGGTTTTAAGCCATTACGGCTTCCATGCGATCTTTCATGGACCTTACAAGGATCGCAACAGCCTCTTGGGGTATTTGTTCCCACTCTTCAAGTACCGCATCTAGAAGCTCTTGAAAGAGTGGCTGGAGCTCGGAGCTCTCGAGCTCGCACGCGCCGTTTTAGGTCATCCCAGAGATGTTCTATTGGGTTAAGGTCTGGACTTCGTGCTGGCCAATGCATAACAGGGATATCGACCTCCTGTAAATAATCCCATACAATAGCCGCGATGTGGCAACGAGCATTATCATGCATTAACATGAATCCATCACCGACATAACCATCATACGGGACCAGGATTTCAGTAATGTAGCGACCAGCATTTAATGACCCTTGCCCACGGCCACCCCGAGTCCGGGAAACGCACACAAGTTCCGTTTTCCCGTCGACGGAAATGCCGCCGCAAAACATACACGAGCCACCCCCGTATTCGACGGATTCTTCGAAGCAGGGTTGTGTGAACCTCTCCCCCTGTCTTCTGTAGACCCTTCTACGTCTGTCATTGCAGAAGAGACAGACCCTCGTCTCATCAGAGAAGAGTACGGTCCGCCACTGTTCTAGAGTCCACTCGCAATGATTGCGAGCAAACTCTAGGCGATCTCTGCGATGCTGTGCAGTAAGTTTTGGACCTTTAGCAGGTTTATGGGCTGTTAAACTCTTATCGTGTAACCTTCTTCTTATCGTAGAAACACTCACAGATGTTCTCCGAGTTGATCGAAGCTGTTGTTGCAACTCAACAGCATTTGTAAAACGGTTTCGTAAAGATGTCGTAACGATGAAACGGTCATCTCGTTCTGATGTGCACCGTTTTCTTCCAGATCCCGGTTTTCTAACATAACCACCAGTCTGCTGAAAACGTTGGAACACCCGTCGAACTGAGAAACGGGACAGGTTCAACTGTCGAGCAACGTCACACTGCCGCATCCCCGACTGCAATAGGGCAATCACTTGAGCGGCTTCTTCAGAGCTGGTGTCCATCTTTACTTGTTCTTACTTGGGTTACTTGTTCACGAGTGTTCACTGCAAAGTCTAAATTACGACTGGCCCATATCTCATCCAGATCGACCCTTTTATACCCTTTTTAGGTGGTGTAACTAGCGTCCTTACTAACGAGCATTTGACAGTGTTTATTTTTGACGCTCTATAATGATAAATGTTTTAATGATTTCATGATTTTTTTTTAATAATTTAAAGCTATTCAAATACCCATTTCAAACATACCAATATTTATATAAATATAATTCGTTTCTAGCCATTACAGCCATTTTTCGCGCAAACTCAGAGAGGTGCGATTTTTGTGACGCTCAGTGTATAACAGACGTGAAATTTCCGTCTAACAAGCAACCGCATGGGTTGTCGTTGCATTGTCGTTATGATCTGCACACTATGTATATTAAATGCAATAAAAACCACACTGGACTTTTTGCCCCTTTGAGAAAAGAGAAAAAAAAAGAGACGTGACAGGTGGTGAACCACGTCACCGCCTTTTTGGTAGAAGTAAAAACAATTCGTACGGGGAGTACGAATTTTGAATTCCCACGAGCAGTATAGTGACAGCCTGAAATTCTAGTGTGAGGTATCGTTTTTAATTTCTTTTTGATAAAGTGACGAAACGAGCTAAACCTGATGGTGAGTGCAACGTCTGCCCATAACAAATGCTGTGTCACCTAAAACGTTTCTGTGTGACACCATACATCGCCCGTCTTAAGACTCATATGCCCAGTGATTACACTAGCTCTTAGCACCCTTTTACCTTCTGGTGGTATGATTTATATGCAGGAATCCGTTTAATAATTTCCCCTGAGGTTACCACCCCAGGGGAAATTATTCTGCCGTGAAACAGTAGTGTGCAAACATTGTTGTGTTGCGGTGTGAAGGGCACTGAGAGCTAGCGTAATAACTGGGCATATGAGAGCAGGCCCTGGGGTGGTACCAACCTAGACGGATTCATGCATTGTGTTTTATAACATTTATTGCCCGACTATCGCCAAGTCACTGAAGCATAATAAATGAAACGTCTACTACATTCCGCTTCATTGATCGGACCTACTTCGATTACCAAAGTAAAGGGTAATAAGGTAGGTAAATTGAACGTCGCGTGATTTTTGTTAACGCCACGCACGCACAGCTTGATTAATTTCCAACTGAGGGAAGTGTGTTACCGAATTAAGATTGCGTCGGTTAAATCATTGACGTAATACCGCTAGCTCTTTCCCTATCGATTCTTTACTGTTACGAAGTTTACGTAATGTACTTACGATTTCTTTTGACACTTTAGTGCTGCCCACTGAAATTGTTAATTGCAATTTTAAGTGCTGACTTACCACGTGCTCGACGGTGAAGGAAAACATCGTGAGGAAATCTTCATGTCTGAGAAATTAAAAATATTTCGAAGACATGTGAAGTCCGCCAACCCGCATTGGAGCAGCGTGACGGATTCTTCCTAGCTCCAAAACCCTCTCAGAAATGAGAGGAGGCCTGTGCTCAGTAGTGGGACATTTATAGGCTGAAACTTTACTACTTTTTTTTTAGTGCTGCATTGATATTATACATATTTTTCGTAGTTATTTTTTTTTAAGAACAACACCCAGTTAATTAAAGTGCGTAACCATGTTCTGGATCATCCCAACCATTACATGAGACTTGATAAACTACAAATCCTCGCAAAAGAACACAGATTCGCACCAAGGATGATTCGCGAGGCTATTGAAATTATAAAAATCCAGAAATAATTATAACAACAACCAAAACAACTATCTTTAGACTGTACAATATTTGTCTCGGGCGAAAATACTACTCCTGACTAAAGTAAAGTAAGTAAAGTTTCAGCCTATAAATGTCACACTACTGAGCACAGGCCTCCTCTCATTTCTGAGAGGGTTTTGGAGCTAGGAAGAATCCGCCACGCTGCTCCAATGCGGGTTGACGGACTTCACATGTCTTCGAAATATTTTTTATTCCTCAGACATGCAGGTTTCCTCACGATGTTTTCCTTCACCGCCGAGCACGCGGTAAATCAGCACTTAAAATTGCAATTAACAATTTTAGTGGTGCCGGCACCGGGAATCGAACCCAGGTCACTCGCGTACTATGAAATTTAAAGCGAGCGCCTAGCCCCTGAGCTCACTCCTGACTAATAGGGTAGAAATTAATCACTTAGCCACAGCGCTGACTATTTGTGGCTCTAAAATGTAGTGTTTACATCTTATCCTCTAGAGGCCATACAGTCTACTTAGCTCGTGAGTTCAATATTGCCCCCATTCCCCCCAGGAACTGCATGTGAAGTTTCCTTCCGCAATCAAAGTCCTTGGGAATGGCGTCAATTCTTTTATACCTTACAAAAACATTACTGAAACAGTACTAACATTTCCAACAGCAGTATTTCTTAACCGACTTCGTTGTTTATGAACCGATTTTAATGAATTCTATTTCGTTTTTATTAGGAAAAGGGATATCGTAATCACCATCATCGTCATCATATCAGCCTATCACTAGTCCACTACTGAACATAGGCATCCCCCATAGATTGCCACTAAACTTTGTAGCTCTCAATTTTGAGGGGATTTTGCCATAATTGCCAGGCTTGGCAGGCGGATTACAGCAAGTAACAAGTTTTTTATTCAGATGTTCTAGGTAGATGCTGCTGCCCATCTCATGGTTTCAATTTTCCTTCAAGTGTCTGTGTTTGTGAAAGTATAAACGGTACGTAATAGAAAAGAGCTATTTTGAAATAAATTTTTGTCTGTCTGTTTATTCCGGCTAATCTCTGAAACGGCAGGACCGATTTTGAAGGTACTTTCACTGGCAGATAGTTGATATTACAGCCGGGTAACATAGGCCCACTTTAATTTAAGAAAATTAGTTAGGGTTTCGTGCAGAAATGTTTAAACCCCAAAATCCTATTCAAATAAGAAAAGTATATATGTATATCATCGATCGGGGTTGTCTTTTTTACGCGGGTGAACCCGAGGGGCACGGCTAGTTTTTTATAAATTTATCAAAGCAATTTTTTACCAAGCGCTATAGTAATTTAGTCGAATATGTACTTTTCCCTTCAGCATTCTATTGAGCGAAAAACTAAATTAGTTATGAAAGTCGGCACGCACCTCGACACTATTTTATTCAATTCGTAGTTAAAAAGAAAATAAAGCTCTCGGCGATCTTTTGATGCATATATATTGTTCGTATAAATATATTTTATGATGTTCTCTTAGCCGATTTCGACCACGGCGACAACTTCCGACTACAGTCGAGAGCCATCAACTGCGCAGGAGATATTATAGAGGCACTCACTCGTCCCAACCTACCTGCGCCCGATGTAACGCTGATGCGATATGATCGGAGGTAGGCTAGGATGCAGTGTCAGAAACACGAGGACAATCACAACACGACCAGACCCGAAAACCAACAATTTATGTTTTAGCTTCATATGTTGGCTCCGGCTGGGATTCGAACCCAGGACCCGCGGCTTAGAAGTCAGGTACTCTGACCACTAGGCCACGCGGTCCGTCATATTGCGAATTTTATACCACCAATTAAAACCACTTTTTTACGGATTTTATCGCGCTTAATTTTGAACTATTTTTAACCCGACGTTTCGGGCGCTTTACAGCACCTATGGTCACGGGGGGACTGAGGTGACAGTTGTCCCCATGTCATAGTTAACCCGGAGTACCTTCAGCTTTTAATTATTATTTTTAGTCCGATCTACGCAGAAAGAGCTTACTGTGTCTTGAAGCCTGGCAGTGGTATGCTTGGTTTTTGATTTAATTTTATTAATAATAGGATCCCAAGCCGGTGGTAATACCCAACCATCTTCCCTATTGAAATTAGGATGTTTTTTAATTTCAATAGCCTCGCGAATCATCCTTGGTAGGAATCGGTGTTCTTTTGCAAGGATTTGTGGTCTATCAAATCTGATGTAATGGTTGGGATGATCCAGAACATGGTCATAGACTGCAGACTTCCTAGAGCGTCGAAGCTTCAACGGCGGAAAGAAATATTGTAGTTTCAAGCGATTTACATTTTTTTTTTATTTGATGAAAGTGAAAGTGATTTAAACGTATGATCTCGAAATCATTCCTGGCGGTTTTATGGATAGTATTTTTTTTGTATAACTTCTAAGGTTTTCATTTACGCTTTACTTAACTGTGTTATTGTTATAAGGTAACTACTTGTAGTTGTTAACTACTTATAGTAAGTGATGTGTTCGCCTGTATGCACATCAGACTTTATTATGTAACTTAATTTATAGGATAGACAATACTGTTGACGTTCCAAAATATATAAATAAATAAATAAAGTGAACGTTCACCTGATGGTGAGTGCAACGTCTGCCCATAACAAATGCTGTGTCACCCAGAACGCCCGTCACCCTGAGACATCAGTTCGCTATGTACGCTAGCTCTCAGTGCCCTTCAAACCGAAACACAGTAATGTTTCACATTACTGCTTTACGGCAGAATAACTGGCCCTGGCGTGGTATCTACCTAGACGGGTTCCTGCATAGAAATCCTACCACCGGAGAATCATATCGACATTAATGCTGGAGCCGAATCTTTATCCCTAATTTTAGAAACATTACATTACATACAATTAACATTAGAAACACATCTGCTACTGAGCTATCTGAATTTCTAAAATGTTTTCTTATTACTGATTTCTTTTACTCGATGGGTTTATTGAAATTATACTTTCGTCTTTTAAGTAAGATCAGAACGATATTTAAAATACTTTGTAACTGCAGTCTAACCGAATTTTCAGTTGCATCGCTTTATATCCATTTGACCTGTCCGTCGCGATAATTTACAGTGTATTACATGCGCTTTTCACCGCGAACGACATCATTGTAAAATTGAGTTTCATCAGAAATTTCCCTGTACTAACACCAACGTACATGATACCGTAATTTTGTTAAAGTTAATTTGAGTGTTGAGCTAGAAATCCTACCACCGGAGTGGTAGAAGTGAAGTGGTTGCGCTGGTCTTAACTTAATCTTTTTTCAATAAAGAATAAGGAAGACTAGTCGTTACCAGTGAGGAACTAAAATGGAATACCTGTTTTTATTGCAACATTTTAATAATTAAAAAAATATAATATGGAAAAAAATTATACAAGAATCCAAATTTTTTGGCTTTTTTTTTAAAGATGCCAGTAATCAGGATATCCAATCGTCACTCCTTTTACGATCATATTAATCAGCAACACCTCTGCCGATAAACATGTTGAAGTGTTGAATTAAGTGAACAGCTTGCTTGTTTACTCCTTACTACTACGAGCTACTGTATTCTGTATCCAATATCGTGATAAAAAATCATATTATAGTTAAAAAAAATACTTTTGAACAGCAAAGATCCTGGGGAGAAAACCAGGTCATTACGTATAATCGGTCCATAATATGTGTACGAAATTTAAAAATATAAAGTTAAAAATATAGCTAGTTTGATTTGATGGACAAAGTGAGGAACAGTGTGATAAGGGAAGGGAGAAATTGTTGTGTGTTTTAAGATGTAGTGAAAATGATAGAGAGAGGGATGCTTGAATGGTTTGGACAATTAAAGAGAATCGATAAAAGAATATTGACGAAACAATATTAAAAATTAATAATTGTACTGTGATAGCAGCGAAGTCCAAATAGAAGCTTATTATATGCTAAAAATATCGCTTATTACACAATGCGTAAGACGATTTTCCAAAAAAGTTTGCTCCACGTGTAAAACGTCGATGTGTCATATTCGAATTAGTTATTGACATCCAAGGTAATCACGCCGTGTGGTAGCGGCTTAGGAGAATCTACCACCCCATCTCATCCCGTGGGTGTCGTAAAAGTCGACAGAGGGAAAATGAAAACCAGGAGATGGGCAGCAGCATCTTGCTGTAACATCTGAAAAAATAAACTGCGGTTGCCAACCTGTCTGCCAAGCGTGGCAACTATAGCAAAATCCCCCTAAAACGAGTGCTACAAACTTTTGTGGCAATCTATGGGGAGGCCTGTGTTCAGCAGTGGACTAGTGATGGGCTGAAACGAATCATATTATAGTTAAAAAAAATACTTTTGAACAGCAAAGATCCTGGGGAGAAAACCAGGTCATATAGTCATTAAGTATAATCGGTCCATAATATGTGTACGAAATTTAAAAATATAAAGTTAAAAATATAGCTAGTTTGATTTGATGGAAAAAGTGAGGAACAGTGTGATAAGGGAAGAGAGAAATTGTTGTGTGTTTTAAGATGTAGTGAAAATGATAGAGAGAGGGATGCTTGGATGGTTTGGACAATTAAAGAGAATGGATAAAAGAAGATTGACGAAACAGATTTATGATGTGAGCGTGAATGGGCAAGCCTTACCGGGTTGAGGTAGGCGAAAATATTCCAATCAGATTGAAGTAGTTTTAGATGTAGATAAAAGTTTATACTTAACTTATGAATACCAAATAAATAGTTACGTAAAGTTCGTTCAAACACTGATTCATGTCTGCGGTAGTCGGCTACAGTCGTGATTTGTCTACAAGAATAGTGCCAGGAGATCACTCGTAACTTGCGCCATTTCTCAAGGGCTCTACAACCTCGTTAGTTATTGATATAATGGATTTCGGTGCTGCGGCGCGGCAGTGTTGTCTTTATGTGATTTATTGAAACACTTCGCTAACTTTAACCACGCAATTTACAAGTTCAGCATCCCTTACGTAAACTGTCTCTGTTTATTTCTACAAAATAAGAAAACGTTAATGTACTTTCTGAAGACTTTTCAGGCATTTCACAAGTTTTCTTTTCTTCTCTTTAAGGATGTGTTTTGCTGAGATCGTTTGAAATGACTTAGTTTTATTTTCTATCAAACATAAAAAAATTCGGTTTTGTAGTTCATTTATTTACAATCTATTTAACGTGTCTTTTTATCTGTTGCAGGTAATTAAGTGATATTTTACCAAAGTAGTGTCTACTAGAGGTAAGAATTCAAACAAAGGAAATTACATCAAAGCGCATTTTGAGTAGACAAAATGAAGATGAATTACATTATTAAATATTATTTAATCAAAAAACCGTCTTCAAAGCATGCAGCGTCATGCTTATGCAAATTTAAGAGTTTTTTGATTTTCTCATGGATCCCGTCATGAAACTTGATCATTTTTGTGTGGGACCAAAAGGAAAGAAGGATAAAAGAATCAATGAAATTGATTCACAGTCGACAAAAAAAAATCAGTGGAATTTTAAAACCTCCTCCTGTGAGTCGGTGAATAAATAGATATCAGACGTTAATTACATTACATTATAGGTTAGAAACAACATTAATTTTTGAGGTTATAGGTGTCGGTGTAGAATTGCTCCTACCTCTTTCCTAACGAGGTGTCCTAAAACTCGGATGAGGTATTATACGGACAGCCTCTATTCATGCACAATAATACCAGAATATGCCGAATAAGCCACGCTGTATATACTGTTCGTGAGTATGCAAAGGGGAGTAAGATTTTTTTACTCGTACCAAAATGGTGAAACTTGGTTCGCCACCCGTATCGTCTCGTTTTCCGCATTGGGGTGGGCTCCTTCTATGGGAAAAAGGCGTGAGTATGTATCTATGTATGTATGACTTGCATACAAAATTAATAATGGTGTGTAATAACTAGAATTGGAAAAGCATTCCGCAGTAGCGGGATACGAAAGTCACAACCGCCACTGAACGTCGACCGCGTGGCGTAGTGGTTAGCGTACCTGACTTCTGCGCCACCGGTCCTGGGTTCGATTCCCAGCCGGAGGCAACATTTGTGCAAAATCATAAATTGTTGCTTTTCAGGTCTGGTTGTGTTGTGCATGTGAAATATATGTTTGTAAAACGCACCCACGATACAGGAGAAAATCCTACCGTGGGGCTTCGAGTTTAAAAAAAAAAAAAATAACTCAACCAAACGCGGGAGGCACACACCACTGCAGTATTAGTACTAGCAACGCAGACCACCAAAGTCGATAAGCATTTGATCGCGTCCTGACCTAGATTATCAGTTTTTGACGCCCCGTTGTGGGGCGAAACACGTGTCATGATCTCAACTTGTTTTTAATAAATATATGTAACAAATCGCTATATGATTTGAAATTTAAGAAGGCAATAACTCAATTTTTCCATTATACGCCACACGAATCGATTATCGCAATCGGTGTTTCAAATTAACGAGGTTACAGCAGTGGACGCTTGTTCGGAACTAAATTAAAACTTGGAACCGCGCTAGGAGTTCATAAATATACTTTATTCAGCTACAACAGGGCCCATTTTCCCTTAACAGGGTTTTACGCTGTATCACGGGATGTTTTCATTAAAACGGAAACACCAGTTTCTGTAAAGTAATAATCACTGAACTCACTTCGGTAAGCCGATATGCTCAAAACTCATTAAAATACACAAAGAACCGTTTTACAGTCACGGAAGAATCTTACTCAGGAAACTTGAAACAAATCCTAGTGGGGATATCGTTTTCCGAATACACACTATCAATATCAAATACTAATAATAACACTATCAATAATACGACCACGTGATCTGGTGGACAGATTACCTGACTTCTAGATCGGCTGACCTGGGTTCGAATCCAAGCCGAAGTCAACCTTTTTTATAGAAGAGACGAGACGAGAAAAAAGTTCACCTGGTGGTAGTTGCAACGCCCATAACAAATGCGACTGATGATGATGGTTTTTAAATCACTTAATGAGTATATTCAAAATTCTCGGAATCGTTAACCATCTTTTACTTATATATATTTATATAGCCATAGTAGCTAAAGGCCGGGCGCTCACCTTAAATTTCTAAGTACGCGATCAAACTGTGTTGGACCCCCGGTGCTGTTGGTGACCTCTGAACTAATTCTGCAGTTTTAAGTGAAAGAAAATATCGTGAGGAGACCTGCATGTCTGAGGAATGAAAAGGTCGAGGATGTGAAATCTCCAAATCGCAGTGGAACAGCGTGGCGGCACTTTCAAAAATTTGAGAGGGGTTTAGTGCTGGAGGCCTTGATTTTGCCCGTGGATGTGAGTGCTCGGTAGTGGGACATTTATATGCTGTTACTATATTTCGTGTGGTAGCGGCTGCCGTGTGGTCTCATGGTTGTAGGTGGGCGACAGCATCTTCCTGGAACATCTGAATAAATAAACTGCGGTTGCCAACCCGCCTGCCGAGCGTGGCAACTATGGAAAAATCCCCCCTAAATGAGAGCTTCAAACTTTTGTGGCAATCTATGTTCAGTAGTGGACTAGTGATAGGCTGAAATGATGATGATGACCTTATTTTGACATACATTCATACTGTAAAGCGGATACTTTAAATTCGATCAATCAGCGACTGTTTACACAAGTTAAACAAATTTACTACGAATTTTCAAACTCTTCGCTGTAGTGTCAAGGCATTCGATTTTCATGTATTTCATAGTTTACAAAGGGACAGAATCGCTATTGATAAATCCGTGTTGGCTTTAACAAGCAGTGACATGCAATTCCTTTTTCTTTTGCTCCTGCTATACGGTTTGTAACATTCGTTTTCTGTCGAGAGAAACAGCTGCGTATTTAGGTTATACTGTATAAAGACTGGATATTTTATAAACGAGCCGAGCCGTTGTTTTGAAATGGGAATACGTAATTTTAAACATTTTTGCATTCTATGTGAACCTCTTCTTCATCAACTTGCAAATGTCCAATGCTTTATATACGTATTTACGTATGCTTTAAATTATATGTATTAACCGAATGATTTCTTATATTAACGCGTACACTACAAAAATCCTAATTTTAATAGAGAAGATGGTTGGGCATTACCACCTGCTTGGGATCCTATAAATTATAAAATTAAATCAAAAACCAAGCATACCACTGCAAGACTTCAAGACACAGTTAGCTCTTTCTACGTAGATCGGACCAAAAATAATAATTAAAAGCTGATGGTACTCAGGGTTAACTATGACATCATGACATCTGTCACCTCAGTCACGGGGGGCCGTGACCATGGGTGCTGTAAAGCATTAGAAACGTCGGGCTATAAATAGTAAAATTAAACGCGATAAAATCCGTAAAATTAGTTTCATTTAAACGTATTAACCTCTCAAAAATTAAAGGGAATTTTTGGGAGGTTATACTTTTTGGGAGCTCGGTGGGACATATAAGCCGTTACTATTTTTAACTATTAGTAATAATTTAATGAGGTCATATGTCTCGGAGAACAGAATTAGGCAATAATTCTCTCTGAAACGCAAAATCTAAAATTCTCTGACTGTTGAGATGGTGCTTCGTTTAAGACTTGAGACCTAAACGTCTTGCAAATATCATTCCGCATGTGTTCCAGTTGGTTACTAATCTGAACCAAGCTGAATAATTTCAATGTAATTATAATTCTATTCTATGACCGCGTTGCGTAGTGATCAGATGACCCGACTTCTACGACGCGGGTAAAAAAAAGTAAAAAAGTAAAGTTTCAGCCTATAAATGTCCCACTGCTGAGCACAGGCCTCCTCTCATTTCTGAGAGGGTTTTGGAGCTAGGAAGAATCCGCCACGCTGCTCCCATGCGGGTTGGCGGACTTCACATGTCCTCGAAATATTTCTATTCCTCGGACATGCAGGTTTCCTCACGATGTTTTCCTTCACCGCTAAGCACGTGATAAATCAGCACTTAAAATTGTAGAACAATATTAGAGGTGCTGGCACCGGGGATCGAACGCAGGTTACTCGCTTACTATGAAATTTAAGGGGAGCACCAGGCCCCTGAGCTACCACGCGGGTACTGGGTTCGAATTCCAGCCGGGGTCAACATTTGTTCAAACACGCAAATTGTTGGTTTACGCGTCTGGAACAAGTAACAGAGAAAGGAATAAACATTAATTAACAAAAATATGATATACTAGCTATTGCGCGCGACTTCGTTCGCTTGAAAATAGGGTTTGCAAATACCTCGCGCGAGCTATTTGATTTTCCGGGATAAAAAGTATCCTATGTTCGTCTCCAAAATGCAAGCTATCTCTGTGCCTAATTTTGTCAAGAACAGTTTAACGGTTGAGCCGTGAAAAGATATCAAATAGACAGAGGGACAGAGAGAGTTACTTTCGCATTTATGCTATTATTATAGGTATAGATAGTCAACATTTATGCGAAAACACATTGTGATGGTTCTTCGGTCTGTACGTCTGTGAAACGTGCATATTATACGGGAAAAATCCTACTGTCGGGAGTATTTTAAGAAAGAAAAGAAACATAATTATCATTAAATGTTGAGGAAATTTCGTAGCTACAAACGTACAGCTTGTTCATAAATTATAGACTTTATGCAGTTAAGACTAAATGTGCAGTCGTTTCTCTTGTCACAAAACGAAATTTACTGACCATACTGCAGAGGCTTAATAAAACAAGAATAAAAGGAATTTCATGTCAGTATTTGGATAACCCAAAGCAAATTCATCTATAGCGCTTTCGCCTCTTTGTAAACTATGAAATACGTAGAAAAAATAATGGCTGGATGGTATTCAGACAGATTTTTTAAAATATAGGCAATGTTGTTAACTTATTTTCATATGAGAAAGTGACGAGACCAACAAAACGTTCACCCGGTGTCTGCGTTTACACTGCGTTCTCGTCTGCAATAACAAATGCTTTATCTCCCAGAACATTTCTGTGTGGTATCACACTGCGCTCGTCGCACCGAGGTATCAGTTCTTAAATATCACATGCCCAGTGATTACACTAGCTCTCAGTGACCTTTAGACCGAAGCACAGTAATGTTTCGGGGTTTCTCTGGTGGATAAGATTCGAAATGAAGAAATCCGCCGGAGAACTAAAGTCACCGACATAGTCTTTCAAGTTTGCAGACTGAAGTGGCAATGGGCCGACACATCTGTCGCAGAAGTGACAACCGTTAGAGGAGGCGAATCCTGGAGTGGACACCACGTTTAGGCAAACGTAGTGTGGGGCGTCCCCTGGCTAGATGGTGCGACGATCTGCGCAAGGCGGCTGGCAGCAACTGGATGCGTGAAGCCGAAGATCGGGCTAATTGGCCACTATTGGGAGAGGTCTATGTCCAGCAGTGGACTGCCGCAGACTGATGATGATGATGACAGTAATGTTTGCATACTACCGCTTTACAACAGAATAACTGACCCCTGTGTTGGTACCTACCTCATGTACGGAGGACGGATTCTTGCATGTAAGTCCTATCACCAGTTACCAATAAAACAAGTTCTTTAAGGAGTTATGAAAGCTTGTGGATAACAAGCGAAAATGTTTAACACTCTAAGTTACTTTTCCAGTATTAGTCAGACTAAGACCACACGTTTTGGTAATGTCTCCGTAACTGTTATTAGCTCCCTTTAGCCTTTTATTGGATGATACTCGTGCCCAATTCTTTAAAACAGACCGGTATATTCTTGAGAATTGTTTTATTTATTTTAGTGTGAAAGCCATTTTGTGGTATATTTTAGATTTCAACTAAAATTGTGTATATTTTAACGCAATTTTATTGGCTTGACCTGGGTGTACTCAGGTAATTCGCACACGTATTAGGGGCCATTACAATGCAATAGTTTCATGACTACGTGTGCCGACAGGTGTCCAGCAAAGTAGAATAGCACCTACGACTTCCCTACCGAGGTGTCGTAAGAGGCGACTGAGGTATTGTACGGACAGCCATTATTCGTGAAGAATAACACTATAATATGCAATGCTGTCACTATACTGCTCGTGGGAACGCGATGGAGAGGAAGAACTTATTGACTCTTATCAAAATAGCGCTGATGTAGTTCCCTACCGGTCACGTCTTGTTTTCCGCGAGTGCGCAAAGCAGGCTACGTGAGTGACCTTTGCCTACCCTTTATATGGGAGTTGAATGTATGCACGTATGTACTCGTATTTATGACTTATGCTCTCACCGGGATCATCATGTTTTTTTTTAAATTTAAACTATAATATGGTTATTACATAGATTATCATTACATAATATATTATGTAATGGATGTCTGTTATCAGAATTTATAAATAAATTATTATAAAAATAATTATTATTAATCTTATAAAAGTTTATCACAGAGTGCTAAACATTTGACTTATCTGTTTCTGTTGTGTTCTGTTTTACTGATGGGAAGACCACTATGGAGGAATACGTCTAGATAGAAACCACCGCCACGTAGGCCTCCCCCCACCATTACAACAAAAGTTTGTAGCTCTCATTTTGGGGGGATTTTGTCGTAGTGGCCACGCTTGGTTGGCCGGTTGGCAACCGTAGCTTATTTATTCAGATGTTGCAAGAAGATGCTGCTGCCCATCTCCCTTCGGTTCGGTTTTCATTTTCCCTCTGTCGACTTTTACGATACGCACGGGATGAGGGTAGATTTTCTTAAGCCGCCACTACACGTCATAAAGTGGTCCTAAATGAAATTAATAATTCCTTATTTCACTTCCTTATACTCTGGCGAGATTACCCATTAGAGTACAATAAGCGAATTTAGTACAGTTCTACCGAGATTTAATTACAAATATAGAATACTTGGAACCGATTTTGGTTACACAAAATAATATTAAATATTATGATATATGATATGAGATTTAGCAATGTTATTTGAGATTGTCTAGTACACCAATTCTAAATGTTTTGCGTTATATTAATTAGACCGGTCACTAAGCATTTAGCATTTTAAACTGGCACTATCATTAAGCATTTTAAACTGGCACTATCTTCGTTCAAACTTCTTTTATATATATTTTTTTGAGAAAGGCTCGAGACATGCGAAACGTTCATCTGATGGTAAGTGCTGCCCATAACGATTATTGTGTCATTCAGAACATTTCTGTGTGGCTCGTCCCCCTGAGACATCAGTTCGTAAGTTTCATATGCCCAGTGCACACTAGCTCTACAGTAATGTTTGCACACGGCGGAATAACTGGCCCTTACCTAGAGTCCTGCATAGTAATCCCTACTAGCGTATTTCGTATTCTATGTTTCAATTTTATTTTATGAAATTGTATTGTGTTTTGACCATTCAAATTTACCAACAGCCCCTTCTGCCGTTGCCTTGATAAGACTTATTACGGTTACGCAACGCTACGGGTGTGGTCCTGCGTACCCTTTATATGGGAAAAAGGCGTGACTGTTTTCAAGTACGAATATGTATATTTTATTTTCAGTGCCACATCGTTTACAACTTATTTTACAATAGCCCTTATTATATTACAATACGTATGAATAAGTAACCAGGAGCATTGCGAATGAGGATTCAAAATTGTTTCAACATATTGTCCTCAACATATTGCCTTATGTACAGAATACTTTTGTAATAATGTCTTCTGTATATTCAGGTGCCTGTTCCGGTAGTTATGTTTTGTATGGAAATAACTACGTTCACGTATAATTTTCCTGATAAATAATTTATAACGTCGAGAACTTATAAAAGGCTGCGATGGTTGCTTATCACGATTTATTTGTAACACGTTCTCCCTAGACGTGAAGATCCTTCGGTTCGTTAAACGCAAAATACTTTGTACAGGACGATCGTAATAACTACATGGTCGGCCGAAAGTTTTATGTAATGTGTACCACGTTAACATCGTATTCTTCGCTAACACGAATATAAGAGCAGGTGAGACTTATTTTGAAGTTTACAAGTGTAAATGGGAAAGAAGATAACAGAAGAGAAGACAACGACAGCACATTAGATCGTCTTTCGTCTTGCTTATATACAAAGGAACAATAAAAATATACTTATAATGGTGTTACACATTAATACGTGAAAAGAAAATTTTGTACCCTTTTTCAAGCATATGGCGCGCTCGGAGGAGTGTGAGATTTGGCATAGTTAAAGTATGTATGGAGAAAAATCTAGGAAGCTAACATTTATATATATGTCACAAACAATTGAATATTTTTTTTCATTATTTCCATTGCTTATTTACGATCATACTGACAATGTCAATTACGTAATCGTCTATAATTTGTTTACGTTCATACTGCTAATGTCAAACATATAATAGTCTGTGAACAAACAGCAGCACCGAGTAGATTATTTTAAAACGTAACAAACAAATAATGACTCAAACCTCAACAACGTTCAAAGTTAAAAAAATATATGAATTACAGACGTATTTCAACCAATGATGGGCATCTAGTATAATTTAACTTAATAATTTTAACACCTCTTATTGAAAAGAATACAGGTCATGCGTAATGCGTGTCAGCTATCCAAGGGCGTGTTGAAATGAGAAAGAGGCTCGGAACCTACTTGTGTTAATATTAGCAAACGTAACCTCTTACGAGCAAGTGTACTGGCAACATTTACCATGGCCATTGTAACCCATTTACATTCGTCCCTAATAAAGACAGATATTTTCTGTCAACCTTAATAACATCACCATCAGCCTGTTCGCCGCTGGACATAGGCCTCTTCCAAGAAGTGAGGATTTGCCATAATCACCACGCTTGGCAGGATTGGTGATAGCAGACTCCTGAAACCACAGACACTACTGCTGTATTTTTTATATCTGGCTTTTAGGTAATTTCGCGACTTATCGTAAGCCATGAGATGATCACCGTACTTCCCTTAGTCGGTTCTTAGGGACTGCCACGGCACGGAATGCGGTGCATGATTATCTTTCGCTGCCATCACACGGCAGTCTTAAAGGCTACGTTGGAATTATTACGTCAAGTAGTAATAGAGACCGCTGTTCTTATCAAAATATAACACTTTATATTTATTTATTTATTTATTTATAAATCAGTACTGTTTCCCTCACAAGGAAAGGACACAAAGGGCGGACTTAATGCCATTAAGCATTTTCAGTCAACCCATGGAGTGGTGAGTTTTTGATATAGCTATAGTTTTTGATATAAGAAAAAAATATATAAAAGTACTTCGGAAGTTGAATTTGGAGGTAAAAGGTAAAGCTGATCATGCTAATTGTTCGTATAGGATTATATAAATTAATATAATAATTGAAATTTCTGTACCGTACAATGTAATTTCCACATCTACGAGTATATTGTTACGGCGTCAAGATAACAACCCCATGTGATGAAATAAGAGCAATCTAACGCTTCGCTGAGCCGAAGAATATCGACCTCCCCCCCCCCCCCCCCCTATGCACGACGTAAATCAATTAGGGACGGTAGTTTAATATTGTATTCACATACGTACATAGTCATGAAAATCCAAATAAAGTTAGGATTGTCGATAAACCTAACGGGTCGGTTGGCGCAATACGGGTTCGATCCCGGCACTAAAAAAATTTTAGTACCTTGTGTTTGCTGCAAAGCTGCTTTTTTGATTTTCATAACATTAGCCGAAAGGTGTCCGGCAGAGTACTAAGGTATTGCACGGACAGTCTTTATTAGTGCAGAATAACACCATAATATGCAATGCCGTGTGGTAACGGCTTAAGAGAATCTACCACCCCATCTCATCCCGTGGGTGTCGTAAAAGTCGACAGAGGGAAAATGAAAACCAGGAGATGGGCAGCAGCATCATGCTGGAACATCTGAATAAATGAACTGCGGATGCCAACCCGTCTGCCACGCGTGGCAACTATGGCAAAATCCCCGCCAAAACGAGAGCTACAAACTTTTGTGGCAATCTATGGTGGAGGCCTATGTTCAGCAGTGGACTATTGATAGGCTGAAACGAAGACGATGCCATGCTAACACTATACTGCTCGTGTTAAGCTATTAGGGGGAGTAAGAATTGCTTGACTCGTACCAAAATGGCGGCGACGTGGTCCGCCACTCGTCACGTCTCGTTTCCCGCGAGGGCAAAAGTAGGCGGCGTGTATGGCTTCTGCTTACCCCTTATATGGGAAAAATATTACGCTATTATATTTTTTCAAATGGCGTTGGAGCCAGGTATAGTCCGCCATGCTGCTCCAATGCGTGGGCGGGCTCCTCATGTCTACGAAATATTTTTGTATACGCAATGTAATGAAACGGAAATAAGAGAAAGTGTAAAAAAAATGGCTGTACAATCTTTGTCTTCAACTGGGAATCAGATATAGGATCCACCACTCAGTTGTCTCGACATGTTGTTTTGCTTAAGTAAATGAACGATTTAAAGATTAATTATTCAGTATAAGCTTTTGTGGTACATCCGATAACCGTCGGGGAAGAAAGGTTCTCGAGTGGCCCCTCACTAGATGGAGCGACGACCTGCACGGTTTCGCGCGAAGTCGATGGATGCAGGTGACTCAGGACCGAGTTCAGCGGTTCAGTAGTGATGGGTTGAAATGCATTAAGGCACAAAACATGTCCTATCCAGAAAACAGTTCGTTTGCTGGTACGATCAGGATATCATAACATTTAACGGGACACATATTAATGTTGAATGGGGCGTCACCTCGTAACCTTTAACATGTAATAATTTAAGCCACACGTAATGCCAAATATAGCACTGGCAATCATAATTTACAAGTATAATATCGGCCCAAAACGGAATTAACAATTCTATATCGTTGTTCTCGGTAATCGAGTAATATTGGAATCCATTTAGTTTAAGCAAGCCTTAATTACAAGGGTTGATTAATCGGAATTCCCTTTATTGTTTGTGCACTACGGATTCATTTTCCTTGTCTGATACTGGATCTAAATTCGGATTGTTAATACATTAAATTTAAATTTTCCTATTCCTATAAATATACGAAATTAGTTAGTCTAGTCGAGTTTATAATGATATTTATTATTAATTTATGTAAGAATATGTATTTATGTGCGCGTGTGTATATGTATATATTTAGAGAGAGATAGTTTCAGCCTATAAATGTCCCACTACTGAGCACAGGACTCCTCTCATTTCTGAGAGGGTTTTGGAGCTAGGAAGAATCCGCCACGCTGCTCCAATGCGGGTTGGCGGACTTCACATGTCTTCTAAAATTTCATTTCTCAGACATGCAGGTTTCCTTCACCCTTCCTTTACCGCCGAGCATGTGGTAATTCAGCACTTAAAATTGCAATTAACAGTTTTAGTGGTGCCGGCACCGGGAATCGAACCCAGGTCACTCGCGTACTATGAAATTAAAAGCGAGCGCCTAGCCCCCGAGCTACCACGGCTCTTGAGCTACCACGGCTATATATTTAGTACTTATGTATATGTATACATTATGTGTGTGTGTTTATGTTTGTATACGTGTAGGTATATTTAATGAGTATTATACTCGTACGATCCTTTTTGTAACCGCTTTCGTCGTTAACTCACTGCCCAAAGGTTGACTGGCAGAGAATGCTATCAGCATTATATCCGCCTTTTGTTCCTTTACTGTAAGTAAGGTTTAATAATGAATAAATAAATAAAAGTTAGAGTTTATATACGTCTTCCGTTCTATACTTCTACGTCACTTTAACATTAAAGCAGTTCTGCTCAGCAAGTGGACAATTGTAGGAATTTTAAATGGCTTTTATGCGCCCCACTCACACAACCAGGAGATGGCGCTGAAGCGTCTTCCTGGACACCTGAATAAATAAACTGCGTTTGCCAACCCGACAGCCACTATGGCAAATTAGATTAGATAGGCTGAAATTATGATGATGATGATGATGCCCCATTTTTGGCAAAAAATTATTTTTGAAAGAATAACGGAGCTGTTCTATGGCCTCGAAATATTTTGACTTTTTTATTGGTTATAGTGACGGGACGAGCAGAACGTTCACCTGATGGTAAGTGCAACGTCTGCCCATAACAAATACTGTGTCACCCAGAACGTTTCTATGTTCCACACTGCACTCGTCCACCAGAGACATCAGTTCTTAAGTCTCCTATGCCCAGTGATTACACTAGCTCTCAGAGCTTTTCTTACCGAAACACTGTTATGTTTGCACACTACTGCTTTACGGCAGAATAACTGGCCTAGGGTGGTTGTTACCTAGACGGATTCCTGCATAAGCATCCTACCACCAGTTTTATGCGTGTGAGGGTGAAAAGCACCAAGGATGTAAACAACAAACATTTCAAAAAGACACATAGAGGACAAAGATGTGTGGAAATAACTCTTATTCTGCACTTGCAAATCCCCTGGCTACCAAATATATTGTTTTTTTTATTAAATTATTTATTTTAAATATTACATTATGTAATACAATATTGAAAAATAAAAATAAAGACCCCAGAGTTTCTTGCCGGTTCTCCTCTGAGGTCTTATTTTTTTTTTGAACCGGTGTAGATTTTGACATTCATAGGAGCTGTATACAAGCCAAAACTGAATAAGAACAAGAAACTGAACAAGAAATTTTGACTTTGACTTTGACCGAGTCCCTGCAAAACGAAGCAGGTTTTCGATAGAATTGTTTTGTGACAATATATGAAGAAGGCCTGTTCAGCAGTAGTTGTGATGGGCTGATGAAGAGTGAAAAGTGAGCAAGCGGTTCACCCGTTGAGTTTGTTATAATGATGGACTCGAATATAAAAAATCAATAACTTAGGTTTGTTATCATCATTGTATTATATACTCGCTGAAGCCCGCGACTACGTCCGCGTGGATTTTAGTTTTTTAAAAAAATACCTTGGAATCGTTTTGATTTTCTGAAATAAAAATCCTATCCTATATCAGTCTCCAGAAGGCAAGCTATATCTGTGCCGAATTTCGTCATGATCGGTTCAAAGGATGAGCCGTGAAAAGCTAACAAACAGACACAGGGACAGAGAGAGTTTTTGTCGTATTTATAATATTAGTATGGCTAGTATATATATATATATATTATACATAATATAAGTATATATATTTAACACAATACGAACTTAAATGTATTTATCTCTTTTTAGCAAATACCACGCCATTAATCCACAAATATTTGGTACAATTCTATGTATTTTATTTTTATTAATAAGTTAAGTTAAGTGTGCCGTGTGGTGGCGGCTCCTTAAAAGAATACTACCACTCCATCTCATCCAATGGATCTCGTAAAAGGCGAGTAAGGAATTAAACTGCACTGTGCACCCAACAGCGCACGGTGGCGATGGGCTCACCACCTATCACACCAAGTGCATTATATTGTTTTGGTGAAACGTGGATTGTGGCAGTCATCTGTTTTTGCAGTTAGTGCCCAGTCTATGACTACCCCTTATGGAATACAGTCGTGATCTTATGTATGTATGTAATAAGTTAAGAATAGCTTAAATTATAATAGTCTATTATTGATGGTTCTTTATTATTATTATTTCCGTGCGATTTTTCGCTAGGATTCATTCACTAGTTATTTTTTTAACTGTGACCATTTTAATTTCTACTGTATGCGTTAACGGGTATAAATTGCACATGCGCAGCGGCCACACAATCCGTGGCCCATACAAATATTTTCTCTATGTGGGAATCGATCCAGCGACCCGCTTGCCAAGAAATTTATTAATTTTGCAACTGTTTCCATTAAATTATTTCAAGAATTTTACATTTCATCAGCTTCGTAGTATTATAACGGGCTAATAAATAAAGTATTTGCCAACAATGTGCCAAACACCTCGTTAAAATATTTATGGCGAAGCAATAACCCGAAGTGAAGATGTTCACAAAATAATTTTGTGTATTCCGGAAATTACTAAAGGAGTTAAAACAATGTGAAATATTGCATAAATTTATTGTTTCCGATCAAACTGTAGCTTTTATTAATTTTATCGCTTGGTTTTTAAGTCATTGTACATAAATATTGAATCTTGGGCACTGGGTTTAATTCCATTCGTAGCCAATATTTGTACATCACTAATATTATACTTAAAATTGCAATTAACAATTTTACCGGTGCCGGCACCACTAAAATTATTAATTGCAATTTTAAGTGCTGACTTACCACGTGCTCGGCGGTGAAGGAAAACATCGTGAGGAAACCTGCATGTCAGAGAAATTAAAAATATTTCGAAGACATGTGAAGTCCGCCAAACCGCATTAGAGCAGCGTGGCGGATTCTTCCTAGCTCCAAAACCCTCTCAGAAATGAGAGGAGGCCTGTGCTCAGTAGTGGGACATTTATAGGCTGAAACTTTTTTTTTTATTAATATTATTGATTGCCTTCTACTTTCTACTCTTTCTTTCGGTCTGTTTCTCTTGCATCATGGTTTGAAATTCTCATCTGAACGAAAAACTAACGATTAGTATTCTTCTATATATTTCTGCGGACTCTCATACACATTACCCACAATAATATTAATATATTTTCCATATAATGTGAGAACTTTTGTTTTTTTTTATTTTTATTTACCCTTTTTATTGAAGAAAGTGAAGAACCTGATTGTAAGTGCCTGTCCAAAACAAACGCTGTGCAGCTCAGAATATTTCTGCGTAGGACCACACTGTTCGTCGCACTGAGACATCAGCTCGGAAGTCTCATATGCCCAGTAATTACACTAGCTCTCAGTACCTTTCAGGTACATTCTCAGTACCGTTCACCCAGAACATTTCTGTTAGACACCACACTGTGCCTGTAGCCCAGAGACATCATTTCTTAAGTCTCATATGCCCTCAAATTACGCTAGCTCTCAGTGCCCTTCAAACCGAAACACAGTAACATTTGCACACTAATGCTTCACGGCAGAATAACTGGTCCTGGGGTACCTACCCAGAGGGACTCCTACATAGGAATCGCACCTCCTATAAATATTTACTGTTTCAGTCGATAGTGTAATCAGCGGGCATGTGAGACTTTTTTTTTTTTTTTTTTTTAATAGGAAAGGGGGCAAACGAGCAAGTGGCTCACCTGATGGTAAGTGATCACTACCGCTCATGAACAACCACAACACCAGAGGAATCGCGGGTGCGTTGCCGGCCTTTGAGGAAGGAATAGGCTCTTTTCTTGAAGGTCCCTAAGTCGTATCGGTCCGGAAAAACCGCCGGCGGCAGCCGATTCCATAAAGTGGTAGTGCGTGGCAGAAAATTCCGCGAAAAACGCACTGTGGTGGAATGCCAACCATCCAGGTGGTGCCGATGGAATTTTGTGTTCTGCCGCAAAGTGCGATGGTGAAAACCAGCGGCTGGAATTATTCCGAACAATTCCTCGGAACACTCCCCGTTGTAAATCCGGTAAAAAATGCAAAGAGATGCAACATCTCTTCGCAAGGCCAGTGTATCAAGCCGATCGGAAAGCACCTGGTCGTCGACGATTCGAGCCGCTCTTCGTTGAATACGGTCAAAAGGAAGGAGCTGGCACTGGGGTGCCCCCGCCCAAAGATGAGAACAGTACTCCATGTGAGGCCGAACCTGCGGCTTGTAAAGTTGCAAGCGGTGGACCGGCATGAAGTACCGTCCCGCTCTACTGAGCACGCCAAGCTTTTTAGAAGCCAATTTGGCCTTCCCTTCCAAGTGACCGCGAAACTGAACGTCATTCGATATGTCTACGCCAAGGATTCCGATACTGGCTGAGGCAACGAGGGGAGTGCTTCCAAAACGAGGTGCTACGACGAAGGGTTTCTTTTTAGCGGTAAACGCGCAAACCTGTGTCTTATTTGGGTTAAACTGGACTAAGTTTAGTCGGCCCCAGTCTGAGATTTTGTCTAACAAAATCTCGACTTCAGACACAAGTTTGTTCCGGCACTCGTCGACGTGATCCCGAGAAATATTAGCATGGCCGGCGTACAAGGCATCACCAGTACTGTCGTCTGCATAGCAATGAATGTTACTAATTTGTAACATATCATTGATATGCAGAAGAAACAGGGTTGGCACAGGGATAGCACGCAGCCTTGCGGAACACCAGCACCCACAGACTTGGAGTCCGAGCATGCACCGTCTACTACGACCTTGATGCTCCGGTCTGCGAGGAAACTGGTTACCCAATTGCATAATTTCTCGGGAAGCCCATAGGAAGGAAGCTTAAGAAAAAACTTAAGAACTGATGTCTCACGGTGACGGGCGCAGTGTGGTGTCACACAGAAATGTTCTGGGTGACACAGCATTTGTAATGTGTTTATGTTATTTGTTATTGGCAGACGTAGCGCTTACGACTAGGTGAACGTTTTGCTAGTCTCGTTATTTGTTATTGGCAGACGTAGCGCTTACGACTAGGTGAACGTTTTGCTAGTCTCGTTACTTTGTCCAATAAAAAATCAGGTGCTTGAATTTATTTTAATATATCACGTAGTGGGTAACTAAGTGCCAATTACCGGCCCGCAAATATATACAATGTCAGTCTTTCTTCTCTTCCTGAACAGAACGAGCAGCAGCAATGGCATCGTTACATTTACGTCACGTCTTAATAAAGTCATATCAGAGCGCTGTAATATACTCGAATGCTTTACGTAGTGATGCAACGTTTTATCGAATTATCGACTCAATTAAAACAGACCTGTTGTAAAAAATATAGGTACAATAATACGGGTAACAGTGTTTTACGCGACTATATTTCTAAATTATGCTTAATAAAAAAACTAATGATAAAAAGTCTATAGTGGCATCATTGCTAAGCACAGGCCTCCTCTAATTTTTGTGAGGATCTAGTAGACGAAAACAGACGCTGTTCCAGTGCGGATTGTAGTCGTCGTTTCAGCCTTTCAATAGTCCACTGCTGAACATAGGCCTCCCCCATAGATTGCCACAAAAGAGTGTAGCACTCGTTTTGGGGGGATTTTGCCATAGTTGCCACGCTTGGCAGACGGGTTGGCAACCGCAGTTTATTTATTCAGATGTTCCAGAAAGATGCTGCTGCCCATATCCTGGTTTTCATTTTCCCTTTGTCGACTTCTACGACACCCACGGGATGAGATGGGGTGGTACTCGTAGATTCTCTTAAGCCGCTACCACACGGCATCGGATTGTAGTAATTCATAATTAATCGAAATATTAACATAATATATTTAAAACTTTTTATCCGTGTGGTAGTGGCCTAAGAGAATGTACCACCCCATCTCATCCCGTGGGTGTCAGAAGATGGGCAGCAGCATCTTCCTGGAACATCTGAATAAATTAACTGAGGTTGCCAACCCATTGATGATGAATGGGAATAAATTGCAATCTGTTGTACATAAATTAATCATTAAATATGTTTTCTTCTAGATCAGATTGTTAGTAGTCCACTGCTGGACATAGGCCTCTCTAAAAGGGAGAATTGGCCATAATAATTATGCTTGACAGACGGAAGCGGTAGGATCCCTGTGCAGGAATCCGTCTAGGTACCACCCCAGTCCAGCTATTCTGCCGTGAAGCAGTAGTGTGTAAAAATTACTGCGGTCTATTTGCTGGTGCTATTCGATTTGAAAGACACTGAGAGCTAGCTGAGAGTAATCACTAGGCATATGAGACTTAAAAACCGATGTCTCTGGGTGACGGGCGCAGTATTGTATATCACAGAAATGTTTTGGGTGACATAGTATTTGTTTTGGGCAGTTTCACTCACCATCTCTTCGCCCCTCAAATGCTAGTTCCAGTCAAGGGTCTTTCTATTTTAAGTCGACACTTATTTTTAAAGAGATACTAGCCATCGGTCAAAGCCATGAAATTATCCTGCCAATCTTAGTCGAGTCTCACGATACCCCCGAAACGAGATGAGGTGGCAGATTTTCGTACGCCGCCACCATCCGGTTATTATTTTTTTGGTTTAATAGAATTTATCGACCACGTATATATCACATCCCTTGAACTCAATTTCTTACGTCCAAATGAGAAACACTCCGATGAAGGGATGATGTGACGTGGAAGTATAAATAAAATGATATATAAAATGACCGGGTTATTCTGAACGCGTAAAAAGGATGCGTGGGAAATTTAACATAAATAATAATGGGAAAAAATGGCTACTTGGATGTTTAGCTGCACGCACGGGTTATAATGTAGATATTGTGATAATCGGGTGCTATTTACCGTGTCCTAGAAAGGTTCACGACTTCGTGAGGTTCGTTATAACATAATGAAGGCTATTTTGAAATGATTTAGGTCGGACAGCTTTTACCGTGATCGCAAGAATTTTTGTATTTATTTCCACATTATAAAGAGCTCGCCGTGTGGTAGCGGCTTAAGAGAATCTACCACCCCTTTATATTTTTTTATTGGATAATGTAACGAAACGAGCAAAATGTTCACCTGGTGGTAAGTGCAACGTCTGCCCATAACAATGCTGTGACACCCAGAACATTTCTGGGTGAGACCACAATGCGCCCGTCACCCTGAGACATCAGTTCTTAACTCGCATATGTCCAGTGAGTACGCTAGCTCTCAGTGCCCTTCAAACCGAAACACAGTAATGACTGCACACTACTGCTTCACGGAAGAATAACTGGCCCTGTTTCTAATTTTTTATTAGTCATTTAGTTAATAGATAGGTGTACGGCAGTGTAGAATAGCACCTACCTCTTCCCTACCGAGATGTCGTAAGAGGTGACCAAGGTTGTACGGACAGCCTTTATTCATGGAGAATAACACCATAATATGCAATGCTGACAAAATGGCAGCGACGTAGTTTGGCACCCGTCACGTCTCGTTTCCCGCGAGGGCGAGTCGGCTACGTGAGTTTAGTTGAGTTGCCTTACTTATTAAAAAAGGCGTGACTGTATGTATGTATGTACTCGTATGTTAATTTGTGACCCTGCCGACATATTTCATCCTTGTTGGAAAAACTTCGCATGAGAATACACGAGGTATTCTCATTTGTTGATTTGATCAAAACACTGAACGGTTGAGCCTAAACACTGAAAAACTAATTATGTAAAACAGATCGAATAGGATTGTAGTGTAAAAACTGCATATGTATATGGGTCGGCAAATATCGCTGGAGTGACCGGATAGACTGACTTTCCCGTATTGAAATGAAATGAAAATTCTTTATTTTTCAACGTAGGAAATATAAATTTCGTTTGTCAAACGTCATTTTTTTTAAATCGACCACCGTTTCGTAATGAGGTTCCTCTGACGGAGAAGAAGCAGTCGAAGAAACCTCCGTAAGTATCCTCTTTTTTGTAAATCATTTTATTTATCATAGTCAAGAATACATTTATAAATACATTAAAAAATAATAGTATCATAGAAAACCAAAGAATGCTCCATGTTAAAGTTATAGGACAAGATTGAATAATAAATATATATATAATAAGTAGTTCAAAAGTATGACTGCGGCAGCCTTTGCCCTACTCAACCATATTAAAGGGAAGTATTTAAAATCGGAGACAACTAGCGAGAGATCGAGATTTAATATGGAAGATGGTTGAGTATTACCACCTGCTTGGGATCCTATAAATTATAAAATTAAATCAAAAACCAAGCATACCACTGCAAGACTTCAAGACACAGTTAGCTCTTTCTACGTAGATCGGACCAAAAATAATAATTAAAAGCTGATGGTACTCAGGGTTAACATGACAGGACATCATGACATCTGTCACCTCAGTCACGGGGGGCCGTGACCATGGGTGCTGTAAAGCATTAGAAACGTCGGGCTATAAATAGTAAAATTAAACGCGATAAAATCCGTAAAATTAGTTTCATTTAAACGTATTAACCTCTCAAAAATTAAAGGGAATTTTTGGGAGGTTATACTTTTTGGGAGCTCGGTGGGACATATAAGCCGTTACTATTTTTAACTATTAGTAATAATTTAATGAGGTCATATGTCTCGGAGAACAGAATTAGGCAATAATTCTCTCTGAAACGCAAAATCTAAAATTCTCTGACTGTTGAGATGGTGCTTCGTTTAAGACTTGAGACCTAAACGTCTTGCAAATATCATTCCGCATGTGTTCCAGTTGGTTACTAATCTGAACCAAGCTGAATAATTCCAATGTAATTATAATTCTATTCTATGACCGCGTTGCGTAGTGATCAGATGACCCGACTTCTACGACTCGGGTACTGGGTTCGAATTCCAGCCGGGGTCAACATTTGTGCAAACACGCAAATTGTTGGTTTACGCGTCTGGAACAAGTAACAGAGAAATGAATAAACATTAATTAACAAAAATATGATATACTAGCTATTGCGCGCGACTTCGTTCGCTTGAAAATAGGGTTTGCAAATACCTCGCGCGAGCTATTTGATTTTCCGGGATAAAAAGTATCCTATGTTCGTCTCCAGAATGCAAGCTATCTCTGTGCCTAATTTTGTCAAGATCAGTTCAACGGTTGAGCCGTGAAAAGATATCAAATAGACAGAGGGACAGAGAGAGTTACTTTCGCATTTATGCTATTAGTATAGGTATAGATAGCCAACATTTATGCAAAAACACATTGTGATGGTTCTTCGGTCTGTACGTCTGTGAAACGTGCATATTATACGGGAAAAATCCTACTGTCGGGGGTATTTTAAGAAAGAAAAGAAACATAATTATCATTAAATGTTGAGGAAATTTCGTAGCTACAAACGTACAGCTTGTTCATAAATTATAGACTTTATGCAGTTAAGACTAAATGTGCAGTCGTTTCTCTTGTCACAAAACGAAATTTACTGACCATACTGCAGAGGCTTAATAAAACAAGAATAAAAGGAATTTCATGTCAGTATTTGGATAACCCAAAGCAAATTCATCTATAGCGCTTTCGCCTCTTTGTAAGCTATGAAATACGTAGAAAAAATAATGGCTGGATGGTATTCAGACAGATTTTTTAAAATATAAGCAATGTTGTTAACTTATTTTCATATGAGAAAGTGACGAGACCAACAATACGTTCACCCGGTGTCTGCGTTTACACTGCGTTCTCGTCTGCAATAACAAATGCTTTATCTCCCAGAACATTTCTGTGTGGTATCACACTGCGCTCGTCGCACCGAGGTATCAGTTCTTAAATATCATATGCCCAGTGATTACACTAGCTCTCAGTGACCTTTAGACCGAAGCACAGTAATGTTTCGGGGTTTCTCTGGTGGATAAGATTCGAAATGAAGAAATCCGCCGGAGAACTAAAGTCACCGACATAGTCTTTCAAGTTTGCAGACTGAAGTTGCAATGGGCCGACACATCTGTCGCAGAAGTGACAACCGTTGGAGGAGGCGAATCCTGGAGTGGACACCACGTTTAGGCAAACGTAGTGTGGGGCGTCCCCTGGCTAGATGGTGCGACGATCATCGATGATGGTGGCAGCAACTAGATGCGTGAAGCCGAAGATCGGGCTAATTGGCCGCTATTGGGAGAGGTCTATGTCCAGCAGTGGACTGCCGCAGACTGATGATGATGATGACAGTAATGTTTGCACACTACCGCTTTACAACAGAATAACTGACCCCTGTGTTGGTACCTACCTCCTGTACGGAGGACGGATTCTTGCATGTAAATCCTATCACCAGTTAACAATTAAACAAGTTCTTTAATGAGTTATGAAAGCTTGTGGATAACAAGCGAAAATGTTTAACACTATAAATTACTTTTCCAGTATTAGTCAGACTAAGACCACACGTTTTGGTAATGTCTCCGTAACTGTTATTAGCTCCCTTTAGCCTTTTATTGGATGACACTCGTGCCCAATTCTTTACACAGACCGGTATATTCTTGAGAACTGTTTTATTTATTTTAGTGTGAAAGCCATTTTGTGGTATATTTTAGATTTCATCTAAAATTGTGTATATTTTAACGCAATTTTATTGGCTTGACCTGGGTGTACTAAGGTAATTCGCACACGTATTAGGGGCCATTACAATGCAATAGTGTCATGACTACGTGTGCCGACAGGTGTCCAGCAAAGTAGAATAGCACCTACCTCTTCCCTACCGAGGTGTCGTAAGAGGCGACTGAGGTATTGTACGGACAGCCTTTATTCGTGAAGAATAACACTATAATATGCAATGCTGTCACTATACTGCTCGTGGGAACGCGATGGAGAGGAAGAATTTATTGACTCTTATCAAAATAGCGCTGACGTAGTTCCACGGTCACGTCTTGTTTTCCGCGAGTGGGCAAAGCAGGCTACGCGAGTGACCTTTGCCTACCCTTTATATGGGAGTTGAATGTATGCACGTATGTACTCGTATTTATGACTTATGCTCTCACCGGGATCATCATGTCTTTTTTTAAATTTAAACTATAATATGATTATTACATAGATTATCATTACATAATATATTATGTAATGGATGTCTGTTATCAGAATCTATAAATAAATTATTATAAAAATAATTATTATTAATCTTATAAAAGTTTATCACAGAGTGCTAAACATTTGACTTATCTGTTTCTGTTGTGTTCTGTTTTACTGATGGGAAGACCACTATGGAGGAATACGTCTAGATAGAAACCACCGCCACGTAGGCCTCCCCCCACCATTACAACAAAAGTTTGTAGCTCTCATTTTGGGGGGATTTTGTCGTAGTGGCCACGCTTGGTTGGCCGGTTGGCAACCGCAGCTTATTTATTCAGATATTGCAAGAAGATGCTGCTGCCCATCTCCCTTCGGTTCGGTTTTCATTTTCCTTCTGTCGACTTTTACGATACGCACGGGATGAGGGTAGATTTTCTTAAGCCGCCACTACACGTCATAAAGTGGTCCTAAATGAAATTAATAATTCCTTATTTCACTTCCTTATACTCTGGCGAGATTACCCATTAGAGTACAATAAGCGAATTTAGTACAGTTCTACCGAGATTTAATTACAAATATAGAATACTTGGAACCGATTTTGGTTACACAAAATAATATTAAATATTATGATATATGATATGAGATTTAGCAATGTTATTTGAGATTGTCTAGTACACCAATTCTAAATGTTTTGCGTTATATTAATTAGACCGGTCACTAAGCATTTAGCATTTTAAACTGGCACTATCATTAAGCATTTTAAACTGGCACTATCTTCGTTCAAACTTCTTTTATATATATTTTTTTGAGAAAGGCTCGAGACATGCGAAACGTTCATCTGATGGTAAGTGCTGCCCATAACGATTATTGTGTCATTCAGAACATTTCTGTGTGGCTCGTCCCCCTGAGACATCAGTTCGTAAGTTTCATATGCCCAGTGCACACTAGCTCTACAGTAATGTTTGCACACGGCGGAATAACTGGCCCTTACCTAGAGTCCTGCATAGTAATCCCTACTAGCGTATTTCGTATTCTATGTTTCAATTTTATTTTATGAAATTGTATTGTGTTTTGACCATTCAAATTTACCAACAGCCCCTTCTGCCGTTGCCTTGATAAGACTTATTACGGTTACGCAACGCTACGGGTGTGGTCCTGCGTACCCTTTATATGGGAAAAAGGCGTGACTGTTTTCAAGTACGAATATGTATATTTTATTTTCAGTGCCACATCGTTTACAACTTATTTTACAATAGCCCTTATTATATTACAATACGTATGAATAAGTAACCAGGAGCATTGCGAATGAGGATTCAAAATTGTTTCAACATATTGTCCTCAACATATTGCCTTATGTACAGAATACTTTTGTAATAATGTCTTCTGTATATTCAGGTGCCTGTTCCGGTAGTTATGTTTTGTATGGAAATAACTACGTTCACGTATAATTTTCCTGATAAATAATTTATAACGTCGAGAACTTATAAAAGGCTGCGATGGTTGCTTATCACGATTTATTTGTAACACGTTCTCCCTAGACGTGAAGATCCTTCGGTTCGTTAAACGCAAAATACTTTGTACAGGACGATCGTAATAACTACATGGTCGGCCGAAAGTTTTATGTAATGTGTACCACGTTAACATCGTATTCTTCGCTAACACGAATATAAGAGCAGGTGAGACTTATTTTGAAGTTTACAAGTGTAAATGGGAAAGAAGATAACAGAAGAGAAGACAACGACAGCACATTAGATCGTCTTTCGTCTTGCTTATATACAAAGGAACAATAAAAATATACTTATAATGGTGTTACACATTAATACGTGAAAAGAAAATTTTGTACCCTTTTTCAAGCATATGGCGCGCTCGGAGGAGTGTGAGATTTGGCATAGTTAAAGTATGTATGGAGAAAAATCTAGGAAGCTAACATTTATATATATGTCACAAACAATTGAATATTTTTTTTCATTATTTCCATTGCTTATTTACGATCATACTGACAATGTCAATTACGTAATCGTCTATAATTTGTTTACGTTCATACTGCTAATGTCAAACATATAATAGTCTGTGAACAAACAGCAGCACCGAGTAGATTATTTTAAAACGTAACAAACAAATAATGACTCAAACCTCAACAACGTTCAAAGTTAAAAAAATATATGAATTACAGACGTATTTCAACCAATGATGGGCATCTAGTATAATTTAACTTAATAATTTTAACACCTCTTATTGAAAAGAATACAGGTCATGCGTAATGCGTGTCAGCTATCCAAGGGCGTGTTGAAATGAGAAAGAGGCTCGGAACCTACTTGTGTTAATATTAGCAAACGTAACCTCTTACGAGCAAGTGTACTGGCAACATTTACCATGGCCATTGTAACCCATTTACATTCGTCCCTAATAAAGACAGATATTTTCTGTCAACCTTAATAACATCACCATCAGCCTGTTCGCCGCTGGACATAGGCCTCTTCCAAGAAGTGAGGATTTGCCATAATCACCACGCTTGGCAGGATTGGTGATAGCAGACTCCTGAAACCACAGACACTACTGCTGTATTTTTTATATCTGGCTTTTAGGTAATTTCGCGACTTATCGTAAGCCATGAGATGATCACCGTACTTCCCTTAGTCGGTTCTTAGGGACTGCCACGGCACGGAATGCGGTGCATGATTATCTTTCGCTGCCATCACACGGCAGTCTTAAAGGCTACGTTGGAATTATTACGTCAAGTAGTAATAGAGACCGCTGTTCTTATCAAAATATAACTCTTTATATTTATTTATTTCTTTATAAATCATTACTGTTACTGTACATTACTGTTTCCCTCATAAGGAAAGGACACAAAGGGCGGACTTAATGCCATTAAGCATTTTCAGTCAACCCATGGAGTGGTGAGTTTTTGATATAGCTATAGTTTTTGATATAAAAAAAAATAAAAAATAGAGAGTCGACAGAGGGAACATGAAAACCAGGAGATAGGCAGCAGCATTTTCCTGGAACATCTGAATAAGTTAACTACGTTTTCCAATGCGCCTGCCATGCGTGGCAACTATGGCACAATCAAAATTTTGTGGCAATCTATGTAGGAGCAGCGATTTGTGGGTTAGAGCAAAATATGCTCATACTTCACCGCCGCGCTGGCTGCGCCCTTAGACATCAGTTCTTAAGTCTCATATGCCCAGTAATTACACTAGCTTTCAGAGCCCTACATACCGATATACTGTAATGTTTGCAAATTACTGCCTGCACTTCGGAAGTTGAATTTGGAGGTAAAAGGTAAAGCTGATCATGCTAATTGTTCGTATAGGATTATATAAATTAATATAATAATTGAAATTTCTGTACCGTACAATGTAATTTCCACATCTATATTGTTACGGCGTCAAGATAACAACCCCATGTGATGAGATAAGAGCAATCTAACGCTTCGCTGAGCCGAAGAATATCGACCTCCCCCCCCCCCCCCCTGCACGACGTAAATCAATTAGGGACGGTAGTTTAATATTGTATTCACATACGTACATAGTCATGAAAATCCAAATAAAGTTAGGATTGTCGATAAACCTAACGGGTCGGTTGGCGCAATACGGGTTCGATCCCGGCACTAAACAAATTTTAATATCTATGTGTTTGCTGCAAATCTGCTTTTTTCATTTTCATAAGATTAGCCGAAAGGTGTCCGGCAGAGTACTAAGGTATTGCACGGACAGTCTTTATTAGTGCAGAATAACACCATAATATGCAATGCCGTGTGGTAACGGCTTAAGAGAATCTACCACCCCATCTCATCCCGTGGGTGTCGTAAAAGTCGACAGAGGGAAAATGAAAACCAGGAGATGGGCAGCAGCATCATGCTGGAACATCTGAATAAATGAACTGCGGATGCCAACCCGTCTGCCACGCGTGGCAACTATGGCAATATCCCCGCCAAAACGAGAGCTACAAACTTTTGTGGCAATCTATGGTGGAGGCCTATGTACAGCAGTGGACTATTGATAGGCTGAAACGACGACGATGCAATGCTTACACTATACTGCTCGTGTGAAGCTATTAGGGGGAGTAAGAATTGCTTGACTCGTACTAAAATGGCGGCGACGTGGTCCGCCACTCGTCACGTCTCGTTTCCCGCGAGGGCAAAAGTAGGCGGCGTGTATGGCTTCTGCTTACCCCTTATATGGGAGAAATATTACGCCTTTTTCCCATATAAGGGGTAGGCAGAAGCCTGTAAATGTCCCACTATTGCACAAGTCCTCTAATTTTTTCAAATGGCGTTGGAGCCAGGTATAGTCCGCCATGCTGCTCCAATGCGTGGGCGGGCTCCTCATGTCTACGAAATATTTTTGTATACGCAATGTAATGAAACGGAAATAAGAGAAAGTGTAAAAAAAATGGCTGTACAATCTTTGTCTTCAACTGGGAATCAGATATAGGATCCACCACTCAGTTGTCTCGACATGTTGTTTTGCTTAAGTAAATGAACGATTTAAAGATTAATTATTCAGTATAAGCTTTTGTGGTACATCCGATAACCGTCGGGGAAGAAAGGTTCTCGAGTGGCCCCTCACTAGATGGAGCGACGACCTGCACGGTTTCGCGCGAAGTCGATGGATGCAGGTGACTCAGGACCGAGTTCAGCGGTTCAGTAGTGATGGGTTGAAATGCATTAAGGCACAAAACATGTCCTATCCAGAAAACAGTTCGTTTGCTGGTACGATCAGGATATCATAACATTTAACGGGACACATATTAATGTTGAATGGGGCGTCACCTCGTAACCTTTAACATGTAATAATTTAAGCCACACGTAATGCCAAATATAGCACTGGCAATCATAATTTACAAGTATAATATCGGCCCAAAACGGAATTAACAATTCTATATCGTTGTTCTCGGTAATCGAGTAATATTGGAATCCATTTAGTTTAAGCAAGCCTTAATTACAAGGGTTGATTAATCGGAATTCCCTTTATTGTTTGTGCACTACGGATTCATTTTCCTTGTCTGATACTGGATCTAAATTCGGATTGTTCATACATTAAAATTACATTTTCCTATTCCTATAAATATACGAAGTTAGTTAGTCTAGTCGAGTTTATAATGATATTTATTATTTATTTATGTATTTATGTGCGCGTGTGTATATGTATATATTTAGAGAGAGAGAGTTTCAGCCTATAAATGTCCCACTACTGAGCACGGAACTCCTCTCATTTCTGAGAGGGTTTTGGAGCTAGGAAGAATCCGCCACGCTGCTCCAATGCGGGTTGGCGGACTTCACATGTCTTCGAAAATTTCATTTCTCAGACATGCAGGTTTCGTTCACCCTTCCATTACCGCCGAGCATGTGGTAATTCAGCACTTAAAATTGCAATTAACAATTTTTGTGGTGCCGGCACCGGGAATCGAACCCAGGTCACTCGCGTACTATGAAATTAAAAGCGAGCGCCTAGCCCCCGAGCTACCACGGCTCTTGAGCTACCACGGCTATATATTTAGTACTTATGTATATGTATACATTATGTGTGTGTGTTTATGTTTGTATACGTGTAGGTATATTTAATGAGTATTATACGATCCTTTTTGTAACCGCTTTCGTCGTTAACTCACTGCCCAAAGGTTGACTGGCAGAGAATGCTATCAGCATTATATCCGCCTTTTGTTCCTTTACTGTAAGTAAGGTTTAATAATGAATAAATAAATAAAAGTTAGAGTTTATATACGTCTTCCGTTCTATACTTCTACGTCACTTTAACATTAAAGCAGTTCTGCTCAGCAAGTGGACAATTGTAGTAGTAGTAATATTGCCCTCCCGATTGCAGTAACTGACCGAGCCGAGGCCGGCCCCCTTGGGCACCCTCGAGTCAGTTACTCACGCGAACAGGATGACGGTCCAAGCCGAGGTCCCCTCTTGGGGGCCCTTGCGCCAGTCATCCATAAATAAAGGTTTCGGCTAAGCGCCCTCAGCGCTATGCCACCTTTCAATCCGGAGAAGCTGTAAAAGCCTTCGGGCTAACAGTGACCATCAGTATAAAAAAAAAAGTGGACAATTGTAGGAATTTTAAATGGCTTTTATGCGCCCCACTCACACAACCAGGAGATGGCGCTGAAGCGTCTTCCTGGAACATCTGAATAAATAAACTGCGTTTGCCAACCCGACAGCCACTATGGCAAATTAGATTAGATGGGCTGAAATTATGATGATGATGATGATGCCCCATTTTTGGCAAAATTTTATTTTTGAAAGAATAACGGAGCTGTTCTATGGCCTCGAAATATTTTGACTTTTTTATTGGTTATAGTGACGGGACGAGCAGAACGTTCACCTGATGGTAAGTGCAACGTCTGCCCATAACAAATACTGTGTCACCCAGAACGTTTCTATGTTCCACACTGCACTCGTCCACCAGAGACATCAGTTCTTAAGTCTCCTATGCCCAGTGATTACACTAGCTCTCAGAGCTTTTCTTACCGAAACACTGTTATGTTTGCACACTACTGCTTTACGGCAGAATAACTGGCCTAGGGTGGTTGTTACCTAGACGGATTCCTGCATAAGCATCCTACCACCAGTTTTATGCGTGTGAGGGTGAAAAGGACCAAGGATGTAAACAACAAACATTTCAAAAAGACATAGAGGACAAAGATGTGTGGTAATAACTCTTATTCTGCACTTGCAAATCCCCTGGCTACCAAATATATTGTATTTTTATTAAATTATTTATTGTAAATATTACATTATGTAATATAATATTGAAAAATAAAAATAAAGACCCCAGAGTTTCTTGCCGGTTCTCCTCTGAGAAGGTCTTATTTTTTTTGAACCGGTGTAGATTTTGACATTCATTGGAGCTGTATACAAGCCAAAACTGAATAAGAACAAGAAATTTAGAACAAGAAACTGAACAAGAAATTTTGTCTTTGGCTTTGACCGAGTCCCTGCAAAACGAAGTAGGTTTTCAAAGTCGATAGAATTGTTTAGAGCCGTGTGGTGGCGGGTCGATAAAAGAATACTACCACTCCATCTCATCCAATGGATCTCGTAAAAGGCGAGTAAGGAATTAAACTGCACTGTGCACCCAACAGCGCATGGTGGCGATGGGCTCACCACCTATCACACCAAGTTCATTATATTGTTTAGGTGAAACGTGGATTGTGGCAGTCATCTGTTTTTGCAGTGAGTGCCCAGTCTATGACTACCCCTTATGGGATACAGTCGTGATCTTATGTATGTATGTAATAAGTTAAGAATAGCTTAAATTAAAATAGTCTATTATTGATGGTTCTTTATTATTATTATTTCCGTGCGATTTTTCGCTAGGATTCATTCACTAGTTATTTTTTTTTAAACAGTGCCCATTTTAATTTCTACTGTATGCGTTCACGGGTATAAATTGCACATGCGCAGCGGCCACACAATCCGTGGCCCATAAAAATATTTTCTCTATGTGGGAATCGATCCCGCGACCCGCTTGCCAAGAAATTTATTAATTTTGCAACTTTTTCCATTAAATTATTTCAAGAATTTTACATTTCATCAGCTTCGTAGTATTATAACGGGCTAATAAATAAAGTATTTGCCAACAATGTGCCAAACATAAAATATTTGTGGCGAAGCAATAATCCGAAGTGAAGATGTTCACAAAATAATTTTGTGTATTCCGGAAATTACTAAAGGAGTTAAAACAATATGAAATATTGCATAAATTTATTGTATCCGATCAAACTGTAGCTTTTATTAATTTTATCGCTTGGTTTTAAAGTCATTGTACATAAATATTTAATCTTGGGCACTGGGTTTAATTCCATTCGTAGCCAATATTTGTACATCACTAATATTATACTTAAAATTGCAATTAAAAATTTTACCGGTGCCGGCACCACTAAAATTGTCAATTGCAATTTTAAGTGCTGACTTAGCACGTGCTCGGCGGTGAAGGAAAACATCGTGAGGAAACCTGCATGTCTGAGAAATTAAAAATATTTCGAAGACATGTGAAGTCCGCCAACCCGCATTGGAGCAGCGTGGCGGATCTTCCTAGCTCCAAAACCCTCTCAGAAATGGGAGGAGGCCTGTGCTCAGTAGTGGGACATTTATAGGCTGAAACTTTTTTTTAACCAATATTATTGATTACCTAATACTTTCTACTCTTTCTTTCGGTCTGTTTCTCTTGCATCATGGTTTGAAATTATCATCTGAACGAAAAACTGACGATTAGTATTCTTCTATATATTTCTGCGAACTCTCATACACATTACCCACAACAATATTAATATATTTTCCATATAATGTGAGAACTTTTGTTTTTTTTTTTATTTTTATTTACCCTTTTTATTGAAGAAAGTGAAGAACCTGATTGTAAGTGCCTGTCCAAAACAAACGCTGTGGAGCTCAGAATATTTCTGCGTAGGACCACACTGTTCGTCGCACTGAGACATCAGCTCGGAAGTCTCATATGCCCAGTAATTACACTAGCTCTCAGTACCTTTCAGGTACATTCTCAGTACCGTTCACCCAGAACATTTCTGTGTGACACCACACTGTGCCTGTAGCCCTGAGACATCATTTCTTAAGTCTCATATGCCCTCAAATTACGCTACCTCTCAGTGACATTCAAACCGAAACACAGTAACGTTTGCACACTAATGCTTCACGGAAGAATAACTGGTCCTGGGGTACCTACCTAGAGGGACTCCTACATAGGAATCCCACCTCCTATAAATATTTACTGTTTCAGTCGACAGTGTAATCAGCGGGCATATGAGACTTAAGAACTGATGTCTCATGGTGACGGGCGCAGTGTGGTGTCACACAGAAATGTTCTGGGTGACGCAGCATTTGTAATGTGTTTATGTTATTTGTTATTGGCAGACGTAGCGCTTGCGACTAGGTGGACGTTTTGCTCGTCTCGTTACTTTGTCCAATAAAAAATCAGGTTCTTCAATTATTTAATTATTTTATTATATTATTTTAATATATCACGTAGTGAGTAACTAAGTGCTAATTACCGGCCCGCAAATATATACAATGTCAGTCTTTCTTCTCTTCCTGAACAGAACGAGCAGCAGCAATGGCATCGTTACATTTACGTCACGTCTTAATAAAGTCATATCAGAGCGCTGTAATATACTCGAATGCTTTACGTAGTGATGCAACGTTTTATCGAATTATCGACTCAATTAAAACAGACCTGTTGTAAAAAATATAGGTACAATAATACGAGTAACAGTGTTTTACGCGACTATATTTCTAAATTATGCTTAATAAAAAAACATATGATAAAAAGTCTATAGTGGCATCATTGCTAAGCACAGGCCTCCTCTAATTTTTGTGAGGATCTAGTAGACGAAAACAGACGCTGTTCCAGTGCGGATTGTAGTCGTCGTTTCAGCCTTTCAATAGTCCACTGCTGAACATAGGCCTCCCCCATAGATTGCCACAAAAGTTTGTAGCACTCGTTTTGGGGGGATTTTGCCATAGTTGCCACGCTTGGCAGACGGGTTGGCAACCGCAGTTTATTTATTCAGATGTTCCAGAAAGATGCTGCTGCCCATATCCTGGTTTTCATTTTCCCTTTGTCGACTTTTACGACACCCACGGGATGAGATGGGGTGGTACTCGTAGATTCTCTTAAGCCGCTACCACACGGCATCGGATTGTAGTAATTCATAATTAATCGAAATATTAACATAATATATTTAAAACTTTTTATCCGTGTGGTAGTGGCCTAAGAGAATGTACCACCCCATCTCATCCCGTGGGTGTCAGAAGATGGGCAGCAGCATCTTCCTGGAACATCTGAATAAATTAACTGTGGTTGCCAACCCATTGATGATGAATGGGAATAAATTGCAATCTGTTGTACATAAATTAATCATTAAATATGTTTTCTTCTAGATCAGATTGTTAGTAGTCCACTGATGGACATAGGCCTCTCTAAAAGGGAGAATTGGCCATAATAATTATGCTTGACAGACGGAAGCGGTAGGATCCCTGTGCAGGAATCCGTCTAGGTACCACCCCAGTCCAGCTATTCTGCCGTGAAGCAGTAGTGTGTAAAAATTACTGCGGTCTATTTGCTGGTGCTATTCGATTTGAAAGACACTGAGAGCTAGCTGAGAGTAATCACTAGGCATATGAGACTTAAAAACCGATGTCTCTGGGTGACGGGCGCAGTATTGTATTCACAGAAATGTTTTGGGTGACATAGTATTTGTTTTGGGCAGTTTCACTCACCATCTCTTCGCCCCTCAAATGCTAGTTCCAGTCAAGGGTCTTTCTATTTTAAGTCGACACTTATTTTTAAAGAGATACTAGCCATCGGTCAAAGCCATGAAATTATCCTGCCAATCTTAGTCGAGTCTCACGATACCCCCGAAACGAGATGAGGTGGCAGATTTTCGTACGCCGCCACCATCCGGTTATTATTTTTTTGGTTTAATAGAATTTATCGACCACGTATATATCACATCCCTTGAACTCAATTTCTTACGTCCAAATGAGAAACACTCCGATGAAGGGATGATGTGACGTGGAAGTATAAATAAAATGATATATAAAATGACCGGGTTATTCTGAACGCGCAAAAAGGATGCGTGGGAAATTTAACATAAATAATAATGGGAAAAAATGGCTACTTGGATGTTTAGCTGCACGCACGGGTTATAATGTAGATATTGTGATAATCGGGTGCTATTTACCGTGTCCTAGAAAGGTTCACGACTTCGTGAGGTTCGTTATAACATAATGAAGGCTATTCTGAAATGATTTAGGTCGGACAGCTTTTACCGTGATCGCAAGAATTTTTGTATTTATTTCCACATTATAAAGAGCTCGCCGTGTGGTAGCGGCTTAAGAGAATCTACCACCCCTTTATATTTTTTTATTGGATAATGTAACGAAACGAGCAAAATGTTCACCTGGTGGTAAGTGCAACGTCTGCCCATAACAATGCCGTGACACCCAGAACATTTCTGGGTGAGACCACAATGCGCCCGTCACCCTGAGACATCAGTTCTTAACTCGCATATGTCCAGTGAGTACGCTAGCTCTCAGTGCCCTTCAAACCGAAACACAGTAATGACTGCACACTACTGCTTCACGGAAGAATAACTGGCCCTGTTCCTAATTTTTTATTAGTCGTTTAGTTAATAGATAGGTGTACGGCAGTGTAGAATAGCACCTACCTCTTCCCTACCGAGATGTCGTAAGAGGTGACCAAGGTTGTACGGACAGCCTTTATTCATGGAGAATAACACTATAATATGCAATGCTGACACTATACTGCTCGTTGGAACGCAATGGGGAGTAAGAATTGTATTGACTCGTACCAAAACGGCAGCGACGTAGTTTGGCACCCGTCATGTCTCGTTTCCCGCGAGGGCGAGTCGGTTACGTGAGTTGAGTTGAGTTGCCTTACTTATTAAAAAAGGCGTGGCTGTATGTATGTATGTACTCGTATATTAATTTGTGACCCTGCCGACATATTTCATTCTTGTTGGAAAAATTTCGCATGAGAATACACGAGGTATTCTCATTTGTTGATTTGATCGAAACACTGAACGGTTGAGCCTAAACACTGAAAAACTGACAGCACACCGCCTCTGGTGGCTTGGTTATGTAAAACAGATCGAATAGGATTGTAGTGTAAAAACTGCATATGTATATGGGTCGCCAAATATCGCTGGAGTGTCCGGATAGACTGACTTTCCCGTATTGAAATGAAATGAAAATTCTTTATTTTTCAACATAGGAAATATAAATTACGTTTGTCAAACGTCATTTTTTTTAAATCGACCACCGTTTCGTAATGAGGTTCCTCTGACGGAGAAGAAGCAGTCGAAGAAAACTCCGTAGGTATCTTCTTTTTTGTAAATCATTTTATATATCATAGTCAAGAATACATTTATAAATACATTAAAAAATAATAGTATCATTGAAAATCAAAGAATGCTCCATGTTAAAGTATAAGACAAGATTGAATAATAAATATATATATAATAAGTAGTTCAAAAGTATGACTGTGGCAGCCATTACCCTACTCAACCATATTAAAGGGAAGTATTTAAAATCGGAGACAACTAGCGAGAGATCGAGAGTGTTTGCTCTCGTGTCGGACGCCCAATTCCGGGTCGCTGCACTATAAGAGTAACTAGGTTAATTTGTGATTAGGTGTTATCCATACTGATAGTATAAATGCGAATGTTACTTACTCTATCCCTTTGTCTGTTTGTTACCTTTTCACGGTTCAACTCCTGAACCCATCTTAACGAAATTTGGCACAGAGATTCACAGGCATTCTGGAGGCGGACATATGATTTCCCGCAAAATCAATAGTTCACAGGAAATTTCACAAAAAAACCTATATCCACGAAAGAAGTCGCGAGATACAGCTAGAATTAAAAAAAAACGAAAGTAATTTTACAATGTCCTACTAAAAGCGGCATAGATGTTATTTTGCAAGGCGATTAATACAATTCTATTAAGAAATGAACGATAGTGAATAACTATCTATGATCATATCAACCAAACATACGGCAGCAAAATAAGCACAAGATTATCATAACAGTAGATGAACATCGCTTCACAAATTGCTTCATTTGCTTCGTGTAATAGTTGATTAAATTCTATTGATTATAATTGAAATTGCGTTTATTATTAAATTTGATTCAAATTATTACTGGTGCCTAATCCTACGATTCCTATGCAGGAATCCGTCTAGGTGGGTACCACCCCAGGGCCAGTTATTCTGCCATGAAGCAGTGGTGTGCAAACGTTACTGTGTTTCGATTGGAAGGTCTAAAGAACTGACGTCTCACAGTGACGGACGCAGTGTGGTGTCACGCAGAAATTCTCTGAGTGACATAGCTGTTGTTATGGGCAGACGTTGCACTTAACATCAAACGAACGTTTTGCTCGTTTCGTCAATTTGACAAATTAAAAAAAAAAACAAACTCGGCAAATATTATCGTTAAGTTGTGTTTTAAAAATATATCATATTGAATCAATGGTTAAGGGAAACGCCGCGAGATAATATACGAAAACAATAAAACGGTCGGGTAATTTTAATCCTTAATGGGTTCTGTTTTACGGACCGTAAAGGGTGTTTTTGCTTGATTAATTTAGACCCGCATCCGATTGTAATTGTTCGCATTCCCTGGTTCTGTTTACACGTCTTTCGGAAGCACGCCGCTATCCGTGGAATCGTTGAATAATATTTTGTTGGCTGATATTTTATTCTAAGTCATTACGTTATTCATTTGTTTCCTATGCATAAAACTATCAACATATAAATGCGCCTATTTAAAATACCAAATTGTCGAAATTTAATAGTGGAATACAGGAACCCGTCTAGTAGGTACCACCGCAGTGTCAGCTATAGTGCTGTCAAGAAGTGATGTGCAAGCATTGCCGTGTTTCGGTCTGAAGGGCTTTCATGGCCAGTGTAATTACTAGGCATATGAGACTTAAGAACTGATATCTCAGGGCTAGCGCAGTATAGTGCCACATAGAAATGTTCTGGGTGTCACGACTTTTCTAATGAGTAGACGTTGCACTCATCTTCAGGTTTGCTCGTCTCGTCGCTTTCTTCCATAAGAAAATTATACCTACTATCAAATTTTACACCAATCTCGCCTAATACTTACAAGATCAAAGTCGAAGTCAAAATTTCTTTATTCAATTTAGGTATATTGAAAGCTAGTATGAACGTCAAAATCTACATCGGTTCAAAAAGTGAACTTCTCAGAGAAGAACCGGAAAAAAAACTCTGGGGTCTTTCTTTTTTTTAATGGTATATTACATAATGTAATTTATAAACTACAGAAAAATATATAGCATCATAAATTTAGTAGCCAGGGGGTTTGGAAGTGCAGAGTATGAGTTATTTCCACACATCTTTTGTGGTTATAATTAGTAAAAAGTATTAATATGTATCCTGTAACTTGGTAAAAACGAAATAAGAAAGTGATCCATTTAACTATTGGTACATGCCTTAAGCACGCCGTACCTTTGGTGGGATGGTTGGCGTATAAATAATACATAGTTTATTTATTGACCATCTGTCTGAATGCGGGTTCGTTTAATCTGAATATTTACATAACTTGATTGATTGTTTTATTGTACAATGTCGAGATGAGAGCGAGCGTTGAATATTCCTGTTGAAGCTGAAAGTGGAGACATTAATAACAATAATTATAATAAAGTATTTATTTATTACCATACATACATAGAGAGTCACGCATCTTTTCCATAGAGGTAGGCAGAGACCACATCTTTCCACTTGCTACGATCCTGACACACATCTTTAGCTTCCCCTACTTTCATTAGTGTTTTCATACAAGCTCGTCGGTTGCAGGTACTTTTGACGTGGCCTTTCCTAAAAACGATTTCGATCTCATCGTAATAAGTTTTTTTTTTATTCCATAACGTGATGAAACGAGCAAAACGTTCACCTGATGGTAAGTGCAACGTCTGCCCATAACAAATGCTGTACCACCCAGAAAATTTCTGTGTGACACTACACTGTGCCCATCACCCTGAGACATAGGTTCTTAAGTCTCATATGCCCAGTGATTACGCTAACTCACAGTGCCCTTCAAACCGAAACACAGTAATGTTTGCACACTACTGCTTCACGGTAGAATAACTGGCCCTGGGGTGGTACCTACCTAGACGGATTCCTGCATAGGCCCCTAACCGGCTTGGCACACACTGGCCTCATAAATCTGTTTCGTCAATCTTCTTACATCCATCTTCTCTACGTGTCCAAACCATGTAAGCATCCCTTTCTCTATGTTTGTCACTACATCTTCTACCACACCGCAAGGTTCCCTTATCGTGCTGTTTCTCAGTTTATCCATCAAAGTCACTACAGCTATACTTCTCATACTATTCTTATGAGTCTAAATAGATGCTTACATTAATTTAACGCTGTGCTATAAGTTTCAGCCTGACTATGAATCATCATCATCATTTCCGCCTATCACAGTCCACTGTTGAACATAGGCCTCCCTTAGTTTTCTTTTAACGAGCCGCCACCACACGGCTAGCCACGCCTACAAATAGTTGTTCCGGGTCTGGTTGGTTTGTGCATGTGGAATTAATGTCTGTAAAACGTACCCACGACGCCGGAGAAATCACAGTATGTGGGGCAAAAAGAGTTAAATTTCAATTACAAACGATAACGCTCGTTTAACAATACGCAAACAACAGGAATAACAACACTTGAACGGTCTTAATTTATTTTTTAAAACAAACAAAATTGTATCACAGTTAATCAAGGAAGTCATTGCTCTAACGAAATTAATGTTTGCGGTTGTTCTATGCAGCTGAGTTTTGACTACAAGGATTGTGGTAAAGGCTTACTAGTATCCTCTTTAATTTCTTGTGGGCTATGCAACCTCATTGGACACTGATATCTTTAGTTGCCAAACCCGTGAAAACCAATAATAAAAACGATGCAGATTCTTTTTAAACGTCTTTATAAAAATGAGGAAGTCCTCAATTCGTCGTAAACTTTCTTTATGTATCATCATCATCATTTAAGCCTATCATAGTCCACTGTTGAACATACCCCCCCCCCCCCCCCACGCAGATTGCCATAAGACACGGTCCTGAGCCAACTACATCGATCGACTTCGCATACCCGTGCAGGTTGTTCCCCAGTTATCGGTTCTACGAGTAATATTCAATATTCTACCGTTCTATATTTATGTATGTTAAGCGATAATTGTTTACTATTTCGACCGATTCCGATTATTCTTTCTTTTAAGAAAGGGGATACTTTGGTGGTCTCACATTAATTTGGTCAAGCTATAGCTAAGGGATTCATGAGCAAAAAAAACCTCAAACTCTAAAATTCGCATAAAGCATTTTAAAGATACTGAGCGGATGTCGGTTTTTTCATTAAATAATTTTATACATAGCTTTGAAGGTCAATTTCGAAAAATGTCTCAGAGATGGGAAAACCTAGCAAGTAACCCAGCAGCCTGTTTTTTTTAATTTATTTTACAATTTATAATAACAATACATATGCTACTATTAACACAATTATAGAAACTTCTTAGATATCATCTCATTTCCAAGTGCAATTTTCATCCACATATTTCCTAACATTCATCATCATCGTCACAATTTCAGCCTATCACCAGTCCACTGCTGAACATAGGCCTCCCCGCTAGATTGCTATCAAAGTTAGTAGCTATAATTTTAGGTTCAATTTTGTCATAGTTGCCACGCTCGGCAAGCGGGTCGGCAACTGCAGTTTATTTATTCAGATGTTTCAGGAAGATGCTGCTGCCCATCTCCTGGTTTTTATTTTCATTCTGTCGACTTTTAGGACACCCACGGGATGAAATGGGTTGGTAGATAATCTTAAGCCGCCACAACACGGCTAACAGCACACCTGAGTTTAGTTTTTTTTTTTTAATTTTCAGTATAAAGTAATCAAAACATCTTTTGAGTGTCTCGTTTTTCAACATTTCATCGATCGATGATATTATTATTATTATAAGAAGAAGTTTTTTCTGCTAGTTTGTGGCTTCTAGACCTTCATCGGTCCCGATCGATGATAATTTCTTGTACATAACATCAAATCCAGTTAATTCCCTGACTGAACATTATTGCTTCATCGATCATTATTAGAACGAAGTCGTACGTTTTCATACGTCGTCAGCTGTCACTTTATTGATGATTGATTCGCTTATTATGAACCAAAAAAGCTGCGGTATATCCTTTCGCCGCTAAGTACCGCGGATTATTGTGCTAAATAAACATAAGATATACGAAATTCTGAATTCTAAGACCTGAACATAATTTGACACTCTTTTTAAAGTTCTGTTATCGTAAATTTTTTTTTAGTAAGATTTTTTTAGTCTTGAACCATAATAGCGGCGCCGTAGTTTGCCACTCGTCAGGTCTCATTGCCCGCGGGTGCAAAAAGTAGGCTACGGATGTGGTCTCTGCCTACCCCTTATACAGAAAGCTGCCTTGTGATGCGATGCCGACTATGACAATCCTAGTAACAAAAAAGTATGTTTAAAAAGTGATACAGGTGTTTTTTCTTACGCGGTTATGATTTTTTACTAGATGATGTGACGAGACGAGCAAAACTTTCACCTTAGCGTAAGTACAACGCCCATCCGCCCATAACAAATGCTGTATCACCCATAACGCTTCTGAGTGGCACCACATTGCGCACGTCACTTTGAATCAAGAGTTTTTAAGTCATATATGTCCAGTGATTACACTAGCTCTCAGTACCTACACGGATTCCTGCATAGGAATCCTGCCACCAATCCCAATTATGATGATCATAGCGATGATTATTTACTTTGTGCAGAATAGGAGCACATTGTAGCAAATTAAATGAAATATATTTACTCTGTGATTTAAAAAAATTAGTATTTCGTTTGTCAAATATCATTTTATTACAATATACCACCGTTCTCTATTGGGTTTTCTCTGTACGGACCAGAAACATTATCCTCTTTTTTAGTATTTTTTCAATATTGTTTTGATTTTTGAAACGTTGCATAAAAATTATAACATAATATGCATGAGTGCATACATAAATAGTATCTCCGGGACTAGTTTTTCAATGTTATTGCAGTGACATCTATGTCGCCACATGAGAAGCTCAATAAATGTTTCATACAGACCATAATCATGCTATGAAACATTTCTGAGATTGCGAACTATATATACAACATCTAAATGATACTAGTTGGAGGAGACGTCCTCCCCAGATCAGACCACCCGATCTGGCGGGTAGCTACCCTTTTAATTGGCAATATCATCCGCCAAAGTTATATTCCAAAGGGCTGTGTATTTATGAATTCTAAGCTGAAGGTCAACACTCACCAGCGCAATTTAACGGGTAAAGTTACTGCCAATAAATTTCTTACCGCTCGACACAAACCACTTATTTTGACACAGTATTGGAGCCGGGAACAGTCTTACATGTTGCTGCAATTTACGCTGATGGAATTTACATGTCTTTGAATGCTCTAACGCAAACGCTTGAGAGGAACAGCGTGATAAGGGGTCTTTGATGTGTGGTAGAATATGTAGTGACAAAGATAGAGAAAGGGATGCTTAGATGGTTTAATGAAAAATTGACGAAACAGATTTATGAGGCGAGTATGAATGTGAAACTAAGGGTCGACGAAGGCTAACGTATCATGATCACATCGAAGTCGAGGAGAGGCCACGTCAAAAGTACCCGCAACCGACGAGCTTGTATGAAAACACTAATGGAAGTAGAAGAAGCGAAAGATGTGTGTCAGGATCGTAGCAAGGAGAAAGATGTGGTCTCTGCCTACCCCAATGGGAACGAGGAGTGACTCTGTGTATGTATGACGATTTAAAAAAAAATGTTTTGCATTAGAGTGTATCAGAGACACTAGGACAATGACAACATAACCAGACACGAAAAACAACAGTTTGTGATTTTGCTTATGTGTTGGCTCCGGCTGGGATTCGAACCCGGGTCCTGGGTTTCGAATCCTAGCCGCAGTGTGGTAGTGAGGTGTTATTACCACCATGTCACGCGTGACAGTAGTGCCGACTCAGTATTAGAAATTTAATAAAAAATTATAAACATTAATAAAAACATCGTATTAGATATACAATGTATACAATGTCTTCTCTATTTCTTCTTTTTTCTACGTTATATATATCTTCTCTGTCATGTTACTGAATGTGGCAAAGCGTGACGAATCCTTAAAATTTCACTCTCAATTATCGAATCGCCGCCTAACAACGTTTCACTTTAAAAAAACAATAGTAATCGGTGATGATAACAACAGTGATTTATATTGCACTAGATTATTAGCGTATTTATTAGTTGTTACTTTTCCGAAAGTCGCGGTTAATAATTTCGAATCACAGGTTCGTAGGCGTGATAATACTTGCCAGTACCGTTATAGAGCAATATCATGATGCATTTATTTTTATTCACTGGCTAACTGCGATGTGCTTTTTCTGTACACGCATGGAAATGGTATGCTAGAGTTATTTACGAGCGCGGGGGCTGTACTAGAAGCGGACATGTTCCGTATAAAATGCCTCCGTATTTTATTGAATGTTTTTGTTACTTAATTTATTTTATGTCCACTGTTTTTGAGCCGTTTAAACATTGTGTTAAGAAAATATATTTTTTACTGAAGTCGAATGAAATAATTACCGTGTGGTGGCGGCAAAGTCGACGGAGGGAAAATTAGAACCAGAAGATGGGCAGTAGCACCTTCTTGGAAGATCTGAATAAATAAACTGCGGTTGCCAATCTGCCTGCAAAGTGTGACAACTGTATCAAAAACCCGCCGAAATGATGGCTATAAATTTTGAGGCAATCTATAGGTGAGGTCGATGTTCAGCAATGGACTAGTAATTGGGCATACAGCAGCAAAGAAATTCATATGAGAGAGCCAATAAAATAAAATGTTCTAATGTATGTATGCATCTTTCACTGTTTTTTTTGCTATTATCTGTGTGTATTTTAGATGCGATAAATTATTAATATGTAACTGTATGTGTATGATTAAATGAAAGTGTAATCAGGTTATCTTTCTGGGCTAATAAATGTGTGTACTCGTATCATTATCCTGCTGCAATCCACTACTGGACATGGACAAAAGTCTCTCTCACTAATCGTCACTTATTTCCATCGGCTTGAGTTTTATCAACCAACTAGCACAGATCGTCGCTCTATCGTTTGCTTAAACGAGATCTCTGCTATAGTATTCAAATATTACACTTATTCATCAAACTATCCCTTTTTTATTGAAGAAAATGACGAGATGTAGGTACCACCCCTGGGGCCGTTATTCTGCCGTGAAGCAGTAGTGTGCAAGCATTATTGTGTTTCGGTTTGAAGGGCACTGAAAGCTAGTGAAATCACTGGGCATATGAGACTTAAGAACTGATGTCACAGGGTGACGGGCGCAGTGTGGTGTCACACAGAAATGTTCTGGGTAACACAGCATTTGTTATAGGCGGACGTTGCACTTACCATCAGGTGAACGTTTTGCTCGTTTCAAAAAAAAAAACATTCAACTGGTGGAAAGTGCTTTTGCAATAATAAATGCTGTTAATCGTTTCTTTAAATGTTTTCCTGTAATATTATTTCGTATTGATATAACAAAACTGTAGTAACTGAAGAAATCAGATATAATCTTTATAGCCTATAAAACGTGTTGATCTTCGCGTTACCAAAACATGTCCAATAAAACTATTTTACCGAGTAAGAAACCTTAAACAGATTGACGGGAATCAATTTTTTATCAATTCTGGAAAAAGTAAGTTTTTGTGTTACAACAACAAACATACAGTCACTCCTTTTTCCAAAGCGGTAGGCAGAAGCCACTCGCGTAGCACACTTTTCGCTCTCTTCGGAAACGAGACATGATCAAACTTGAGAAATGGCAAACCACGTCGCCGCCTATTTGGTAAGAGACAAAAAATATTCTTACTCCCCATTGCATATTATGGTGTTAATCTGCAGGAATAAAGGCTGTCCGTAGTAGCCTCTTACGACATCTCGGTAGGAAAGAGGTAGGTGCTATTCTATTCTGCCGGACACCTATCGGCTAATAGCAACAGCGTTCTAGAACCTTAATTCTGATTTTCAATTTCATCGATTTTCGCTTTCGCTTCCTCCAGTATTCTTTTATTTTTACTCTATTATACAATTTCAGTGTGCCCTGGATGATACTCGCTCGTTTTGTCGCGTCATCGATCATCTTCAAAACGTCGTCTTTCCGGCGGCGCCTCTGTCGCTTGGTATCAAATATTACTTGCGGTGCGATGTCAGCACTGTTTAGCGAGATATAATTATTTTTTTATGAATGTTCAACAGAAAAGCATTTTAGGCTAATTTTGAACCGGTGGTAGGATCAGACGCGAAAACCAACAATTTCAGTTCTTGCATAAATATTGTCTTCGGCTGGGATGGACAAGGACCCGCGAGCTTGGAAGCCAGGTACTTTATCCAATTTGTTCTTCGAGTTTAATTCGAGTTCTTCTTCGAAAAATTCGAGTAAATAGCTATTAATATAGTTATAAGTGTGGACTGTGGCATAGATGGTATGATAAGGAATTCTTTATTAGGCCTTTAAACAATGAAAGCTAATTTAGCGCGATATATGTAAGCTAATGTTTCTGTGAGAGCTGCCATAATTCACAGCAGTCTTGCATAAAAATTCATCTTAACTAAAGTAGTGTATTCCTAAACTGAAGCAGTGTATACTTTAGGGTTCCGTAGTAAAAACGGAACCCTATTATTAAATTTGGACTATAGGCACCATAAAGATGACATTTTTAAGGTGTTTTTTTTTAAGAAGCGCTATACAATGGTGTATCTTACTGGAACATCTGAATAACTAAACTGCGGTTGCCAAGCGTGGCCACTTTATCAAAATCCTGCCAAAATAAGAGCTACAAACTTTTGTGACAATCTATGGGAGAGGACTGTGTTCAGCAGTGGACTAGTGATAGACAAAAATGATGATGACGATGCAATGGTGTAGTAAAAGTATAAAAAATGGGGGGGGGGTTAAAAAATCAGTGCACTTAAGCGTGTGAAATATCGTTGGAGAGGTCGTGAGAAATTATAATGAAGTTACAAAATAACAATTTTATTGAAGCCAATAATAGTTGGTGAGGTGTCCGCTTCTGAAGTCGTAAAACCTTACTTTTGAACCTATAACACAATTTCCACGAAAATTGTAGAATAGGGTTGGGATATTGACTTTCACATGCTATTCCTGACTAGGGTTCACTTTGATCCAATACGCACTTGCCGGTTTTTCAATTTAGGTTCTTCAACCAAGCTTTTATGAGGATTATAATGTATATTTCGAATGAAAAGAAAATCAAAGATAATCCGTCGTTAATCCCTTTTGTTTCAGTGTTTTCAAATTTAGCGGGTAATTATTTCACATTATATAACCAAAGGTATATTACCATGGTTCGTGGTTGATCAGAAGCACGGTGCCCGCCTTAAATTTCAGTTTACTTCAGTGACCTGAGATAGATTGAACCAGAAAAGGTCGCCGTGTCAAAATCGAAGATTAAAACTTTGGTATTGAACTTATCGCTACTGAAATTGAAACGCTCAAACAAACTGATCAACAAACACACAATATCAGTTTGCGGACGCTTGTTAAACTAGTCATCAGGAGTTCGTGGTAATGTGTCCGAAATTGTTATTTACTCCCTCCGACCTTTTATTGACCGAAGCGTAGTTCTTTACGAAGGTCAGCACGTACGTCGAAACTTTTTTATTTGTTCCGAAGTAAGGGAAAATTGAGTTCAATATTGACCTTTGATGTTGGACGCTTATAGAGGATTAATTATAAATCTATAAAATAAAAAATGAAAAACAAAATCTAGAAATTTTTTGAAGTGAAGCAGCACCTACATATTTTAAATCTCGAATAGTATTTTTTTATTGGATCAAGTGACGACGCGAAAAAAAAAATTCACCTGGTGGTATTTGTAACGTGTGTAATGGAAATGCTGTTTTAAAAAATCTTATACAAAAGTAACTTTACGTGGACGTGGAAGTTCGATAGTTAATTAACCGTAATGTACTGGTAGTAGGATTCCAATGCAGGAATCCGTCTAGGTAGGTACCATTCTAGGGCTAGTTACACTGCCGTAAAACAGTAGTGTGCAAACATTAGTGTGTTTCGGTTTGAAGGGCACTGTGAGCTAGTGTAATCACTGTGCATATGAGACTTAAGGACTGATGTCTCAGGATGACGGGCGTAGTGTGGTGTCACACAGAAATGTTCTGGGTGACACAGCATTTGTTATGAGCGCACGTTGCACTTACCACCAGGTGAACGATATGCCCGTTTCGACACATTCACAAATAAAAAAAATCTTATAGACGACAAAGTTTTCAATAGTCAAGGGAAAGCATTCTGTGGAATATTATCGGAAAAAAGTTCATAACTTCTGAACCGGTGAAACAAACAGGATGGAACATTAACTAAGTTGGTCCCGGGGTATAAAGTTTATCTTTAACATTATACACAGGGTATATGTAAAATTCATGTCTATAGTTTTAATAGTGCTCGAGTTAAAGCCGTTCATACAGAAAGATAGACAAAAATGTTTAATTCTATTATACACATCATCGTCATTTCAGCCAATCACTAGTCCACTGCTGAATATAGGCCTCCCCCCATAGATTGCCAAAAAAATTTGTTCTCTCACTGTTGGAGGATTTTGACGTAGTTGCCCCGCATGGCAGGCGGGTGGGAGGTCCCATCCTCCCACCCGCCTGCCATTTTTTTACCACCACCACAGTTTATTTATTCAGATATTCCAGGAAAATGCTGATGCCCATCTTTCATTTGTCGACTTTTACGACACTCACGGGATCAGATGGGGTGCTACATCGTCTTTAGCCGCCGCCGCCGCACGGTCTATTATACATATATGATGATAATCTGGTCTCTCAATCTCAATAATCAATAACGGCCACAACCTTAAAATATCTATATACTTATTCGTGCAGAGTAACATCACATAATATGCAATGCTGTCACTATACTGCTCGTGGAAACGTGTGGAGTAAGATTTTTTCTGACACATACCAAAATGGCGGCGATGTGGTTCGCCACCTGTCACGCCTCGTTTCCCACGTGTGCGAAAAGTGGGCTACTTATTTGGCCCCTGCCTACCCCTTATATGGGAAAAGGGCGTGATTGTATGTATGTTCAAAAGAACTGATAAATGAAGGCAGTTGCTCTCAGTTGAAAGCAATTTGTCTGCAGGCAATGTAGTTCGTTTCTAACTAGCATCGTTTCTCATGGGCAGCTCACCCTCATTGGTTATTGATATAATGAGTTTAGGCTTTGCGGTGAAGCAGGGAAAACGTAGTTATTCAGCATTGTTATCTGTTAAATGGTCCTTTGTTACGTAGGTTTATTTTACGCTTCCTGCGCGTTTTTTGCTAAATTCACTATTAAATAAATATACATACGTACCTACCTGTTTCCTACCGAGGTGTTGTAAGGTCTTGTACGGATAGCCTTTATTCGGGGAGAACAACATTATAATATGCTATGCAGTTCGTGGGGGGCTCAAGAGGCAGTAAGAATTTTTGGCTTGTACCAAAATTTCTGCGACGTGGTTGGCCAACAGTTACGTCTCGTTTCCCGCGCCTTTTTTATGACTGATGGTCACTGTTAGCCCGAAGGCTTTCACAGTTTCACTGAAACGAGTGCGAAAAATTAGCTACGTGGGAAAAAGGCGTTAATGTATAAATACATAAGATCACGACTGTATCCCATAAGGCGTATTCAGAGACTGGGCACTCACTGCAAAAACAGATGACTACCACAATCCACGTTTCACCAAAACAATATAATGCACTTGGTGTGATAGGTGGTGAGCACATCGCCACCTGGCTGTGTTGGGTGCAGAGTGCAGTTTAATTTCTTTTTTTCTTTTATTTTTTTTGTGAGTTTCTTTTAATAAAAATATGAATTATGTTAAATAATTATGTTCGATTGTGTTATCCCATACACAACAACCACAAGTATACATACTTACTAACACACAAACTCACCCACACACATCCACAAACACACACGCGCACGCGCACACACTGACGCACACACACGCATACACGCACGCACGCACGCACGCAAGCGCGCACACACACACGCACGCACGCACGCACGCACGCACGCACGCACGCACGCACGCACGCACGCACGCACGCACGCACGCACGCACGCACGCACACACACACACACACACACACACACACACACACAACACGAGTGCGCGTCATTATTTGTTGTATTCTTTTAAAAGGGAGTTGTATTATGTTTTTTTAAATATAGAATTAGGAATGAGGTGATTTAGAATGTGCATTTCATAAGTACATAGAGACCTACATGTGCTCCAGTATATAAGTAAATTATTTTTGAAAACTGTGACCATCACTGTTGGGTTCACAATAATGCCTTCCTTTTAATTTACTTTTTTTTTGTTTAAATGAAACTAATTTCACGGATTTTATCGCGTTTAATTTTTACTATTTATAACCCGACGTTTCGAGTGCTTTACAGCACCCATGGTCACGGGGGGACTGAGGTGACAGATGTCCTGATGTCATATAAGTAAATATAAGAAATCATTATTTTTTTTGTATTAAAATGTATTGTAAACGTGTTTGTGGTTCATGTTATTTGTTAGTATTATATCAAAATACCAGTAATGCCATCTATTGTGTTATTAAGAACTATTGTACGATTGTATGACAATTATGTTCTGGAATAAATTCATTCACTTGCTCTGTCTCACAGAAAAACGTTGTTTTACTTTATAGGTTATGGGCCCAGCCCAGTGTATTTAGTTTTTTGTTCATATTAGTAGTTTATTCTCAAGTAAAAGTGATAATAGCAGTGTTATTCAGTATTTGCAATAAAAGTTTGCAAGAATGACAACGAACTACCTAGTAAATGTTCCTAAGCTAAAAGGGCGGGAGAATTACAATGAGTGGATCTTCGCGGCGGAGAATTTTCTGATCCTGGAGGATAAGTTGCACTGCATCAAGCCAGAAGCCGGAAAAATAATAGAAGCCGCAGACGACGCGAGAACCAAGGCAAAATTAATAATGACTATAGATAGTGCGTTATATGTACATATCAAAGACATGAAGACTTCGTTGGAGCTATGGAACAAATTAAAGGCATTATTTGATGATTCAGGATTTACGCGAAGAATATCTCTTTTACGTAATTTGATATCGATTCGCCTAGAAAATTGTGTTTCCATGCAGTCGTACGTAACGCAAATAGTCGAAACAGGACAAAAGTTAAGTGGGACAGGATTTAACATCAGTGATGAGTGGATCGGTTGCTTATTGCTAGCAGGGCTTTCTGAAAAATTCATGCCCATGATTATGGCGATTGAACATTCGGGCATACAAATCACAACAGACGCCATTAGAACAAAACTCATGGATATGGTGGAAACGGAAGTAAGCGGTCAATCCGATGAAGTTAGTAGTGCATTCGCAAGCGGTGCGCAGAAATGGCAACATAAGAAAAATAATAAATTGTCTATGGCCAACGCGCAGAGATACCAATCGAACGAACGGAACGCAACGAAAACAAACTTCAATGGCGGCGCGAAAAGTCATGTCAAATGCTACCGGTGTAAACAGCCCGGTCATTACAAGAACCAGTGTCCAAATAGCGATAATACCAGTAGGAATATAAAAGAAATACAACGTAAACAAAGTAATGCGTTTAGTGCAGTGTTTCTGAGTCGCAAATTCAGCAAACATGACTGGTACATTGATTCAGGTGCGAGCATGCATTTAACAGCTAATGAACAGTGGATTGAGAATGCTATATATCACAAAATTAAGGATATATGTGTTGCTAACAGCGAGAGGTTGCAAGTATTATGTTCCGGAGATGTGACCATTGTTACAAAAACCGATAAATGTGAATTTGAAATACCAGTCAAGGATGTATTATGCGCTCCAGGATTGACTACCAACCTATTGTCAGTGAGCCAGTTAATAAAAACAGGCAATACAGTTCAGTTTAAGACAAATGGCTGTGAAGTATACAATAGAAACAGTGAATTGGTGGCCACAGCTGTGTTGAATAATGGAGTGTACAAGTTGATAGTACCTGATAGTGTCGTGGCTAATTTGTCTGCCTCAGGGATCACTTGGCATCGCCGATTGGGCCATGTTAATAGTAAATACCTAAATAAAATGACAAGTGCTGTAGAAGGAATGAACCTCCAAGAAAATATTGATATTGACAAGACATCATGCACAATTTGCTGTGAGGGTAAACAGTGTCGTTTGCCATTCACAAATGAAGGTTCAAGAAGCAAAGAATTACTGCATTTAGTGCACACTGACATATGTGGACCTATGGAGTGTGAATCACTAGCTGGTTCCAGATACTTCATATTATTTATAGATGACTTTAGTCGAATGATGTATGTGTATTTCATTAAACATAAAAGTGAAGCACTCCGATGTTTTTCAGAGTTTAAATCAAAAGTTGAGAAACAAACTAATAAGAAAATAAAGATATTGAGAAGCGATAATGGGTGTGAATATTGTAACAAAGAATTTGACTCATTTCTCAAGAAAGAAGGTATCATTCACCAAAGGAGTAACCCGTATACCCCTGAACAAAATGGCTTATCAGAACGGAATAATCGAACAATTATAGAGAAAGCTAGATGCTTATTATTTGATGCAAACATAGGAAAACAGTTCTGGGCAGAGGCTACCAACACTGCTGTTTATTTACAAAATCGTACTGTTCTTCCTGCATTGAATGAAAAGACTCCTTATGAAGTCTGGACTGGACGCAAACCAGACATAAGTCACTTGCGAATATTTGGAAGCAAGGTTATGGTTCATGTGGCTAAAGAGAAGCGCCAGAAATGGGACAGAAAGTCAGAGGAGCACATACTGGTGGGCTATCCAGATGATATTAAAGGTTACCGAATATATAACCCTAGAACAAAACGTGTGACAACAAGCAGAGATGTCGTTGTCATGGAAGATGAAAAAAAACTTGCCAGTATACCAGTTATTGAAAAGTCATGTTCAGTGGGGGATACAATTGTCAAGGATAGACCAAGTTCAAGTGAAATGACTATGGATGAGAATACACTGATTGAAACATCTGATGACTCAGATAATACTTATGTTCCTAGTGAGTATGAAGATGCTTATGACTCACCAGAGCAGCGTGTCAGACCCAGCAGAATCAGAATGAAACCAGAAAGGTATGGAATGTCAAATATGTGTATTCCGGAGGAAGTGTTTGATGATGCTAATGGATTATGTCTGGAAGAAGCGCTACGAGGAGTAGAAAAGGAACAGTGGTTACAGGCAGTGAAAGAAGAACTTAAATGTTTTGAGGACAATCATGCGTGGGAGCTAGTAGATATGCCAAAGAATAATGAAACTGTAGTGAAGTGTAAGTGGGTGTTGCGTAAAAAGATGAACAGTGATAATAGTGTTCGCTACCGTGCCCGTTTAGTAGCCAAGGGTTATATGCAGAAGCAAAATGTGGACTATTCTGAGATTTTTTCGCCTGTAGTAAGGCATTCAACTTTGAGATTACTGTTTGCATTATCTGTAAAACTTGGTTTAGATGTTTCACATCTTGATGTCACTACAGCATTCTTGAATGGGGACCTTGAGGAGACAATTTATATGGAAATACCAGAATGCTTATCAAATTCTAAAAATAACTATAATAATAAAGTACTTAAACTGAATAAAGCTATTTATGGTTTAAAGCAATCCTCAAGGGCCTGGTACAAGAAAGTTGATGAATGTCTTGTTGGCAATGGTTATAAACGCTCCAAACTAGAACCATGTTTGTACACTAAAATAAAGGATAAAAAGAGAACAATAATAACATTGTATGTTGATGATTTCTTTGTGTTTACTAACGATGATATTGAATGTAATAATTTAAAAAAGGTGTTATCTTCAAAGTTCAAATTAAAAGATTTAGGACAAGTTAAAAATTGTTTAGGAATGACAGTAAATATCGATAAAATTAGTGGCACTGTTACATTGAGCCAAGATAATTATATTAATAAGTTATTGAATGAATTCAACATGACAAATTGTAAGCTAGCTGATACACCTTTAGAGTCTAAATTGAATATTAATTTAGGAAATAAAAATTGTGATAGTCAAATACCTTATCAGAAACTAATAGGTGGGCTCATGTATTTGGCAGTATTAACCAGGCCTGATATAGCATATTCAGTAAGTTTCCTTAGTCAATTTAACAATTGCTATGATAATGTAACATGGGCTTATGCAAAAAGAATTTTAAGATATTTAAAAAAAACTACATATTATGGATTAAAATATACTAGATGTGGTAATGATAAATTAGAAGGGTATGTTGATGCAGATTGGGGAAACAATATTATTGACAGGCGGTCTTACACAGGTATGTGTTTCAAATTAGCTGGTAGTATAGTGTCATGGGAGGCTAAAAAACAGAAAACAGTTGCTCTCTCAAGCACAGAATCTGAATATATGGGCATAGCAGATGCTTGCAGGGAAGCAATTTATTTGCATAATTTGTCAAAGGAAATTATTAATGAGTCCTATACAATAACTATATTTAATGATAACCAGGGTGCAATTAGGCTGTCTTCAAGTAGTAGTTTTAATAAGAGAACCAAGCACATTGATATTCGCTACCATTTTTGTAAAGACTGTATCGCTGATAAAATTATTGAACTAAGATATTTAGAAACAGCTGAAATGCCAGCAGACCTGTTTACTAAAGGTTTGGGTTATACCAAGCATTATTATTTTTTGCAGTTATTAGGAATACAGGATTTAAAAGCAGTATAATTATTTTGTTTAATTTAGCTGGAGTAAAATGTTGTGGGCATCTGTTATTTTGATAAGTGGGGGTGTTAGTATTATATCAAAATACCAGTAATGCCATCTATTGTGTTATTAAGAACTATTGTACGATTGTATGACAATTATGTTCTGGAATAAATTCATTCACTTGCTCTGTCTCACAGAAAAACGTTGTTTTACTTTATATTATTAAATTAAAAAAATGTCTTTGCTTAAACATGGGTCTCGGTCATAGCTTCCACGAAGCACGGTCTTGAACTACCTACATACATTAGCTTAGCTCAAAATAGGATCGACTACCAAGTGCCTTCACTTCGAAATATACTGCCGGTTCAAGGCTACTCGGATTGTTTACCGCTGACGAATACGTGGCTTAGTGGTCAGCATATCTGCCTTATGCGCTGCTTCTTGGGTTCCAATCCTAGCCGGAGCTTACTGTTGTACAATTCTACAACATTGTGTGTGGCTGCGTGATTACGTCATTATTGTTGTTATTTTATTTTCTAATTTCAATCATTATAACTACATTTATTATGAATAATCAAATCAAAGCGGTGAAGGAAGATATCGTGAGGAAACCTTGCATATCCGAGGAATAGAAATATTTCTAGGACATGTGAAGTCCGCCAACCCGCATTGGAGCAGCGCGGTGAACTATTCCCCGTTCCAAAACCCTCTCAGAAATGAGAGGAGGCCTATGCTCAGCAGTGGGACATTTATAGGCTGTTACTTTCCCTTTTTTATTTATTTTATTTATTTATTTCAACAAATTATAACACCATAACAGTTAAAAAAACCAAATCTATGCTATATGACAAACAAAAAAAAGCTTCAAACATGAATATAAAAAAAATCTAAACTATTCAGCAAACTCCGATTTCTACGCATTTGTATTCTGCTATTGTGAATCATGAATAATCGTATAGAAATGATGCCCAGTAATTGCTCGCGAGGTGTTTAAGCAATATACTGAGTAATTTGCCTTTTCATTGCTGTGTATTGTCGGTGAAGTGATTGCTGTTAGCCTTTTTGGCTTTTACAGCTTCATCGGATACTGTGTCTGCGGGTCTGGGCCTTTTTGTTGCTGCAATCCACCTTTACGTCAATTAGTACATATAAATACGTATATAATAATAAATTTATTATATTGTTTTTACTGTTTCTTTGTTTTGTACAACGATAATCATATATGTTAATATTTGGATTCTGTTGAAGTTAATAATGTAATTATTGTTGTTGTTAGCAGCAGTGAATAAAAGTTCTTTATTTCTTTCTTCTTTATTTGTTGATTGTCTTGAGAGCCTTGTAGGTAATCACCAGCACCCATGAGTGCTGGTGATCACTTACCATCAAGTGAGTCACTTGCTCGTTTGTAAAGAAGCCTTCCTCTGACCACATTTCATGTGCGTTACGGTTGGCCTAAAAAGGTTCATATTAATATGTACAATATGTTTCCATTTTGACTTCAAGATAATCACAAAATGGTTCATCATAATCCCGAAGTGGCTTTAATATTTAAAGTTCGTACAATGTCGAAATTTCATTACGTAATTAGTTTGGGAAATATTTGCAATACAAAGCGAGCACTAATTCGAAAGCGGCCCGGTCAACACTCAGTGATATTGCGCTTTATTGTACGGAGACCAGGTGTAAACGGAGAGCGGGAATAATTGGAACGGTTTCGATATTTCGATTTGTTTGAAAATTTGTTAACCGTTGTAAAAAAAAACGACGCTTAATTTTATCTAAAATCTATCAATAATTAATGATGTCTTCATTGAAAAATTGTCATTAATTTTCTTTTCTAGATTGCTAAATTGTAAGACAAACATATTCTTTATTCTATAAAAGGCATAGTATTTAAAGCCATAAATTACATTGCACACACAACACCGATACCCAAAACAAACATTAAAGGTAATGAATAAAAGGAAAAAATACCTGAAGTTTCTTGCTGGTTGCCAGGTCTGAGACATTTATTTTTCGACCCACTTAGAGCAAAGTGAGTTATGAAAAATTATCTATACCGAAATGCCCGATAGATTTGAAACATGGAAATTGAGGGTTATTGAAATAATTTAAAACTAACGAAAACCAATAAATAACTATGTATAAATGAAAACAGAGATTCGTTATTTCTTATTGGAAAAAGTGAGGAAACGACCTAAACGTTCACCTGATGGCAAGTGCAACGTCTGCCCAGAACAATTGCTGTGTAACCCAGAAATTTTCTGTTTGTCACCACACTGCGCTCGTCACCCTTAGTCATAAGTTCTTAAGTCTGATATGCCCAGTGATTGCGCTAGCTCTCAGTGCCCTTCAAACCGAAACACAGGGCAGAATAACTGTCCTGGTTGCTACGTACCTAGAGGGATTCCTGCACAGGAATCCTACCACCAGTGATATTTCTAAATACATACTAATAACAATTTGCCTTTGCGACGAGCCGGCCTTACCCCCAATGCGCGCCAATAGATGATTACTATCAAAATAATTTTTTTAAAGGTATTCGTACTGTGGGGAATCGAACCAAGTATAATGTAACGAATGATCATTGCACATTTTCAAAAAAAAAAAAAAAAGATGCCCACAATTGGATTTCTCCTGCATAGTGTGTACGTTTTACAGACATATATTTCACTTGCACAATACAACTAGACCCGAAAACCAACAATTTGTGTTTTGCACAAGTGTTGGCACCGGTTGGGATTCGACCCAGAACCCGCAACCTAGAAGTCAGGTACGCTAACCAATAAGCCACACGGTCGTTACCACCAGGTTACACTCACTCAACACGATATGCTTCACTATGACGATATAGTGCTCGTTATGACGATGTTAGATAATATGCAGGGTTAAGTCTCTTTATGCCATTATATTTAAACATTGTACTATTAATTTCTGTGTCATCATCATCTTCATTTCAGATGGGCAGCAGCATCTTTCTCGGAACATCTGAATAAATAAACTGCGGTTGTAAACCCGCCTGCGAAGCGCGGTATCTATGGCAAAATCCCTCCAAAATGAGAGCTACAAACTTTTTAAGGCAATCTATTTTAGAGGCCTATGTTCAGCAGTGGACTAGTGATAGGCTGAAGTGATGATGATGAGATACAGGATACAAACACAAAACAACCAGGCCAGAAAGTCAACAATTTGTGTTTTTGCATACATTTTGGTTCTGGTTGGGATTCAAACTCGGACACGCACCAGGTGCTCTGATTACTAGACCACGCGATCGGTTTCGTTTGGTAAGCGTATCTTAGTAATGGGAAAACCAACATTTTCCGAATTTTTTTATAAGAAAAATCCATTTTATTTGTGTTGTTTTATACTTTTTATTTACTGGTAGTAGAATTCCTATGCAGGAATCCGTCTAGATAGGTACCAGTTATTCTGCTGTGAAGTAGTAGAAACACAGTTCATAAATACATACATAAGATCACGACAGTATCCCATAAGGGGTAGTCAGAGACTGGGCACTCACTGCAAAAACAGATGACTGCCACAATCCACTTTTCACCAAAACAATATAATGCACTTGGTGTGATACTCGTAGGTGGTGAGCCCATCGCCACCATGCGCTGTTGAGTGCACAGAGCAGTTCAATTCCTTACTCGCCATTTACGAGATCCATTGGATGAGATGGAGTGGTAGTATTCTTTTAACGAGCCGCCACTACACGGCTAGAAACACAGTAATGCAAACATTACTGTGTTTCGGTTTGAAGAGCACTGAGAGCTAGCGTAATCACTGGGCATATGAAACTAAAGAACTCATGTCTCAGGGTGACGGGTGCAGTATGGTGTCACACAGAAATGTTCCGGGTGACACAGCATTTGTTATAGGCAGACGTTGCACTAACCATCACGTGAACATTTTGCTCGTTTCGTCACTTTATCATCATCATCATTTTAGCCTTTCACTAGGTCTACTGCTGAACATAGGCCTCACCCAATGATTGCCACAAAAGGTTGTAGCTCTCGTTTTGGAAGGATTATGCCACAGTTGCCACGCTTGGTGGGCAGGTTGTTTGTTGATTCAGATGATCCAGATGAAAGATAAAGATGCTGCTGCCCATCTCCTGGTTTCAGTGTTCCCTCTGCCGACTTTTACGACACCCACGGGCTGAGTTCGGGTGGCAGATTCTCGTAAGCCGCTACCACACGACTGTCACTTTATCCAATAAAAAAAACGTTCTAAGAAAACTCTTAATGTTAAAAAAAATGCTTAGTCCCTTAGCACTGTATATTTCACATAACATAATTCGCATTTATATAGATTTCAATCTTTATTTTCCAGCCAGTCATGGCAAAGTCAATAAGGTCTCGTAATCGCGTGTCGGGCGGTGTTAACCTTAACAAGGCTCACGACTTGATTAATTTCTAGGAGGATAAAATATGTTACACGAATTTGAGAAGCCTTAGAGAAACCGCGCTGGTAATTCACTCTCTTTTGGACATACATTTTTGATTTAGTTCATCATTTATCTGCTCGTGTATCATATATAACGTTATCTATATAAATATTAGAATATTTTTTTACTTATTTTAATACTGGAAAACTTACAGCAAACCATAACAAAATTGTTACAAACATAGTTCACAAAGAAGCCAATTAAAAGTTTTCACAAGAAGAAAAAAATTAGCATCGCACGTCAGACATTACTATGAATTAAGATATACTACTACTAAAACTAAAAGTGATTAATTTACAAATAGCAACACTACAGCTAGTAAACATCTGTAGTGTCTATTGACTTATAAAGTCTTATGTACACCGTCCTCCGTCGTCATTATTTGATACATTTGTTCTCTACGCATAGGTTGCCGCTTTGAGAGTGGTAATACTGCCGTTTCTATTTTTGCTTTAATAAAGACGTTCCATACAATGATCCATTTCTAGGCCATAAAATAATAGTGCCGCGCGGGGATCCCACCCATAGTTGTAAGTTGACCCATAGAGCTGAACCTAATTGTTTTGCCACTACGCGGACGAACATTGTGGAACAATAAAGAATATGATGATGATGAAGATGTTCTCCTAGCCGGTTTCGACCACGGCGACAACTTCCGACTACAGTCGAGAGCCACCAACTGCGCAGGAGATATTATAGTGCCACAAGTGTACGCGCAAACACAGGGACACTCACTCGTCCCAACCTACCCGCGCTCCATGTAACGCTGATGCGATAAGATCGGAGGTAGGCTAGGATGCAGTGTCAGAAACACGGGGACAATAACAACACAACCAGACCCGAAAACCAACAATTTATGTTTTAGCACAAATGTTGGCTCCGGCTGGGATTCGAACCCAGGACCCGCGGCTTAGAAGTCAGGTACTCTGACCACTAGGCCACGCGGAGAATATACTGATCCATTAATCGATTGATTGACTGATTGAAATAAATACTTTTAACTTAATTAGTTTATACAATTTTCGCATTCTAGAATGATGCTAGAATTTCATCATTATCATCATTTCCGCCCATCACTAGTCCACCGCTGAACATAGGCCTCACGCACTGATTGCCACAAAAATTTGTAGCCCACATTTTGAGGGGATTTTGTGTAGCGTGCCAACCGCGGTTTATTCATATGTTCCAGGAACTGCTCATCAGGTGCCTCTCATCTCCCGGTTTTTATTTTGCCTCTTTCGACTTTCACGACATCCACGAGATTGAGATGGGTTAGTAGATTCTCTTCAGCCGCTACACGGCTAGAATTTGAGGGGCAAATATTTGTAAATCGGATTATAAATCTTCAGACACATAATTGCTCGTTAAAAGAATACTACCACTCCATCTCATCCAATGGATCTCGTAAAAGGCGAGTAAGGAATTAAACTGCACTGTGCAGCAGCGCATGGTGGCGATGGGCTCACCACCTATCACACCAAGTGCATTATATTGTTTTGGTGAAACGTAGATTGCGGCAGTCATCTGTTTTTGCAGTGAGTGCCCAGTCTCTGACTACCTCTTATGGGATACAGTCGTGATCTTATGTATGTATGTACTAAGTAATTCGTCTACAAGAATTGCAGAACAGGTCTGCGGCGTCGTTATTTATTAATATAAGAAGCTCAGGCGGAGCATTAAACTGTAGAATGTAGTTTTCGTATATCAAGTTCTCAATTTGTGCAATCAAATTTCTGTTGTAGTTTAGAAATTTACACGAGAATGCTAAAACCACGAAAATAATTTTTTTTTATATTTTATGGATGAAAGTGACCAGAAGAGCAAATTGTTCCACTACACAACTGCAACATTTACCTGTAAAAATGCTTTTTTTGTTATTAAAGAAATGTTGGGTTACAGAGATGAGGGGGGCAAATCTTTCACCTGATGGTAAGTGCCATAAAAAATACTGTATCATCGGAACATTTCTGTGTGGCACCACACTCCGCCCTTCACCCCAAGACATCAGTTCTTTGGCATCACACAGTAATTACCCTACCTATCAGTGCCCTTCAGACCGAAACACAGCAATGTTTGCTCACATACACTACTGACGGCAAATAACTGGCATTTCAGTGGTACCCACCTAGACGGACGAAGGAATCCCACCACCAGTAAAATAATAAAATCCCACACAATTTACTAAGAACGATCTCATTCAGACTAATATCCAGTATAAAATTTTATATAATATATAGAAAAAGTTATTATGTTTTCCAATATCTTGGGTTACTTGCCAATTAATGATATCCTATCTTAAAGGTAAGACTTATAATACACCAGCTAATTGGAGTTTTTCCCATAATGGCTCCAATATGAATCACAAGAAGTTTCACGTCCGCCTTTCATAATATTTTGTTTATTTCTTTTTGAACCCTTTGAAGTATTTTTATCCTTAGATCAACTGACTGAGTCTATATTGTTCAATCAACAATGTGAGCTACCTAGTTTTGTTAAACCAGCTCGCGACGCATATTGAAAGTTTGCCCTAAATTGTTATTCATCTTGTTTTATTATTCGAAGCCAAATACTTAAAGGTCAGAAAACAAATGCAACGATTCCTGTGCTGTAATCCGCCTATGTACGAGTAGGTACTACAGAGGTGCCAGTTATTGTACCGTTAAGCAGCAGTGTATGATCCACTATACCACCACTGCGTTTCGGTTTGAAGAGCACAGAAGCTAGTGTAATTAAAGAGCATATTCGACTTTAGAACTGGTTTATCTGATGACAATAGACAAACGCTACACAGCCTATTACAAATCAAAGTTCTAGTTTGATGCTATTAAAAAAAAGTTCTTGCAATTTATAACGTTGCGTATTAAAAGCAATAGGTTAGGTTAGTACATCTCAGTCTAGGCCGGTACATCTCATTATTTGGACAAAATACTTAAGATCTGTACGTAATAAGATGTTAAGACTATATCCACCTCAGTCTCAAGACGCACCTTGGCAATGACAACATTGACAATATAATGTAACGAGTGCCGCTTATATATGTCGAATAATTAAAAAGAAACTATGCCCCACACTAGGTTTTCTTCTGTATCGTGAGTGCGTTTTACAATGCTCTTTTATTATAACTTATTAAACTGATAACTGTTGCAGAGTCATCAATGGTAATTAGCGTTATAAAAACTCCGTTTTATCATATATATGATCCGGACATCGAACATTCATTTAGTAATTAGTTATTATTTGCAATACAAAGCGAGCACTAATCCAGGGAGCACAACGTTAGGCCAGCACTTAGAGATATTGCTTTGTTATACACACGGATGCAAGGCGTAAAACCGACAGCAGAATATCCGAATATACGGCAATACCTGTTTTTAATAAATATGATGTACACCTGGTCGATTTCGACAACGGCGATAACTTGCGTGAGTGCGTTACAGACATACATTTCACGTCCACAACACGACTGGATACCATATCGACGCCGTGTGGTAGCGGCCTAAGAGAATCTACCACCCCATCCCGTCCCGGGGGTGTCGTAAAAGTCGACAGAAGGAAATTAAAACCAGGAGATGGGAGAGCATCTTCCTGGAACATCTCAATAAATAAACTGCGGTTGCCAACTCGCCTGTCAAGCGTGGCAACTTGGCATAACCCCTCCAATATGAGAGCTACAAACTTTTGTGGCAATCTATGAGGGAGACCTATGTTCAGTAGTCAAAGTCAAAGTCAAAATTTCTTTAGTCAGTTTAGGCTTGTATAAAGCTCTTATGAATGTCAAAATCTACACCGGTTCAAAAAATAAGACCTTCTCAGAGAAGAACCGTCAAGAAACTCTGATGTCTTTCTTTTTTTCAATGCCAGTAGTAGAGTAGTGATAGGCTGAAATGATGATGATATGAAAATAATGCTTCATACATTTATAAATGTTATTTGTACAGTTCGTTCGTATCTCGTGATATAAAATTCGGCCGTATTTATTTATTAGTAAATTTATGACACGTTTTAAATTTCACGACTTGTTCGAATGGATATCGAAAAGCTAATAGTTCGTAATATTAAATACAGGAATAATTACCTTTCATATTCGCTATTTCAGCATACTATCCTGATAAAATATTACCTCCCATTAGTAATGGCATTGTTTGTGTTGATAAATTGTTTACTGAATTCATAATAACGATTAGCAAATGACGTTGCTTGTGAAAATTTCCAGTAAATTAACATTTCGGATGTTTGATCTAATTAAATTGAATCATCGATAATCATCGCCCATTGATAACAAACCTCCCACTCCTAGTAACAGACCTAATTCCTTTTTAGATACAGTGTGAGCTCTTTATAACGAAACTCATAAGACCGCTTGTTTTTTCCTTATAAAGAGTGTATATGGTGCTATTATCAATCAAAATACTCTGTATTGTACACCGATACAAAAATAAAGTCTAAGTACAAATAAGCAAACCAAGCAGTACATAGCTCTCACGGTCTGGAAATGTTTTCATTGTCAACATGGATTACTAATATTGACATCAAGTCACATATTTGTTTAAAGCTCAAAGACTTAGAAGGGCCTAAGAGGTTTTACAGTTCTCATAGGCTATTGGAAAAATCTGTAACCACAATATTACAAAATTATAACGGATTTTATCAGATATTCACCGATGGTTCCAAGGATCATGACGGGACTGGAGCAGCATTTTTTGATCCTCAAACTCATACGATGGCCGATTTTAAGTTAAACAGTAAAATATCAGTAATGGGGGCAGAATTTTATGCGATCTCAGAGTGTCTTTCGTATATATTGTCCTGTAATAAGAGTAAATTTGTGGTGCTTTGTGACAGTAAAAGTCCTTTGCAGCATTTAGCTCGGTGTACCTCGGGTAAACGAGGCGTTCCTGTAGCTTATTGCGTCCTAGATTTGTTTCTACAATTGAAAAAGAGCCTAAAAATTATTAAATTTCAATGGATACCATCTCATATTAGTCTGATTGGGAACGAACAAGTTGATAAATTAGCAAAAGCAGGGATATACGAAGGAATACCGGTAGATTGTTTACCCTACTTGTCTGATCTTTTTCAGGACGTAAAAAAAGAATGTTTTAAAATATGGAAAGAATATTTTGACAAAAGATCCGTTGAGAAAGGTATTTGGTACAAAACCATTCAAACGGAACCGCCGAAAATACCCTGGTTCGTTAAAGAAAGGATTAACAGACAGTTGCTAGTCACAAGTATGAGACTGCGTTGCGGACACATTACTCAAAATGTGTTCAAGCACATGATGAACCTTGTTGATTCTCCTTACTGTATGAGATGTAATGAGAGAGATGATGTCTACCACGCTTTGGTGGAGTGTGCCCGCATTGGGAAAGAGCGCAAGGCATTAGAATTAAAAACTGGAATTCGATTTAGAGAGATTGGTACATGCAACATTATATTATAATATCCCACATCAGATTTAGCTATTAGTCTGTATAAACTAATTTTAAAATTAATTAAACATAGATGGTAAGCTAAATTTTGTATCATACAATGGGGCTGGCATAGTCGCTCTGCGACCAAAGCCTTTTTTCTTAAATAAAGATTAAAAAAAAAAGTCTAAGTACTATTTTTTTTATTGTATAAAGTGACGAAACGAGCAAAACGTTCACCTGGTGGTAAGTGCAACGTCCGCCCACAACAAATGCTGTGTCACCCAGAATATTTCTGTGTGACACCACACTGTGCCCGTCACCCTGAGACATCAGTTCTTAAGTCTCAAATGCCCAGTGATTACACTAGCTCACAGTGCCCTTCAAACTGAAACACAGTAATGCTTGCACACTACTGCTTCACGGCAGAATAACTGGCCCTGGGGTGGTACCTACCTAGACGGATTCCTGCAGGAATCCTACCACCACTAATTATTAAGTTAAGGTACAAAAGGCCGTGGTAGCTCAGGGGCTAGGCGCTCGCTTTAAATTTCATAGTACGCGAGTGACCTGGGTTCGATTCCCGGTGCCGGCAACACTGAAATTGTTAATTGCAATTTTAAGTGCTGATTTAATTTTACCACGTGCTTGGCGGTGAGGGAAAACATCGTGAGGAAACCTGCATGTCTGAGAAATAAAAAAATATTTCGAAGACACGTGCAGTCCGCTAACCCACATTGGTGCAGCGCGGCGGATTCTTCCTAGCTACAAAACCCTCACAGAAATAAGAGGAGGCCTGTGCTCAGCTGTAAGACATTTAAAGGCTGAAACTTTACTTTTTTTTTACAAAAGGCGGTCTTATCACTGAAAGCGATTTCTTCCATACAACCTTAGCGCAGAGAACTGATGCATCAAAACCAGGAAAAAAGAAGGTGGTGTTTATTATGCACGAATAAATGCTGTCGGTACAGTATCTCAGACACCTCGGTAGGAAAGAGGTAGGTTATATATCGGCATAACGATAAATACTGAACAAAAAAACCGATGGTATGAAACTGTGTGACCTGTGTGAACTGTGTATCGTATTTCAGTGTAAACTTATATATAACAATGCATTCCAACCCATTGAGACAGTACGTAATCGCAAACAACAAACTATAAGAACCGATGTTCTTCTTAGGAAATATAAATCGATGTTAAAACAAAGACGTATTGTTTTGTTATAGAGAGTGTTTTATTGTATGGGTGATAATGGAAACCAACTAATCTCGGGAAACATCAATGCTGTAGAGAGTTTTTCGGTATAATGTTCTTATTAGAGTTTACTACTGATTCGACCAAACTTGTATAGGTCTTATCCTGGGAATAAAATCACTAATTACTCTAGAGTATGAGATCTTTTCGTTTCAAATCTTAATTCAAGAATAACTACCAAACCGAGAGGAAATTGCAATACCACGAACATTCATGGAGCTTTGGCGGATGACACTGCCAAGGGAAAGGGTAGCTAGCTACCAGCAAGATCGGGTGGACTCTGGGAAAGATGTCTTTTCCAGTAGTTATGTTTAGATATGGTATATATAGTTCGCATCTCATAAACTTTCATAGCGCGATTATGATCTTGAGCTTCTCATTTGGCGACACAGATGTCGCTACATAACTTGAAGTGAGAGTTCCAACAAGTTTTTCTCAGAAAGTAACCAATTTGGACCACGTTTCCTTTTTTTTCAGACATTTTATTTATTTTAAATTACCACAATACAAAATCAATATATACAAAGAACCCAAAAAGATAACCTCACTCAACTGACAACACGTGCACATTATAATCCGGCAAAATTATGTGGACTTAAAATCTTGCGTTCCGGTATGTAAATAGTTGTATTTCCATTTTAGTTGCTAAATGTTCATTCATCATTCATTCAATGCCTCTAGGGTAACAATACCCAGTATCGGCTACTCCACGTTTGTAATGGAAAAACGCAAACAAACTTATCTGAGAGTAAGACCAAGGAGTAAAGTTATTGAGTGTTAGGTACTCTGGTATAACATGACATTTGGCCGAATCCACCCTAAGGGAAATCTAATGACCTCCAAACGATAGCGGACAAAGGAACTCATTATGCCATACCTACATTACTCAGATCGATGTCAACTAGCAGGATGAAGGTGCTTAAGAAAGTGTTTAATAAAGCGATCGTTGATCGACCTGCTAAGTTTGGCGATAGTCTAGTAAGTGGACTTAATATGTGCCGACGATGACATTTTGTAATAGAAATTGACGAAGACAACAATCACTTGATGGTGAGTGCAACGTCTGCCTACGACAAATACAGTATCACCCAAAACATTTTTGTGCCTCTTTCTGTGTCACCCGTCCCTCTGATACATCAGTTCTTAAGCCTCATATACCCAGTAGCTCTCAGTGCCTTTTAGACAGCACACATATTTCGAATTTATTTGTGTTTATTACAAAATCAGAGAGATATATTTTAGTAACGATGCCCCACAGTAGGATTTCTCCAGTGTCGTGGGTGCGTTTTACATACATACTCGTAAATTCCACATGCACAAACACCCAGACCCGGAACAACTATCTGTAGGTCATACAATATTTGTCCCGTGCCGGAATCGAACCCGCGACCCGCGGCGCAGAAGTCAGGCGCTTAACCACTGCGCCAACCGAGCCGACAGTATTATTGTTTATTGGTATAGATATAAAATAAGAGAGCACGGTAAATGATAACAGCATTGTAACTTTTAGTAAACGTGAATGTAAGCTTTCGATAGCCGAGTCGTTATATTATCAGAAGTAGTTCCATTGCCAACTCCCGACGAGAAAATTTCGCCGAATCGATTACTAAAATTGTATTTCAACTTTAACATAACCTTCTAGAATATTGTTATGTTATGTACTAGAATCTAACAATCAACTAAAGGCGTTGATGATTATCGTGCAATACTGTATACGTTTCCTTGACGACCGCGTGGCCTAGTTAGTGGTTAGAGTACCTGACTTCTACGCCGCGGGTCCTGGGTTCGAATCCCAGCCGGAGCCAACATTTATGCTAAAACACAAGTTGTTGGTTTGCGGGTCTGATTGTGTTGTGTTTGTCCCCGTGTTTCTGACACTGCATCCTAGCCTACCTCCGATCTTATCGCATCAGCTTTACATCGGGCGCGGGTAGCTTGGGACGAGTGAGTGCCTCTGTGTTTGCGCGTACACTTGTGGCACTATAATATCTCCTGCGCAGTTGATGGCTCTCGACAGTATTCGGAAGTTATCGCCGTGGTCGAAATCGACTAGGAGAACATCATCATCACCTTTCCTTTATATGTAGGTAAAAAGTTAAAGTAAAGTTTCAGCCAATAAATGTCCCACTGCTGAGCACAGGCCTCCTTTCATTTCTGAAAGGGTTTTTGAACCAGGAAGAATCCGCCACGCTGCTCCAATGCGGGTTGGCGGACTTCACGTGTCTTCGAAATATATTTTTTTTCTCAGACATGCAGGTTTCCTCACGATGTTTTCCTTCACCGCCGAGCACGTGGTGAATCAGCACTTAAAATAACAATTTTAGTGGTGCCGGCACCGGGGATCGAACCCAGGTCACTCGCGAACTTAAAGCGACATGAAACTTAAAGCGAGCGCCCAGCCCAAAAAAGGACACAGCCTTGCTGATAAGTAGTCACTGTGGTTTTAGTAAGATTACTTATACTGGTAAGATTCCTATGTAGGAATTCACGGAGGCAGGTACCACCGCAGGGCCAGTTATTCTGCCGTGAAGCAGTAGTGCGAAACATTACTGTGTTTCGATTTTAAAGACACTGAAAACTCATGTCTCATGGTAACGGTCGCAGTGTAGGGACACAAATAAATATTCTGGGTCCGCGCGTTCGACAATCAATATAGTAAGATCACGAATAGTATGTGTCATACATTGTACCGCAGAGCGGACAGATGAAATAAAGCCAAAGGGAAAAATAATGAAATATAAGTAAACATTTTAATAGTAAACGGACCACGAGTCTGTAGAGTGTATGTAGGATCTTTAAGTTACTTTCTCCTTATTTTTAGCGGGTTGTTCATCTCTTTCTGTTTTATATTTTAACTTTCAAGCAATAGTAAGTGCGAATTTACGTGCTTAATGATGGAGGACATCATTAGGAATCCTGCATGTTTGGGGAAAGAATAATGCGAGGGAATGTTGTGAAGCCTGCTTAACCGCGTTGGAGCAGAGTGGCAGACTTTTCACAGCGTCATTATTATCATCATCATCATTTCAGCCTATCACTAGTCCACTGCTGAACATAGGCCTCCCCCGTACATTGCTACAACCGTTTGTAGCAATGTATGGGAGAGGCCTTTTCTTGGGGGAAATTTTGCCATAGTTGCCACAGTTGGCAGGCGGGTTGGCAACCGCAGTTTATTTATTCTGATGTTCCAAGAACATGCTGCAAAACCAGAAGATGGGCATCTTCTGGTTTTAATTTTCCCTCTGTCGACTTTTACGACACCCACGTGATGAGAAGGGGTGATAGATTCTCTTAAGCCGCTATCAACATCATCTCTATATTGAAAGAAGGCCGGAGCACAGCAGTGGGACATTTATAAGCTGTTACTACTTATTACTGACAGGCCAGGAATACTGCCTTGTCCTGCAAAGACAGCAGCGTATTGGATCAGCGACCCCGGCCCCTCGAGCTACTGCTGTCTCCTCCTGCTCTTTCCGAGATAGTAATATCCTACACCTTATAGTTGTCTTTCCTACTTACCATTCCTACATAAGCTCATTTTCTACACAATCCTTTTTTCTTTCCTCTAAGCCAAGCCAATGATTGCCATGCCGATGGCTTACCACTCGTGGGAACGGAAGTAAAAATTTCAATTCGAACCTGTCACGTCTCTCTCAGGGGAGCCGTGGTAGCTCAGGGGCAAGGCGCTCGCTTTAAATTTCATAGTACGTGAGTGACCTGGGTTCGATTCCCGATGCCGGCACCACTAAAATTGTTAAGTGCAATTTTTAGTGCTGATTGACCACGTGCTCGGCGGTGAAAGAAAAACTTCGTGAGGAAACCTGCATGTCTGAGAAATAAAAAAAATATTTCTAAGACATCTGCAGCCGCATTGGAGCAGCGTGGCGGATTCTTCCTAGCTCCAAAAAACCCTCTCATAAATAAGAGGAGGCCCATGCTCAGCAGTGGGACATTATAGGCTGAAACTTTACTTTACTTTTTTACGTCTCTTTTCCTGCGGAGGCGTAAAATTTACTACGGATGTTTTTTTTTAATTTGTTAAAGTGACGAGACGAGCAAAACGTTTTGCCCTTAACAGATGCTGTGTTACTCAGAATATTTCTGTGTAGCATAACACTGCGCCCGTCACCCTGAGACATAAGTTCTAAGTCTCATATGCCCAGTGATTACGCTAGCTCTCAGTGCCCCTCAAACCGAAACACAGTAATGTTTGCACACTACTGCTTCACGGCAGAATAACTGACCCTGGGGTGGTACCTACCTAGACGGATTCCTGCATAGGAATCCTACCACCAGTAAACGCTGTTGTATCTGCCTACCCCTTATATGAGATAAAGATGAGATATGTATAAACTGTAGGTATGTATGTATGAACTGGACACCGCAAGAGTTCCCAGTCGCTTTATAAGACTCCAACTGGGACGTTAGTACAATAATTCCGATCACTGGTATCCGTAACATTAAGGTGTAGTTTGTATCAGTGTGATTTATTTAAAGCGGTGCTGAAATAAAGGCCTACTACGATTATTTTAATATTTGTATTCGAGAGATCGATCGCCTCATTTACTAAGTAATCAGTAGTAAGGCGTACTCCGACTGCACGTTCTCGTAAACCGTTGTTTCATTTTATTGTATTAGGGCGACGAGACTAGCAAAACGTTTACCCGATCATAAGTGCAACGACCGCCCAACAAATGCTGTGCCACCCAGAACAATTCTTTGGGGCACCACACTGCGCCCGACACCCTGAGACATCGGTTCTTCAGTCTCATATGCCCAGTGATTACGCTAGCTCACAGTGCCTTTCAGATCGAAACACAGTAATATTTACACACTGCTGCTTCACGGCAGAATAAATGGCCCTGGGGTTGTACCTACCTAGACGTATTTCTGCATAGAAATCCTTCTTATTAAAATTCAATATTTCTCTGTTTTCTTTGCTTCCTTTTTGCACACCAAAACAATTAAATGAAAAAAGTGATTCTTTCAGTTATAATATGAAGACATAAACTCCTTGAGAGAATAATGATTTCTTATTTAAATGAAACGAATTTTTACGGATTTCATTGCGTTGAATTTTGAATTCTTTAGAACCCGACGATTCGAGCGCTTTACAGCACCCATGGCCACGGGAGGACTGAGGTGACACAGATGTATTGATGTCATAGTTAACCCGGGGTACCTTCAGCTATTAATTATTCTTTTTGGTCCGACCTAAGCAGAAAGAGCTAACTGTGTTTTTAAGTCTTGCAGTGGAGACATTACTGTGTTTCGGTTTGAAGGGCACTGAGACATAGTGTGATCATTGGGCATATGAATATATCTCAATAATATCCCATGAAAAAATCGTAAAACTAAATAGCTTTGTTTGTTGTAAATAGTATCTGATTGTGGTTTATTAATTACAATATACGTATATATTCAATTTATTTGTCAAACGAAATTCTCATGTCATTGAAGTGATTACTTAGCAATAAAAAATATATTCTTTCTTTTCGGGTAACCCTTTGCACTAATTGCTTGTTTTTGATAATTAGATAAATGTAATTTAGACTTGCAGATAATTATTTAAGGTTCTTTCACACATTTATTGCTTGTTATGGAAACAATTTTGGATGTGTTACTAGACCTCGAAACTTATGATTATGTGAATTGTACGAGTATATCATTGTCAGTTGCCCTCTTAAATAAATAAAAAAAAAATAATAATAAAGGGATTTTGCTTATCCGCCTTTCACTCCTAACACGGTCCGACGATGATTTTATATTCTTTCAGCAATATAATTTATTAATTTACTATATGGGACAAATACTGAAGTTTACTGAAGTGTATTAGTTTAAGAAAAGCCTAAAATTTCATAGTATTGGATATAACTGACTTCCATCGCCGGTGCCGGTATCTCTGAAATTGTTCTGAAAATTTGAGTTCTGCAACTCTTGGTGATGAAGAAAAACACCGTGAGGAAACCTGTATATCTGGGGAACAAAAATATTTTCGAGGACCTACGTGAAGTCCGCCAACCCGCATTGGAGCGTCGACTGTTCCCAGCTTCAAAACCCTCACAGAAATGAGAGGACGCCCGTGCTCAGCAGTGGGACATATGCAGGCTGTTACTTACTTTAATTTCCTTAATCTGACAATGATATTACAAGAACGCGAATGGTCGGAGAATATCAAAGTTATTTAACCATTGCAAATAACGCTTATCATACCTCCATTATACGCAATAAGCACCTAAAATAAATTAGGGCACATGCAAACAATTACTACTACCTCGGGTCTTTATTACACTATGTAAATTATAATTATTTAAGACCAAAATTCGTAATGGCCGGGGCCATTCCATTATATGTACATAATCCGAGATGTTGGGCGTGCCACTTATTCCAACGATGTATTGTATGTTAGGTGCCTTCACAATGAATTCTTGTCGAGCTTACCTACTTGGGACCGCGGTAAGTTTGGAGCCGGGAAGAGTCGGGGGAGGGCAATTATTTCCTTAGTGTAATAATTGCAAAGATCATTAGTGAATTTTAATGGAATCCCTTTTAGGGATTAACGTAATACGGGTAACAAATCCCTAAGAGCGTAACGGCCTTAATGGATTATACTCGTGGTCCATGCAAACGGCTTGTTAATGAATAGAAGCAATAAATAAATAAAATACCGGGACGAGTTGTATTCGTGTAAAAAAAATTTTAATATGCATAAAGTATTTTCTCGCATTCCTTTTATTTAAATAGAGGGCTAGGCGCTCGCTTTAAATTTCATAGTACGCGAGTGACCTGGGTTCGAAACAGTAATGTTTGCACACACTGCTTCACGGCAGATTAACTGTCACTGCATTGATAACTATACGGATTCTTGCATAGGAATCCTGGCACCAGTAACATACATGATCAGAATTGACTTCAAATTCAAGGAAAAAGCCATAATCTTTGTAATAATTGATTTGAAATAAACTTTTAAGATTTGTTTACCGGTGGGATTATGAACTATCAGTTCGTTGAGGCGTTTGCTTTATGAACATTAATTGTATTTACTCAAGTACAATTAATGAAATCCTTCCATGGAAAAAATTAACAGCCTGTAAATGTCCCATTGTTGAGTTCCTCTCATTTCTGTGGGTTTTACAGCCTGGATGAGTCCGCAACGTTGCTCTTATGCAGGTTGGCGGACTTTACATGTCTTCGATATATTTTTATTCTTCAGACATGCAGGTTTCCTCATAAAGTTTTTTGTTTCCTTCACCGCTAAACACGTGGTAAATCAGCACGCAAAATTGCAGAACAATTTTATAGGTGCCGGCACTGGAAATCGAACTCAGGTCATTCTCGTACTGTAAAACTTGAGGCGACAGAACCAACTTCAACAATGAGATCATGTGATTTTATTAAGTGAAGTAAATGTCGTGACGAGCAAGTGGTTCACCGGATGGTAAATGCAACGTCTGCCTGTAACAGTTTCGGAGTCGCACAGAGCTTTGCAGTTCTGGGCAGCACCGCACTGCTCTCTTCGGCATTAGACAACGATTCGTAAACCTGATACGGTAACGCCCATGATAAGTTCCATATAAGGGGTAGGCAGACACCACACGATAGCCCACTATTCGCATCCCGGGAAACGGGACGTGGGACCACTCCGCCTTAGACCCGATTTCACCGATCGCTTTGGAAACCATGTTTTATAAAACCACGTTTTACTTATCGGTTTTCGTCTAACCGATTTCACCAGCTCCATTTTGATCGCGTTCCGAATAACGAAGTTTACACGAAATATCGTCACACTCTAAAACAAAAAGTCGACGTATTTCGTATTTTGCGACATTAAACAGCCTGTTTTTACCTACCTAGGTTACATAGGTATGCAAACAATAAACAATACGAATTAAAAATATTGTTTGTGTTTACATAGTTATGCAATTGACAATGACGGCTCTCTAAACGCGTTTAAAGAGTCGAACGTCAAATTGGTCGTTCGGAATATTAAACGCGTTTAGCTTTAACTGCGTTCATTTGATTTTGATGAAATGCTAACCGTGGCATTGAACTCAGTTAAACGCTTAAACTTCGTTTATCGTCGATTGATTGGGTTTATTTTTAACGGTGAAATTCGGCCTTAGTCGCCGCTTACGACACCTCGGTTTAGGCTGAAATACAGTGATTGACGGCAGACTGTCTGTCATCGCGATGGTACGTACCTGGATTGATGGTACCTACGGATTCCTGTATAGGAATCTTATGGCCAGTGAAATTAAGCAATATATACTGAAGTGTTATGAAAAAGTATAATGATGATACAGAGTTAGTTAACGAGTAACAACATACGACTATATAGTAGTAAAACATTAAAGATATTTATCCCACAATTACATAATTCCAACAAGTTTGTACACGACGAAGTCTAACTTCTCATTTATGTATAATTTTACGGAACGTATACAACTAGTGAGCGCCCATATTGTCGTGCTTCTGGAAATAGCGAGGCGTGTTTGTCTGTTGTTCCCATGCTAGCCACAATAGACTTAAGACATAAACTTATTGTGGTTGCGCATTTCAGTGTATGACGTAAGCTGTTGTACGATTGTGTTTTATAACAAAAACTTTATTCGTGTTTATTACTGTTGGTATTTAGTCGATTTTAATAATTAATACAGCCTTTAATTCAGAACAATTTAACTGAATATTCTATTATATTTAAAATATTACCACAAGGTTCAAGATTACAAGCAAGAAAAAAAGATTAGTCCAGTATTTGTTTCTTGCTTGTTGTCTGTAGATCTGCTTGCCAGTTGACGAAGGCCTCCATCAACCTTTTCCATTCGTATCTTTCTTGAGCCACTCTGTTCCACACCACTCCTACCACTTGTTTGATGTCATCGTCCCTCCTTTTATGTGGTCTATCTTTTTTCCTTTATCTTCTCTAGGGTACCATATAGTCGATTACATTGCAAAAATTAAATTGCTACCATTGTTTTATGTCACTACTAATAACACAAATAATAATGATTTAAACGTTCCCTGCTATAATTTCAAGCTCGTATTTCTATTCCTATATACAATATCATTCTCAACAACCTTACATAGCAATTTCTTTTTCTTGGATAAATCGACGAAAAGAGCAAAACGTTCACCTGATGGCAAGCGCAACGTCCGCCCATCACAAATGCCGTGTGGGTGACAACATCTTTGTGTAGCATCACACTGCGCCCTACGCCCTAAGACATCAGTTGTTAAGACTCATTTGCGCAGTGATTACACTAGCTAACAGTGCCCTCCAAAACGAAACAGCAATGTTTGGACACTACTGCTTCACGGCAGAGTAACTGGCCCGTGGGTTATACTCACCTAGGACTCTCGCATACTCGAAACGATTGAAGAGAAGAAGAACATGTAATGGTATGCCGCACTCAGATGCCCATTGATCAAAAATTTTATTAAGTTATGACGACCTATTAAGTTAGGATAACTATGGTATTGTACGGACAGCCTTAATTCGTGCAAAATGACACCATAATATGCAATACTGTCACTATACTGCTTGTGAAAACGCAAAAGGGAGTAAGAATTTTGTGAAAATGTTGGCGACATGATTCGCCACCCGTTACGCCCCGTTTCAAACGACGGCGAAAAATGGGCCACGTAAGTGGTCTCTGCCTTACCTTACATGGGAAAAAGGTTTGTCTGTATATATGTATGACGACTCGGTTGTTACGATTGGCTACCGCATTACGGGTCGCTTTCAATTGCCGTATGGAATATGGGGCCGGATACAGTCCATCATATATGTCCACGCAACAACCACGATACAGGAGAAACCCTACTGTGGGGCCACGTTTTTTAAATAATTGTCAAGCGCGTGCTTTACTACTCAGCCAACGTGACTAGAGCCTTTGTAGCTCACCTTTAATTTCATAGTACACGAGTAACCTGGGTTCGATCTTCGGTGCCAGCACCTCTGAAATTGGTCTGAAGGAAAACATCGTGAGAGAACCTGCATGTCCGAGGTTTTAGAAATATTTCGAGAACATTTAAAGTCCGCCAACCCGCATTGGTGCAACTACTAACTATTCCCGGCTACAAAACCGTCTCAGAAATGAGAGGAGGCCTATGCTGAACAGTGGGATATTTATAGGCAGTTACTTTACTTTGTTACTTTACTTCAAATTCTTACCTGAGCTGCGCGTGATGCATCTTGGTGACTGTCAAACTGTACAAAGTGACTATAGAGTTGACGTTTAAAATGTTTAAAATGATCCAAATTTGATTTTAAAGAAGATGATTTATTCATATGAACAAAAAAAAGAGACCAAGTAAAATAGTAATATTACAAAGTAAAAAATTACTTAGTGACTCAAAAATACTCAAGTGACTCACTATTACGAAAATGTACCTTATTGAATGGGCCCGTAATACCTTTTTTGTGACATTATTCGCTATATAATTTGTCAATTATATTAATGACACTATTTTGAAAGTCTTTTGATCAGAGCGCTGATGTCAGAGGACACTTTAGTGCTGCTCTAGAACGTGTCCAATGACCTTGCTCATGCTTTTATTTTTTACGCATACGCAATGCTGTTGGCCGACGACGTTTTTAGGGTTCCGTAGTAAAAACGGAACCCTTATAATTTCGTCCTGTTCGCCTGTCTATATGTCACAGACATTTTAATTGGAGACTATTGGCTCTAATATACATTGTAGAACTTTGAAAAAAACTTCACTAATGAAATCATAAAACGTATTTAAAAAAAAATCAGTTGCACGCCATTCATTTAACTAAGGGTGGATTTCACCGTTGAAACTAAACGCGATTAGTTCAAGAAAAACGAAATTTAAGCGTTTAACTGAATTCAATGCTTCAGTGATCATTTCATTAACATCAAATGAACGCAGTCAATTCTAAACGCGGTTCAAATTCTGAACGCCCAATTTTCGACGTTCAGCGCTTTAAACGCGTTTAGAGAGCTGTCATTGTCAATTGCACAACTATGTAAACACAAAAATTATTTTTAATTCGTATTATTTATTGTTTGCATACCTTTGTAGCCTATGCATAAAAACAGGCAGTTGATGTCGCAAAACACGAAATAAATCGTCTTTTTGTTTTAGATTGTGACGATATTTCAAGTAAACTTCGTTTTTCTAAACGCGATCGAAATGGAGTCGGTGAAATCGGTTAGACGAAAACCGAGATCAAATGATACATTTGAACTCAGTTAAGCAAAACGCGGTTTTTAAACTTGGTTTCCAAAGCAATCGGTGAAATCGGGACTAAGAGATTAAAAAAATCAGTGCACACAAGCGTGTGAGGTATAGTCGGCCTATCTGGAAATATTATAAAGTAGATTCAAAATAACTGTTTTATTTAAGCCATTAGTTTTTTTTATTGGATAAAGTGACGATACGAACAAAACATTCACCTAATGGACTTACCATTGCAACGTTTGCCCAGAACAAATGTTGTGTCACCCAGAATATTTTTGTGTGACACTACTCTGCGCATAATATCGCCCTGATACATCAGTTCTTAAGTCTCATAGGCCCAGTGATTACGCTAGCTCTCAGTGCACTTCAAACCGAAACTCAGTAATGATTGCACACTACTACTTCACGGGAGAACCTATCTAGATAGATTCCTGCATAGGAATCTTAACACCAGTGAAATAAGCTATTCCCGACTACGGAACACTTCACTGTGCATGGTCAGACACTCACTTAGACGGTTTTTTATCGATAGGTTCCATCTACGTTCGTTCGTAATAAGAGATGTGAATCACGCTAGCGCTTGTAAAGACGGATGTAAGTTTATTAAATCGCCCTGTCATTTACACTATGAAACGGCTCACGAAGTTGGCATTTTCTGGCAATAAGAAAATTAAATTATCTAAATAATTCGCATTAGATAAAGTCGGCAGTGAATATATTACTAAATGATTTCAGTGCTATTTACAGAGATCAACTATGAGCAGATCTTTGATTTTTCTTATTATATTTATATTTTATTTCATAGAGTTTTTTTTAATTGAATAATGTCGAATAATAATACAGACGAAACGAGCAAAACGTTCACCTGAAGGTAAGTGCAACGTCTGCCTATGACAAATGCTGTGTCACCCAAAGCATATCAGTTCTAAAGTCTCATATATATATTATTATATAATGTCTCATATATAAAATCTCAGGTATGTATATATATATATATATATATATATGAGATATGCACATAGGGCTCGCTCCGGGCTCGCTCCAAATTTTACAGTACGCAAGTATCCTGATTTCGATTCCCGCTGCCGGTAGTGATAATGTGATCAGGAGGATTACATAACCATGTTGAAGTATCCCATAGCGGAATATTATAAATTGTTTAGTAGGCCTAATACTAGGGCGACACTGATAGTTTTTAGAACTGGCCACTTTTAAAGAATATTATCAAAAAATAAGTTAAAATTTTGAAAATAGGACTTTTTGGTAATATTATTGAGTACTAATTTCATTCATTTGTCATTTGTTTTACGATTTGGCGGCAAATTGAAATTTGTCTGTGTCACGCCAGTATGAATTTAACGCGAGAAAATTTTCGTACTATGATTTTTTATGACTTTTGGTGTCATTTAAGTCAACAAGAATGTTATGGCAGACTTCGACTGGCCTTTCACGATGAAGCCCCTTCTCGGGCCACTGTTTATAACTGATTTAATGAGTTTAAACGTAGTCGCACCAATCTCAACGATGCTCTGCGGGTGGGACGGCCTTCTACGGCGACGACTGAAGATAACATCAGTGTTGTGCGGTGTATGATAGAGACTGATCCAAGAGTAACCTATCAGCAGATTCGGACAAGCTTAGGCATCGGTATGAGTCAAGTGCACAAACTCCTCTACAAACATTTAGCGGTTAGGAAGCTTTGTGCCCGGTGGATACCTCATTATTTGACCAAGGCCCAAAAACTCCGTCGTGTTGATTGGTGCCGTGAAATGATACAAATATTTAACGGAGGTGACTCAAAAGCTGTGTTCGACATAATTACGGATGACGAAAGCTGGATTTATTGCTATGATCCGGAAATCAAAAGACAATCTGCTCAGTGGGTGTTTCCTTCCGAGGAGTTGCCAACTAAATTGAAGAGAGGTCGAAGTGTAGGAAAATAGATGGTGGCCTCATTCTTCGGAAGGACCGGTCATTATGCGACAATTGTTTTAGAAGATCAAAAGTCATTTACTGCAAAGTGGTATACTAACATATGTTTGCCACTTGTCTTGGAAAAAGTTCGAGAGAAACAACCTCGCAGTAGGATCCTCCTTCACCACGACAACGCCTCCTCGCATACCGCCGTGCGAACGATCGACTATTTGGCGTCGTCAGACGTGGAATTCCTGGGTCACCGCCATATAGCCCCGACCTTGCACCTTGCGATTTTCATTTATTCCCGAAAATAAAAGAAAAACTTCGAGGAAAACATTTTATGAACGCCAAGGAAGCAGTGGCTGCGTTCCAGAAGGCCATCGAAGAGACCCCTAAGGACGAGTGGGAAAAGTGCTTTTCTCGGTGGTTCTGTCGAATGCAGCGATGTATTGATATGAATGGAAACTATTTTGAAAAGATATAATAAAAATAATAACTTGCTAGTTTGCTCAGTTTTTGATTTTTTAAGAACTTTCAGTGTCACCCTCGTAAGCTTTATTTGAATAATTAATTCAGTGTTATAAATCTTTCATAAGTATTGTTTTATGAATGAGATCAATCAGTCTTTCTCCTAGCCGAAACTAAGTGATATTTGCAAACGGCACGACTGCGGTACCTAGGCGGATTCTTGCATATAAATCCCACCACCAGAGACTCGGCCCATATGAAAGAAAGAAAATAACTTTATTCGTTGCTAAGCTCAATACAACAAAATAAAATAAATCTATTGACAATAATAAGTATTAAAATTTATATTAGAATGTAGCAACGAAAATGATCCAACTCAGCATTATGCTACAGCAGAATTACCGCAGCGCTGTTATTCTGTCGGTGCCATATATTAATAAAGTCGGGACGAAATCATTTCTAATTTGAAATGAAATCGGAAATCGCAAAATTTAGCAAACATTCGATCATTCACATAATCTTAAATTTCCAACAAATTCTTATCAAAATGAGGCATGAAAATTCGAAATTCGCTTTCAAACTTTGCAATTCCAGAGCCCGCATATAAATGTCGGACAGATTTATCAAGGGTCCGTTTACGCGCGCGGTAAAAACTCAGCGGAATAAATACATCAGCTCGAAGCTTTTGGCCTCTAATTTATCGTCCCATGTCGGTCGTGTCGGACAAGGATATAAACGCATCGATTCGTAAAATTGAGGGTCAACAAAATTCTCGTTTTTAATTTCTATTAAAATAAAACCAATTTTACTCGTATTATTACTAATATACACTATCTCCACTATTACACACCTACTAATATTATAAATGCGTGTTACTCTCTTTTTTTCTTTTTCGGATAAAGTTACGCTACGGCACATTCACCTGATGGTAAGTGTAACCTCCGCACATAACAAATGCTGTGTCCTGCAGAAAATTTCTCTGTGACACCACACTGCGCCCGTCACCCTGATACATCAGTTCTTAAGTCTCTCCCAGTGATTACACTAGCTCACAGTGCCCTTCAAACCGAAACACTAATGTTTGCACACTACTGCTTCACGGCAGAATAACTGGCACTGAGGTGGTACTTACTTAGACGGATTCCTGCATAGGAATCCTAACACCAGTAAGACGTGTGTTTTTGACGATCGCGTGGCCTCATGGTGAGAGTACCTTCAATGCCGCAGGTTTTGTGTTCAGAACCCAGTCGGGGCCAATATTTTAGCAATGACACAAATTATTGGTTTTCAGGTTTGGCCTGTGTTTAAACTGTGCCTCTGACAAGATAGTTTTATCAATGTTACGTCTTCTTCGCACGGGTGCGAAAAGTAGGCTACGGGTGTGTTCTGTCGATAGGAAAAAGGCGCGAGTGTATGTATCTATACATCACTGCGAATAGTATTTTTATATTAAAATTCTGTTGCTTGTTGCAGGTAAAATAAAGTTCGTGTAATGCCACGACGGGATGATGAATACTCTGAATCGGGTAAGAAAATTTACGTTGGGTCTAATTAAGTTAACTAAGAACACTTTACTACGTGCTCGATGGTAGAGTAAAACATCGTAAGAAGCCAGCATGTCTGAGTAATAATAAAAGAAAAAGTTTACATAATGATTTCTTATACTTACCCGAAGACTATACATTTGAATATAAGTAATTTTTCGAATTGTATCGCGTTTAATTTTTAACTATTTTCTAAACCGACGTTTCGAGCTTTACAGCACCCGTGGTCACGGAGGACTGACTGATCTCATAGTTAACCCGGGGTACCTTCAGCTATTAATTATTCTTTTTAGTCTGATCTACGCAGAGCCGTGGTAGCTCAGGGGCTAGGCGCTCGCTTTAAATTTCATTTACTTTTCACCTGGGTTCGATTCCCGGTGCCGGCACCACTAAAATTGCTAATTGCAAGTTTTAAGTGCTGACTTACCACATGCTCGGCGGTAAAGGAAAAACATCGTGTGGAAATCTGGATGTCTGAGAAATAAAATATAAATCGAAGACATGTGCAGTCCGCCAACCCGCATTGGAGCAGCGTGGCGGATTCTACTATTCCTAGCTCCAAAACCCTCTCCGAAATGAGATGAGGCCTGTGCTCAGCAGTGGGACATTTATTGGCTGAAACTACGCAGAAAGAGCTTACTGTGTCTGAAAGTCTTGCAGTGGTCTACTTGGTTTTTGATTTAATTTTATCAATAGTACGTTACCAAGCCGGTGGTAATACCCAATCTTCTCTAATGAAATTATTATGTTTTTTTTTTTCAATTTCTATAGCCGCGGGAATCATCCTTGGTAGAAATCGGTGTACTTTTTTAAGGATTTGTAGTATATCAATTCTGATGTAATGGTTGAGATGATCTAGAACATGGTCACAGACTGCAGACTTCTTAGTTAGAGTTTAAAAAACTAATCCGTCACTGCAGAAGAAGATAACCATAATTAATGAAAAAAAAAGTTCCCAAACCTTTAACCCGACTAGGCGTAAATAAAATAAACTAAAAAGTAAGAAACAAGTTAGATGCCGATTGCTATCATTGCCTTTTGAGTAAGACAAGTATTTTGATATGTAATTTAGTTCTATTGATGTCTTCTATCAGTTACACATTAATAATGTTGTAATTAATTTCAAATGTATACACGTCATATTTCACAGGTGGTAGGATTCCTATCCAAGAATCCATCTAGATAGGTACCACCCCAGGGCCATTTATTCTGCCGTAAAGCGGTAGTGTGCAAACATTACTGCGGCTGACGGCGCAGTGAGGTGACACACAAATGTTCTGGGTGACACAGTATTTGTTATGGGCAGACGTTGCAGTTACCATGGTGAACGTTCTGCTCGTTTCGTCATTTCATATATAAAATAGCACAAAAATAGCCAAATCGGTCGAGCCTTTCTAAAGTGATCATCTTTCATACATGAGGCAATTGATTTTTATTTATCTATATAAAGATTATCTACAGATGTTTTTAATGATATTTAGCTTACTGATATAGTATTAAATGTGAAACAGATGATATAATAAGCCTTTTGGTTAATTATACACATTCTGTATACGTTTGAATTGAAATATATTTCGTAAGAGAGCAAAGCAATAATATGTCGTTTTATATGTTAACTACACTAACAAAATATAAATTATTTATGCATCCGGCATAACCTTTAATGTTAACGGAGAAATTGTTAAATATTTTCTTTTTAATATTTTCTTTTTTTATTTAACATTTTAAAAAATATTTTGTTTGTAGAAAAAGTAGCCCGTATCAGATGGACTATAATAACGAATCATTTGACACCTCATTCAACAAAATGGGTAGTAGTTGAGTAGTTTCAGCGATATCGTGGAAAATCCGTAAATACATAGACTGCTAAAGACCTTTTTTTTATGGAAGAGTCGGCAAACGAGCAAGCGGCTCACCTGATGGTAAGTGATCACCGGCGCCCATGAACATCTACAATACCAGAGGAATAGCATATGCGTTGCCGGCCTTTGAGAAAGGAATAGGCTCTTTTCTTGAAAGTCCCTAAGTCGTATCGGTCCGGAAAAACCGTTGAAAAAATAAACATATTTATTCCTTTTGGCTTCTTTGGTGTCGATACGTGTCCGGCAGAGCGAATAATTATATATTAAATCTCGCGCGCTATACTGCTCGTGGGAAAGCAATTCACAATGAGTATTTTTACTCGTACCAAATTTACGGCTATGTGGTTCGTCACGTCTCGTTTCGGTCCCTGCCTACCGCTTATATGGGCGTCACTGTATATGTATGTAGGTAGTCGGGTAAAAAAAGTAAACCGCAACAAACACTGGAGTAACGACTTAGAGGAGGCGTGTGGAATGTTTATAGGCTATTACACGTTTTAGAACACTTTTCTCTTGTATACTTTGTGTTGCGAACAATGCAACTTTTTTTTTATAACCACATTGTCTATACTAATACCTAAAATACTTTTGTATGTATGTTTAAATTGACTTAATTCAAAAACTGTTTAACTGATTTTAATGAAACTTTTTCAATGTTTTTTTTTAATTTTCCTGAATATTTTTTTATTTTCAGTCCAAAATTGTATCGGCTTAAAATATTAGTACCGGGGATAAAAATAAATAAAATCTAATGAACTAAATATTTAATCAAAGTCAAACAATCAGCGAAAAGGACTTTCATAAGTAATAATTAAACTTTATCACTCATATTTTCTTTTGAATACACAAGAGCATTGTAACTTTATAAGAGATCAACTTCTGCATTATCTTTACGACTTTCCACGGTGTACGTTTTGACCTAATTCAAAAGCGAGTAGCGATTTTCTAATAAAGGTCATGTTATACTACATACAAACGTAAAAAGCAACTTAAAGAAATGTATGTAAGACCGTATAGTATACATATATTTTTTTTATTGTATAAAGTGTCGAAACGAGCAAAACGTTCACCTGATGTAAAGTGCAACGTCCGCCCACAAAAATGCTGTGTCACCCATAATATTTCTGTGTGACACCACACTGCGCCCATCACCCTGAGAAATCAGTCCTTAAGTCTCAAATGCCCAGTGATTACGCTAGCTCACAGTGCCCTTCAAACCGAAACACAGTAATGCTTGCACACTACTGCTTCACGGCAGAATAACTGGCCCTGGGGTGGTACCTACCTAGACTGATTCCTGCATAGGACCAGCATAATATTACATAACATATACATAGAGTGATGCCTCTCCATTCGGGTAGGCAGAGACCACATCTTTCCACTTGCTACGATCCGGATACACATCTTTCGCTTCTTCTACTTTCATTAGTGTTTTCATATAACCTCGTCGATTGCGGGTACTTTTGACGTGGCCTTTCCTTAAAATAACTTCGACTTTAATTTAGAAACTTTCAACGATCTCTTAAAGAATTTATTCTAAATTAATGTTTACCTAACCTTCTTGTTTACCTTCACCACAGACTTGATCATGTGTCGAATAGTGTTTGATCGCAGTTCTCTGCGGTATTTAAAAAAAGAAAACAAATAATTAAATGAATACTCTTTAAAATGTACCATCAAGAAACAGGAGAATATGCTAAGTACAATGAGGAACCTAAAATAAGTAACATCTATTTCGATTTTGGTTTACTTCTTTCTTCGCATTTTAACAATTCATATATTTTCTGTCCTCCACTTCGTCCGCGTGGAATTGGGTTTATTAAATATCATGTTGGTACAAATTGATTTTACAGAGTGTGATTTATGTCCGTCTCTAGTATGTAAGCTGTCTCTGTGCCGAATTTCGTCAAGATTGGTAAGCGGTTGAACCGTGGAAAGGTAACAAACAGAGAGAGGGACATGGAGTTACTTTCGCATTTATAATATTAGTATGGATAGTATGGGTATGTGTGAAAGAATATTCATAAGATCACGACTGTATCCCATAAGGGGTAGTCAGAGACTGGGCACTCACTGCCAAAAACAGATGACTGCCACAATCCACGTTTCACCAAAACAATATGTACTCGGTGTGATAGGCGGTGAGCCCATCGCCATGAATTTTTTAACACGATAAAATTAACTATCGTAGGGATGTTTCCGTTGTGAAATTTTATAGCTCGTTAAAGAACTCCCTGACATTAAAACAAGTGAACATAGCGTGCATCTGCACTTTACTGTGACTTGCACCACACTCGCCATAAAACAGTGAAAGAGACATCGGGTCGTGAGATTTTGGACTAGGTGCGAAGACTGATCGCATATGTGATTACCATTTACGACATCAGTGATTTATTCAACAGCGACTCAGTCGGAGGCGACGTATCCTTTGGAAATGAAGCCCGTTGTGATTTCCGCTGACGCCTTTACGACGCTGGAATGGCGTCAAAGTGGTTTATGACGATGATTAGATCGCGTTTTATGAGCTGATCTTTAATAGCTCACTGAATTCGACTATAAATCTTATTAATTTATTCAACAGACAGACATCAAAACGTTAAAAGTCGGTTTTAATAATCATACTCGTGTACTAAATTAATATTTAATCGATTCAAAAATAAATATAAAAAAAGTAAAGTTTCAACCTATAAATGTCCCACTACTGAGCACAGGCCTCCCCTCTCATTTCTGAGAGGGTTTTGGAGCTAGGAAGAATCCGCCACGCTGCTCCAATGCGGGTTGGCGGACTTCACATGTCTTCGAAATATTTTTTATTCCTCAGACATGCAGGTTTCCTCACGATATTTTCCTTCACCGCCGAGCACGTGGTAAATCAGCACTTAAAATTGAAATTAACAATTATAGTGGTGCCGGCACCGGGAATCGAACCCAGGTCACTCGCGTACTATGAAATTTAAAGCGAGCGCCTATATTATGTCGGGAGGTAATTTTCATTGTAGACGACTGGCTTATAGTATATGGTATGGCAATGCTGTGACACCCAAAACATTTAGGTGTAGCACTACACTGCGCCCGTCACCCTGAAACATCAGTTCTTTAGTCTCATATGCGTAGTACATTAGCTCTCAGTGCCCTTTAAACCGAAATACACTAATTTTTGCGCACTACTGCTTCACGACAGAATAACTGGTACTGCGGTGGTACGTAAGTACGTACCGTCTAAGTAAACGGATTGCTGAATAGAAATCTTACCATCAGTGATTTTCAAACTCACAAATAAGACTTCTATAAAATGTATATTTTGATTAGAAAAACAGATGAACGTAGCTGTAGAGGTAGCTATTCTTCTCAGCCGTTAGTTGTCTGGCAGAGTAGAAAAGTGGTAGGCACTTTTCTACTCTTTTGTACCGTGGTGTCGTAGGAGGCGACTAAGATAATGTACGGACAGCCTTTATTCGTGTAGAATAATACCATAATAAGAATTTTTGGACTCGTACCAAAATGGCGTCGACGTGGTTCGCAACCGTCACGTCTTGTTTAAAAAAGTGGACTACGGGTGTGGTATCCCATTGTATGGGAAAAAGGTGTGTAATCACGCAGTCGTATCTTAGTAGACTATTAAAAAGAGTTTGAAGTTCACAAATGAATGTATAAAAATATAAATAATATTTTTAAGTAAATTTTCAGATGGTCTCTCACATTACGTTACAAAAAAATATCAAAATGCTGATAAAAAATAGTATAGAAGCATCTATATCTCCATAAAGGCCTTTCAGCTCTTTGACATCTCGTTCCTTTGTATACTCCTTTCATTTAAGTTTCGGATTCTCTGCACTAACAATGTCTTCAATACGACGTTTCGAGATTTTGCGTTCGCTCACATTATTACACTCTAACATTTTGAGCAGTTGTGAAATTCTACGAATAGAGACAAACGTACTAAAACGATTTATCGCCTCAAGTCATATACTTAACATAGAGATTAAAGTTATTTTTTTTTTTAGCGAGTTATGGTGAAAAACCACTATTTAAGCGTACTCTGGTGCTACCGCAGATCCAGTTACCATGCCATGAAACAGTATTGAGCAGACATTACTTTTGTGTGTTTCGGTGAGAATGGAATCACTGAGAGCTAGTGTAATTACTGGGCATATGAAAACCAATCTGAAACCAATAATTTATGTATTGCACGCATATTGGTTTCGGCTTTGTTGAGAGCTTAGAATCCCTGAACGCTCCGACCAAGAACTAACCATTAACGGTTAGTAAAGAAGCAAAATACAATAATACAAGAAACGTTTCATAATAGACGATGATAAAAATTCGTGCATTCCAGTGGAAATGATACGGCGCCGAAGCCAAGTCAGCCAGTGTAACCGCAGCAATGAACTGGGGCGTTGGCCACGGTCCAAAGATCGTAGTGGCTAACTAACAAGATAAATTGGAAACTAGAAAGAGTTACTATGGTAAATGTGTGTCTTTAAATATAGAAAACTGCGTAGATAAAATTTTAAGGTTTTGTTATGAAATAACAAAATCCTGTACCGAAAGCCGTGCCGTGTGGTAGCGGCTTAAGAGAATCTACCACCCCATCTCATCCCGTGGGTGTCGTAAAAGTCGACAGTGGGAAAATTAAAAGCAGAAGATGGGCAGCAGCATCTTCCTGGAACATCATAATAAATAAACTGCGGTTGCCAACCCGCCTGCCAAGCGTGGCAACTATGGCAAAATCCCCCCAAAATGAGATCTACAAACTTTTGTGGCACTCTATGGGGGAGGCCTATGTTCAGCAGTGGACTAATAGTAGGCTGAAATGGTGGTGGTGGTAGGTACCGAACGTAATGTTTTACTTTTTACATACATACATACGTAAGATCCCTTGTATCCCATAAGGAGTGGTCAGGGACTGGGCACTCACTGCAAAAACAGATGACTGCCACAATCCACGTTTCACCAAAACAATATTATGCACTTGGTGTTGATAGGTGGTGAGCCCATCGCCACCATGCGCTGCTGGGTGCAGAGTGCAGTTTAATTCCTTACTCGCCTTTTACGAGATCCATTGGTTGAGATGGAGTGGTAGTATTCTTTTAACGAGCCGCCACCACACGGCTTTACTTTACTTTTTACTTTTTTTACGGTTTTACTTTTTACTTTAGTTAAAGGAGCCGTGATAGCTCAAAGACCGAAATAGTTTCACAAAGCTCGTTTAAATCACTGAATAATGTTTGCGGTAGTCGGCTATTGTTGTGGAAAGATGTGTTAAGAAGTGTTAAGTTAGTCAAGTCACTTGACTCTTCAGTGGGAGAGGTCAGGTGTTAGATTAGATTATTAATTTGCTTATTATGTTGTTTTATTACTGTCATGGCGGGTATTTTTATGTATAATAGGGTCTTTTAAATTGTAATCGCACGACTAGTCTTAATTTGCATGCTGTAACTGCCTGTAAATGGAGTTATATGTGTACCTAGCATCTAAGGTTTATTATTGTACTGTAATATACGTGTAATTCTGTTGGCAGGTCCATAATAAATAAATAAATAAATGTGGTCTATGCATACCCCAATAGGAAAGTAGCTATGTATGTTTGTTACATTTTTGTTCAAACAATTAAAGCGACGAACAAATAATGAATAGTATAATGAAAAGCCTCGTTAAGATTTATTAGGTCTGCGATTCTACTCATACACATGCTAGATATGGTAGTAAAAAACCGTTCTTTGCAAAGGCGAAGGCTTGCGACATGCTTAATTATTATATACACACACACACATATATATATATATATATATATATATATATATATATATGTATATATATATATATTTATATGTATATATATACATTTTGATAAGAATGTGCTACAAAAAAAAAAGAATAATATTAAGCCCACACTTTTTTTTTCTTTTTGTCTGTATAAGAGAAAGTAACGAGACGAGCAAGCAACGTTTGCTCAATGGTGGGTGCAGCAACAAATTTTTTTAACAAATGTTGTGTCACCCAGAAAATTTCTGTGTGGCACCACACTGCGCCCGCCTCCCTGAGACATCAGTTCTTACGTTTTATTTGCCTAGTGATTACACTAGCTCTCAGTGCCCTTCAAACAGAAACACAGTTATGTTTGCACGCTACTGCTTCACGGCAGAATAACTGGCCCTGGGGTGGTACCTACCTAGACGGATTCCTGCACAGGAATCCTACAACCAATAAAAAAATACTAATTGAAGTTTATAGACGGTTAGTAGCTGTAGCGTGGTTCTTCAAACGTGGTTCCAACAAAAGGAGGCGGTGCTACTCTATACCATCCGAACATCGACAGCCGGTTTCTTTCACTTTCTACCTAACCCTTGACCGTTTAGTCACAGCTACCGTGGGCTCCTGTGTGGTTAATTTTTACAAATATGTATTGATTATGTTTAATTTTATAGTATTACTTAAAATCTTCAACCTGTGGTAGCAGCTTAACAGGATCTACCACCCCATCTCGTCCCGTGGGTTTCGTAAGCAGCATCTACCTGGAACATCTGAATAAATAAACTGCGGTTGCCAAATCGCGGGCAACTAAGGCAAAATCCCTTACGGAAAATAATCTTCTAGCAGTTTCTATTTTATAAAATGAGTAATCTATCACCGATGGACTTACGACTCTGCGTTTTATTTTTGAATTTTTTAAACAGCTTCGGCGGAATAGACTCGCGTAGAGAAGCACTATTAGCAATAGTTTTATATTAAACCTTTTATGTAATAGTAATAATAATAACCCTCTTTTCGATATTACAAAGTAACAACTAGCCTTTCATGTTGTTACTTCAGAATTACGCGTAAAATTAATTCATCGTGGAATGTTCAACAATCGATACTTCAAATGCCATCCGTAACAATGATCTTAAATCTAACGCGACCATTACGTGTTCAATTGTTCAAACCACATCCACTGCGGGTTGATTACAGCCAATTGCCAATTTCTTGAGACATTTGCCGTCGGTGTAATTTATGTACATTCAAATATATCCGTTTAAATCGAACTTCGAGTACGTTGCTCAGTTGATGAGATGAGTCGAGTAGTGGAATTGTACGAGAATAGTCTCCGATATATTGTAATTAATAGTATGCCAACAATTTAGTTACGTAAACAACCGGGTAATAGTATTCATGTTACTTATGTAAATGTTTGCTGGGTACAATTTAATGTTATATTATACAACCACTTACATGTATGGCTCGATTTCATTTAATTATAATTGAAATTCTGTTGTTGAAATATATTACGAGACACATATATTTGCTACTATGATAATACCTAAATTATAATGAAGGAAAGTAAGTTACTTTGCTTCGGATCTTCCGCGTGCAAAATATAAAAATGGTGTATATTATAGTTTTGTAGTGGTTGGTGGAGGGTACCTGGTGGCGGTTCCCGGTGGCGGTGTTAGTTTGCTTGTGCATGCTACTGAGGGAGGGCGGGCGGTGCTCTTCAAAAAACTAGGTAACACACACCATTTTTATATTTTGCACGCGGATCTTAGCAAAGTAACTTACTTTCCTTCATTATAATGGATTTCCGCAAAGTAACGCCTGATTCTATTAACCTAAATTATATTTTGAATTAGCATCTGTGCTTGTGTTACGTTAACTAATATTGATAAGGGCTAAAACATGTTCATAATTATGTTCCTTACATTAATTACTCAGCATATGATAGACTTGTTTCAGAAACGGTTGCCTTTTTTATTTATTTATAGACGGGCAAAACGTTCACCAGATGGTAAGTACAACGTCTGCTCATATCAAATTCTGCGTCACTACAATATTTCTGTACGGTACGACAATGCGCCCGTTCCCTAATACATCAGTTCGTAAGTCTCACGTGCCTTGGCAATTACTGGTAATTGCACTAGCTCTCAGTATCCAAATCAATTCAATGTCGAATCGAAAGACGGTAATTTTTGCACACTACTGTTTCACGATAGAATAACTGGCCCTGCGGTGGTATCTATGGATTCCATGAGAATCTTACCACAATTATTTCCCAAGGTTTTATCCACATCCAAAGTTTCGATTAAATCGCTTATTTAGAAAATTATTTAAATGTAGGCGGCTCGTTGTTGAAAAAGGGAATACGTAAGTATCCCCTTCATGTACTATTTGAATTTTTTTGATAGGTCGTTAACGTAGAATTCAATGGCCCCTGTGATATACTTATCTCTTTGTCGGGTTATGACGTAAAGGTCTGATGTCTGGATGGTCTATTCAGTAAACGTAGTCATATATTTTGCAATATATAATATTCCCGTATTGTATTTTTGTAAAGAGATTTGAAATAATGAGGCGATTACTGTTCTCATTTCTAAAAGTTACGAATTGTTCAAGGCAGTATTTATTTTATTAATTGTTGAGTCTTTTAATTTTATCACAAAGCCTGTCATTAAATCTTCTTCCAGAGGTTTGTTTGTTGAAGTATCCAGTTCTAATTGGCAAGAGGATCATAAAGAATTTAAATTCTGTCCTCAAACTTCCTTTACATCGTACGTAATTTTAGCGAGTTTATTCTCGACGGGCACTTATACCTTTTTTTTCATTAGACAAAGTGACGAGGCGAGCAATACGTCACCTGATGGTAAGTGCAAAGTCTGCCTATAACAAATGCTGTGTAACACAGTTCTTAAGTCATAGAGACTGCCCAGTGATTACACTAGCTGTCAGTGTCCCTTCAAACCGAAACACAGTATTGTTTGCACACTACTGCTTCACGGCGGAATAACTGGCCCTGGGGTGGTACCTACCTAGACGGATTCCTGCATAAGAATCCTGTCACACTTAAACCTAGACGAACTAGACTACTAGTTATTCTGCCATGAACCAGTACTGTGCGAATATTACTGTATTTCGGTTTGAAGAGCACTGTTAGCTGAAGTAATTACTGGGCATTGGGACTTAAGAACGGATGTCTCAAGGTGACAAGCGAAATATGACGACTGGAGACACGTATGACGGATGATGGCAGGAAGATTCATCCACCACTACGTCAACTATTTGTGGAAAAAAAAGAAAAAGTTGAGACTGTTCAAAAAAAAATACGTTCCCGGTCATACTTGAACGTTTGTTTATGCTGTAGGCCACATGATTAAGCTGTTTTGTTTGATGTTTGTGTTGATGTGTGGTACCTGGTGGCGGTGTTAGTTTGCTTGTGCACGCTACTGAGGGAGGGCGGGCGGTGCTCTTCAAAAAACTAGGTAATATACACCATTTTTATATTTTGCATGCGGATCTTAGCAAAGTAACTTACTTTCTTTCATTATAATGGATGTCCGCAAAGTAACGCCTGATTCTATTAACAATATTAAAGACACACAGAGCGTTACTCTCATATTCAGACTCAGTTAAGCCCGTATTTTGTATAAAATCTTTAACCTGTACTCGTAGAAACAGGCACGTGCAACATCCAAAACATAGTTCTCAAAACGCAATAGACCATCCATTTTAAGACCGAGGTTGCGAGCCTTATCAACTTGCTCAGTGATTTCCCCCTGCAGGAAAAGTATGATCTTGGATTCTGATATACTTTTAATCTGTTATCATGAATTTTGTTTCAGCTGGGTTTAAATTGAGTGAATTATTTTCTAATTGACCACAAGTGCAATGGGCAGACGTTGCACTTACCATCCGGTGAACGTTTTAGTCGTCTCGTCAATTTAATCCAATAAACAAAATAAACTCACCGGCGAAGGAAAACGACAGTAGTTCACTAGGCTAACGGAACCATAAATTACCGATCTATTTTATTTTATTGCATAAAATGATGAAACGAGCAAAACGTTCACCTGATGGTAAGTGCAACGTCTGCCCATAACAAATTCTGTGTCACCCAGAAAATTTCTGTGTGACACCACACTGTGCCCATCACCCTGAGACATAGGTTCTTAAGTCTCATATGCCCAGTGATTACGCTAGCTCTCAGTGGCCTTCAAACCGAAACACAGTAATGCTTGCACACTACTGCTTCACGGTAGAATAACTGGCCCTGGGGTGGTACCTACCTAGACGGACTCCTGCATAGGAATCCTACCACCATTAACAATATTTGTACACAGCTGCTTGACAAAGACTGCTAAGAATTATTCTACAAGTAAAAGAATGTGGAAGTTCAAAACCACGTTCAAATTTATCTAATTAACATTAAAACAATTTAAACTCATACGCCCTTTACTGATTTTGCAGTATTCAATAGCACTGGGTTATTTTTTTAGTGAAATGTTTTTTTTTTTAATACAAAAAGATACGCTTCTATTTTCAAAGTCACTTTACCCGCGTCAATGTGCCTTGACTGGTGTAACTTAGTTCTCATCAAGGCGAGGGTGAAAGGGCTTTCATTAAGCTAGCTTGTTTACCATCGCAGTCCATATCACCGTTTGCAATCTAAAAGAACTGAACTCACGAGACAAATGGCTTCTTTACAAGTTTGTTAATCGTTGTTAATCATTCGCGTAGCGTGTTTTCTAATTTGATTGATCATTTTTATACTATATCAATATTCTTTAAACCTACAGTTTCGCATTGAGATATGTCATACGACAAAAATCACCTCTGAGAACTAATATATATAGATAAGTGAGCCTTTTCTATATCTATCACCGAACGGACATAAGTTTTTATAACGAAACAGCGTAAATAACTCAAAAGTCACACGATTTATATGAACTTTAGACAAATACACAATAATAGTAAAGATATTGTATTGACAATTAATAAATTCATTTCGTGTAGGCACATAAAATAAGCCGATACGAACACGACCAACGTAACAAACTTCAAACGCAACAATTTTCCATTCAGCCACAGGCAAACAAACACGCAAGGGTGTGAGTCCGTGGGATAAATCACTTTTTTTTTAAACCCCGCTCATTTAAATCAGGCGCCGACGTAACACATGCAAGGTTCCCGCTGTGATGAGGTTTGTTTGAAATAGATTAGATTTTTTTTTACCCTTTATATGCTCCCCTTTAAAGTGCTTTCGATTCAATTTACGTTTGAATTACAAAATATTTTATTCCTTCAATGAGAACAATGTTTGGGATTGAACCAAAAGAAGAAATAATTATTTCGGGGTCACTAAAGGAGACGGTCATAAAATATACCAAAACTAATTATAAAAATAGGTAGCTTTTTCAATTATACATGCTTGTATTACACAAAAACGGCCATTATTAATCTGACCAACAGATTTTTTTCTTTATTGAAAAGCCGAAAGTTGTAGTTACGACTGGCATGCTATATTTACTAGTTTTTTCTTAAATTATTGTATTCTACGGCATAAATAAATTTTATCATTAGAAGCGGCCGATGGTTTTGGGGAATATGAACGCATTATTAGTTTACGCAATTAAGAAAAATAAAGATGACTGATTTTATTTTAAAACTATCTGTGCTCCTGCGTCTTCACCCACGTAAGAAGCCGACCCCGATCGATGATATTCCCCATTAGAATCGGATTTTAGGTTTTAATTTTTTTGCGCGGAACGCTAATTATTTTTCTAAAATAAAAGTAGCCTTATTTACCCGCTGTAATATCAGCTATCTGTCAGTGAAAATCCCGTCGAAATCGATCCAGCCGTTCGGAGATAAGCTGGAACAGACAGACAGACAGACAAACATTTTTAATTTTTTTAACCGTATATACTTTTATAAGCATTGAGTAAAAAACTGCTATTTTGTTATTACAAACAGACACTTCAATTTTATTTATTTGTGATACTGTGGGAACTCTTTGAATTTCCGTAATAAAAAGTCCTGTATCGTATGTCCGTCTCCCGGACGCGAGCTATCTCTGTGCCAAATTTCGACAAGATCGATTCAACGGTTGTACCGTAAAAAGGTAATAAACGGACAAAAAAAGATAGTTACTTTTGTATTGTATGGGTATGAATTACTTACTCGTAAAACTTTTTTTTTATTGGAGAACGTGATGCAACGAGCAAAACGTTCACCTGATGGTAAGTGCAACAGTCTGCCCATAACAAATGCTGTGTCACCCAAAAGATACACTACTAAACAGACACCACACTGTGCCCATCACCCTGAGACATAAGGTTCTTAAGTCTCATATGCCCAGTGATTACGCTAGCTCACAGTGCCCTTCAAACCGAAATACAGTTATGTTTGCATTTAATGCTCCACGGCAGAATAACTGGCCATGGGGTGGTACTCGTACCTACCTAGACGGATTCCTGCATAAAAAAAGAAATAAAGAAATGATATATTATCTTGAGTGGTTTACTCAAACTATTTCGTGTATTAAATGTAACCTTCAAAAATATTGTTTAAGAAGCCATAAAAAACTAGAGGCGTGGTAGATCAAGCCGGGGAGCTCGCTTTATATTTTACAGTACACGAGTGGCCTGAGTTCGATCTCCTATTTCGGCGTCACTAAAATTCTTAATTTTGGAGGGATTTTGCCATAGTTGCCACGCTTGGCAGGCGGGTTAGGCAACCGAAGTGTTATTCAGATGTTCGAGGAAGATGCTGCTGCCCATCTCTTGATTTTTATTTGCCAAGCGTGGCAACTATTACAAAATACCTCCAAAATGAGAGCTACAAACTTTTGTGGCTATCTATGGGGGAGGCTTACGTTCAGCAGTGGACTTGTGTCAGTGCAATTTTATGTGGTGTTTTGTTACGTCCTCAGCGGCGAAAGGAAACATCGTGAGGAAACCTGCATTTCTGAGGAATAAAAATATTTCGAGGACAAGTGAAGTCTACTAATCCTCTTTGGAGCAGCGTAGCGAACTCTTCCCGGCTCTTAAACCCTCCCTGAAACAAAAAGAGGCCCGCGCTCAGCAGTGGGACATTTAGAGGAACTCACATTTTTCTTATACGGATAAGGCATACATACATTGAGTTACGCCTCTTTTCCACTTTTTACGATCCTGACACACATCGTTTGTTTCTGCTACTTTTATTAACATTTTTATACAAACTCCTACAACGGCGTTCCTTAGAACGACTTCGATCTGATCGTGATATAAATCTTTTTTGTCAATCTTCTTTCATCCATTCTCTCTACATGTCCAAACCATCTAAGTATCCCTTTCTCTATCTTTGCACTACATGTTCTACCACTCCACAACATTCCCTTATCACGCTTTTCCTCACTTTGTGTGCATCCTTGTCTCATACCCTTTTCGATGTTAAACCAGTCTGTGTAAGCCCCGTTTACCCTGACACTCCTGAATTCTGCTTGTACATCCCATATGTTTTCATCAGTTTCATTCATCACTCTCTTACTCTAGTCATAGCAGACTCATGCCTCGATAGTTTTTGCAGTCTTGCTGCGACCTTTTTCCTTTGTAAAGTGGTACGATGACGACCATCTTCCAGTCTCCTGTTACGTTGCCGCTTCTCCAGCAAAAGTTAAAAGAGCGGTACAGCTGACTGGCTACCACGCCCTGTCCAGGTTTCAGCATATCTACCGTAATTCTGTAATACCCTGGAGCCTTGCCCAATTGCATACCATGCAACGCTTCCAGAATATCTTTCATACTAATATCACATTCATTTCAAGCTTCATTCATGTCCCCGGACGAGGTTTGTGCTTTCATAAGTAAACGAAAACCATTTTTTCGAGTATCTGTCCCCCTCTGTTTTTTCAAACTTTCACATTCGAAGGGAAACTTCTGTCTATAGCTAATTTTAACTTTCGCACATCTGCTTTGAATGTATTTTATGAATCATACAGATTTGTCACAAAGAGAACGGGCAACGATCAGATTATTAGAAATTAGCGTTTTGCTTTTTCTATACAAGTATTTACTTGATGGCAATAGCAATATCAAAAAAATATATAAATTTTCATATTAAAAATATTAGCTAAATTAAGATAATGACTTCTTATATTTACGCGAATATTAAACATTTAATAGCTGACGTTAAGCATATAACTACTATCAACAGTATAGGCTCCTGTAAGTAACAAATTAAAATAAAAATCGATCATACCACTGGAACATTTCGAGTGCTGTAACTTAATTTTGCTTAGATCGGACCAAAAATAATGCATAAAAAGCCGAAGATAGCCCGATTAACTATGACATCAGGTCGTCTGATACTTCAGTTCCCCATAATCATGGGTGCTGTAAAGTGATCGAAACGTCGGGTTATAAATGGTTAAAAATTAAAAGCGATAAAATTCGAATAAAGTCTTCTGTATTTAATATTCACATACTGCCATCAACAATACAATAATCATCCGTACTTAATAAAATTGGAGTCCAGCTGAGTGCAATAGCACCGACCTCTTTCCTACCGAAGTCGTAAGGAGCGACTAAGGTATTAGAGTACGTAGAGCTACTATTCGTGTAGAATAACACCATAATATCAATGTTATCACTGTACTGCTCGTGGGAACGCAATGGAGTGGTTGAGTTTTTTAACTAATACGTAAATGTCGACGATGTGGTTTACATACATACATACATAAGATCACGACTGTATCCCATAAGGGGTAGTCAGAGACTGAGCACTCAATGCAAAAACAGATGACTGCCACAATCCACGTTTCACCAAACTCATATAATGCACTTGGTGTGATAGGTGGTGAGCCCATCGCCACCACGCGCTGTTGGGTGCACATTGCAGTTTAATTCCTTACTCGTCCTTTTACGAGATCCATTCGATGAGTGGTAGTATTCTTTTAACGAGCCGCCACCACAAGGCTACCCATAAATGAACTGCGGTTACCTACCCGCCTGCCAAGCGTGGCAACTATGGCGAAAATGAGAACTAATGACTTTTGTGGCAATCTATGTAGGCCTGTGTTCGGCAGTGGACTAGTGATAGGCTGAAATGATGATGATGATGATGTTAATTGGCTGGGAATTAATATCGGGACGATGACGCAATTGCCAGGTTTTCTGGCCACCGTCCCTTTACTCACAAAATATATTTATGTGGGGGTGTAGTTCATTACCTTAACAACAGTTTTTAAAGGATTTAGGATTCCTATTAAAACGTGTGTAATAGAAGCGACCTGACAAGCGCCAGGATTACTACGGGATTAACGATGTAATTATAAAAAAACTCTTTAATATATTTTCGTTAATAAACCCGTGGTAGCTCAGGGGCTAGGCGCTCGCTTTGAATTACATAGTACGCATGTGATCTGGGTTCGATTAGCGGCACCACTAAAATTGTTAATTGCATTTTTAAGTGCTGATTTACCAAGTGAAGGAAAACGTCGTTAGGAAACCTGCATGTCTGAGAAATAAAAATATTTCGAAGATATGTAAAGTACGTCAACCCTGAAGTGAAGCAGCGTGGCGGATTCTTTCCAGCTCCAAAGCGCCCTCGGAAATGAGGAGAGTCCTGTGCTCTCGTTGGTTTTAATTATTATTTTTATGTGAATATACCCGCAGATTTCAGGAGTTCCGCTGTCGTACAAGGAACGCTTTAACTTTACTTCTGTCTGTCTGTTATTGTTATAACTTCTAGAGTTTTTGACCGAATGAGATAAATATTTTGGAGTAACTTTTTTTTGATGCATGGTAACGAATTAAAAATGTTGTTAATAACGAAAAAAAGTTAATTTTCCAACAGTTTTGCATGCGGATCTTAGGAACAAAATTAACTTTTTTTTCTTTATTAATACGTCCATAAACTACCTCTTTATTTAAATGTGTGACATCTCTATATGTTACTGGTGGTAGGATTCCTATGCAGAAATCCGTCGAGGTAGGTACCACGTACCACCCCAGGCGAGTTATTCTGCCGTGAAGCACACATGCATACTGTCACGCTTTTTTGGGGTAGGCAGAGACCCCACCCGTAGCCAGATTTTCGCCGATTGGCGGGTTAACGAACCACGTCGCCGCCATTTTGGTAAGAGTCAAAAAGTTCCTACTCCCCATACTTTTTTTTTTAATTGTATACAATGACGAAACGAGCAAAACGTTCACCTGATGGCAAGTACAACGTCTGCCCATAACAAATGCTGTATCGCCCAGAACATTTTTGAATGACAACCCAATTGCGCACTTTATCCTGACACATCAGTTCTCAAGTCTCATATGCCCAGTAATGTTTACACAGTAATGTTTGCACACTACTGTTTCACAGCAGAATGAGTGGAGTGGTGAATCCCACTACCAGTAAAGTATCTATTGATTTTTAAGTACCACCACGATATTCAAATACGAGTATATTCACATAATAGACAGAAATATAACTATGCTTAGTACCTTCTTAAGTAAAGCCTATTTATGTGTGCGACAACGTATTTGAAATATTCTTGCCATTATTAAATTTTCAGATGGAATATATGACGAAAGTGAAAAGTTAAGTCGCTATATTAATATGGAATTTTATATCTCTTGAATAAAATCAGCATGCGTAACGACTAGACATTTTTATTAAAATTAAGCGGTTGGAAATACAGTTATTGGACTTCAAAGTTACAGTGTATTCTAGATGTAAAATTGTCGACATTTTGAGTACTGGAATACTAAAACTATTCGAAAATAAATATTATATGTATAATTAGTGCCTTATAATTTGTACCCAGTAAATAAAGGTAAGCATTTTTTTATTGCATAAAGTAACGATACGAGCAATAAGTTCAATGATGGTAAGTGCAACGTCTGTTCGTAACATATGCTTGTGTCACCCAGAAAATTTCTGTGTGAAACCACACTGCGCCCGTCATCCTTAGACATTTACACTAGCTCTCAATGCCCTTCGAACCGAAACACAGTAATGTTTGCACAGTACTGCTTCACGGCAGAACTACAGGTGTGAGGTGCTACCTACCTAGACAGATTCCTACAAAGGAATTCTACCATCAGTGAAATAGTTTATTAACACTTTAGTTTTCTAGTTAGTTAGTTAGTTTTTTAGTTAATCTAGCAACACTTTTATGTTTAGACACAAAAGTGTTGTTAGATTATTGATGACCTTCTCATTGAAGAAATAGATTCTACATAACTTAAAATTTACAAGAAAAAGGCCTTTTAATACTGATGCCTTTTTAGAAATGACAAAGTTGCGACTTAGCAAGTAACAAGTACAAAATAAAAATAAAATCCTTTTTTAAATAATACAATCAGTTTGTGTTCTTTGACCAGAATAGTAACTCGGTTTATTTTCTAGCATACTATTTTTAAATGCGATAGTTGGGTTAAGTGTGTGATCTCTGCCCCTTACCCCTATGTGGGAATAATGGCGTGACTATATGTATGTGTGTCTGTGCTGAAAAAAAAATTAAAATGATGTTGACTAGTTCGTTCAGCTTCGAAGAATGATAGTAAACCTTTGAATGTATAAACGTCTTGATTAGATCTTTAATATTTACATTAACATCAGTTGCTTCCCTTTAATCGAAGCACTTTATTAAAAAGGCTACGGCTTAAGAAAACAAACAAATTTATTCTCAAATAAACGACCCTATTAAAATAAAAAACAGTGAAACCCTTGTCTCTGCTATACGGCCCTTTGCGGTCGAAATAGAACAGAAAAAACGCACTGCGGGGTTCTCGGGTGCCGGAACAGACTAAAAAAAAAACAAAAATACAATTCAAATCCGATAGAAGCAGCTGTGTCGACGCACCCGTAAAGACACAGTGATCTGTTTATCGTAACTCGCGTACATGTGCACTGTGCCTTGTTTTGAGTATGTTCCACTTGGTACTATACCGTTTAGCTTTTAATTAATTTTTGTTGTATTTATTTTTGTTTTTACTTCATTACTAAGCCGCTTTTATTTTCAAATCTGTATGTCTGTCGAATTTTAAATACTTACTTTATACTTTTATACTGTTAAGGTGAAAAACCCATTGCGGGGTTTCTTTTAATAGGGGAAATTGTATCATAAGTGGAACGTCTGTTCGTAAAATTTACATTTTACTGGTGATAGGATTCCTAAGCAAGAATACGTTTAGGTACGAAGCACCTCCGGGCCAGTTTTGTTTATTGTATAAAATGACGAAACGAGCAAAACGTTCACCTGATGGTAAGTGCAACACCTGCCCATAACAAATGTTGTGTCACGCAGAACATTCTGTCTGTTCTGACATCAGTTCTTTGAGTACTGGAATACTAAAACTATTCGAAAATAAATATTATATGTATAATTAGTGCCTTTATATTTGACCCAGTAAATAAAGGTAAGCATTTTTTTATTGCATAAAGTGACGATACGAACAATACGTTCACTGATGGTAAGTGCAACGTCTGTTCGTATCATATGCTGTGTCACCCAGAACATTTATGTGTGAAACCACACTGCGCCCGTCATCCTTAGACATTTACCCTAGCTCTCAATGCCCTTCGAACCGAAACACAGTAATGTTTGCACACTACTGCTTCACGGCAGAACAACTGGCCCTGGGGTGGTACCTACCTGCCGTGAAGCAGTAGTGTCTCTCAAAATACTTCTGTTGCTACTACGCCGGCCCCCTTGAGATGTTAGTTTTAAAGTCTCATATGCCCAGTAAGTACACTAGCTGCCTTTCACACCGTAACACAGTAATGTATAATAGTAACAAACACCAAAATAAAAACCCTCTTCAACTCTACACGGAACGCAACGATATAACAAATCATTGAGAAGAGGGCACTCGGGAGGAATGATTCAAGAAATTGGCTCTATTCATTCGTCTTAAACGGCCTCAATAGAAAGTAAAGTAGACTGAACTAAATCCAAAGAAACCAGCACTTAACTTTTTCGTCGTTTGCTCAATAGAATAAGCAGGAACTTTTAGTTCTTCCATGAAACGGATTTTTTTTACATTCGCGTCAAGTGTTTTTTTCAATTTCGTTTTGGGATCTGACGAAAATGACAACCGCGTGATTCCCTTGGTCACGCGGTCGTCATTTTACTTTTTATTTACTTAACTACGGCGACAACTGCGCTGCGGGTCCCGCGTTCGAATCCAAGCCCGAGTCAACATTTGCGCATAAGCACGTCGTTGGTTTTCGGGTCTGGTTGTGTTGTAATTGTCCTGCATATGGAACGTCGGAATATTAATGTATTTTTTGTGGTATTGCCGTGTGGTGGAGGCTTAAGAGAATCTACCACCTTATCTCATCTCGTGGGTGTCGTAAAAGTCGACAGAGGGAAAACGAAATCCAGGAGATGGGGAGCAGCATCTTCCTGGAATATTCGAAACAATAAACTGCGGTTGCCAACCCGCCCGCATACCTTTATCGCAATCTTCGGGGAGGTCTATGTTCAGCGGTGAACTAGTGATAGGCTGAAATGATGATGATGATGATGATGATCTTAGAAAGTTATTTCGCAGATCAAATATGAAGAAATGATGATTATGATGATGTCGTCCTGGCAGATTTTCGACCATGGCGACTGTTTCCGAAATTTGTCGGATGCTGTCAACTGCGCAGGAGATAATATAATGCCTCAAGTTCGTTACCACGTTCCCACGAGCAGTACAGTGGTATTGTGCACGAATAAGACTTTCTTAACACTACCTTAGTCGCCTCTTACGATACCTCGGTAGGAAAGCAGCTATTCTACTCTACCGGGCACCTATCGGCTGTTGTATGCCTAATGTAACTTTAATACTAACAAAGCTTTTGATAAGAAATTAGTCAGAAATGTCCCACAGTAACAATCCAATAGACACATGTGAAACATTCAACTGCACATGGTGACTGTCTGTCTCATCCAACGAATCGGGCTATCGGGTAAACTTCGCTCGTACAAATAAACGAAACCCGCGCGTTTCTCAGGAAGCGATCGGTTTCCACGGCTTTAGTAAGAACTAAAGCTCAATTACACAAGAAGAAGGGGGACAACTAACAACATATCCCGATCTCACGTCTCATGTTCTTTTAATACTGGGAATTAAACAGATTCATTTTGAAACGATCCTTCTCGTGTTTTAACATTGATATACATACATACAATCACGCCTTTTCCCATATATATATAATTTAGGTGATGTAATTGCCGTTAGCCTTTTAGGCTTTTACAGCTTCATTGGATACTGTGCTCACGGGCCAGGGGCCCGCGTGCCAGGTTTGGTTTGACCCAAACATAAATACTTAAATAAACTCTACAAAACTACAAACAAATCGAAATTCGGACTGTGTCGCGTTCGCTGCGTTCTTGCGCGACTTCGGATACGAATATCTCAAATGATTTGAAGTCGTCTAATGACCGTCCGAGGGAGGCTGCGGGCCTCCATTCGAGCTATCGACTTGTGGGTCGGTAACTCTGGGCGGTGAGAACCGCCCTGGAACACGGGTGTATCGTGTGTACGCGGTGTGATTGTCGACTGCTGCGCGCCGCTCTCTACGGCGGTCGCGCGTCGTGGTGCGTGTTATGTTAAAGCTATTAACTGTGTGTACAGTGTAGCCTGGATCGTGACTGACCGTATTTCCCATATAAGAGATGGACAGAGACCCGTAGCCTACTTTTCATCCCCGCGCGAATTTTGCGTGCCATTTTGGTACGAGTCAAAAAGTTCTTACTCCCTATTGCGTTCCCACAAGCAATATAGTAACAGCAGTGCATATTATGGTATTATTCTGCACGAATATAGACTATCCGTACAATACCATAGTCTTTTCTTAAGATACCTCGTAATTGTAAATAATAATTATTCCTTCTGTTGAGGAATTCCTAATTAGGAATCAATTAGTATGACAGGCAACCGTCGAGTGTCGTCATCTTTTTTTAATGGTTATTGATTTCCGCAAAATGATTTTTTTTATTGTATAAAGTGACGAAACGAGCAAAACGTTCACCTGATGGTAAGTGCAACGTCCGCCCACAACAAATGCTGTGTCACCCAGAATATTTCTGTGTGACACCACACTGTGCCCGTCACCCAGAGATCAGTTCTTAAGTCTCAAATGCCCAGTGATTATGCTAGCTCTCAGTGCCCTTCAAACCGAAACACAGTAATGTTTGAACACTACTGCTTCACGGTAGAATAACTAGCCCTGGGGTGGTACCTACCTAGACGGATTCCTGCATAGGAAGGCATCATTCCTATGCAGGAATCCGATTCTCTTATCTATACGACCTTAAGTAAACAAAATTGTCCGTTGTAATGCATCTAAGTACACCGTGTAGTGTCAGATACAATGTTCTCCTGGCCGGCTTTCGACCACGACGACAACTTCCGAATACTGTCAGATGCTATCTATTGTGAAGGAGATATTACAGTGCCACAAGTGTACGCACAAACACAGAGGAACTCACTCGTACTTACCCACCCATGCCCGATGTAACGCTCGTGCGATAAGATCGCAGGTATGCCAGAAACGCAGGGTCAGTGACACGGAAACAATCACAACACAACCAGACCCGAAAACCAAGAACTTGTGTTTTGGCACAAACGATGATTCCGACTGGTATTCGAACCCACGAGTTGAGACGATGAAGTCAAGCACTCTGACCACTGGCCACGCGGTCATCAGATACGCAGTTATTTTACAACTAGACCTAAAAACCTATAGTTGGACAAAAATTGCTTACCGTTGAGATTTGGAAGGAACCAAGATTTGGAAGGAAACTTCGATGATCGTAACGCTTTGCGGTTGTCTATGAATTATTTATATAACTTAAAAGAAAAAAAAAATTGGCCACCACAATAGGGTAACGCAGCAGTGCCGTCAAGCAGTAGTGTGCAAACATTACTGTGTTTTAGTTTGAAGGGCACTGATAGAGAAATAACTGGGCATATGAGACTTGAGAACTGATGTCTCATGTTACTCGTACTAGCGCAGTGTGCACATTGCACTTACCATCAGGTGTACGATTTGTTCGTCACGTCGCATTTCAATAATATTTTTTTTTTGTACGTGACATTATGTCGTTTCGTGAATAAGTAATTATTTTTCAAGTCACACTAGACTCGCTGTCAAGTGCAGCGCGTTCCAATTCACACCGTTTGCTCAAGATAAACTCCCATATCGTGTTGATTCTCATCGTTCAAATAATGACTCAAGTTGTTCAGTCTAAGCCCAGTTTCAATATTTCCATCAAGCCAAATAGATATCTTTAGGAATTAAAAGCGTTACATACATACATACATAAGATCACGACTGTATCCCATAAGGGTTAGTCAGAGACTGGGCACTCACTGCAAAAACAGATGACTGTCATAATCCACGTTTCACCAAAATAATATTACGCAAATCCAGATAATTTGCTAATATGCACGTGCAAAATTTAAAATGCTGTGTATTACCTAGATTTTGAAGAGCACCCCCCCCCCCCCACCTCACTAGCGTGCACAAGCAAACTAATACCGCCACCGGGAGCTCACTACTAACTCGGCGGCTGACTGTCGTAGAGTCAATATCACTTGAAAATGCCTTGTTTCGAAGTAAACCGCGTTTCGTGTTCTCGACTTCAGTGGTGTGTATCACCTAGTAGTGTTGTCGTGTTGTAGTGGTGGAAGGTATCTGGTGGCGACTCCGAGAGGCGGTAATAATTTGGTTGTGCACGCCATCGATAGAAGGCGAGCGTTGCTCTTCAAAATAAATTTTGCTTGCGAATCTAACAAGGAAAACGAAAATATACAATATTTTTCAAGTACTGCGTGACTGACTGAGTATTTTGGCGATTCCAGGAAACATCACTTATCAATGAATGCGTCAATCGTTTATGCAATCATCGATTTTCATTTTGAAATACACCAACGCGGATCGTATTGTTTCCTTTTTGTTAGTAGCTCGATACTGTGTCCGAAAATTTCTGTTTTATTTTTTATTTTGATTTTATCCCTTAGCCGACCACTATTTGTAAACGGCTGCACCAAATCCGACCTTTTTCATCACTGGTCAGTGAACCGCGACCTTTGCTGCTTCGTTGTATTTTAATTTTATTTTTAAAAACAATGACAACAGCCGCATGTTGTGCGAAGCGTAACAATTAATTTTGTAACGCTCAAATTGTCGTGGAATCTCAATTTTCTATTTGTTGCGTAAAAGTATATAATTTGAAACGCACGATTGCTTCGACACTTAATAAATCTAAAAATAACGAAATTATTAAAACATCTGTTGTCGTTCAGCATAAAATTAGTATTCAGCACAAATTAATAAATAAAAATATCTTGCGTTATTTGTAATTCTCATCTTGCGTCGTTGCTTTTGCTCTACTGGAAACATATTTCATTTAAATTTATTTAGGTACACTTTACTTACATTAAGATATGTCTTCAATAGCTTTACTGGTGGTAGGATTCCTATTCAGGAGTCCGTCTAGGTAGGTACCACCCCAGAGCCAGGTATTCTGCCGTGAAGCAGTAGTGTGCAAATATTACTGTGATTCGGTTTGAAGGGCACCGTGAGCTAGCGTAATCACTGGGCATATGAGACTTAAGAACCTATGTCTCAGGGTGATGGGACAAAGTGTAGTGTCACACAGAAATTTTCTGGGTGGCACAGCATTTGTTATGGGCAGACGTTGCACTTACCATCAGGTGAACGTTTTGCTCGTTTCATCACTTTATGCAATAAAAAAAAGCTCTTACATTTAATGTCAAATGTAAACTTATATAAACGGTTTAGTATTCTAACAAGTCGCGTATATTGACGACCGCGTGGCCTAGTGGTTAGCATACCTTGTACGCCGCGGGTTCGAATCCCAGCCGCAACCGACATTTGTGCAAAACACAAATTGTTGGTTTTCGGGTCTGGTTGTGTTGTGCATGTGAAATTTATGTCTGTAAAACGTATCCATAATACAGGAGAAATCCTACTGTGGGTTGTCGTTTGGTTTATGATGATGATGGTGATGAGCTGTTACGTGCCCATTCCGCTGGGTGTTATGTGTACAGCCCCTTTATCCATTCATGAGTAAATATTCGTAAAATGGGGTGTCAATGTCGGTTAAGGAATATGTATGTAGTGTCGGAATTACCAGAAAATAAAATCAACTCAACTTTAGTTACTTACATTTTTATATGTTCATCCCTCTCAATCATTCGTTCAGAAACATGTTTCTATTGCAGTTAAGAAATTTAGTAGTAAGGATTAATATTTAATCCTACATGAATGCCTAATTTCAAATCAATGGTCTTGCAGTTTCGGAGATATCATGATGAGCCAATGGTAAGTTGCTTATAAATATGTATATATAGATGAAATCTGCGAAGATAATAAGTTTTTTACTAGTTTTAAATAACCGGTGGATCCATTACTTCACAAAATTACCCTTAAAATCGATTATCTTCAACATTCGAGTGCTTTGATTTTTTCCAAAAAAAGTTTTCAAACTTTTGTATTCCGCAGTGGCAACATTACATTATTCTTTATAAAACTGCTCGACGGGAGCCCGCGCTAATTCTGTAAAGTTGGCGGGAAACCGTCGAGGACACCTGGCGGCCATTTTGGAAAGTTCCCAACAAGATTATTCTTATTTTACAACCTTTTGAATCGTTTGTCTCCGCGGTGCTTAGAGACGAGTGTGTTTGAAACTTTTCCCGATTGGCCGTTTTCTGTTTTCCTTTTTTTACGAAACTTTGTCGATCGTTTGGAGTTCAAGTTTATCGAATTGGAATTTTGTTTTTTTTTCCATTGAGTCGAGGATAGAACGAGTTTTTTTTGATGTTCCATCGTTGTTACTGTAACAAGTTTTCCAGATTTCGGGAAAAGCCTATTCAAAATATTTTTTCTTTCCCTCCCGAGACTTCTATCAAGTATCTTTTCATTTTCACTTTGGCAACAACTTTATGAATAGTAAGTGGAGCTCGCCGTCGCATATCTTAAAGTTTGCATTCGTATTTTAGTCATATTAGCTTTATAATGATCCCTTGTTCAATTCAATGTAAAGCTTATAGTATACAATAATTCACATTCACAAAAACATCTCACTATGTAACGGCGGTAAAAGATTATTTATTTATAAAAATTCATACCCGAGTACATGTATATAGGCGAACTTAATGCCTGAGGCATTCTCTACCAGCCAACCGCAAGGGTGGTGCCGATATTTAAAGATAGCCGATATTTAAAGCAGTTGTATGAAATAGAAAAATATATGTATTTATAAATACCAATACACACACATACGCATATGTATACATACTCGTATAACACAAAGAAGATTAAATCTCTAGTCCACTGCTGAACTTAGGCCTCCCCCATAGATTTCCACAAAAGTTTGTAGCTCTTATTTTCGAGAGATTTCGCCATAGTTGCCACGCTACCAGGCGGGTTGGCAACCGCATTATATATTCAGATGTTCCAGGAAGATACTGCGACCCATCTACTGGTTTTTATTTTCCCTCTGTCGACTTCTGCGACACCAACGGGATGAGACGGGGTGGTAGATTCTCTTAAGTCGCTACCTCACGGCTCCGGCATTTATACATAAATACAATTAAATATATAGTAAATAAATAATTAAAAGTGTGTATAAAATATTGCTGAGATGATTCTGCTAAATTATTTTGAAGTCATCAGTTTCCGAACTTTTGATTTGAACTAGCAACGATTGTTAGCTGTTCTGTTTTCGAGATACATTACCTTTAAAATTAAGTAATGATCATTTTTGAAGGATAATCGAAACAAACAAATGTTGTGACCTTCGATTATTTTTATAGGAGGAAGCGACGGGGCGTGAAAAACGTTAACGTGATGGTAACTATGACCCATAACAAACGCTGTGTCCCCCCTGAGGCAGACACAGGAATGTTAGCACACTACTGCTTCAAGGCGTAATTACAGGCCCTGCCTAGACAGATTCCTGCATCCTTACCTCATTCTGGGATTCCAGGAATCCTTCCTCCTACACTAAATTAAATTAAATATAAATAACCGTCTGAAAAACCATCTCCCTTGCCAACCGTGATCATGTCATATCTTTAAGAATAAGGGTTAGCCGCATATCCAGCTGTAAACTTCTAGCAGACTATAGTGATGATAATGAATTAAAAAGACTCGTAAATAATATATTTTCGTCGGATATTTTTTTTTCAATTTAAATCAGTCTGCTACATCGATATGGTTTTCTGATTTGACGACGATGAACACTATACGTGTTTGAATTAACACAGGGCCGACTAAGACCTGATTTCACCGATCGCTTTGGAAACCAAGTTTAATGAAACCACGTTTCACTTAACTGAGTTCAAATGTATCATTTGATCACCGGCTCCATTTTGATCGCGTTTAGAGAAACGAAGTTAACGTGAAATATCGTCACAATCTAAATCAAAAAGTCGATGTATTTCATTATTTTGCGACATCAAACAGCCTGTTTTTATGCATAGGTTACAAAGGTATGCAAACAATAAACAATACGAATTAAAAATAATTTTTGTGTTAACGTAGTTGTTCAATTGACAATGACAGCTCTCTAAACGCTTTTAAAGAGTTGAACGTCGAAAACTGAGCGTTCAGAATTTGAACCACGTTTAGCATTGACTGCTTTCATTTGATGTTGATGAAATGCAAACTGTAGCATTGAACTCAGTTAAACGCTTAAACTTCAATTTTGCTTGAACGGATCGCGTTTATTTTCAACGGTGAAATCCGCCCTTAGTTGGTAGGCACCCTGAGAACTTAGAGGCGGCAAATTTAATGAAAAATGTATGAAAATGGAATTTTCAATAATGGCACTTGATATAACGACGGGCACTTATTGAATCTGTTTTTGATTTCATATTCGTAATACATTTAACATTCGCAGTATTTTGAAATATTATAAAATTGTTAGCCATGACTTTGAACAACCTAATTAAGGTCTTACGTGAAATAGAAAATAAACACACTTATTTGGACAATTTTAGTTTAGAAATGATTTAGTAACTGTGCAAGATTTTAAAACATGTAATTTAAAAAATATATATAATTATTTTAGTATTGGTCACAGAAACAGGTAACAATGTAAAGAAGAGTAACAATGCCCTTCAGACGACAACTGCGCAGTGGATATCATAGTGACATAAGTGTACACGTAAACACAAACCCGCTCGACCTAACCTACCCACATTGTAACGCTCATGCGGTAAGATCCGAGGTAGGCTAGAAAGCAGTGTCATAGACGCGGACAATTTTTTTTTATTTTTAGATAAAGTGACGGTACGAGAAAAACATTCACCTAATGATAACGTCTGCCCACGTCATTCTTTTTGACACCACACTGCGCCTACCCTGAGACATTAATGATAATAAAATATGAGTTCTTAAGTCTCATACACCCAGTGATTACACTAGCTCTCAGTGTCCTTCAAACCGAAACACAGTAATGCTTGCACACTACTGCTTCACGGCAGAACGCGCGACCGCCGTAGAGAGCGGCGCGCAGCAGTCGACAATCACACCGCGTACACACGATACACCCGTGTTCCAGGGCGGTTCTCACCGCTCAGAGTAACCGACACACAAGTCGACAGGCCGACAGGCCCGCAGCCTCCCTCAGACGGTCATTAGACGACTTATAGACGACTTATATACGACTTATATTCTAAATCGGGCAAGCACGCAGCGAACGCGACACTCCGGATTTCGAAGTTTTTGTAGGAGTTTATTTATGTATTTATGTTTGGGTCAAACCAAACCTACGCACGCGAGCCCTCTGGCCCGTGAGCAAAGTTTCCGATGAAGCTGTAAAAGCCAAAAAGGCTATCAGCAAGTACATCACCCATTTTTTTAATAGGAGAGGGGGCAAACGAGCAGGCGGCTCACCTGATGGTAAGTGATCACACCGTCCATGAACATATGCAATACCAGGGGAATTCCGAATGCGTTGCCGGCCTTTGAGGAAGGAGTAGGCTCTTTTCTTTTCTCTTTTATTAATATCACGGCAGAAGAACTGACCCTGGGGTAGTACCTACCTAGGCGGATACCTACCTAGGAAGCACAAATGCCGACTGCGGCTGGGATTCGAACTCAATCCTGCGGCGTAGAAGCCAATCACTCTTACCAGTATGCCACGCATTATAAAAAAAGTCCTTCGTGTTGACGTAATAACGATGACTGAGCAAGAGTAATAAGGAAGACATTTTACCGCAAATTAACAGATTGCGCAAAAGCTATTACACGTGGGCTCGCTCATTATTTTCCGGTCGACACATCCATTTGTCGGATTCACATTCTACTCGTATTCAACATTGGACAACCATAGAACGTAATATATATTTAACTAGCCTTGCAGTTGCAACCGCGTAAAATATGCCGCCGTGTCGTGACGCTTAAGAGATTCTACCACCTCATCTCATGCCGTGGGCGTTGTAAAAGTCGACCGAGACAGAGGAAAATTATAACCGGAAGATGGGTAGCAGCATCTTCTTGGAACATCTGAATAAATAAAGTGCGTGCATAGTGGCAACTATGCCGAAATCCCCGAAAATGCGAGCTACAAACTTTTGTTGCTATCTTTGTTCAGCAGTAGAATAGTGATAGGATGAAATGATGATGATGTAAATATGCCAACCACATGACTGCGCTGTGACACCCGGTACCTCGTTACGATACTCAACATGCGGCTAATTAAGATATAAGCATAAAGTTTTTAACTTAAAACATTCCTCAATAAACGGGCTATTTACGAACGTAAATCTTTTTTTCATTAAATTAGTATTTCATGATATCAGAGCGTTCAAACATACAAACTTTCCAATTTTATTAAAGTAATGACCATTGACGTACAAAAACCCCAGGATACACAGTTCCATACAAAAGTTACTTCAAAAAGCTTCCTCGTAAACATAAAAATCATCATCATCATTATTTCAGCCTATTTTAGTCCACTGTTGAACATAGGCCTCCCCATAGATTGCCACAAAACACGGTCCTGAGCCACCTACATCGACTTCGCGCAAAACCATCCACATCGTCGCTCCTTCTCAACTCCTCTCACTACAAATTAGAAATTGAAATTTAAAATGAAGTTATAATGTAGAAGTGTTATGTTAATAAAATTACAGAAATACTAAATTAATAAAAACAATAACCAGGACAAGGGAGAAACTTTCTCTGAACTAAAAATAAAAAAGTAAATATTTCTGAAACCATCAGTTAAGGTCTTAGTTGAACAGAAAGAAAAATAGAAGACATTCCTTGTGTAAATAAAACAAAGACGTTTAGGAATTTTGCGTGAGAAAATTCTTTTCTTTTCAAGAAAACTCTTAAGCCTTTGTCCGATCGTCTATTGCTACTGACCTTTAGGATATGTTTTCTATACTAGCAAAAGTTTGCCTTTATCCATAACGTTATATTTTCGAACGAAACACAAAAAGTAACCATTTAGTGCTCATAAAGGTTATGAGATGATTGATGCCTGTGCAGGCATCGTACATGTCGAGAAACTTGTCATTTCTCGGATACGATGTTTGTTCTGGCCGTGTGGTAGCGGCCTAAGAGAATCTACCACCCCATCTCGTCCTGTGGGTATCGTAAAAGTCGACAGAGGGAAAATTAAAAGCAGAAGATGGGCAGCAGTATCTTCCTGGAACATCATAATAAATAAACTGCGGTTGCCAACCCGCCTGCCAAGAGTGGCAACTATGGCAAAATACCCCCAAAATGAGAGCTACAAACTTTTGTTGCACTCTATGGGGGAGGCCTCTGTTCAGCAGTGGACTAATGGTAGGCTGAAATGGTGGTGGTGGTGGTGGATGTTTTGTTATAGAACTTTGCCATATAACATACAGTCATGATGTCGCGTCTGGTGGCGGCTTAAGAGAATCTACCACCCCATCCGGTCCCATGGGTGTCGTAAAATTTGATAAAGGAAAAACGAAAACCACGAGACCGGCAGCAGCATCGTCCTGGAGTCGTTAACTGGTGGTAGGATTCCTATGCAGAAATCTGTCTAGGCAGGTACCACCCCAGGGCCAGTTATTCTGCCGTGAAGCAGTAGTGTGCAAGCATTACTGTGTTTCGGTTTGAAGGGCACTGTGGGCTAGCGTAATCACTGGGCATTTGAGACTTAAGAACTGATATCTCAGGGTGACGGGCGCAGTGTGGTGTCACACAGAAATATTCGGGGTGTCACAGCTTTTGTTGTGGGCGGATGTTGCACTTACCATCAGTTGAACTTCCTACCATCTGAATAAATAAGCCAACCCAAAAAAAGGGGGCATAATTCCCCCTAGCTGAGAGCTACAAATGTTTGTGGCAATCTATGGGGAAGGCCTATGTTTACCAGTGGACTAGATAGGCTGTAATGATGATGATGATGATGAAGAAAGTATAAGTATTGTACTGTGTACAATCTGTTTGAGAACACTAACGTAATTAATTTTGTGAAAGGCTTCAGCGTTGTTTGATAGAGTTGTCAAAGGCATCGTGTTTATAAAAAATACCAAGCGTTCAGTGTTATCTGTCACAAATGTGTTCGGCTTTAATAGAGACATTCTAAAAACAAATTATCTTTCTAAAATCTTACGATAAGCTGTACAGCTATGAATAAATGGGCACACTTCACAACCTCTTCCCTTATTAACTTATTTCAATCATCAATATTAAGATAAAAATATGTAGAAATCGCTAGATCGAATGATCGTTACTGTAAATTACTATTTAAAAAAAATGGTTAAGTTTTAAGAGCATTGGAAATTGTCTTCATGACTTTTATTGCGTAGCATAATATTTTTTTTACTTTCAATTTTTCTTAACGTGTACAGTTCGTTTCCAGATAATTTTTTTTTTTGATAAAGTGATAAAACGAGCAAAACGTTCACCCGATGGTAAGTGTAACGTCTGCCCATAACAGTTGCTGTGTCAGCCAGAAAATTTCTGTGTGACCCCACACTGTGTCCATCACCCTGAGACATAAGTTCTTAAGTCTCATATGCCCAGTGATTACGCTAGCTCACAGTGCCCTTCAAACCGCAACACAGTAATGTTTGCACACTACTGCTTCACGGCAGAATAACTGGCTCTGGGGTGGTACCTACCTAGACGGATTCCTGCATAGGAATCCTACCACCAGTGAAATATATACGAAACTTTTACTTACGATCTTAATAGAAATGTTCTTGTTTATTAAAAATATATACGAAACTTTTTTCACTTCAACTTTAGGTGAACGTTTTGTCCGTTTCGTCACTTTATTCAATGAAAAAATCTTTGTATTAGAAAATTCCTTTTAACAGCGCACTGCGCTCTTCACTACAGCTCATCGATTCTCAAGTCTCCTTTGACATGTAATTACATACGCTTCTATGTCCTTGTGGGTATGGACTGCATATATGTAGTTTCATATTTAATTAATAAAATCTTGATTAACTTGAAAATAGGAGGCCCCCTTTTTATCCCCTGTAACTTACTTAATCATACCTTTTATAGTAAAAAAAAGTAAAGTTTCAGCCTATGAAATGTCCCACTGCTGAGCACAGGCCTCCTCTCATTTCTGATAGGGTTTTGGAGCTAGGATGAATCCGCCACGCTGCTCCAATGCGGTACATGTCTTCGAAATATTTTTTTTTTATTTCTCAGACATGCAGGTTTCCTTACGATGTTTTCCTTAACCGCCGAGCACTGTGGTAATTCAGCACCTTAAATTGCAATTAACAATTTTAGTGGTGCCGGCACCGGGAATCGAACCCAGGTCCACCCGCGTACTATGAAATTTAAAGCGAGCGCTTAGCCCCTGAGCTACCACTTTTATAGACAAACATTTAATAGAATTGAGTCGTTTCGAGCATTATGCTGTTTTATATTTCATATTTGACTATTACTAATACCAACAACTATAGTAAGTGCGGTTGGCGCAGAGGCTAAGCCCTTGGATTACTGCGCCGCGGGTCGCGGGTTCGATTCCCGTACGGGACAAATATTTGCCGGGTCTGGGTGTTTGTGTATGTGTAATGCATGTCTGTGAAAAGCACCTACGACACAGGAGAAATCCTATCGTTCGAATTGTTTTTTTTAAAGATTTACATTAAAGATTAAAAATAACGATTGCCTACTAACGATATGTAGACTTGGTGAGAAAATGTGATGTTTAGCGTTAGCCATCGGACATCATCATCATAATTTCAGCCTACCACTGCTGAACATAGACCTCCCCATAGATTGCCACAGAAGTTTATAGCTCTCATTGGGGGGGGAGGGGGGGGAGGAGTTTGCCGTAGTTGACACGCTTGGCCGGCGGGTTGGCAACCGCAGTTTATTTTTTCAGATGTTCCAGGAAGACGCTGCCGCCCATCTCCTGGTTTTGATTTTACCTCTGTCGACTTTTACGACACCCACGGGATGAGATGGGAAGGTAGATTCTCTTAAGCCACCACCACACGGTACACGATATCGTGTATATTAAAGAAATATTCTTATTTTGTCCTATATGATTTTTTTTTAATATTAATCAAATTATCGATGCTTTTAATTAAATCGGCTAGGCTAGATGCTTTAAATCGGCTAGGAGAACATCATCATTTGGGAAAAAGGCCTGATTTTATGAATGTATGTGTGTTAAAAATAAAAATTAAAAAGCTGAAGCTACTCCGGATTAACTATGACATCAGGGCATCTTTCACCTCTTATGCTGTAAAGCGCTCATAACATCGGGTTATAAATAGCTCAAAATTGAACGCGATAAAATCCGAAAAATTAATTATTAAATATACAAATTATTTAATTTTAATATTTAAAAACATATTTAGTCATGAGTGTAGTGTAGTGTAATGTCTCAGATACGAGCACGCAATTTAGCGTTGTGAAGTTTTCTCTTCATCATCATCATCATCATTTCAGCCTATCACTAGTCCTATGCTGAACATAGGCCTCCCCTATAGATTGCTACAAACATTTGTAGCTCTCATCTGAGGGGAATTTGCCATAGTTGCCACGCTTGGAAGGCGGGTTGGCAATCGCAGTTTATTTATTCTGATGTTCCAGGAAGATGCTGCTGCCCATCTTCTGGTTTTAATTTTCTCTCTGTCGATTTTTACGACACCCACGGGGAGAGATGGGGTGGTAGATTCTCTTAAGCCGCTACCACACGGCATAGTTTTCTCTTAATTAAAGCTTTTTGTGTAGTTATAGCGATTAATACAAGCTTTATATTAATGAAATAATTTTAATATTATTTCTAAATAACTTACGATAATTAAACAAAAATCTTTGGTCTCTGGAAAAAAATCATCGCAATGGGCACCGGAAGTCATAAAACTAATAAAATATTACCGCCAGTACACGAGCAACGCTTTTTGTGTCGTTAATTTTACCAGCAACGAACTTGAAACGCTTACCACCATATTGTGGTCATCGTGGGCGAAGGTCAACACCTACGAATTATATGTAATGGGATATATATTAGAGGTTATTGTTTAGCTGATTGTACCTTTAGAGTTTAAAAAAAAACATGTCAGTAGAATTTCATCCAGTTTAATGAGTGCGTTTTATAGGCAATGAATCCCTCTAGGTAAGGTACCACCCAAGCGCTAGTTATTCTGCCGTGAAGCAGTAGTCGTTTCGTCGTTTCAGCCTATCAATAGTCCACTTGCTGAAAATAGGTCTCCCCCATAGATTGCCACAAAAGTTTGTAGCTCTTGTTTTGAGAGGATTTTGCCATAGTTGCCACGCTTTGCAGACGGGTTGGCAACCGCAGTTTATTTATTCAAATGGTCCAGGAAGATTCTGCTGCACATCTCCTGATTTTAATTTTCCCTCTATCGACTTTTACGACACCCACGGGATGAGATGGGGTGGTAGATTCTCTTAAGCCGCTACCACACGGCTTCATCTAATTTATATTAATCTATTAAAAGTCTCGAGTCGAAAAAAATATTTAAAAAGAATACGAGCAATGCTTCCAACATTGCTAATATTCCTGTCAATCACTCTATTTGCTTTATATGGAGTTTATATGGAGTTTATCTGGTGGTAGGATTCCTATGCAGGAATCCGTCTAGGTAGGTACCACCTCAGGGCCAGTTATTCTGCCGTGAAGCAGTAGTGTGGAAACATTATCGTGTTTCGGTTTGAAGGTCACTGAGAGCTAGCGTAATTACTGGGCATATGAGGCTTAAGAACTGATGTGTCAGGGTGACGGGCACAGTGTCGAAACAAATGTCGCTGCTGTGTCACACAGAAATGTTCTGGGTGACACAGCATTTGTTATGGGCAGACGTTGCGCTTACCATCTGGTAAACGTTTTGCTCGTTTCGTCACTTCATCCAATAAAAGAAAATACACAAAACAACTAGACCCGGAAAGCAACCATTTGTGTTTTTGCACAAATGTTGGCTCCGGCTGGGAATCGAACCCAGGATCCAGCGCAGATGTCAGGTATGATAATCACTACCACGCGCTCGTTAAATGCGATAATGCCGCTGTAGAGTAGCTCACGCGACGCATCTATATATTAATACGTGACGAGAAATGTTTGCACCCCTTTTAAAGATTTTATTGACTGTAAGTTTTCGCGTAGTTAAAGTTTTTATGGAGAAGAAGCGATACATGAAATTGAATAAAATACAACATTAAATATTTACGTTTTACACACTAACAAAGTCAGTCACAAAATAGAGTGTCATCGAGTGTCGATACATTCGTACTGCCAATTTCAAATATGAAATAGTCTCTGGTCAAACACTCGCACAGAGTATTTAAAATAATGCCAACAAATAATTACTAAAACCTGTAAATAAAAAAGTACAAAATATATATAAAAAATTGTATATTTGTAACTAAAATATGTACAAAATTTAAAAAATAATAATTACGGTCAAAATTCGACCACAGGGCATTAGTAAATATAATTGTATGATTTTTAACAATAACATAATCTTTATCTTCCTTTAATTCTGGCCTCCCTCAATACATTTCTGCCAAAGTCAAGTCAATCACGGTAGTGAAAATAGATAATTCAAAAGTTCGATCAACAGTAAAATTATTGTTGACTTTTAATGAAAATTCGCTGGAATGGTGGAGACAAAACTGAAATACAATAGTCTCAAATTGAATTCTCCAATCACTGTACACTTTCACGACCACTTGCTGCATAATAAACTATCAATATTAAAACTCAAAATATACACAGAAATTACAAAAATCTATTTCAACGCTACGTCACTTTTGGATTTGACGCCAAAGTCCATATAATGTGGTATAATTAATGTCAGTAACCGAGTAGCAATACGTATGTCGTTAACTAACACCGCACATCCTACACTATTTCTCTTGAGTTGTAATTTCATATTTTTCACTGGTAGATTTCTTAAGTAGATTTCTCATGATCTTGTATATTGGTTCTTTCGTCTCTTTTTATAATATTTGCAATGTCCGTGAGGTGGCGGCTTAAGAGAATCTACCACCACATCTCATCCCGTGGGTGTCGTAAAAGTCGATAGAGGGTAAATTAAAACATGGAGATGGCCAGCAGCATCTTCCGTAACATCTGAATTTTTCTTTAAACTTCGATTGCTAACCCGCCTACCAAGCATGGCAACTATCCACCCAAAATTAGAGCTAGAAACTTTATTTATTTAATACTTTATTGTAAGACGCCTTACTCTAAGGGGTTACAACGGGCGGACTTAATGCCTTGTGGCATTCTCTACCAGTCGACCTTGGGAGAAGAAAAATTAATGTTGGCAGGTGCGAAACTGAAGCAAATGACAGATAATAATAAAATCAACACATATATATATATACACATACATACGCATATTCATACAATCATATATATGCATACATAGATATTCATATACATAGTACATACATGTATAAAATATTTAATAATAAAAAAATGAATATAAATATACATATCGTCAGATATTGTTTTCCTCCAAACAATGTTGGCGAACCAGACGTTTAAAACAATGGTTATTCTGTGTTTTTTCACATTTCATTTTTGTGGCGATCAAGAGTAGAGGCCTTCAGTAGTGGACTAGTGATAGTCTGAACTGATGATGATGATGAAAAAATAAAACTTGCTTCTATATTTTTCATCTTCCTTAAAATAATTGCTTACATTGTAGCCTTATGTCATCTATGTAGTGTTGTCTACTGTTTTTCGTCGTAACAGTGCTTTCTTGTCATGACCAAGGTAAAACTTTCCAGAAGTTCTATACATTTTTTTTGTTGCTATATTTTTTTTTATTTCATAAAAGTGACGGAACGAGCAAAACGTTCACCTTGGTAAGTGTAACATCTGCCCATAACAAATGCTGTGTCACCCAGAAAATTACTGTGTGACACCACACTGCGCCCATCGCCCTGAGACATCAGCTCCTAAGTCTCTATATGCCCAGTGATTACGGTAGCTCTCAGTGCCTTTCAAACCGAAACACAGTAATGCCTGCACACTACTGCTTCACGGCAGAATAACTGGCCCTGGGGTGGTACCTACCTAGATGGATTCTGCATAGGAATCCTACCACCTATAAAATCCAGTTTTAGTTAAAATGAACATGTTTTATATAATATTAATTAGGAGGGCCTCTATTTCTACTATTATGGAAATCCTTCCCAATTTATCTATTTACCAAATGACAATACTAAGTTTTGTAATAACGTCCATCGCAACTAGTCTTAAACATGACCCTCTCCCCAAATATTGCTATTAGAAAATAATCTTAGGTATCTGAATACGTCGACCGTCGGCAAACTTTGTTAGGTCGCTAAATAGCAGGAGATCGTCGGTTCTTATTGATTTGTTATTGAATCTTGTCTAACATTTTTCATGGGGCGTGCTTTGGTTTTCTATAAGACTGTTTTCTTGTAAATTTATTTATAATGTACTTCTGACTAAGATGAAAAAAAATAACAAAATAGAGGATACCTACCTAGTTTCTTTCGCCTGTTTCCTCTCCGTCAGAGTAACCTCATTACGAAACGGTGGTAGATTGTAAAAAAAATGACGTTCGGCATACGAAATTTATATTTCATACGTTGAAGAATTAATAATTTTCATTTGATTTCATTTCTTCGAGTTATAAAACCATTCATTTGCTGTATTACTTCCTGAATTCCTTAGGTTAACATAATGATTTAAAAATAAAAATAAATAAAAATATTGTACACAATAAAAACATTAAATTAATTCAAATCATTTAAGAAAAAAAACCCAAAGGTAGTAACAACCCACTACTTTTGGATACGAATATTAGCAAACTAATTCTCTACTCTTATTTCAAAAGGGGGTCGGATGAAAAGAGTAATAGCATAGGGTGTAGGAAAAATGTTTATTATGTCTGAACGCGCCAAAGGCAACATTCAAAATAAATCCTTACCTGCTTCAGTCAACAGTCTAAATTACCTTGTATTTTCATCCGACAACATCGAAGCGACAAGAGGGTTAAATCTGCACATGTTTACATGTAGATATGTTCATCTGTTTCCTCATTGCTCTTAAACGGTTACACAGATTTTGACAAATGATCATTTGATTCGTACATTAGTTCCACTTGCCAAAAATAGACTAAATAATAAACGCTTAATCTTTTTTTTTAATATATAATAAAGTAATAAAACCAGCAAAAAGGTTACCTGATGGAAACTGCAACGTCTGCCTATAACAAATTCTGTGTCACCCAAAACATTTCCATGTGACACCACACTGCGACATCAGTTATTAAGTCTCATACGCCCAGTGATTACACTAGCTCTCAGTGCCCTTCACACCAAAACTCAGTAATGTTTGCACACTACTGCTTCACGGCAGAATAACTGCTCCTGGCGTGGTACCTACTTAGACGGATTTCTTAGATTGGAATCCATCTAAAACCAAAACATAATGCAATGATTTTGGAAATTTTAATCGTGTTTTAGTTATTTTCGACTTAGTAGTAGTAAGATTTCTGTGCAGGAATGCGTCTATCTAGGTACCGCATCAGTGTCAGTAATTTTTGCTTGAAACAGCAGTGTGCAAACATTACTGCGTTTCGGTTTGGAGCGCACTATGAGCTAGGCATATGAGACTCAAGAACCGATATCAAAATGTGACTGTTTTGATGTGTGTTTACTGGTGGTAGGATTCCTATGCAGGAATCCGTCTTGGTAGGGCCAGTTATTTTGCAGTGAAACAGTAGTGTGAAAACATTACTGTGTTTCGGTTTGAAGGGCAACGTTTTGCTCGTTTTATCACTTTATACAAAAAAAAAAAAAACTCATGCGGTGCGATGCCACATGTACTTTACAATTGTATTTTCTGGATGATGTCGCATCTGTTGCAGACGTTGCACTTACCTTCCTGTGAACAAATTGCCTGTCTGTACAATTTCTTCCTATAAACGAAATCTTCCGTTTTCGTTTAATCCAAAGGTTTATTATATACAAAAGTAACTGTCGTATGACTGACGACGTGTTTAAATTTGTGACGGTGTGGGCGAGGATCATTCGTTATGGAATTATTTTATCCGTTAGTGAAGTTATTGTAAATAAATTCAGATCCATGTTACTTTGCCCACGTACATTTCATCTTATTGACATTGTTTATTTCGCCTGCGCTTGACGTAAATATTAAAAATTATCGAACCCGAACATAACGAGATTTGGATGTTGTCATATATTAAATGCTTTTAGTGCGTTGAAATATCAAGTCACTGTCTTAATGTTCCGCTCAGCTACGGTTTAGAAGTACGGTTGCGGTTACGGTGTCGTCGTTTCAGCCTATCACAAGTCCACTGCTGCACATAGGCCTCCTCCGTAGAAAGCCACAAAAGTTTGTAGCTCTCATTTTGGAGAGATTTTGCCATAGTTGGCACGCATGGCAGGCGCGTTGGCAACCGCAGTTTATTTATTCAGATGTTCCTGGGAAGATGCTGCCGCCCATTTCCTAGTTTTAATTTTCCCTCTGTCGACTTTTACGACACCCACGGGATGTGATGGGGTGGTAGATTCTCTAACGCCGCCAACACACGGTGTAGAAGTAGCGAAACAAAAACGTAGTCGAAATATGAAACATTTATTGACCGAGTGGTCTACTAACTGATTCTCTTCTACAACGCGGGTTACGAATTTCAACCAACATTTATGCACGTTAAAATCGTCACGTTGACGTCCAGACATCATTGTCATCGTGTTTCTGAAAATAAAAGTTAAATTGTTAAGGATTACTCTTCTCGCGCTGCAGATGAAGCCTGCCGGCACATACACATTGGTTAGCTCAACCGGGGAAGTACGAATGACCATAGAATATATATATATATATATATATATATATATATATATATATATATATATATATATATATGTGGATAATACGTTTTAAGTTAAGAAGGGCAAGGGGCGCTCGGCGCGTAGAAATGCCAGTCAAGCGGGCGCACGTAAGATGCAATAACAGCTGTCAGACTCCAACGCTTGAGTGGATATATTTTGAGAATTGTAGATCGTTGTTTATCGTTCTTCATAGTTATTGTACATCCGTACACAAGTTAGCTGCTTCAATTGCAATAAAGACGTTGTTTCGTAATTCACCATCACGTGAGCCACCTGCTCGTTTGCCCCCGAGAGGTCTAGTGTAATCACTGGGCGTGTTTTGCCATACAGAAAAGTTCTGGGTGATTCATCTTTTGCTATGGGCAGTCGTTGCACTTACCATCAGGTGAACGTTTTGCTCGTCTCGTCACTTCTCACACTATGCAACTAATGTCACTAAATAGTGTAGTTGTCATCATCATTTAAGCCTATCACAAATCCACTGCTGCAAATAAGCCTGCCCAAAAGAATTCCACAAAACACGTAAGTTTGTAGCTCTCATTTTGGCGGGTTTTCGCCGTAGTTGCCAAGCTTGTTAGGCAGGTTGGCAACCGCAGGTTATTTATTCAGATGTTCAAGGAAGATGCTGCTTCCCATCTCCTGGTTTTCATTTCTTCTCTGTCGAATTAACGACACCCACGGGCCGAGATTGGGTGGTAGATTCTCTTAAACCACTCTTAAAATACGACGCGGCAATAAGTAATATAATTATTAAGTTTTGTTACTGCACAATTTAGCACTATTACCTTTAATTGCCCGAAGTCAAATATCATCTAATTTCTACTTCATTTCAGCCTATCACTAGTCCACTGCTGAACACAGGCCTGCCCCATAGATTGCCACAAAAGTTTGCAGCTCTCATTTTGGGGGAATTTTGCCATAGTTGCAAAGCTCGGCAGGCGGGTTGGCAATCGCAGGTTATTTGTTCTGATGTTCCAGGAAGATTCTGCTGCGCGTCTTATGGTTTTAATTTTCCTTCTGTCGACTTTGACGACACCCACGGGATGAGATGGGGTGGTAGATTCTCTTAAGCCGCTACCACACGGCTTCATCTAATTTATATTAATCTATTAAAAGTCTCGAGTCGAAAAAAATGTTTAAAAAGAATACGAGTGATGCTTCCAACATTGCTAATATTCCTGTCAATCACTCCAAGTAAGCCCAAAAGCTTGTGGAAGGAGTTCACCGTCCGTACCATAAACCATTATTATTTGCTATAATAAAATAAAAAAATATATAAACATAAGGAAGTTGTATATATTTGTAATAACTTTTCATCGGTTTTCGAGTATGCTTGTATAACGCACTCAAAATACGAGAGAAATTCTAGCGGGAGTTATTCATCGTTTATTAAAAATGTTTAATCATAGCTGCAATATAAAATCGCGAATGGGTCGAACTCAGTGAAAGCCATGTCGTTTCTAGCGAATCTACCAAAGCGATTCACGTTATTGATAAGAACATTGTAATAATATAAACAGTTACTGTTGTATGTTTTAATGCGACCGGTTTGTCTTGTTCCAATGCGACCAATGTCTGTCAATGATAAATAAAAACAGCTTGTTAACTGTCTGTTGTTATCAAGTTTTTTACATGTTCATTGTTTCTATGAAGGCAAACTATATTTATCTATTCACAATACAAATGGCAAAAGCATTAAGCCGATAAAAATTTGAATAAAATCGACAAAATTAATTTATCGAAAACCTATCTTGATCAACAATCATAGCGTCGATAATTCTTCGAGACTTTTCGATAAGAAACACAAACTTGTCTGAGGGTCAGTCTGTAATCGGCTTACTAATTGATCCTTTGACAAATGGACATTCGTTCGGCCGCTCGCATCTCCGTAACTGGGTTAGCGATAATCGAATACGGTACTCGGAAGTATCTATTGTATTTCTTCCATCTTGTCTCTACCAAAGAGTCTCTAATTAAAGCGTTCGTATACTATACGTGGCCTTTCATTTCATTTTTATTATTTGATCCAACCTTTACCTTTCTATTATTGGTTGGAGGAAATAGAAAATCAGTGTCTATTTTCCTTGAGGAACTTTTAATTAACCGAAGACATAATTAAGGTTGAGGTCCTTGTAAATGAACTTCCATACAATGTGACTCACACATAATTAATCTATTAATAACATATTACAACTAGTAATAATAATAATTATATTAGGACTTATACGTTGCACAAATCTACTCGTTTTAATGGGTGAAAGGGTATTATGTGTGAAGAGAAGAACCACGGCAGATTCTTCTCTCTTACAGATAAACTCCAGCCAAATTTGCATAATATTAATGTCGAGCATTGTTGGCCATGTGGTGACGGCTTAAGAGAATCTACCACCCTATCTCATTCCATAGGTGTTGTAAATGGTGAAATGATAAATGTCGAGCATTAAGATTTTATGGCAGAAGTACTGCAGAGATCCTATGAAAGAATCCGCTTATGTAGATACTCCCGCTGTTCAAGTTTTTTTGTCCTTCACTATGTTTCAGAGTTGGGGCAATTAAGGTAGTGTTTAATGCTGCTGTTACTATTAAGTATTGCCTTCCTGGCCAATTTTCGACCACACCGACAACTTACGAATACTATCGGAAGTTATCAACTGCGCAGGAGATATTATAGTGCCACCTCAAACTACCCGTGGCCTATGTAATGCTCATGCGATAAGGTCAAAGGTAGGCAAGAACGCAGCGTCAGAAACAAGGGGACAGTCACAACACGACCAGACCCGAAAACAAACACTTCGTGTTTTTGTTAAAATCTTCACTCCGCCTGGGATCTGAACCCGTGGGCCTATACGATAATCTAACCACTAGGCCACATGATCGTCCGGTCACTATTAAGTGAACGAAATAGTCGTCTCGACACTTACTTCTATAAAAAAAAATCCACACAAGTTAAACTGTACTAACATTTACATATTACACTTTTTGCCTCACGGCGAGATACGATACCATTGCGTTAACCTATCATAATAAAATAAATGCACTAACTACCATGGCCCTCATTATCGGTGCGTGGATTTAAATACGGTTTATTTAGATACTCGACAGATTTCATTTCACGTAAATAAGTAGTTTGTTCTTACAACTGTATTCATTAAATCGACGCCGCGCTCCGTCTCCATAAGTTATACCTATGCGTGGGATGCGGAACAGATACGGTGAGGACATAAATAATGTGTTTATTGACAGGTACTCGTATATGCGCGAGGATGATGTTCGACATCGGGGCTGAAAACAATGACGATAATTGTGAAGATAGGCGCTAATTACAGCTTTTAGACGTGTAGTCGTAATTAAGCATTAATTCAACACCAACGTCTTTGTACCGGCGTTATGATTTTCCATTCTATTGTGTTATAAAAAAAAATTAAAAGAAAGGGACAAGGTGAGCATAACTTTCACTTGATGGTACGCAACTTCTGCCCATAACGAATGCTGCGTCACCACATTTCTCTGTGCCCGCCCTCCTGAGTCATTTCTTAAGTGTAATATTCCTAGTAATTACACCAGCTCCCAGTACCCTTCAGAGCGAATCACGGAAATGTTTGCACACTACCGCTTCACGAAGGAATTACTGGAACTGCGGTGGTACCTACTTAGACGGAATCCTGCAAAAGAATCCTAGCACCGGTGAAATACGACGCCTTGATTCATTTTATAATTACTTTTGAAATTCGTAGACTAGTTGCAAATATCAAAGTTCTATAACATAAAAATAATATTGAAATTCTATTTAAGCCAATTTAAATATTTAACATTTTTAGCACTTGGAGTCATCTTTTACATCTCTCAGGATTGACTGGCAGAGAATATCAAAAGACATTGGGTATGGCCATTGCAACCCTGGATATAAGGTACGAGTATCATCATCATCATCATTTCAGCCTTTCACTAGTCCAATGCTGAACATAGACCTCCCCATAGATTGCAACAAAAGTGTGTAGCACTCGTTTTGGAGTGATTTTGTCATAGTTGTCACGCTTGGTAGGCGGGTTGGCAACCGCAGTTTATTTTTTCATTTGTTCCAGGAAGATGCTGCTTCCCAGCTTCCTGGATAAAATTATTCCCTCTGTCGACTTACGACACTCACGGAATGAGATGGGGTGGTAGATTTTCTTAGGCCGCCACAACACGTTATGTGGATTATAAAAATAACGAAATAAGTAATAATAATTCTACCGAAATAATTTTATCACAATAAACAGGACGATGTACAAGAAAATTGGTGGCTTGAACGTGAAGCGGCGATAAGTCGTGTCGAACGCTTCGATTTTATCTCGAGCTATATTGAAGTCGATTTTATTATTATTGATCTCGGAACACTTGTTGCGTCGCGTTCGGAAGTTTTCACGAAACGCAACGGTGACACGTAAAATAACTAAGTTATGTACTCTACAAGAATTGCCTTTAGCTGCTTAAATTGATTAGAGGCGATAATATCGCATGCTCGAATAAAATTAACGTAAGTTTCTGATTAAAAGATATTTTGAATTGAACATTAGATTAACTAGTTGATAGTAAAGTTTTGTGGGAATTTCAAATATTTGACTTTAAATGAAAAAAAAAAAGTATTTTGATTGCAACGAAAACATGTACATGAACATCAAAATACTGCAGTCGAATAAATTATAGTAAAGAACGTTTATAAATTTTAAATAGCGGCACATCTTATTCTGATACCAAATTTTAAGTATATCTAACTTAAGCATTTGATGGTTAAGATACTTTTTACAAGAAGCGACTGCTATCAATCTTTTACAACTACCGTGGAAAGCAACTCTTTATTTAGTTCGCTATTAATAGGTGGGTAACCTGAGGACTATCATTTTCGTATTAATTAGACTACTGACACAAATTAACGATTCCCATTGTCCAGTAAATATCACCAAGATCAGCGACTTGGCACACTATTCAAGCGCTTAAATATATATACTCTAAAATAAATACTACTAAAGCTGTCAACCATATTATAGCAGACTGCGAGGAATTTTCCCTAACTTCAATCGTAAATATTAAAAAAATAGACTATCGATTCATCGCAGTGACATAAGGGACGACGTCTGTAAATTAGTGTCCTGTGTCTGTTTTAAACTCTGATGAATTTTGATTAAAAAAAACAAGTACACGTTGTATGAGTACAAGGTGTTAAGTCTTTGATTTTATTACTATAAGTAAATTCTTTATGTAATTAAGTAAACGGTGTGGTGGCGGCCTCAGAGAATCTACCACCCCAAGTCGTCCTGTGGGTGTCGTAAAAGTCGACAGAGGGAAAATGAAAACCAGGAGATGGGCAGCAGCATCTTCCTGGAACATCTAAATAAAGAAACTGCGATTGCCAATCTGCCTGCCAAGCGTGGCGACTACGGCAAAATCCCTCCAATGTATAACGGAGGCCTATGTTCAGCAGTGTGCTTGTGACGGGCTAGAGTAAGTGAGTGAGCGAATGAGTAATTAACTGTTTATGTTTTACACTATTTGAAGGTTTATTCATATCATCTAATAATGTGATCTAACAAACAGTTTACGAAATTTATATTTATTATATATATTTAAATATTCATGCAGTTGATTAAATTGCATAAAAATGCAGTAAAATAAGCGTGAATCAATCCTCGTTCTCGAACTTTACTTGAAAGACTGTTATCACACCATAAACGCTGCAAATAGAAAAAGTATAAAACTTCTCGTATTTTAATTTTAAAATCCATCTTCTTCTAACAGCAGCGACAGTCGTAGACAAGTCATATTATACTACTTTCGAACGCCCTACCCGATGATATCAAGAAAGCATTCGCATTTCAACAGCATCTTTTAAAAGATTGTTTCGTATATGACTTCTTCGGTAGTATATTTCTTTTACTTCATTATGTGTTGTTGCTTGTATTGTGTATAAGTATCTATTTTTATATCATCTATTTTATATTATTTACATTTATAATATGTAATTTATGTATTTATTCTATTCTTAATTTTGATTTAGTATAAGATACATAGTTCAATAGTTAACACCTGCCACATATTTTTGACCATCAGCCAGAGTTGACTGGCAGGGAATGCCATAAGACATTAAGTCCGCTAATTATAACCTTTTTAGTCTAATAGATAATTTAAGTCCGGGATAATCAATATGGTCATTCCGTTATCATTCGGAGGTCATGAGAATTTTCTCATAATTACGAGTATCTTAGTCTACTTTTCCGACCCACGAGACAAAAACAGATTTTCTAAGGCTGCCACTGCATGATCTTGAGTTATTAAAAAAAATACTGACTTAGTATTTAGTAACTGATGCATAAGTGATTTAATCGTGTGGCTGGGGCGTAGGAAAGCTCATCTAGGTAAATCTCTGGAAAACTAGTGAACGTGTCTTAGGTGCGATGTATTTAGAACTGCAAACGACAATTTACTTGGCGGTATTTTAACCGTCCTCCTTTGGGATAGACTAAGGAATAAAGTTTTGATACCATAAATTGTTCAATACAATTTGATATTGAAATTGTGATTTCTTGTTATCTATATCATTTGCACATTCATTTATTGTTTCGAATTCAATGACATTAGAAACCCAAAACACTTAACGGAAGAATATCTAAAACAAACAAAAGAATATTCCCCTTTGGAAATAAAGTACACCCGACCCTAATACAATATTGAATAAAACGGTCTCAATCAGCATTGTTTTGATCTTCAGCCGAAAAGGTAAAATTAATAAAATTCAGCATCGTAGGTCTGAGCAAACATCTTAAGAAAGGGCGCTCACAAGATAATGGAATTGTAGAGAAAAACGAAATTAAATAAAACTTTCTGTACTAGAATTTTCCCGCGCCATGTTTTTGACTTTTTATATTTGCCACAAACGATTCTTTATTCCCTTCAATATAAAATTTTAAACAGTCTTTTGGAATTCATCGCGTTCAACCCAATAAACGCTTCACAAAAGTAATAATTTAATAAAGATCTTAAATTTGTAGACGAAGTAGTACTTTTATGATAAACGAACAATTGTAAAAGGTAAAATCAAGATACGGAAGAAATCACTGATTATGCTTAAATCTTATGAATTCCGATGCTGAGAAATTCTGTAGGCGAAAGTCGTGTCAGCAAAAAGCAGTCTCTAATCAAGGAGGTATCTCAAGATGCTAAGGTATAAGAAGCGGTCGTTATAATGCACAAGTGAGCGAAGCTCCCAGCCGTGCCTAACTTGATTGCAACGCTACTCTATTGGCGAGTTGGCGGGGTAATATGAATTTGAAGCCATTTTCTCTGTGCATTATCTTTCCTAGCTCCTAGATTCGTTTTATGTGATGCAATAAGCCCTTGTAAAATTATATGAGAGAATATCTGAAGGGAGTGAGTGGTAAATTACATTGAATTGTAATTTGCTCGTATGGAAACCCTGGTCACGTCTAGGATTGAACGCTAGTGGTAAAAAGTAATTAGCTATATGCCATGGTAGCTCAAGGGCGTACGGGAGTGACCTAAGTTCGATGCAAGGGGTTGGCACCTCTAAAATTGTTATTTTAAGTGCTAATTTACCACGTGCCTACGGTGAAGAAAAACATTATGAGGAAACCTGCATGTCTGAGGAATAAAAATATTTCGAGGACATTTATGAAGTCCGCCCACCATTGGAGCAGAGTGGCGGACTCTTTCCATCTCCAAAACCCTTTCATAAATGAGACGAGGCCTGTGCCTCAGCGGTGGGATATTTATAGGTTGTTACTTTACTGTCACTTTTTATTATTGAATCAATTGACGAACAAAACGTACACCTGTTGGTAATTGCAACGTCTACCCATAACAAATGCTGTGTCACCCAAAACATTTATGTGTGACACCACACACACATACTGCGCTCGTCACCCTGAAACATCAGTTCTTAAGTCTTATATGACCAGTGATTACGCTAGCTCTCAGTGCGTTTCAAACCAAATCACAGTAATGTTTGTACACTACTGGTAATGTGGTACCTACCTAGACGGATTAGCATGCCTGCATAAGAATCCTACCACCTGTGATCACTTTTTTATACACTGTTTAATATATATTTCAATTTATAATATTACAACATAATTCTACTCAAACTATTATTCATCGTCACTATTGCTCAGTTGGCGCAGTGACGAAGCGATAGGTCACCGATTCGATTCTCACACGGAACAAAATTTGTATGATCTATGATGGTATGAATTTATGTCTGTCTATCAACGCGTGGAGTATTCTCAGTCATACAGCGTTTTTTTTAATGAAAGTAGTTAAGTAATATTCTGAATTCTATAAATGAATCACTGGAAACTGAACTTTGTGCTACTTGTACACTCAGTTTATACTAGATTGACTAAGTAAAATATAGTTCGTATTAAAAAATACTAAAGACCTCATTAGAACGAAAATCATTGTAAAGTTTCTCGAAAGCGAAGTCTTCAAAATTTTACGAACGAATCCGACAGCGTTTGCGAGTTAAAAAAAAAGACGAAAACTGCGCAAAAGTCGCGAGTGGGAGCAGTTGCAATCGCTCGTTATTTGAGCGGATACACAATGAAGAGTGAGTGGATACTCCAAACATGTCCCAGACACGTGTTTACCGAGCCGCGGTGCACCTGGGCTTCAGGGGATTGTGTGCCGGAACACCCTTACCAATGTAAGTCACTTTCATGTCGCCCGTGCCTAAATTTAAAATATTTTTAGAATCTTGAACGTTTTTTAGTCGAATATTAAAGCAAATTCAGTCGTTTTTATTTTATTAACATATTGGTACTGAACGTAATTAACTCACAGGCTCGAATATTTTATGTGGCATATAAGAAATATTAGGTGATTAACTATTTCAGAATATGTTTAATTAAAGTTTACGACGATGTTCTGCTTGTCGATATCTGACTCCGAATACTGTTGGAACCTGTCAGCAGCGCAGTAGATAATATTGCCAGAAATATACACGCAAATATAAAGGCAATCACTCTTCCTGTTTTACCCGTGATCGGATTTATGCCCATACGATAAGATCGGAGGCAGGCTAGGATTCAGTCAGTGTCAGAGAAACACAACAAATCCAGACCCGAAATCAACAATGTGTTTTAGCACAATTGTTGGCTCCAGCTGTGATTTGAACCCAGGAGCCACGACATACGCGAACGTCTAATTAATATTTTTTTATTTATATTTGTCTAACAACTTTGCTCGTTACAAAAAAATTAAATCGATTGTCGAGAGACAAGTGACTTCGCTTTCCTTTAAAAACACATAGTACGGTCGTGTATATTTGCTTATCATACATGTATATTTTTGAATGGGTCCGGAAACATGCCAACAGCTTTTTGATTTTCAAATAAGATACGGTTTGCTGTGTCGAGCTCGAGTTGTTTATTGAATGCCGGGTTTTAAGACGAACTCTGAGAGGTTTCGTCTACAACTTTCCACTCTTCTGTTGAAATAACATCTTATATTACAAGCAGGAGCTATGCATAACATGGTGACGATTACTTACGATTTAAGCCGTAGACTCCCAAATGTTGTCGCTCTGTAGACAACTCGTCGATTTTTACTTTTGTAAATCAGTCGTAACTTTTATTTTTAACTTTAGTTTCTTTTTATCCATTTTATTGAATGAAGAAAAGTAAGTTACTTTGCTAAGATCCGCATGCAAAATATAAAAATGGTGTATATTACCTAGTTTTTTGAAGTGCACGCTACTGAGGGAGGGCGGGTGGTGCACTTCAAAAAACTAGGTAATATACACCATTTTTATATTTTGCATGCGGATCTTAGCAAAGTAACTTACTTTTCTTCATTATAATGGATTTCCGCAAAGTAACGCCTGATTCTATTAACTACATTTTATTGAACTCAGCAAGGAGATCCTCTGAGTTCGTTTAGATCGCAATTTTTAGGTGATAGGTGCCCCGGCAGAGTGGAATGGTGTCCGGCAGAGTAGAATGATCTTTCCTACCGAGGTGTCGTAAAAGACGACTATGGTATTGTACGATCAGCCTTTATTCGTGCAGAATAACACCATAATATGCATTGCTGTCACTATACTGCTCGTGGGACTGCAAAGGCAGAACTTTTGACTCGTTCCAAAATGGCGGCGACGTGGTTCGCCACTCCTCACGTCTCGCTTCCCGCTGGTGCGAAAAGCTACATGTGTATCCTCTGCCTACCACTTATATGACGACGTGACTATATGTATGTATATATTTTTCCCAGAGTCGAAATCAATTCTTAGGGCATATATGTACTACTATGGGAATCTATGTTTCACTTGGCAAGTGATAATAGGGTTTGCAAGCAATGTTTAACTTAGACCGAAGAGTTAGCAGAAAATACTAAAAAAATTAAAGTCACTTTTTAAAACAATATTCAAAATCGGAGAATCAGAGAATTGCCGGGTGTTGGAGCAATGGCTAAGCAGTTGGCGTCTACCGTACGGGTCGCGAGTCCGGTTCCCGTACGGAGCGAATTTTTTTCGGTTTGACCTACGTTGTTTAGTAGAAAGTGAGTGTGATAGTAAGGGCAACGTCTGTCTCTCAAGTCTCATATGTAACTACACTAGCTATAAATGCTCTTCACACCGACACAGTAATATCCACACTAGTGTTTGAGTGTAGAATAACTGGCACTGGGGTGGTACCCATCTAGACAGATTCCCGCATAGGAACCCTACCACCAGTAAAAATACTGTTAATGTATTTTTAAAAATCATTGAACCAAGCTCGAGCGATCTTTCATTGTACCATAATAATTATTCAGTGTGACCTATAAGGTAATCTTTTTATCGTTAATGGTCGAACGCCTGATTCGTTGTATAAAAAAGTACATTATTTTTAGAGAAAACCAACCAGACTTTTTTTTATTTATTCAGTTAGTTACATTTTCGTCCATTAATCATTTTATGATTTCTGATATTGTAGAAGTGAAACATATTTAGAGATGGCCGAAAAAAAATTGGTTACGGTTACGATGTAATAGAAGTAATGGTGACGGCTATGACGTCATCTAAGCAGTAATAAGAAATTCAGAGTGGACGCTATTTTGAAATGCTTTGAATTCGGCCCTGTAAACAGAACTTTTTTAAGATCCAGATCTAAGTATTATAGTAATCGAAAAAAAGGAAAATATTATTAAAACTTTCGTCGACGCCATTTTGAAATCTTTGCTATTGGACCGAGTTCTTTCCAAATACCTGTGTGTTATAGCAATCATAAAAAAGGAATCTGTTGTCAAAATTAAAAAAAAATCGTCGCAATAAATAAATAAAATTTAAGTGTCTGTTTGTAATAGCAAAATAACAGCTTTTTACTCAATGCTTATGAAGAAAGTATATACGGTACTTATAAGAGAAAAACTATTTTAAATTTTTTGTCTATCTGATTGTTCCGGCTATTCTCCGAAACGGCTGGACCGATTATGACGGAACTTTCGCTGACAGGTAGCTGATATTATAGCGGATAACTAGGCTACTTTAATTTTAGAAAAATAATTATGATCCCGCGCCAAAAAAATTGAAACCCCAAAATCCGATCAAATATATGTATGTATCTATACAAGTATATCATCGATCGGTGTCGGCTTTTAAATATTAACTCTTAAATTCGTGTTGCATTTCTGCAACGTACCGAAAATTCTATAATATCTTCTTCTTTTCAGCCTATCACTAGTCCACTGCTGAACATAGGCCTCCCCCACAGATTGCCACAAAAGTTTGTAGCTCTCATTTTGGGGGAGATTTGCCATAGTTGCCACGCTTGGCAGGCGGGTTGGCAACCGCAGTTTATTTTTTCAGATGTTCCAGAATGATGCTGCTGCCCATCTTTTGGTTTTCATTTTCCCTGTGTCGACTTTTACGACACCCACGGGATGAGGTGGGGTAGATTCTCTTAAGCAGCCATATATCTATAATATAACGAATTAATATATTAAAATTTATATTAATTATTTATATATTAATATTAATTAATACAATATTAAATAATAATAATTTTAAATAAAGAATTTTGATTCTATATTCACAAGTTTTTATTTACTAACTCGCCGCTTTTTTTGCTTTCACTTGCGAGAAACGAGACGTGACGGGTAGCGAACCACGTTGCCGCCATTTTGGTATGGGTACAAAAATTCTTACTCCGTAAAATGGCTGTCCGTAAAATACCTTAGTCGCCTCCTACTACACACCATGGTAGGAAAGAGGCAGATGCTATTCTACTCTGCCGGACACCTATCGGCTAAGAAATACACAAATTATATGTTATAATAATAACTTTAGAACTTGAACTTTGGGGTTAGAACTTGAAGCTTTTATAGTTTTAGATAAGTACAATATTTTATATGTAATATTTCTCTAAACGCACTTTATGTACTATAAATTCTAATGAGAAATAAAGTTAGTATATTATCACGTTTTTAGAAAAGCAACTCTCACAAATTAGACAATTTATTTCGACATATCACATGTTCCTTCTGAAACACTGAATTTTGAATAAAACACTTTCCGAACTCGACGCACTCGTATGTACACTCGTAAATAGTTTTAGACGCAGAGCGAGATTTATAGCTTCGCAATATACTAGATTCCAATAAGCGGAGGCATATTTTAGCATCAAAGCAGACAGCGGACAGAAATATATTGACGCATCCAAATTCGAGAGCCGGGGCTCGCCCACCTGCGTCGCGAGTAAAGAGAAGTTATGCTTTCAATTTCGTTCCCAGTGCAGACGAGGTGTTATTACATTTGCCAGCACAGAGATGAGTTTGGGGGGAACATAACGAATATATTCTGCATGTGCAACGAGGTTTCGCTTTGGTTCCTATCTCTTGCGTTTCAAATTCAATTATTACTTCATTTGTTAGTGCCTAGTTATTTCTCATTTTTGCTATTGTCATGGTTTTAATCTACCTGACATTAATTTAAAGATGTAACAGTAAGAATATAATTAATATTACGTTCTTTCAAAAATTTTCTGGTGGTAGGATTCCTATGCAGGAATCCATCTAGGTAGGTACCACCCCAGGGCCAGTTATTCTGCCGTGAAGCAGTAGTGTGCAAACATTACTGTGTTTCGGTTTGAAGGGCACTGTGAGCTAGCGTAATCACTGGGCATATGAGACTTAAGAACTGATGTACTCAGGGTGACGGGCGCAGTGTGGTGTCACACAGTAATTTTCTAGGTGACACAGCATTTGTTATGGGCAGACGTCGCACTTACCATCAGGTGAACGTTTTGCTCGTTCCGTCACTTTTATAAAATTAAAAAAAATGTATATTAGCATTTTTATCAATTTATACAATGTTGTTATTGACACTAAACGATATATTTAGATATTAAATATATTTAATTCTTGTATCACCTTGATTAATTAGAATAAATCAAAAGTCTGTTACAAAGTTCCGAGAAATTCTTAAATGACATTTAGTGAAAGACGTAATTTAGCTACAGCTTAACTAAGAGCATTTAGTCTCGGACGTTCTCGCAAATTTAAACCAGATGCCAAAGTGACATGAAACATTAATATATTAGAAGCTTACGAGTAGTTACGCGACCCAAATCCAAACTGTTCCGTGATATACTATGTCTTCTTTGTTGTTATTACTTGTGTTTATGTGGCTACAGTACCTGACTACCCGGCCTGTCGTGGGTTCGGAACCCAGCCGGAGCTAACGTTTGTGGAAAACCACAAGTTGTTGGTTTTAAGGTCAGGTTATGTTGTAATGATCCTTGTACTTCTGTCACTGTACCCTAGCCATTTTCGATGTTATCGCATGAGCGTTACATCGGGCACGGGTAGGTTACACTTGTTACACTATGATATTTCCTGCGCTGTTGATAGATCATAAGTAATAACTTTGTAATTCCGTTTTGAAGAATTTAACAAGGTTATAAAAAATAGAATGCAAACCTAGGCTCCGTGTACAATGTGACATACATTGTACACGGAGCCTAGGTGAAACCCAAAACCAAACTATGTGGAAATATAAATTACCGGCTGTTGGTACTTTTTCATAGCAGATAGTGACGGGAACTGCAAAACGTTCACCTGATGGTGATTAAGTGCAACGACTGCCCATTATGCAGTGTCACTCAAAAAATCTCTTCTATGAAGCATCACGATGTCTCCCGTTACCCTGAGACATCAGTTCTTACATCTCATATGCCCAGTAATCAACACAAAGGCACTCAAAGTTGCCTTTCAGACAGAAAAACAGCTATGCTTGTACACTACTGCTTCACGGCAGAAAAATTATCCTGGCGGTGGTACCCAATATGCCTAGGACATGAGAAATTGAGGACTGTTGAGTGTCTTTTTGTTTGCATATATCCTTGCGGTACTATAATATATCATACTCGTAGTAGGTGATAGCTTCCGATAGTGATCGTAAATCGGCTAGGAGGACATCATACATATATTACACTGACGTCATAGTTAATGAAAGCGCAAATCCTATTACGATCATCTTTGAATATCCAACGTAACGCAAAAGAAGAACAAAGGAAGGGTTGGATGCAGTGTCAATGTAAATAGATGTCGACAATCGCACATTTAATCATGATCCTGAAAGTAGCAATTGATGTTTGTAATGTTCCGCCAACCCGCATCGGAGCGTGGCGGACTTTTCCCGGCTCCAAAAACCCTCGCAGAAATGAGAGAATGCGCTTGGCAGTGGGAAATTTGTAGGCTGTAACTTTACTTCTTAACCGATATTGACCTTTTAGAACTAACACTTGCAACCTGACGCTTAACGCACTTTAAAGCACCCATGGTCACGGAAGGACTGAGGTGACAGACACCCTGATGTCATAGTTAATGCGCTTACAGTGTCTATAGTTAAAAAAAACGCTATAAAATTCGTATATCTTTTTTTATTCGCGTAAATATAAGAAATCAATATTGACAAAAAAAATATAATTATTTTAAATTTTGCTTCAAACTTCTTTCAATACAACATCCTGTCTTAATTTAAACTGGAATTATTTTTTATAAAAAAACAGTCATTTTACATTCGTAACACTAGTAGAAATTGAAACATCTTCCCATTCCAAATTTATATTCGTCTTGCGTTCTCCACGGGTGGTCACGAGGCTTACATTCAGACCGTCACAATGGATTGGCCTTAAAAATAAACTCAATTGTAGAGTGGAACCTTTGAGAATAGGCCTGACGTTTTTATCGATGGGAAAGACGCCTTCAAGTTACATTTCGCAATTGTACTTGTAGCTGATAAAGACATTTTTATTATATTCTATATACGGACATCGTCGTTTTGAACTTTCAAAACTTTCTTGACTATTGTTGTGTTGTTACACAATAAATGGATCTATTCCATTCTTTAATATAAATAATTGTGTTCGTATGCAAGAAGTTTATAATTCTTTAGGCTTTGAGATAAGTCCTTTGATTAACCTTCATTATAACTAATGTTTTCTCACGCTTGATATCTATTCGGCCCATCGGACAGCCATTAAAAGTTCGGTCGCATTGACCACACTATGCGAAGCCGACATTTACAATCTCATTAGATTTATAAATTTAGGGTTCTGTTCAAAAAAGGTGAGTCAATTAATCTTTAAAGTAAAAGAGACATCGGGGGACATCTGTCAGACTGTATGGTCGTTTTTATTGATAACCAAAACCACAGGATAAGATGTGGTGGTAGATTGTCTTATCCCGTCGCCACACGATACCGTTAGTTCAATAAAGAAATGTATGTAATTTAAGAAAGAAAGTGACTAGACCAGCTAATAGTAATTGTAACTTCTGCCCATAACAAACGCTGTGTCACCCAGAATATTTATGTGTGGCACCACACTACGCCTTAACTCTTATATGCTCAGTGACTACAGCTAGTCACTCACACACATATACATACACATACAAACACACATGAACATGAAAAAGAGAGAAAAATAGATTCCTAACATGCAACGTTTTTTTCGTATTCCATCATAATAAGTATTCCTGGACTTATTTTTGAACGCAAACTCGTTAGGGGCTTTTTTTAATGTCAAGAGGTATATCGTATCCGAATATATGGACCAAAGTCTAATAGCTGTTACGGCGAAAGAGTGAGATATGTAACCAGAACGATGTAAAGACGTAAGCAATTTGAGATTACTCGAGGTACGGAGGAAACAGTCACGAGAATCTACCAAGTATTGTAACATAAATTTCAAATACTCAGAAGCCCATGGATCGTTTAGTATTATCTACTAGCTGCGCTTCGCGGTTTTGCACGCGTAAAATAATTCGACCACATATAATTGCGCCAAAGGGCATGGTAACTCGCTGACCTGAGCGTTCTGAGTTCGATCCTTTTCGACAATGTTTGATTCTCAGCGTGCGGCTAAAAACCGTAACCGACTTTTATAGTTTATAACGTTTCTCAATAAGCGGACTATATATAATGCAAAAATAATTTTCAGATGGGACAAGTATTTCCTGAAATTAGTGCGTGCAATCATACAAAATCTTCAGTTTTATTATAGTAGTAATATAAAGAAAGAAAGATACTCCAGTTTAATCCGTTCGTACAAAAAGATAGAAAAAAAGGGCTTCCTAATAGTGAGTTGACGACGAAAATTCTAGCGCTTAATTTTATTCGATGTTGAATGTGATAAATGGCGTTATATTTTAAATTCAAGGTGAGATTTAAAGTATAATTTAAAAGAAATCAGTCACCATTAAAGCCAAATTTTTCAATAGCTAATGTAGTTATCGATCTAATTTCATATTGTCCACCCACTCGCTCATTTCAGTCATTATTCACCGGTCTTTATCTAAGTGCGCTGACAGAGGGTTTTGGCATCCAATGTTTATGATCTCCGTATAAGTGAGAAGCGAACACTAAGGATCTGGAAATTAATAATAATAACTATTAGTATACTAATCCATACGAATCTTATAAATGCGAAAGTAACTCTCTCTGTCTCTCTGTCTGTAGGTTTTTTTTTAAATATCTTTATTAATTATCGTAGAAACTGTTTGATTTTACGGAATTATAAGTATCCTATGCCTGTCTCCAGGATGCAAGCTGGTTTATAATATATAATAATATATATAGGTAATGTTTTGTAAATTTCTTCAAAATCTGTTAAAGGTTGACCCGTAAAAAGTTAACAAACAGACAGATGGTTGGTGAGAATTACTTTCCCATTTATAATTTTAACTAAGGATGTTTAATCATAGTTTTTGGTTATAGATATTTTTATAAAAGGTTTACAAACAATTCCACAGTTCACCTTACTATGATACCCTCCTAGTGGATTGGTACGTCTTCCATTCGTCCTTCCTGCGCCTGGTATTCTAGCTTTTATTCTAGACTAGGAGTTAGAGATGCGGGAACAAAAGACTAGGATGCAGAGTTAGAGATACGGGAATAACATAAGCAGATGCGAAAACCGAGTTTTGTTGTTTTTGTCCAAATATTATCTCCAGCTGTGAAAGCCTCAGTGTAGGCAATCTCAGAAGGACATAGTCACCAATATTTATTCTTACCGATTAATGAAAATGTAGTTGAGTTTTACCACCGTAATAACTAATTCGAATTGACTCTTTTCCCTTTCACTCTCAGATTTCCGTGACTCACTACACTAAACGCAGTGGTATCATGTTGTTACTTTACACGGGTAGTCTGTTAAAATATAGTCATTTAACCGTTCGGGCCTACTATTTAATCTATAGATATCTACACACATATATACATACATACATACATAAATAAGATCACGACTGTATCCCATAAGGGGTAGTCAGAGACTGGGCACTCACTGCAAAAACAGATGACTGCCACAATCCACGTTTCACCAAAACCATATAATGCACTTGGTGTGATAGGTGGTGAGCCCATCGCCACCATGCGCTGTTGGGTGCAGTTTAATTCCCTACTCGCCTTTTACGAGATCCATTGGATGAGATGGAGTGAAAACTCGTACAACGCACATTTCAATTGTATCGACATAATGTTTTTTCCGATTTGAATGTGTAAAAAGACAGTAATGGAGATAATTAAGTGTCTTTAGAATTAATTATTAGTTATGAGTTTAGACCTTAGTATTTACACCTTATTGTAATACTCGTACCTTTAAAATTATGTTACACCACCTTTATATTTTTTCTTAATAATTTGCGGTTAACGGTGGTAGCACACTAACTAATAATTGTTTACAACTGTTATTTATAAAGTAATATTGTGTTTACTGTTTGTTAAAACTAATAAATTAAAAAAAAAATTATTCAACGGTTTCTTGATTTTCACTCGCCCATAGACATTTTGCTAAAATTCGCATCCACTATGACTATAACACTGGTGATAGGATTCCTACCACCAGTGGGAGGAATCCGTCTAGGTAGGTACCACCAGTTATTCTGCCGTAGTGTGCAAACATTACTGTGTTTCGGTTGAAAGGCACAGCTAGTGTAATCTTTGGGCATACGAGATTTAAGATATATATAATGTTCTGGGTGATACAGCGCAAAAAATAAAGTTGCAATTAGGCGTTACTTTGTGGAAATCCATTACAGCAAAGAAGTGTAACAAATTTATTGTGCTAAGATCCGCACGTATTCTCATCCACTATAACACTTTTGTGGCATACATCGGCGGCGCTACTTTGCTTGTTTACGCTGCGGTTTTGGTTTCGGTGTTTTTCAATAATTAGGAAATCGGATCGGATCTTAACAAATTAACTATTTCTCTCTTCTTTACTATTGTCGTCGGATTTACGACTCTAATGAATTTCATATTAATCATTACAAAATGGTGTTTATAAGTCTTTAAATTGATTGCATCAATGTATCTAATGTTTCGTAAATTCGTATCTAACTGAATGTCAGATTTGAATTAACTTCACCGCTTAATAACAACTTCATTGTGTTCAATAATATCATCAACGATTTAAGTGATTTGCATTATCGCAGTTCTCTCACGACTTGAACCCGTGCAACACTAATGCCCGTCAGTCGTGAAGAAGAATCGCTTTATATAAATTTCTCGAACGCTATTAATTTCTGTTATGTCAAGGGGGTATCGGAGAGCTTTAATTAACCTCTAGTCTCTTGAACGATAATTTCTTTCAAAAAAAAAAAACATAGCTCTTGACCATTATCGGGAATAATTCTTCCATTGAAGAATTAGTATAATTCTCTCATTATCGGCGAGTCAATTCTAATAAGATAGTGTCTGTCTTTGTTATGTTGTATGAAGCAGATATTTTATTAGTAACTATTGCGATACTTATAAAACTTGGTACAGTTCATGATAATACTAGACAATCTTTTTAATGTCGGCCACGACGAATTTCAGTACAGTCAGAGTTCCTGACTTCTCCGCCGCGGATCTTGTGTTCGAATCCCAGCTGGAGCCAACATTTGTGCAAAAACACATATTGTTTTCGGGTTTAGTTTTGTTGTGTGAGATTTATGTCTGTAAACACATCCATGATAGCGGAGGAATCCTATTGCGGGGTATGGTTTTTCAAAAAAATGTCCCAAGTATTAACATTTACAGGGTCTTTAGACTTTTAGCTACCAAAAAATAGAAATAACAAATGTTGTGTGACTCAGAACATTCATGTGACATCAGTTCTTAAGTCTCATATGGCCAGTGATAACATTAGCTCACAGTGCCCTTCAAACCGAAACACAACAATGCTGCTTCACGGCAGAATGACTAGTCCTGGGTAGGTACCTACGTAGACGGATTCCTGCATAGGAATTCTACCACCAGTAAACGACTGCATAACAAAAGAAACGCCACATAAATAAACAATACAATTTTGTATATTAAATCAGAGCTGAAAATGTTTAACACTGTCTTTGCCACTCAGCACACAATAAAACATTGTACACCTGTTAGACTATTACAGTCGACTGAGACAGAACTTGTGAAGATAAAGTTCCAAACAAAAACAACAAACGCCGACATGGCATAGAAACTAGAAGCCGTTGAACAGCAAAATGGCGTCTCTTTATGAAGCTTGCCGTCAGAACTGCAGTCACTTTTGCTGTGAATGGAACATTGCATCGTGTTCAACAGATTTATTGCACGTTATACATTTTACTGCTTAAACTTGGCTTAAAGTATTAGTGATTCTAATCAGTTTAATAACAGATTTTTGATTGTGTCGCTGGCAGTGGCTAAGGGAAGCTTCTTCGCTCTGGTCAAGGAGTTCGATTCCCGAACGGACAAATATTTGTATGGCCTACAAATAGGTGTCCCTGTGCTGGGTATTTATACATGTGGAAATTAAATCTGTAAAGCGCACCTACGATGGAACTAAAATCATAATGTGCGTCCTCGTTTTTTTAATTCAGATATAATTCGAAAAATGAATTCAAGGAAAATTAATATTGAAATAAAACTACATTTTACAGATTTTATCGCGTATAATTAACTGTATAACCCCCATCTCATTCTGTGGGTGTCGTAAAAGTCGACAGAAGGAAAATAAAAACCAGGAGATAGGCAACAGCATCTACCTGGAACATCTGATCCCCTCAAAATGAGAGTTACAAAGTTTTGTGACAACCTATGGGGGCGGCCTATGTTCAGCAGTGGACTAGTGATGGGCTGGAATGATGATGATGATTATGACAGCACCCATGGTCACGGGAGGACTGAGGTGACAGACGTCGTGATGTCATAGTTAACCAGGGGTACCTTCAGCTTTTAACTATTATTTTTAGTCTAATCTGCGCAGAAAGAGGTTACTGTGTCTCATAAATAATAAATTATACACGATAAAATCTACAAAATCTGGTATTCGCGTAATTAAAACAAATCAATGTAAATACTTAGTTTCTTCGCCGATAACTATTCATTCAGTATTACATTTATACCGATTTAGAGCGCAACGTCTACATTGCTTTTTGAAGAAAACATCGACTGCAATTTCGCGTTTATTACGTACGATTATTACAGAACGACTCGGTCACGCAAAGTTTACGTTAATCCGTAATGAGAAGTCGGTGGCTAGGGGACACTTAAAATTATCTACGGATTGTAGTTACCAGCTGTAATGCATCTTATTACCGTTAAGTACGTAGCGTATCGATTCGATCGTTGTATTGAAATTGTTGTTCCAATTGATTGCATAGACCATTGACGAATTGAAATGATACATTGCAAGCTAAAACGCTGTTAAAATGTACGCTACATAATTATTTTAATTAAAGAGGTTAGGTTAGTTAAACCTCATTTTGTTGAATAATAGCTGACCCGCCCCGGACTCCCGGAACCCGGAAGTCATTGTTGTTTTAAAGTCTGTATAGAGAAAAACACTACCATTCTGTTTACACATTTAAAATATGTTCTTAGTGGGTTTCTATGTGAATGAATATGTATGCCAAATTCCAAGTCAATAAGTTTTTAGTGGTAAATAGATTGTTTATATGTATTTATAATACATACATACAGTCACACTTTTTCCCATAAGGGGTAGGCAGAGACCACACACGTAGCTCACTTTTCATCCTCACGGGAAACGAGACGTGACGGGTGGCGGACCACGTCCCCGCCATTTCGGTATGAGTCAAAAAATCCCCATTCAAAGTCATAATTTCTTTCAAAGTCAAAGTCAAAATTCCTTTATTCAGTTTAGGCTTATATAAAGCTCTTATGATTTTCAAAATCTACACCGGCTAACAAAAACATAACAAAAAAATAAGACCTTCTCAGAGAAGAATTGGCAAGAAACTCTGTGCTCTTTCTTTTCTCAATGCCATATTACATAACGTAATTTATAAATTACATAGAAATTACATCATAAATTTAGTAGCCAGGGGATTTGCAAGTGCACAGTAAGAGTTATTTTCACACATCTCTGTCCTCTATGTAACTATCTATTTTATAATACGCTTTTTCTAATAATATCTTTTTGACAAGTTCGTTGAATTCTATGTCGATTTTGTGTGTCACACTTTTACGAATTTTATCCTAAAAATTTATGGATCTACAAAAAAAACATTTTCTAGTTTTGGCCAACCTAAACACGGGAACCTCTAATGTGTCGCCTCGGCTCATTCTACAGGATACAGTCACTTTTTATTAAAAATATACACCGGTTCAAAAAAATGACCTTCTCAGAGAAGAACCGACAAGAAACTCTGGGACCTTTCTTTATTCAATGCCATATTACATAACGTCATTTATAAATTACATAAAAATTACATCATAAATTTAGTAGCCAGGGGGTTTGCAAGTGCAGAGTATGAGTTATTTCCACACATGTTTGTCCTCGATATAATGATCTATTTTATATTACGCTTTATCAAATAACTTTTTGACAAGTTTTTTTAAAAATCTATGTCCGATTTCTGTCTTACACTTTTTGTTTGAGTTCCCACGAACATTACAGTGACGGCATTGCATATTATACTGTTAGTAAGTCGTTAGTTACACGATAATCCACGTCATTTTTATTTCACTAAATAAATATCGTGGAATGTTTCTCTATCTTTATATTATTAACTCTATGCACTATTATGATTCTACTATTATGATTAAAAATAGTTATCTACGACACTGGTATCAAGTAATTATTTCTACGAATTTCTAGAAGATTCGCCCAGTATTTTATATTCTTCCTACACATAATTAAAATTGCGCAACGTAAGAAGATTACAATAAATTAATCCCGAATTCATTTCATTACTTCGTAGCAGCGTCGTATTTTTTCAGAGAAGTATAATCCATCAGATTTTACAAGTTGAGACGCAACATTTTATTAGATTACATTTAAGACACTTTTTTTAATAAACGTCAATAATCTAAAATCGGAATCTAATCTTATCGCAAGATTCGACGAAGTTACTGGTGGTAAGATTCTTATGGAGAATCCGTCAAGGCACTTACTCTGCCGCGAAGCAACTAGATTAGACCTGGTATAATGTGGAAACAATTCTGTGAAGATTTAAAACACCACTAAAATTTTATATGAATCACAATGACTTATTGAATTTGCGGCTTAAGAGAATCTACCACCCCATTCCACGCCGTGGGTGACGTAAAATTCGACAGAGGGAAAATGAAAACCAGGAGATGAGCAGCAGCATCTTCCTGGAACATCTGAATAAAAAAACCACGGTTGCCAACCTGCCTGCCAAGCGTGGCAACTATGACACACCTGCCAAGCGTAGCAACTATGACATTATTCTCCCAAAATGAGAGCTACAAACTTTTGTGGCAATCTATGTAGGATATAATATAGGCCGTCGACCGTACGGATTGTGAACTACGGGTTGCACGTCCACCGTACGGATTGGGAACTACGGATTGCACGTCCATCGTACGGATTGTGAACTACGGATTGCACGTCCATCGTACGGATTGTGAACTACGGATTGCACGTCCATCGTACGGATTGTGAACTACGGATTGCACGTCCACCGTACGGATTGGGAACTACGGGTTGCACGTCCATCGTACGGATTGTGAACTTCGGATTGCACGTCCATCGTACGGATTGTGAACTACGGGTTGCACAGATCGAACATACATACATACATAAGATCACGACTGTATCCCATAAGGGGTAGTAAGAGACTGGGCACTCACTGCAAAAAAAGATGACTGCCACAATCCACGTTTCACCTAAACCGAAACCGAAAGATCGAACAGTCCAAATATAAGTTCCCAGTGCACATTTTAAAGACAGAAGACTCCCCTGTGCCTCGAATCCACACCCCGGGTGTAGTCATAATTAGAAACTTAGACTTAGATCCTTTTAATTATTTAATATATTTTTTTGGAGATTTTTCTTTTTATTTTTACAATAAAAATTGTAACATTTTTAATATTTGTTATTTGTACCCGCCGTCAGGTGGGCGTAACAAAGTGGGAGACTAATAATAGGCTGAAATGATGATGACAATGATGAAGCGAAGGCCTTTGTTGTGTCTAAATGCCCACCAGCACACTTGTGACGACGCAACATCCAATTTAATATTATAGTTGCACATAATTTTAGTGGCGGTAAAAGTGAAACGTGCTCCATCCTTTTATTGCATTTTAAGTTTCTGTAAAAAGCAAAAACTTTTTGGTGCCTAAACTAAACGAAAAGCCCCATGGTGATTTACATATAATTAACTTTAACGGAATGAAGAAAAATGAAAGTAAAGTTGAATGATTTTCAATTTTTGAAATTGAACTTCTTTGGGCGCAATGACAGTAAAATTAGGTCGAATTTGAGTACCGTTGCGTATTAATAAATTACTATTAATAAATTATTACACGTAGGCGCTCGCTTTAAATATCATAGTCCGCGAGTGACCTGAGTTTCATACCCGGTGGACAATTTTAGTGGTGCCGACCACTGAAATTGTTAACTGCAATTTTAAGTGCTGACTGACCACTTGCTCGGCGGTGAAAGAAAACATCGTGAGAAAACCTGCAAGTCTGAGAAATAATAAATATTTCAAAGACATGTGAAGTCCGCCAACCCGCATTGGAGCAGCGTCGCGAACTCTTCCCAGCTCCAAAACCCTCTAAGAAATGAGAGGAGCCCTGTGCTCAGCAGTGGGACATTAATAGGCTGAAACTTTACTTTTTAATTCATGCCCATTTATTGAGTTCATGTAATGAGTTGCATGCGCTCTTTCCATTGTATGAAACCATTCTATGTAGTAGACCCAACTGCACGACACCGGCTTTAACACATAGATGAGTCGACTCGATCGAAGAAATACGACGCTCTCACAAAGTACAGACGTAAACTAGCAACATGACGCTACTATGCTCTGTAAAGCAAGACGAGAACACAATTACTGGCAAAACATTGCAGCGTTAGTTTTTAATGAAATAATAATAATAATCTTTATTTGTGGATCATATGCGATACATGTAATACATAAGGTAGCATACAAATTTCTAAAAGAATGGGATTGGTATTGGACATAGTAATTCGTCATTGAAATAAAAATTGAATAGTTAAATTTAAAGTTGAATACAAATTTTAGATGATAAACACAACTAGACCAGAAAACCAACGATTTGTGTTTTTGCACACATGTTGGTTCCGGCTGAGCATCGAACCCAGGACCCGCGACGTGGTAGTCGGGTAGTCACAAGGCGACACGGTCGTCGTGACGTGACTGACGTTGACGTTGACGTTCCGTGTCGCCAGCGGTTTTTATTTTTTTAGCGCCTTCCCCGAAAGTCGGAAAAGAACCGGTAATTCCTCTGGTATTGCGTTTCTTCAGCGGTGATCATTTACCATCAGGTGAGCCGCATGCTCGTTCGCTTTTATAGATATGGGTATGATTACTTTGTTAAGCATTGTTGTTCGAGATTGTTCTAATCTGTTCCTAGTTTCGAATGATATGGATGAAACAATTAAGTTATTGCATATTGGAAATCGTTGCATATACACAATTCGATTGTACTGTAGTGCTGTCTATCGGTATGAGGTTGAATCTCCCTGTCGCCACATAGCATCAGCCCGTTGAAATGGGTAATGAGCGTATAATTGATCGGCGAAGCGGCCTGTGGCTACTGAACGACCACTTACAGTTATAATGGCCTTCTATACATACGGTAATCCAATTTACATACACATTACATATACACTAATCGTACGTGTTGTGCGGATTGCGTCCTTAACGATATTAACAGTTTGTCTTCTGAGATTTAATGAAAAACCAAATAACAGCTTATGAAATGCCGAATTTCCACCGTGGCGACTGCTACCGAGCACTGTTGGAAGTTATCAACTGCGCAAGTGATATTATAGTGCCACAAGTGTATACGCAAACACAGGAACACTCACTCGTACCAGTAGCAAGACCTGAAAAATATGTGGATTAATCTTTTATACGAGTAGTTTATTATAGTCATTATTGATTATGTATATATGCATACATGTGGGTACATACATGAAATTATTTATGCATACATTACAAGCATATTGATCGTATTTATTTTATTCTATTACCTGTGACGTATAAATAAGTGAAAAAACACTGGTACAGCTGAACTTGACGTCCGTAGTGCATTAGGTTCCAGATGAAAATCAGCGTCAGGTTTTATAGTCTAACTTACAGCTGATCTGGAGACCTTTTGGTTCAGCTGTGAGACACGCACATGGCACATTTGTAATTTTATCCTCTTTTCTTTTATTTTAATTTTCTTTTTTTTATTGCTCATGTTATATTAATTTTCTTTTATTAGTATGTGTTTAAATTGTAAGTATGTGTGTTGTCCTTTTGTGCTGTACCAATAAAAGCTTTTTCTTTCTTTCTTTCTCTCTTTAATCCCAACCTACCCGTACCCGATGTAACGGTCGTGCGATAAGGTGGTCCAGGATGCAGTGTCAAAAACACATTTAAAACACTACCGGATCCGAAAACAAACAATTTGTGTTTCTTCGCAAATTTTCGAGTGGGATTCTGCACAAATCATTGACTGGGATTCGAACCCAGGACTCGCGGCGTGATCGTCAGCTACCCCAACCACTAGGCCACGCGGTGGTCGTGACAATTTAAAGTAATTAAAAACAGTGATAGTATAATTTAGACCACACAACAAATTTCGGGTGCTATCGAAAGCAACTAACTATACAGCAGATAATATGGTGCCACGCGTACGCACTCACTCATTCTTACCTCAACGCGCCCGACGTAACGCTCACGCGATAAGTTCGGAGGTAGGCCAAGTTGCGGTGTCAGATTCATTGGGGACAATTACAACACACCCAGGCCCGAAAACAAATTCACAGTTAGAATGGACAGTCTTACCCTCACCTATTGGATGTCGTTGCATGTTAAATCCAATGAACATTTTATATTTCATTAATAAATGTTACTATTTTTTTTTTCTAACGTGCATTCCAACGATCCAATTTACCGTGTGGTGGCGCCTTAAGAGAATCTACCGACAAATTTCATACCGTGGGTGTCGTAAAAGTCGACACAGGGAAAATTAAAACCAGAATGTCTCAATAATTAAACTGCGGTCGCCAACCCGCTGGCCAAGCGTGGCAGCTGTGGCAAAAACCGTCCAAAATAAGAGCTACAATCATTTGTGGCAATGGAGGCCTATGTTCAGTAGTGGACTAATGACAGGCTGAAGTGATGATGATGATCCAACGATAACTTTAAATTTCACTATTACATCTTACTAGCTACTTAGGTTTTTTGTAGTAGTAGTTTTATTGTGGGATTGTTTCACTGGTGGTAGGATTCCTATGCAGGAATCCGTCTAGGTAGGTACCACCCCGAGGCCAGTTATTCTGCCGTGAAGCAGTAGTGTGCAAGCATTACTGTGTTTCGGTTTGAAGGGCACTGTGAGCTAGCGTAATCACTGGGCATTTGAGACTTAAGAACTGATGTCTCAGGGTGACGGGCGCAGTGTGGTGTCACACAGAAATATTCTGGGTGACACAGCATTTGTTGTGGGCGGACGTTGCACTTACCATCAGGTGAACGTTTTGCTCGTTTCGTCACTTTATACAATAAAAAAAAAGAATGTCTGAAATAAACTAAAAAAAATAAATAAACTTTCTTTTCTTAAGCATGCCATATGCATTTTTGTGCAGTACCTTTTAGACGATGTTAAACCATTTGTCTTCCAATTTACACTACTAAAACATTTTATATTGTTGTCTATAATAAGTTAATCTTGCATGATAAAGTAATTGTTTCTTATTCCGGCACCTTGAAGGTTGTACAGTCTTTTGAGCAATATATAATTGTAGCAGACGTGATCAATCCCAACCCGGAACGAATCCGAGTAATCATTAAATGTGAAATTATTTTATTACTTCAGATTGTTTTAGTGTTTTAAGTGAGACACATCCGAGCATTCAGCGTTGTATACCAAATAATTAGATATTGATGTTTGTCTTTTCTTTGAAATTTTTTGTTAGTGGCCATTGATAATTTTTTTTTTTACTGTATAAAGTGACGAAACGAGCAAAAGGTTCACCTGATGGTAACTGCGACGTTTGCCCACAACAAATGATGTGTGATCCAGAATATTTCTGTGTAACACCACACTGTGCCCGTCACCCTGAGACATCAGTTCTTAAGTCTCAAATGTCCAGTGATTACGCTAGCTCACAGTGCCCTTCAAACGGAAAGACAGCAATGCTTGCACACTACTGCTTCACGGCAGAATAACTGGCCTGGGGACCACCCCAGGTACCAACCTGCCTAGACGGATTCCTGAAGAGGAATCCTACCACCAGTGAAATTTATTTTTAACACATTCGTTTTTTATATGAGAAAATGATGAAACGAGCAAAACGTTCACCTAGTGGTAAGTGCAACGTCTGCCCATAACAAAATGGAACATTTCTGTGTGATACCGTACTGTCCCCGTGCCCCGAGACATTAGTTCTTAAATTTCATATGCCAAGTAATTACACTAACTCTCAGTGCCTTTCATACAAAAACACAGTAATGTTTGCACACTACTGCTTCATGGCAGATAACTGGCACTGCGTTGGTTTTCTGGTTGTTGGAATTCTACTACCATTAATTTATTGATTTTCGAAATATGTTTCTATTTAGTTACTTTCAAAACTGTTTTAAAATCATCTCATACATACTAATGTTGTAAACGCGAAAATAACTCTCCCTGACCTTCTGTCTTTGTTACCTTTTCACGGTTAAATCGACTATGACGAAATTTAGCACAGAGGTAGCTTGCGCCCTGGAGACGGACATAGGATACTTATAATTTCGGAAAATCAAATAATACCCACTGGATATTTAAAAAAACCTACATCCACTCGGACTAAGTCGCGGGCAGCAGCTAGTGGTTAATAAACAAGATTATTTGGTACGTTTTACAGACATGAATTACATATGTACAATTACAATATGCAGGTTACACAAATATTTATCTCGAGCGGCAATCAAACCTGAGACCCATAGCGCAAAAACCAGACGATGAGTCAACACAGAACGGGCAGATCAAACTTTTTATGTTATGGTATCCTCTTAGCTTGGTACAAGTTCTACAGACTTATTCTTTAGATAGGTGTGCTTCGCATATACACTTCCCTACTTGAATCGAATTTTGGGGTTTTAACTTTTGTGCTACCAACCCTAATTAGTTTTCTAAAATAAAAGGAGCTTTAGTCACCCGCTAAAATATCAGCCGTTTGTCAGCGAAAGTGCAGTCAAATTTTTAAGCCGTTTTGGAGATTAGCCGGAACAAACAGACAGACAGACGAAAATTTTAAAAATTGTTTTTTTTCTTTTAAGTACCGTATATACTATCATAAGCGTTGAGTAAAAAGCTGTTATTTTGATATTACAAACAGACATTGCTATTTTATTTTTTGTATAGATTATAAATCTTCTAAATGTATAAAAACGATTTACCACTGACCCATCGCGACATCTCCGAAACTAGAAATGCTATTGACTAACAATATAACGGCGAAAGAGCTGGTGTAGTTCTTCTCAATCCAGACTCTAACTTAACAATAACGTGCAAAGCCGCAGCGGTATGTGAATATACGGTATGGAATGTATTTATAAGTGTAGGTGTCCGAGAATAGCAGCTATCTCTTTCCTACCGAGGTGTCGTAAGAGGCGACTAAGTTATTGTAGAGCCGTGGTAGCTCAGGGGCTAGGCGCTCGCTTTAAATTGCATAGTACGCGAGTCACCTGGTCCCGCATTGGAGCAGCGTGGCGGATTCTTCCTAGCTCCAAAACCCTCTCAGGAATGAGAGGAGGCCTGTGCTCAGCAGTGGGACATTAGAGGCTGGAACTTTACTTTTTTTTTAAGGTATTGTACTTTATTCGTGAAGAATAATACCATAATATGCTATGCTGTCACTATACTACTCGTCGTTACAGCCTATCACAAGTCCACTGCTGAACATAGGCCTCCCCCATAGATAGCTACAAAAGTTTGTAGCTCTCATATTGAAGGGATTTTGCCGTAGTTGCCACGCTTGGCGGACGGGTTGGCAACCGCAGTTTATTTATTCAGATGTTCTAGGAAGATGCTGCTGCACATCTCCTAGTTTTTATTTCCCTCTGTCGACTTTTACGACACCCACGGGGTGTGATGGGAACTACTCATGGGAACGCAATGCGAAGTAAGAACTTTTATGACTCGAAAACGGCGACGACGCGGTTCGACACACGTCAATTCTCGTTTCCTGCGTACCCCTCTACCTACCACTTATAGGGGAAAAAGTCGTGACTGTATGCATGTATGATAATTTACAAAAGTCCATTTTGGTACTTCTTACGTAACATTCATAAAGTTCTCGCCCACAAACACTGAGCAATTATCAAGAATTTGTAGGCAGTAATGACATGTTGGGTCTGTGGGTGGATTGTGATTAATCATCGATTGAGTTCCAGTGACCGAAAGCCGAGATTAAGACGCTTGCTTGTTAATTTAATCAATCTAAGCTGTCGTCAATCAGTCAATACGGAATTATCTGTAATATGTTATTAAAGACTAGCTCTTATTCGCGGTTTCACCCGTGTAAAAATTGCCAAGGACATGACAGCGCCGTACGGCATGGCTCCTCGATGAGTTTATTTTATTGGAGAAAGGGACAAGACGAGCAAAACGGTACCTAATAATTTCAGTGATGTAATTGCTGTTAGCCTTTTTGGGTTTTACAGGCCAGGTTTGGTTTTGACCCAAATATAAATACTTAAGTAAACTCCTACAAACAAATCGAAATTCGGATTGGGTCGCGTTCGCTGCGTGCTTGCGCGACTTCGAAAATATATCAAATGGTTTAACTCGTCTAATGACCGTCCGTGGGAGGCTGCGGGCCTCCATTCGGACTGTCGACTTGTGTGTCGGTAACTCTGAGCGGTGAGAACCGCCCTGGAACACGGTACCTAATGGTACCGCCCCTAGCAATGCTGTGTCACCCAGAATATTTCTGTGTGACACCACACTGCGCCCGCCTCCCTGAGACATCAGATCTTAAGTCTCATATGCCCAGTGATTACACTAGCTCTCAGTACGTCACGTTCAGTCTTCGCGACAGAATAAATGGCCCTGCGGGTGGTACCTAACTAGACGGATTCCTGAGTTCAAAGGAAAAAGGTTCACACGTTGCTTGTTGTTGACGGACTTCACGTGTTCGACAATGGGACTCGATATATCCCACTGCTGAGGACCGACATCGTCTTATTTTATTCAGTATTTGTTGTTTACATAATACTCATAAAACGTCATTTTGGGAAACTAATGCGTCGCTCAAAATGCCTCTGCCTTTGGATTTTTTAAGTTCTCTGTTATATCACCCACATTATTAATATTTTTAAATAGCTTAAATAAACGCGATAATATCCGTAATTTTTAGTTTTATTAAATACATCTTTTTCGGTTTAAATTATATTTTTAAATGATAACAATCATTTAAATAAAACTATTTTTACGGATTTTATCGCGTTTAATTTTGTACTATTTATAATAATTTATTACAATAAAATTCGTAGTTAAGTTTTTTTTTCATTTAAATATGTGGTATTCGCATAAATATAAGAAATCATTATGTTAACACTCAGCCATTTTTCCCGGATATTAACAAATTAAAAATAAATAATTTTACAAAATTATGTTTTAAAAGATTAAAACATATGTATCAAGAACACAATAATGAAGCAGGTAATAATCAATGCGCGCCCCGTATCCAAAGACCACTAAACATCGCAAATTGAAATCGCGTCTTGGCCTCAAACATGAACGCTAAGCTGAATGTCAGAAAGGGGAGACGTAATGTAATAAATGCGTAGAGGCCGGAACAAGTGAAATCTGCGATGCGGAGACTTTTATTATTTCTGCACAGCCCTTGAGTCGTGAGGGTTATTATTCGGGCTCTCCAAATAAATACTTCGTAGTTGAGAAACCGGAGGCGTTCGTCGGGAATTTTAGAAATGGTGCTCAACGAAATTCGCTAATTTAAATTCTTTCCGAAGTTTGAGTTTTGAGGTTTTAGATACACGAAATGTTTTATGTATTGTTCTCTGATAATCTCGAGAATTCGATGTTATTTACGAGCAAATAGTCGTACTACGTGTGTACTTCATCATCCTCGCTACGGACCGTCGCAAGTCCTGCTGAAGGTAGGCCTCTTCTATAGACTGCAATTGCCTGTAAGCCTTATTTAATAGGATGCTGCAAATATTGCTGTGTTTCTGTTTGAAGGGCACTGAGAGAGAGCTTGTGTAATCACTGGCCATATAAGACACTACTAGTGCCCCACGGTTTCACCCGCCGTTTAATTTAAAAGGGTTGTAGCGTGATGTTATATAACCTATAGCCTTCCTCGATAATTGAGCTATCCAACACTAAAATAATTTTTCAATTCGGATCCGTAGTTCCCGAGATTAGCGCATTTAACCAAACAAACTCTTCAGCTTTTTAATATTAGTATAGACAGGAACTGAAGTTTCAGGGTGGGCGGAGTGTGATGTCTCACAGAAATGTTCTGGGTTCCATATAAAAAAATAGACCGCATCTGGTTTTGATCGTCGACCTCCATATCACTGACACAAAAAAAAAGTAAAGTTTCAGCCAATAAATGTCCCACTGCTGAGCACAGGCCTCTTCTCATTTCTGAGAGGGTTTTTGAGCTAGGAATAATCCGCCACGCTGCTCCAATGCGGGTTGGCGGACTTTACATGTCTTCGAAATATTTTTTATTTCTCAGACATGCAGGTTTCCTCACGATGTTTTCCTTCACCGCCGAACACGTGGTAAATCAGCACTTAAAATTGCAATTAACAGTTTTAGTGGTGCCGGCACCGGGGATCGAACCCAGGTCACTCGCGTGCTATGAAATTTAAAGCGAGCGCCTAGCCCCTGAGCTATCACTGACACTAAAACCATAACATAATTAAGAAGAGAAGTATAACTAAGAAAAAATTAATATTTGAACGACATGTGGAGTGTGGCGGCTTAAGAGAATCTACAAACCCATCTCATCCCGTGGGTGTTGCAAAAGTCAACAGAGGGAAAATAAAAACTATTAGATAGGCAGCAGCATCTTCCTGGATTATCTGAATAAATATAATGCGGTTGCCAACCCGCCTGCCACGCTTGATAACTATGGCAAAATCCTCCCAAAATTAGAGCTACAGACTTTTGTGGCAATCTATGGGGGAGGCCTGTGTTCAGCAGCGGACTAGAGATGTGATGATGTGAAGTTAGCAAAACTGTGCAAGAGCAGCGTGATGAACAATTCCCGGCTCCAGCAACCCTCTACAAATGAGAAAAGACCTGTGAGGAGGCTTATGGTATTTGTAGATGGTTTACTTAGATATCCGTGGCCAAGGCACCACCTAAATTTTACAGTATACTAGAGATCTGAGTTCGATCCTCCTTTAAAAATTGCTCAGCGATGAAAGAAAACATACATACATACAATCACGCCTTCCATATAAGGGGTAAGCAGAGGCCACACGTAGCCCACTGTTCGCCTCCGTGGGAAACGAGACGTGACGGGTAGTCAAGTCGCCGCCATTTTGGTAAGAGTAAAAAAATCTTACTCCTCATTGCGTGCTCACGAGCAGTACAGTGAGAGTATAGCATATTATGGTGTCATTCTGAAAGAATAAAGGCTGTCTGTGCAATACCTTAGTCACCTCTTACACCTCGACAGGAAAGAGGTAAGTGCTATACTACTCTACCAGACACATATCGGCGCCTAATGAAAAAAACCATAGTGAAACCTACATCTGAGGAATCAAAATAATTCGAAGTTCCTGACACCAGAATCCTCTCAGATATGAGAGGAGGCCTGTCTGTAGGTCATCTCCAGCGCCCCGTAAGGGTCGCCGGGAAACTGACCGGAGCTTTTGCCCCCGTCAGTGGTTTCTTGGCGCCGTATGTTAAAACATACGGGGCATTGGGGTGCAATTTTTGACATAATTTTTTTTGTTAACGTTGCTCTCGGCGGAGGAGGCCTGTGCTCATCTATGAGACATTTATAGGCTGTTCCTTTTTTACGAGCTTCAAGACTCCTGTAATAATATGGACAACGTTATTACTATTTCAAACGACACGCTAACCTATAATAAACAAAGAAAGAAAACGATAAAAGTATTTCAAACATTTTTCAAACGACGAAAATGTCAAAGGTGTTATTAAAGCAGTTCAGTCTTTTTCGGCCTTCAGCCCGCTGTTACGAGTGACGTGTCTCATTATTTTCGTCTGAACTAGTCCCTGATGTCACTACTCGACAATTTTGATGGACAAGCAATTAATTACGCATACAATCTCTCGATAGACGCCATCACTTTATTTATTTATTATTAAAAAAATATTTTATTGAGCAATATTGGGCAATATTATTTTACTTTGGTTTTATCATTGAATATTAATATGATTTAGAATTACGTAGCTCACGGGCCGGTTGCTCGCCTTTAATTTCATAGTACGCGAGTATCCTGGGTACGAACCCGGCACCTCTAAAATTGTTCTACAATTTTAAGTGCTGATTTACCACGTCCTCAGCGGTGGAGGAAAACATCGCGAGGAAATCTGCACATCCGAGGAATAGAAATATTTCGAGGACATGTGAAGTCCGCCAACCCGCATTGGAGCAGCGTGGCGGACTATTCCCCGCTCCAAAAACCCTCTCAGAATTTAGAGGAGGACTGTGCTCAGCAGTGGGACATTAATAGGCTGTTACTTTAATTTACTTTTATAAATATAATCTACTGGTATGATTTTCAATTAGCGTGACAAACATACACAAAGTCAAGCAACAGAAAGTGTTCCCTACAGCTCATAGATATATACTTTTCATCTTCTAACAGGAATGAAAATGCTAATGCGTTGTACTAAATGGAATCTATGAAGTACGTAACGTCTAAGTAGTAATTTAATGCCATCTTACCAGAAAATGGCAGAAAGAAGAGAAAGAAAAGATTTATTCCATTCTCAAAGACCGGCGACGCACCCGTCTTGCGGATGTTCATGGGCGGTGGTGATCACTTACCATCAGATCAGCTCTCTTGTTTGTCCACTCTTTTTTTTTATTGTATAAAGTGACGAAATGAGCAAAACGTTCACCTGATGGTAAGTACAACGTCCGCCCACAACAAATGCTGTGTCACCCAGAATATTTCGTTCTGACACCACACTGCGCCCGTCACCCTGAGACATCAGTTCTTAAGTCTCAAATGCCCAGTGATTATGCTAGCTCACAGTGCCCTGTGTGTGTGCCCAAACCGAAATGCAGATTCCTGCATAGCATCAGGAATTCGTCTTGGTAAGTACCACCCCAGGGCCAGTTATTCTGCCGTGAAGCAGTAGTGTGCAAGTATTGCTGTGTTTCGGTTTGGTCACACACAGGGCACTGCGAGCTACCACCAGTTAGACTCTGTTTCTCATCACTCCTGAACTTTATGTTTGTTCTTTAAACTGATATTCTGTGAGGGATCTCATTTCGTCTTTTCTGTGAGAATCAACTAAGAGTAATGCTTGGAAATGTCATGGCCTTCGATAAATGATGGAATAACCATCTCGAAAAATGCAGGTAGAAAAAGACCGGTGACGGGCAGCGTCTTAGCTGAGGACGTTTGGTATTTCGATCCGCCTGGTAAGAGTGGTGATTCCGATAAATTACCCCTTCTTCTGATGTGTGGTAGCGTAAGAGAACCTACCACCACATCTCATCTAGAAAATAAAACCAGGAGATAGACAGCCGCATCTTTCTGGAACATCTGAATAAATAAACTGCGGTTGCTAACGTGCCTGCAAAGCGTGGCAACTATGGCAAAATCCCCCAAAAATTAAAGCCTTAAATTTTTGTGGCAATCTATGGGGGAGGTCTATGTTCAGCAGTGGACTAGTGATAGGATGTTTGATGGTAGAAATGAATTGACCTATGGTTTGCTTTTGTATTATATGTATATTATATACGAGTATATTAATATCTAAAAATAATGTTTTTGTATATGTAATATCTTCGTCATCATTAGAGCCTATCACTAGTCCACTGCTGAACATAGGTCTCATCTATAGATTGTCATAAAAGTTTGTAGCTCTCAATTTGGAAGGATTTTGCCATAGTTGCCCCGCTTGGCAGGCAGGTTGGTTTATTTATTCAGATGTTACAGGAAGATGACTTGCGGATTGACTGGCAGAGAATGCCGACAGGCATTAGGTCCGTCCATTGTTGCTTTAGAATCTAAGGGTGTAACAATAAAGAGTAAATAAATAAATAAAAATAAATAAATACATTATTTGGTGCACAATATTCGAGCACCAAATAATGTATTAATATAATAAGCTTTACATTGCATAAAAAAGTAAAGTTTTAGCCTATAAATGTCCAACTACTGAGTACAGGCCTCCTCTTATTACTGAGAGGGTTTTGGAGCTAGGAAGAATCCGCCACGCTGCTCCAATGCGGCGGACCTCACATGTCTTCGAAATATTTTTTATTCCTCAGACATGCAGGTTTCCTCACGATGTTTTCCTTCTCCGCCGAGCACGTGGTAAATCAGAACTTAAAAATGCAATTGACAATTTTCGTGGTGCCGGCACCGGGAATCGAACACAGGTCACTCGCGTACTATGAAATTTAAAGCGAGCGCCTAGCCCCTGAGCTACCACATTGCATGAATATTATGTTATTCAACCAAGTATAGATACTTACATACGTATATTACAAGGAAAACTGCGTCTAAAAATAAAGATTTTTTTGTTATGTTACTAAGCGAAGAGAGGAGGGAATCGTTCATCCGATGGTAAGTGCAACGTCTGCCCATAACAAATTCTGTGTTGCACTACACTGGGCTCGTCACCACGAAATATCAGTTCATAGGTCTCATATGCAGTACGTAGTCTCATAGCAAACGACCGCGTGGCCTAGTGGTCAGGGTACCTGACTTCTAAGCCGCGGGTCCTGGTTTCGAATCCCAGCCGGAGCCAACATTTGTGCCAAAACATAAATTGTTGGTTTTCGGGTCTGGTTATGTTGTGATTGTCCCCGTGTTTCTGACACTGCATTCTAGCCTACCTCCGACCTTATCGCATCAGCGTTACATCGGGCGCAGGTAGGTTGGGACGAGTGAGTGCCTCTGTATTTGCCCGTACATTTGTGGCACTATAATATCTCCTGCGCAGTTGATGGCTCTCGACTGTAGTCGGAAGTTGTCGCCGTGGTCGAAATCGGCTAGGAGAACATCACATCATCATGCAGTATATACACAAAATATCAGTGCCCTTCAAACCGAAATACGGTTAATGTTTGCTCCGAACTGTTTGATAGTAGAATAAGTGGTACAGCGGTGGTGCCTGCCTAGACGGATTCCTACAAAGGAACCTACCACATGTAAGCTTTTATGTAAATTCAATGTAGACTTCAGCATCGTCATAAATTTTAGATGCGTACATACAGTCACGCTTTTTTCCTATATAGGGGGTAGGCAGAGACCACACACGTAGCCCTGTTTTACTGGGTGACACACACGTAGTCACACGCCCCCGCGGTGATCGAAACGTGGCGGGTGGCGAACCACGCGCCGGCATTTTAGTATATATGTCAAAATAATTCTTAGTCCCGACGTTCCCACGAGCAGTATAGTGACAGCTGCACGAATAAAGACTATGGTTGCAATACTTTAGTCGCCTCTTACGACACCTCGGTAGGCAAGAGTTAGGTACAGGCCACCTATCGGATGTTAATTTTAAAATTTTTACAAAAAATCAATAATCATTAAAAACAAGGGTAAAGTTGTCCAGGGAAAACGATAGCGTTTGTTCAAATTACAAAACCTTAGTTGGGGTCAAAGGATCGCGGACGGCATGAACCGTAAGTCGATTCGGGGCGATATTGATCCAGCGTCGGAAACATGAGCCATAAAGGAGCCTTTGTGAAAACAAGAACAAATTTAACAATAACTCTCTAAGTCAACTCCCAAGTTTGATTACGATTGTAATTCCGCTGTTGGTTGTAACTTGATATTACGAGAGTATTTTTATTTACAAAATTTGCGAATTGTACACCTTTATAGACGTTTGGTGATAGGATTCCTATGCAGGAATCCGTCTAGGTAGATTCCACCCCAAGGCCAGTTAATTTGCCGTGATGCAGCAGAGTGCAAACATCACTGTGATTCGGTCTGAAGGGAACTAGAGAGTTGCTATAATTACTGGGAATATGAGACTTAAGAACCGATGTCACAGGGGGACGGACGCAGTGTGATGTCACACAGAAATGTTATGGGGACGCATTTGTTATGGGCAGATGTTCGTAACAATGGAGTTAGTATGAACGTTAATAAGCTGTTATATTTGTTGTCAACAGCTGTAATGTTCTGGGTGATACAGAATTAGTTATTGGCAGACGTTGCACTGACCATAAGGTGACGAGTTTTGATTCTCTCGGATTTTGATTGGGAATTTAAAGATGGGTTTTAAGCCTCCTTTGCCAAAGATTCGTTTGACATCCAGCAAGATGAATCACGCGCAACTGAACCTGAACTCAGGTTAAAATTTGAAGTAAAGTAAAAAAATAAAGTAACAGCCTATAAATGTCCCACTGCTGAGTACAGGCCCCTCTCTCATTTTTTAGGGGGCTTTTGAGCCGGGAAGAGTCCGCCACGCTGCTCTTATGCGGGATGACGGACATCACATTTCTCACACATTCATCACATTTCCTCACAATGTTTTCGTCTACCGCTGAGCACGTGGTAAATCAACACTTAATTGTCATTTTGGAGGCACCGGGAAGTCAAATAAAGAATTTGGGACCAAAAAAGAAAAGACAAAGTTCTTTTCTTTATTGGACCCAAAACTACACTACTTGAATTAACCGCGACCACCATGTATACACGGAACATCGGTTGGGACTGCACTGCATCGATTAAATAACAATAATTCTTTTATATTATAAAATATTATAATATAGTTAGCGCTTTTTAGTTACTAGGGATGGGCATAACAGATCAAACTCAGGTCACTCGCATACTATGAAATTTAAGGCGAGCGCCCAGCTCCAGAGCTACCACGGCTCTTGGAATTGAAAGAATTTGAAGTAGCTAGTATATTACCCTTTTTATTTTATAATAAAAAACAATAGGTTTGGTCTGCTACTGGAAAAGATAATTTTCAATTTCCTTTGCTAAGAGGATTAATTCACCAATGAAATTTCAACGAATGGCCAACGAAAAGTTTCAATTTCAACGCCATCGTCTTATCAAATGGGATTGCAGATAATTAATATTTTACCGTCTAATTCACTTTCACGGAATCATTCGATTAAGGTAACCCTAAATATGAAAATTAAGAAGAAGCACTCATTATATTAATACAATATTCTTATATTATAAATAACTTTCCAAATTTCATATCTGTTACAAAATTAATATGTCTCTTTCTTGAACACGAATTGTTACGTAAGTAATTTTGTTAGCCTCTATTAAGTAAAATCTCTTTTACATATTAAACATAAACTAACTACAAGAATATTGAAGATTTAGAGAGAAAGATTGAGATCCCGAGTTGCATGCAGATGGAAATACTGTGAATATATTAAAATAGGATCTCCTAGACGTGAATCTTGTGCCGCGGTATTAAGGCTTGTAACAGTGGTTTAATGTTCACACAGTTAATTACACATATATCCGAATATCATCATCATCATCATCATTTCATGATGATGTCATCGATGATGACGTCTTTGAGATTTCTTTTTAAAAAGAGATACCTACGTATACATACATATTTTATATACATGCCCACTAATAACGTATTTTACGAACATTTACTCCTAAGTAAGTAAAGAGACCGGTGCTGTTTTTTATACAAACTCGTCGTTGTCGTTGTCGTTTCAGTCTATCACAAATCCACTGTTGAACATACCAGTAGGTCTTCCCCATAGATAGCCACAAAAGTTTATAGCTCTCATTGTGGTCGATTTTTTAAAAAAAAAAAATTTTTATATATTCATTTGCTGGAAGATTCTGCTGCCCATCTCCTTCTTTTTATTTTACCTCTGTCGACTTTTACTTTTTAAAACTCTCACATAACAGGTACTTCCGTGTGAAGACGGAGCACAGTAGCTAGTGTTAGAATAGAATATAATAGAAAAATGAAAAAAATAAAAAACAAAACAAAATAGTTCTGTGTCGAAAAGGGGTTGGCTCAGCATGTACTGTTTAAGAATGGTCACACACAGCGCTGATTTTCAGCCAAAAAACCTTTGAATTGGCAAACGGACGAGACTCGACTGAAAAATATTTTTATTATATTCTTTTTAAAAGTAATACAATGCAATTTGAAACATACAAAATCGGATAATTTGGGTAAAAACAAAAGATTATAAAATGTATTCTATTAATTAATAACATATATTATGTGTATGATACAAAATAATGGTACTAGTATTTATACAAATATCAGTAAATAAAAATATTTATAAAATTGCAAGAATCATTCAGGGAGCATCGACGCATACGTGAGTATTTAACATAGCATAGGAGGACAGTAAATCCGACATGTCAGATAAAAGAAACATCCTGGTGATTGCCAAGATGTCTCTGGGATTCAGTAAGAACGGTCTTGAGTTTCATTTTGAAAGCGAAAATATTATTTAAATTCCTAATTGGTGGTGGAATATTGTTCCAACACTTTGTTGCTGCATACCGAAAACTGCCTCTGAATGCTTGTGTTGAATAAAACTATATGGATTCAGTTGCGTTTACTTTAATTTAAATTCCCACGTGTCGAACGCTTTACACAATATATGTTCACGGGAGGACTGAGGTGTTAGACGTCCTCGTGTCGCAGTTAATCCGGGCTACACCTACAGCTTTAAATTAATTAAAATACGAAAATAAAATATAGTAGATAATATATATTATTTGATGTGTAGTATCCGCGTAAATATAAGAAATCAATATATATATAATTGCTTATAATAGTTCTATATCCCTAATATTTTTAAACAAACGTGAATTTATATTATACACAGTCTGGTATAGGGCACCGACCAAAAAGGTTCGAATTTTAAAAAATAATGTATTTGTATTAAATTCTCGTCGCGACACTATCCATACATTGTCAGTGCCACTGTCTATAGTTGTCAACATTTTATAACCGCAGCTAAATAAAAAGTTATGAACTTGTTGGTCGACAATACATACATACAGTCACGCCATTTTACCATATCGCCCCTGTGGGAAACGAGACGTGACGGGTGGCGATCCACGTTGCTGCTGTTTTAGTAAATATCAACAAAATACTTACTCCTCATAGCGTTTCCACGAGCAGTATAGTGACAGCATTGTATATTATGGTGTTGTTCTGCAGGAATTTATCCTATCCATACAATACCTTAGTCGACACCTCTCAACGCGACACCATATTAGCGCCATCTATTGTACAGTAATTTAGTTGGATCTTCTATAAAAAGTTTAAGTTTTTTTAAACTATATTTTTTATTTTTTTGTTGAATTATTGCATTGTCATCGGTCTTTGACAGGTGTGCAAAATTTTAATTAATCGGATCGTTCAAAGTAGGAGATAATCGAGCCCTAAAGAGTCGGTTACAAACATACAAGTTAACCTAATATAAAGCGTATAAAAAGGTAGTCCATTTTTCCGGACATCTATCGGCTCAGTAATAAACGATTTATGAAATTTCAAACTACAATTGTAGTTTCTAGCCTGCCAGTCGTAATTGTCCTCAACTATCTCTTAGTACAAGCTTTTAAGCTTAGTTGTAGCGGCTAACTTTTAAAAAAAAGTTATTCATGATTTTATTTTCCTCCAGTGCGAAGAAAAAATAGCTTAGCAGACATTAACGATTACCTCTTCGAATTGTTCTGTATGTTAATTTTCATTATCTATTAATACGTGAAGAGAAAACTTTGTACACCTTTTTAAGCATATTGCGCGCACGGAAGAGTAAGATTTGGCATCGTTAAAGTTGATATGGAGAAGGAGTGAAGAAAGCAAAATTGTTTTTTTTTTTGAATAAAGTGACGAGACGTACAGAACGTTCACCTGATGGTAAGTGCAACGTCTGCCCATAACAAATGCTGTGTCACACAGAACATTTCTGTGTAGTGTTTCTTTGTGGAACTACACTGCGTCAATCAATTCATAAGTTTCATATGCTCATTGATTACACTAGCTCTCAGAGCCCTCCAGACCGAAATACAACAATGTTCGCACACTACTGCTACACGGCAGAATGGCCGGCCTGATGGTGCTACAGACGGATTCCTGCATAGGAATCCATAAAGCAAAGTACATTAAATTCGATAAAAAAGTAAAGGAATTACAATCGAATTTCAACCATTGGGCGACCACTAGTATTCTTTACATTATCTGTCCGTAGTATCTATCGTCAACTTTTCATAAATAAAGAAATCGAAACCCTCGTCGATGAATTTGTAGGTATTATTTAAGCACCACTTTAGTTCGAATCGGTTCTGTAATGAAAATAAAGTCATTTTGTTTACAACAAGGAATAAATCAGGTGCAATAGGTGCCTGATTAACATAAGAACGACGAACGAAGGAAAGCCGAAGGGCAATTTTCCTTTATGATTATTACCTTCAGCGAAGTGCGAGTCAAGGTATCGTTAGTCTTATAGTTTCCTTTACGCGAAATATCTTGATAAAGTTCAACTCATTTGAAAAGCATTTTAACAAAATTACCTTAATGGCTATATAGTTCAGCGGTCTCGCAATCGAATCGCAGGTTTTCGGTTAGAATTTCAACTATAACCAATAAAGTTACAACCGATATCTTACTGCTTTAATAAAATGCAGAGTTTGTATGTTTCGACGCGCTAATATCAGGTAATAATTATCTGATTTGAAGAATTATTTTTGCATTAGATAGCCCGCTTATTGACGAAAGTTTTCGGCTTTATACGCCAGCTTTAAGGACCCTCATGCTGCGAACCGAATAATTGCCTTTTCACTGTTTTCCAGAAGGCCCTTCCCCTGAAGGGCCGAACTCATCTGAACTCAATGAACATGCGGAATCATACTGTATGGCGCAGTCATATAGTCGGCTTATTTTACTCGAGTAAAACCACTGGAGATTTTCACGACACCCACGAGATGAGATGGGGTAGTACATTATCTTAAGCCGCCACCACACGACACGGACAAAGCTATATAATATTTCACAACGGCGAAAACTTCCGAAAGCAGCGTGAAAGATATTATAGTGCCACAAGTGTACGCGCATGCACTTTTGAATAATTAATGAAAAGTTATAAGATCTGAGATAGGTTGGGTTGGACTGTCGTAAATACAGGGGATAATCACATCACAACCAAAACCAAAAATCAATAATTTGTATCCCTATTGAAACTAGTACCCGAAGCGTAGCATTCAGATATTCTTAGCATTGTGTGGAAGTGGAAGTCAACTTAGCGGCCTCCAAATTATAGTGGCCAGACTTTTTAATAAGTTTTAATAACTTTCCACAATAAAAAAAAAATTATTGTAGAAAGTGACGAGACAAGCAAAACGTCCAACTGGTGGTAAGTGTAGCGTCTGTCCATACCAAATGCTGTGAGATCCAAAAGATTTTTGTGTGGCACCACACGGCGCCCCGTCACCCTGAGACATCAGTTCTTAAGTCTTATATGCCCAGTAATTACAATATCTCTTAGCGCCCTTCAGACTGAAACACAGTAATGTTTGCACACTACTGCTTTACGGCAGAATAACTGGCCCTGCGGACTACCTAGACGAATGCCTGCATAGGAATCCTACCACCCGTAAAAATCATTATATATTAACATATTAATTAATACGTATGTAGTTGTAATATTGTAGAATACATTCCAATATTTGTTACGCACTTTTGTTAATAATGGCAATACAAATACGACATAATTCAAACGTTTGCAGAAAATACGTGTACGAAACGTTTAATAACGATAAACGTTAAAGTTATTGAAATTCAGAGGCTGGTTAAATTGAGAAAATTACACACCATCAGCCAATGCCGCGACGTGAGCGCGTTGTCAAATGACCCTGATTGTGGTTTCATCCGAAAGTAACAGTCACGTAATGTTATCCAATTTCCGATTTACGTCGTTTCATTTTTATATTAAAGCTTTTTACATGAACACATTCCTGTCGTACCACAAACAAAGATGAGTAAATTATACGTTATTATTGCTGAGACTAAGTTGATGTATGAATGCTATTAGAGCCGTGGTAGTTCAGGGCGCTCGCCTTAAATTTCAGAATTTGCGAGTGACCGGAGCTCGATCCCCAGTGCCGGCGCCTCTAAAATTGTTCTATAATTTAAGTGCTGATTTACTACGTGCTCAGTTGCGAAGGAGAGAGCATTGTGAGGAATAAAAATATTTCAAAAAACATGAAAAGTCCGCCAACCGGAATTGGAGCAGCGTGGAAGACTTCCCGGTTCAAGAATCCTCTCAGGATCAGAATCATTTATAGGGTGCTACTTTACTTTTGCACGTCTCATGGCGCGAAGCAGTGTGAGTTAGTGCTTCATACCCGACATGTCAAGGTCAAGCGATTCGGCCGTCTTCAAATGCCTCTATCACAATTCTATTGAACTTATATGCTAATTTGAATAGACTCATATCAAGAAAACACTTTAATTAATGCATTAAAATTATTTTGAAAAATCATCTTTGAAAAATAAAACAGTTTAAAAAAAAATTCACACAGACGTCCAGATTTTTTTAGGGATATGGTTACGATAACTCCGCCCAGTGGTCAGAGTACCTGACTTCTACGCCGCGGGTCCAGGGTTCGAATCCCAGCCGGAGCCAACATTTGTGCTAAAACACAAATTATTGGTTTTCGGGTCTGGTTGTGTTGTGTTTGTCCCCGTGTTTCTGACACTGCATCCTAGCCTACCTCCGATCTTATCGCATAAGCGTTACATCGGGCGCGGGTGGGTTGGGACGAGTGAGTGCCTCTGTGTTTGCGCGTACACTTGTGGCACTATAATATCTACTGCGCAGTTGATGGCTCTCGACATTCGGATTCGGAAGTTGTCGCTGTGGTCGAAATCGGCTAGGAGAACATCACATCATCACGATAACTCCCGTAAAAATTTACGTATCGAGACCGGTGTTTTTTTTACTTTTTAGTAGAGCCTTAATAGCTCATGGGCTAGGCGCTCGCTTGAAATTTTACAATACATGATTCGATCTCCAGCGTCGGTAACGCTAAAATTGTTAATGCAACGTGCTCTTCAAAAAACGGACTTCCACGCAATAGTTCCAAACATGTAAGAGTTTTTTTTTAAAGGAGAGGGGGCAAACGAGCAAGCGGCTTACCAGATGTAAGGGATCGCCCATGAACATCCGCAACACCAGGTTAGTCGCGGGTGCGTTGCCGGCCTTTCAGACAGGAAGGATGAAGTTTTTTCTTTCGGTTTCTCAAAGTTTCATGATTTTCTCGTGGATCCCATCATGATAACTTGAAAATAATTACATGGGACCACCCTTATGGTATCACATCTTCAAACATTTTTTTTATAATTGTTTCACAATTATCGAAAACATCTGTGAACATACTTTAAAAAATACATAGCGACGAACACAGAATCGCCTCCATTTTTGAAATGGGTTAAAAAAATTCAGACATCGTTTCTTTTAGTTACGCGTAAAGCGTACAAGCAAAGTATAGCCATTAAAACCTTTTTAGTACGCGTTATTACCCGAGGTAGACCTAATTCAGGTGTTAGTAACAGATGTAGCAAAGCTAGTATTCGGATCAGCATTATTTCTAAGTAGGACATTAAGTTTCTATTCACGTCGAAACCAAGGATTGCGTTTCCTCAGTCACTGAATCAAGTTTTATTGCGGTTTCTAAAGATAATATCGATTATGCGAGATATGTCTTTACACTTAGGCTCACATTAGGCTTCTAATTTCCCTCATAGATAGGTAAAATGTACGAGTATCTGAAACCTTTTTCAAAGTTTGGCTAGTAAAAAAGATAGTATGAAACTATGAAAAAAGAGTACTGGTGGTAGGATTTCTGTCAGGAATCCGTCTAGGTAGGTTCCACTCTAGGCCAGTAATTCTGCCGAGAAGCAGTAGTGTGCAAACATTACTGAGTTTCGGTCTGAAGGGTACAGAGAGCTCGTGTAATAAGGGCATATGTGACTTAAGAACTGATGTCTCAGGGTGACGGGCGCGGTGTGGTGTCACACAAAAGTTTTCTGGTTGAGACAGCATTTGTTATGGGCTGACGTTGTACTTACCATCAGGTGAACGTTTTGCGCGGCTTTTATAAAATAAAAAAGACACCTCATATGTTAAAAATCTATCAACCCGCGTAGGCCACAGGGAATGCAATGAACTCATAAATTTAATTGTGAGTTTTTCCATTGAGCTCCCATCGAAAGAACTCGCAAGTACTAGGATAACATGAAACTTAAGGAAATCTGTTAAGAAGTAAAGTAAAGTTTTACAAAAGGAATAATTTTAAAGTTTTGTATGGACATTTTTAGTATTCAATTTTGTCATTAAAGCTTCACCGTTGTGTTTATCAGATCAAAGTAGCATGGGTAGGTGCCGGGATGTTACACCAATTATGAATAACGTTGTATATAAAGTGAACAATTAAGCATATTGCAATCGGATTTTTGTTTCATATTAGTAATTTGACGACCGCGTGACCTAGTGGTTAGAGTACCCGAGCGTAGTAGTCGGGTACTCTAACCACTATTCAAACTCCTGGGTTCAAATCCCAGCCGGAGCCAACATTTGTTCAAGAACACAAATTATTGGTTTTCGGATCTGATTGTCGTGATCCACGTGTCTCTCTGATACTGCATCCTAACCTACCTCCGATCTCATCACATGAGCAATAGGTTAGGACGAGTGAGTGTCCCTGTGTTTGCGCGTACACTTGTACTGGCACTATAATATCTCCTGCGCAGTTGATAACTTCCGACAATATTCGGTAGTTGACGCCGTGGTCGAAAATCGGCCATAAGGTCATCGTTAATAATTAGTTGTTGCATAAATTGTTGTCTCCTGTCGGGATTCGAACCTAACACAGGTACTCTCACCACTATGCTGCACGTCGTCATGTATCATTTTCTAAACCACTTTCTTATGGTCATATTAAAGGAGTCGTTGAATGCTTTACGAACTTGAAAATAATCTGACCCTGAGAAGATATTACCCACGTCTTAAAGATATTTCAAGTGAGGTGGGCGATTTCTTCGAAATAAATCTTTTAGCACCCACGGTAATAAAAAGTATTAATTCTCTTTCTTCACCAGTATCGAATTCTAATTTTAAGAATCTGATATTGTGTAGGTTAGGCCATAAATAATCAATCAAAATAAATGAATTTATTGAACAAACTTATATTACTTCAACACTACCGAAGCTCTAGTATCTATAACTCTGGTGGTAGGATTCCTATGCAGGAATCCGTCTAGGTAGGTACCACCCCAGGACCAGTTATTCTGCCGCAACAGTGTGCAAACATTAATGTGTTCCGATCTGAAGGGCAACGAGAGCTAGCGTAATCACTGGGCATATGAGACTTAAGAACTTATGTCTCAGGGTGACGGGCGCAGTGTGGTGCTACACAGAATTATTCTGAGTAACACCGCATCTGGCAGACGTTGCACTTACCGTCAGGTGAACGTTTTGCTCGTCTCTTTAAGAAATAAAAAAATAAAAAATAGATAACTCATATCCCCGGTGCTGGCACCTCTGAAATTGTTCTGCAGTTTTAAGTGCTGATTTACCACGTGCTTAGCGGTGAAGGAAAACATATTGGGGAAGGCTGAATGTTTAAGGAATAAAAATATTTCAAAAACTCTCTACGAAATGAGAGGAGGCCTGTGCCCAATAGTGAGACATTTAGAGGCTGTTCATCATCATCATCATTTCAGCCTTTCACTAGTCCACTGCTGAACATAGGCATCCCACCATAGATTGCGACAAAAGTTTGTAGCACTCATTTTGAGGGGAATTTTGCCATACTTGCCACACTTGGCAGGCGGGTTGGCAACCGCAGTTTATTTATAAAGATGTTAAAGAAAGATGCTGCTGCGCATCTCCTGGTTTTCATTTTCCTTCTGTCGGCTTTTACGATACCCACTAGATGAAATGGGGTGCTTGATTCTCTTAAGCCGACACCACACGGAATAAGCTGTTACTTTAAAGCTCTAATAATAAAATCAGAGTGACCTATCTGTCTGTGTGATCTGTCTGTCTATTATTAGCAATGGATTTAACTCTAGTACTACTAAAGCTTAACATGAACATTACACAAGTTTTAGAAAACGAAGAACTTAGACTCTGTTTCATCGTATTTGTTTCAACGGTTCGAAAGTTTATGGCGATAATATTCCACAGAAGCGTCGTCTATAATATAGTAGCAGAACCGAGCGTCGTCTATAATATACTCGTAGTAGCAGAACCCGGGATATAACCCTTAATATGTTTCAAAACCAGATTCGAAAACCAACCCATAACAGATGCTATGTGACTCAGAATATTTCTGTGTAGCAACACATTGCGCCCGTCGCCTTAATACAACAGTTCTGAAGTCTTATATGCCCAGTGATTACGCTAGATCTCAGTGCCTTTCAGACCGAAACACAGTAATGTTTGCACACTACTGCTTTACGGTGGAATAACTGGCCCTAGGGTGGTACCTACCTAGACTGATTCCTGCATAGGAATCCTACAACCAGTAAACTCTGACCACTGGGCCTCGCGGTCGTTTTATATAAAAATACAGAAAGTTGAAGTGCCTGTTTGTAATAACAAAGTAACAGCTTATTACTCAATGCCTATGCAAGTTCGTGAAATTTTTTGTCTGTCTGTTTGTCAGTTTGTTCTCGCTAATATCCGAAACGGTTGGACTGATTTTAGACGGGACTTTCACTGACAGATAGCTGATAATTGTAGCGGGTAAATTAGGCTACTTTAATTTTAGATAAACAATTAGCCGCGCAAAAAAATTAACACCCCAAAATCCGATTCAAATAGGGGATGGTTTTTTTACGCGGGTGACACCGCGGGGCACAGGTAGTCAAAACGAGCACGAGCAGTTTAGTAGCAGCATTGCATATTACGTGTTATTCTGCGCGGATTGAGGCTGTCCGTACAATACCTTAGTCGCCTCTCGTTGGCCAACCTGCACGCGAGTCGCTTCCGACGACATTGTCAAAGCCTTCCGGCTAACAATACACTTCACATTAAAAACAAACTTAGTCGCCTTTACGACATCTCGGTAGGAAAGAGGTAGGTGCTATTATACTTTATGCCCCTACATGCACCTATATACACATATATACATATATCATGTGTGCCCTTCACATCGAAACACAGTTATCTTGGACTCTACTACTTCATCGAAGAATACACCATACAACTGACAGTTGCGGTGGTACCTACCTAGACGAATTTCTGCATAGGAATCCGATCACCCAAAAAAATTATACGATTCTCTTCAAAATATTCCGATCGGAAAGCCCTGGTGTATTCGGGAATGAAACAAGCAATAAATCATAAATAGCGATAAGAGTCCGACTTATAATAAAACTGCGCCTTCTTATATACAATTTATTGCCATTATTACATAGGTCAATCGAACACGGCAAAGCGACACGAAATTCCCTGTTATTATTGCTATAACGAACCCGGTCACGGACCGTTTCAGGCGCACCGAGTAGTTTCTTTTTGTAAACACGAACGTCGGTTTCGAGCACGCCGAGTTTGAAAGACTCCTTCATAAATATTTTCTAAGGCGAATTATGTCAAGTGGACTTCAAATTTGGCAAACACTTACTTCGAGCAGGAAGGAGCAATACCTCTCAATTCAATGATATGTCTGCGCTTACTTTACGCCCACATATCATTACATTGTAGATAGATCTCCAATCAATGTATCAAAATTATAGCTACGCAAAAACTGTTATTACGTTTTTGAGTTTATTTGTAAGTTTTATTGAACGAAATGTATAAAAAAACTTTAGTAATACCATTTATTGTATTATACTTTTTAATTGGATAAAAAGACAAGACGAGCAGACCGTTCGCCTAATGGTTAGTGCAACGTCTGCCCGTAACAAATGCTGTGTCACCCGGAGCATTTCTGTGTGATACCACACTGCGCCCGTCACCCTGAGACGTCATATGTCCAATGATTACACTAACTCTCACAGCCCTTCAGACCGCTTCACGGCAGAATGACTGGCCCTGGGGTATTACTTACCTAGACCTGCAATACCCTAAATTCTTAACATTTGAAATATGCTATGTGTATTTCTATAGTTTTTAGTCTTGAACAAAATAAGCGTTAAGAGATTTCGTTTTGACTTTTTGAAGTCTATATTATTTTTCTTTTATTTACATTAATAAACTCACGAGTTCATGTAAGTTTATTGACATGTTCAAACTTGACCTTACTGTTTTTATCACGTCGGATGTAAATAAATTAAAATATTTTTCTTTTCAGTGCCCACATCTGACGTCCAGGGTGTACTTGGCAAGAAGGCGTCATTACCGTGCGACATTCAACCATTGCACTCGGACGACGCCGTTGTCATGGTGCTGTGGTTCAAAGAGTCTGATGGAGAACCACTTTATAGGTGAGTCACACATTTCTAGATTACTCATTAGCATCTAGAAAGGACACTACAGTTATTTATTGCGATCGGATTGATCGATAATTCAAGTAAATAGTTTTTACCTGGTAGGATGCCTATGTAAGAATCCGTCTAGTTCTATCCGTCGTAGGTACCATCGTAATGCATGGTATTCCGCCGTCAAGCATTGATGTGCAGTGTGCTGTTTCGGTCTGAAAGGCATTTATAGCTAGTGTAATTCTGGGCATATGATATGTTAGAACTGATGTCTGGATCACACAGCATTGGTTATGGACAGACGTTGCACTTTCCATCAGGGTATGGGAGGTGAGAAGAAGTGAATGTCTTTGTATAAAGTGCGTTTACTTTTTAGGCATTATATATCCTGCGAAATTCAATTTTGTGGAAAAAACCTAGAAAATATCCAAATCTATCTATCTTCTATCTTCTTTTTATATACATACATTTGAAGTCCGCCCGTACTGGAGCAGCATAAAGTACTATTTCTGGCTCCGATACCTCAAAAATTAGAGGACGCCTGTAATAAGCAGGGGATTTTTTTTAATTGTTTACTTTTAAACGGAATAAAGGCTAATGTAATTCTTATATTTTTCACTTGCAGTTATGATATCCGAGGTCGATCGTATAACCAACCCAAGCTGTGGTCGTCGCCGACGGTATTCGGTAACCGCGCGTTCTTTCGGGGGGGTGCGACGCCGGCAGTCTTGATGATAGACAGTGTAGCGGCAGTCGATGCTGGAGTGTACAGATGTAGGGTTGACTTCAAGAATTCACCTACAAGAAACTTAAAAGTCAATTTTAGTGTTATAAGTAAGTATATAGAAAATATCAAGCAAGTAGCGAAATCGTTTTATAGTCTGGGGCGGATTTGATACCTTGACTGCCCTATGCCTACGTAAGATTGCCGCCCTAAGGAAGATTTGCAGGGAGTAGGTCCTGCAAAGAACGAAGAAAATAATGGCGACGTAATTTTTTTTTCATATTTTAGTAAACTGCTGAACATAGGCCTCCCCCACAGATTGCCACAAAAGTGTGTCGCTCTCAAATTGGGAGGATTTTGCCATAGTTGCCAAGCTTGGCAGGCGGGTTGGCAACCGCAGTTTATTTATTCAGATGTTCCAGGAAGATACCGCTGCCCATCTTCTGGTTTTTATTAGTCCTCTAGTCGACTTTTATGATACCCTAATGTGATAGGGGGGTAGATTCTCTTGAGCCGCTACCATACGGCTAACGTGCTTATGTTACTGTTGATTACCTTTCTGTGACAGAGTGCTTCTTATATGACGTATACTATTTATTGTTGTTTCATATTTCTATTGTTTACGAATCTGCTTGAATTTTTGTGTGGGTGCTTGTAATAAGTATCTATCTCTTTCTTTCTTCAAAAAAAGAAATATTATCGACTTATTTTATTGCATTATTCGCTATAATTTTAACTACTATTCATTACAATACCATTCAGTTTTGCCATAGTCAAAAAATCTACCATTGCATTGTATTCATCAGTTATACGTCAAGTATAAAGATAACATAACTATAAAATACTCAACAAGAGATGCATTTAGGATAGGTACCACCCAAGGGCCAGTTATTCTACCGTGAAACAGTAATGTGCAAACATTACTGTTTCGGTCTGAAGGGCACTGAGAGCTAGCGTAATCACTAGGCATATGAGACTTAAGAACTGATGTCTCAGGGTGTCGGGCGCAGTGTGGTGCCACACAGAATTTCTGGGTGGCACATCATTTGATGTGGGCGGACGATGCACTTTCCACCAGTTGAACGTTTTGATCGTCTCGTCATCCTAATACAATAAAAAAATATGTTTATTATTAAGTCAAGATATCAATTATTGCTTAACCATGGTAATGAGTTTAAAGTAATAATACAAAAAAATGTCGTTAATTGTAAACACAACAGAAAATATGGAAAAACAACTTTCCTTCACTTTCTTTGTTTTAAACATTTATTACGTGTTTTATTTTTCCTCTAGTTCCCCCATCCCGCCCGACGATTTACGACGCAAAAAGGAGAGACAGGACGAAACTAGTGGAACCTTATAACGAAGGATCCAATGTTTTGCTCATTTGTGAGGTGGAAGGAGGTTAGTAAATTTTTAACGACACTCTGAAAGTTGCCTTTCATTTGTTATTCACGCATTACGTATGTACTCGTAACAACATTTCTCGGGAACTTAATGACAAGAACTGAAATTAATGCCTGTTCTCTTTTGGCAGACGCCGCTTGCTTATTAATGAAATAAGTACAAATTCTACGTTTTCTATCCTCTTCTAGTTGATGTTTTTTGATAATTTATCTGTTTTTCATATATCAATGTCAACGCAGTCATACTGAAGTAAAGAAAATCTGCATATGTGTAAAATACTTTCAATATCTATCTATATATTAATAGGTGAAGCGAAAACATAGTAACCCTATTTTAGCATATTGCGCGGATGAAGGAGTATGAGTTTTTTCATAGTTAAAGTTTGAATGGAGAAGAAGCGAGGAAATCTAAAATTTATCTATACAGATAAATAAAGTTGAAGTGTATGTTTGTGTTGATTTGAAATTGATTGTCAAATTTGAACACTAAAAGTCAAATCAGTCCAAATACAAATCAAACGGTCTTAATGGTTTGGTCAGTCAAAAAGTATTATGCGAACACACAGCATTATTAAATTAATTTTTAATATAAAGCATGACTTGCGTGGAACTTTTGAATTGCTTTTTAAAGTGGTCAATACGCACTTAGCAGTTTTTAATTTTAACTTTTTAATAATTTGCGTTAATACTTAAACGATAAAAAACTGCTAGGCCTAATAGCTTCGTCGTTATTCAGCTTGAAACAGCAAAATGTATCTGCTCTTCCAAATCTACCTTTCATTTATTTTTCAACACATGACACAGCAATTTGACTTTATTAACAACTAACTGTGCGCTACGGTTGCACGTACGTTTTTCTAAAGTTGTATCCTTTTCGAATCATTTTTCTAAAATTAAAGTAGCCTAAGTTACCCACTATAATATCAGCTATCTGTCAGTGAAAGTCCCGTCAAAATCGGTACAGCCGTTTCGGAGATTAGCCGGAACAAACTTACATCCAGACAAAAAAATTATATATCGGCGCAAGTACGAGTATGTTCACCTTCTTCATAAATAAGAAAATTATGAGTCGTAAATTTAATTACTGTGTATTGTCATTTCTCCTGAGTTTAGCGCGACCAAACTTACAGTCTCCAGCTTCATAACAGTAGTAAGATTGCAAATAATTAAAATTGCAAAGTGTCTGTTTGTAATAACAAAATAACAGCTTTATACTCAATGCTTATGAAAGTATACGGTGCCTTTAACAAAAGAAATATTTATATATCGATTATGAGTTGTAAACTTAATTACTGTGTATTGTAATTTCATAGTTAATATGATGGTACGTAGCACGTGATACGATGTTACGTGGTAGCTCGGGAGCTAGGCGGACTCGCTTTAAATTTCATAGTACGCGTGTGACCTGGGTTCGATTTCCGGTGCCGGCACCACCGAAATTGATAATAGCAATTTAAGTGCAGATTCACCACGCGCTCGGCCGTGAAGGAAAACATAGCGAAGGAAACCTGCATGTCTGAGAAAAAAAAATATTTCTAAGACATGTGCAGTCCGCCAACCCGCATTGGACCAGCGTAGCGGATTCTTCCTAGCTCCAAAGCCCTCTCGGAAATGAGAGGAGGCCTGTGCTCAGCAGTGGTAGATTTATAGGCTGAAACCTTCCTTTTTTGCTTTCCTTTTTAATAAGATTTATGAAAGCAACAATTAATTAATAATAACACTTGGATAACTTTTTATTTAAAACTTACAACAATTCTTATTTTAGTCAATACAAGTTCACTTAAACAATAAGTAGTAACAGATTAGAGAAAGTATTTTTGCGTTAAATAGCCAGTGTATTGAAAAAGGTTTAAGTTACAAGACTTTATGCTACGACCTTAAGGAGCCGCAGTTGAGAAAAGAAATTTCCGAGAAGAGTCGGACCGTCAATATATGTAGTGGTAGTTTAAGCGATTGGGCGATGTCTAAAAAATAAAAATATTTCGAGGAAATGTGAAGACCGCCAACCCTCATTGGAGCAGAAAACCCTCTCAATGAGGATGTCTGTTCTCAGCAGTGGGACATTAATAGAATATAATTTGTATTTAGTCAATCTCTATAAGCCCGATTACTGATTAGGCATTTAGAAGAGCTAAGAGGATTTTTACTTTTTTTTTAAAAGAAACTTCTTATTTCTCCTAGTATTCTGCATTTACAGATATATGCATATACACAAAAGCAAAGACTCGTATCAACCATCACACAGATATAGTTTTCCATGCGGGATTCGAACCCACGACTCGTGCCGCTGAATCCAAACGTTTAACGACTGCGATTTTGTGATATGTAAATGTTTGGTTTATAGTAGTAAAGTGAATGTCCAAATACAATCTCACGCCTATTATCGAAGCTTGTCGATTTCGTAACCACAGATAAACATTCACGTGTCTTAAACATGTGAAGGGTGTCCGTATTCGCAAAATCACTTATATAACTTTCCGTGCTAATGACAACTTCAATCCAAGTTTTCCTATTCTTTGGTAACATTTTGTTAGGTACAAAATTTAAAAAATTAATTGTTAAAAAAAAACTGAAAAACGCACGTGAACAGTTAAGAGCTTACTTTATTACTTTATTTTACACTTTAAAATAAAGGTAACAATGGGCGGGCCTAATGTCTATACGCATTTTCTGCCAGTTGACCCATGGCGTGGTGAAATGGCATTGGCAGGTGTTTAATTTTGAACTATTTTTACCCGACGTTTCGGACGCTTTACAGCACCCATGGTCACGGGGGGACTGAGGTGACAGTTGTCCCGATGTCATAGTTAACCCGGAGTACCTTCAGCTTTTAATTATTATTTTTAGTCCGATCTACGCAGAAAGAGCTTACTGTGTCTTGAAGCCTTACAGTGGTATGCTTGGTTTTTGATTTAATTTTATTAATAATAGGATCCCAAGCCGGTGGTAATACCCAACCATCTTCCCTATTGAAATTAGGATGTTTTTTAATTTCAATAGCCTCGCGAATCATCCTTGGTAGGAATCGGTGTTCTTTTGCAAGGATTTGTGGTCTATCAAATCTGATGTAATGGTTGGGATGATCCAGAACATGGTACCATGTTCTGGATCATCCCAACCATGATTCGCGAGGCTATTGAAATTAAAAAACATCCTAATTTCAATAGGGAAGATGGTTGGGTATTACCACCGGCTTGGGATCCTATTATTAATAAAATTAAATCAAAAACCAAGCATACCACTGCAAGGCTTCAAGACACAGTAAGCTCTTTCTGCGTAGATCGGACTAAAAATAATAATTAAAAGCTGAAGGTACTCCGGGTTAACTATGACATCGGGACAACTGTCACCTCAGTCCCCCCCGTGACCATGGGTGCTGTAAAGCGTCCGAAACGTCGGGTAAAAATAGTTCAAAATTAAACGCGATAAAATCCGTAAAAAAGTAGTTTTATTTAAATGTGTAATATTCGCGTAAATAAAAGAAAACATTATTGGCAGGTGTATTATTTCCTACCAAGAAAATACTTATAAGGAAAAGATGTTAAATGAAATAAATGAATAGTACAAAAAGTTCACATGGTAAGTGTGACGTCTGCTCATAACAAATGCTGTGTCATTCAGAACATTTATGTGTGGCACGACACCGCGCTCGTCACTCTGAGACGTCAGTTCTCAGTCTCATTTGCCCAGTAATTACGGTATGTCTCAGTGCCCTTCAGACCGAAACAGTAATGTTTGTACACTTCTGCTTCACGGTAGAATAACTGGCCCTGCTTGGATTTATTAACTCGCTTTTATTAGCTTGACCTGTATGAATGTAATGAAACTGGTGGTAGGATTCCTATGCAAGGATCCGTCTAGGTACCACCGCAGTGCCAGTAGTATGTAAACATTACTGTGTTTTGATTGAAGGTTCTAGGTAGGCTAGTGTAGTTACTCAGCATTGCAGATTGTATATTAGATCGGGCCGGCTTCTGCACCTCCTCGTGTAGCGCGTATTTTGTGTGCAGGCAGGAATAGTAGTTTACCCGAGCTTTGGCCGCCGTTACGTCCATCTCCATACAAGGTCTGCACACAGGGCCGTCTGTAACACCTTAAGTAAACAGATGTTTGTTAAATGATCCATGTCCAGTAATGGCGCTACTAATCGTTGTGATTTGGGGTTTGTTCAGCGATGTGGTACCTTGGAGATGTGTCTGTTCGTGGCGGACAAAGCTAGTGCGGCTACATACTAGCGAGCGAACATACCTGAGGGGAAGTAGCAGTGTCGGTTCTAGTCCTACGGCACACTGGTTTGAGACCCCCCCCCCCCATGTCAGTTTGTCCGCCGCGTCGTTGCCCCTAGATCCGCTAAGTCCCTTAACTTTAGTTACTTTATGGGACTTCAGAACCGATGTCTCAGGACAGATGTGCTCTAGGTGACACAGCATTTGTCGTAGGCAGACGTTTCACTTACCATCAAGTGACAATTTGCTCGTCTCGTCACTTGTTCAATATACATACATACATACATAAGATCACGACTGTATCCCATAAGGGGTAGTCAGAGACTGGGCACTCACTGCAAAAACAGATGACTCCACAATCCACGTTTCACCAAAACAATATAATGCACTTGGTGTGATAGGTGGTGAGCCCATCGCCACCATGCGCTGTTGGGTGCACAAGTGCAGTTTAATTCCTTACTCGCCTTTTACGAGATCCATTGGATGAGATGGAGTGGTAGTATTCTTTTAACGAGCCGCCACCACACGGCTATTATTTGTTCAATAAAAAAAAATATTATTTTCAAATCCGTTTGTGAGTGTCGTTTAAATAAACGATAACTAATGAAACAGACATTTATTGAATAGGTTCGCGTTCGTTACGTAGCCATTAGGTGTCCGGCAGAGTGGAATAGCACCTACCTCTTTCCTACCGAGGTGTCGTAAGAGGTCTTTATTGACGCAGACCTTATTATGCAATGCTGTCACTATACTGCTCGTGGGAACGTAATAGGGAGTAATTTTTTTTTGACTGGTACCAAAATGGCGGCGTTGAGGACGAACAGAGGGCTACGTGAGTGGCCTCTGCCTACCCCTTACATGGGAAAAAGGCGTGACTGTATGTTTCTATGTTTGTCACTTTTGGATACTTCGAATCGTTTATTATTGCCTACAAAACTCAAAAAGTCTACGCAAGTACGTTCATCAATCTTTGTAACGATTTCCCATTTCCCATCAGATACCGTGATGGATCATTTTTTACTTTCCACGATTAGTGTTTGAGGTGTTGATTGACACTCCACTAAGTGTATATCGAGTCGACTTTCCCGGCGATCTATATTTTATTAACCAAAATAAAAAACAGTGTGTATTTTTTACGTTTAAATTGATCAGATTTGTACCAATTCTAATGTTTTACTTTTTAGCCGATAGGTCCGGCAGAGTAGAATAGCATAGCTTTCTTACCGAGGTGTCGTAAGGTATTGTACGGCCTAAGCCTTTATTCGTATAATTTCGTCGTCGACCGCGTGGCGTAGTGGTTAGCGTACCTGACTTCTGCGCCACCGGTCCTGGGTTCGATTCCCAGCCGGAGGCAACATTTGTGCAAAAAACACAAATTGTTGCTTTTCGGGTCTGGTAGTGTTGTGCATGTGAAATGTATGTTTGTAAAACGCACCCACGATACAGGAGAAAATCCTACTGTGGGGCTTCGTTTTTTAAAAAAAAAAAAAAAAATTACAAGGCTGTCACTATACTGATCGAGGGAACGCAATGGGGGAGTAAAATATTTTTTGTCATCGTTGTCGTCGTTTCAGCCTAACACTAGGTCCACTGCTGAACATAGGCCTCCCCCATAGATTGACACAAGTTAGTAGCTCTCGTTTTGGGAGTTATTTTGCCATAGTTGTCACGTTTGGCTGCTGGGTTGGCAACCGCAGTTTATATATTCAGATGTTCCAGAAAGATGCTGCTGTCCCATCTACTGTCTTTCATTTCCCTCTGTCGACTTTCACGACACCCACGGGATGAGATGAGGTGGTAGATTCTCTTAAAATAAATACATATACGAGTATTAGCTTCTTTGACGTTTACATAATGTTTTCTTTTATTTACGCGAATATTACACATTTAAATAAAACTACTTTTTTACGGATTTTATCGCGTTTAATTTTTGAACTATTTTTACCCGACGTTTCGGACGCTTTACAGCACCCATGGTCACGGGGGGACTGAGGTGGACAGCGTCCGAAACGTCGGGTAAAAAAATAGTTCAAAAATTAAACGCGATAAAATCCGTAAAAAAGTAGTTTTATTTAAATGTTCTTTGACGTTTGCTAGAAGGTAACTCGCAGTAACAGTGTAGTAAAACGAAAAATAGAAAAAAAAATTCAATTATTTCCCTCAGTAGGTAACATAATTAAAATATATATTCGTTAGTTTGGTATGTATCAATTTATATATTATATATATATTGATTATATTTACTTATTATCTTAGGTAATATAATCTATAAATATATACTATATAATCTTTCTTTTAAATAGATAGCACCTGCCATTTGTTTTCTTTTTTTCACCATCAACCAGGGTTGACTGGTAGAGAATGCCACAAGGCATTAAGTCCGCCCATTGTAGCCTTTAGCTTAAGGTGTAATCAATGAAGAATAAATAAATAAATAAATAAAATAATTAAATGCAAAATTATAAGTACAAGTCGTAGTTCAAGAGGCGCTTGCCTTAAATTACATTAGTACGCGAGTGACCTGAGTTCGATCCCTGGTGTTGGTACCTTCTTAAATTGTTCTGCGATATAAAGTGCGGATTTACCATGTGCTCTGGAAAGGGGTCTGCTTAAAGAAAACACCAGTAAGAAAACCTGCGTGTCTGACGAATGAAGATATTTCAGGGACATGTGAAGTCCGCTAACCCGCATTGGAGCAGCGTGGCGGACTGTCCCACCTCCAAAGCCCTCACAAAAATGAGAGGCCCGTACTCAGCAGCGCGACATTTATAGGCTGTTACTTTTTTACACGTCATCATTTACCAATAATGTCTTCGCCGAGTGACCATTTCGTATTTGATGCGCTAGCCGAGTTTCAACACCATTACCGCACACGGGCTTTGTTTGCTTATCATTTATGATTCGTCCATTGTTTCAACTGACAGTTTGGACGCTTCGAATGGATTCCGTATAGGGCGCGTTATTGTTAGAAAAAATTGAATTAAATGTACGAGAATAATGCTGGAATTATGTTGTTATGATTGATGATGTTATCGCTAAAACTTTATTGTTTATTTTTAACACTGACTAAACAAACGTGGTGCGTATTGGTTGTTGCTTATACGAACTGGTGGAAGAGCATGCGTAGGATCGCAGGAATCCGAATAGGTCAACTACTTGCAGTTATTTAGCCGTCAAGTATGAAAACGTAATTGTCTTTATGGTTTGAACCACAGGCGTCATACTTGTGAACAGGTGCTGCTTGTGGAGACTGGTCTGTTTAACTTATACGAGTATATCTTTATATATATAATACTTCTGTGCGTGCGTATGGCACTGAACTCCTCCTAAACGGCTGGACCGATATTTAATGAAATTTTTTGCGCGTCTTCAAGTAGATTCGAGAATGGTTTATACTTACAATGGGATCCCGGTAGGTGGCGCTGCAATCGAGTTCTAGGAAAATGTCAAACGTCACTTAGTATAGCTTATCGAAAATTCGAATATCGAAAAACCGTTTGCTGAATCTGTTATTAAGCAGGCAAGCCAACGTCCGGCCAGTACATACATCGTCTGTCGGGACCGCTAGTATATATGTATATACACATATACATATAAAACTGAATCACGGGTCGAATCCATATGATTTTGTTAGTGGTGACCACAGTTGACTTTAAATTTTGAAAATTGCATGCATAAATTTTTCATTTGGTCGAAAAAACATATATTTCAAGGTGACATGTGGCAGTGTGGTGCTACACAGAAATATTCTGAGTAACACATTATCTGATATGGGCAGACGTTGCACTTACCATCAGGTGAACGTTTTGCTCATCTCGTCACATTATCAAATAAAAAAATAACTCTCAAGCATTGATATCTATAACAATTAAACGCTTCATTGATATTTTCATAGCGAGATTTTTACAGCACCAATGGTCACACAGGAATTGAGGTGTAAGACTCCCAGTCTGTCCGTCTTCGGTTTTTATTAAGTTTGGTTGGATCTGTGTAAAATATTACACGTCTAACATCTGTGTCCGCCTGCAGTCCATATTGTATTTTGGTCTTGAATTATTATTGCTATGAGTCCTTTATGGTTTTCGCATACGCTTAAAGAACTGTAGAATATCTTGCGCGCTTGATCGCTTTCGATAATTAAAGTCAAGAACCGTGATCAATATCGATGAAAATTACTGATGAAGTTTTTCGTATTGGATAAAGTGACGGAACGAGCAAAACGTTCACCTGATGGTAAGTGCAACGTCAGCCCATAACAAATGCTGTGGCATCTAAAACATTTCTGTGTGGCACTACATTGCGCCCGTCACCTCGAAATATCAGTTCTTAAATCTTATATGCCCAGTGATTACACTAGCTCACAGTCCCTTCAGACCGAAACACAGTAAGGTTTCCACACTACTGCTTCACGGCAGAATAGCTGACCCAGTGGTACCTACCTCGACGAATTCCTGCATAAGAATCCTACCACCAGTCTAGTTTTTTTTTTATTAAAAATAAATATTACAACTTTTATCAATTGTTATATAAATATAAAGCCGTGTATTTTTTTTATGTTAGAGGAGTCAAACGAGGCAAGCGGCTCACCTGATGGTAAGTGAATCACCGCCGCCCATGAACACCTACAATAGCCAGAGGAATAGCAGATGCGTTGCCGGCCTTTGAGGAAGGAATAGGCTCTTTTCTTGAAGGTCCCTAAGTCGTATCGGTCCGGAAAAACCGCTGGCGGCAGCAGATTCCGTAAGGCGCTTGTGCGGGGCAGAAAATTGCGCGAAAAACGCACTGTGCTGGAATGCCAACCATCAAGATGTAGACGATGGAATTTCGCGCTATTATTCATTGTTTAATTATAATGTTATTTACAGGAGTACCAAGGCCAAGGGTTACGTGGTATCTAGAAAATGTTGTCATTGACGATTCATACGAGCAACGTCCGGACGGGGTAACAATCAACACACTGACGTTCCCTAACGTCGGGCGGCAGCATTTAAATGCGCGGCTCGTATGCCAGGCCTCGAATACTAATCTTGCTCCGCCTGAAACTAAAGTATTAATATTGGATATCAATTGTAAGTATTCCGTTTCAACTATTTTTCACATTCCCAACTAATGGTTTAGGGAGTTTGTTGTCATCAGAGAGAACCACGAAATAAATAAACAATTTTGAAGAAAATATTATATTACTAATATTTTCTAAAAAAAATCCGCCAACCCGCATTGGAGCAGCGTAGCGGATTCTTAGCTCCATAACCCTCTCAGAAATGAGAGGAGGCCTGTGCTCAGTAGTGGGACATTTATAGGCTGAAACTTTACTAACTTTAAGAAAATATTACTACTCCTAATTCAATATTAATTTAATCACTGTACATGGTACATAGCCATGTGACGGTAACAAAGAAAAACCTGCCATCCCGTCACATCTTGCGGGCATCATAAAAGTTGGCTCAGAAATTTGTCAGCGAAATGTCGTTACTGCCGACAAATGGCGGAATAGCTCACATATGCCAGACTTTAATTGTCCAGACCGGTGATGGTAGGCCTTTACCCGGCTGTGGACTGACACAGACTTATGATGATGATGATAATGAACTTAATGAATAAAATAGTACCAATATATAAAACAATAAGAAAAGACCCGTTAATGTTAGTGAATCATAATCATTAAATCCTTTATCCTTAGTAGAACTAAGTATGAGAGAACTTGTAAATATAGTTTTCAACGTTAAAATACAATAAAATTACGTACTTTTTCCAAACGGAAGCAATTATAAAGCTAACACATACTTCATGCACTTAGTATTCAAATATGTAACTCGGAACATTAATAGCATGTAAAGTGAGGAATAACTAACTAATTTACATCATTTAATGTCATAGCAACTGACGTGTAACAAAAGAATATGATCGATTATGTGTAAAAGCTTTATAAAACTTGATTATAGTTGTTATTTAACTTGTACGCACTACTACACACGAACTTGTGTGTAAAGTGAATTAAGCAATGGTTTCTTTTCCAGTAAAACCGATATCAGTGACAATATTGACAAAAGAGAAGCAAGTGTCTGCAGATAAAAGGTACGAAGTGGAGTGCAAGACGACCGGCTCCCGCCCGGAGGCGTCCGTCACTTGGTGGAAGAATAATAGACAACTCAAGCGAATGGCGAAAAACGTGAGCGTCCGTCTTTTGTATATCTAGACGTCCCCATTGTATCTTAATTAATAGATTCCTTTTCACTTTTTCTGCTGCCTCTGCATAATGACTTGTGTCCTTCATTGTTTTTGTAATGTTTTTGCAAATTATATTAGATCATTACTGCGGCTGCTTTCAAAGTGGCGTCTAGTGTTTTTTGTTTTCTCGTCGCTTTGTTTCTTTTTTGTGAGACTTCTAATGGAAAGTTTGTTTTTTTAAGTCATTGTTTCATATTGCGGTTAAAATATTATTTCCTTTACAAACATTTCTTAACTATTTTTTTTAAGTATTGGTATTCTTTTGAACTTGGATTTACGCCTTACTATCGACCATTTATTAAATCAGTACCTAAAATACGCGTTCCTCTTTAAAAAAAAAAATTCTTTAAAAAAAATATTCTTTGTATCATTTATACCTTATGTTATGTGTACCATGTGTTATGTGTGTAGATGGAAGTGTCGGAATAAATGTCTTAAATGTCTTTAACGATAAACTTATGGTGATATGGTAATACAAATTAGAGTCTATAATAATTTGTTATGGAAAAATAAGGAGTAAATGAAATTAAAAAGGTATTGCCCGTATACATGTGTGTGCTAAATGTTTGTTCGATAATTTTACAGTCTAAAGTAAAATAAAAAACAAAGAATGAAGGTTTTGTTAAGTAAGCTTACATCTTAAAACATTTCACGTAGGATTCCAATAAAACGTAGTACCATCTTGCAGTTCTCGGAAAACAACGAAACACTCAGCGTGCTAAGTCTAGTGCCTAGCGTGGAAGACGACGGCAAATATTTGACATGCCGCGCTGAAAACAAACACATACCTGATTCAGCTATAGAAGATAAGTGGAGGTTGAACGTGCATTGTAAGTATAAAATGTAGTATGAAGTTAAAACATAAATAGAGTTGGTAAGAAAGTTTAAACATTTTTGATCACAGTTTTAGTATCTTGTATCCCTGACCCTAAGTTGAAAGACAGAGTATCTGACTTCTACTGCCGCGGCTGCAGGGTTCGAATCCCAGCTGAAGCCAACATTTATAAAAACTGTGGGTTTTCGGGTATACTTGTGTTGTGTTGGCCCCGTGTCTACGTGTAAATCTGCCCATAACAAATGCTGTGTAACCCAGAATATTTCTGTGTGGCACAACACTGTGACAGGGTGTGGTCCTGAGACATCAATTTTTGAAACACATACGCCCAGTATAATTACTGGGCGTATGTGTTTTAAATGACTATTGTATCAATAGTCATCAGTGTTCTTTAGTCCGAAACAGAGTAATGTTTGCACACTACAGATTAACGGTCGAATAAATTGCACTACAGCGGTACAAACCTAGACGGATTGATGCATAGGAATCTACCACTAGTAAAATGTTCTTAATTAATTTCGACCACGGTGACATCCGTGGGTTAACAGTAAGCACGCACACAAAGTCAACTGCACATAAAATGCTTAATTAACTTTTGAACAGTATTCACAGGAAAGTACTTGAAAGTAGTGACATCATTTGTTTGAAAACGTCAGTTACTCTTATAACTGAAATGACCTAGATTGTTTGAAAGTAGAAATCTAGCGACATGAAGTCTAGTCTCTAGTTTTTTTTTATTTGATAAGAGTGACGGAATGAGGAAAAGTTCACCTGATGGTAAGTGCAACGTCTGCCCATAACAAAGGATGTGTCACCCAGAACATTTCTGTTTGATACCACACTGCGCCCGTCACCCTGAGACATCAGTTCTTAAGTCTCATATGCCCAGTGATTACGCTAGCTCTCAGTACCCTTCGAACCGAAACACAGTAATGTTTGCACACTACTGCTTCACGCCAGAATAACTGGCCCTGGGCCCTGGCCCTAACCTACCTAGACGGATTCCTGCACAGGAATCCTACCACCAGTGTTTCAAGCATCATCTCTTTTTTGATGCGTTCATGTAGTAAATAGTTTAAAGTTTCCAGAAAATAGATTTAGATTAATACAATAAGTGTTTCTCAGTCAAAAGATATGCTGGGAAAATAATTATTTTGCCAAGTACATTGTTTGTGAATGTGTGTGTTTTTTTGTCTTCCTTATGTAGTAATGTAGAACTGTAGTCTTTATCTTCAATAGATATATTTGTTCCATTAGTAGTTCCATGTTTAGCGGTGAAAACTTCTTATTTTTTTAATGCTTGTAATAGTTTATACGTGCCTATAATACTATGACATTAAACATCCACTCCGATTAAGAAAATTACTCATCCAATCACAGATATTTTAATAGAATTTGAAATTTCCCGGGCTCTAAATTCACTACGGAGTTGGATATTTTTAGGAAAGATTTTAATAAATCTCTGAAGATGACACGTCGAGGTATAAAGAACGAGGTCGAAATTTTCGTAGACTACTTGAGATAATCCTCCAAGTTTGTGATATTAATAATTTGTTCCTTCTTAACTTCATATTGCTACATAAAATTTAATTAAAAGTTCTTTCGGGACTACGGCTGAAAATAAAATTTGCTCGGTACGATTTCATCTACGTAGTCGTGTCATAGATTAGTTTTAATCATTCCTATGAATATTCTATTTCATTGATACTATTTTTTTTAACTAATAACGTTAAATGGGTCGTCCTTTGATCCCGTGAGGTTCGAAAAGGGGGGAGGGTGCTAAAAATACATACATACATACATAAGATCACGACTGTATCCCATAAGAAGTAGTCAGAGACTGGGCACTCACTGCAAAAACAGATGACTGCCACAATCCACGTTTCACCAAAACAATATAATGCACTTGGTGTAATAGGTAGTGAGCCCATCGCCACCATGCGCTGTTGGGTGGACAGTGCAGTTTAATTCCTTACTCGCCTTTTACGAGATCCATTGGATGGAGATGGAGTGGTAGTATTTTTTTAACAAGCCGCCACCACACGGCTTGGGTGCTAAAAAAATCATGGTTAATCACTATAATGGGATAACGTATGCAATTAATTATTGATAAAATATTTTTTTACCAATAAATAATAGAATTTTGCGGTACAATAATAATAAATACATGCTATGTTCGAAGGGGGAGGAAGGGATGAGGCGGTAGCTTAAAACCATACAACGAATTACCAAAAGAGTGGGGGGGGGGTTACAAAAGTGGCTTAAAACCCCAAAGAAATTTTTATGAACATGATGAACATGTTTTCAAGTTAAAAAATATAACGATAAAAATATCTCGTCATTTAGTTAAATTTAATGATACTTATTAAGTATTTAAAACATCGCTTATTAGCTTTACTGGTGGTAGGATTCCTATGCAGAAGACCGTCTACTACGGCGATGGCAGGGCCGGTTATTCTGTACTGATGGCAGTAGTGTGCAAACATTACTTTGTTTTTGTCTAAAGAGCACTGACAACTTGTGTCATTTTATATGGCCATATATGACTATACATAAAAGGGCATATGTAACTTAAGAACTGTCTCAGGAGGGGACAGTGTGGTGCAATAAAGAAATGTTCTGGGTGACACAGCATCAGTTATCGGCAGATGTTACACTTACCAACAGCTGAACGTTTACAATATCATAATCTTCATTTCAGCTTTTCTAGTCCACTGCTGAACATAGGCCTGCCCCAATGACTGCAACAGTCTGTAGCTCTAATTTTGGGGGGATTTTGCCATAGTTCCACTTTAACGACACCCACGGGATGAGATGGGGTAATAGATTATCTTAAGCCGGTTTGTCTAATTTACTGTTTACAATAAATAAGACAAAGAAAATAAATAAAATAAATGTTATATTAATTGTGAGATCTACGAATATAATTTACACTGTGTTTTTTTTTATCTATCGAGTTACATAAATGAACAATCTATTTTACTCTGAAAGGATAAAACATTTTAATCAAATGATTTTGTTACAGATGTTCCTATCGTTGATCTCAAGATGGGATCCAATTTGAACCCTAACGAGATAAAGGAAGGGGACGATGTTTACTTCGAATGTACAGTGAAGGCGAATCCGAAGACTCATCGATTAGTTTGGTTCCATGACGTGAGTTGTGTTGAGATAATAAATTTAATAAAATGGATATTATAATATAACGTACGCAGCAATCATTATGCTTTTTCAATTTTTGAGTTTTTACCACATTTATATTACACTTGTATTAAAACATTTAAAAAAAAAAGAATAAAACGTTCACCTGATGGTAAGTGCAACGTCTGCCCATAATGAATGCTGTGTCATCCAGAAGATTTTTTGAACCACGCGGCGTCCGTCCCCCAGATACACCAGTTTTTACGTCTCATATGCCCAGTAATTACACTAGCTCTCAGTGCCCTTCAGACCGAAACACTGTAATTTTTGCACACTACTGCTTCACGGCAAAATAACTGCGGTGATACTTGCCAAGACGGATTCCTGCATAGGAATCCTAACACCAGTAAGACAGATTACAGCACAGACAACTCGTACCTAATATAGCCACCGGTTTAGATATCGCCGTCATCTTATTGTTAATCCACAAGGATCGCCTTTTAATATTAATAATTATTTCTCAGCATACGCACATGTATGTAACATGCAGTCACAGATTTTCCCCATATAAGGGGTAGACAGAAATCACACAATTAGCCCCCCACTTTTCGCCCCCGCGGAAAACAAGACGTGACGCTCAGCGAACCAGGTCGCTGACATTTTGGTACGAGTCCTAGGGGTCCTGCGTAGGGGGACGCTATTGGGAGTAAGAATTTTAGGACTTGTTTAGCAACGCATTATTCTGCACGAATAAAGACTGTCCGTAAGATAGCCACCTCGGTAATAAAGACTGTCCGTAAGATAGCCACCTCGGTAATAAAGACTGTCCGTAAGATAGCCACCTCGGTAATAAAGACTGTCCGTAAGATAGCCACCTCGGTAATAAAGAAAGGTAGGTGCTATTCTACTCTGCAGACACCTATCGGCTTCTCAGCAAATATAATTGAATAATAATATGTGGTCCTACTAGTGGTAGGATTCCTATGCAGGAATCCGTCTAGGTAGGTACCACCCCAGGGCCAGTTATTCTGCCGTGAAGCGGTAGTGTGCAAGCATTACTGTGTTTCGGTTTGAAGGGCACTGTGAGCTAGCGTAATCACTGGGCATTTGAGACTTAAGAACTGATGTCTCAGGGTGACGAGCGCAGTGTGGTGTCACACAGAAATATTCTGGGTGACACAGCATTTGCTGTGGGCGGACGTTTCACTTACCATCAGGTGAACGTTTTGCTCGTTTCGTCACTTTATACAATAAAAAAAAAAAAAAAAATGTGACTTCTGACAGAATTCGTTGCCTAACGTTTAAGGTAACAATACCAGTGTTGTTTTTTTTTTACTCTGGTATTTAAATGATTTGTGTTCGAAATGGAAATGTTTTGCGAAAGTAACATGTTGAATTTAAGTAAAATAATAAGAACATTTTCGTGAGCAAATACCTTAAAATAATTACTACGATTGAATAACGTACTTATTCACTGTAATAATTTAAATTATATTCATCGCAATTGTTAGTTTTGGACACTTCGCCACGGATAATAATTGTCTTTCAATGGATTTTAAAAATATTAATTTTAATGATTTCTTATATTTACGCGAACACTACACATTTAAATGAAACTAATTTAAATGATTGAAACGTTTAAATTAAACGCGATAAAATCCGTAAAATTAGTTTTATTTAAATATTAATTTTATATTTTCAATATTAATTATTCTACCTTGGACTTTGACACTGTTATTGAAGAATGCTTCAGTAACATTTTAAACGATTAATAAAACTTATGATTTTATTATTTAGATAAATTAAAAAATAATGTAATTAAAAATAACTGTAAAGATTTAAAACTATTAACATAGAGTATATAATATATTAACGTTTACGATATTGTTAAATAAGTAGTTCAAATATGGTTTTTTGTAGCATAAATTATTTTTTATACTTTAAGTAACCTCAAATTTACGATAAGGGTTAATAGCTTGTGACATTTTCTGAGTAGCAGTCCTAGAAAATTAAACTCGCTTTAAATTTAATAGGACGCGAGTGACCTGGGTTCGATTCCCGGTGCCGGCACCACTAAAATGGTTAATTGCAATTTTAAGTTCTGATTTACCACGTGCTCGGCGGTGAAGGAAAACATCGTGAGGAAACCTGCATGTCTGAGAGATAAAAAATATTTCAATGACATGTGGCGTCCGCCAACCCGTATTGAAGCATGCGTGGCGGATTCTTCCTAGCATCCAAAAACCCTATCAGAAATGAGAGTAGGTCTGTGCTCAGTAGTGGGACATTTATAGGCTGAAACTTTTTTTATTGTTGACACACGTGCAACAATTAATATTTCGTATATTTACGCGAATTTTGTTTTTGTCTGTAATCAGTAAATTTTAACTGAGATCCCGACGTTCCGAGCGCTTTACAGTACGCATGTTCAGTGGAGACCTCAGTCGGGTCGTTAGGACGTCGTGATGAATATCATAGTGAATCCGGACTTTCAGTTAGTTCTGCTTGTTTAGTAGTAGTAATGATTAGTTTTGGTCCGATCTAACTATAAATATTCAACTATATACGACGTGCTGCATTTGTGTACACTAAACTAGAGGTATTCAATAAAAATGTCGCTTAACAGGGGAATGACCGCGCTCTTTTTCTATAGTATAAACGGTACCCCACTCTAAGGTTTCTTTTGTATCGTGTGTTTTACAGACTCATTTCACATACACAAAACAACCAGACCCGAGGAACCAACAATATGTTGTTACCCAAATGTTGGCTCCGCTTGGGATACGAACTCAGGACCTTTATGGTCACATACTGTCACCATAAGGCCGCGCGGTCGTCGTGTGCGTGCGTTGTCTCTCCTAATGACTTCTTAGTAATCTTAGCCTTGTCATGATGAACGCCTCGTTACCTACCCATTAAGTTTCCTATTTATATCACTCCCCAGACTTCGACTGATGAGTCGAAGATGACTGACGAGTTCAGACTATCGGAGATCCGCTGCTTGGTAACTGAGACATATTATCTAGGCCCTCAGCACACTGTCTTATTGATTCCTTATTTAGGGGGACTATACGCATAATTATCGCTCTTACAACTTTGAGAGGTTATGGAACCTGTAAAACTACTAAAACTACCTACTTCTTCATCTTCCTACCACTTCACATATCGCCGAAATGTCGTATTAAAACTAGAGCTGAAAATTTCATTCAACAACTTTTTTAATGGATTCCTATGAAGAAATCGCTAGGTTCACCTCAATGCCAGTTATTCTACCGACAAGCGTTAGTGCGCAAACGATACTGCTTCGGTTTGAAGGACACTGAGAGCTAGTGTAATAATTATTAGGCGTATCAGAATAAAGAACTGATGTGTTATGGTTCGATTGCAGTGCGATGCCACACAGGAGAATTCTGAGTGACACAGCATCGGATAGACACTTGTCATCGGATAAACGATTTGTACGTCACACCACTTTGATGGAAAAAAAATGGGATCGACACTTACACGCCCGGCCCAAAACAACTGTTAATTATAGTCGTGTGGTAGCGGCTTAAGAGGATCTACCACCCCATCACATCCCGTGGGTGTCGTAAAAGTCGACAGAGGGAAATTAAAACCAGTAGATGGGCAGCAGCATCTACCTGGAACATCTGAATAAATAAACTGCGGTTGCCAACCCGCCTGCCAAGCGTGGCAACTATGGCAAAATCCCTCCAATAAGAGAGCTACAAACTTTTGTGGCTATCTATGGGGGAGGCCTATGTACAGCAGTGGACTTGTGATAGGCTGAAACGACGACGACGATTGTCACTTTTAATAATAAAAAAAATAACTCGGCTTTGAATTAAAAGTGTAATTGAAAACAAACAGTTGATGTATATTATGTTCAAACGTACGAATGCAATTGTGCGCTTGCAACGTATCTTGTAGATCTATTTAGTAGAACGCCAGCTGTTAATTTAATTTAGGGCTAACTAAGGTGTCAGTGTTAGTTACGACTACTGCATATCTTGAAGTATCTCTAACGACCAAGTTAAATATATTCTTGACTTGTGTTTCACTAAATTGCAGACGCCATTTTGTATTCGTTTGAAAGAGTAAAAACTTTAATTGCTTTATGTATTTTAATTTAATTATAAAGTAAAGTAACATCCTATAAATGTCCTGCTGAGCACAGGCCTCCTCTCATTTCTGGTAGGGTTTTGGAGCCGGGAAGAAACCACCACGCTGATCCACTGCGGATTGACAGACTTCACATGTCCTCAAAATATTTGTTATATCTCAGACTTTTCCTCACGATGATTTCCTTCACCGCCGAGCACGTGGTAAATTAAGATTTCAATTAACAATTTTAGTGATGCCTGCACCGGGAATCGAAACAAGTTCACTAGCGATCTATGAAATTTAAAGAGAGCGTGTAGCTGCTGCTACCACGGCTCTAAATTAAATTTCTACAAAATAAATGTAAATTTATACCGTGTGGTGGCGGCTTAAGAGAATCTACCACTCCATCAGGTGTCGTAAAAGTCGACAGAGGGAAAACGAAAACCAGAAGATGGGCAGCAGCATCTTCCTGGACCATCTGAATAAATAAATTGCGGTTGCCGACCCGCCTGCCAAGCGTGGCAACTATGGCAAAATCCCCCTAAAACGAGTGCTACTAACTTTTGTGGCAATCTATGGGGGAGGCCGATGTTCAGCAGTGGACTAGTGATAGGCTGAAACGACGTCGAAGACGAAACGACGAATTGTAAATTTATACATTATATATTTTAAATTCGTGAATTGTGTTTTTTTGTAAAAGATGCCTCACTCTAAGATTTTTTTTGCAACACGTTTAGTGAATTTTGTTGAAAGATGGAGACGCGAAATATTTTTATATTACACTGTTTTAGCTTATAGGCTTTCTATTAATTATAAATTCTGTCAATAACAATCAATGTCCATGGAAGACATCTGCCGGGTGTCCCGTGACGGCCACATATTCTTATTTTTCTCCACCACACTGCGCCCGAAAGTGTGTACCACAAGCGTGGCACCACATATAAATGTAAGCATAGTCTAATTAATATGAAACATACGAACTGATGTCTTAGCATTTATAATGGCCGGACGTCTAGGTAGGTACCACCCCAGGGCCAGTTAATTCTGCCGTGAATCAGTAGTGTGCAGTCAATTACTGTGTTTCGGTTTGAAGGGCACTGTTAGTTAGCGTAATCACTAGGCATATGAGACTTAAGAACTTATGTCTCAGAGTGATGGGCATAGTGTGGTGTCACACATAAATTTTCTGAGTGACACACCATTTGTTATGGGCAGACGTTGCACCTACCACCGGGTGAACGTTTTGCTCGTTTAATATTAAAAAACCCAATAAAAAGTTATTCGATTTTTTTATCAGTGAAGTTGACAATGATGTTACTTTAAATTTCTGACGACCACGTGTTCAGATTAGCGCGTCTTGGGTTCGAATCCCAATCCCAAAAAATAGCAAATTGTTGGTTTTGGAGTCTGGCTGTGCGGCCATTGTCGTGTCTCTTGAAACCGTGGTGAGGAGGTTGTTGCATCATTGTCAATTTGTAACAATTATTTTATCTTGACAGAGTACGGAGATCTTCCACAACGAAGCATCTGGCGTCATATTGAGTGCCCAAAGTCTCGTACTGCAAAGTGTCACGAGGTCGGCCGCTGGTGACTACACTTGCATGGCAGCTAACAGTGAAGGGAAAGGGACGAGTAACCCAGTTTCACTACAAGTGCGATGTAAGTAAATAGGTGTATTATTTTTGAATTATTTATAAACATTTCATTCCAATTTTGCGCAGCAAGCAGGTGGCTCGCGCGATGGTAAGTGATCACCGCCGCCCATAAACATCTACAATACCAGAGGAATATCATATGCATCACCGGCCCTTGAGAAAGGAATAGGCTCTTTTCTTGAAGGTCCCTAAGCCGTATCGGTCCGGAAAAATCACTGCCGGCAGCACATTCCATAAAGTGCATGTGCGTGGGAAAAAATTCCGAAACATCGTCTTCTTCGCTTTGGGTCATTTGTCGTTTCGTTCGCGTCGTCGTCATTCCCGTAAAAATTAACCGCCTACTGAGCACCGGTCTTTTCTCATTTCTGAGTGGGTTTTTAGAGACATCTTGCTCGAATGCGGGATGACTTCACGTTTCCTCGAAATATTTTTATTCCTCGCCGTGCAGGTTTTTCGTTATCGGGGATCGATTCGGAATTTTGCTCTTTGTCGGAGACCGGTGGTAAAACAGCCTTTAAAATTTCAGAACAATTATAAAGGTCGAGGCCGGTGTGCCGGCACCGGGAATCGACTGCCAGCTGGAACAATTACATTTAAGGCGCCCGGGCCCCGAGCTCCCACGGCTCCGCTTGTACGAATATTTATATGACCCACAGTTATTCCTGGTCTGGATGTTACTGCATGTGCAATTGATTTCTGTAAAAAGCACCCACGATAATAGTTCCACCCACGTTCACCTATAAGTAAGTTAGGTAAGTGCAACGTTAACGTCACATTGTGGAGTCAGACGGAAATTTTTCGTGTAACACAGCATTGTTATGGGCAGACGTTGCGCTTGCCATCAGGTGAACGTTTTGCTCGTTTCGTCACCTTCTCGCATAAAAATAAAAAAAACAGTTTGACTTTAGCATAATCGGCTCGGTTGGAGCAGTGGCTAAGCCCTTAGCTTCTGCGCCGCGGGTCGAGGGTTAAATTCCTACAGATAGTTGTTCCGGGTCTGGGTAGTTTTGTGCATGTGGAATTTATGTCTGTAAAACGTACCCACGACACAGGAGAAATCCTACTGTGTGGCATAATTTTTTTTAAAAAAAAGTATAACAAAAAGCATAATCGGTGCTACGTTGGAATCTTAAGGCCTAATCCTACGATTCGGTAACAAAAACAAAAAAGTCTATAGAATCTCGTTTATAGAAGTACTTGAATAAAATTACAACAGTCGATTTTCACTAAGATCTTTTTACGCTGCGAAATTGCGTATTCCTTTGAAATCCGAAGGTAATACTAATAAATACTAGGCTGATGCAACGGAACTCCTATAATATGCCCGCAAAATAGCGTTCACTCCACGGAAGAGCATTACTGGAGATTGTGCGGATGCACTGCAACGTCGCTAAGTGAGAGTTATACCGCCCGTCTTACTTCAGCGCCCGACGTGGCAATTCACACGACGTAATAAAATTTTAGAGCGGACAGTCGAGACGCTCCGGGATAAATAAAAAGCATTTATTGCGGGAATAACTTAAGCAGTTAAACTATCTAATTTATAACAAGAGACGTCTTACAATTTACACAACACTAGGAACGGCAGCGAACTTATTAATTTGGAGAATTTATGCGACAGACTTGAGACTGTTATAGTGAGACAATCTGTTTCTGTCTATTTCGTCGTCTATATTACTATATTACATAGTAGCACTTTAATGGCTTCTCGGACACTCTTGATGACATGATATCTTGAAGCAAATATTTCTTAGTAACGAAATCAAAAATACCATAATATCTAATGATTTCTTATATTTACGCGAATATTACACAATTAATAAAACTACTTTTACGGATTTTATCGCGTTTAATTTTTAAACTATTTATAACCCGATGTTTCGAGTACTTTACAGCACCCATGGTCACGGGGGGACCATGGGTGCATGGACCAATTTTTAAAATTTTTGTCCGTATATTTCGAAAGCTTATTTGAGAAAGAGTATATACGAGCACAGGCCCCATCTGGGGACATGAATGAAGATTGCGATGAAAGAGATATTAGTATGGACGAGATTGTGGAAGCGATGAATAGTATGAAATTGGGCAAAGCTGCAGGGTATGATAGAATTAGGAATGAGATGCTGAAAGCTGGACAGGGCGTGGTAGCTAGTCAGCTGTACCGCCTTTTTAACCTTTGCTGGAGGAGCGGCAACGTACCAGTAGACTGGTGTAAGGCCGTTATCGTACCGCTTTACAAAGGAAAAGGGTCGCAGCAAGACTGCAAAAACTACCGAGGCATTAGCTTGCTCAGTACCGTCGGCAAACTGTATGCAAAGGTTTTGATTAAGAGAGTGATGAATGAAACTGAAGAGAAGATATGGGATGTACAAGCGGGATTCAGGAGAGGAATGGGATGCATGGATCAGGTCTTTTCCTTACGAAGCATAGCCGAAAAATTCTTGGCACAAAGTCAAAAGGTCTATTGCGCATTCGTGGAGTTGGAAAAGGCGTATGATAGGGTAGTGAGGACTGAATTGTGGTCGACATTGCATATGTATGGGGTGAACAGCAGCTTGATGCGAGCACTGAAATCACTCTATAAGGATTCCAGTGCTTGTGTTAGGGTAAACGGGGCTTACACAGACTGGTTTAACATCGAAAAAGTTGTTAGACAGGGATGTGTGGCTTCGCCGTGGCTTTTTAACCTATTCATAGACAATTGCTTAAAAGATTTGAAAGAGAGTGTGTTCGGATTAAAAATGAATGATTTGACCGTCAAATGCCTCCTATACGCCGATGATCAGGTTATATTAGCATCATCGGAAGAGGAGTTGCAGGCGATGGTTAATATTATGCATGATGCTCTACAAAGCAAAGGAATGAAAATTAATGTAGATAAGACGAAAGTAATGGTTTTTGAAAGAGAAGAAGGTATTTCGGATTGCAAAGTTCTGATTGAAGGAGAAAGAGTTGAACAAGTGAAAGAGTTTCTGTACCTGGGTTCTAAATTTACGAGAGACGGAAAGTATGACTGTGATATTGACAGAAGAGTATTGGCAGGAAATCAAGTGAATGGGGCTCTGCGTAACTTTATGTGTAACCAGAACGTATCTAAAAAGGCACGATTGGCTGTACATAGGGGGGTTCTGGCCCCCACACTTATGTATGGTAGTGAATGCTGGGTCTGGCAGAAGAAGCATGAAAGTAAGATCAACGCTGTGGAAATGAGAAGTTTGAGAAGTATAGCTGGAGTAACTCTGATTGACAAAGTGAGAAACAGCGTGATAAGGGAACGTTGCGGTGTGTTTGAAGATGTAGTGAAAAAGATAGAGAAAGGCATGCTTAGATGGTTTGGACATTTGGAAAGGATAAATAAAAGGAGATTGACGAAACAGATTTATGAGGCAAGTGTGAATGGAAAAGTCGGTAAGGGTCGACCTAGGCGTACGTATCACAATCAGATCGGTAAACTTTTGATGAAAGGTCACGTTAAAAGTACCCGCAACCGACGAGCGTGTGTGAAAACACTAATGAAAGTAGAAGAAGCTAAAGATGTGTGTCAGGATCGTAGCAAGTGGAAAGATGTGATCTCTGCCTACCCCTATGGGAAAGAGGCGTGACTGTATGTATGTTGTCCGTATGTCTGTCTGTTTGTTCTGGCTAATCTCCGAAACGGCTGGAAATAATTAGGGTTACGCACAAAAAAATGAAAATCTCAAAATCCGATTAAAATGGGTATGATACGAGGGTGGATTGAAAAGTACTCGGCCTAACCAAGAAAATAAACACATACTAAATCAGTTATATTTTTATTTTCTACATAATCACCATCAAGTTCAATACACTTTTGCCACCTCCCCTTCCAAGCATTTAGACCGTTAAAAAAAATAATTCTTCATTAGAGTCAAAATATGCGTTTACAGCTGCTTTGACCTCGTCGTTTGTCGAAAATCTTTGACCTCCCAAGTGCTTTTTTAGGTTAGGGAACAGAAAGAAGTCTGATGGTGCCAGATCAGGTGAATACGGCGGATGCGGTAACAGTTCAAAGCCACAGTTGTGAATTCCAGCCATTGACTGTACTGACGTGTGAACACGGGCGTTATCTTGATGAAACAGGACTTTTCTTCTGAGCATTCCTCGACGTTTTTCTTTTATTTCCTCTCGTAAACGACGTAGTAAGGTGCGGTAGTAATCAGAGTTTATAGTCTGACCCCTTTCAAGATAATCAATCATAATCACACCTTTCGAGTCCCAGAATACTGAAGCCATCACCTTATTTGCCGACAAAATCGACTTAGCCTTTTTAGGGGGTGGTGAACCAGGTCTTCTCCACTGTTTTGATTGTTGTTTTGTTTCCGGTGTACAGTAATGAACCCATGTTTCGTCCATAGTAACAAAACGATTCAAAAAATCATCTGCATCGGCTTCAAATAACTCCAAACAGTCGCGTGAAATAGTCAATCGCGTCCTTTTTTGTTCAACTGAAAGCAGTCGCGGAACCCACCTCGCAGACACCTTGTGGAAACCCAACTCGTTGACAATGATGTTTTGAGTTCATTCATAAGAGATGCCTATAATCTCGGCTATCTCTCTAATTTTTAATCTGCGGTCTCCCATTATTAAATCAAGTACTTTTTTAATATTTTCGTCAGTAGTTGACGTCGAAGGCCTTCCAGAGCGGGGTTTATCTTTCACACTCTCTCTACCACGCTTAAATTCTGCTATCCATTTTTTGACGGATGAATATGACAGAGCACAATCGCCTAATGTACTGACCATGTCATCATGGATGGCTTTTGATGATAGGCCCTTCTTATGGAGGTACTTAATGACGGCACGCTGCTCGATTTGCTCCATTCGCGGAAATTATGACCTAATCGGTCTTTGTTAATAAATTTATAAAATCACAACTAATTATCGCACACGTTTCAAACTTCACACAATGAACTAGTCTGAACTGAACTAAATAATGTGGGTAGATTTGATTTTTAGAATTGAATGGATCTGTGTTAGGCCGAGTACTTTTCAATCCACCTAGTATATATGAATATCATCGATCGGCGTCAGCTTTTTCAAGCGGGTGAAACCGCGGGCACAGCTAGTTATCTATATTAATGTTAATATGTGGAAAGTAACTCTTACAATTTGAAGTGATTGATCATCTCTTCCTGTAATATTATGGTATTGCTTAAATAACGGAAGATGCAATTTACCTGGTAAGTGGTTTAGGAACTTACAACGCCGGTAAACCAGATGTCTCTTGAGGCATTAATTTTCTCATTAAACTGCCTGCATGCAGTAATTATCTTAGAGGGGAAACTCGGCCTCTTAAAGCTCTGAGGCTTAACAAAGTTACGAAGTTATCAATCTCTGCTGCTCCGATAGTTCGTTCTGTTATTTTACAAAACTTTAAACCCTTCTTCAATCGTTACAACCTTACTTAAGTTGCTATCTAGTTTTATAACGATCTCTTGTTAAACGTCGTATTGTTAGCATAGAATGGCTTTATTGGAGTTGAAGTTGTTGTTTTGAATAGTTTCTAGTTTAGTTAGTGCGCGGTATAAAATTGTTTTATATTGTTCGACGAAATTTATTATTAACAGTCTTCGAAAGCTAACTACACTGACAATGTTTTGGAACAACATCTAGCAATCAATTTGTAATCGTTTCAAACTTTGCTATACATTGTATATTAAAAATAATTTTGATGAATTTTTCATGACATCGTGTTGTACCTATACAAATACCGTGTGGTAGCGGCCTAAGAGAATCTACCACCCCATCTCATCCCGTGGGTGTCGTGAAAGTCGACAGAGGAAAAATGAAAACCAGGAGATGGGCAGCAGCATCTTGCTGGAACATCCGAATAAATAAACTGCGGTTGCCAACCCGTCTGCCAAGCGTGGCAACTATGGCAAAATCCCCCAAAACGAGAGCTACAAACTTTTGTAGCAATCTATGGGAGAGAGGCCTATGTTCAGCAGTGGACTATTGATAGGCTGAAACGACGACGACGACGATACAAATAAATAAAATAGAAGTGTCTGTTTGTAATAACAAAATAACAGCATTTTCCTCAATGCTTATATAGCTGCTGGTGTGCGGGTGGTACCATACTGAAATGTGCAGGGTGATGCAGCATTTGTTACGGGTAGACGTCCCTCCAAAATGTGAGTTACAAACTTGCGGCAATCTATGGGGGAGGCCTATGTTCAGCAGTGGACTAGTGATAGACTGAATGATGATCATTATGATGAGACGTTGATAACGACCATTAGATAATCGATCTGTTCGTCTGTTCACCATACATTACAACATAAAAAGAGAACCTTTCTAACAACGCTTTTAATCGAAGATATGTGAAGACGTATAGTGGTCACGTTGATCCCTTGCTAACAATCGGGCTGTGTGTTGGTTTACTACCATTAGTAAAACGAGAATGATATCAAACGCACTTAACATTATATTAAAAAAGATTGATTGAATTACTTTGTTTAATAACGTGTTAAGTATAATGATTTCTTATATTTACGCGAACACTACACATTTAAGTGATACTAATTTTACGGATTTTATAGCGTTTAATTTAATTATTTATAATCTATGACATCAGGACATCTGTCACCTCAGTCCCCCCCGTGGCCATGGGTGCTGTAAAGCACTCGAAACGTCGTCGATAAAATCCGTAAAATTAGTTTCATTTAAAAACGTGTTAAGTATTTTAAAAAAATACTTTGATTCAGCGATGGTTCACTTTATTAAGAAAATGTAATTCCTTATCCAACGCGAATTCATTTCCTGCACAGATGCTCCAGTCTGCGCCGAGAGGAAGGACAATGAGCTGTATGGAGCGCTGAAACACGAGACGGTATCGCTGCATTGCGCGGTGGACGCCAATCCTGCTTTAGTTTCTTTCCACTGGACGTTTAATAACTCCGGCGAACAGACCGAGCTACCGCCAAGGTACGTACACACTGGAACTCTCGTGTTCCATTTAATTCGATGTAGTTAGTGATGTGACAGGTCAGACGCCGGCCGTTCGTTTTAAATTACACAGTATGGCAGCAACCTGAGTGTTGCACTACTTACGTTTTTAATTGTAATATGATTCGATTCTGTAAGTCCGCCCTTTGTAACCTTTTATTTGTAAAGGAAGCAATAAAGGTTTAAATAAATAAATAAATAAATAAATTCTGTACCTTACATTTTTTAACTTCTTATTTTGAAACATCTTAGGAACGATTCGAGAATTACACGAAAAGTGAGAGTGAAATATCAAGTGCGCCTCACGTTTAGGTCCATTTCGTCACATGAGAGAGAAGAAAGGTTTAATCTAGAGAGAAGGAGAAGGGCCAGTTATTCTGCCGTGAAGCAGTAGTGTGCAAACATTACTGTGTTTCGGTCTGAAGGGCACTGTAAGCTAGTGTCGTCACTAGACATACGAGACTTAAGAACTGATGTCTCAGGGTGCCGGGCGCAGTGTAGTGCTACACAGAAATATTCTGAGTAACACGGCATCTGTTATAGGCAAACGTTGCACTTACCATCAGGTGAATGTTTTGCTCATCTCGACACTTTATCAACTAAAAAAAAAAAGATATATAATGTGTAGCTCTCCTTCCCTTTCTATATCTCATTCATACACAGTTTTAAATTTATGCAATCAAATTTCTTATATGTAAGTTTCACTTATGGCACGAGTTACACAATTTTTTTTTAATGTAAATTATTTCGAAACAATGAAATCCGCCAACTCGCACTAGAGTAACAGTCACACTTTTCTCGGATAAACAGCTGCCTCAAAGATTGAGTGCGAGACTATGCCCTGTAGTGATACGTTTAGGGGCCTTTACTTTCTTTTTAAAATTATAGGTATTTTAATAAAGCCGTGGTGGCTCAGGGACCTGGAGCTCGCCTTTAATTTCATAGTAAGCGAGTAACCTGGGTTCGATCCCCGGTGCCAGCACCTCTAAAATTGTTCTTCAATTTTGAGTGCTGATTTACCACGTGCATAGCGGTGAAGGAAAACATCGCGAGGAAACCTGTATGTCCGAGGAATAGAAATCTTACGAGGACACGTGAAGTCCGCCAACCCGCATTGGAGCAGCGTGGCGGATTCTTTGTAGCTCTAAAACCCTCTCAGAAATGAGAGGAGGCCTGTGCTCAGCAGTGGGACATTTATAGACTGAAACTTTACTTTACTTTACTTTTAGGTATTTTAATTATAAACGTCAGTGGCAACTTTGTACTGTAAACGTGAGAAAGACTCTACGAACGAACTGTCCCAGTGTGTCTGAAAAATATCAATAAAGGCATAGGACGGTGATATAGCAATCAGCTCCATAGTGTCTTTTTTATTGGATATGGATTTGGGTACAATTACCATCAAGGAATTAACGATTACAAGAGTGGGCTGCATTTATTTGTCTGGGGTTCAATAAACTATGAGACCATAGAATATTTTTTGGTTTCATTTCATTCTTCTTTACAGATTCGCACTTCTTGTATAGAGTAAACAAATTTTGATAAATCATAAATTTGGTTTGAAAAGAAGCAAATGAATTTGCCGAGTGTTCTTCAACTTTTTAATCTTTTACGGCAATCTTGTTATATACTTGGTTAACTTATAATGTTGTTTTGAACTTTGTTACAACTTATTAAGGTTGAATTAAATCTAATCAATGTTTTCAAAAAAAATGTTAATTCCTTGAATGGATAGAATTAAAGTTAAATGCCGCTTGTATTCAACGCCAGGACGAACGACGAAGATTTTTTGTTTATTGGATGTAGTGATGAAACGGGCAAAACCTTCACCTGATGGTAAGTGCAACGTCTGCCCATAGCAAATGATGTGTTACCAAGAAAATTTCAGTGTGACACCACACTGTGCCCATCACCCTGATACATAAGTTCTTAAGTCTCATATGCCCAGTGATTACACTAGCTCACAGTGCCCTTCAAACCGAAACACAGTAATGTTTGCACACTACTGCTTCACGGCAGAATAACTGCGGCGAATAACGGCCCTGGGGTGGAACCTACCTAGACGGATTCCTGCATAGGATTCTACCACTAGTAAAATTATATATATTATCATACAATCGTGTTCTTTGTGTCTTCGTTTTGTGTTTTCTACAATATATTTGATAATACTCAATTTTAGATTTTACGCGTCATCATTCCCGTGGGCATGTGAACAAAGATTTCGCGTAAATCCCGAATCATTAGGGATATACGACTAAACAAATATTAAGGTAGTTCCAAGGTTACTGCTGTTTATAGTCTGCCTCATATAATTCTTTATTTATATTACCTCGACTCTCTGTTTGTACGATAATTTTATAGTCCTTAGAAGCCTTAACATGGGCCTACTATTTTTGAAAGTTTTTCTTTTTTTCTAGTAAAGTTTGAATTGTTTGAATGAAGTGTGATAGTCGCTGAGCGGAAAAATAGTTCAAGCACCCGTCTACCCGGGTTCAGTGGCCGCAATATGAACTAAATAATTAAACATAGCATTATTAGAAGAATTTTTTAGAAGCTGTGGTAGCTCAGGGGCTAGGCGCTCGCTTTAAATTTCATAGTACGCGAGAGACCTGGGTTCGATTCCCGGTGCCAGCACCACTAAAATTGTTAATTGCAATTTTAAGTGCTGACTTACCACGTGCTCGGCGGTGAAGGAAAACATCGTGGGGAAACCTGCATGTCTGAGAAATAAAAATATTCCGAAGACATGTGCAGTCCGCCGACCCGCATTGGAGCAGCGTGGCGGATTCTTCCTAGCTCCAAAACCCTCTCAGAAATGAGAGGAGGCCTGTGCTCAGTAGTGGGACATTTATAGGCTGAAACTTTAAACATAGCATTATTATATCTCTTTGTTTTGTCTATTCATATGTTTCGAGCCGCTGTCCATCAATATGTGACTGGTGAATATAGCCCATCACTTACGATGTTACGATTTAATACCAGTAATCAACGAAACAAATTGTTATTAAAGCGCTCTGTCCCTGTCAAGGTTTTGTAGAAGTAATCGTTCATATTTTTACAGACTATACAGTAGCCATGGAAACACATCGACACTGAACTACACACCAACTACGGACATGGAATATGGCACTTTGGCTTGTTTCGGTGAAAATGCGATAGGACAACAAAAGGTGCCATGCCTCTTCCAGTTGGTAGTCGCTGGTGAGTATTAAACTTTTCGATGGTAATTTGGTTTTTTTTAACTTTGGCGCTGGTGGGAATTATATATATATAAATCTAATGATGATGCCCTACTAGCTAATTTTGACCTCGGCGTCAACTTCCGAATATTGTAGAGAGCTATCAACTGCGCAAGAAATATTATAGTACCACAAGTGTACGCGCAAACACTGAGGCACTCAATCGTTTCAACCAACTGTATGTAACGCTGATGCGATAATATCGCCGGTAGGTTAGCATGCAGTGTCAAAACACGGGGACAATCGCAACATAACCAGACCCGAAAACCAACTATTTGTGTTCTAGCACAATGTTGGCTCCTGGGATTCGACCCCAGGAGTCAGGTACTCTGACTACTATGCCTCGCGGTAGTCTAATAAGGTGAGTGTCATCATGGGCTAGTCAGTAAGGGTCGATGTAGGCCAACGTATCGCGTTCAGATCGACGTCGTTTTAATGATAGGCAACTGTCTGCATATCCCAATGGAAAAGAGGCGTGACTCTATGTATATATGTATTAATTCTAATATTAACGTAAATTCTATACATTGAATGAAACTAAATTTACAAATGTTATCGCGTTAATTTGACTATTTATACCCGACACTTCTAGCCCTTATCGGCGCCCTTGGGAAGCGGGGCTACTGAATTATTATATGTCGTGATCTGTTAATCCGGGCTACCTTCGGACCTTTATTATTACACATATTAACTATATTATTTTTTTTATTCCTAAAAGTGATGAAACGAGCAAAACATTCACCTAGTATATGGTAAGTGCAACGTCTGCCCATAACAAATGCTGTTTCACCCAGAACATTTCTGTGTGACACCACACTGCGCCCAACACCCTGAGACATCAGTTCTTAAGTCTTATATGCCCAGTGATTACACTGAGTTTCATTGCCCTTCAAACCGAAACATAGTAATATTTGCACTCTACTGCTTCACGGCAGAATAACTGGCCCTGGGGTGATACCTACCTAGACGGATTTCTGCAAAGGAATCCTACTACCAGTGTATTTTTCAACGGCTAAAAAATAGGCGTACATGATTCTTTATTTCTGTTTTCATTTACGAAATTAAAGTCTATGTTATCACTAGTCCACTACTGAACATAGGCAAAAGTTTGTATCTCTCATTTTGGGGTGATTTTGCCGTAGTTGCCACGCTAGGCAGGCGGGTTGGCAACCGCAGTTTATTTATGATGATGTTCCAGGAAGATGCTTCTGCCCATCTTCTGGTTTTAATTTTCCTTCTGTCGACCTTTACGGCACCCACGGGATGAGACGGTAGATTCTAAAAAAAGAAAAGAGGATGCTTAGGCATAAATAGGAAAAGAAGGATGTTTAGGAATATGTATAAGGAAAGGTCATAAATAAGAATGTATGTACGGAAGCGTGGTAGCTCTCGTGCCGTGGTTTCTCCTTAAATCTCGTAGTACTGCTGCCCATCTCCTGGTTTTCATTTTCCCTCTCTCGATTTTTACGACACGCACGGGATGAGATGGGGTGGTAGATTCTCTTAAGCCACCAAGACAACAAGATTAGAAAACCACCCCATCTCATCGCGTGGGTGTCGTAAAAGTCGACAGAGGGAAAATTAAAATCAGGAGATGAGCAACAGCATCTTCCTGGAACATCTGAATAAAAAACTGCGGTTCCCATCGCGCCTTTCAAGCGTGGCAATGGCAAAATCCCCCAAAAATGAGAGCTAAAAATTTTAATGGCAATCTGTGGTGGAGGCCTATGTTCAGCAGTGGACTAGTGGTAGGCTGAAATGATTTTGATGATGAGAAGAAATATGCAGTGTCAGAGATAGAAAACAACCAAAATATACATTTACCGGTGGTAGGATTCCTATGGAGTTCGTCTAGGTAGGTACCGCCGGTACGACCGCAAACGGTCACTGCAGCACAGCACAGCAACGGTCTGGCGACACAGCATTTTTTATGGTCTCGTTGCTTTGTCCTATAAAAAAGCTTTGCACTCAGGACCTACATCTCCACAGGCATGTAAACTAGCCATTGCACATATTAAGTTCTATTTGTTACAACCACTAGAACAAAAGCAAAGTTGTGTATAAAAATGATAACTTATAATCTACGGGTAAAAGTACGCGACAGTCGCAAGTAAAGTGTTAATATTTATTTTTTGTTTATCCAGGTCGCCCATTCCAACTTCAGAATTGTTCGGTGGCAAACCAAAGTCTTGATTCTTTGTACGTGGAATGTGTGGAGAACTTCGACGGCGGATTGCCGCAAACATTCCTAATGGAGCTCCTCGAATTGCCTTCGCTAACGGTAAGTTTGTTTGAGTTGTTAAGTTAGGCGTGTTTAAGGCAATTGCGAAATTTTTAACTTTTTGATATTAATGTGAAACAGCGAATAAGAAAAAAATGTATCATACATTTTTGAGAGCCTAATCTCTTCATTAGTTTTAAAAGTTTTTTTTTTAGTCAACCCGGCAGAGTAGAATAGCTCCTACCTCTTTCCTACCGAGCTGTCTTATGAGGCCACTAAGGTATTGTACGGCTATATAGTGACAGTATAACATCAACATGCAATACTGTCACTATACTGCTCGTGGGAACGCATTGGGGTGTAAGGTTTTTTTGACTATTACCAAAATAGCGGCGATGAGGTTTGACACCCGTTACTTTTCGTTTCCCGCGGGGTCGAAAAGTTGGCACAGGGTGAGGTCTCTGCCTACCCCATATATGGGAAAAAGGTATGACTGTATGTATGTAGCTTAGATTTTTTTTATTTTAAATGATATTTAGAACAGTTTTAATTTTGAAAAAGTTACGTAATAAAATTATTATCATTAATTATTCATTATATACAGTATTTTATTTTATTTGATAAATGTGACGGAACGAGCAGAATGTTCACCTGATGGTAAGTGCAACGTCTGCCCATAACAAATGCTGTGTCACCCAGAACATTTCTGTGTGACACCACACTGCGTCCGTCACCCTGAGACAGCAGTTCTTAAGTCCCATATGTCCAGTGATTATGCTAGCTCTCAGTGCACTTCAAACCGAAACACAGTAAATTTTCACATTACTGCTTCACGGCAGAATAACTGGCCCTGGTGCGGTACCTACCTAGACGGATTCCTGCATCGCACTAATTTGTTAGAGTCGTAAAGCAGCGAATGTAGACTCATTAGTAAGATTAACACTTTAAGAACTAATTTTTTACAAATATAATCAGTTTCCATTTCACACAGAAATAAAAATTTATTCCGCACAGGTTCGCTACAACGTTTCCACGAATCGTACGCCACCATATTTCGAAGTACGTGGCCTGCCGCCGGGTGTGAGTTACCGGATCGACCTGTATGCGGTCAATGCCAAAGGTCGGAGCGACGTGTCCACTATTGAAACCGTTACTCTTAGGGGACAAGCCAAATATACCGGTTAGTGATATATGCACTTAATTCTATTTAACCCGTGTGCACATACATTCGTGTGGAAATGTTTACGACTCATTCATTTCGGCTCTGGCGACATGCATTGCTAACGACGTACATGGTTTACGAATTTATAGTAATCTTGCAACAAATATCTTATCACAACACTACTACCACTACATTGTATATTGGACGATGATCGCAAATTTGATTACATTTATGTATAGTCTTATCGATTGTACGCGAGGGATCTGAGACTGACCACCGATGGCGCCACAAAATTAAATATGTGTGTGTGTGTGTGTGTGTGTGTGTGTGTGTGTGTGTGTGTGTGTGTGTGTGTGTGTGTGTGTGTGTGTGTGTGTGTGTGTGTGCGTGTGCGTGTGCGTGTGCGTGTGCGTGTGCGTGTAACTTTGTTATAAGTATGTAACTGTGCGCGATTGCGTCGGTGGGTGCTTTGTGTGTGCCAATGTATTTATAGGTTATGCCTTGTTTATATTTGTAACTTTATGTCTAAAACAGTTCTTATTAGGTTAAAGACATACAAATCAGCATAGAAATAGAATTCATTATAGTTTAGAACTATGCGACTATAAAGTGGTTTTTTTTTTGCATAATTTGTGTTTAATGAAGGAAGGTAAGTTACTTTGCTAAGTTCCGCATGCAACTTAAGTAACTTACCTTCCTTCATTATAATGGATTTCCGCAAAGTAACGCCTGATTCTATTAACTAATTTGTGTTTGTTAATAGTGATAAATTAGACAAGTGATCCGAACAGTCAATATTGCTAAACCATAATTTCTTTTAGTAGTCTTAATGACTGCAACGCGACGGGATGGCTAACAGTGGAGGTGGTGTTCTTAAATCTAAGCCAGCGGCAGTTTCTAAAGGAGTAATTCAGGGGTCTATCCTCAGTCCTACTCTGTTTGCTATTTATACGTCGGATATAGCTCGTAATATAAGATTTTCTCGTTTTCATCTTTATGCAGATGATACACAACTCTACGTCCATATTCCGCTATCAATTGAAGGTGCTTTAAAGGCAGTTTCTGAGCTAAATCACGATCTCGAGACAGTAGTTGCTTGGTCCGAACAACACAGTTTAATTCTCAATCCAAACAAGAGCATGTCGATTGTCTGTGGTACAAAATATCAAACAAACTTTTTGAAACTAATCGACCCATGTATCAAAATTAGTGATACCATAGTGCCTTGCTATAACTGTGTTCGCAATCTGGGCCTCATGATTGACGAAAATTTGCGATTTCAAGAACATGTCCAGCAAAAAGTTGGTAAATGTTTTGCTGCCCTTAAAACGATTTATAAAATAAGAAATGTCTTGGACGAGAAATTGCGCTTTTAGCTATGTAGCACGCTTGTATTATCTCACTTGCAGTATTGCGATATTGTTTATGGACCGTGTCTTTTTCAAAAAACTGCAGGGGCTGTACAGAGGGTTCAAAATGCATGCATGAGATATTGCTACTCCATACCAAAACGACACCACATATCACCGTATTTGGCAGAGAAAGGTGTATTAAATATGAGGAACACGAGAACTTTAAAACTGGCTTGTTTTATGAGTTCGTTGTTGAAATTTAAAGTGCCACCGTATCTATACAGTAAGGTTAAGTGGGCACCTAATAATGTTTGCCAAAGACTAAGGTCTCGTGTCCATTCCCTTATCGTACCTAGACGCAATCTTGCACATACCCGGGGATGTTTTTAATTTGCTGCTTCAAAATGCTGGAATGACTTACCTCCACCACTTCGGGAGATGATCTCATTAAATTGTTTTAAAAAGAAATGTCGGAACTGGCTTTTGATGCAGCAAACCCTAGGTCCGTCTGTCCATAATTAATATTAATATATGTATATATATATAAAAATGTGTGTCTGTATAAATATAAATATATATAGCTTGTACGTACATTGTTTAAAATTTTGTTTTAGTATCTAAGTTCTATTTTTTTTTTTATTATTATTAAAGTGTGTTATTGTTCTGTTTTTAATTTCGGGCTGGGATAGAATATCAGCAGTGTACACCGTGTGTGTTACCAAGCTGAATCCTAGACCCTTTTGTCTAAAAGGAGATTTATATTCTTTTGTATACCTTTTTAAACTTTTTAGTGTACCTGATTTTAGACAAATAAAGTTCTATTATTATTATTATTATTATTATTATGTGATGGCTGCCGCAGAGGTCATTCTAATCCATGTATACCTTCATCCATACTAACACTATAAATGCGAAAGGAACTCTCTCTGTCCCTGTGTCCGTTTGTTACCTTTTCACGGTACAACCGCGGAAACCTTCTTGACAAATATTAGAACAGAGATAGCTTGCACCCTGGAGACAGTGACACGATACTTTTTATTCCAGAAAAAGAAATAGTTCCCACGAGTTATTTAAACAACCCATATCCACACGGATGAAGTCGCGGGCATCAGCTAGTTTCAAATAAAATGTATTCGGGATTAGTTTTATAGAAGAGGGGGGCAAATGAGCAAGCGGCTAACTTGATGCTTAGTGATTAGGGGCAAATGAGCAAACTTGATGGTTAGTTATTACAATCGTCCATGAACGTCTACAATACCATATACAGGGGAATAGCAGATGCGTTGCCGGCCTTTGAGAAAGGAATAGGCAACTTTTCTTGAAGGTCCCGAAGGTCCCTAAGTTTTATCGGTCCGGAAAAACCGCTGGCGGCAGCAGATTCCATAAAGTGGTTGTGCGGGGCAGAAAATAGAAGTGGTGGAATGCCAGCCATCAAGTTACGTCACACCGGTTCACTTCTACGCCGCGGAGCCTAGGTTTGAATATACCATTTGTGCAAAAACAAATTGTGGGTTTTCGGGTCTGGTTGTTGGACATGTGAAATGTATGTCTGAATAACCCAAGATACAGGAGGAATCTTAGTGTGTAGTGTGGCATCGTTTTTATATTTGAGGAAAGAAATGCCTAAAGATAATATAACTAGTCGCTAATAAACTCTAATATGTCAGTTAATGCCGTGTGGTAGCGGCTTAAGAGAATCTACCACCCCATCTCATCCCGTGGGTGTCGTAAAAGTCGACAGAGGGAAAATTAAAACCAGAAGATGGGCAGCAGCATCTTCCTGGAACATCATAATAAATAAACTGCGGTTGCCAACCCGCCTGCCAAGCGTGGCAACTATGGCAAAATACCCGCAAAGTAAGAGCTACAAACTTTTGTGGCACTCTATGGGGAAGGCCTATGTTCAGCAGTGGCCAATGGTAGGCTGAAATGGTTGTGGTGGTGTCAGTTAATAATAGCCGTGGTAGCTCAGGGGCCTGGTGCTCGCCTTTGATTTCATAGTAAGCGAGTAACCTGGGTCCGATCCCCGGTGCCAGCACCTCTAATATTGTTCTACAATTTTCAGTGCTGATTTACCACGTGCAGTGAAGGAAAACATCGTGAGGAAACCTGCATGTCCGAGGAATAGAAATATTTCGCGGACATATTCAGTCCGCCAATCCGCATTGGAGCAGCGTGGCGGATTTTTCCTAGCTCCAAAACCCTCTCAAAAATGAGAGGAGGCCTGTGCTCAGCAGTGGGACATTTATAGACTGAAATTTTACTTTACTTTTCTTTATGTCAGTTAACTTTAAAAATAACTTCTGTTCGCGTTCGAAATCCGTATTTGTTTTAAAGCAGTAATATCGCGATAAATGTCGACTAGTAACTTGCAAGCTAAAGTCACGCTAAGCTACGAGTATAACGAACGGCTTCATTTCGTGTCGCTTCGAGTCGGAAAGAATAACATAATGCATCAAAACTGTGTCATTATGTACGTTTCCCTTAAAGTATGCAATTTGCAAACACTTCAGGTGTTTCCAGGTCCCCGATTTAAGTAAAATATTGCGGAGAAATGTGTTCTTTGTACTTTATTTATAGTATAAGCTAAAGCTATGCTTTGGTGCTCGTTTATTCAAATGTAGGTGTTTGAAAAGTATTATTTAAAATAGTAAAGTTTCAGAAAGTAGTAGTAAAGAAGTAAAAGTTAGAGAAAAGAAGAAGTTACAGTCCGACATGATGTTCCAATGCATGTTGGTGGACGTAGAATCTACTATTTATTTTTTAAGATAATTTAAATTTAAAAAAAAATATATGAATATGACTAAAAAAGAGGAGTTACTGTGGAGTTTCTTTCGCCTGTTTCTTCTCTTCTTCTTACAGAGGAACCTCATAAGGAAACGGTGGAAGTTTGTAAAAAATGACATTAGGCAGTCGCTAGCAGTCCCCTGATCTGCCACGGACTTAAGTAGGATTCCTATTTATTTGTATTTAAGTAGCGTTAACAACAGTTTTTGAATTGTTTAGTCGTCTATTAATTAATCCATAAAGTAACAGCCAATGACACTTTGTTGCTGGACCTTGGCAATTTTAAGACTTCTGTAGTCAAGAAGAGCTTTGGCATCCGTGATGTAGCGGACAAGCTCCAGGAAAGTAGTTATCGGTGGTATGGACATGTTGTTTGCAGACCAGCAGAGTACGAAGGGAATTACTGCTTAGCTAAAAGTCTCAGGGGCTAAACCTCGCGGTCGACCCAAGCAGCTAAGCAGCAAGTTGACTTGATGTCGTGAAGGCTGATGTGAGAGACAGTGGACTAACACCCATGGAAGCTATAGACTCTGTGAAGTGGAGGCGACGAAGTCGGAAAGTGGTCACCAGAAAATTTCTGTGTGACACCACACTGTGTCCATAACCCTGAGACATAAGTTCTTAAGTCTCATATCCCCAGTGATTACGCTAGCTCACAGTGCCCTTCAAACCGAAACACAGTAATGTTTGCACACTGCTGCCTCATGGCAGAATAAGTGGCCCTGGGGTGGTATCTATCTAGACGGATTCCTGCGAAACGGATTTCTAACAACAGTTTTTTTAAAGACTAAAGTGACGAGATAAGCAATTCGTTCGTAAATAACAAACGCTGAGTCCACACTGCTCTCGTCACCCTGACACTTTAGTTCTTAAGTTCCACATGTCATGTTATAACACTAACTATCAATGCCCGTAAGAATCACAGTAGGGTTTGCACACTACTGCTTGAAGGCAGAATAACTGTGACTTCAGTGGACAGGCATAGAACAGTAAAGCAGTTGTGTATGGATTCTTGAAATATTGTTTCTTTACCTCTTCAACATTCAAGTTTCGTTATAATGTTTTCCTATGGCACGATAAATCAGCGCGTCAAACTGCATCCTAAAAATGGACGTGGTTATGCCAAACAGAATCAAGCCAGAAAAGTTGTGTGACTGGTTCACTTTAAAAATCCAGGGAATAGCATTATTTTTCCAAGCATTCAATAGACCACTTTTATCTCACACATTTTTCACCTTGTGCTAGCGCCAAAGCTCAGCTACAGGTTTTTTTTATTTGATAAAAGTGTCGGAACGTGCTGAACGTTCACCCGATGGTAAGTGCAACGTCTGCCCACAAGAAACGCTTTGTCACCCAGAACAGTGTGACACCACAATGCGCCCGTCACCCTGAGACATGAGTTCTTAAGTCTCATATGCCCAGTGATTACGCTAGCTCTCAGTGCCCTTTAAACCGAAACACAGTAATGTTTGCACACTACTGCTTCACGGCAGAATAACTGGCCTCGGGGTGGTGCCTACCTAGACGGATTCCTGCATAGGAATCCTACCACCAGTTATTTGTGTAATTATTACATTCAAAATTCTATGCAAAATGTAGCATACGTTACTTAACGCCTAAAGGCATTGCTTCCCACACAACAATTAGAATAATTACAGATAAATATAGAAAAGGCAATTTATGAATTTAATTGGAGCGTCGCCCGTCACGTTGCTCTACGTAATAATAATAATAATAAACATATATTTCAAGTAACACAGACTCAATTTGTTAGTACTACAATCTTATTTTCTATATTAGTCCTTAACTTTAACTTATCGTTATTTGAAATGCGAGTCATAAGAGTATAAGAGGAACTGTTTATACTAGGTTATCTTATCCCTTGTTTTCTTAAATATAATTTTTAATATGAGCTAATTTACATAAATTAATTTTAAAAATTAAACACTCCCGAAAATAGGTTACCCGTTTTCAATCGTTTTAATAGTATATTTATGTTTTGAGCTATTTCATAAAGAAATAAACCAAAGGAACTGAGTTCGCGTGTTGTGTTTAGAAATGCCACTTACTGTTAATTGTTTTATAATTGCGAATAATTATTATTTAAAAGTACATAAAGCCATTTTTGCATATCGCTCGGAAACATTCGCAAGCAAAATGAAACTGTGGGAAAACGAGACGTTTACCGCTGGAGTGCTTTGAGTTGGCAGTGATAAAACTGATTCAACACAAGCGAGCGATCTTATTTATTTATATATTGATTATTTCTCGTTGACACCATAAAGTTAGGGCTACAATGGGCGGACTTAATGCCTTGTCACAATCTCTGCCGTCAAGCCTGGTTGTAAAGTAAAGTAATAGCCTATTAATGTCCCACTGCTGGGCACAGGCCTCCTGTCATTTTCGAGTGGGTTCTGGAGCTAGGAAGAATCCGCCACGCTGCTCCAATGCGGATTGGCGGTTTCCTCACGGTGTTTTCCTTCACCGCCGAGCACGTGGTAAATCAGCACTTAAAATTGAAATTAACAATTTTAGTGGTGCTGGCACCGGGAATCAAATATGTACTATGATTGGATTGAATGGGTACTATGAAATTTAAAGCAAGCGCCTAGCCCCTGAGCTACCAAGGCCTACACTGGTTGATGGTGAAAAAAATATGGCAGGTGCATTATTATACATATTATCTCACAAAGGAGAACCAACGTGTAACGAGTTTTCAAGCATATATATTGTAGTTCATTATGTATTTGCATAGATACATATAAACCTTCTCCATTTATCATATTTTTTAGTTAGTAAATCGACTTTATACTTTTAAGTTTTTTTCGGAAGTCAATCTTTTAAGAATTGTAAAGCGAAGAATCGGTTCATAAATCTTATATGCCCAGTGATTATACTGGCTTGAGCGAGCCAGTGTTTGGACGCCACTGCTGAACCGAAGAGTAACTGGCACAGCGGTGGTACCTACTACGCGGATCCTTGCCAAGATCACCTACCACTAACATACCACAAGTGAATAAAGTGACAAAACGAACAAAAAGTACATCTGGTGGTTAGTGTAACGTCTACCCATAACAGATGTGGTGTCACCCAGAATATTTGTGTGGCACCACACTGCAACCGTCACCCTGAGACATCAGTTCTTAAGTCTCGTATGTCACACAAGACACTAGCTTACAGTGCCCTTCAGACCGTAACACAGTAATGTTTTCACACCACTTCTTCACGGCAGAATAACTGGCCCTGGGGTGGTACCTACTTAAGACCCACTACTTTGTTGTCCATTTAACCTTAAATCTTAAGACTGAAAACGGGAGAGCTGTGCTCGGAGTTTGTCTATGTGGTAGACTAAGAAAGAGTATAGGAGAAGGACCAAAGTTACCGAGATCGTCCAAACGATGAATAACCTAACTGGTGGTAGGATTTTTATGCAGGAATCCGTCTAGGTAGGTACCACCGCAGAGCCAGTGATTCTGCCGTGAAGCAGTAGTGTGCAAACACTACTGTATTTCAGTTGGAAGGGCACTGAGAGCTAGCGTAATCACTGGGCATATGAGACTTAAGAACTGATGTCTCAGGGTGACGGGCGCATTGTGGCATCACACAGAAATGTTATGGGAGTCACAGCGTTTGTTATAGACAGGCATTGCACTTACCACCAGGTGAACTGTTGCTCGCATCGTCACAATATCCAATAAAAAAAAAAACTGAAATGACAATGTGCCTACACATGGCAAAGAACTCAAAGAACTAGGATTTTATAGTTAACTTAAATTGAATTACCGGTATTAATGTTGTATACCGGAATTAGTGTTAATACCGGTATTATTGTACCGGTAATAGTCTTCAGTTCTATCTTATAAACATCCATACTTATATAGTAAATTCGAAAATAACTCTCTCTGTCACTCTGTCTGTTTGTTATCTTTTCACGTTTCAACTGCTCAATCGATCCTGACGCAATTTGGCACAGAGATAGCTTGCATTCTGCAGACGGACATAGGATACTCTTCATCTCGGAATTTCAATTTTTATAATTTGCACGCGGATGTAGCCGCGGGCGTCAGATAGCATGAAATCTATTGACTGTGTCATTATCATCATCATTTCAGCCTGTCACTAGTCCGCTGCTGAACATAGGCCTCCCCCATAGATTGCTACAAAAGTTTGCAGCTCTCATTTTGAGGGTAATTACGCCATAGTTGCCACGCTTGGCAGGCGGGTTGGCAACCGCAGTTTATTTATTCTTATATTCCAGGAAGATGCCGCTGCCCACCTCCTGGTTTTTATTTTCCCTCTGTCGACTTTTACGACACCCTCGGGACGAGATGGGGTGGTAGATTCTCTTAAGCCGCCACCACACGGTTCACTTCACGGTTTCATTGACTGTGTGCTTGTTTATTTTTTTATGTAAAAAAACTATGAATTTAAAATGAACCGTCTTTATGTTCAAACTCGTGTTTAATTAAAATTTATGTTTCCAAATAACATATGCTCAGGCCGGAACATAATTGTTCTGGAATAGCCATCGCACGACATAATGCATAAAATTTGCATATTAATGGAATACGTTTGGGTTATGTTGGAGAGATGGTAATGCTCAAGATTTTCCTTAAAGTATAACAGAAACACTACACTCGTGTAGTACAAAGTAATGTAAAGTACAAAGTAAACAGCCTGTAGCGACACCTACGTCGCTTCATGACAAGCTCAAGAAATATTTCATACATTCCATAATCGCGCTATGAAAGTTTCTGGGATGCGAGCTATGTATACAACATCTAAATAATACTAGTAGGAGGAGACGACCTCCCAGATCTGACCAACCGATCTGCCGGGTTTCCCCTTTTCCATGGCAATATCATCCGCCAAACTGGTGACTCTGGAATTAACGTCGCAGCTTGCTTCTCCGAACCACAGTAACAACGTCATCGGCGGCTCGGTTGACGCAGTGGCTAAGCCCTTGGCTTCTGCGCCGCGGGTCGCGGGTTCTTTTCCCGCACGGGACAAATATTTATATGGCCTACATATAGTTGTTCCGGGTCTGGGTGTTTGTGCATGTGGAATTTATGTCTGTAAAACGCTCCCACGAAACAGGAGAAATCCTACTGTGGGGCATCGCTTTTTTTTAAACAAAAAAGAGAAAAGAAAAAGATAAGTCATCACAGTCACACCACCAGACTACTGTCGGCGCAACGCATGCTTCCTAGTCTCTCAGCCACTGAGGATCATCAACGACGGCCCTTCTCCTGCGGTGTCAACACTGTATCCATACGTCTCTAGTCCACTGAAGACCCTGGACACAAATTCACCGCAACGCCAGACTGCACCTCATCGCCTGACGTCACAGTTTTCCAAGCTAATCTATGACTTCCGGTCTCAGCGGGGGAGTAATGTAGCGACATCTATGTCGTCGCATGAGAAGCATACATTCCATAATCGCGCTATGAAAATTTCAGAGATGCGAACTATATACACGACATCTAAATATTACTAAATGAAGGAGATGTCCTCCCCAGATCAAACCACCCGATCAGACGGGGTTAGAGCTACCTTTTTCCTAGGCAATATCATCTACCCAAAAGTCTATAAAAGTCCCACTACTCAGCGCAGGACCTAACGGGAAGAATACGTCACGCTGCTACAATGCGGGCTGTGCGGAACTTCACATGTCGTCGAAATTTTTTTATTCCTCAGAAATGCTGGTTACCACACGGTGTTTTTCTTCTCAAGCACGTGGTAAATCAGCACTTAAAATTGTAGAACTATTTCAGAGGTACTATGAAATTTAAGGCGAGCAGCGCCCGGCCCCTGAGCCAGTTATTCTGCCGTGAAGCAGTAGTGTGCAAACATTACTGTGTTTCGGTTTGAAGGGCACTGTGAGCTAGCGTAATCACTGGGCATATGAGACTTGAGAGCTTATGTCTCAGGGTTATGGGCACAGTGTGGTGTCACACAGAAATATTCTGGGTGATACAGCATTTGTCATGGGCAGATGTTGCACTTACCATCAGGTGAACGTTTTGCTCGTTTCATCATTTTATCCAATAAAAAAAAATGTTTTATTTTGTCACGGGTTCGATTCGCGTACGGAACATACATCCAATATCCTAGTTTAGGCCGTTGTTTGTTTGTCGACTGTAGGCGAACGTATCACAGTCAAAAGTATGTACTCGCAACAGACGAGCTTGTATGAAAACGCTAATGAAAGTAGAAGAAGCGAAAGATGCGTGTCAGAGCGTAGCAAGCGGCAATATGTTGGTCTCTCCTTACCCTTTTTACTCTGGGAAAGAGGCGTGACGTATATATGTATGTATTAAATAAATTAATAATTTATTAATTTTTGTTATTAGGCACACGCATAGATACAATATATCGCAAATATTATAGTTATTTATAATAAAATAATTATTATAATATTTACACAACCGCTCCGAACATGCTTAAGCGAATTTAAGATTCTTTTGACGTACTCTTGGATCCCATTATCAGAACTTGCCCAAAATTATATGGGACCTATACATAAAAAAATACATAGAGACAAAAATGGAATCGCCTCCTTTTTTGAAGTCGGTTAAAAATTAGATGCATACAACTTATACAAACATATCGCGTAAATGTAGTTTTCAGTCCTTATCTACATTTTTAATAAACTATATTTTTTAAATTCCAATCATCATCATTATTTAATCCGGTCCCCTGCTAAACTGCTGCAGGCCTCCCCCAATAATTGCCATAAAACACGGTCCTCATACACCTGCATATCACCTGCAAAACCTTTTGAATCCTATTATTGTTTTAATTCTATTTCATCATTTAGTTACCACTTACATATTTTAATTGACATCAAATTTATTAAATGAACAGTAACGGCAGACACAATCATCGTGTTTTTTAAGCTTTAACATAGATTATCCATACCTAATGTTATAAATGCGAAAGTCATAATCACTGGGCATATGAGACTTGAGAGCTTATGTCTCAGGGTGACGGGCACAATGTGGTGTCACACAGAAGTGTTCTGGGTGACAAGGCATTTGTTGTGGGCGGACGTTGCACTTACCATCAGGTGAACGTTTTGCTCGTTTCGTCACTTTCAATAATAAAAAAAAATATTTCCGTCTGTTTGTTACCTTTTCACGGTTCAACCGCAGAACCGAACTTGAGGAAATTTGGCACAGTGATAGGTAGCATCCTGGAGACGGACGAAGTTGCGGGCATGAACTAGTTATCTATAAAGTATATTTATATAGTTTATATTTTGTAACAGCCAAAACAAGTTTTTAAGATACTCGTATAAAATAGTCTATTATTTTTACTAGCTGAAGCCCGCGACTACGTCCACGGGGTGATAGTTTTGTTAAATACCGTGGCAATTCTTTGATTTTCCGGAATAAAAAGTATTCTATGTCCGTCTCTAGAATACAAGCTATATATGTGCCGAATTTCGTTAAAATCGGTTCAGCGGTTGAGCCGCGAATGGGTAACAAACAGAAGGACAGAGAGAGTTGCTTTCGTATTTATAACATGGATTTGTGTTGCTTAGTATAGACTCGTCTTCTCGTCTTCGTCGCTTGCGAACAGAGTTATGCGAAGTATACATATTCTTTAGTGAGTTTTAATGACGTGATTGAATGAAATGATCACGAACTCTTGAATCACGAATACTTGACTGCGTCTGGAAAACGCAGTTCGTTTGTCTTTGTTACACCATCGCTAACTTACACCTTTCATCTCTTTTCGTTTCGTAGGAGAGAGCAATACATTAGGGATGTCTCCCGTGCTGGCGTCGATAGCTGCTATGTCAGCCTTACTAGCGGCTGCCGTGTGCGGTATATTAGCCGTGCTATATCGCCGACACGCCACCCGACATCGCCACCTGCCCGCGAAACACGCTCCATTGAGGTAATTAAAGTTTCGCGATAGTGATGATTCTCGCTGTAATTTTCTTCGAGCGCTAACGCTACGTTTTAGACATTAGTTTCGAAATTGGTATTCGCAACTTGGTAAAGCGTTTGATTTTTAATAATTCATTTGCTTTTAATATTTATATTTAAAAAAAAAAACACTTGTTAAGACATTCACTGGTGGTAGGATTCCAATACAGGAGTCCGTCTAGGTAGCTGTCACCCCAGGGCTAGTTATTCTGCCGTGAAGCAGTAGTGTGCAAACATTACTGGCTTTTGGTTTGGAGGCCACTCAGAACTAGTGTAATCTCTGGGCATATGAGACTTAAGAACTGATGTCTCAGGGTGACGGACAGCATTTGTTATGTGCGAACGTTGCACTTACCATCAGGTGAACGTTTTGCTCGTCTCGTAACTATTTTCAATAAAAAAACATCCACAAACACCGTGTGGTGGCGGCTTAAGAGAATCTACCACCCCATTTCATCCAGTGGGTGTCGTAAAAGTCGACAGAGGGAAAATTAAAACCAGGAGATGGGCAGCAGCATCTTCCTGCAACATCTCAAGCGAGCTGCCAAGCGAGGCAACTATGACAAAATCCCCTAAAATGAGAGCTACAAGCTTTTGTGGCTATCTTTGAGGGAGGCTTACGTTCAGCAGTGGACTAGTAATAGGCTGAAATGATAAATTAAGAAAAAAATAAAAATCGGATTAACGTTTCTGGATGCCAGTCCAGTCCACAAGTTATAAGATTTCGGACACTAGGAGGCGACTGAGTCTTGTACTAACAACATTGCAATATCTCCTGAACAGAAGATAATTTATGTTCGTTAACAAGACATTCAAGGAACGCCTTAATAAAGTTATGTGTATTAAAGAGCGTTCTCTTCACAGCGAAGCAATGTACGCTGACCGTGTCGGTCACTGTCCAACGCCTGTAAAGCAAGAGATCGCGCCACGGTCTAGTCCCAGCGAGGCGCGGGGACCACTTCTTAAGTCCCCGGACTCACGCGAAGCAGACGACGCTGACCCTGACATCATACCAAGCCTGTATGGTAAGGGACGATATTTTTAACTAATTGTATTAAATTCGATAGGTGTCCGGCAGAGTAGTATAGCACCTACCTCTTTCCTACCGAGGTGTTGAAAGAGGCGACTAATGTGTTTTAAGGACAGCCTTTATCAGTGCAGAACAACACCATAATATACAATGCTGTCACTATACTGGGGACGTAATGGGGAGTAAGAATTTTTTCGACTCTTACCAAAATGGCGACGACAAGGACCTACAAGGGCGAAAAGTGGACTACGTATGTGGCCTCTGCCTACCCCTTTTATATGGGACAAAAACACTAATATATGTATGTATTACAAACAATAATTATTACTCGGTTAGCTAATTGGCTGATTGACTTTTGCGCCATGGATAGCTGGTTTGATTCCCGCTCGGAACAGAATACTTGTACGTGATATAGATAGTGGTTCTTGGTCTGGATGTGTTTTCATTTTATTCTATTAATCTAGTAACAGTTCCGAGAATTTACAAAAAGTTCTAGAGTAGAAAAACAATTTAAAAAATGAAAATTGAATGTTACGTGTACATTAACGTAGTAGGTATTGGGCTGTGGTCGCCAGCACAGAACAATACCTACCACAACTGTGCATTAGGAACCTCGCCATCCGATCTCAACTCTTGTGTGTCTTTCTAGTTGACTAAGAGAAATGTCTGTAACAAAAGGCGAAATAAGCATAGCAAATATAGAAATACGTATATCATCATCATATTAGTCTATTATAGTCCACTGTTGGACATAGGCCTCCCCCGTTGATTATAATATACACATACCCGCCGTGAGGTGGTAGCTTAAGAGAATCTACCACCCTATCTCATCTCGAGGGGGTCGTAAAATTCGACAGAGGGAAAATAAAAATCAAGAAATGGGCAACAGCGTCTTGCTGGAACATCTGGATAAATAAACTGCGGTTGCCGATCCGCGTGCCAAGCGTGGCAACTATGGCAAATTCACCTCAAAACGAGAGCTACGAACTATTGTGGCAATCTGTGGGTTAGGCCTATGTTCAGCAGTGGACTAGTAATAGGCTGAAATTATGATGATGAATGATGATACATACACAAGTATATCATTGTTGAAGTAAGTAAATGTCTTTAAATCCAGACGACCGCGTGGCGTAGTGGTTAGCGTACCTGACTTCTGCGTCACCGGTCCTGGGTTCGATTCCTAGCCGTAGGCAACATTTGTGCGAAATCACAAATTGTTGCTTTTCGGGTCTGGTTGTGTTGTGCATGTGAAATATGTGTTTGTAAAACGCACCCACGATACAGGACAAAATCCTACTGTGGGGCTTCGTTATATAGAAGAGAGAAATTATTGTATGTCTGTGAATATCGCCAACAGCTTCTGAATTGCAAAAGGGACTGCTACTATGATCGCCAATCTGCCTGCCAAGCGTAACAGTTACGAAAAATTGTCCCATTTTTTTGTTTAGCAGTAGACTTTAATTTGTGTGGTGGCGGCTCATCAAAAGAATGCTACCACTCCATCTCATCCAATGGATCTCGTAAAAGGCGAGTAAGGAATTAAACTGCACTGTGCACCCAACAGCGCATGGTGGCGATGGGCTCACCACCTATCACACCAAGTGCATTATATTGTTTTGGTGAAATGTGGATTGTGGCAGTCATCTGTTTTTGCAGTGAGTGCCCAGTCTCTGACTACCCCTTATGGGATACAGTCGTGATCTTATGTATGTATGTAAAAAGTAAAAGTAAAGTTTCAGCCTATTAATGTCCCACTGCTGAGCACAGGCCTCCTCTCCTTTAGAAGAGGGTTTTGGAGCTAGGAAGAATCCGCCACGACGCCACTGCTCCAATGCGGGTTGGCGGACTTAACATGTCTTCGAAATATTTTTTATCTCTCAGACATGCAGGTTTCCTCACGATGTTTTCCTTCACCGCCGAGCACGTGGTAAATCAACACTAAAAATTGCAATTAACAATTTTAGTGGTGCCGGCACCGGGAATCGAACCCAGGTCACTCGCGTACAATGAAATTTAAAGTGAGCGCCGAGCCCCTGAGCTACCACGGCTAAAAATACGGCTAAAAATTAAACATACATACATTGTTGTATGTATGTATGTTTAATTTTTCTAATATTTAACAAAAATCTTTTTGTGTGTCAAGAACGAAGGCCAGTATCCAACGGCTACATGAGCCTGCAACGACCACCGTCCACCAGCAAAATAAGCAAACCGAACGATGACGTGGGGTCTGAACCAGACGGCGGCGGTTTTTACACCGAGCTGCGAAAAAAGGATTATAAGATGCCTTTAACTAGTGTGAGTACTAAATAATTATCTATGCAGCTAATTATCGACTGTAGCATAAAATGGATCTGTTTGGGGAATCAAAATATTCTCACTGGCGTTTCTTAGTTTCGTCGACCCAATGTCTTTTTTATGGATCAAGTGACGAGTCGAATACACATAACAGATCCAGTTTCATCATCCAGTTCATTTTAGAAAGTTAAATTGCAAAGTATATCCATGTTTTGAAGATACCATGAGCCCCTTTCCAAAGAAGGCCGCTACCGTCAACCCATGAGTGGAGTCATTCTTCCCTAGCCATTACACTATTTCGGTCTAAAGGGCACTGAGAGCCATTGTAATTACTGTGCATACCTTGTATTAAGAATTGATATCTCAGGGAGACGGGCACAGAAATGTTCTGGGTGACACGGCATTTTTTTATGGGCATACACTGCACAGGTGAACGTTTCTGCTCGTCACTTCCTTCTATAAAAAAATTTGTGCGGTCGGGGGATCCCCGTCAGGGACGAAGTTTACGCTACTTATTCTCTATAAATGAGACTTATATGAATATTTTTATCAGATTTAGACTAATTTGTATATTTTGTTTAATTGTTGGTTATATTTTCAAAGCTAAAATGTAAAGTAAGGATTTTAACCAATAAATTTCATTTAATATTTTAGGAAAAAATCACATTAAAAATAAATATAAAATAGTGAATTATAAATTATATATATGAATAATATTTACATGTATTTAGAATTGAGGATATACAGCTGTCCGCACACAATTTGCTACTCGAATCTCTATAATCGCTCGCAGGCGCACAGACACACACCCACCCACACACTAACACGCACGTTCGCACGCACGCACGCACACACACACACACACACACACACACACACGCGCACACACAAACACAAAAACACACACACACACACACACACACGCGCGCGCGCGCAAGCACAGACTTACAACCGTATATAATAGAAAGAGACAGAGAGAAAGAGAAAGAGAGGGAAAAGTCGCCTGGAGGAGGCATAACGCTTTCTCCTTACGTGACGATTTCTGACAGGAAGCTCTACTGTAAGCCGCGTTCGTTCCATAAAATGTGTGAATAAGATTATTTTGCAAAAATACCTACGGCTGTTCTTCACTTCCAGTCATACCATAGCCTAGGGCGTGCGAACAAGGGCGTGACGGCGTGCAGCCCGAGCGCGACCACCGCCGTGACGTCATCGCTGACCGCGCATCGCCTGCGGCCGGAGGTCGTCACCACCTCGCACCGCGTGCAGGAGAGCTGTATATAAAACATTACCTTGGAAGTACTGCAAAGACGTTTTGAAAATATTATATGCAAATACAAAATTCATTTGATTTGTTTCTATCTAAATGTTGGCAATGGGAAAAGAACGCAGGTCTTGAATATTACTGTTTTAAATACATTGCGGATTTTCATGTTAGTTCTAAGGCTCTACGGAAGTTTGGATGTTTGTCTGCGAAATTTGAAAATAAAAAAGATACAGTATTTGAACTCGAATACCGCTCGATCAAATATAATGTGGTTTTTTTAATATAAATTTCCAAATTAAATAATTATGTCGATTGCTGATCATTGTTTTTTTTTTAAATATTTCTCAATTTTTTGGTTGAAATAAATTCTACAAATTCCCAACGCTACTGCTAGGCAGTACACACAACCAAAGTCCATATCATAACATGTATTTCACCTCACATCGAGGCATTATTAACTAGTGTGTCCCGTCTGTGGTAAAGCGTTTACCACAGACAGGCCAGTCTCATGAAGAGTTATCAAAAGTAGATAATACACAACTTTTTTTTATATTGTTAGTTTCCTTTAACTTATTTTTTTATTCGCTTAAATCTTTATAAAATACTGCGGAAGGCATATAGATCACAGATAAGGTAATAACCACAGAACTGTCACATTTTTTTTTAATAATTCCACCTCCGTTTTTTAATTATATTACATATTTTCCAAGTCGAAATTTTTTCATTTTATAATTATTTAATTTTATTGTCCATTCATAGACATATTTCATAAAGTTTCTTGACATTATTTCAGCCTACGGAATAGTGTGTTCTTCGATATAGCCTTTTCATTTTTGCAACGTTAAGTGCTTGCTTATCACGTACTTGGCGAAGGACGTCGTAATGAAACCTGCATGTTAGCGAATTAAAAAAATTCGCCCGCGTAGAAGTGTAAATAAATTATTAATTAAAAGAACACTTTATAAATTATACACTTTTTTAATTTTGAAATTTATAAGGCGCAATTTGTCGGTTTTTTTAACATTTTGTGAACAGAGTACAAGTGTAATTTCTATAGTTAATAATGATGCAGTTTCACCAAGCGACAATAATCGCAAGTATAAACTACGATTAGAAATATTTTTTAAATGCTTAAATAACAAAATATTAATTACGCTAAAGATATGAAGTCTTTAGCGCTAGTAATATTAATATAATCGTGTATTGAATTCTGTTCAATTTTATTAACAATTGTGTCGTGATTATTAAGGAAATGTCTAAATTGCAATGATTTATTTCTTTCTTTGAATGTATTTTATTTCTTTAAAATGCTTGAAATATAAAAACTATTTATGTCAATAGCCAGGAAGCTATGCATACAATTGGAAAATTTGACAAAAAAAATGAGGTAATTTTAATGAACTTGATTGTAAACTATACAAAAATGTAGCCATGTCTGTTAATTGAACGGTAAATAGTGAATATTCTGGTAGGTTTTAAAATATATGAATAAATGACAATACACTCAAAACGATCCTTACAGTACTTCCGACAAGTGATCCCCTCCGATGTACATAATCCAATACAAATAAGTACTGACTGTGTGTGTTCCTTTCATAGCTTAAACTTTTGTATATAAGAATTTTTACTAATTTTGTGTATGTGTAATATTTCTAAGTATTGAATGTGAATCTTTTGCTTCAAAATGTGCGAATGAAATTGCTGCGGCATTTTAGTTTTTAATGTCATAAAAACTAACACTATCAACTAAAATAACAACAAACACGTTGCTCAATTTTTAATCTTTAACTATCTGCTATATTTTTTTTTATTTACCATGGCGAAGGCAAAATAAAGTATTATTTTTAGTAATAATGTAAGTATGTATGAACTATGTAAACACGCAAAATTAACGTTTCAACCAATTTCAACAAATAAAGTATATATGAATTGATATAAGTAATGACGTCGTCATATGTCTAAAATGGCGGACACCAGAGATATCCACCAAACATAGATTTCAGGCTTTTTCTGTTTTCGTTAATTTTTTTTCACATGTGTTTTTATTTCAATATTTAATAGTTAGGCACGTCCGTACGTCTGTACGTTACAACATGATTGTTCAGAGAGAGCGAACTCAAACCTCGACAACTGTCACTAAATGTCATAGTGACATTTATACAATCGTCTCTGAGAACGTTCCATTTTAACAAATGCAGCTTAGCAATCAAGCAGCGAATCAATCGTTTTTTTTACCTGTTTGTTTTTTAAATTATTTTATTTGAGTAATCGTATTAATCGGCCTTTCAAGTATTATAAAACTTTGTAATTATTTTTAGATTTTTTTTTTAGGTATTGATATACGAAATACGTCGAACGTTAGTATTATTTTAGTCTTATTGACATACGCGATTGTACAAGACGTTTTGTTATCATAAGAATCATTAACGATACTAACAAAGATAATTTAATTATACGATTCTTCAATTGAGTAACCGCTTCATAACTTATAATAGTCATTAGTTGTCCAAAGTTAGTCGTTAAAAGAATACTACCAATCCATCTCATCCAATGGATCTCGTAAAAGGCGAGTAAAGAATTAAACTGCACTGTGCACCCAACAGCGCATGGTGGCGATGGTCTCACCACCTATTACACCAAGTGCATTATATTGTTTCGGTGAAACGTGGATTGTTGCAGTCATCTGTTTTTGCAGTGAGTGCCCAGTCTCTGACTACCCCTAATGGGATACAGTCGTGATCTTATGTATTAGTTGTCCAAAATTAGCCTCGAGTTTAGGCACACTTCTTTGAACTGTGAACGTAAGTGGGACAAATTGACGGCTCAATTTGGGCTGCCCGTATAAATAACACCTACTAAGTCTTCTTTGAACACTCGGCCGACAGTTTACACGACAGTTGCCACTTCGATGTCGAATTTAACAATCGTAACATACGGAGCAAGTTGAATAAACGTTGGTATGATTGATACCCGGAATCCTGGAGTAAATGTTCCATGATAACATTTGTCGACTGATCTAAAAGAAATTTTGATGTGGGGCCTCGAAAATAGCGATTCAACATAAATGGATATTGAATTGTAAATTTCAATATGACAATTAAATGCATTTCCAAATAAATGCTCAGTTTATTGCGACTAAATATGAAAATTAGGCCAAGTTCATTAAAGTAATCTTTTATGGTTTGCAAAAAAATGTATAATAACATGTTAAATGTTTATTTTTACAGATTTATCATTTCGTGATGCATTATAAGGGTTAATATGAAGATGTTGATAAATAAAACGGGAAGCCAATTTACTATGAGTAATCTGTTTCTATTTTGACGTGTTTTATCACCAATAAGTTATATTTTTTTTTAAATAAAAAACATAATGACTAACTTTTGACCTAACATCCCAGCAACCGATCTACTGGCCCAATGTAACGCCTTCGCGGCCACACGCGAAGTGTCGTTAAATCGAATGACAACATTTATCTCCAGTTAGCGGCGCGATCTGTTCACCTACGGCTGGAGCGTTTGTTGATCGCTCGCGTTTAGGAGAGCCCCGCTCGAATTACGACACTTGACTTGCTCATTTGTCGGACAAACACGGAATTTGAATCTTGTTACCGATGTTTATGGCATCGTCATTTGATTCTCCGTTATCATTATGAACTGTCGACTTTGAAAAGCCGCTTCGGTGCATTTCCGAGAACTGTTATTAGGATTCATTTTCAATTTCATTCAAATGGTGAAAGATCAAACGGGCTCTCGAAATATCCTCGTTTAGTAATTCAAACAAGTTCGAACATGTTTGTCTGTGGCTTTTACATCACTTACCGTCTCGTATATACAAAGAATATTTAACAATAACAACGCCGCATGTTGTAAATATTACAATAATGGTATCATTTTAATATTTTTCTAGTGACAACAAATATGTCTATCGTTATTTGAATTGAGTGTTATTTGAAGGCGTTCTGTTTTTTTTTTTGCTTCGGCGTTTTTTATTGTATTGCCGTCGTGCGACTTTACACAAATTTTACTACAAGGAATGGTTTCAAAATTACTATCGTTTGGGATTTAAAAAATACTGAGTGTTATTTATACTACCAAATGTTAAAATATTTTATTTGATAATTTAATCGCTAAGAATTAAAAAAAATGCAAAAGGGAATGAAAGAACGAACTTTTTCTTTAGCAACAACCTTTGCCATGACTAAATTACTAAAAAAATAACTAAAATGTAAAGTTAATTAAATTTATATTTAAAATGTAGACCACAACATTTAGAGTAATTGAACTGACCAGAAAATAACATTATTTATATTTTCTTATTTATTTTATAAAATTTCAAATTTTCTTTTTTCTTTTTACACGAACTTACAATTTTTTATATATTTTCGAGCAATCTAAAATTCTGTATAATTGATATTCATTTCAGTGTTTAAAAGTAAATCTCTAAAGGTTTTGTGCAGTACGTAAGGAGATTATAAATTGTAAATAATGTATAAATTGTATATAGAGAATTCTATAATGAAAATCTAGTCTAATTTAGATCTAAAGGTGCTAAGAATTGTACATTATTAAAACAATAAATTTATAGGCTATTTGTCAATTGCCGATTCTCCTGTACAAAGTATGGGAACTGACTATTGTTGATATAGTTAAAAAAAAATGAAAGATTGTTTCTTGTAAATGTTTTCAAATACAATGTCGAGCATTTATTTGCGCTGGTTTTATTTCGTCTTCCTTAAGTTTAACATAGTCGTTGGGAGCCGCCGTGGCTATGGGGCCGGTCGGAAGGCCCGGAAGTCTAAAATTACTGTCTACTGGTAATAGGATTCCTATGCAGGAATCCGTCTAGGTAGGTACCACCCCAGTGCCAGTTATTCTGCCGTGAAGCAGTAGTGTGCAAACATTACTGTGTTTCGGTTTGAAGGGCACTGTGAGCTAGCGTAATCACTGGGCATATAGACTTAAGAACTGATGACTCAGGGTGACAGGCGCAATGTAGTCACACAGAAATGTCTGGGTGACATAGCATTTGTTATGGGTAGACGTTTAACTTTATATCAGGTGAACGTTTTGCTCGTTTCGGCACTCTTTCCAATAAAAAAAAAATTGTTCTGAATTTGAATTACCGATTTACGTGGTACGTGGTATGTTTCAACGGTGGAAAACATACATACATACATACAGTCACGTCTCTTTCCCATAGGGGTAGGCAGAGACCACATCTTTCCACTTGCTACGATCCTGACACACAACTTTAGCTTCTTCTACTTTCATTAGCGTTTTCACACACGCTCGTCGGTTGCGGGTACTTTTAACGTGACCTTTCCTCAAAAGTTCACCGATCTGATTGTGATACGTACGCCTAGGCGGCAAACGTCGTAGATAAACCTAACGATTAAGTACTAGATAGCTTCGAACACATGTGAAGTCCGCCAACCGCATTTGAGCATCGTGGCGGGTTCTGCTGGTTCAAAACTCTCTCAGAAATGTGAGCAGGCCTGTGTTCAACAGTGGGATATTTATAGGCTCTCACTTAACTTTTACCGTTGATTAGATAAATTATCGATTTCTTTGATGGCGACATTGGGTCGGTACAAAATCTTCACAGTAAAAACAAAAAACACGGGGCCACTTTATAATTTTCAATGGACTAATTGAGGCGCGTTGCCTAATGGTAAGAGTACCTGGCTACCATGCCACACTGCATCCTATCCTACCTCCGATCTTATAGGTAGGTTGGAACGAGTGAGTGCATCTGTGTTTGGAAGTACACTTGTGGCACTATAATATCTCCTGCGCAGTTGATAGCTTGTCTTGTTCGGTTCGCTTTGAAACCCAGCTGGAGAAAACACAAAATTCTTTGTTTTTGGTCTGATTGTGTTCATAGAAAAAAATATTCTTCATACCGATTCAACCGCGAGATCTTCCGTTTAACAACCAGAATGTGTCGCTTGCACAGAATAATAATGATTTGGTAATAATCATTGCCGTGTTAGATACACGCCGGTAAGAGGAGACGAGGGACGGATGCAGTCAGAGTCAATTTCGACAGTCATTCGTGCCCAGCAAGCAGGTTGGCTGACAGACAAACTACACGGACGTTTCAACAGTTTTGAAAGGAATGAAATGATGAAATGAAAAGTCTTTATTTTTCGTGACGTAAGAAATATAAATTTCGTTTGTCAAACGTCATTTCTTTACAATCTACCGCCGCTTCATAATGAGGTTCCTCTGACGGAGAAGAAACAGGCGAAAGAAACTCTTTAGGTATCCTCTTTTTTGTAAATCCTTTTTATCTCAGTAATAAAATACATAATAATTAAAATCACAAAGATAAGTTTTTTTTTATTTCTAAAAAGTGACGAAACAAGCAAATCGTTTACCTGATGGTAAGTGCAACGTCTGCCCATAACAAATGCTGTGTCACCCAGACAATTACTGTGTGACACCACACTGCGCCCGTCGCCCTGAGACATCAGTTCTTAAGTCTCATATGCCCAGTGATTACGCTAGCTCTCAGTGCCCTTCAAACCGAAACACTGTCTTAAGGAAAACCAACGGCACATTCCATTTTCAAATCTTAGACAAGATTAATTCAATTAATATATAAGTAAATTGTAAGCTCGAGCAGACGAGCCACATACAGCACCTGTTCACAAGTAAGACGCATGTGGCATACTTGTGAACATTGTATACATGGCGCAGTCTCATAGACAAAGGTAATTATAAAACACTAAATGTGCCTCGCAGTTTCACCCGCGTTAAATAAGTAGACCATATACATACATTTCCGGCGATGTTAATGCTGCTAGCCTTTTTAGCTTTTACAGATTCATCGGACAGCTTTGCCAGGTTTTGATTGACTCAAACATATGTACACATATAAACTCTTTAACTCTTCCCATCTTATTCAGGACAATTATTTATAGTATGAAATAAAAATGTTATAATATTTTGCTTAGATTTGATGTGATGTTCTCCCAGCCGATTTCGACCACGGCGACAACTTCCGAATACTGTCGAGAGCCATGAATTGGGCAGGAGATATTATAGTGCCACAAGTGTACGCGCAAACACAGAGGCACTCTCTCGTCCCTACCTACCTGCGCCCGATGTAACGCTGATGCGATAAGATCGGAGGTAGGCTAGGATGCAGTGTCAGAAACACGGGGACAATCACAACACAACCAGACCCGAAAACCAACAATTTGTGTTTTGGCACAAATGTTGGCTCCGGCTGGGATTCGAACCCAGGACCCGCAGCGTAGAAGCAGAAGATATAGAGATTGAATAGGGATCGACGAATACAGATAATAATTTGTCTCGAAAACTCATTTTGTACACAGATTAATGAAGTTGTTGATTTCCTTAAAAATAAATAAAATCACATTATATTTTGCTGTTTATAAAGGTATTAAGAGAAATAGTCAGTTACAACAAAGTGAAATATTTAATTTATTTTCGTAACAATTAATTGTAACAAAGGCACTGTGTTATTAATTTGTTTTATCAGCAAAACGAACCGATTCCTGGAATCCGACATTTCCAATTATGCTTCCTTTGTAGAATAATCACCTTTATGAAATACGAGCAGCAAAGACTTGATTCAATTTATGATTGGTTTCAGACCAATTAGAAACAAATGAAATTATTTCAAATAAAATTAATCATGAAATTTAAGAAAAATACTTTACAATTACGTGATTTTTTTTTTATATAAGTGTTGGCAAACGAGCAAGTGGCGCACCTGATGATAAGTGATCACCGCATATGAACATCCGCAATACGAGAGGAATCGCGGGTGCGTTGTCGGCCTTTAAGAAAGGTGTAGCCTCTTTTCTTGAAGGTCCCTAAGACGTATCATCATCATCATCATTTAAGCCTATTACTAGTCCACTGCTGAACATAGGCCTCCCCCATAGATTTCCACAAAAGTTTGTAACTCTCTTGTTGTCAACCGCAGTTTATTTATTCAGACGTTTCAAGAAGATGCTGCTGCCCATCTCTTGGTTTTCATTTTCCCTCTGTCGACTTTTACGACACCTATGGGCTGAGATGGGGTGGTAGATTCTCTTGAGCCGCTACCACACGGTCCGGAAAAACCGCCGGCGGCAGCAGATTCCATAAAGTGGTCGACGTGGCAGAAAATTCACCGAAAAACACACTGTGAAGTGCCAACTATCAAGGTGGTGACGATGGAATTTTGACTTCTGCCGCAAAGTGGTCAAAACCAGCGGCTGGAATTAATATTTAATTTCAATTAGCATATTTCTTCTTGTTGGCAATACTGTTTTAAAAAACTATTTAAATGTCACAGTGCAAGAGTGACATGAGTTCGATCCCGTTTGCCAGCACCACGAGATTGTAGATTGCTTCGGGCTGATTTCCTCAACTCCACGTCTATGCGCGTATTTTGCGTTCTGTCTGTGCCAGCACCCCAAAAATTGTTCTGTAATTTTAATTGCTGATTCCCTACGTGCTCAGCTATGAAGGAAAACATCGTGAGGAAATAATGCACGTCTGAGTTAAAAGTGAAGTAAAGTTTCAGCCTATAAATGTCCCACAGCTGAGCACAGGCCTCCTCTCATTTCTTGGAGGGTTTTTGGAGCTAGGAAGAATCCGCCACGCTGCTCCAATGCGCGGACTTAACATGTCTTCGAAATATGTTTTATTTCTCAGACATGCAGGTTTTCCTCACGATGTTTTCCTTCACCGCCGAGCAGCGGTAAAGTCAGCACTTACAATTGCAATTAACAATTTTAGTGGTGCCGGCACCGGGAATCGAACCCAGGTCACTAGCGTACTATGAAATTTAAAGCGAGCGCCTAGCTCCTGAGCTAGGAATATATATTTTTTTCGAAGACATGAGAAGTCCGCTGTAGCGACATCTATGTCGCCACATGAGAAGCTCAAGATTTTTTTTTTATTGCATAAAGTGATGAAACGAGCAAAACGTTCACCTGATGGTAAGTGCAACGTCTGCCCAAAACGAATGCTGTGCCACCCAGAAAATTTCTGTGTGACACTACACTGTGCCCATCACCCTGAGACATAGGTTCTTAAGTCTCATATGCCCAGTGATTACACTAGCTCACAGTGCCCTTCAAACCGAAACACAGAAATGTTTGCACACTACTGCTTCACGGTAGAATAACTGGCCCTGGGGTGGTACCTACCTAGACGGACTCCTGCATAGGAATCCTACCACTAGTTGCAGTGATATGCTTAATTTTTGATTTTATTTTACCAGTTATATCTCTACATGATATAAATATCTCATACATGATCGCACTAAGAAATAGTATAGTTAGTTATTTAGATGTTGTCTATATAGTTAGCATATGCTAACTATATAGACAACATCTAAATAACTAACTAGTAGAAGGAGACGTCCTCCCCAGATCAGACCATCCGATCTTTTTTTTTATTATTGGATAAAGTGATGAAACGAGCAAAACGTTCACCTGATGGTAAGTGCAACGTCCGCCCATAACAAATGCAGTGTCACCCAGAACATTTCTGTGTGTGTGACCACACTGCGCCCATCACCTTGAGACATAAGTTCTTAAGTCTCATATGTCCAGTGATTACGTTAGCTCACAGTGCCCTTCAAACAGAAACACAGCTTCACGGCAGAATAACTGGCACTAGGGTGGTACCTGCCTAGACGGATTTTCGCATAGGAATCCTACCACCAGTAAGTATCTGGCGGGTAGCTACCCTTTTCACTGGAGTAGAGTAGCAGACACTTCCAACGGGACAATAGGATTTCTGTCCAGGATTCTGTCTAGGGCGGCGCCGGTAATTCTGCCGTGAAATAGTAGTTTACAAACATAACTGTGTTTCAGTCTGAAACGGCAGTGAGAGCTAGTGTAATTACTGGGCATATGAGATTTAAGAACTGACTGACTGTGGTAACACACAGCACATAAATGACAGAGGAATTGTTATGGGTAGACGTTGCATTTACTAACAGGTGAAAATTTTTGTTTCTTCTTTAAAAAAAATATGATTTTGTATTATGTATGTTTATCTCCCAATTACTCATTTGCCTTTAGATACATGCATACACCACACCCGTAGCCCACTTTTCACCCCCGCGGTGAATGTGTCGAGTGGCGAACCACGTCGCTGCTATTTTGGTACTAGACGAAAAGTTCTTAATCCCCATTGCGTTTCCACGAGCAGTATAGTGACAGAATTACATATTATGGTTGCACAAATAAAGGTTGTCCAGGCGATACCTTAGTCGCCTGTTACGATTTCGGTAGGAAAGAAGTAGGTGCCATTCTACTCTGCCGGACCCCTATCGGCTCGACAAGAGACGTATGCATATATCGAAGATGTTATTATATTCTAAGAATAAATCAATGTAGGTTTAATGTTACTTAGTCGATTTGTTTTACCATCTAAAGTAACATGCACGACATATTTAATTTACAATTAGTGCTATACCAACAATGGAGCCTATGATTTATCTTCGAAAACGTAAAACAAATATGTACAGGCTATAACGAAATTGATAGCTTGTAATCCGTTCGAGTGCAGTATAAAAGCGTGTTCGGTTACTAAGCGATATTTATTTCATAGATAGTTCTAACCATGGTTAAGCCGGGGTTCATTTATTGCAGCGTGAACAGTTTTTAACATTCATGCTCCACAAATGTTCTATTAGGATTTATTAAATGGGAATGTTAGGTTAAAATCAGCTTGTATTTTATATCAAAAACAAAAAACTACAAATTTATTTTTTGTGGAAGGAAATGATGAGATACTGGTTGTAGGATTCCTAGAATCCGTGTAGGGAAGAACCACATCAAGGCCAATTATTCTGTCGTGAAGTAGTGTGCAAATGTTACTTTTTCGAACTTAAGGGTACTGAGAACTAGTGTAATCACTGGGCATATCAGACTTAATAACTGACGTCTCAAGGTGATGGGCGCAGTGCGGCGCCACACAAAAATATTCAGGGTGACTCGTCATTAGTTATGGGCGGACGTTGCATTTACCATCAGGTGAACGTGTTGTTCGTTACGTCACTCTCCTATAAAAATAAGATTACTAAGACGTTTCATCATCATCATCATCATAATCATATCAGCCTATCACTAGTCCACTGCTGAACATAGGTCGTCTACTTCCCTTAAATATGGTCTACAGTGAGTGAGTCTTGGTATGGTGAATAGGCGCTGTTGGTGGAGGCTGGTCTGCTCGAGTTTGCAATGCATTTATTCATTTGTTATTAAATCTTGTATAACGTTTTGACATGGAGCGTGCTTTGGTTTTCTATGAGACTGTTCTTTGTAAATTTATTTTTAATTTACTTTTGACAACGATGAAAAAAAAAAAAACAAAATAGAGGATACCTACGAAGTTTCTTTCGCCTGTTTCTTCTCCGTCACAGGAACCTCATTCAGAAACGGTGGTAGATTGTAAAATGAACAAAAAAATTGACAAACGAACTTTATATTTCTTACGTTGAAGAATAAATAATTTTCATTTCATTCCTAGGCCTCCCCTGTAGATTGCCACAAAAGCCGTTTGGTGGCGGCTTAAGAGAATCTACCACCCCATCTCATCCCGTGGCTGTCGAAAAAGTCGACAAAGGGAAAATAAAAACTAGAATAAAGGTAGCAGCATCTTCCTGGAACATCTGCATAAATAAACTGCGCTTAAAATCCTGCATGCCAAGTGTGGCAACTATAGCAAAATCCCTCCAAAAATAAGATGTTTACTTGATGGTTAACACACCTATCCATAACATAACAATTACGGAGTCTTCTAGAACTCTGCATTGGAAAGTTCTGGGTATCCGTCGTCGAATCAACCGAGATAAATACATAAATGTTCTGCTGCCAAGCGGTAGTGTGCAAGTGAATTATTTTGGTTTGAATGGAATTGAATGTCTCGGGGTAACGGGCACAAAGCGGTTGCACAGAACGTGACATTGGAACTGTTATGGGCAGGCGTGGCACTTACCATTAGTTAAATAGATTGCTCGTCTTGTCACTTCTTATAAAAGAGCACGTGAGAAGTTGCGGGACACCCGATAGAAGCGGAGAACTTCCTAGAGTCTGTCTCGCTCACTCACACTTCGTTCCCACTTCCGTTCGTGACGTTTCACGCTTTCCGAGTTAGGTTTCCATCACTAAAATGCGTTAAGAAGCTTCGCTTTTTAACGCATTTTAGTGATGGAATGGATTTTATTTTAGGACAATTTAAATGTACTGGGTGACACAGCATTTGTTGTGAGCGGACGTTGCACTTACCATAAGGTGAACGTATTGTTCGTCTCGTCACTTTGGCGGCTCGTTAAAGAATACTACCACTACATCTCATCCAATGGATCTCGTAAAAGGCGAGTAAGGAATTAAACTGCACTGTCCACCCAACAGCGCATGGTGGCGATGGTCTCACCACCTATCACACCAAGTGCATTATATTGTTTTGGTGAAACGTGGATTGTGGCAATCATCTGTTTTTGCAGTGAGTGCCCAGTCTCTGACTACCCCTTATGGAATACAGTCGTGATCTTATGTATGTATGTATGTCACTTTCTCCAATAAAAAAAAATAGGACTGAACCGTATAACAACAACAACCTATATAATAATAGATAGAAAAGCAACTTCAATTATGCTAGACACAAAATATTTATGATAATTTTAGTTTATTTTGTTAAGAATAACAATGTTCTTGGACAATAATCACCTATCATCCGATAACAAGGAACCGATCTTGTACGAGATGGCTTCGCTTTAAACGACATCCGTTCTATATAGTGTTTGAATACTATAATGCCCCCCCATCGCTACAGCAACGCTCTTTGATTTTATGACGTACGAGACAACATTGAATTTATGTTTTCCAATTTTATGGAGCCATCGTTAAAGTTGATAAAAATGTTACAGTTCGCGTCGTGATAGTTAAACATAAATAACATTTTATCTGCATTCCCAATGTTCAATGAACCATTCGTGATATTGTATGCATATATTTAGTATATTTTAATATTTATACTAATGGACTGAAATATCCATGACTAAAAATTTGCGCTATACATGAGAAGCTCTAGAAAATAACTCATACATTCCATAATTGCGCTTTGGAAGTCTCTGAGATGCGAAATACATATGTATACAACATCTAAATATTTCTAGGAACTGGAGACGTCTTCCCCTGATTAGACCACTCGATCTAGCCGGGTAGCTACCCTTTTCCTTGGCAATATCATCTGCCAAAATGGCGACCACGGTACAAGCATAGCAGCGAGCTTCTCCGAACCACAACAACAACGTCATCGTCAGCCATTGCAGTCACAGCACCAGACTACTGTCAGCACAACGCGTGCTTTCTAGTCTCTCAGCCACTAAGGATCATCAACGACAGCCCCTCTCCTCAATCTGACTCCTGCGGCATCAACACTGTCTCCTTATGTCTGGACGCACTAAAAACCTGGACAACACCGCATCGCCAGACTGCACATCATCGCCTGACGTCACAATTTCTATTTTTAGATTGCCAAAAAACACTGTCACTGAGCCACCTGCGTCTATGGAATTCCTGAAAAACAATGCAGGTAGCTCCATCCAGTGGTAGGCTGCACTACACTGCGTTTGCCGGTACTAGGTTGCCATTAGAGTACCTTTCCTTTCCCCCTAGAGTTACCTTTCCCCGACGGCTGTCGGTACTGTGAGCTTTATTGTCGGGCCAGTGCCACTTCAACTCGCTGGTCCTTAGGCTTATGACGTTTGTTCTAGTTCTGTTAAGTAAAGGTAAATATCAAAAAATCTCTTGACTTTTGACAAATGGCAGAATTTTTATTACAAATTTACGTGACCTGAAATGTCCATTACCTCATCGTTTACTGGTGGAAGGATTCTTATGCAGAAAACCGTCTAGGTAGGTACTTCCCCAGGGCTAGTTATTCTGCCATGAAGCAGTAGTGTTCAAACATTACTGTGTTTCGGTCTGAAGGGCACTGAGAGCTAGCGTAATCACCGGCCATATGAGACTAAAGAACCGATGTCTCAGGGTGACGGGAGCATTGTGGTGTCACACAGAAATTTTCTGGGTGACACAGTATTTGTTATGGGCGGACGTTGCACTTCCTATCAGATGAACCTTTTGCTCGGCTGCGGTCTTCAGTGCGTCGAGAAGTATGGAGACAGTGTTGATGATCCGCAGTGGCTAAGAGACTAGGGGGCACGCGTTGTGCCGACAGTAGTCAGATGATGTTACTGAAAAAGCTGGCTCCGATGTTCATACCGGGGTCACTATTTTGGCGGAAGATATTGCCAAGGAAAAGGGTAACCCGCTAGATCGGGTAGTCTAATCTGGGAAGGACGTCTCCTCCTACTAGTGGTATTTAGTTGTTATATATAGTTCGCATCTAAGAAATTTTCATAGCGCGATTATAGAATGTATGAGATATTTCTTGACTTTCTCATGTGGCGACATAGCTGTCGATATAAAAGTAATTGCAGCAGGCCTGTTTTCCTCGCAAAATAATTATAATTTTGAATAATTGCTCCAACCATGTACGTATTCTCTTTAAAAATATAAAATAGAAAGATTCGAGACCACCGAAGCGTTAGCTCGTATCACGTAGGGTGGCACAAGTGACATTTTATTTGAACGTAACGCCAATTCTGAATGTCAAATGTTCGCCAAAAACAAATAGAAGATGGTTGGGTATTACCACCGGCTTGGGATCCTATTATTAATAAAATTAAATCAAAAACCAAGCATACCACTGCAAGGCTTCAAGACACAGTAAGCTCTTTCTGCGTAGATCGGACTACAAATAATAATTAAAAGCTGAAGGTACTCCGGGTTAACTATGACATCGGGACAACTGTCACCTCAGTCCCCCCGTGACCATAGGGTCCTGTAAAGCGTCCGAAACGTCGGGTAAAAATAGTTCAAAATTAAACGCGATAAAATCCGTAAAAAAGTAGTTTTATTTAAATGTGTAATATTCGCGTAAATAAAAGAAAACATTACAAATAGAAAAAGTTAAATAATTCCACGTTAAAATGCAATAGTGGTAGCGGCCTAAGAGAATCTACCACCCCATCCCATCCCGTGGGTGTCGTAAAAGTCGACAGAGGGAAATTAAAACCAGGAGCTGGGCAGCAGCATCTTCATGGAACATCTGAATAAATAAACTGCGGTTGCCAACCCGCCTGCCTATTATAGTTAGCGTGGCAACTATGGCAAAATCACTCCAATATGAGAGCTACAAACTTTTGTGGCTATCTATGGGGGAGGCCTATGTTCAGCAGTGGACTTGTGATAGGCTGAAACGAAAACGACAAAATGCAATAAATCGCGTGGATCAAGTCTTTTGATCACAATACATTTACGCGTTCATAAACTATTTCTTCGACAACTGGTCAGTGATACGAGCAATCGCTTAGAAATAGAGCGAAACCTAAAAATCTAATTATAGGTAGGAAGAATCCGCCTCGCTGCTCCAATGTGCGTTGGCGGACAGCACATGTCTTCGAAATAAATTTTTTGCACTTTGAAATTTGAGCACGTGGTAAATCAGCATTGGTAAATTGCAATTACCAATTTTAGTGGTGCCGGCACCGGGAATTGTACGAGTACGAAGGTCACTCGCGTACTATGAAATTTAAAGCGAGCGCCTAGCCCCTGAGCTACCACGGCTATAGTAGCGGAATTTATTCACTCACTTCTATGAATAGCTCTTCAATGGTTTTTTTATTATTTTGGTACTATAACAAATTTTTAAAGCATCATCACTGTTACAGTCCACCACAAGTTGTTTGCTGTACCTCCCTCATAGATTGCTACAGTTAAAACGCTCGGTAGGAGCGGATGCCCTTTCCTCGTTTTAACTGTTTCCAGTGCCGGTTACGGTACCCACGAGACGGAGTGGTAAATTCATTTAAGATTGGAAGGCAGGACTGGTGGTAGAATTCCTATCCATAAATCCGTTTTTGTAAGTACCATCGCAAGTTCAGTTGTTCTGCAGTGAAGCAGTAGTGTGCAAGAATAGAATAGAATATTTTTTATTCAATATAGATCATTTACATAATACTCATTGAACGTAATTTTTTTTAAAGCTACAGCATTACTGTGTTTCGGTCTGAAGGGCACTGAGGTTTAGTGTAATTACTGGGCATATGCGACTCAAGTGTGGTACCACAAAGAAATTTTCTGATTCATACAGCATGTGTTATAGGCGGACGTTGCACTTACCAGCAGGTGCACGTTTTGCTCGTCTTCTCAATTTCTCCAATGTAAAAAGGTTACTTCCACTAAAAAATATAATATATTTTATATTATTGTTAACATTAAGTAATACTCATACAGAATAACAAACATTATACTTAATAATAAAACGTATTGACCTTAAACAGTTTTAATGATAACATATAATTTTAAACACAGGCAATAAATGTCAGAGGTACAATAAATTTGAGGAAGCAGATTATAAAATTTCACTTTAACTTTGACAGTTCACGTGTGGTAAAATTTACTATGGCGATAATTTGTAGTCCGCCGGGATATCGAAAATACAATAAAACTTTATAATGAGACAATTTTATAAATTTGAACGAACGAGTGCGACACATTGTGTTGTAATGCGGAATTTATTAGCTTTCGAAACTGGCTCGGTGAGTTATTGGTACTAATTGCGTCTGATTTAACGATATGAACCGTTGTCTGTCGAGAGAACTGGCGGCCTTGGGTTCGAATTCCAGCCTGGCTCTGGTTGGTGCAAAACACACATTATAGGTTTTCGGGACTGGTCGTGTTTTGAGTGCCCCGTGTCTGTGTGAACCTGCCTTCACGGGGGGAAGGACGGGTTATGTCGGACTTGCACCGACCTAAAACCCCATGGTGTTCCGCCATCGCCGCATGTTGGCAGGGCCACGGGAACGCTCACGCACACATCCGCGACCTCACCGGCGCCGGCCGCCTATCGTCGGCAGCCCCTCCTCGGGAGAGGATAATCCTCTCCTGTCTCCTTCCTAGTAAAGCGCGCCGGAACACGCGACGCGCCTTCCAACACGGCCTCCCTTTGCTATGCGCAACGGACCCCCCCGAGTCCGCCACGCGGAGGCCACGGGGCCAGGAAACTTGCACTCGGAAGCACTAGTCTTCCCGGCCCCTGCGACGGATCTGGTCTGTGGCTCCGTCACCAACCACGTTACGGCCGCGGAGGATAGGGAGAGAGGCAACGACACACCAACACTCCTCTTCCCCCGCGGCCCCACCACCGCCGCAACTACGGTGCGGCCCCGCCAAAGTCGCGGGGGACAGGGAGAGAGGCAACGCAACACCTACACTCCTCTTCCCCCGCGACTCCACCTCGGCTGCGAAGGGCAGGGTGGGCAGTGCCGACTCACTCCTCCCCCCAGCAGTCCACCAACACCGCATCCGCGGTACGGCCCCGCCAGAGTCGGGGAGGACAGGGAGAGAGGCAACGATACACCTACACTCCTCTTCACCCGCGACTCCACCTCGGCTGCGGAGGGCAGCGTACTGCTCCCCCCAGCAGTCCACCCCTTCGCATCCAGAGTGGGCTTGCGTAGCCCACTCGGAGCGACCTCCTCGGGTCTGCCTGAGGCAACAGGCCGACCGGGTTCCTCTTAGCTTCACCGTGGGTGACCAAGCCACAGTTACTAAGCCCCCCCGCCACGACAAGGCGAGAACCCATTCGGGGGGGTGGCGGACATCGGAACTATCTCATCCCGTGGGTGTCGTAAAAGTCGAAAGAGGGAAAATGAAAGCCAGGAGATGGGCTGCATCATCTCCCTGGTATATCTGAATAAATAGAGCACGCCCGCCAAGCGTGGCAACCATGGCAAAATCCCCTCAAAATGTGGGCTACAAACTTTTGCGGCAATCTATGGGGGAGGCTAACGTTCAGCAGTGGACTTGATATGCTGAAATGATGATGACGATCGTCTAGCGAATACACCCTTGTCGCCTCTAACTGGCAATGATCGGCCCCAATCGCAGACGATGGTGTAGAAGTCACTTTATGTTAAGAAAAAAATGGTTAATTTTTGTGATTAGTTTGCCACCCAAGGGCCAGTTATTCTGCCGTGAAGCAGTAGTGTGCAAACATTACTGTGTTTCGGTTTAAAGGGCACTGAGAGCTAGTGTAATCATTGGGCATATGAGACTTAAGAACTGATGTCTCAGAGTGACGGGCGCAGTGTGGTGCCACGCAGAAATTTTCTGGGCGAGATAGCATTTATTATGGGCACTATATCGCACTTACCATGAGATGAACGTTTTACACGTCTCGTCACTATAAAATATACTCGTAATTAAAAAAAAAACTACGAAAACATTTTTTTAAAATTAAGTATCGTAAGTTCTTTGAATTGCAGCCACGTAAAGCAAATGGTTACGATAAACATAAAAGTTAACTTCGACCGTTGCTTTTATTCTGTTGACCGAAGTCAATCCAGTTATCAATACGTCTTTTATTATGAACTTCATGCGGACTTTGACTTCGTTAAATTTTATCTGGAGGTTATTACAGTATATTGCAAGTTTTATTGTCTAGAATATGGTCAATATCTAGACGAACAGTTGGATGGAGTACGGAGCAATTGGTTTTTATATAATTATTATTAAATAATATTACGAGAATCTACCACCCCATACCGGGATGGTATGGGGTGCGTGTCGTAAAAGTCGACAAAGGGAAAATAAAGCAATAAACCGAGGATCTCAACCAGTCTGCCAAGCGTGGCAACTATAGCAAATCCCCCCGAAATGACAGCTACAAACTTTCGTGGCAATCGATAGGGTAGGCCTATGTTCAGCAAGGGACTAGTGATAGGCTGAAATGATGATGATGATTATTTAAACAAAAAGTCTATAACGCGGCACCTCCAAACTTGCTTATGCGAATTTAAGAGTTTGATGATTTTCTCATGGATCCCATCGTTAGAACTTGACCAAATTTGTATTGGACCAACCTCGATTATAACCAATTCAACTAAACAAGGAATCGTTGAAATCGGTTCAAAATTGGCGAAAATATCGCTAAAAACTTTTTTTAAGTCAGTGAAAAAGGGAGACATAGGTGCCAATGTTTAAGTGCACGATGCTGCTACTCTTTCAAACTGTCCATGAACAGGTCCTCTGGAAGTAATTACACATACAATCTTTTAATATTATTCATAAATACCATCACGCCTTTTTCCTAGATACGGGTAGGCAGAGACCATTTATACCCTGCAGGAAACGAGATGTGACGGGTGGCAAACCACATCGCCGCCTTTTTGTTACGAGTTGATATTCTTGCTCACTATTCCGTTGCGACGAGTAGTTAGCCATCGGCGAGGCAACCACTGGTTTGGCAAAGACGAAGGGAAAAATAATAGTAGGGAATGGGAAGTTGGGAAAGGAACCATAGGGTGTAGGATACTACTATTTTGGAGGAAATGGCAGTAGCTCTGGAGGCCGAGGTATATAAGATGATATTCAATATTATCTGTTTATATTATTGACAATGTGTCCATAAACTATTAAATAGATAACAAATAAATAAATATAAGCGTCAGTATACTTACATGTCGAGTTGTGTGTCCTGGTTGTGTCTGATATCTTTCAGGTACTGCGAAGTCCCTCCAGAGGGTGAAAACGAACGAGTGTGTTTTGTATATGCTGATACTTGTGGTTATGATACATTATACATAATGTCCCTCGCAGGCGACGAACTCGTGGTTTTTAACTGAAAGATTTTATTTATATTAAATAAGTGACGTAACGAGCAAAACGTTCACGTGATGGTAAGTGCAACTCCCCATAACAAATGCTAGATCACCCAGAATATTTCCGTCGCCGCACTGCGCCCGTCACCCCGAGATATCAGTTTTTAAGTCTCAGATGCCCAGTGATAACACTCTCAGTGCCCTTCAAACCAAAGTAAACGATATGTTTGCACGCTACAGATTCACGGATCATTGCATAGTAATCCTACAACCAGTATCTTCGTAATTGAAAACGCCCTGGAGGATATCACTGTATGTGAATGTGTAAATGTAAATGTAAATTTAAGATTTATGTCGATGTTTATTTTAACAATTGGTCTCGCAATACATACAGTCACGCCTTTTTCCCATCTAGGGGAATTCCATAATAGGCAGAGTAGCCCACTTTTCGCCTTCTGACGGAAACGAGACGTCACGGATGGCCAACTACATCGCCGCCATTTTCCGCGTTCCCACGAGTAGCTTAATGAGAGCACTGCTTATTATGGTGTTATTCTGCACGATTAACGGTTGAGTGCACAATAACTTAGTCGCCTCTTACGACACCTTTCGCGCTGTAGGTCAAAAAAAAAAAGTCGATCGTGAAGTATCAATATAACGATTTAGACAAATCTTTACATGAGTATTAATTCAACAAAATAGTTTTAAATGTCACTGAGTCCAGGCTTAATCATTTAATATTAAACGGAAATTACTATGTAGGTAAGAAATACCTACTAAATTAAAGACGTAATTTGTGTACGTAGAGCTTATTTGCGACTTGCAGCTTACGATGAAAGCTTAAAACGTAATCGAAACAATGCTTAATGAGATTTTCTTATGACAGGACGTTCTTCGCGGCTTAAAAGATTAACATAAGACGAATATCCTTCTTGCGGCTGCAGACAGCGGATTAAGCAAATTTAAGCGGAACGAAAATGACGTTTGGCACACATCAGTCAAACGTTTTCGCAATTTGAACCTATACAGAAAAATAAAATTGAAGTATCTGTTTGTAATAACAAAATAACAGCTTTTAAGACAGAAACAACAGAACAGGTGCTTATAAGAAATATATTGCTGATATTATAGCGGGTAACTAATGTTACTTTAATTTTAGAAAAATAATTAGGGTTCTGTGGAAAAAAACCCTTAAATCAGATTGAAATAGGGAAGTATAGCTATATGAAATATCATCGATAGGTGTCGGCATTTTTACTTTGAAACCGCGGGACACTGTGTCTGCGTAAATTAACGTCATCGTAAATGTTCCAACAAATAGAGATGAACACGGCAGTCATAATATTAAATTAGCATTATACCTTAATACATACGATAATGAGTCAGTAATTACAAGTAACTCAGTAACTACAACACTTACGAGAATTAAGTTAATAATTAAAATACAAATTAAATGAAAATCACAGCTTAACATTAAACATCTACTTTTTTTTAAATTTGATAATTTCAATTAATAATGATATAAAGACTAAATAAATTTTGCACGTCTCATGGCGCGAAGCGCTCATATCAACAAAACACATTAATTCATTAAAGTTATTTTGAAAAATCATCTAATATTGCTACTTAAAAAAACAGTTAAAAAAAATTGACATGGACGTCCGGTTTTTTTTAGGGATGTAGTCACGATAACACCCGAAAAAATAGACGTATCGAGACCGGGTTTTTTTTTATCGCGTCCAGAATTTTATCTACTTGTTTCCTATTTCATATCAAAAGTCTGGCACTTGTAGTTATTAAAAAAAAACTCCGAAATTAAGTTCTGCCAATTTTGCAATAAGAAAGATTAGACAGCTGACTGATGAAGCTACTGCTAAATTAGTATATTAATAGCTGGATTGGAAACAATATTTATTTTGCAAAAACAAGCATTTCGGGCAATCTTTAACTTACGACTTCGCGAGTCGCTACGAGAACTATTCACGTATGTACGTACAGAAAAACATTAATTTATTTACGAAAAAAATTACTGTACCCTGTAGAATGGGTCGTGGTAACACGCTAGAGGTTCCTATGTTTAGGTTGGCTAAAACAAGAAAGTCTTTTCTTACCAGATGAATAAAATTTTATAATAAAATTCCTAAAAGTGTAACACAAAAATCGGACATGGATATTAAAAAAGTTATTAAGAAGACATTATGAGATAAAGTGTATTATAAAATATGGAAATAACTAATACTCTGCACTTGCAAACCCCCTGGCTTACTAAATTTATTATGTGATATTTTTTATGTAATGTATAAATGACATTATCTAATATGACATTGAAAAAAGAAAGACCCCAGAGTTTCTTACCGGTTCTTCTCTGAGGTCTTATTTTTTGAACCGGTGTAGGTTTTGACTTTTAAGTAAAATATTTTTTTTGTACTGGATTAAGTGATGAAACGAGCAAAAAGTTCACCTGATGGTAAGTGCAACGTGACCATAACAAATGCTGTCACCCAGAAAATTTCTGTGTGAGACCACACTGTGTCTCATATGCCCAGTGATTACGCTAGCTCTCAGTGCCCTTCAACCCGAAACACAATAATGTTTGCACACTACTGCTTCACGGCAGAATAACTGGCACTGGGGTGGTACCTACCTAGATGGAGTCCTGCATAGGAATTCTACCACCAGCAATTTTTTTTAAAGTTAAACTTTGGTGCTGTGGCTAGTTATTCTGTCGTGAAGCAGTGGTGTGCAAACATAACCGAGTTTACGTCTAGCTAGTGTAATTACTGGGCAAAAAATTAATAACTAATATGCGGGCGCAGTGTGGTGCCACATAGAAGTGTTCTGGATGACTCAGCATTTGTAATGGACAGACGTTGCACTTGAAAGTTTTGCTCGTCTCGTCCCTTAAAACTATATAACACTTAAAACAATACAAAAAAGTAAAGTTTCAGCCTATAAATGCCCCACTGCTGAGCACAGGCCTCCACAACCCTCTCGGAAATGAGAAGAGGTCTGTGCTCGGCAGTGGAACATTTATAGGCTGTTACTTTACTTTTTTTTTACCTAAAACTTGCCTTAATTAAGCCATAAAAGACCGGATAACAACCGATTTTAACGGTGTACAAAGTCCTAAATCATAAACACTTCCGGTTGAATTAATTAGGGGTGCTGATAGGTGATCAGTTGATTAGTTTAGAGTAATTAAATTATAAACAAATTTATTCAATTTCATTTTTATTAATTTTAATATATTAACAGTATCTTGATTAAAATTAAAGAAAGGAATTATCTACGTGATGCAATCTAGTGTTGGCGTTTTAGATTTTTATTAATTAATGGACAAAACTTTGATACATTTATTTAACTACATTTTTTTTAAATAGCTACTTAATTGTAATAAACATATTCTAAGTAAATTTACATACGAAAAGAAAGGAATGGATAAATCTGTCGATCTTTTGTGAAACGTAATTAATGAAACTGTGGGTTATGATTAGCTATGATTAATAAAGCACGAGAAAACTTCCAGATAAATTATCATCATCACCATCATCAATTCAGCCTATCAATAGTCCACTGCTGAACATAGACCTACACCATAGCCGTGTGGTAGCGGCTTCAGAGAATCTACCACCCCATTTCATGCCGTGGGTGTCGTAAAAGTCGACACAGGGAAAATTGAAACCAGAAGATGGGCAGCAGTAATTTTGGAATATCGTAATAAATAAACTGCAGTGCAACGTCTGCCCACAACAAATGCTGTGTCACCCAGAACATTTCCGTGTGATATCATCACACTGCGCCCGTCACCATGTGATATCAGATCTAAAGTCTCACATGCCTAGTTATTACGCTAGCTCTCAGTGCCCTTCAAACCGAAACACAGTAAAGTTTGCACACTACTTCTTCACGGTCGAATAACTGGCCATGGGGTGGTACTTACCTAGACAGATTCCTGCGTAGGAATCCTACCACCAGTATAACCCGGTTGCCAACCAATCAATAGTGGCAATCATGACGAAATTTCCTCTTAAATGAGGGTTACAAAGTTTCGTGACAATCTATGGACCAGTACCACCGCGAGAATCGAAATCTCTTGCTTAGTTAGGTATTTTTTTTTTCAATTTTCATTGTTTTGAAAACGTATTGTTTTACAATATAAGAGCTTTGATAAATTACACGCCAATAACAGACTAGGGTACATTTATGAATGTGTGTATGTGATTTAGGGTAATATTTATGAATGTGTGTATGTAAGTATGCACTGTGTCACATAATGATTTCTTATACTCTTCTACTCATTTAAATGAAACTAATTTTTACGGATTTTATCGCGTTTAATGTTTTACTATTTATAACCCGACGTTTCGGGCGCTTTACAGCTCCCATGGTCACGGGGGGACTGAGGTGACAGTTGTCCCGATGTCATAGTTAACCCGGAGTACCTTCAGCTTTTAATTATTATTTTTTTAGTAGTAGATCTACGCAGAAAGAGCTTACTGTGTCTTGAAGCCTTGCAGTGGTATGCTTGGTTTTTGATTTAATTTTATTAATAATAGGATCCCAAGCCGGTGGTAATACCCAACCATCTTCCCTATTGAAATTAGGATGTTTTTTAATTTCAATAGCCTCGCGAATCATCCTTGGTAGGAATCGGTGTTCTTTTGCAAGGATTTGTGGTCTATCAAATCTGATGTAATGGTTGGGATGATCCAGAACATGGTCACAGACTGCAGACTTCCTAGAACGACGATGCTTCACGTCAGCTATGTGTTCTTTTATCGATCGAGATCGATAAAAACCCGCGTAAAAGAACTAAAACTTAACTAAAAAATAATAATTAAAAGCTGAAGGTACTCCGGGTTAACTATGACATCGGGACAACTGTCACCTCAGTTCCCCCGTGACCATGGGAGCTGTAAAGCGCCCGAAACGTCGGGTTATAAATAGTAAAACATTAAACGCGATAAAATCCGTAAAAATTAGTTTCATTTATATGCACTGTGTGTATGTTTATTTCATCCACAGTAACTAATTACATTTATACATTAGTTAGTGTGCATTTTAAAATCGGATAGCTATCTTGTTGCCTTTCACTTATTTGTTTTTTTTAAACTATGTCTGTTCTCCTTAGCACTAAGCACCCTTAGCATGTTCTCTGCTCAACCCAAAGGTAAACTGGTAGAGAATGCTTCAAGGCATTAAGTCCACCTTTTTGTGCATATAAAGTTTAAATAAAACAAATTATTGCTAAGTTACTCGTGTTTTATAAGTGAATATTTATCACAATAACGTACTTAATATTTCTTTATGTTTACCGCAGACTCATTTTATTTGTACTCAAGTAAAGCAAATAGCTATGATGTACATAAAACCTAAGACCAATCAACTCTTTGACTCTTGTGACAGACGAAATTCGGTGGTTTACTGCGTACTTTATTAAGAATTTTATTTGAGGTTTATTTGAACTTTGACTCCGTTAGCCACATTTAAGGTACTTTTCTTTCAATTACATTACTCAGTTTTTAGTTTAGTTTTTCACTAAATTTTAGTTAACTACGAAAGTAAGAGATCAATCACATCTACATATACTCGTATATAGTCACGCATTTTAAGATTATCCCTATATAAGACGTAGGCAGAGGCCACTCACGTAGCCCACTTTTCGCCCTTGCGGGAAACGAGATGTCACGGATATGTGTGATATTATGTGTGATATTATGGTGTTATTCTGCATAAAGACGGTCCGTACAAAAATTAAGTCGCCTCTTACGACACATAGGTAGAAAAGGAGTAGGTGCTATTCTACTCTGCCGGAAACTTATTTAATGACGCGTATTATAATGATACGGTTACTTTTACTTTCAAATACTTATGAATACTACCTGATGCCCGAACTTCGCGTGCGTTTTCGGTACTGGAACTTTGAGTTCCGAGATAAAAAGTATTCTATCTGTCTCCAGTATGCAAGCTATCTCTGTGACAAGTTTCGTTAAAATCGTTTCAACGGTTATGCCGTGAAGAGATAACAAACAAATAAAGGGACAGAGATAGTTACAGTTGCAGTTATAATGTTGGTACTGATATGGAGAACAAAACTGGACAATTCTTTGAACATCTCAGTCTTAAAAAGTTGAGCATGTCGTTCTTTTGAAGGTTGGCAGACATAACTTTGTATAATAATATTCTGTGTGGTGGTATAGCTGTGTGGTGGCGGCTCGTTAAAAGAATACTACCACTCCATCTCATCCAATGGATCTCGTAAAAGGCGAGTAAGGAATTAAACTGCACTGTGCACCCAACAGCGCATGGTGGCGTGGATTATGGCAGTCATCTGTTTTTGCAGTGTATGCCCAGTCTCTGACTACCCTTATGGGATACAGTCGTGATCTTATGTATGTATGTATGTAATAACATTCTCTGTAACATTTTCTTTTGCTGAAGAGCACGTTTTAAATTCTTGAAAAATTAATGAGTGCTGACAGAATAGGAATCCAATAAATTGTCCATTGATCAAGAGAAGGTGAATGCTCATTTATCACTATTACTAAAAAAAACACTGTTTAACAAAGATCTCATCATCACCATCATCATCATCATTGTCATTTCAGTCAACAAGCCCACTGCTGAACATAGATCAACACAAAACACTTTGCATCTATCGAATTCCCGCAAAACCTTGGAGCGAAGACCCTCCCTCTAATGGAGGACGCCCTACACTGAGTTTGCCAGTACGAGATTGCCACTCGAGAATTTTTCATTCCCAACGGGTACGAGTTATATGGCCAGTCCACTGCCACTTCAGCTTGATGATCCTAAAGGCTATGTCGGTTGCTCTAGTTCTACTGCAGATATCATAGTTAAATTACACATAGGTTACCACGCTTAGCATGTAAGCGATACCAAGGTCGGTCTGATAATAACATCACGTCAAAATAACCGAATATGAAATTGGAACTAATTGGAACGGCAGACGTTGTTCTGCCCTTCCCGGTAGGTAAGTTTCATTATTTGGGAATTACATTTAAGTATGAAACTTTAAGTATCATGATAATTTCAGCCCACCACCAGTCCACTTCTGAACTCACTCAGGCCTTTTGCCATAGTTGCCACGCTTGGCAGGCGAGTTGGTAACCGCAGTTTATTTATTCAGATGTCCCAGGAAGATACTGCTGCTCTCTCAGACTTTTACGACATCCACGGAATGAGATGGAGTGGTAGATTCTCTTAAGCCGCCACTGCACAGCTACAATCATACTTTTTCCCATTTAATGGGTAGGCGGATATCCGAAGCCCACTTTTCGCCACCGTTGGAAACGAGACGTGACGGGAGGAGAACCACTTCGCCGCGATTTTAGTACGAGTTTTAATTCTTGGTCCTGATTGTGTTCCCACGAGTACTAGCTACTCGCCACGAGTACCAACGGCACGGAAACCACTGCGTTGACACTTGGGATAAGGAATGGGATGTTGGGAAAGGAACTATAAGATGTAGGATATACTATCTTTGATATACTACTATCTCTGAAGGAGCAGGAGCTCGGGGGCTGAGGTCGCTTATCCGGTACTATACTGTATTTGCCAGACAAGGCAACTAGGTCAAGTATCCCTGGTCTCAACAATGTAATAGATGTTAATTCACCACCTATCGGGTCCAGATTTTGTGATTTCCAATTTAGTTATTAAACCAACGTATATTTTGGATGACTTATTTTGGTACATAACCGAATACAATATAGAATTTGTTATTAACTTACTACAACTATAATGAATCCTCGCAACAAAACAATATTGTGAATACGATCTCAATCGGTCAATTCGTTCAGAAGTTACACGATCATGAACAGAAGCACCAACGATTATATACATAAACTAGCTGATCTAACTATGAACTGAATCTATGAAAACTTACCAAAACTCCACATTGTGATTGAATCGACTGTGAAATGTGCACTAAGAACTGATAAATTAATTATATCATGAATATAATTCCGACCGATGCATCTGTTAAACGATATTTGCAGCGCGCATTGTGTCATTTTTTTTATTTCATAAAAGTGACGGAACGAGCAAAACGTTCACCTGATGGTAAGTGCAACGTATGCCCATAACAAATGCTGTGTCACCCAGAAAATTACTTTGTGACACCACACTGCGCCCGTCGCCCTGAGACATCAGTTCTTAAGTCTCTAATGCCCAGTGATTACGCTAGCTCTCAGTGCCCTTCAAACCGAAACACAGTAATGTTTGCACACTACTGCTTCACGGCAGAATAACTGGCCCTGGGATGGTACCTACCTAGACGGATTCCTGCATAGGAATCCTACCACCACTAAAATCAGTCAATCGCGCCAACTATCAAACGACTGACAGTAATGTTAAAAGCGCTACGGTTACATAAGGAAAGTTAATATGGTCGTTAAGTTTCCTTAGATTTTCTAATTTTCCGCGCAACTTTCTTAATTTTTTTCTTTCATAACAGCCTTCTCTTGACAATAGAAAATACAAAAAAAGAATAAGCGAAATCGGTCCGGTCCAGATGCCGTGACCAAGGGAAATAGGGATTCATTTTTATATATATATAGATATATATTTGCCTATTATGATACGTCGTATTGTGTGGAAAGAAAGAAAAGAAACCTTCCACGGGCAGTCTTGACTGACGTACTTGACAGCTCGCTTACGCAGTGTTTACACAGCATTAGCATTTGTATAACGGTCAGTAGTTTTCCATTAATATGACGGCACAAACATTTCCGTTTGTTGTTGAGAAGTTTTCCATGTTTCGGAATAAAAGTGTTTTCTTTACGAAACGTTTTGTTGAGGTACTAAAATAAAAGGTAGGAAAGGAAAGTAGATTGATCATTTAGTCTGATTTTTTTTTTAAATTTTCATGTTTATTTATTAGTTTTCTTTAATAATAAATTCTTTCAATAACCATCCATTTCGATGTTACACATCTACTCGAGGTCCCTTGACGGCCACATTGTTTTTTGCAATCTTCCGCTCTTTCTTAACAACATTCATGTAACAGAGAAACAGAAACAGGCGAAAGAAAGTCCGTAAAATTCATCTTTTTGGTTATTTTTTTTAAATATTTTTTTTAATTAATTGTACGCGAGTGACCTGGGTTTGATTCCCGGTGCCAGCACCACTGAAACTGTTAATTGCAATTATAAGTGCTGGTTGACCACGTGCCCGGGGTGAAGGAAAACATCGTGAGGTTTCCATGTCTGAAAAATAACAAATATTTCGAAGACATGTGCAGTCCGCCAACCCGCATTGGGGCAGCGTGGCGGACTCTTCCTAGCTCCATAACCCTCTCAGAAATGAGAGGAGGCCTGTGCTCAGCAGTGGGACATTCATATGCTGAAACTTTACTTTTTTTTAATAGTCAATAAGCATTTTAAATAAATTTACAAACAACAGTCCCATAGACATCGAAGCACGCTCCATGATAAAAAATTCGAACAGATTGAATGATACATAACTAAGTGTATTGTAAACTCATCAGACCAGCGTTCACCAGCAGCACCTTGTAACAATATGACAATAAAATATCATACATACATACATAAGATCACGACTGTATCCCATAAGGGGTAGTCAGAGACTGGGCACTCACTGCAAAAACAGATGACTGCCACAATCCACGTTTCACCAAAACAATATAATGCACTTGGTGTGATAGGTGGTGAGCCCATCGCCCAATAAAATATCATGAGTAAAATATGACGCGTGTGACAGTCATCGCCCTTCTCAACCATATTAAAGGGAAGCGGACGACCAGTCACACTACCCCGCCGCAAGCAAAAAAATTTTGTTTAATATATTTGAAAATGTCATTTCAAATATACTAAACAAAATTTTCAAAAGCTGCCGAAAAATACAGTCGGAGATATCATAGTGCGCAAATACAGAGGCGATAAGACCGGCGGTAAGCTAGTATACAGGGTGGAGAGACATCAACAATCACATTTTTTTATTTTTATTTTTTATTTTATTGTATAAAGTGATGAAACGAGCAAAACGCTCACCTGATGGTAAGTGCAATGTCTACCCATAACAAATGCTGTGTCACCCAGAAAATTTCTCTGTGACACCACACTGTGCCCATCACCCTGAGACATAGGTTCTTAAGTCTCATATGCCCAGTGATTACGCTAGCTCACAGAGCCCTTCAAACCGAAACAGTAATGTTTGCACACTACTGCTTCACGGCAGAATAACTGGCTTTGGGGTGGTACCTACCTAGGCGGATTCCTGCTGATATAATACATCCAGACTCGAAAACCAACAGTCTGAATTTTGCACATAAGTTGACTTCGGAATTCGAACTATAGACTCGCAGCGCAATAGTCAGGTACTCTGACCACCAAGTCGTCAATGCTATTTGTTAAATATTTATGAACGCCCCCGTAACGTACGATTATTGCTTGCTATAAAAACCTAAATTCTATATTCCGTGAGCTACGCTACCATCTGAAAAGAAAATTCTTTATTCTTCTACGTTAGTACGTATTTTTTATAGACACTTACCGCGTTAATTTATTTTTCATTGAAGATAATCCATTCACCAGATGATAAGTGCAACGTCTTCCCATAACATCTTTATGTGACTCGTCTCCCTGAGACATCAATTCTTAAGGCTTATATTGGAATGTAAGACTAAAGAACTGATGTCTAAGGGGTGATGAATGCAGTGTGGTGTCAAATAGAAACGTTGCATCTTTCCGAATTTGTTTGCCAGGGAGTGTTCCGAGTAATTCTTTGTATTAATTTCACCTACCGAATTTCACCATTGTACCTTCTGTGGAGGGCCCAACATCATATTAATGGTTTGCATTCCATTGTAGGTTTTGAAGTTAGATTACCCCACGCAAGACCAATTTGTCTTATCTGCTGTCGCCAGTCGTTTTTCCAGGTCGATACGACTTAGGTACCTTAGAAAAAAGAGCATACTCTTTTCTTACGGGCCGGCACCGCACCAGCAATTTTTCTGGTATTTTGGATATTCAACGGCGGAGAAGGTCACTTACAATCAGGCGAGCCGCATCGTCATGTGTCCCCTATAAAAAAAAAACAGTTTAAAACACTGATTTTATCTTACTTGAAACTTAATTTATTTTTCATTACATGACAGAATTTCTATGTTTAGGTAGGTGGTACCTACCTACAGTGTTAATTATACTACTGTGGAGCTGTAGTCTTTCAACATTCCTGTATATCGGTTTGAAGGGAACTATATTTAATAGCAATATAAGGCTTAGTTACTAATGTAACGGGGTGAAGAGCTCAGTACAGTCTCACACAGTACTTTGCAGCTCTGTGGTTAGGTCAACACATTTCTTTCAATCTACTTGTGCCGTATAATATCCATAAGTACTTATGTTTTTAATATTTGTAGTTGAAATGTAATTAAAATAATTTATTTTTCGACGTAAGAAATATAAATTTCGTTAGTCAAATGTTATTTTTTGCAATCTACCACCGTTTCGTAATGAGGTTCCTCTATCGGAAAAGAAACAGCCGAAAGAAACTCGGCAGCTATCCTCTTTTTTTGTAATACTCTTTTTTATCTCAGTCATAAAATATTATATATTACAAAGAATAATCTCCCAGAAAATCGAGGAAGGAGATTTAAAAAACAAAAGAAATAACAATACATTTTTAAGTGTATTGTTATTCGATATGTGTCATGGCGGAGAAGAGTAGCACCTACCTCTTTCCTACCAAGGTGTCGTAAGCGGCGACTAAAGTATTGTACGGACAGCCTTGATTCGTGGAGAATAACACAATAATATGCAATGCTGTCACTGCTGGTGGGGACGCAATAGGGAGTAAGAATTTTTTTGATTCATACTCTTGTTTCTCGCGAGGTCGAAAAGTGGGCTACGTGAGTGCTCTCTGCCTACCCCTTAATGGGAAAAAGGCTGAATGAAAGACAGTATGTATGTATGCAAACTTGACCAGACCAGCCTCCACAAACAGCACCAGGTGAGAAGAATGACGCACGTGGCGGCCTTAAAGAAATAAATACAAATGTTACAGAACATAATACTGCATAGCAACAGTCGATCAGTTTTTGTAACTTTTTAATAAGCCAGTGAAATTAAAATTGGAAACGAAACTCCTCTGTAACGAGGAAATCCACTCATTGTTTTTGAAGTTGAATGTTTTGCATGCAATCGATATAGCGGGCTTTGATTACAATCGAAGTCGACCAATGCAGATTAACGTACTCGTGTAATTTGAAGTTGGAAACAAAACGAGGTATTACGTGTTTTATATTAACGACCGCGTAGACTAGTGCTTAGAGAACCTGATTATCACGCCGCGGTCACACCCCATCTCATCCCGTGGGTGTCGTAAAAGTCGACAGAGGGAAAATGAAAGCCAGGAGATGGGCAGCAGCATTTTCCTGAAACATCTGAATAAATAAACTGCGGTTGCCAACCCGCCTGCCAAGCGTGGCAACTATGACAAAATCCCCCCAAAATGGGAGCTACTAACTTTTGTGGCAATCTATGGGGGAGGCCTATGTTCAGCAGTGGACTTATGATAGGCTGAAACGACGACGACGACGCCGCGGTTCCTGGGTTCGAATCCCAGCCGAAAACGACATTCGTGCAAATACACAAATTGTTGGTTTTCGGTTCTGATTGTGTTATGACTTGTACATATTTATGGTTATACATATAAGTTTGCCACAAAAGTTTGTAACATTCATTCAGGGTTGGCAACCGCAGTTTCTTTATTCGGATTTTTCAGAAAACTGCAGCTGCCCATCTTCAGGTTTTAATTTTCTCACCGTCGACTTTTACGACACCCACGGGATGAGATGGGGGACAAAGATGCGTGGAAAGGTTTACTCTGCACTTGAAAATACCCTGGCCCCCTACTAAATATATGATACTGTACTAATCGTATGTAATTTATTAATGAAATTATGTAATATTGCATTAGAAAAAGAAAGGCCTCAGAGTTTTTAGTCTGTTCTTCTCTGAGTGGGTCTTAATTTTCGAACCGGTGTACATTTTGACGTTCATAAAAGCTTTAAACAAGGCTAAATTGAATAAAGAAATTTTGAAATTGATTTTGATTTCCCTGAATCGTTTACACTACATCAGCTGCTTCATCCAATATTACTGCGAACTGAATGACGACTAACCGTCTCTGTAATTAAACTCATACATATTTATGCCACTATAATATATTCTGCACAGTTGCTATCACTAGGATTAATAAAGGAAAGAAAGTTAATTTGCTAAGATCCGCATGCAAAATTTAAAATGGCTTGTATTACCTAATTGTTGAAGAACACCGCCCGCCCTCCCTAGACAGCGTGCACAAGCAAACCAATACCGCCTACACGACACGTGTTTCACCTCAAAACGTCGTGTCGTGTTCTTTACTTCAGGGGTGTGTATTGCCTAGTGGTAGCGTTGTAGTGGTGGAAGGTATCTGGTGGCGGCGCTCGGTCGCGGTATTGGTTTGCCTGTGCACACTGTTGAGGGAGGGCGGGCGGTGCTCTTCAAAAACTAGTTAATACACACCATTTTAAATTTTGCATGTAAATTCATAGTAAATTAACTTTCTTTCCTTTTTTATAATGGATTTCCACAAAGTAACGCCTGATTCTTTTAACTGTCATTAGGATTATTCTCCGAAAAAATCACCACAGTGTTTTATATATGTCAGTACTCGTATATATGTCCAATTAGCAAAGAAACTGCATCACCGGACTCAGGTCACTCGCATACTATAAAATTCAAAGCTCCTAATAATAAATAATCTACTTGTAATTTACAATGAAATAGCCAAAATATTTGGCAATAAGAACTTTGTTAACAGAAATGTCTGTCCTTTGACGAATAATTAACTCCAACTGCACTTGTAACGAAACTTCCCCGGCAGTAGTTCAATTGGTATTGGGGGATACTTGTGACAATCGGCTTTAAGATCTAAATTCAAGTAGTTCTGGATCGTATCAAATAATACAGTTTCTAAGTTTGTTCGCATATTCTATCCCTGTCCTGTTGAAGTACAGTAAGATAGTGACAACCAGACAAGAATTCTCGTTTAAGTAAACATTATAAAATTTTATCCATGTTTTGTATTCCAGTTAGTTTCAAAATACTTAATTAAAATTCTGAATATTTAGGTATATATGCGAATATATATATGTATATATATTCGCTTATATAGCACTTACCCTTTTTCCTACCGTGGTGTCGTAAAAGGCGACTAAGGTATTGCACGAACTGCCTAAATTCGTGCATAACAATACCGTAATATACGAGTACAATGCTGTCACTATAATGCGCATGGGAATGCACTAGGGAGGGGAATTTTTTGACTCGTCGTCTTATTCTCGCGAGGGCGAAAAATTTGCTGCAGGTGTGGTCTCTGTCTACCCCTTATATGAAAAAAAGGCGTGACTGCATGTATGTATAATTAGGTACATAATTCAATTTGCGAAAATTCGAATCCATGATTAGAGTTTATGGTCTTCTTTTGTAAAATATTATCCACCAAGAGTCAGTACATACTGATTACTTTTGCCATACACTTTGATAGTACGCGTTCCGGTACCACTGTAATTATTCACTTTAACTGTAAGGATTGATTTACTTGTTGGGCACTGAAGGAAGACATCTTATGAATTTTTTTATATGCGTTTTTTTTTCATTTATTTGAAAACTAAAAAACAAGTAATACAGCTTAAGAATATACTAATACTAACATTATTTTAATCATTACAAACTCAACATTAATGGTCACCTACAGAAATATATGAAATAATAAAATTTTAGTGAAAATATTACTTAATAATAAAAAAGGTCTTTTTATTAAGTAATATGTGCTATATCTTACATGTGTAAGCATGTGCACAAAATAAAACAGTAATGTTTTGTTATATAATCAGCATATGCTTTAACTAATATATATATATATATACATATATATATATATATATATATATATGCGTGTGTGTGTGTGTTTATGTGTGCGTATGTTTATTAAATTTATCGACTAGGTTTGGTATTCCGATAATATACTAATAATTAGTTTTCTCTATGAACCAGTGCTACATGCAAAGATGTCCAGCGTGTTTAATGTTTTATTATATGTATCAAGCATTCGAAGCACTGGAGACCGAGTTCCTGTAATAGTACGAGTGGCTGGAACAGAAAACAAAGGCTTTGGGCGTGTTGAACGCAGCTGAAGACGTAACGGCGCAGAATATCGTATTTTATTTACAATTTCTATGCAGTCATATTTATTATTGCAAAGGTCTTAAAGAAACATGACTCCCAACTGGATGCGCTTTGTTAAGTCATCTAACTCAATAGCACAGGCGAGGCGAGGGAAGTGAGGAGCGAGGGACACACGGCGCATCTACCGGCTGATCCGAGCGGCGTCGCGGCGGGCCAGTCTTGCAGTCAGCTGTTACGCCTCATAATAAGCACTCGCATTCATACGCATATAAACTTTGTACCGTAGCTTAACAACAACCGTTGTGCAGTTTATAATTATAACATCATTTATACAGTCCGCTATTTTATTATCTCACCACTGAGCCATGGGCGTTACATTGGTCCTTCGAGCCGGATCAATGTAACGCCGATAGCTCAGTGGTGAGATAATAAAATAGCGGACTGTATAAATGATGTTATATTTGAGGAATACTGTTTCAGAAACCGCGGTTAAGTGTCATCAAGTCATGTCTGTTCTTCAGTCAGCAAGATATAATCTTCGCAAATGGCAGTCCAATTCTCGTGACGTGTTGCAAGCCCTTTGCAATGATGATGATGTCTCTGATTTCGTGGATCTCAGTGATAATGAGAGAACAAAAACTCTGAGGCTTAATTGGAGATGTTCAAGTGACACATTCTCTTTTATCATAAATTTGCCTTCCACTAACAAACCTACAAAACGTCAAATTTTGTCGGTCATAGTGCAAAGTTTTGATCCGATTGGTCTAGTGGTTCCATGCATTGTGGAAGCTAAATTAATTATGCAACAGCTATGGCTAGCGAAGTGTTCTTGCGATGAACCCGTTCCCGAATACATTCAATATGCTTGGTGTGACTTTCAAAATACATTACCTCTATTAAATGAGTTCAGAATACCGGTGGTTTACTTGTGAAGCAACATCCTCTCGACAATTGCATGTATTCACTGATGCATCCGAAATTGCTTACGGTGCTTGTGTTTATGTTCGCAGTCTATCAGAGGAGGATAAAATTCATGTACGTCCTCTTACAGCACAAAGCAAGGTGGCTCCAATCAAATCCACAATCATACCTCGTCTTGAACTTTGTGCTGCTTTGCTGGGAACTCGGTTGTGTTCAAAGGTTCCTCAGTCACTTACTTTACACATTGATGAAGTAATATTTTGGAGCGACTCCACCATAGTTTTGGGTTGGTTAGCTGCGTCACCAACTCATCTAAAGACCTTGGTCCGTCATCGAGTCTTTGAAATTCAGGAGACTGTTGGAGGACTTTCTTGGCGCTACGTTCCGTCATCTGAAAACCCCGCAGACCTCGCTTCACTATTATCTTCGTCGTTATGGTGGTCAGGGCTACAATTTTTATACAAGAATTCATCTTCATGGCCTCAATTTCCGGAATTATGTCACCAATCTTTATCGTATTTACCGGAAACAGTATGTTGTCATGCCTCAATTCATAATGATAATCTTTTTACAAATTAATGTTAAAAATATTCCAATTTCAATAAACTACAGCGTGTCATACGAGTATCATATATAATTAGGTTTATTAAAAAGTGCAAAAACCAATCACCCGAGTCTGGTCCATTAACATCTATAGAATTAAATAGTGCGTTATATTTTCTACTACAATTAAGTCAACTAGAATCTTTTCCGGAAGAAAATAATTTATTAATAGCAAACAAACAATTGCCAGCAAAAAACAAACTTCTCTTATTATCACCATTTATAGATAAAACTTCTAAGTTAGTTCGTGTGGGAGGCACATTAAATAATTCATTTTACGACTACAACATAAAACATCCTATTCTCTTATCTAGTTCTCACATTATTTGCAAATTATTATTCAACATGTATCACCTCCGTCTCTTGCATGCCGGACCTCAACTCTTACTTGCCACGATTCGTCATCAATATTATCCCATCGGTGGCAGAATCTTAGCCAAAAAAATTACACATCAGTGCGTGAAATGTTGTAGGATCAAAGCTAGTACTGTTCAACCTATGATGGGTAATCTTCCACAGCAGCGCTTACATTTAGAGTTTCCCTTTTTAGACACAGGTGTAGACTATGCCGGTCCAATCATGATAGCAGATCGGAAGGGTAGGGGGTATAATCTAATCAAATGCTTTATTTGTATGTTTGTGTGTTTAGCTACAAGTGCCGTCCACCTGAATCGTTTTATTGCTCGAAGGGGAAAGCCACGGAACATATTCTCCGATAATGGTACAACTTTCGTCGGCACGTTCAATGAGTTGGCTGATCTGCTTTCACAAAACTTGAATTTCAGTGGTATAGACCCTGGAATTAACTTTTCCTTCATTCCTGCATATACCCCCTATTTTGGCGGACTATGTGAATCCGCAGTTAAGTCCACTAAGCATCATCTTAGACGTGTTCTGGGCTTGACTAATTTAACCTTTGAGGAGATGGCTACATGCTCGATACAAGTGGAAGCTATTTTAAATTCCAGACCTTTGACTCCTCTTTCCAGTGACCATTCAGGCCTCACTCCTTTAACTCCAGCACACTTCCTGATTGGGCGCTCACTAATAATGCTACCACATCCACAGATCGAGGTCGTCAACATAACCAGCTTGCAACGGTTTCGACGAATAAAATATTTGAAACAACACTTTTGGACTCGTTTCTCACATGAAGTTTCTCATATTTTGTGGCTTTAGGAGAGAACCAAATGGTGCCGATTTTCGGGCGAGCTCAAGAAAGGTAGTTTAGTCGTCATTATGGACAAAGGGTCATTTCCCTTAACGTGGCTTCGGACGCATTATCCAAGTGCTACCGGGCAGAGATGGCATCGCAAGGGTCGCCGACATCCGCACACGCAAGGGTGTCATTGCCTACGGCAGTGTCGGCGGGCCTACAATACAATCTGCCCTCTTCCAGTCACTGCTGTTGAAGACACTTCAACCGGGGGAGTATGTCGAGTCATCTAACTCAACAGCACAGGCGAGGCGAGGGACGTGAGGAGCGGGGGACACATTGGTCCTTCGAGCTGGATCAATGTAGCGCCGATGGCTCAGTGGTGAGATAATAAAATAGCGGACTGTATAAATGATGTTATAATCATAAACTGCACAACGGTTGTCGTTAAGCTACGGTACAAAGTGTATATGCGTGTGAATGCGAGTGCTTATTATGAGTCGTAACAGCTGACTGGCCTGCCGCGACGCCGTTCGGATCAGCCGGTAGATGCGCCGTGTGTCCCCCGCTCCTCATTGTATACCAGCATTGTATACGAAATACGTTTGTGCTAACATTTAAAGTAAAGTCGTCGTAGAAATTTTTTTGTACCATTTCAATTACCTTATTATATTTTTCATATAATGGGTTCCATATAGCTATTGCGTACTCCAGCTGCGGCCTAATCAGTGATTTAAAAAGATGAAAAACAGTTAAAGGGTTTATAAATTCGGTTGAAGACCTTATTACAAATTATACATTTAATATGCTTTGGCAATTATATTTGCAATATGGATATTAAGATGCAGTTTACTATCTAGAGTTATACCTATGTCTTTAATAAAGTCAACTTTAACAGTGTCAGTACCACCGAGTTAGTAGGTTACGTTGCTGACATTTCTTCGCTTAGTGAATTTTATTATTTTACATAATATGTTAAGATTAAGTTGTAAATTATTAACACGACAGAACGCACTAATCCCATCAAGTTCCTCCTGTAGCTGTATGTGATCTTGAAATTTGTTAATATTTCGATAGATTTTTAGATCATCTGCGTACATAAGAAATTTTGAATTTTGAAAACATTTGTTGACGTCGTTAGCAAAAATTAGAAACAGAAGTGGTTCGAGAACTGACCCTTGAGGTACACCTGAGCTCACATTCATAGTCTGCGATTCGCAACCTCCGATATCTCTTTTGATAATGAGGACATATGTGGTCCCCTATTCCACATTAGATCAGAGCGGCAGAGATCGTCATCTGCTTAAAATGCTCTCTAGGATAAAAATAATTCTATGTTAATTCATCATCCTAACTTCAGCCCACTGCTGAACAGAGGCCTCCCCCATAGAGTGCCACAAAAGTTTGTAGCTCTCCCTTTGAGAGAATCTTGTCATAGTTGCCATGCTTGGCGGGTTGGTAGCCGTAGTTGTTTTATTCAGATGTTTCAGGAAGGTGCTATTGCCCATCTCGTGATTTAAATTTTCCTCTGTCGACTTTCACGACACCCACAGGATGAGATGGGGAGGTAGATTCTCTTTAGCTGCCACCACTATTTTAATTAGTAAAACGTTTGTGGCGTGTTATTTGAAATTAATCTTTTCACTGCTGTACTGGTTAAAGGGGGACTGCTAGGGGGAGCAGTACGCTGCCCTTCGCAGCCGAGGTGGAGTCGCGGGGGAAGAGGAGTGTAGATGTTGCGTTGCCTCTCTTCCTGTCCCCCGCGACTTTGACGGGTCCGCACCGTAGATGCAGCGGTGGTGGGGCCGCGGAGGGAGAGGAGTGTTGGTTTGTTGTTGCCTCTCTCCCTATTCTCCGCGGCCGAAATGTGGTTGGCGGCGGAGCCTCAGACCAGATCCGCTGCTGGGGCCGGGAAGACTGTTGCTTTCGAGTGCAAGTGGCCTGGCCCGATGGCCTCCGCACGGCAGACTGGGGGGGGGGGGGGGGTACGTTGCGCGCACAAAGGAGGCCGTGCTAGAAGGCGCGCCGTACTCGGAAGGAGAGAGGAGAGACGCATTTCTCTCCCGAGGAGTCAGGCCAGCGCCGGTGGGGTCACGGATGTGTGCGCGAGCGTTCCCGTGGCCCTGCCAACAAGCGGCGATGGCGGTGCACCATGGGGTTTTAGTCGGTGCAAGTCTGACATAACCCTTCCTTCCCCCCGTGAAGGCGCGTATGCGTTTGGCATTTCGCCATGTAAAAAAAGATCTTATATTATAGACTTTTGACTAGTACTTGTAGATTTGGTATCTATACTCGTAGATACTATAAAGAAATTGAAGTGTCTGTCTGTGATTTCAAAATAAATGCCAAAATTTAAGTTTTATCATCATCATCGTCATTTCAGCCTATCACTAGTCCACTGCTGATCATAAGCCTCCCCCATTGATTGCTACAAAAGCTTGTAGCTCCTATTTTGCCATAGTTGCCACGCTTAGCGGAGTTGGCAACCGCAGTTTATTTATTCAGATGTTCCAGGAAGATGCTGCTGCCCACCTCCTGGTTTTCATTTTCCCTCTGTCGACTTTTACTGGATGAGATGGTAGATTCTCTTAAGCCGCTACCACACAGAAGTGTCATTTAGTGGTATAGTCGTTTAGGTTACCTAAAACCTCGCGTGTGTTTCACCTCTTTGCTCAATTAGTTAACGAGATATGCCAATTTATTTGATAAAGTGCCGGGACGAGCATAAGGTTCACGTGATAGTAGGTGCAACGCCTACTCATAATAAATGCTGTGTCCCCCATGAACATTCCTGTGTGGCACCATACTGCGCCCGTCACCCAGAGACATCAGTTCTTAAGTCTCATACGCCCCGTGATCATACTAGCTGTCAGTGCCCTTAAGACCGACACAGTAATGTTTGCACGCATACTACTTCACAGCAGAATAACTGGCCTGGGGTACCTACCTACCTAGACGGATACCTGCATAGTAATATTCCCACCAGTAACTCTTTCAACGATAGTCGTAGTACTATCGTAGAGCGGAGGCAAAAGTTATATCAATAGTGTTCGTACATCAAGTCGATATTAAAGCACAGAATTCGATATAGGTTTTACCCAAATTTATAATAATGCTATGGTCTTAAGAAGCCTTACGCTGTGAACCGAAAGGGCTAGTGTTAATGGTAAGGTAAGCGGGGTACCGCACGGTGCCATCAAGTGGTCTGCTCAATTTACGCGAGTGAAACCGCGGGGCGCAGCTAGTTTGGAAATACTCGAATAAAATGTATATAATTTATTTATGTATGCTTTATTGTTTAACATCTTAAGCGAAGGGTAACAATGGGCGGACTAAATGCTCTGCCAACCTGGCTGGTGAGAAAAACATAAGGCAGGTTTTTATTTCTTTTTTTATTGGATAAAGTGACTGAGTAAAATGTTCACCTGATGGTAAGTGCAACGTCTGCCTATAACAAATGCTGTGTCACCCAGAAAATTTCTGTGTGAGACCACACTGTGTCCATCACCCTGAGACATAAGTTCTCAATTCTCATATGTCTAGGGATTACGCTAGCTCACAGTGCCCTTCAAACCGAAACACAGTAATGTTGGCACACTACTACTTCACGGCAGAATTCACTAATTCACTACTATTTCACTAGCCTGGGGAAGTATCTACCTAGACGGATTCCGGCATAGGAACGATACCACCAGTGTGAACAATTGTACAAAAAAGATACTAAATCTTTATTATGACTCATCATTATTCTGACAGTATTGTTAAATTGTAACTTAAAACCTTATTAGCTATCTTTGCAAACAATTTCTCAAATATTTTTTTCACAGTATGATTTTTTCTAGGATCATTATATTAATTTTAATATCGTATCAGCTCAGCCGAGCAACGTTTTTCGAAAAATAGCTAAATATTTTATATTTATAATATAAGGTAAACAAAAGCAAGAGGCCTCCGGTTTTTTACGATTTTTGTTGCCCGGATACTAGGTACTCAAAGAGGGGTTATAAACGAGGTCTATTGTGTTTTTCCATGTTAAGTGAGTAGTTGTTTTATAAGTTGCCTACTGAAATGTTGTAAATGTGATCATTACACTTGCTTATTATATACCTAGTCTCGCCATAAATTCTGCTAAAAACTAAAATGCATATTTTTATTTACGATTTAATGTACCATTTACAAAACTTACATTTGCAATACATACATACAGTCACGCCTTTTTCCCATACGTAATACGTAGTACGAAGTAGGCAGAGACAACACCCGTAACCCACTTTTCGCTCCCGGGACACGAGACCTAACGGGTGGGGAACCACGTCGTCGCCATTTTGGTCACAATTCTTACTGCAATTAATTAAAAAGAAACACTTTCATTCGAAGTGGTTGCCGTTAGTGGCCAAGAGTCTATAGATTCACGCAATATCTTTTTGAGAAATGTAGCCATTGCTTAGTCTAAACATTTCCTGACAGAATCAATGTCGGTATGTGGGTTTAGAGCACGCAATATCATCTAACACGTACCACAATTTGTAGTCCAAGGGTATCAGATCTTAATTTATGGTATCACAGTCTGGGGAGGAAACAGCCAAATCTTTTCAAACTGGAAGCTCGACGAGTGGTCCTCAAAACGTAACTACCGTAACCGTATACGTTTTCAACATATGATCTCTACAAGAGATGTAAAGTCCAAACAACTCGACAGCTTTATATTTTATTTACTGTATGTAGGCAACATTGTCAGCTATTTTATGATCCCTCTGTATTAACTTGCAAAAGACGCAAGGAGGCTATATGTCAAATTGAACCTCATTCACGCTTCGCGCAAAAATCTTTTTCTTACCTTGGAGGTTTGTTATATAATAAACAAAATTTTTATTCTCTTTCCACAAACAAAAGAATCCTGTAAAAGAATTGTCTCTAAATGATTGGAGACACTGGATTTCGAAAAAACAGAAAAATTACTCAATATCAATAATACTATCTAATTTTAAACAAACAAAATTCATTGCATCGGCTCGGGTTCTTAGAATCCTTTGAATCTAATAAGTGATCCCAAAAATAAACGCACGCACGCACACACACACACCATAACCATATAAAAAGTTTGTATTGATCCTTGGCTGAAATTGAGGGAGGCCTGTGCCTGAGCACAGGCCTCCCTCAAGCTGCTGACAGCTCCCTCAAGTACTGCTGACAGTGGGACATTTATTGGCTGTTACTTTGCTTTTTTGTACTGTGTTTCGGTCTGAAGAGCACCGAGATCTATTGTGATCAATGGGCAAAGTAAGACTTTATTAAAGCATATGGGACTTAAGAACTGATGTCTTATGGAGTCGGGCACAGCATGGTGCTACATATAAATGTTATGGGTGATACAGCATTTGTTATGGGTACACGTTACACTTAACATCAGGTGAACGTTTTGCTCGTCTCGTCACTTTCTTTTCTTTATAAAACAGACATAATGATTTATTTTGTAATACGCCTTATTTAATCATTTTATCTTGACAAGTTGTTTTCTTGATTCATATTCTTTTTGTAACGCTATTATAATTCACACTTAATACATACAAACAATCACGCTTTTTTCTCCACATAATTCTTACTCCCCTTGCGTTCCCACGAGCAGTATAGTGACAGCATTGCATACTATGATATTTTTCTGCACGAATATAGAGTGTCCGTACAAAACCTTAGTCACCTCTTACATCACCTTGGTAGGAAAGAGGTAGGTGCTATTCTACTCTGCCGGAGACCTTTCGGCTAATTTTAGCAAATTTCATTTTACTTAAATCTTTTAGGATGAAGGTGATCAAATCAAAAGCGAATATTCAACAACAATCTTTTATGTTTCTTCCAGAGCAACGAAACAAAAGACCTTGACTTCTTAAATAAGAGTATTTCTATAACAAGTTTATAGGCTTCGTTACCCCGATTAAATTATAAAGTAAACAAGGATAACGTAAATATTTACAAAATTTTCCACGATCGAAATTATCTATGCTACGTTATTTTTTAAAATTTGATGTGAAACATGACTAAAAAAAGTGACCTGGGTTTCGATTCCCGGTGCCGGCACCACTAAAATTGTGCAGTTGCAATTTTAAGTGCTGACTTACCACGTGCTCGGCGGTGAAGGAAAACATCGTGAGGAAACCTGCATGTCTGAGAAATTAAAAATATTTCGAAGACATGTGAAGTCCGCCAACCCGCATTGGAGCAGCGTGGCGGATTCTTCCTAGCTCCAAAACCCTCTCAGAAATGAGAGGAGGCCTGTGCTCAGTAGTGGGACATTTATAGGTTGAAACTTTACTTTTTTTTATGACTAAAAAAAACTGTTCTTTGATAGACACAAAATTTAGATGTAGATAAATTTGTGTTTAATGATTTGTTTTCATAAATTTTTGAGAAATCATCATCATCATTTCAGATCGTAGTCCACTGTTGAACAAAGACCTCTCCCGCAGATTGCCACAAAACACTGTTCTGAGCCACCTGTATCCATCGACTTCCCGCAAAACCGTGCAAGTCGTCGCTCCAACCAGTGGGGGGTTGTCCTACACTGCGTTTGCTGGTTCATGATCCATTGATCCATCGATTGACCTCTTGGTCGAAGTTAGACGTATCTAGTCGGATAATCTGTTTACAATTCATCGACAACTTCGATTGTAGTGATCCCATCAACAACCGGTATAGGTGTGACATGGACGTTAGACATGATCTTCGTCTTGTCCAAGTTCATCCTAAGACCCACCTGTTGGGAAACACTGTTGAGGTCATGAGCATAGCGCTAGGGCCCTCCAGCGATTCTGCCATTAAAGTTAAAGTGGCGTAAGGATGAGAGCGAACGCGATATAAGAGCTGTAAGCCAAATCTTACAAATGCCTCAGCACCGGGCTGCTGCATTCCGAAGGCAATTTCAAATATATGGCTACAAAGTGTTGGAACAATCTTCCTCCACCTTTACGGCTTCCTACATCCGTCAATCGTTTTAGAGTTATTTTATATAAGTTTCTTGACTGGTAGGGTGGTGGCTAGATGGTTGGTTTGTTTTGTTGTAAAGTCATTGATTTCAACAATTTTCGTTTTATCTCGTCTGATTAACTAATGTATACATTAAAAAGTATTATTATTTATATTATCAGGCGTAAAAAAATGTTCACGGCTCGTTTGTCTGATTATAGATAAATCAAATGTCGCTATATAACATTTAACACGTTTAATATTCATCTCGAGAATTGAGAATGCCCCGCGTTGTGTTGATTCTTCAGCCGTGACAAAACGCTCCCACTTCGATACGTGCGTGAAACAGAGCCCGTGAAAACAATGTGTGCTCTTTGCCAAATTATATTAAGCGATACATTTACAATATTTTAAACTCAGTCAATACCGCTTACGAAATGGTGGTTATGTATCGTTCCTCTAAATTTACTTCGGATATGTAAGATATCAGTGTTGTATAGACGATCGCGTGACTTGGGGCGGATTTCACCGTTGAAACTAGACGCGATCAGTTCAAAAAAAAAACGAAGTTTAAGCGTTTAACTGAGTTCAATGCTACAGTTTGCATTTCATCAACATCAAATGATCGCAGTCAATGCTAAACGCGGTTCAAATTCTGAACGCCCAATTTTCAGCTCTTTAAACGCGTTTAGAGAGCTGTCATTGTCAATTGCATGTCGCTTTCGCTCACGCGACGGGCAATCAATTAAATAAGTTACAGAGCGTTCAAAATCGATTATTGCGAACTGCCACCGGAGCCGGTTGGTACCAACGCAACGTAGATCTTCACAGCGACTGTGAAATGCCCTAAATCTCTGAACACTTCAGAGTATTATCACGGCGGTTTTTCGAAAAAGCCGCGGTTCATCCAAACTCGCTGGTGGTTAAAGCAGCAAATTACCGGCCAAATAGAAACGCGACCGAACGCAAACGTCGCCCGTGAAACGTGCTAGACGACACGGACGTCTCAGCACTCCCTGACCACGATACGGTCAGTCACGATCCAGGCTACACTGTACACACAGTTAATAGCTTTAATATAACACGCACCACGACGCGCGACCGCCGTATAGAGCGGCGCGCAGCAGTCGACAATCACACCGCGTACACACGATACAACCGTGTTCCAGGGCGGTTCTCACCGCCCGGAGTTACCGACACACAACTCGACAGTCCGAATGGAGGCCCGCAGCCTACCTGGCACGCGAGCCCCTGGCCCGTGAGCATAGTATTCGATAAAGCTGTAAAAGCCAAAAAAATTATATATAAGAAATTATATTGTCAATTGCACAACTATGTAAACACAAATTTTTTTAATTCGTATTATTTATTGTTTGCATACCTATGTAACCTTTGCATAAAAACAGGCTGTTTGATAACTCAAATTACGAAATAAATCGTCTTTTGTTTTAGATTGTGACGATATTTCATGTAAACTTCGTTTTTCTAAACGCGATCAAAATGGAGTCGGTGAAATCGGTTAGACGAAAACAGACATCAAATGATACATTTAAACCCAGTTAAGTAAAACGTGGTTTTATTAAACTTGGTTTCCAAAGCGATCGGTGAAATCGGGTCTTAGTGCTTAGATTAACTGACTTCTACGCCGCAGGTCCGTGGATGATGTAACGCTCATGTGAAGGTAGGTAGGAATGCAGTGTCTGAGAATCGAAAAACTATTAACAAAACTGGACCTGAAAACCAAACAATATTTATTTTTCGCAGTCGTGACATTTTATATATAATAAAATATTAATTTTAATTTTACGGATTTGATTGCGTTTCATTTTTAACCCGACGTTTCAAGCGCTCTTCAGCATCCATGGTCACGGGGGGACTGAGGTGTTAGACGTCCTAATGTCGTAGGTTATCCGGGGTGACTTAAGCATTTAATTACTATTTTTGGTTCGAACTACATAAAATGGTCTTACTGTGTCTTAAATTCTTGTAGTTTCGTTGTATGTTGTATGTTTCGTTTTTGATTTAATTTTATTATCTATTATAGATATTGAAATTAGGATATTTTTTAATTACAATAGTCTCGCGAATCGCCATACTGGTGGTAGGATTCCTATGCAGGAATCCATCTAGGTAGGTACCACCCCAGGGCCAGTTATTCTGCCGTGAAGCAGTAGTGTGCAAACATTACTGTGTTTCGGTTTGAAGGGCACTGTTAACTAGCGTAATCACTGGGCATATGAGACTTAAGAACTTATGTCTCAGGGTGATGGGCACAGTGTGGTGTCACACAGAAATTTTCTGGGTGATACAGCATTTGTATGGGCAGACGTAGCACTTACCATCAGGTGAACGTTTTGCTCGTTTCATCATTTTATCCAATAAAAAAAAAACAATCAGGAATCGTTGTTCTTTATGAGTATCGGATTCGGATCGGATTGTGGTCTATCGCATCTGACATAATGATTGGAATAATCCAGAAAGTGGTCAAAACTGCAGTTTTCCTGGTGCGTAGATGCTTCGTGTCAGAGAAATGTTCTTTTACGCGGATTTTAGCTGAAGGCACCCCGGATTAACTTTGACATCAGGACGTCTGATACCTCAGTCCTCACGTTTTGGCGTATGATATTGCCAAGGCCTGCCAGATCAAATGCTCTGATCTGGGCGGGATTTCTTCTACTAATAATATTTAGATGTCGTATATATAGTTCAAATCTCAGAAACTTTCCATAGCGCGATTATGGAATGTATTAGATGTTTCTTGGGCTTCTGATGTGGCGACATTGATGTCGCTACATCATTCCTTCGCTGTGACTGGTAGTCGTAGTTAGCGTGGAGATCTTGTGAAGTCAGGCGATGATGTGCAGTCTGGCGATGCGGTGAAACTGTGGTCCAGGTCATTAGTGCGTCGAGACGTATGGAGACAGTGTTGATGCCGCAGGAGTCAGCCTGAGGAGATGGCCGCCGTTGATGATCCTAAGTGGCGGAGAGACTAGTAAGCATGCGTTGTGCCGACAGAAGTCTGGTGCTGTGACTGCGATGGCTGCCGATGACGTCGTTGTTGTGGTTCGGAGAAGCTGGCTGCAATGTTCATACCGGGGTCATTTTGGCGGATGATATTGGCCGATTAAATGGTGTGATCTGGGGAGAATGTCTCTTCCTACTACTAATATTTAGATGTTGAATATAGAGTTCGAATTTCAGAATCTGTTTAGAAGACCAAGAAATATCTCATACGGTATGTATGCTGTAGTTTAAATTAAACACGTAGTAATTTCTTGGTCATTTTAGAAATCCGTTAATTCTAAAGTTTAGCATAATTATGTAAATAGTCGTATTGACATTAATTAAAAAGTTCATTTAATCTACCTAATATTTATTTTCCTATATAGCGCACACGAGGAATAAATACATACATATACACATAGCAGATGTGTGAAACTATCGTAATAAGGTTTGATGAATTAGTCTTTTGTGGGATTATGTTATAGGGAAGGCTAGGTGATACCGCACGCAGGTGGCTGGTAATTAACACGTTCTCAATTATACCTGCCACATTGTAATTAATAACTTAACGACCGCGTGGTCTTATGATCCGAGTGCCTTATTTATAGTCAATGTTGATTCTGTACATGAATAGAATAGAATAGAAATTATTTAACTTACATGATAAATTACATACGAAAGTGTTTTACATTAATATAAGGATGACGAACGTGAAATATACAAAATAGAATATTACAAACATAAATAAGGTAATCGTAGAAAATATTTTGCATCACAAAGAAATGTGCGGTCGTTCGAAGCACAAAGATAAGCTTCTCAATATCGGCTCAGCGGTTGAACCGTGAAAAGGTAACAAATATTATATAAAACTAGCGATCCGCTCCGGCTTCACGCGAGTGCAACTTACTAATGAATATAATGAGAGGTGCGCTTGGTTAAAAAAATATTAATTATGTTTATTTTATAATATGTCTCAATCTCCAGAACTGTTAAACTGAACCTCACTTTTCAATCTGTCTAGGTAGGTACCATCTCAGGGTCAGTTATTCTGCCGCCAAGCAAAACACATTTACAGTGTTTTTACTGGTGGTAGGGTTCCTATGCGGGAATCCGTCAAGATGGGTACCACCGCAGTGCCAGTTATTCTACACTCAAACACTAGTGTGCAAACTTTACTGTGTTTTGGTTTGAAGTGCACTAAGAGCTAGCGTAATCGTTGTGCATATGAGACTTAAGAACTGATGTGTTAGGGTGACGAGCGCAGTGTGGCGTTACACAGAAATGTTCTGGGTGACAAAGCATTTGTTAAGGGCAGAACTTGGGTTGCACTTACCATCAGGTGAACGTTTTGTTCCTTTCGTCATTTCATTATTTAAAAAAAAAAGAAAAAAATAGCCAAATCGGCCGAGCCTATCTAAAGTGATGATCTTTCATACATGCGGCAATTGATTTTTATTTATATAGATAAAGATTATCAGCAGATGTCTTTAATGATATTTTGCTTACTGATATACTTCAAATGTGAAACTGGTATAATAAGCCTTTTGGTTAATTATAGACATTCAGTATACGTTTGAATTGAAATATATTTAGTAAGAGAGCAAAGCAATAATATGTCGTTTTATACATATAAAGTATAAAACGACATATTATTAACAGTAGGTAAAATTACCTACACTAACAAACTATAAATTATTTATGCATCCGGCATAACCTTTAATGTTGATGGAGAAGTCAAATTGTTAAATATTTTCGAATTCTGCCAATTTGCTGTAAACTTTCTATACGAATAGAACATTACAGATAAAATTATATAGCCCGGCTAGCTCAGTCGGTAGAGCATGAGACTCTTAATCTCAGGGTCGTGGGTTCGAGCCCCACGTTGGGCGACAATTTTTGTAGTTAAAGTTAGACAATTTAGTTATTGTTATATTTATACGAAAATAACAAACCTCATATTGACCCTGCATGGTTTACATTTAAAATATAAAAATATTTGAATAATAAATATGATAATATGAAATAATTACTGTAAACTACCGTGAATCTTAATAGCTAGCGATAAGGATCACCGCTTCTCGCCGCGTCCCTCACTTTAGTCCTGTGATTATAGTGTAAGGTGTAATAAGTGCGTAAACCTGCGACCGGGTAATTTTCACCCTGCTCAACAACGACGTTGTTGCTTTTTGCCACAAATCATTCAGTATTTTACATATTTATGTATTTTTACATATTTATTCAATATTATTTTAAGATCAATATATAAAATGGACTCAGAGGAGCGTGAGCGTCGTCGAATAGTCATGTTTTTAACACTTGAATTTGATTATAAGAAAATTCCCAGCAGCAGCATTTGCAAAGCAAACAATAGTCGAGTGTACCACAAGTTACACGGAATCCGCAATCAAAGACAGATAACGCACGTCACGTCCTTGCTGAAATACTAACATAGATATGCAGTGGCGTATCTCTGTGAACACACAGTACTGTGACGTCACAGTAGCCTTCGGACTAAACCTTCGTATTTAGTTTATATTTAAATAGCTGATGCTCGCGACATCGTCGGAAACTTTTTGATTTTACGTATAAAAAGTATCCTTAGCCGTCTCCAGGATGCAAGCTATATTTTGTTCTATTTTACCTAAAGATCGCTTCAACGGTTGAACCGTAAACGGGTAACAAACAGACAGATGGACAGAGAGAGTTACTTTCGCGTTTATAAATTAGTATGGATTAATAAACCATTCGTTTCTCTGATACGTAGTTTTTGTACTCATTTTTATTCTAATACACATTTAACCTACGGCAATATGATTTTCTTTTAAATGGTATTCCAAATACCTTCCTTACTTTAATCTACTCGTAACAAAAGTAAACAGTACCTCAATGTCAATTGTAATAATAATGTTCCTCTTTCACAATGACAAAGGACAAAACAAAGTGGTAGAAATATCAACACGGAACGGTCAACCGCTAATGGTAATGGTATGCAAACATTCCAGCTATCGCGGAAGCCCATCGCTGTTTGATCAATAGATTATGTTTACTTGTTATGAGTCAAAGAAATAAATAATAAAATATAAAGCTCAATTAGGACTTTTTTAATGGCATGGAAGCAAGTGTCGACACCAGAATATCGTTCACCTCATGGTAAGTGTCCCGTCTGCACACAACTGTTTTTTTATACATAAAGAGGGAAAACGAGCAGGCGACTCACCTAATGGTAAGTGATCACCGCCGTCTATGAATATAAGCAATACCAGAGAAATTCCGGGTGCGTTGCCGGCCTTTGAGAAAGGAGTAGGCTCTTTACTTGAAGGTCCCTAAGTCGTTGTTTGTGGCAGAAAATTTCTAGCAAAGCCAACAGTGATGAAATGCCAATCCAGATGGTGATGATTGACATTTGTGCTGTGCCGCAATATGCGATGGTGGAAAATTAGCAGCAGGAACTCATACGAACAACTCCTCGGAGTCAATATCACTTGATAATGCCTCGTTTTGAGGTGAAACACGTGTCGTGTTCTCGACTTCAGTGGTGTGTATTGCCTAGTGGTAATGTTGTAGTGGTGGAGGGTATCTGGTGGCGGCTCCCGGTGGCGTTATTGGTATTCTTGTGCACGCTGTTGAGGGAGGACGGGCGGTGCTCTTCAAAACTAGGTAATACACACCATTTTACATTTTGCGTGCGGATCTTAGCAAATTAACTTTCTTTCCTTTACTATTATGGATTTCCGCAAAGTAACGCCTGATTCTATTAACCTCCACAAGGAGATATCTTCTGGTTAGAAAACCAATGGCAACTGCGCACTATCTATAAAAAGTACGCAAATATGCAAATCTTTATTCCGACACATAACACAGTACACAGCACATACTCAATAATAAATTGCGGTTGCCACGCGTGGCAACTATTACAATATCCCCTCAAAATGAGAGCGGTAACTTTTGTGGCAATCTATGGGGGAGGCCTATGTTCAGCAGTGGACTAGTGATCATCTGAACAACTACGTCCGATTGTAAAATGATTCGGCAGGAATTCGAACCGAGGATCCGCAGCGTAAAAATCAGATACTCTGACTACTGGGCACAAAGTCGTCCAATAAACTCACATATAAAAGTGCTAATAAAAATAACGTTGTGCTTAGTGTATGTTCAAAGGAGAATATATAAACGCTAACACAATGGATTTAAGTAATTGATTCTATTCAATCAACGATTGAATGGTACCAAAGAAGCCAGTTCAATTTATAGTTAACGTAAGAACAATGAATTCTTAAGTCGAACTCCTAGTCATAAATTAATTGTATGTATAAATGATTTAAGTTTTTATTAGAATATTTATAGACTGTATAGAATGATGATGTTCTCCTAGCCGATTTCGACCACGGCGACAACTTCCGACTACTGTCGAGAGCCATCAACTGCGCAGGAGATATTATAGTGCCACAAGTGTACGCGCAAACACAGAGGCACTTACTCGTCCCAACCTACCCGCGCCCGATGTAACGCTGACGCGATAAGATCGGAGGCAGGCCAGGATGCAGTGTCAGAAACACGGGGACAATCACAACACAACCAGACCCGAAAACCAACAATTTATGTTTTAGCACAAATGTCGGCTCCGGCTGGGATTCGAACCCAGGACCCGCGGCTTAGAAGCCAGGTACTCTGACCACTGAGCCACGCGGTCGTCAGAGTAAATCATTAACGACTGATTGAATTGAACATTAATAATATTCCTGTTATTAAGTTTATTTTTTATTTCATTTAATGAAATGACGAAACGAACAAAACGTTCACCTGATGGTAAGTGCAACTTATGTATAACAAATGCTGTGTCACCCAGAACATGTCTGTGTGACACCACACTGCGCCTGTCACCCTGAGACATCAGTTCTTAAGTCTCATATGCCCAGCGATTACGCTAGCTCTCAGTGCCCTTCAAACCGAAACACAGCAATGTTTGCACACTACTGCTTTACGGCAGAATAACTGGCCCTGGAGAGCTACTTATCCAGACAGAATCCTGCATAGGAATCCTACCACCAGTATGCAATAGCGTAATTTATATTGCAATAGCGTAATTTATATTGCAATAGCATAAACGTTCACACATTTATCTATGCTTGACGGCAAAATAACTGGCTCTGCGGATCAAGTTGGATTTTTGCATTGTAATCCTACCACTAGTAAAACTTGCAGCGGTCCTATGTTTACCTCTGTGCCACCTTTGGAAGTAGTAATAAAATAAGTGGCATTCTTTATTTAGGTAAACAGCGTCTCGGTTGGCGCAGCGCTTAGCCTCTGGCTCCTGCGCCACAGGCCGCGTGTTCGATCCCCGCGCGGTATAAATATTGTAAAGCCCACAAATAGTTGTTGGAATTCGTCTGTAAAACACCCAAGACAGGAGAAAGCCTCATATTCGTAGAAATAAGGGCATTTTTTTTTAAATACAGAACGATACAGAAACACAATTATAAAAGTCCAGTATAAAATGGATTACTAATGTTGACTTGTAGATGTTGATTGATTGATTGAAAGTTGGTTGGTAATTATGTCTCTAAACCATAAAATGTTCATATACGTTGTAACTAAAATGTAATCAGAACTCGATGGTGAATTTTTAATATAGGCTATGAAAATATTTAGACTGACATGTACGTTCCATAATTTACATAAAAAGAAGTGCTTAAGTAGCTACTGTAGACCTGTGCGTCTATGTTACAGTCTGTAGCGAAAATGTCGTTTCAAGTAATAATTACCTACAGTAGATCGTACTAATATTCACTTCCAGTAATAGATATTTAGATACATACATATCATTTATTTACGTACATTTCAGCCTCATGATGCAGCGCGGCAACTCTGCAAGTTTTTTGGGCACGCTGCCCACAGACGTTTAGTTTTCCAAGTAATTTATTGTTTATTTGATTAATATATTTTTTATTTTTTATTTCACGTTACTAATACATTTTATGTTAGCTAAATTGAATTTTTCCCTCCTCGTCTTGCATTGATAATGAAGCAGAAGCTAACACTCTGAATTCCCTTTCAAACACTCCCACTTCTAATACTCCCGCTTTTAATTTTAGTCAATTTGATAATCGTGATGTTGAGAGAGGTATGGCTCTCCATCCATTCGAACTCTGTCCGTGGTGATTACATTAGTCGTAAAATGGTTATTCCACTCCTGGATCTTCTTATCCTTGTAATTACTTCCATTCTTAACAACTCACTGAAAACTTCCAGTTGAAAGAAAAGAAACAGTTTTCAGGAAAAATGCCAACGTGATCCTTCTCCCGCAAAAGACAAATCCCATTAGTTTCTCCGATTACTGGCCTATTTGTCTACTTCCATTCCTACCTAAAGATGTCGAACTCCTACCTTGTGAAACACATTCTCCTGAATCCATTACAATCCGGCTTTCGTCCTGGCCATAGCACAACTAAAGCACTCCTACAAATTACCGCCGATATTCGTTATGGCATGGAAAACCAAAAACGTACTGTACTGACTTTGCTTGACTTCAGCAATGCATTTAATACTGTAGATTATGACTTATTGTTGGGTATTTTACGTTACTCTCAACATACCTCTGTTTTTGTTGATTGGTTTCTTAGTTACCTTTTTGGTCGCCGACAGCGTATTCAGGTACAGGTGTTTTCTCTTCCTGGACTACTACTGTTGCCGCCGTTCCACAAGGTCGCGCGTTGTCTCCTCTCTTATTTGCAATTTTCATTAATACGATAAGTCATCACCTGTCTTCTACTTACCACTTGTACGCTGACGATCTCCAGATCTTCTTTGGAAAACCTGTCTATAGTAATGGAAAGCACTAATGCTGATTTGACTTGTATTTTGAATTGGAGTAAAGTATATGGCTTAGGCTTAGAGCCGTGATAGCTCAGGTGCTAGGCGGTCGCTTTAAGTTTCATAGAACGCGAGTGACCTGGGTTCGATTCCCGGTGTCGGCACCACTAAAATTGTTGATTGCAATTTTAAGTGCTACTTTACCACGTGCTCGGCGGTGAAGGAAAACATCGTGAGAAAACCTGCATGTCTGAGAAAAAATAACTACCCCTGCTACTAAAATTGCGTTCGCTCATTCATTATTTCTGCTTATCCTTGACTATGCTGATATTTGCTAATATATGAAGAAGCCCAAATATGAATCATAAGCACAAGTTTTGAATTCGCTCAAGTTCATTAAGCTGCACTTCGGTAATGTCAAGAGGATTGAAAAGTACTCGGCCTAACCAAGAAAATAAACACATACTAAATCAGTTATATTTTTATTTTTCTACATAATCACCATCAAGTTCAATACACTTTTGCCACCTCCCCTTCCAAGCATTTAGACCGTTAAAAAAAATGATTCTTCCTTAGAGTCAAAATATGCGTCTACAGCTGCTTTCACCTCGTCGTTTGTCGAAAATCTTTGACCTCCCAAGTGCTTTTTTAGGTTAGGGAACAGAAAGAAGTCTGATGGTGCCAGATCAGGTGAATACGGCGGATGCGGTAACAGCTCAAAGCCACAGTTGTGAATTCCAGCCATTGACTGTACTGACGTGTGAACACGGGCGTTATCTTGATGAAAAAGGACTTTTCTTCTGAGCATTCCTCGACGTTTTTCTTTTATTTCCTCTCGTAAACGACGTAGTAAGGTGCAGTAGTAATCAGAGTTTATAGTCTGACCCCTTTCAAGATAATCAATCATAATCACACCTTTCGAGTCCCAGAATACTGAAGCCATCACCTTATTTGCCGACAAAATCGACTTAGCCTTTTTAGGGGGTGGTGAACCAGGTCTTCTCCACTGTTTTGATTGTTGTTTTGTTTCCGGTGTACAGTAATGAACCCATGTTTCGTCCATAGTAACAAAACGATTCAAAAAATCATCTGCATCGGCTTCAAATAACTCCAAACAGTCGCGTGAAATAGTCAATCGCGTCCTTTTTTGTTCAACTGAAAGCAGTCGCGGAACCCACCTCGCAGACACCTTGTGGAAACCCAACTCGTTGACAATGATGTTTTGAGTTCGTTCATAAGAGATGCCTATAATCTCGGCTATCTCTCTAATTTTTAATCTGCGGTCTCCCATTATTAAATCAAGTACTTTTTTAATATTTTCGTCAGTAGTTGACGTCGAAGGCCTTCCAGAGCGGGGTTCATCTTTCACACTCTCTCTACCACGCTTAAATTCTGCTATCCATTTTTTGACGGATGAATATGACAGAGCACAATCGCCTAATGTACTGACCATGTCATCATGGATGGCTTTTGATGATAGCCCCTTCTTATGGAGGTACTTAATGACGGCACGCTGCTCGATTTGCTCCATTCGCGGAAATTATGACCGATTACTTTGTTAATAAATTTATAAAATCACAACTAATTATCGCACACGTTTCGAACTTCACACAATGAACTAGTCTGAACTGAACTAAATAATGTGGGTAGATTTGATATTTAGAATTGAATGGATCTGTGTTAGGCCGAGTACTTTTCAATCCACCCTACCGAAGTGCAGCTTAATGAACTTGAGCGAATTCAAAACTTGTGCTTATGATTCATATTTGGGCTTCTTCATATATAAATTACATCAATTCCGATTAAAATGGCTGTCTGCAGCAATCGCTTTCATAGTGATAAGACCGCCTATTGTACATTTACTTACAATTTTTTTTGTTTATTTTGTGCCTGTTCCTGTATTTGTTGTACATATTAATTGATTGATTATTATAACAATACATAGAAAATATTGTTACATTAATACGCTTCATTACTTAAATATAGAATCTGTCCTTATACCCCTTTCTGTAACCTGAAAAAAAAACGCTTCAGCGTTTAACAATGGTGCAATTACATTCGAGCACGCACACTGGCAATTTGTTGAGTTTTTCTGTGCGTGCCACTGAAGTAATTGTTGGTATTAATTCGACTCTAGGTAACAATGTGGAGCACGCAATATTCGGTGTTTTATTGAAGTAGATTTGTTGGACTGTCCTGTGATGTGTTTAAATTTAGCCTTAATCGATTTACCCCTTTTGAATCAAATCGTACTGTTATAATTTCCGACGATATATTGGTGGATTAGAAATGGTAGAAGAATAAATAATTATTTTAGGTTATTAAACATATTTGTGAAAAACTTTTTGGAAAAAACAAAATAATGTTGGATTTTTGAATAAACCAAACAAACTAATGCAACGTCGGGCTGCGTTAGTCCATCTGGTAAATTTTGAAAATTTGCCGGTTGTCTATGTTGACGATTGATGTCCTACGGGCTGATTTTTGACCACGACGACGACTTTCGAACGCCGTCGGAAACTAGCAACTTCGCACATTATACAGTACATATTATATAATAAGTGAACGTATGAAGCTCATAAGAGGACATCGGAAGTAGGCTAGGATGTAATGTTAGCGATTCACGTACAATTATAACACAACCAAACCGGAAAAGTAACAATTTCTGTTTTTACGCAAATACTCATTCCGGCTAGGATATGCATGATGATTAACAATCAAAGCAAAAAAGATTAAGGGTTTTTTTATGGAATATCACTTTATTCCAAAAAAAAACCCCGAACAAATCGTTCACCCGATTCGTTTTCCAGATTGATACGACTTACGAACCTTCAAGAAAAGAGCCTACTCCTTTCTCAATGACCAGCAACGCATTCGTAATTCCTCTGGTATTGCGTATGTTCATGGGCGCCAGTGTTTCTTTGCCATCAGGTGGACCACTTGCTCTTTTCCTCCTCTTCTATAAGAAAGGCATCGTCTGCCTATCATAAATGCTGTGTCACCTGTAACATTTCTGTGTGGCACCGCTCAGTGTCCGTATTCCTGAGACATACGTTCTCAAGTCTCATATTCAAAGTAATTGCACTAGCTATCAGAGCCCTTCAAACCGAAACACAGTAATGTTTGCACACTTATATCATCATACTGATGTAACTACTTATCCAGACGGATTCCTGCACAGGAATACTACCACCAGTAAAATTCCATACTTCCTCATGCATCTGATACCGCTGCTTAGTGTCGCTGAAGTCAAATCAACTTAGAGTATCTTGTCAGATGCAGATCGTTTTCTTTAACAGGGTCACGAATCAGATCCAAAAAATCAGTAGAGTCAAGTAAAGGTTTTCTGGATGTAACATCCGTTACATTAGTGTTCATATTAAATGTAGTCTATATCACCCGGACCATAATAATGAATCGTTTGACACTTCAGTCATCAAAATCGGATGAGTAGTTTAGGCGTCATTGGAATATCTGTTTAAAACACACCGTGTAAAAACACACAGACTACTGAAAATTTTACGAGCAATACGTTCACCTGATGGTAAGTGCAACGTCTGCCCATAACAAATGCTGTGTCACCCAGAAAATTACTGTGTGACACCACACTGCGCCCGTCGCCCTGAGACATCAGTTCTTAAGTCTCATATGTCCAGTGAGTACGCTAGCTCTCAGTGCCCTTCAAACCGAAACACAGCAATGTTTGCACACTACTGCTTCACGGTAGAATAACTGGCCCTGGGGTGGAACCTACCTAGACGGATTCCTGCATAGGAATCCTACCACCAGTTCAATATAAACAATATAAAACATTCCTTTTGACTTTACCGTAGTCGGGTCGAAGACAGCGCGTGCAACTCAGTACACGTGTCGGAAGTGAAACTTATATGTATTAGAGATTTGATTAAAATTAATTAAATAAACATGAATTAAAAAATAATGTTAAATAACTGCAACATTTATTAATTGATAAATACTAATTGAGAATGATAGAAACATGCACTAAAATGTTGTTTTTCAATTCGACCTTGAAATTTTACTCTCAATATATTTACGATTATTGCACTAAACTATTGATTTTTGCTACGAGCTCATAATTCTGAAATAAAACGAGAGCCAACAATAATAAAAATAAATTCTGCTACTGTTTTGTATAAATAAAGGTAAAAAGTATTTCAGTTGAGTATATCTTACAAGTTTACGAGTTTTGCAGACTTGATCCTAAATCCTTACAATGTTTTATCGGTGCTATCTGTAATATAAATGAAATCAATATGAAGAAAACGTTAAAAGAAAAGAAAGTTTATTTTCTAAGATCCGCATGCAAAATTTAAAATGGTGTATATTGCCCCGTTTTTAAGAGCACCGCCCGCTCACAACAGAGTGCACTAGTGTGCACTTGCATATGGATATTAGCAAATGGACTTTCTTACCTTTATTATGATATATTTCCTAAATTTAAAGTATGATTCTATAAACTCTTTACTGGTACGATACCTGCAGGAATTCGTCTAAGTAGATACCACCCCAGGGTCAGTTATTCTGTTGTGAAGTACTACAGTGCAAACATTACTGTGTTTTGGTCTGAAGAGCACTGAGTGCTAGTTTAATCACTGGGTATTGAGACTCAAGAACAGACGTATGAAAGGGGACAGACGCGGTGTGATGCCACAAAGAATAGTTCTCCGTGACGCAGCATTTGTTGTAGCAAGACATTGCGCTTACCATCAGGTAAACGTTTTTCTTGTCTCGTTCCTTCCTCCGCTAAAAAGGTATCTAACACAGCAAATTTTTCATTTCATAAAGTGATGAAACGAGCAAAACGTTCACCTGATGGTAAGTGCAACGCCTGCCCATAACAATGCTGTGTCACCCAGAAAATTTCTGTGTGACACCACACTGCGCTCGTCACCCTGAGACATCAGTTCTTAAGTCTCAAATGCCCAGTGATTACGCTAGCTCACAGTGCCCTTCAAACCGAAACACAGTAATGCTTGCACACTACTGCTTCACGGCAGAATAACTGGCCCTGGGGTGGTACCTACCTAGACTCCTGCATAGGAATCCTACCACTAGTTGCAGTGATATGCTTGATTTTTTATTTAATTTTATTAATTATTGGTTCCCAAGCCGGTGGTAATACCCAAACATCTTCTCTATTGAAATAAGGATATTTTAGTTAATTTCAATAGCCTCGCGAATCAGCAAGGAGTTGTGGTTTATCAGATCTGATGTAATGGTTGGGATGATCCAGAACATGGTCACAGACTGCAGACTACTTATTACTTACTTGACATTTTAATTATTTTTATTTGAATTTGGATTTGTATGTTTGATATCTGCTCGTGCATTTTATCAATGTTCCCGATTCCGCCGCAGCTAGACTGCTGTAGCATCATCCTGAGTCATATACCTGTACTTTGTTGTTTCTGTCGTGCAGTCGAATATAAATACGAGTAGCAATATTTTTATTGTCTACTGTATTTACTATGTAGTGTATGGTATTGATTTCTATCTACGATTAAAATTTATTTCTTTCTTTCTTTATTTTTCAACTCATTACAGTATGTATTGCGTGTTTCAAACTGTTGCGACTCATTGTGCCTAAATTAATTCCATTAAATCAGTTTTAATAGTAAATTCATCCAACAGACACATTCCGTGACAATGACAAACACAACAGACCCATCTCTTCTTAATACTTGTCCCAGAGCGTCCGCTCAATTCCGGGATCCAGACCCCAGTTTCATTGGTAACGTTATAACTCTATTCAGTAATAAATTAACATTTAGAACGGCAACCCGGAAGCGGGAGTAATTTGCTTAAGTAATTCGACGTTTTCCTCGAAGCTATGTTTTTTGGTTAACGGCTCGGTTGGCGCAGTGACTTGGGTTCCGTGTTTACCCCTACGGTTTTGTGTTCAATTGTGCAGGACAAGACCAGTATTTGTTATTCTAAAATCGCACCTACGATACGGATATAAACCTCACGAGTATGGCAAATTGCTTTTTGTTTAAAAGATTCACTGCCTACACATAATATAAATAGTAATTGCTTTCAGCGTGCCTTATTTGGGAAGTTATTTATTACATACGTTTAAGATTTAATGTATTAACTTTATTTAATATTTAATAAATAACATTAAATATAATTTTTGATTAGTGTTATTGCTGGTGGTAGGATTTCTATGCAGGAATCCGTCTAGACAGCAGTAGTGTGCAAACATTACTGTGATTCGGTTTGAAGGGCACGGTGAGATAATGTAATCACTGGGCATATGAGACTTAAGAACTGATGTCCCAGGGTGACGAGCGCAGTGTAGCGTCATACAGAAATTTTCTAGGTGACACAGCATTTGTTACGTTGCACTTACCATCAGGTGCACGTTTAGCTCGTTTTATCACATTTCTTTTATATTTTTCACCGTTGTGCAACTGTGAATCCATTACCACTTCTTTTATTTATTTATTGATTTCGATCATATATATGCTATACCAGCTAAGCGCCACGGTTTCACCAGCTTAAAATGAGTCAACCACAAGATTATACTACAAATATTTATGTTCATATCTTGTGAACCCTGCAAGATATCGAAATGGAACAAACACTAAAACGTAAATTAAAATTTCTGTTTTGATCTCTAAAATGTTTCTTGATATCCGTATCGTATGTATGTATGTCTTGATATCCCTTGAGCCATTTCGGTGCCTGTTCAGAACAAACTTTCAGAAAACAGGCAAAATTTAAAAAAAAAAACGGTCAATAATGATAAAGCTTCGTGTAAATAGCAGTTTTCACTAAGACCTCGGCATTTATTTTGAAATCACAGACCGACACTTCAGTTTTGGTATTGGTTTAGATTTACAATTAAACTGTATTCATAAAATGATTACGACACATATCCGACAAGAACGAATTTCTGCAGAAGAAAAATTTATATTAAATATTTTTGCAATAACAGTAATAAAATAAAATTCAAAATATGAACATGAAAATATATAGAACCAAAAAAGAAAGCAGTCATCGATTAAACTTAGAAAAAAGTTAATAGAATCAGGCGTCACTTTGCGGAAATCCATTACAATAAAGGAGATAAAGTTAATTTGCTAAGATCTGCATGCAAAATTTAAAATGGTGTGTATTACCTAGTCTTGAAGAGCACCGCCGGCACTCCCTCAACAGCGTGCACCAGAAAACCTATACCGCCAACGGGAGCCGCCACCAGATACCCTCCACCACTACAACACTACCACTAGGCAATACACACCACTGAAGTCGAGAACACGACACGTGTTTCACTTCAAAATGAAACATTATCAAGTGATATTGATTCTACGACAGAAAGCTAAAAGCTTCAAAATTAAAAAAAGCTTATTTTCGGTAAGCTTCAATTTAAAAACATCGAAATTGAAGCTTATTGAAATAATTTATTATTAAATGAAAATAAATAACTAAATATGAAGTAAAATGAAAATATTATGCATCTCTTGAACAACGTCAATACATTTCACTAATCTTATTGCCTTATTATAACACTTAATCATTATTGTAACCAATGAGCTAAAGGCTCGGTTTAAGTCTTCGGTTACCTAATGAATTAAAACAGCGACATCTTTTAATCTCTTAATGAACTAGTAAGTCACTTCGTTAATTATGTAAAAAGCTCGATTTTCAACTAGTTACTTATTGGGTGTTGAAAACTGCACTGTGCACCCAATAGCGCATGGTGGCGATGGGCTCACCACCTATCACACCAAGTGCATTATATTGTTTTGGTGAAACGTGGATTGTGGCAGTCATCTTCTTTTGCAGTGTGTGCCCAGTCTCTGACTACCCCTTATGGGATACAATCGTGATCTTATGTATGTATGTATGATGAAATGTAATTTAAAAATGTAATGTAATTTAAAAAATACGTTATAATTATAGCCTTTCTATTTCCTCAAAATTATAACGATTATAATTATTCATGAACTTAACGTTATAATTTGAGCTGTGCATTTCCGTCATGGCAGACGAGTCGGTTTTACCCCCAAGGCGCCAATAGATGTTTTGCATCAAAAACTTTTTTTTTTTCATTGTAACTTGCAACACAAATTTTGTAACAATGTGTCGTAAAAGTCAACTAAGTATAAGGTACGCTACTTCCGGGGATAAACTGCATTATTAATGAGAGCCTGCTTGAGGATAAACCCGACACTACTCTACTGTAGTTGCTGTTCGCCTCCCGGTAGTAAAATTGAGTTCTCCCCCACTTTTGGAATTTCTTCAACCCTGTTATGTTATGCTGTTCATCTCCTTTTTGATTCATTAGCCTCGTGGTCGCCAGGTGTAATCGTTTGGGATTGTAGCCAGATTTCCTCGGGGAATTTTTTGCAACTGCTGCCCCACTTAATAAGACTGTATAAATAAAGTTTGTGAGCCTTTTACAAATACGGAGGGCTTAGTTTACATACATACATACAAAAGATCACGACTGTATCCCATAAAGGGGTAGTCAGAGACTGGGCACTCACTGCAAAAACAGATAACTGCCACAATCCATGTTTCACCAAAACAATATAATGCACTTGGTGTGATAGGTGGTGAGCCCATCGCCATCATGCGCTGTTGGGTGCACAGTGCAGTTTTATTCCTTACTCGCCTTTTATGAGATCCATTGGATGAGATGGAGTGGTAGTATTCTTTTAACGAGCCGCCACCACACGTTAGTTTATAAGATGGTATTCGGGCACTGTCTACGGCTGGCGACTTCTTTGGTGAAACTTTCAAGAAACACCCAAATAACTGGTTATTAATTTAACACAACGTAATAGCAGTCGCAACAAAGATTACAACAGAAGTATTATAAACGGTCTCATAAAATATAACCTAAAGAATGATCCAGAGGAAAGATCATGTATTTTCCTGATCACGACTTTTTATTTTATTAATACTCGTATTTAAAGACAAATTTTAAGTATATGTAACCTATATAGAAGTATGTTTATTTTGTATATATATATATATAGTATACGAGGGTGGATTGAAAAGTACTCGGCCTAACCAAGAAAATAAACACATACTAAATCAGTTATATTTTTATTTTTCTACATAATCACCATCAAGTTCAATACACTTTTGCCACCTCCCCTTCCAAGCATTTAGACCGTTAAAAAAAATGATTCTTCCTTAGAGTCAAAATATGCGTCTACAGCTGCTTTCACCTCGTCGTTTGTCGAAAATCTTTGACCTCCCAAGTGCTTTTTTAGGTTAGGGAACAGAAAGAAGTCTGATGGTGCCAGATCAGGTGAATACGGCGGATGCGGTTACAGTTCAAAGCCACAGTTGTGAATTCCAGCCATTGACTGTACTGACGTGTGAACACGGGCGTTATCTTGATGAAACAGGACTTTTCTTCTGAGCATTCCTCGACGTTTTTCTTTTATTTCCTCTCGTAAACGACGTAGTAAGGTGCGGTAGTAATCAGAGTTTATAGTCTGACCCCTTTCAAGATAATCAATCATAATCACACCTTTCGAGTCCCAGAATACTGAAGCCATCACCTTATTTGCCGACAAAATCGACTTAGCCTTTTTAGGGGGTGGTGAACCAGGTCTTCTCCACTGTTTTGATTGTTGTTTTGTTTCCGGTGTACAGTAATGAACCCATGTTTCGTCCATAGTAACAAAACGATTCAAAAAATCATCTTCAAATAACTCCAAACAGTCGCGTGAAATAGTCAATCGCGTCCTTTTTTGTTCAACTGAAAGCAGTCGCGGAACCCACCTCGCAGACACCTTGTGGAAACCCAACTCGTTGACAATGATGTTTTGAGTTCGTTCATAAGAGATGCCTATAATCTCGGCTATCTCTCTAATTTTTAATCTGCGGTCTCCCATTATTAAATCAAGTACTTTTTTAATATTTTCGTCAGTAGTTGACGTCGAAGGCCTTCCAGAGCGGGGTTCATCTTTCACACTCTCTCTACCACGCTTAAATTCTGCTATCCATTTTTTGACGGATGAATATGACAGAGCATATATATAGTATATATATATAATTGAATTTAAGTTTTTGTATGTTTATGTATACTATATTATTTTAATATTTTTTTTTCTTAATTTTTTGTTTATTTTATTTACTTCCGCTGGTTATTTAAGGTATTTTTCACATATTTTTTATATTGCACCTTTCACAACTTTCTCCACGCCCACGGGTTGACTGGTAGGGAATGCCAATAGGCATTAAGTCCGCCCATTGTTACCCTTTTAATTAAGGTGTACAATAAAGTTTTAATAAATAAATAAAAAAAATATAATAGTTACAAACGCCACCAAAGCCAGATAGCGAAGCCACTGGAGATTTGGACCATGCTTTTGTTTGACCCTTCCGGAGTTTCGCCGTTGTCATCTTGGTTATGGCGATTCGAGGATAGGTTTTTTTAAATGTTAAATTTCAGACACTGATTTTGGTATGAGTCAATAAATTCTTACTTGCGTTCCCAGGAGCTGTGTTGTGACAGCATTGCAGATTATGGCGTTACTCTGTACGAATAAAGGCTGTCCGTACAATACCTTAGTCGCCTCTTACGACACCTCGCTATTGAACTCTGCCGGACACCTATCGGCACACCATTTTTTATGCTTTTTAAAGATATTAAAGTATTTCTCGTGCAAAATATTGGATTTAATAAAAGGTATAACTGAACCAACGTGCTTAAGGAGTGCACGCTTTTAAGTAAATTCCTGTACAGACAAACAAACAGACACGCGAGTAATTTAAATTTCCGTGCCCCTCATGGAGACAGAACCCCACAAATAACAATATCCCGTCTTCCTCAAAAACCTTTCTTTTAAAAACCGCCCGTGACTATATTTTTGGTAAAATTCTGAACTTTCGCAGATACTGTGAAAAAGCATTATTGTTAAATAGGTTAACATTATTGTATTTTTTCAGCTCTAACGAGCTGTTTGAGTATCGGCGTTGCAAAATGGGAAATATTTAAAATAGATCTCGAATACCGAGAGCACTCAACATCGAGTCGATGCTTCAACTGTGTCAATGATGTGCTACTCAGATTTCAATGTATAGAGGCTTAACTCACAACTTCATTGAAGTAATTCGTGTATATGAGATGGGGTTTGTGGAAAAATTTCAAATATTTTATTTCATCAAAAAAAAAAAACGATACCCTACAGTGGGAATGCTCCCTTAACGTGAGTGCGTTTCATAAACATTAATTCCACACGAACAGCACAACCAGACCCGAAAACTAACAATTTGTGTTTTTGCACAAACGTATACGCTGCTAAGATTCGAATCCACGACTCTTACAGTCAGTAGAAGTCAGGCACTCTGACCACTAGGCTACGCGATCGTCAATTTTCAAACAGTCGTTCTATTGAGTAAGCACCGTCCGCCCCAACGCACCAGCGTATTCCTACAATAGCGCGCAAAAGCAAACTAACGAAGAGAAGAAACAGGCGAAAGAAACTCCGTGGGTATCCTCTATTTTGTTATTTTTTTTCTATCTTTGTAAAAAGTACATTATAATTTACAAAGAACAGTCTCATAGAAAACCAAAGCATGCCCCATGACATAATGTTAGACAAGATTCAATAACAAATAATTAATTGCTTTGCAAACTCGAGCAGACCAGCCTCCACCAACATCACCTGAATACACCTGGTTGACATACATAGGAACCCTACCACAAATAATTTAAAATACAGATGAAAATAGTGACATTGTTTGGCGCAGTCATCTAACGATTGACATCTGCGCTTCAGTGCTTGAACAGTGGTAGGATTCCTATGCAGGAATCCGTCTAGGTAGGTACCACCCCAGGGCCAGTTATTCTGCCGTGAAGCAGTAGTGTGCAAGCATTACTCTGTTTCGGTTTGAAGGGCACTGTGAGCTAGCGTAATCACTGGGCATTTGAGACTTAAGAACTGATGTCTCAGGGTGACGGGCGCAGTGTGATGTCACACAGAAATATTCTGGGTGTTACAGCATTTGTTGTGGGCGGACGTTGCACTTACCATCAGGTGAACGTTTTGCTCGTTTCGTCACTTTATACAATAAAAAAAATGTTTCAGTCTGGCACATTTATGTATACTTTGAATTTTATGTTTGTGAAACGCGTGATACAGGAGAAAACATAGTATGGGATTATTTGATAGAAGTGGTAAATCAGCACTTAAAATTGTAGAACAATTTTAGAGGTGCTGGCACCGGGGATCGAACCCAGTTTACTCGCTCACTATGAAATTAAACGCGAGCTATAGGCCCCTGAGCTACCACGGCTTAATAAAAAAAAAACGGTATGATTCATATTTATTGCAATTTTACAACTAGGCCGATTTAACAAATAAGCCGTCCATATGATTGCGCCATACGTACTTCGCTGGCCTGAATATTCACTGTTCGGCCCTTGGCGACGTGCGGCACCTTAAAGCCGTAGCATATAGTTTTCTAACCTACTACTTAGCTGGTGCTCGCGATTTAATCCACGTGGATAAAGGTTTTTTCAATATCCCGTAGGAACTATTTGATTTTCCGGGATAAAAATCCAATGTCCGTTACCAGGATGTAAGCAATCTTTGTACCAAATTCAGTCAAGATCGGTTCAGCGGTTCAACTGTAAACAGGTAACAAACCGACAGAGGGACAGAGAGAGTTACATACGCATTTACAATATTAGATGGATAATACTCCTCAATAAACGGGCTATCTAATGCAAAAATAATTTTTCAAAACGGATTACTATTTCCTGATATAAGTGCTTCCAAACATACAAAGTCTCCAATTTTTTTACAGGTTATTAATAACTCGGTTTCTAGCCGGCGTATCAAAATGAAACATGCACTAAATTTTAAGCAATACAACTGTTAAAACAATATTCCATACAAACATGTAGACAGAGACAAACCAAAAATTCTAAAGATTAACTTCTATTTGCTTTGACTTCTATTGCTCTTATAAACAAAAATTAATATGAGGGATATTAGTTTTTTTAAATATCACTTACGTACAGATATCGGTCAGTTACAATTTTATTGTACGAATAGATTTTTTTTACATACAAAAATCCGTAATGTTTTTGTAGATGAATAGCAAACATGACAGATGTACCTGAAGACTGATATCGTTATGTTTACCGTCATAGAGGTAAATATTCAAAGTTATTTATGCTAATATTACAACTAACCTTATACGGTATCCATCTTTGATTGTTTATTCTGTATAACTGATGGAATACAAAAATAATATTAGGTTTGTACGTATGCCAGCAGATGTGGAACGTGGAACGAGGTTTATCTAATTTTCTTATTTTATCCTATAAGTTATAAGTTTTAGTATTTAAACCCATAAGGTTTAAATACTAAAACTCTGCACTTTAGAAGTAATTTTAACTTTTTTAAATTATGCATTTTCGTTCAGAACACACAGAAAACATACAATGACCTCCGTATACAATATAACAACGCACTCAAGATGTTGTCGGGGCTTCCCCGTTTTTGCAGTGCTTCTGGCATGTTTGCTGAAGTGACGGTGGACGATTTTTTCGCATAGATGCGAAAGAAATTATTTTCATTAATTTCCCGAATGCGGGGAAACACCAACTAAATCCTGAAGATGATAGGTAAAAGAGTCGATTGTTATGTCTTTGGGTTTAGCGAGAGCTGGTGCATCGTTTTATTTTATTAATTTGTTTACCACTAACATAGTCTTATAAGATATTACTAACGCAATATGTTAATACCTGAAATAAAAAAAATATGTTATTATTATAAAAGAGAAGTAAAGTAGCCCATAAATTTTCATTGCTGGGTACAGATCTGATTTTTGAAATGGTTTCGGAATTTTTGAGTGAACTTCACATGTCGTTGAAATATTTTATACTTCTCTGCAAGGTTTTTTTCTTACTGTGTTTTTCGACGTATTTTTTTTTAATTACAATTTTAAAAAAAACGCTCACACTAGGATTTATCCCGTGACGTGCATGTCTGACGACCGCGTCGCCTATTGGTTAGTACCCGTAAAACGCACCCAGAACAAATCCTAATGTGGGGCATCGTTAAATAAATAAATGCATTTTTTATTCAACTCGGGACAACTATGTGCAATCCATACGAATATTTGTTCTCTGCAAGAATGTAACCCCTTCCATTGTGTAGAATCTCATCTCAAGCTCTGTTCCAACCGAGTGAAAGTTATAAAAATACAGTCACGTAAACTTAGGTCATTTGTATTTATTTATTATTTATACACTCTTTTATTAGCTTCACCTGTGTTGTACGTACGTAACTTACAATGTAATAACAAAATCTTTCCAGAAAATCTTCTCCAGAGGTCCCAAGAATTTGTAATTTTGCATACGTATTAAGTATTGATGACAATGCAATAACAGTTTAAGAAATAAAATTCAAACGTGCTTTAATTTTTAAAGGATAATCTGATTATTCTGTTTTAATTATTAACGTGATGTTAAAATTACACTTTATCACGTTCAGCTTATACAAAATATTAAACCATTCGACCTAACATATTTTATGACTACTGGTTATTTAAGTAGCTGTTGTAAATTTTGTAGACAATTGCTTATAACTTTATTAACTTGCACGTTAGTTTCAAGTTTGAGTAATAATCTGGTGGAAGGATTACTATGCAGGAATCCGTCTAGGTAGGTACCACCCCATGGACAGTTATTCTGGCGTGAAGCAGTAGTGTGCAAACATTATTGTGTTTCGGTTTGAAGGGCACCTGTGAGCTAGCGTAATCACTGAGGCATATGAGACTTAAGAACTTATGTCTCAGGGTGGTGGGCAGTGTGATGTCACACAGAAATTTTGTGGGTGACACAGCATTGGTTATGGGCCTACCCTCAGTTGCACTTACCATCAGGTGAACGATTTGCTCGTTTCATCACTTTATCCAATAAAAAAAAGAACACAACTATCGGAAACTAGAAGTGTTATTCTTCTTGATATTAAGAGTAGAAATAGAATAGTGAAGCAGAATATTATTAGTTTCCAATGTATGACTATTTGATAGAATATATTTATAATATATTTAAAAGAAAACTGAACCGTCTAAGAAAAAAAAAACAAAAGTGATATTTTGACGAACATAGAACCTCCGCCTTTTTTGAAGCCGGTTACAAATAGTCTAATTAGCATTGACAATTGTAAAAGTTTTTCGTAGAACAACTACATAGCAGGATATTTTTTTTATCTGTGGTTGCTTTCGCTGATTGTAAATCTACTGTTTCCTTGGAATTAAAATCCAAATAAAATTTACATAGTTGTAATGAACATTTGGATTTGCACACGGAAGGAAAAGACGAACGCCAGTTTCATATTTTAGTGTATATTTTGTGACAAATTCCACGTTACAGTAATGAGATACTCGACAGAGCTTGCATTACACTAGCGTATGTTTTTTGAGAAATTACGTTTCGCTACCTTGATTTTTTAACAGAAAATGTATACACACACCCTAATGCCTGGTGTGTTAAATACGCATATGTAAATTAAAATAACGTATGAGAGTCGTGTAAGCACGATTATATAAGAGGAGGTAACCTACTTATCGCTCCCGCGGAAAACGTGTTGTTGCCATTTCGGTAAGTGTCAAAAAAAAACTGACTCTCCGTTGCGTTTCTGCGTTCAGTATAGTGACATCATTGCACATTATGGCGTTTCTTCACGAACAAAAGGCTTTCCGTACAGTACCTTAGTCGCCTATTACGAAACCTCGGTAGGAAAGAGATAGGTTTTCTATCCTGCCGGACACCTATCGGCTAATATATACTTTTATCGGCTATATACTTTTTGATAAAGGCCGTGTGGTGGCGGCTCGTTAAAAGAATACTACCACTCCATCTCATCCAATGGATCTCGTTAAAGGCGAGTAAGGAATTAAACTGCACTGTGCACCCACCCAACAGCGCATGATGGCGATGGGCTCACCACCTATCACACCAAGTGCATTATATTGTTTTGGTGAAACGTGAATTGTGGCAGTCATCTGTATTTGCAGTGAGTGCCCAGTCTCTGACTACCCCTTATGGGATACAGTCGTGATCTTATGTATGTATGTATGTAAAGTAATTATTAAGGTACAAAAAACCCGACTGCAATACCTTATAGCATTCAAGTTATATTTATGTTATTCGATGTTTTATTATTATTTATTATTATTTGCAAAAGAAGGGCAAGGGCAGTTATTCTGCCGTGAAGCAGTAGTGCGCAAACATTACTGTGTTTCGGTTTGAAGGGCACTGAGGGCTAGCGTAATCACTGGGCATATGAGACTTAATAACTGACGTCTCGAGGTACGGGCGCAGTGTGGTGCCACACAGAAATATTCTGGATAAAACAGCATTTGTTATGGGCATACGTTGCACTTAACATTAGGTGAACGTTTTTGATAGTCTCGTCAATTTCTCCAATAAAAAAAATCTGCATTCTTCATTACTCTAACTAAATCCTATTGATTGTACAGCTGGTTAATAAAAAACGACACTGAAAAGAGACAAACATATACATCTATAGGATTTAGCCTGCGAGAGCGTGAGATAGAATACAGTATACCTACGGTGTTTCCTATTATATTTATTTTTTCGAATTTGTCCAAATCTTCGATTTCTTCGTAGGTTTTGCTCTAATTAGCTCAACAACAAGATCAAAAACAGTAATTGGAGCTATATTTCTAAGGTATGTATATTAATGAAATCCAAACCAAAACATCTATTTCATACTTTAGTTAGAAACAAGCCAGTCGTGTAATTTATTGAAATTGAAAACTTGGAGTCTTTATAATATGTAATGTTAATGCATGTAATACAATAATATGTAGAATAAAACGAAAAATATTTTTTAAACTTGGTAACAATATCATAATAACTAAACCCTAAAATTATCCTACTCCTGATGCTCTGCATTCACAATCTGATTTTTTCTTTTTTTTTTTATAATTTAGTTTATTTCAAACTTATAATTTCATGAACGAGCTATCAGTAAAATATTGGCAATCAATTAAGCTCTATGGTAACGGCAAGGTTGTCAAGATATTAAATTTAGAAAAAAAATATGGATGTAACAAGATTGAAGATTCAATTTTCGGTGAGTTTTATTCTGTCAAGTCTAAGCTACATCGAAAGATCAGTATATTATTTTTAAATGAATATTAGTCAATAATATTCTAAACTCACCTAAATAAATATGCCTTGTCTATAATACATTTTTATACTCGTATTACGCATTATGTATAATACGTTTTTTACTTTTCATTTATCTAGATTATCTTTAAATCGCTATGATGGGCGCTTAATAGGTATATATTATTATTATAGGAGGATGCTCAATAAGTATAAAACCGAAAGGCGAAATAATATTCTGAATCTAAAACGAGAGATTTAAGACTTTTTTAAAGGGCTTAAATGTTGGCTTATAAAAATATTGTTAAATAGTATAACTGAAAAGTTTAAAAGAACTGCGTTAGAATGTGTTTTACTTATTAATTGTATTTTTAGGTGAATGAACGATAACAGGAGATGACAGGAGGCGACCAAGATTCAATAAATTAGAAGGTATCCTTTAACAGGCTGCATACTTTCGAGCTTAAATACTACAATTTTTGTATTGTCAACGTGGTAATTGTGAGTGAGCCGTGGTAGCATAGGGGCTAGGCGCTCGCTTTAAATTTCCTAGTACGCGAGTGACCTGGGCTAGATCCCCGGTGCCGGCACCTCTAAAATTGTTATGGTGCTGATTTACCACGTGCTCGGCGGTGAAGGAAAACATCGTGAGGAAACCTGCATGTCTGAGAAATAAAAAATATTTCGAAGACATGTGAAGTCCGCCAACCCCCATTGGAGCAGCGTGGCGGATTATTCCTAGTTCCAAAACCCCTCTCAGAAATGAGAGGAGGCCTGTGCTCAGCAGTGAGACATTTATTGGCTGAAACTTTACTTTTACTTTACAACGTGGTAATTAGTCAAAATCGATTTACCAAAATCTGGGACAAGTTAAAACAATGAACATTGTTTCAGATAACCGAAGTAACGCCGCTTCTCTGATTTGTCAAGAAAGTAAAGTCAAAGTTGTAGAACAAGTTGTTAAAATAAAAAGTTTGCGAAATGACCCGAGGCAAAGGACGACGGATCAAGTATACTCGACACTACGGCCGGCACTTTGTGCAGAATTGGGAAGCTTAAAAGACACCCGTGTAAAAAAATGGATAACGCTGCGGCATGAATGGAAAGACAATACACGAAACGAAACGTTTTTTGGTTAACGCTTTTCTTTTTTTTTAACAGGGAAATATTTTATCTGTAACATTAGCTTAAGTTATTATAAAATAGTTACGAATGACCTTTAAATCGATTAGAGATTAATCTCAATGTATCTCATAGTCACTGTAAATACGTATCTTTAGTGGAAGCATTTCTAATTATCTCTTCATTTATTCATTTATCTATCTATATATATATATATATATATATATATATATATATATAAATCAGTTGCCGCATGTATGAAAGGTCATCACTTCAGAACGGCTCGACCGATTAGGCATTTTTTTGTTGGGTTAGTAATTCCCAGGGCAAAGTTAGTATGAAAGAAATTTTTTTGGAAATCCACCGGAAAAGTCGGAAATTTCGATGGTATTTTTGTTTTTAAATCTCATTAAAAAAAGGTGACGTTCAGTTTGACAGTTCTGCTGTCACATGTTTTCAGTACTTGAAATTTTTGGCTAAAGGGCATTCCCATTTTCTTCATTAGTAAATTGCACCGGTGTGAAGTCCGGGTGGGTCGCAAGTTTTGGATAAGATGTTCTGTTCCTTGATATTATATTTTACTAATCTTTTCATAATTATTAATGTTATAATGATGGTGATGATGATTTTCTCCTAGCCGATTTCGACCACGGCGACAACTTCCGTCTACTGTCGAGAGCCATCAACTGCGCAGGAGATATTATAGTGCCACAAGTGTACGCGCAAACACAGAGGCACTCACTCGTCCCAACCTACCCGCGCCCGATGTAACGCTGATGCGATAAGATCGGAGGTAGGATGCAGTGTCAGAAACACGGGGACAATCACAACACAACCAGACCCGAAAACCAACAATTTATGTTTTAGCACAAATGTTGGCTCCGGCTGGGATTCGAACCCAGGACCCGCTGCTTAGAAGTCAGGTACTCTGACCACTAAGTTGCAGAACAATTTCTTGACGTCACCGGGGACGGACGGAACAGGGCTCAAGTGACGTCAGGGCGTAGATGTTGGTAGCCCGATGAGAAGTAGTTGCCCGGCCAGTCAGCTGTTCATAGCTCGTCGTGGTGACATGGCTTGCTTTTTACATGACTCTTCTCGACACTGGCCTTTTTTCGGTCCGGCTTTTTTTTGGGATAGGTCGAGCGGCTCGGCTCGGCAGATGCCTGTCGTAGAATCTATAACACTTAATAATCCTCGTTTTGAGGTGAAACACGTGTCGATGCTTCAACTTCAGTGGTGTATATTACCTTGTAGTGGTTGATATCTGGTGGCCGTTCCCGGTGGCGGTGTTAGATTGCTTGTGCACGCTACTGAGGGAGGGCGGGCGGTGCTCTTCAAAAACTAGGTAATTTACACCATTTTATATTTTGCATGAGCATCTTAGCATATTAATTTACTTTCCTTCATTTTTTTGAGATTTTTATTCCGGCGTCTGTCCACTGTCACTGGATTTTCTAGTCATTTCTTTTATCTGACTCCTATAAAACCCACGACATTAGACGTATGGTAGATTTTTTAGTCCGCCACCACAGGGGGCTACGATGTAAGATCAAAACTATTAGTTAGTTTTTGTCACCATTGATATGTCCGAGACGTGTTTTTTCACTGCAGGCAGTATAAGGATGCTCAGAGCCGCTCAACAATCTATGGAAAGAGTCATGCATTAGTAATTCTCTTCTAGATGGAATCCGCTACAACCGAACTAGGATAATCCCTGTGCCCTTAAAGATTAGCAAGCTGAACTGTTTATAGGTTGGCCAGACAGCTAGGAGAACCTTTGAGGACAAACAGTTTTCGAATGGAAACTTTGTATAATAAACGCATAGTACGATGACCCGATGTCGGCCATCTAGTAGATGGAGCGAAGACCTTGCCAATTTAGCAGTAAGTCGATGGATGGAGGTGTCTCAGGGCCGTGCTTTGTGGCAATCTATGGGGTATGTCTACGTTAAGCAGTAAACTTGTAATGGACTGTGATGATGTTGATTATGATGGTGATGATCATAATTATGTGACTGTAAATAGGCATAGCGATGTTAAGTGTGTTTATAGCTATTAATTTTAAAAGTACTCTCCATTTTAAATATATTATTCCATATGATGCCACAAACTCATTAAATTATCCCACAAATCCACTGAAAGTGCTAATTACAAACAAGTAAATCTCTTTAAACTGTATGCGCTCGTGCATCCACACGGACAATATATATTTTGTATATAGAACTGAGCGCAGTATGATATACGTATAGTAAATTTGAAATTATTCAAACGCCGAACGAGTGTTCAGTAATTATTGGGTTCGATTCCCGAATAGTACAAATATTTGTGATGGGCCTACATATAGATGCTACGGATGTGAGTGTTTGTGAAATTTGTCTGTAAAATAAAATCACGGTGCAGGAGAAATCCTTCTGTTAGGCAACGTTAATTTAACAGGAAAAAAATGCCATTTGCAAATCCGCTCACATCCTCTTCATGTTCAGACCAACAGTTTAAACAGAATTATAATAATTAGCCGTGTGGTGGCGGCTCGTTAAAAGAATACTACCACTCCATCTCATCCAATGGATCTCGTAAAAGGCGAGTAAGGAATTAAACTGCACTGTGCACCCAACAGCGCATGGTGGCGATGGGCTCACCACCCGTCACACCAAGTGCATTATATTGTTTTGGTGAAACGTGGATTCTGGCAGTCATCTGTTTTTCATTGAGTGCCCAGTCTCTGACTACCCCTCATGGGATACAGTCGTGATCTTATGTATGTATGTATGAATAATAATTAGAAGTAATCAAAAAATAATTCTCAACATATTTTTTTTGTGTGTACATTTAATTATTTAAACGTTGTCGGCATTGCAGATTGAACTAGCGTTGTCCAGATACTTTTACTGTTTTACTAGTGGTAGGAATCTTATGCAGGAATCCGTTTGAGTAGGTACCACCCCAGGGCCAGTTATTCTGCCGTGACGCAGTAGTGTACAAACATTACTGTGTTTCGGTCTGAAGGGCACTGGGAGCTAGCGTAATCACTGGACATATGAGATGTCTCAGGGTAACTATATTCTGAGTAACTCAGAATTTGCTATGGGCAGACGAATTTTTTTTTTATAGGAAAGGGGGCAATCGACCAATTGGCTCACCTGATGGTAAGTGATCACCACCGCCCATGAACAACCGCAATACCAGAGGAATCGCGAGTGCGTTGCCGAAGGAATAGGCTCTTTTCTTGAAGGTCCCTAAGTCGTATCGGTCCGGAAAAACCACCGGCGGCAGCCGATTCCATAAAGTGGTCGTTCGTGGCAGAAAATTCTTTACTTACCATCCGTGAACGTTTTGCTCGTCTGGTCACTTTATCATTAAAAAAATTAGATACGATAAGCGAGTGGATAACCCTGAATATGAAATTAAACCTTTTTTTTCTTCACGTCCAGTGGGTGTAGTAAAAGTCCACAGAGGGAAAATGAAAACCAGTAGAAGGGCAGCAGCATTTTCCTGGAACATCTGATTGAATAAACTGCGGTTGCCAACCCGCCTGCAAAGCGTGGCAACTGCGGCAAAATCCCCCCAAAGCGAGGGCTTCAAAGTTTTGTGGTAAAATATGGGGAGGGCCTATGTTCAGCAGTGGACTAATGATAGGTTGAAACGATGGTGGGTGATGCGTACGACGACCCGACGTCGGCCATCTAGTATATGGAGCGAAGACCTTGCCAATTTTGCAGTAAGTCGATGGATGGAGGTGTCTCAGGGCCGTGCTTTGTGACAATCTATGGGGTATGTCTACGTTAAGCAGTAAACTTGTAATGGACTGTGATGATGTTGATTATGATGGTGATGATCATAAGTATGTGACTGTAAATAGGCATAGCGATGTTAAGTGTGTTTATAACTATTAATTTTAAAAGTACTCTCCATTTTAAATATATTATTCCATATGATGCCAGCAGTGGACTAATAATAGGTTGAAACGATGGTGGGTGATGGTAAACCGCTTCAAGCAACTCACCCTTTTGAAGGCAAGGACGAGTTATGTCGAGCTTGCGTGACTAGTCAGTAGAGGACAACTCCTGCTCTCGCTCCTTCTCGGCAAGGTACATCGGAACATAGAACGTGCCTTCCCATTCCGTTATACACAACAGACCTCTGATTCCGCCAAGCCGAAGGCACGGGGTTCATGCTCGTCATTAAAGCGATGTCTCAGAGGCACCAGCTACCCCGACGTAATACTGTTTTTCTCCCTCGACAGCCTCACCACTGCGGAGAACAGGGAGAGTCACGCATCGCAATACCAAAACCCCTCTTACCCTGGAAAAGAAGATATGTCATTCTTTCTCCACGGCTGCGGGATGCAAGGTGAGCGCTCCCGGCATATCGCCACTGCTTACCACAACAGTCCTTCCATTCGCATCGAAAGTGGGCTCACCAAGCTAACTCGGGGTTCATTGGCTTCACCGTGGGTGACCAAGCTGTGGTTACTAAATCCCCCAGCCAAGACATTGGGTTTAAATAACCATAACATGACACAAATTCCTGATATTTAGTTTTCCGTTCCCTCTGCGTATCTTTGCATACGTTGCAACTTTAAAATAAAACGGGAGCGTCCGCTCGACCTGGAACGCTCTCGATAATCAAGATGCTTTTTCAACATTTCCCGTTGCATTATTGAAAGTAGCAACGGCTCAATCGTTTGTAACAATTCTCCAGTAAACTATGTAGCCGGTACAATATGAGAATAGAAACAGTGGTTATTGTTGTATGTTCATACTTCTTGGTTTATTTTCCTTAAAATAAAATGTTGTGCTATGCGCATTGTTCTTAAATGTTTCAAATATATTACTCATGTTTACTATACACGTAACTTAAAAAAAACTGTATGTAGTGACGAAACGAGACAACCTTCATATGGTGGTAAGTGCAACGTCTGCCCATAACAAATGCTGTGTAACCCAGAACATTCGGTGTCAACAACACTGCGTCCGTCAGTCTGAGACATCAGTTCTTAAGTCCCATATGCCCAGTGATCACCCTAGCTCTCAGTGCCCTTCAAATCGACACACAGTAATGTTTGAACACTACTGCTTCACGGTAGAATAACCTAATAGGATTCCAGCATAGGAATCTTACTACCATTAAAAATGTTTTGACTATATATCGTTTATTTTTATAAAAACCAACAGCGTAATATTTGGCTATATGAAACATTCAACATTAATAAAATATTATTCAAAAAAATTCTTTCAAAATATACGATTACACAATATCAATAACAAAATACGAGTACACAACAAAAAAGTGTTTATATACTTAGTTTTGTAAAAACTAAGTTATTGTTGGACCACGCGGCCACCACGTCTGTATTTACAAAGACGTGGTAGCCGCGTGGTCCAGGGGTCAGAATACCTGACTTCTACGCTGCGGGCCAACATTTGTGCAAAAACACACATTGTTGTGGTTTTCAGGTCTGGTTGTGCTGTGCATTTGGAATTCACGCATCCACATTACAGGAGAAATCCTAGTGTGATCGTTAAAAAAAAGTATAATCGCAATCAATTCCAACGCGTTATAGATTATATCTGATATCACATACTTTATTTTTTGCATTTTCACGCTGTTCATACGGTGAATGTTAAAACGGCATTGAAATAAATGAGGTTTTTGTAAAAGTACAAATTAATACGGTTGTCAGTATATTTTCATAATATTTCATTCCGGACATAATATTCGTAATTTGATTATATTAATATTAAAAACTGCGAACTGGCTCGAATGAACCAACAGTTACAGACAACTGTTGGTCATTAAATATTGTCAAAAGCAATGTGCTGCAGTGTTTCATCATCATTCCAGCCCACAATTAGTCCACCGCTGAATATAGGCTTCCCCAATAGATCGCCACAAAAGTTTGTAGCTCTAAGTTCTCTGTCAGTGAAAGTCCCGTCCAAATCGATCCAGCTGTTTTGGAGATTACCCGGAACAAACAGAAAGATTTTTTTTTAAAATAGTTGTTTTCTTGTAAGTACCGTATACTTACCTAATCATTGAGTAAAAAGCTGTTATTTTGTTATTACAAACAGACACTTCAATTCAAATTAAGATTTTTCATTTCATTTCTTCTCTTGTGTGTGTGTGTGAGAATGGGTGCCTTTTGTTTGATTTTGCGTAAGTTTTTTGCCTTTTGCTTCCTAAAAAACATTACTACTTATTTGTCCAATCTATTACTTACAAAAGTGTTGTATAAAAGTCGATTGACGAAAAGTTCTGAGCAGTAATATACTTATGGGACCAAACAACATGCAAAGTGTTATTGCTGTTGGGCACTTACAACTTTTGGACTTAATCAAGCGTTATGACTAGTGAAACGATACAGTCCCTTTCAAAATCCTTAAAAACTTTTGTCATAATATTTTAGATTGAATTAACGGTTATGAGGATAAGTAAGTACCTGAACATTTTTTACACAATATACAAATCTTAAAATTAAAAAAGTAAAGTAACAGCCTATAAATGTCCCAATAGGCACACATCTGCCTGACGTACGCACTTGATGGTCTGAGTACCCGACTTCTAAAACATAAACAGTAAAAGTAAAGTAAAGTAACAGCCTATAAATGTACCACTGATGAGCACAGGTCTTCTTATTTCCGAGAGGGTTTTGCAGCTGCAAAGAATCCGCCACGCTGCTCCAATGCGGGTTGGCGGACTTCATATGTCTTTGAAATATTTTTATATATCAGACATGCAGGTTTCCTCACGATGGTTTCCTTTACCGCCGAGCATGTAGTAAATCAGCACTTAAAATTGCAATTAACTTTAGTGGTGCCGGCATCGGGAATTGAAGCCAGGTCACTTGCGTACTATTAATTTTAAAGCGAGCGCCTAGCCTCGGAGCTATTACGGCTCTATATCCGCATATTGTCTGGTTGTATTATTTATGTGACATTTATGTCTGAGTAAGGCACTTACGATACAGGCTAAATCTAAGTGTACGCCTTAAAAGAAAAAAAAAGAATATTTTGAGAAACTTTAGGAGCACAGTACTGACCGCTAAGGAACACTTTCAGCTTAGCTTAAACTGCGATAAAAATATTTTTAGTTTTTATTAAACTCACGCACTCATCCGCGGCGCATCAGTACCGGCCGTCTACAATCGGTAGTCCTCCATCGGGAAAGAAAAATTCTTGTTCCTCTCATCATTTTAACACGTTTGAACACTGGGAGTGCCTTCCTACTTAACTTTCATTTCCACGTCCCCCTCAAAGAGGCAATGGGGGCCAGGAAAGCATTTGAGAAACACAAGCCGTTTTGGTCGTCAGCGACAGATCTGGACTGATTGATTTATTGGTGACCGTGACTATGCCGTCCACATTTCGGCTGTGGAGGGCAGTACAGTCAATCAATTCGTAACCAAAGTGAGTTAGAAAAAGCGACCCTCAGAGCGACCACCTCGGACCGGCCCAATGCTGCAGGCCGACCACACTTAATCCGTTTTCATCCCGTGAGAATGAAATGGAAATAATTTATTCTCCAACGTAAGAAATATAAATTTCGTTTGTCAAACGTCATTTTTTTACAATCTATCACCGTTTCGTAACGAGGTTCCTCTGACGGAGAAGAAACGGGCGAAAGAAACTCCGTATGCATCCGCTTTTTAGTTTTTTATGTATGTACTCGTATTAGTCAAAAATGAATATAAATAAATTTACAAATAATGGACAAGATTCAATAGCATAATATGTATAAATGCATTGCAGACTCGAGCAGTCCAGCCTCCACCAACAGCACCTGTTCACAAGTATGATGCATGTTGCAGCCATCAGCCATCATCATCATCATCTGGATGCATTGGTTATATCGGACTTGCACCAACTAAAACCCCTTGATGTCCTGCCTTTGCCGCATGTTGGCATAGCGCCGGCCACCCCGAGCCAGCTTGAGGCCACAGGCCGACCGGGCACAGTTTTACCGTGAGAGAACAAGCCACGGTTGCTAAGCCTCCCTCCACGAAATACTCCCTCTCCTCCCTCTCCTCCCTCCTCCATTGGGGGGATTATTGATAATGCCTTGCTGCGAAGCTGGAGATGTTTCGTTATATCGACTATTGCGGTGGGTATGGCTATATGGCCAATAGCAAAATGGAGGGTGTCGTAACTCGTTTCCCATGGAGTCGAAAGGTGGGCTACGGATGTGGTCTCTGCCTACCCCTTATATGGGAAAAAGTGAATGTATATATGTATTTAAAATAAGCCGACCACATATTTGCGCCGAACGGCATGGTACGTCGCTGACCTGAGCGTTCACAGTTCGTCTCTACTCGGTATTGTTCGATTCCCAGTGTGCGACTCTTTAACGATGTAGCATATTTAAATAAAACTACTTTTTACGGATTTTATCGCGTTTAATTTAGAACTATTTTTAACCCGACGTTCTAAATTAAACGCGATAAAATCCGTAAAAAGTAGTTTTATTTAAATGTGTAATATTCGCGTAAATAAAAGAAAACATTATGTAGCATATTGTTCGATAATTTAAAACTTTTATCATTAAATGTGCTACCTAATAAAAGAAGAGTTTTTTAAATAGAATAACTATTTTCTGAGATTAGCGCATTCAAACAATCCTCATTTATTATATTACTAATAATTAAAACAGTTTGGATACATTTGGATATGAAAGTGATAAACAATGATAGTAACCTCCGGGGCTAGTTATATTAAACGCAAAACCAGTCACGTAAAATTTTAAACAGTTAGTTGAATTATGTTAATTAACATTAAAATAACATGGTAAGTAATTATTAACAAACATTGCAATTGTTTCGGAGCTGATATCGGCACGTAGCGTGTTTGTTTTATTTTTATTGATTGCACCACACTGTAAAGTAAATAAAAAAATATATATCCCCCTTAACTCGTATTTTTCAATAGTATTTTGTTTTAAAGTTTCTTGAAAGAAATATACATTATTGAGAAGGGACAAACGAGTAAGAGACTAGCAAAATGTACACCTGGTGGTAAGTGTAACCTTTTTCCACAACAAATGCTGTGTCACCTAAAACATTTCTGAGTGGCATCACACTGGGTCTTTACGCGTGAGACGTTAGTTCTTAAGTCTCATATGCCCAGTAATTACACTAGCTCTCAGTTTCACGACATTATAACTGGCCCTACGGTTGTGCCTCCCCAGTCGAATTCCTGCATAGGAATCCTACCACCAGATGGTAAAAGCAGCGTCCGTCCATTACAAATGCTTTGTCACCCACATTTATCTGACATACTGACATATTTATCTGAATATAGTTCATAGAATCAGGCGTTACTTTGCGGAAAGCCATTATAACGAAGAAAAGGAAGTTAATTTGCTAAGATTCAAAATATAAAATGGTGTATATTACCTAGTTTTTGAAGAGCATCGCCCGCCCTCTCATATTAGCGTGCAAAAGCAAACTAACACCGCCATCGGGAAACGCCACCAGGTACCCCCCATCACTACAATACTACCACTAGGCAATGGTCGAGAACACATAATTCACCTCAAAACGAGGCATTAACAAGTGTTATTGAGTCTATGACAGACAACAGCTGAGTCTCGTCTGCCGTCTGTCGTAGCCCGGATCCCGAAATGCACGCGTATTACAATTTTAAGCAGCATGTCCTCGAAATATTATTATTCCTTAGACATGCAGGATTCCTCAAGATTTCACCGGTAAGCACGTGGTAAATCAGCACTTTAAATTGTAGAATAATTTTAGAGGTTCCAGCACCGGGAATCGAACTCAGGTCACTCGCGTATGAAATTTAAGCCGAACGTCCGGTCCCTGAGTTACCACGGCTATTATTTTATACATACATACAGTGCCTTTTTCCCATACAAGAGGTAGCCGGAGGCCATTCACGTAGCTCACTTTTTGCTCTCGCGGGAAACTGGACGTGTCGGATGGCGTACCACGTCACTACCATTTTACGTACGAGTCAAGAAATTCTTACTCCCCATTGCGTTGCTATGAGCAGTATAGTGACAGTATTCCATATTATGGTATATTCTGCGCGAGTAAATACTATCCGTACAATACCTTAGTCGTGTCTCTTTGGCAGGCTTTCAACAAATGTAATATGATTTTTGTGTAAAACTCTAAGCTTTATTGCTCTAATTTCAAAATTAACCTAATTATTTTGGAAGGTACTAAATCAACTATGTAAAGAATAACAATAAGTACATACACAAAGTAGACTGCCTCTAATTGCTTTCGATCCAATGGAATCAGTTAATGGAAGTTTAGTCACGCAAGCACGTTCTGTTACTTACATTGGAATGAGTGTAAATCTTTAGTAACTTTAGAAGTATTTTACTAGATAAAAAAACAGCCTATAAATGTCCCACTGCTAAGGACAGCCCTCTCTCATTCCCGAGAGCGTTTTTTGTAGCTGGGAATAATCCGCCACATTTCATACAATACACAGATATACATTTTATTACAAGCATCATACGTAGGAAGTCTAGAAATAGAAAACAAACAACATAATGTGGTTCAGATAATAACTTCCGCCGGAGTTTTCGTATACCGGATGTGTATATTCCAATGTGCACGTAATTATAAATTTGCTCTAGAATTGCGCTGCAAACTTTTTCTGTATGTTTTATACGTTATTTGAGAATTCTTTCATGATTTCTAGATCAAACATTTTAATTGAAATATTTTCGGCAACGGCTGTGCTTTTACTGAACCAAAGTCGTTTTGAACACATCAAAGCAATAAAATAATTTTTATTTCTTCCACTTGAGTAATACAATATTAACTCTGGCCCCCAAACAAAAAGAAACCTGGCCTGGCCTCACTGGGATATGTATTGGCATTTGCTTTACTCATTTATTAGTTATTAAAAATTATTTAAAGCTCAATAATTTTTTTAAGTAAAAATTAAGTAATGGAAATGATGAGTAGAGAGTAAATCTAAAAATCTATTTACAATTTCAGTTGTAATTCACCCTTGTTAAATTGAAGCAATTTTCAGTATTTGTCTAAAAATATTCACAAAAATTTATTTAAATATACTTACAAGTAAAAAAAAAGTAAAGTTTCAGCCTATAAATGTCCCACTACTGAGCACAGGCCTCCTCTCATTTTCTGAGAGGGTTTTGGAGCTAGGAAGAATCCGCCACGCTGCTCCAATGTTGGCGGACTTCATATGTCTTCGAAATATTTTTTATTCCTCAGACATGCAGGTTTCCACAAGAGGGTTTCCTTCACCGCCGAGCACGTGGTAAACCAGCACTTAAAATTGCAATTAACAATTTTAGTGGTGCCGGCACCGGGAATCGAACCCAGGTCACTCGCGTACTATGAAATTTAAAGCGAGCGCCTAGCCCCTGAGCTGCCACGGCTCTCCTAGCCCCTGAGCTACCAAAAGAAAGTACGATTATACAAAACGAGGTACATACGTTTATTCAAAACGAATAGTAGATTAGCAAAATATACATCCCCGAACTAAGCAATATTATCTTTAAAACTGAAGAAAAACCCGCATCAAAGTTTGGACAAGTTGAAACGACATGGTGGAGGTGAGCAATACGTCCTCGAACTGCAATATGGCATAGCAAGAGCGAAGTGGCCTGTTATTAGAAAAGATAGAGAGACATGTTACATACATACATAAGGTCACGACTGTATCCCATAAGGGGTAGTCAGAGACTGGGCACTCACTGCAAAAGCAGATGACTGCCACAATCCACGTTTCACCAAACCAATATAATGCACTTGGTGTTATAGGTGGTGAGCCCATCGGCACCATGCGCTGTTGGGTGCACAGTGCAGTTTAATTCCTTACTCGCCTTTTACGAGATCCATTGCATGAGATGGAGTGGTAACATTATTTTAACGAGCCGCCACCACACGGCTTGTTACAAGTGCTAAATTTTAAGGACAGAGAATAGTAGCAACACAAGAGCGAAGCGTTTCAGAATGAGATTCTCATTAAAAAGAAGTCAAACAAATATACAAAAATACTCCAAAATCTCATGTTGTGAAGAGGCAGACCGAACCCGAAACTCTTTTCAAAGGACCACAACATATAAAATGTAGCTAATGTTTTGATTTGTAAATGTTAATTGAATTATAATCCGGTCATGTTTTAATTTCAAGCTTTAGTAAATCAGTAATTGTAGTGTGGTGGCGACTTAAGAGAATCTACCACCCCATCTCATCCCGTGGGTGTCGTAAAAGTCGCAGAGGGAAAATGAAAACCAGGAGATGGGCAGCAACGTCTTACTGGAACATCTGAATAAATAACTGCGGTTGCCAACCCGCCTACCAAGAGTGGCAACTAACTAACAAACTTATGATTATTTCCTTGATTCTCACGATGTAACCCCATATTGTAGTTTCATATTGCTTTTAATTTTAGTTTTGTTTCGTTATAGAAATTTAATTGTGAATTTCAAATTTTTTTATAATATTGAAAATAAAAAATTTATTGAAGCTTCGTTAGATAAAAGATTTCTAGAATTAAAAATTAGTGTATAGTAGTTTTATTTAGTATTTCTCTTTTTTCAGTTTAAATGAAACTAATTTTACTGATTTTATCGCGTTTAATTTTTTTACTATTTATAATCCGACGTTTCCAGTGCTTTACAGCACTCGAAACGTCGAAACGACGCACAGCACATAGTTAAGGTTAAGGTAACCCAGGTTAACTATGACATCAAGACATCTGTCACCTCAGTCCTCCCGTGACCAAGGGTGCTGTAAAGCACTCGAAACGTCGGGTTATAAATAGTAAAGAAAACGCGATAAAATCCGTAAAATTAGTTTCATTTAAATGAGCAGTGTTCGCGTAAAGATAAGAAATCATTTTTTTCAGTTTGCTTAATTTTTCTCTGTTTGTCAATTTTATTTCCAGTCAATGTTGTGTATGTGTTGTCAAAAAAATTTGTTCTATTCTAAAACTCATGCAATTGTCTGCATTTACTTTCTACGTTATTAACACAGAGTCCGTTTTTAATTTATTTCGTTATGCATTTCCACATTTCATATTATGTTGAGTCTAAATTATATTATTTCCTCAAATCGAGTCAACGAGAGCACGTAACATTAATACCTTGTGGTGGACCTATTATTGATAATTAATAAAATTGTTAAATTGTATATCATTTTGCTGGACTATACATTCGGAGGTAACATACGTGTATAAATGATAAGTATATAGTGTGTGCTATTTTGATATATATTGTCATAAAGATCATTTTTTTTGCCATGTTGTCCAACAGATCTCTGGATCTTATAATTAGACGAAAATGGTTAAGATTCATTGGGGGGCTCAGTTGGAGTTCAAGGAAGAGCTCCTCAATTTGCAGCAAACAGTTTACTGATAAATAAAAAAAATATTGAATCAATAGTGGTGTTCAGTTTTGTGTACTAAACTTAGCCTTCACATAGTCAACACATATGTTTAAGAACCCCATATACAGTATATGATCAGTCAAGGGAAATACAAGAGGTTGTCAAAGAATATAGTTTAAGAAACTGCAATAAAATTACCGTTTCATATAATTAAATTGAAAAAAAATCTATTGTTTGTCGATAGTGCTGGACCGTAAAATGTCGCTAGTGATCTAACATCACTTGACAAATCAAAATTGGTAACGCGTTTTCGGGCTGTCAGTTCATCTATACGATAGTATATTCTAAGTCTCTGCTGAGTACTTGAGAATAAAACTATAAGAAAATTATTATATCTGTACTATCTTACCCGCGTATACTAACATGCCGTTGCTAAGGTTTTTTTTTCATTGTTTCTGGACATACAATAAATGGACTCTACTTAGTCCATGCATACACTGACCCGGACACAGCTCGTAAACAATAAAGGCTAAGTTAACATCCGCTTGAGTGGGAACTACCGGATGTCAATTCTCGTACACGAACGTAATTAGAAAGAGCTCACTGTGTTTAAAGTCACTTCCTTTTTATATTTATCTATGCTTTTTATCCGTAATGAGAAATTAATTTACTTCATTCTAGGTTTCATCGTCATCATCAATAGTCTACACAGCTCTACCTCCAACAGGAAAAAGTCTTCAAGTCCTCCTTTCTCAACCTACCTGAAATTCTGTTAAAAGTTTTCTGAGATGCGAATTATATATACAACATCTAAATATTACTAGTAGGAGGAGACGTCCTCTCCAGATCAGACCATTCGATCTGGCGGGTGACCCTTTTCCTTGGCAATATCATCTGCCAAAATTAAGTAAATTTTATACCATTTCAATATGAAATTTAATAATTTCACTAAATATTTGAAATGTAACTTCGTTAAAGTACTTTTCATTTTGTTTGTTTTTATAAAATACTCGTAGATAGTAAAATATTTAAAAGACGTCTGTCCAAAATTTTTTTTTCACTGCAGATTTATCTGTTGTTCCATTTTATTAGCTAATATTTTGTTAGCGATGTAAGTGATGACTTCTCTAAGAAGAGTTTGTCACCATCATCATTACTTGTATTGACACAGATTATTGCACGAGTTACCAGTTTCAAAGTTGGGGGAGATCAACCGTTGCATAAACATTATCCTTAGGAACATGACGTAATTAATACGAATAATACCAAACATATTTCACCACAAGGGCATCTATGCCATCACACAACTACATCTGAAAAATAACCATCAACTTAATAATATATCAATAATGACTTAACTCATCTTCATAATCATTACTAGATACAGTTTTGCAAAAAGCAGTAAGCCTCAAAGCAACTTTAGCACAACAACTTTGTTGTTGGATTCCTATACATGAATCCGTCTAGGTATGTACCACCGCAGGTCTGAAGGACACTGAGAGCTAGTATAATTACTGGATATCTGAGACTTAAGAACTGATGACGCAGGGGTACGGGAGCCGTGTGGAGCCACAGATAAATGTTCTGGGTGACACAGCATTTGTTAATGATATCAGCACAGCAGATGTTGGACTTACCATAAGGTAAACGTTTTACTCGTCTCGTCGCTTTCTCCTATAAAGAAAAAAACATGGTATTTGGAACGCACCAATATGATTCCTATCAACGTTGGTACTTGGTGTCAATGAAAACGCTACAAAAGTATGACACTAGTAAGTCACTAAGATATAATTGATATGATAATCATGTATTACAGAGTTGGCGTACTATGTGTTGTTTTATTATGCTTGTTACAGCCGAATTGCCAAGAAAAACATACTCCGTGATGACAAAGAATGACGAGACATATACACCAATCACAAGGTAAACAATTTCCTTGAGTAATTAGTACATTATTGACAGAACAAGTTCGCTTACCATCGGTATTAACATACGGGAAAGATATTATGCAGCGGAGCGACGAAGCCGTCTAGACAGAGCAATTGTGCGGTAAGTTCGGGGCGAGGTAGCGACCCATACTGGCCTCAGCAGTATGAGACCAGTGTTGAAGGGTTGTCTCTCGCGTAAAGTCAATTGTGTGTCGTCTTCAAAAACAAATAAATGATTGACTTATCATCGGTTTCCACATGATAAAGAAAGGTATGCCATATTTTATTTTCATTTACAGTGAATCAAATTTAGTCTGTCTTTGTGAAACGTTTTTGAAAGTTGAGTATAGTATAACTGATTTAAGCAATAGCTTTCTTTTATTAAAAATGAATTCAAGGAAGAGATGGTAAGCCAATTTCGATCCTGACAAATTATTAATTTTACATGATGCATTTCTTCTAATTTTATATCAGCACGTTCCGATGTCACATATAAACTTGTTAAGGAAAATTTTGAAATTGCCAGCTCTTAAAATTTTGCTATCCCTTTCTTGTATTCACGATGAGTAATTTATTTGCTAGCAACGGGCGTACACAAAAGTAATACATAATAAAATAATATATAAAGTATAAGAATATACAAGAAAAAAAATAAACTAAAACACCATTAATACCTAAAATAAAAGTATGGAAATTGTACGCCGTATTCCTAGCAAACGAGGTTGACAACTCACCATACACTGCGGCGGAAGCGAATTCCGTCACAGCACTGTTTTTCAGTGTCAACCCCCGTTGCACTCCGATGTCGTTTAAACCAAAAAAATATACCCATATCCTGGTTTTAATTTTCCCTCTGTCGACTTCTACGACACCCACGGCATGAGATAGGATGATAGAATCTCTTAAGCCGCCACAACACAGATATGTAAGATATATTTTCTAAAATATATTTTCTGTTTTCAAATAATTCTTATAAAATGTTAGATCCCGCGTGTCTTTATTTTGCACCTTTAAAATAAAATGGGAGCATTCATTTGAAGTAGAACGCTCTCGATGTTCAAGATGCTCTTTCAACATTTCCCGTTGCATTATTGAGAGTAGCAACGGCTCAATCGATTTGTTTCAAACTAGATAGCCCAATAGGATAGAACAATAGAAATAGGGGATATCTTACTTGTTTCCCACTTCCAAGTATATTTTTCTCAAAATAGAATTGTTTTTAATTTTTTTTTATAGGATAAAGTGTCGAAACGAGGGCTACTATGACTTGATGGTAAGCGGAACGTCTGCCTATAACAAATTCTGTGTCACCCAAAACATTTCTGAGTGGCATCACACTGCGCCAGTCACCCTGAGACGTCAGTTTTTAAGTTTCTTTTTTATAGAAAAGGGGCAAACGAGCAAGCGGCTCACCTGAGGGTAAGTGATCACCGCCACCCTTGAACATCCGCGATACTAGAGGAATTCCTTTTGAATTGCGACCCTCTGAGAAAGGAGTAGCTACTTTTGTTGAAGTGTCACAGGCCTAATAATTACACTAGCTCTTAGATTAATTATGGCCGAAACATAGTGATGTTTGCACACTACTGCAGCAGCAGGAAAAAGTGTTCACGTGCTCTAAATTTATTTCGTCTATACTTACTTACATACATATAAGGGTGTAGGCTGAGGCCACATACGTAGGAAAAAAGACGTGATGTGCGGCGAACAATAACGCCGCCATTTTGGTAAAATTAATAAAAAAATATTTCTCCCCATTGCGTTCCCACGAGCAGTATAGTGACAGCATTGCATATTAAGGTGTTGTTTTGCAGGAATAAATGCTGTCCCAACAATACCTTAGTCGCCTCTTATGACACCACGGTAGGAATACTTCGGTCTCTCGTTCATAAAGTTATATAAACGTGATAAATCCGTAGACTTACGAGTACATAACTTAAGACTTGCTAAAGATTCTGACATGAACATTATTCAGATTGTTTATTTAACTTGGGACTAACTTAATGTTTCTTTCTTTGCAATATTTCATGGACGCCGCTTTTAAGTGGTTTAAAGTGCCAATAAGGTTTATTAAATTTTGAATTGTGTTTGTTAAATTTCTTCAATATTGTCTAGAGTTAAATGTAAAATGACTTGCAAATTATTAAAACTTTATTACAATATCTTCCACCTGTGTTTTTCTTCTTGGCGATGAAAATATTAAATCAGGTTATAATTAGGATTCCATTTACATTATTTTTAATACTTAATATTATCTAAAATAATTGAAACATTTTTTAAAAAAGAATTAATATTATTCAACTCGTCATTAACTATCGACACGTGACTGATTGTTTTCGTTCTTGTATACTTCATCATCATCATTTTAGCCTATCACTACACTAGTCAACTGCTGAACATCGGCCTCCTCATTAGATTGCCACAAAAAAGTATAGCTCTCATTTTGGAGGATTTCGATATACCAGGAAGATGCTGCTGCGCATCTTCTGGTTTTTATTTTCCCTTTGTCGACTTTTACGACACCCTCGGGATGAGACGGGTGGTAGATTCACTTAAGCCGCCATCACACGGCTCTTATGTAATTAATAGGCAGAAGTCTGCTTTGTTAGAAGAACGAGTGTACCTAATTCCATTTGCTGTTGTAAATGTTAAAATAAGCATGATGTTTCTGTGTTTTGGATCTTAAGGACATTGACATAGATAGAGACATTGTTAATAGAATCGAAATCGAAACAAGAAAACTAACACCGCCACCAGGTACCCTCCACCAACCACAACCACAGACTACAAATACGACAGACGGCCGCCGTCTGTCGTAGAGTCTATGACACTTGATAATGCCTCGTTTTGGGGCGAAATACGTGTCGTGTCCTCGACTTCAGTGTTGTATATTATCTAGTGGTACAGCATTTATTATGGGCAGACGTTAGTAGACGTTACCATCTGCTGAACGTTTTGCGCCTCTCGTCAATTTATCTAATTAAAAATACATTTCTTCGCGATACCACATTGCGTTCTGAGACATCAGTTCTTGAGTCTCGTGTATCCAGTAATCATCATCAGCAATCAGCATCAGTCTATTTCACGTACATTAAAATATGTCCCCTAAGAACTTTCCTATTAATTTAATATTACCATTGTTTTAATTTTACAATATTCATGTAGTGGACTTTCATTCGATGCCGCATTTAAATGCGGACTTTGATATGAATCCTCGCTACAAATTAATACGGTTTTCAGTATATTTTCACGCATAAGTACATAATAATCAGAGTTGTAAATGTTAATTAGTATGAAAAACTGGTTTTAACGCTAACGAACTTTTCTTCTGTTTCGCAGCTGGTATCCCGGCATTGCACAATTTTAAAATGTTATAATACATTCATTATTACGGCAAGGCAATTTTCATACGTGTAAAACAAAGCAACTTTAGATTGTTTATATATATAAATGTATAAATAGATGTTAATAATAGTTTCACTGCCGGGATTTTTAACGTGTAGTAATCGTGTATGCGATTATTCTTTGGCGCATGCGTGCTACTATATGAGCGTGTGCGTGCCCGGTCATAACCTTAAATTTTCCTAATTTACTTTTGAATAGCGTGAAAAATAACAATTTTACTATATAAATTAGTAAATACATACATAGAATACAATCATTACTGTGTTTCGGTTTGAAAGGCACAGAGAGCTAGCGTAATCACTGGGCATATGAGATTTAAGAACTGATGTCTCTGGGTGACGGGCGCATTTTCGTGTCACATTGTTGTGGGTGATGCAGCATTTGTTTTGGGCAGACGTTGCACTTACCAACAGGTGAACGTTTTGCTGGTTCCGTCACATTCATGAAATTAAAAAAAAGTCACACATCTTCCCCATTGGGATCCTGACAAGCATCTTTCGCTTCTTCTACCTTCATTAGTGTGTTCATACAAGCTCGTCGTTTGCCTGCCATCGTTTGGGTGTCTTTTGAGGTCGTTTGAGGTCATGACCTCCGATTGATACATGAATAACCATTTTGTTTATGCCAGATGTAACTCAATTATTCATCCCGGTCATGAGAACCAGCCTCTAGCCTACTGCAATTTCCAATCAGCCTGCGAAGCGTAGCGATTACGCCCTCCAGTTTTGGAGAGACCTGTGTCCACCAGTGGACTTTTACAGCTTGATGAAAAATTGGATTGTTAAGTTATGGTTAAGCTCCCAGTAAAGTGGATATATTCGGCAAAACTTGTTACAGAAATATGTAATGAATAGCCGGATCCCCGGCGTGTAAAGCGGAGTACATAAATTGCTTGTTTCAAAGTTTTGGAGCTGAGTTGCAAGTGTTTGTAATAGCTCCATAATAGCTGGAAGCAATTTCGTCTCGAAAGCACAAGGGCTCCCGTTAGCTTGAAAACAAATTAAAATAATTATGCACGTTGGTATTAAAATATAATGTATGATTTTTTATACAGTAGTAATTACAACAACAATTACAATATTATTCATCTTGATGGTTGGCATTCCCACACTTTGTGCTTTTTGCACTTAACATTTTGAGCCGTTTGCCCTTCACGGATCACCATCCAAATATTTTTTGTTATGAGAAAAGGGGTAACCATTATTCATTATCAATAAACCATAGAACAAACTATAATAAGAAATTTTTAAAATTTCTGATTATAGTTGTAGTTGTATAGCTGATTATAGATGCCTATGGAACAAAATCTATTTAAAAGCTTGTATACGCCATCATATAGAAGTGTCTAAATAGATTTATCCTACGTATAGTGAGTTATCTGATAAATTATTATTTTACAGGAGAGCGTGTCAAAGATAACTACACGAATAAAATCGTATTTCTCTTTTTCATCGTCGGACAAATTGACGCACGGTGTGTTTCCATCCGTTTTCTGTGGACGTCCTAGCATTTAGGATGAAGCGTTTTGTCACCCATAATGCGTCAGTCTTCTCGTCCGATTACAATGTAGGTAGAGAAGAGTGAATAGGTTTTTCTTTCCATTCTAAACAGTACTCTTAATCTAACTTTGTCTTTCCGAACATTTGAACGATCTTCATAAGAGAAGTGAGTCACAAGACTTTTAGGAATAGCTGCAATGATGTCTGTCGAACTAGCTGCGCTGAAAAACTAAGTAGATGGTGGACGCATAGGTGTAATAGTTTCAGTATTAAGTCCGGTTACCAAAATAGACAAGGTATTTTGTAAGTTTCCTATTACAAACAGCAAAGAGACTAGTTGATTATTGGTGCGTGTTGATGCAGATGGCGAATCAAATAAATGGTCAGAAAATATTAAAGCGTTTGATGGTGAAATTTCTAAAATTCGTTCGTTATCTTCGAAGTTACTAATATAAAGTATCGATAGTTGGTATTCAGTGAAATTAGCACCACTAGGTAATGGCGAGTATGAAATTATATAATATTTTTAAAAGCGGAAACAAAAGCTTCTGTTATCTATTAAGTAGTATTATGATTATGCCAGATGAAACTCAATTATTCATCCCGGTCATGAGTACCAGCCTCTAGCTTACTGCAATTGTCAATCCACCTGCAAAGCGTAGCGATTACGGCCTCCAGTTTTGGAGAGGCCTATGTCCACCAGTGGACTGGGCTAGTGTGTACATACATACATACATACATACATAAGATCACGACTGTATCCCATAAGGGGTAGTCAAAGATTGGGCACTCACTGCAAAAACAGATGACTGTCACAATCAATATAATGCACTTGGTGTGATAGGTGGTGAGGCCATCGTCACCATGAGCTGTTGGGTGCACAGTGCAGTTCCTTACTCGCCTTTTACGAGATCCATTGGATGAGATGGAGTGTTAGTATTCTTTTAACGAGCCGCCACCACACGGCTAGTGTGTATCCTCCTTGTATTGATAAGAGTCCCGTGATTTAGTGAGGCATTAAAATAACTCATAATGTTATTATTTGACTAGTAAAATTCTAAACGTATCTAAAGTACCTAGGTAAAACTAACCAAATTTCAGTCGACAATGACGGGAATACTAAGTTATTTTATCATCTAGTGCGATGTAAACTGCTCTAACTTTAGTTGACTCAGTGCAGCGTGTACATGAACCTATATTAGTTTGTAACAGAATAAAATTAAAATTATTATTATTATTATCTAGATCGCATGTTGTTTATTATCTCTATAAAGATAAACAAAAATAAACTTACCGTTTCCATGTCAAATTCCTTCTGACTGGATATATTAAAAATTTTGTTAACGGTTTCATCTGGTAAACATTTTATTTCCAGTTAAACAAGCATTAATTTTACTTTGGCATTTTGTAGTGACCTCTTCAAGCTGAATACCGTTCTCAGATTTAATTCCAACATTAAAACTTAAATAGTCATAAAATTATCGTAAAAATAGATTTACGTACTCACGCGTCCCTCTAGCGCTGTACAGTGCTGCAGTCAGTATACAACGTAAATAGCCCAGCGTTAATAGCTCAACTTGCACCAGTATACTTTAGTTCAGACTCCTCTAATTTCTATTTAAGAGTGTTTTGGAGGTGGGAAGAGTCCGTCTCCAATTTGGGCTGGCGGAATAAAAAAAGTAAAGACAGGGCTCCTCGCATTGCTATTTGGAGCCGAGAATAGTCCGCCACTGCTCCAATGCGGGTTGGCGGATTTCACATGTCCTCGAAATATTTTTATTCCTTAGACGCACAAGCGTGACTGTGAGGCCTATTTGTGATAAAGGTGCTGCATTAAAGTCGAATGAGTTTTAGAAAATTTTAGATAATATTATACTTATGGGGTTGAAACATCATGCAAAACTTTATTGCTAGAAATACTTATTAACTTTGGACTTAATCAAGCGTTATGACTAGCGAAACGATGCAGCTTCTTCCAAAACCCTTAAAAACTTTAGTCGTAAAACTGTACCGCGTCAATAAATTACTGCAGAAATTTCTAAGCAGTAATATTAAAAAAATATATACTTAACTAACCTTTTTTTTCTTTTCAATTTCTCATAATATTGTATGTTGATATCAATGCTTCAAAGATTACTTGGACATGAAATATATATTTATATTCTAAATAATAAAGTATATAAATGCGTAAATTAGAGAAACAAGAATCGAAAGAATTAGAGAAAAAAGTGGTGAGCCCATCGCCACCATGCGCTGTTGGGTGCACAGTGAAGTTTAATTCCTTTCTCGCCTTTTACGAGATCCATTGGATGAGATGGAGTGGTAGTATTCTTTTATCGAGCCGCCACCACACGGCCTATAGGAATAGGACTACTAACACCAGGAAAATAAGCTATTTTACTTTTTTTTGCGGATAATATATAAAAAAAAACAATTGACAGTATTGATTATCATCATATCAGTTTTTTACAATTTTTTTTTCGTTTTTCAATCATAATCTTTACATTCCATTTCAAGTTAATCGTGATAGATGTATGTTTATTTATATTTCTCATTTACAATTTCTAAACCGATGAACATTTATTTTTCACAAAAAGCGTTATCCGCATGAGTCCCGACCGATAATCCTCGCAGAATTGCTTTACAAGCCTTTCGATTTTTCCCTATAATTGGGATTCGTGACGATATTCAAGCCAATAGATACGAGGCGTATTTTGTGTAGGCTCGTTTTAGTGTCTAGTTTTATATTTCTTTTTGTATAAGATTAGTCCGATCGTCTTTTGTATATATTTTTATTAAAAATTGAGAGCAGGTAATGCCATTTTTTTTTTCGCAAAATGGTGCACAGGTCGGACCTCCAAAAAGATGCGTAATAATATTTGTTGTTTAGACTAGGTGATATCGTCATGGTGAGACTTCTTATTAATTATATGTAATTAGGCCATTGTACTAAGAATTACTTCTTAATTCAAATATAGGTTTTTACAGCACAAGATATCATACTTAGGGATTTTGCCCTGTGACCTATGTGAGACCTATGTCCTGTGGGACGTAAGTGAATAGAAAACTTTGTTATTATGTTAATAGTGACAAAGTCAATCACATAATAGTCAGTCGATTCTTTACGTTCATACTGTCAATGTCAAATCCCTTAATAGTCTGCGGCAAAGAGTAAGTGTACGGGAGGTCTATGGTCATACAGCCGCTAAGAATATAGATTGTCGCCAAGGAATTTTTGCCAACAAATAATTGCTTAAACGTCAGTAACGTTCAAACTTAAAAAAATATAAATTACAGTCGAATTACGAACACAGCGTGACCACCAGTATTAATTATTAAAAGGTTTTATTTAGCGTTTGGTACCGGCTTAAGAAAGAAAGAAAGAAAGAAAATAACTTTATTCGCTGCTACGCTCAATACAACAACATAAAAAGAAACAATTAACATCAAAAAGTATTAAAAAAGAGATATAAAAATAATTAAGAGAACCTACCACTCCAACCTCAGACTTCTACGACACCCACAGGGGGTGTCGTAAAAGTCGACAGAGGGAAAATAAAAACCAGAAAATGGCCAGTAGCATCTTCCTGGAACATCTGAATAAATAAACTGCGGTTGCCAACACGTGGGACAGCGTGGCAACTGTGGCAAAATTCCCCCAAAATTGGAGCTACTAACTTTTGTGGCAATCTATGTGGGAGGCCTGTATTCAGCAGTGGACTAGTGATAGGCTGAGATGATAATGATAATGATGATGATTTAACTTCATATATGTATATGTTTGTATGTTTGTGAATCAAATCACAACACAAATCTTTAACGTCAATTCTGACCTCCTTTCTGATGTAAATTAAGCTAATTTAGCATACCTATGTAGCTTCGGTGACAATTCAATAATATGGTACCGTGGAGCTGGTCTGATGATGAAGCCAGAAGTTGGCAATACGAACCCGTTGGATTTATTTTTTGTGACGAGTACAATAGCCCTGGCAACACTTGAATTGGCCATAGGCCTCACAAAGAGAATCTTTTAACATACATGCATACAGACACGCCTGTTTCCTTTATTACGCCCCCGCGAAAAACGAGACGTGACGGGTGGCGAACCAAGTTGCCGCCATTTTGGTACGAGTCAAGAAATTCTTACTCCCCATTGCGTTGCCATGGGCAGTATAGTGACAGTATTCCATATTATGGTATATTCTGCACGAGTAAATACTATCCGTACAATACCTTAGTCGTGTCTCTTTCAACAAATGTGATATGATTTTTGTGTAAAATTTATTTTTCCTTCTCCGCTACATTTATATACGTATATTATATACTACATACATTCAGCACACTTTTTAAGCTTTATTGCTCTAATTTCAAAATTAACCTAATTATTTTGGAAGTTACTAATTCAACTATGTAAAGAATAACAATAAGTACATACACAAAGTAGACTGCCTCTAATTGCTTTCGATCCAATCGAATCAGTTAATGGAAGTTTAGTCACGCAAGCACGTTCTGTTACTTACATTGGAATGAGTGTAAGTCTTTAGTAACTTTAGAAGTGTTTTACTAGATAAAATAAAGTAACAGCCTATAAATGTCCCACTGCAGAGCAGAGCGTTTTTAGGAGCTGGTAATAATCCGCCACGCTGTTCCTATGCTGGTTGGCGAACAAATATTTTTTATTTCTAAGACAAGCAGGTTTCTTCGCGATGTTTTCCTTTACCGCTGAGAACGCGGTAATAGTGCCGGTACCGGCGATCGAACCCTGGTCACTCGTGTACTTTTCCCATTCACTTATTTATCTGTGTGATGAATTCATGATTTATCTGTCACCACACCAGTATAATGGATTGAGGATCCAACCACAGTTAGGGTTGAACCCCGATCAAACTTACTTACTTAGTACTTTTACCACTTTTTTAAACTTACTTAGTACTTTTACCATTCACTTATTTATCTGTGTGATTTATCTGTCACCACACCAGTATAATGGATTGAGGATCCAACCACAGTTAGGGTTGAACCCCGATCAAACCCAATCAAACACATCATGGTTTTTAACAACATTTCCCAGATGAGAGATTTGATGACCAGTGTTTGGGACGACTGACGACCAACTGGTCAGAAAGAGATCGATCTGGGACCGAATCCCAGCCTGAGCCATCCATTGTGCAAAAACACAAATTGTTGGCTTTTCGGTCTATTGTGTTTTGTATGTGAAATTTATGATAATTTTTCATTTTTGATTATTTTATGCTTATAAGTAAAACATTGGCGATAGGTGTCCGGCAGAGCAGAATAGCACTTAACCTCTTTCTTACCGAGGTGTAGTAAGAGGCGACTAAGATATTGTACGAACAGACTTTATTCGTGTAGATTAAAACTATAATGTGCAATGCCGTCACTATACTGCTGAGATTGTAGTATGTATTTTTTGACTCGTGCCAAAATGGCGGTTACGTGGAATACTATTGTGTAGTAAAATAGTAAGTGTTAAATCATTTTAATATGTTTTTATTCCGAAATTTTTTCATAGATCACAGACAATATGATTTCAGGTTAAATTTATGTGTCAAATTACACGCTACAAAAGTTTACACGATATGAGTTATTAAGCGTGCTGTCATTTTCTATGAGACGGTTCTTTGTAAATTTACTTGGGACATCGAGAGTCGCTACGAGAACTATTCAGGGCGACTAATATTTGGACACTTTTGTCGTTGTTTATTTTGAAAATATTATGTATGCACGGAAAAACATTAATTTATTTACCAAAAAATTTACTGTATCTTGTAGATTTTTTTTTATTTTATTTATAAAGTTTCGAGACGAGCAAAACGTTCACCTGATGGTAAGTGCAACGTTTGCCCGTCACCCGGAGACATAAGTTCTTAAGTCTCATATGCCCAGTGATTACGCTAGCTCTCAGTGCCCTTCAAACCGAAACACAGTAATGTTTGCATGCTACTGCTTCACGGCAGAATAACTGGCCCTGAGGTGGTACCTACCTAGACGGATTCCTGCATAGGAATCCTACCACCCGTCACTTACTTGACTTCTGCTATCGTGCTATTTTACGTACACTTGTGCTTGTGGGATAAACATTTTATGTTGAAGTGTGGTCATTGACTTTCAGTAATTATTAAACTACTCATCCCACTTCATCTGTAACCACATGTAGCTCACGTTAAATCTTAATTGATAATATTTCACAGACGTAGTAAATAGAACGGATGTGGATGGTGGAATATCGATTTTCATTTATGTAATAACATTACATTTAATACTGGTTGCAAACGGCACAATGTACGGAATCTTTTGAGTTGGAATATACATAAATATTCATCAGTGGAATACAATACGGTGTCAGAAATTAAGCCCAAAGCGTGAACACGCTGTATTCAAATTCGTTATGCGTATTATTGTGGTCCGATGTTCATTTTCATTACATGATATTCTGTAAATATATTTTCAGCGAGCTTACAATTATAATGCGGTTGTATGAGATGCAGAAGGAAAGAGATAGCTACTAGAGATAGTTAGAGATGGTGACAAGTTGAACTTTCATTTGGGACACAGCCAAGAATTATTTTTATTACCCACTTTCAGTTTTTTTTTATTGGACAAAGTGACGAGACAAGACTTTCACAGTATGGTAAACGCAACGTTTACCCATTACAAATGCTGTGCCACCCAGAACATTCATGTGTGGCACCATATAGCGGTCGGCACTTGAACATCGGTTCTTAAGTCTCGTATGCCCAGTGACTACTCTAGCTCTCAGTGCCCTTAAGACCGAAACATAGTAATGTTTGCACACTATTGCTTCACGGCAGAATAACTGGCCTAGGTGGTGCTTATCTTGACGGATTCCTGCAAAGGAATCCTACCACCAGCAGGTAAGACGATTCGGTTATTCCAGAGCATTAAAGTCATAATGTTGTTTGCAGATGCTACAATCTGGGCCTTGTGACGTAATCCACAACTTGGACTTGCAAATGTTAAAGGTTCGAGAAGCGTAGATCCGGATAAAGCAGACAAGTGTTCGTACTCTAACAGTGTGTGTAGAGTAGTGGTTGTTTTGCTTTTTTTTAAACTTCTGTATTATATTCATAATTTAGGAAAACTCTGGTAGAATGTTTAACGATCGTTAATCCAGTTAAAAAAAAACTAACATCCTCTGAATATCCTACTGCTGAGAACTGACCTTCTCTCGATTTTGGAGAGGGTTGTCGAACCAAGAAGAGTGCGCCACGCTGCTCAAATGCAGGTTGGCAAACTTCACAGGCGTTACAATATTTATTACTTCTCATACATCCGGGACGTTTTCCTTCACTGATAAGCTTCCTGATCTACGTGAAAAGTTAACTTAAAAGCAGATAATAATTTTAGTGGTGCCGGCAACGTTTAAATCAATTTCATAGTTGGCCACTTGCCAACTATGAAATTGAAGGCGAGCGACCGGCGCTTGAGTGGTTGTCTATTCAGAATGGAGCACAACGTCCTACGGCTAGTTCGTTGTTTAAGGCAGCCATTTAACGCTAAGAGACCCTCGAGTTTACATACGGATATCGACAAACTAACTTTCTAAAAAAGTCATACTCATAATATCTCGTCACAGTCCACTCTTTTGACCATTCCCTCTAAAAAAAAGTTACCAATTATTATACTATTTAGTATCGAAGTGAGTACCGAGAAGAACAAGCCGTTTATCTGATGTTTGGCATTTAACATTTCTTGTAAACATGCGGAGTCAGCCACTCTCCACCGCACTTTCCTCGACAGTGCAACATCGGATCTTAAATCTCATATGCTCTGTAATGATACTAGCTTCAATGTACTTCAAACTGAAACACTGTAATGTTTGCATGCTACTGTTTCACGGAAGAATATTTGGCACCGCGCTGATGCCTCCCAGGAGTATTCCTGCATCCAGATGTTTTCGACCACGGCAACACCTTTCGAATACTGACGAAAGCTGTCAACTGCACAGGATACATTGTAGTGCTGCAAGTGTACACGCCAATATAGGGGTACCCTCATCCTAACCCACCCGAGCCCGATGTAACGCTCATTAGATGAGATCGGAGGTAATCTGGAACTATTTGAGAAATACATAAACACAATCAGACCTGAAAACCGACTATTTGTATTTTGCACTAATATGGTCTCTGGCTGCTATCTTTGACCACAATACCATAGTAAATACTCCAGGAGGGAAACATTAGATAATATCCTCCTGGTCAATTTTTGACTTTGGCGACGACAAGTACCGAACTCTGTTGTGAAAGTCATGAACTGCGCGGAATGTATAACATTGCCACAAGTGTACGCGCAAACTCAGGTGCAGTTACTCATCCCAACCTAACCGAGCCGGACGTTACGCTCCTGCGATAAGATCGGGGTAGGCTAGGTTGCAGTGTTAGAGAGATATCAACATCATCTTGATAGTTGACGTTCCCCCACTGTCACTCACAACCACATTGAATTTGCTGCCAGCGGTTTTTCCGAACCGACACGGCTTAATAACCTTCAAGGAAAGAGCCTAACGTCTTTTTTTCATAAAGTGATGAAACGAGCAAAACGTTCACCTGATGGTAAGTGCAACGTCTGCCCATAACAAATGCTGTACCACCCAGAAAATTTCTGTGTGATACTATACTGTGCCCATCACCCTGAGACATGGGTTCTTAAGTCTCATATGCACAGTGATTACGCTAGCTCACAGTGCCCTTCAAACCGAAACACAGTAATGTTTGCACACTACTGCTTCACGGTAGAATAACTGGCCCTGGGGTGGTACCTACCTAGACGGACTACTGCATAGGAATCCTACGACCAGTAGGAAGCAGTCAGAGGAATAACGCATCCGTTATTCCTCTGATATTGCAGATGTTAATGACCGGCGGTGATAACTAAACATCCGAGGAGCTGCTTGCTAAAAAAATACATACATAAATCTTTTTAACGTCTTTATCTTATCTTACAACAAACAAATTTGCGCATTCAAACAAACAAACCCTATAGGGTTTGTTTGTTTGAATGCGCTAATCTCAGTATATGCCGTTCAAACTTTAGTGGCAATCTATGGGGGAAGCCTAAGTTCAGCAGTGGACTTTAGATAGACTGGAATGATGATGATGAATCTTAGTAAGAACTTATTCGAATTAAAAAAATATTTTTGCATTAGATTCTTAAGGAAGGTTCTCACATTTAGGGGGGTTTATGCCATAGTTGCCACGCTTGGCAGGCGGGTTGGCAACCGCAGTTTATTTATTCAGATGTTCCAGGAAGATGTTGCTGCCCATCTCCTGGTTTTCATTTTCCGTCTGACGATTTTTACGAAACCCACGGGAGGAGATGGCGTGGTAGAGTCTCTTAAGCCGCTACCACATGACAGGTTCTTCGCGGCACAGTCATTTGGTAGGCTTATTTTACGAGGGTGCGGGCTACAGCTAGCCGGATTATATATAACTTGGCAATAGATCAAAAATATCCCTTTCTGCTCCCTCTTGGCGACGCCCATGGACCAGCTTAATGTCGGACTGGAAAAAAGTAAAGTAAACTAAACTAACAGCCTATAAATGTCCCACTGCTGAGCACAGGCCTCCTTCCATTTCTGAGCGGGTTTTTAAGCTGGGATTTGTCCGCCACGCTGCTCCCATGCGGTTTGGCGGACTTCACATGTCCTCGAAATAAGTCTATTCCTCGGACATGCAGGTTTCCTCACGATGTTTTCCTTCACCGCAAAGCACGTGGTAAATCAGCAAGTAACATTGTTACTCAGGTTACTCGCGTACTATGAAATTAAAGGCGAGCACCAGGCCTCTGAGCTACAACGACTCTGAATGTAAAGCCTGACGATAATTTTCATCTGGAACCCTCGTACCTTAACTATCAGTTATATCTAGTTTTATTGAAAGTATCTACAGAGACCAAGTAACTTATTTTTTGCAAGTAGCTCAAATGCGATGCCGTAAACTAACATTCTCGCTCACCAGCCAAAGCGTCAATTTAATCGGATTATGAACGGTTTTGCGTTCACTATGACCGGATTCTAAAAGATTTTCGAGCCGGCCGTCACGAACAAACGTGTTTGAATTGGGTAACGAATCGATGCTTTGAAGTAAAATACTGAAATATTTGTGTTACAATTTCAGATTTTGTTAATTTTTTGACCTTTTTTTTTGCTGTTGCTGACATATTTGTTACATACGTTTATTTTCATTCTTCATATACCTCTGACTTATCTTAATCTACCTTAATCCGTCTTATCAATTTATTTTTGATGTGGAAAGAGATGAGTCCGAGTCACAATATTTGTACACGTGTTCTGATTTTAACATGCATAAAACGAGCCAATTCCGTGTCGGACCACGGACAGAGAATGATTCCGTAGTGTAGCGTGTGACCGAAAATATCCCATGTCTTAAAACTACAAATAAATACTGCAAGATAATGAGTGCGGAGAGAGAATAAACACATACATACATATATGCACGCTATTTTCCCAAAGATCATTTCCCACCATTTCCCACCGTTCACCGTTGTCGCTACCGTTTTGGTAAGAGTCAAACAAATCTTAAAAATCAGTGTCTATCTATACAAATAAATAAAATTTAAGCGTCTGTTTGTAATAACAAAATAACAGCTTTTTATTTAATTTTTTTAAATTATATATAGTACTTATAATAAAAAAAACTATTTTTAATTTTTTTGTATGTCTGTCTATCTGTTTATTCCGCTTTATCTCCGAAACGGCTGGACCGATTTTGACGGGAGTTTCACTAACAGATAGCTGATGATGTACCGGGTATCTTAGGCTACTTTTATTTTATAGAAAATGATAAGGGGTTCCGCGCAAAAAAATTAATACCCCAAATCCGATTCAAATAGGGAAGCATATATGCATATCATCGACCGGGTTCGGATTTTATACGCGGGGGAAACTGCGGGGCACTGTTTGTCTTCTAAATGTTTGCTAAATTGTGTAGGTCTGTGTCCTGTAAGCAGACCTACAAATTCAGAAACATTTTTTATTTTCCAGCATATCAAAGGTTGTGTCTTTGTTCATGCTCGAAGTCCCAGTAGGTTGCATAACTGCACAAACATTACGTGAGAAATTACTTAAATAATAATGAATTTTACGCAGAAATCGTGTTATATTCACCAAGCTATGAGTAATGGCGCCGTGCTCCATTTTACTAATTTATTCTGAAGTGAATTCAGCATGCTTAATTATTTTGAGTCGTATAAAGTTGCCTTCGCTCGTTTCGCATAGCGCTCTCCGTGGGACAATTTTTGGGAGGAATCCAATTTCAGTCCCCGTTTGCCTCAACAAAATAAATATGTCTTCTTGTTTTAATTTTCCTTACTTGAGCGATTGAAGTTTGTTAAATGTTTCCAAATGTTTGTCCAAAACTTTAAATGGGTTACTCTGAGTTCACGCGACCTTATTTAATATCGTTGTGTTTAATGTACAGCCGTTGACATCGCACGTTAACTTCAGACACGTGTGTAGTGAAATAAATAAAAATACGAGTAGAAAGAAGAAAAAAATTTAATCATAAATCCATTATTTTGTATTAGCGTATATTTTTTTGTTAATATTGACGTAGTAGTAGTCACTGGTGGTAGGAATCCTATGCAGGAATCCGTCTAGGTAGGTACCACCCCAGGGCCAGTTGTTCCGCCGTGAAGCAGTAGTCTGCAAAATTTACCTTGTTTCGGTTTGAAGGGCACTGTGAGCTAGCGTAATCACTGGTGGTAGGATTCCTATGCAGGAATCCGTCTAGGTAGGTACCACCCCAGGGCCAGTTATTCTGCCGCGAAGCAGTAGTGTGCAAACATTACTGTGTTTCGGTTTGAAGGGCACTGTTAGCTAGCGTAATCACTGGGCATATGAGACTTATGAATCCATGTCTCAGGGTGATGGCCACTGTGAGGTGTACACACAGAAATTATCTGGGTGTATTTGTTATGGGCAGACGTTGCACTTACCATCAGGTGGACGTTTTGCTCGTTTCATCACTTTTTGCTAAAATAAAAAAAAAATTTTAAAATGACGGATTATTTTTCATAAAAAATTCGATTTCTTATCTGTTTGATTTATTTTGAGCTAAAGTGACCCCTTTCCCATATGTACTTTAAAAACAAATTTGTTATAGTTAAGTAGATGTGAATCAGTAACATTAAGGTTATAAAATATATAATGCAATAACAATAACTATATTCCAAACATCAGTAAGAGACCACATTTAGCTCCTTCCTGAATGGATCCCATGTGTAACAACTATGTAATGCACAGTTACGAATTATTCCAAGACTTCTTCCATTGAATGTTTGCATCGTGTCGTGGCAGCCTATAATTAAGGCAACATTGAGAAATTCGTTCCTAGTTTGTGTAATTTTGTTGTTTAAGGTGTATGCTTTGTTTGTTGTCAATTTCAATAAATTAAATAAAAAAATATAAAGGGTAGGCTGAGGCCCCACACGTAACCCACTTTTAACCCCTGCGGGAAACGAGACTCAACTTTTGGTACGAGTCGAAAAATCCTTACTCCCCACTGCGTTCCCACGAGCAGTATAGTGACAGCATTGCATATTATGGGGTTATTCCGCAATAATAAAGGCTGTACGTACAATATCTTAGTCGCCTGTAACAACACCTCGGTAGGAAAGAGGTAAGTGCTATTCTACTCTGCCGGACGCCTATCGCCTAATAATTTTTATCAGTTGAATATTTGAAGTCGAATTTAAGTGCAACGTTTCCATTTGTATCGTTTCTAACGCAAAAGGGCTTGTAAGGTACTTGGCCACACGGAATTTTTTTTTCTCTTTAAATAGAATTATGCTATATGCGTTGCCGGCTTCGTTTTTGATCTTAATTAATATTTATGAATTAATTAATAATTGTTAATCATTTTACAGTAAGTAACATTTTTGTTGAAATCAAATTAAAATTCTTTATTTTTGGACATAAGAAATATAAATTACGTTTGTTAAACGTAATTTTTTACAATCTACCACCGTTTAGTAATGAGCTACCTCTGACTTGAAAGATTACGGATCTTTCCTCCTCCTGTATCCTCTTTTTTGTAAATCCTTTTTTATCTCAGTTTAAAATACATCTATACAATACAAATATATAAAATTGAAGTGTCTGTTTGTAATAAAATAACAAAATAACAAAATAACAATAACATACGGCTGATACCAAGCTTTTGAAGTGTCTGGAATATGACCGACGGCTCCATACCCACTTTGTGCAAGGCGATCACTGCAATCCTATTTTCTATAACACCCCATTCCATATTGTAATTTGATAACGAACACGAAAAAATATGTGAAATGGCGCAAAATCGAAAGAAGTTTTAAAAATACTATACGTGTTCCAAATTCAAAATAATTAAAAAGTTGAAAAAAAGAAAAGTTTTTATGTAAAAGTATTTATGGCCAGACTAGTTATATTAATGTTTGTCATCGATCGGGGTCAGCTTTTTTACGCGGGAGAAACCACGGGCACAGGTAGTTGTAAATAAATTAACAAAGACTTAAAGGAAAAGAAGCACGCTCCATATTAAAATTTTAGACAAGATTTAATAATAACTTAAACGCATAACATAAGAAGTACGTATATCATTTAAATGAAACTACTTTTTACGGATTTTATCGCGTGTAATTTAAAACTATATATTTATAACCCGATGGTTGGGTATTAACACCGGCTGGGGATCCTATTAATAATAAAATTAAATCAAAAACCGAGCATACCACTGCAAGGCTTCCAGACACAGTAAGCTGTTTCTGCGTAGATAGGACTAAAAATAATAATTAAAAGCTGAAGGTACTCCAGGTTAACTATGACATCAGGACAACTGTCACCTCAGTCCCGCCGTGACCATGGGTGCTGTAAAGCGCCCGAAACGTATGAAAATGTAACGCTGATGCGATAAGATCGGAGGTAGGCTAGGATGCAGTGTCAGAAACACGGGGACATTCACAACACAACCAGACCCGAAAACCAACAATTTGTGTTTTAGCACAAATGTTGGCTCCGGCTGGGATTCGAACCCAGCACCCGCGGCGTAGAAGTCAGGTACCCACTCTGACCAATAGGCCGCGCGGTCGTCAGGTCGGTGTAAATGTATTCGCGTAAATGAAAGAAAACAGTACATATATCATTTCTTTCACTTGTACTGAGTTGCGTGCGCTCTTTTTTTTAAACGAAAAAACTGTATGAAAAACATCAAGGATGTGAAACGTGTACGTTTGTTTGGATATCAGATTTCGAGAGTTCTCGAAAGCGTAGAAATTGAAACCAACCAACTCTTGACGCTCTTTGATGGACAGATGCCAATTCAGTATTTTATTGACCCTTTATATAATTTTATTTGACAACAGCGCGTTCTTCGGCTCGGCTAATCGCATTTAGGATAAAGGTTACTACGACTTGTGGTGTGGGCGACATATTTTATGAACCATGTTTTGTTTGAATCGACAAGTTATTTAATATATCGCCATTGAAACAGTTTTATTATGAAGTATCTGATATCCACTAAAAAAAAACTTTTACTGCTTTCATTTTTACGATCATAATTATTTTTATAAATTATACGTGTCATAAAGTGTATTTAAAAGTAACTTAATAGACTATGTACTTCTCTCCTACCGACGACCGTGTGCTCTAGTGGTTAAAGTACCTGACTTCTACGCCGCATGTCCTAGCTTCGAATCCCAGCCGAAGCAAACATTTGTGCAAAAACACAAATTGTTGGTTTTCCGGTCTGGTTGCGTAATGATTGTCCCCGTGTCTCTGTCACTGCGTCCTTGCCTAAATCCGATCTTATAGCATGAGCTTTACATCGGGCGCGGAATTGTTGTGACGAGTGAGCGCCTCTGTGTTTGTTCGTACACTGCACTATAATATCTCCTGCGCACACTGACATTACACTTCCTACTGCTTAACTGTCCTATAAATTTTATTGGGTCATCGACTGTGTGGCACTATAATATCTCCCGCGCAGTTGGTAGCTTCCGGAAGTATTTCGGCTAACAGAACATTATACTTACTACTGTTGAACAGTAGTTCTATATTTTTTATTGGGATGACGGCTTTATTTTGATGCAGGATAATGATCGGGCTCACAGTGCTCGCTCAGCCCAAGCATATCTAAACCATGTGGGTATAACAGTGATGCAGTGGCCAGCTAGAGCCCCGGATACGAATCCTATAGATTATGTTTGGGACTTGTTAAAGAAAAGTGTTAAATCCAAAATACGACCACTAACAATAACAACCTGGGAGCTGCAAAACGCATTACTTGAAGAGCTTGTTCCAAGATACAATAGATAACATAATTCGCGGCGCGAGCGGGAAACACGTTAGTAGTCATTTATTTACTCATTCATTTATTTAATGTTAAATCATAGTGTTGCCATAAAATGGCGAAAAAGTGTTTTTTTTTTAATTTATTTAGATTTTTTGTTAATAAAATTTAATTAAAACCTTCTTAAAGTCGATGTTACAAAATGTTTATCAGTTTGTTACTTCATTGTACCAGATTGTTATTGGTTTTAATATACACGTAATTATTTCTATACTCTGCCTGTTTTTAACGTTCCGCTTATTGTGCCGGTGTTTATATAACTTTGACACATAGAAACACCACTCACTGCACTCATACTCGTAAGTCTCTGTCACACACCAAACGCGCGCGCGTACTCACTCACACAATCACAAACGCATACACATACTTAAATCTAAAAACGAAGCATTAGCTTGTCGATGTTATAATTATGCTATAATTATCATTTAAAGACAAGTGTTGTGTTTGCTGGTGGTAGGTTTTCAATGCAGGAATCCGTCTAGGCAGGCCCTGTGGTGGTAACCACAGGGCCAGTTATTCTGTCGTGAAGCAAAAGTGTGCAAACATTACTGTGTTTCGATTTGAAGGGCACTGAGAGCTAGTATAATCACTGAGCATATGAGACTTAACCTGACTGACGTCTAAGGGCGACGGCGCAGTGTAGCGTCACAGAGAAATATGCTGAGTTCTGGGTTACACAGCATTTGTTATGGGCAGACTTTGCACTTACCATCAGGTGAACGTTTTGCTCGTTACGTCATTATGCACAAAAAAAAGTTTATATGATAATTTAAAAAAACGGCCCTACCCTAACACAGGTTTCTTAAACGTAAAAGGGGTGTCCCAACCCTTGTTATTTATGTACTAGTTATGTAGTAAATAATTTTTAACGTGAACGTTTAGCTCGTTTCATCACTTTATGCAATAAAAAAAAGAAACCTGCATGGGCAGGGACAAAAATATTTCGAGGACATGTAAAGTTCGCCAACCCGCATCGGAGCTGCGCGACGGACTCATCCCGGCACTAAAACCCTTTCAAAAACGAAAGAAGGTCTATGCTGAGCCATAAGGCATTTGTTGGCTTACCAACTTTATTTACGCGGACTACTGATCCACGCGGTCATTAAAACGGCGTCTAACAAAAGTAAAACCACTGAACATTACTGTTCTCTCAGCTAGTACGTCTGTATCGGACACGCCTCCGTTCACAGAATGTCTATTGTTGCACAATCGAATGGCTCTCAACGGTAACGTGCTATCTTGTTCGACAACAATGCAGTGTGGGCATCTTTGTCCACTGTAATTGCGGGGTGTTAAAGTGGAATGTTATGTTGCCAGTAACAGCGCAGCCGTAACACGGTCAACGACGGTTGTCTCATGTGTATTTGTCTCATTATATTTTAAACTAGCCGTAGCTATGACTTTGTTCGGGTTGGTTTTTGGATTTTTTTGACAGGCTTAAAAAAAAGTAAAGTTGCAGCCTATAAATGTCCCACTGCTGAGCACAGGCCTCCTCTCATTTCTGAGAGGGAGCTTCTAGGAGCTAGAAATAATCCGACACGCAGCTCCAATGCGGTTTGGTGGACTGTACATGTCTACGAAATATTTTTTATTTCTCAGACATGCAGGTTTCCTCACGATGTTTTCTACATTATTAGTGCCGGCACCGGGAATCGAACTCAGGCCACTCGCGTACTATGAAATTTAAAGCGAGCGCCTAGCCCCTGAGCTACCACGGCGTTTGCTTATATTTATTTATTTGTTATCTATTTATTAGTTTATGGACACATAGTCAATAATATAAACAATTAATATTGAATAATATATATAAAGGGGTGGGCAGAGATCATACCCGTAGCCAACTTTTCGCCCCCAAATCCTCATTGCGTTCTTACGAGCAGTGTAGTGACATTGCATAAAAGTAAAGTAACAGCCTATAAATGTCCCACTGCTGAGCACGGGCCTCCTCTCATTTCTGACAGGGTTTTGGAGCTAGGAAGAATCCGCCACGCTGCTCCTATGCGGGTTGGCGGACTGCACACTGTCTTCGAAATATTTTTTAATTTCTCAGAAATGCAGGTTTCCTCACGATGTTTTCCTTCACCACCGAGCACGTGTCAATCAGCACTTAAAATTGCAATTTACAATTTTAGTGGTGCTGGCACCGGGAATCCAACCCAGGTCACTCGCGTACTATGAAATTAAAAGCGAGCGCCTAGCCCCTGAGCTACCACAGCTATTTACAGCACAGTTTAAAAACAATCAAAGGGAACTTTAGACTATTCGAATATTTTGAAGTGTGCGCTGTTACTTCACCATAGATGGCTTTCTCAGAAATATTATCGAAAAATAGTTCGTAACATCAAAACCGATGAAATTTATCACAAAAGCTTTATTCATTCGCGAGTTAAATTTATTCGTACAGACAGATATGCTGAAAAGGTACTTTTAAGTTCTATGATGTCCTCCTGGCCGATTTACGACACCTTCCAAATACTGTGGGAAGTAGTTATCAACTCCGCAGGTGATATTATAGTGCCGCAAGTTAACACGCAATCACAGAGACACTTACTCGTCCTAAACTACCTGCGCCCGCTGATGCGATAAGATCGGAGGTAGGACAGAATGCAGAGTCAGAAACACGCTGACAATCAAAACACACAGTCATCCATTTCGTCAAGTACTCTAACCACTAGGCCACGCGGTCGTCAAAATTTCAATTTCTATATATCTAAGAAGATCTAAGACATTTTAAGGAAACGTCACGTAAAAGGCAACCGACGAGCTTGTATACAAACGTCCATGAATGTAGAAGAAGCGAAAGTTGTTATAAGGATCGTAGCGAGTGGAAAGATGTGGTCTCTGCCTACATTGGCATTCCCTCCTCTGCATGTATGGAATAATATACTGCTTTCTAGCAGGTAAGACGAAATACATACATACAGCCTTTTGCCCTTATAAGGGGTATGCAGTGTCCACTCACATAGCCCAATTATCGCCCGCGCGGGAAACGAGACGTGACGGGTGGTGAACCGCGTCGCCGCCATTTTGTTACGAGTCCAAAAATTGCGTTCTCACGAGCAGTTGTGACGGCATTGCATATAATAGTGTTATTCTGCACGATGAAGTCTAACCGTACAATACCTTAGTCTTCTCTTAGGACACCTCGGTAGGAAAGAGGTAGGTGCTATTCTACTCTGCCGGACACCTATGATACATTATTTGTATATGTTGATGTTGTTGTTGATGCGTTATATCGGGCGCGTCTAGGTGGGGACGAGTGAGTGCCTCTGTGTTTGCGCGTACACTTGTGGCACTATAATATCTCCTGCGCAGTTGATGGCTCTCGACAGTTGTCGGCAGTTGTCGCCGTGGTCGAAATCGGCTACGAGAACATCATCATGTTGATGTTGTGAACTTCAGTTCATTTAACAATAATGTGAGGTGCTAGCATAAATAGAGGGAAGATGATTTAGATGTTATATCTAACAGTGTTACTGCGCTGCCTGAACTTGACAACCCGTCATATAAAAATGAGTGATAAAAAACACACTGGACATTGCCTACACAAAATACGTCTCGTTTCTATTGGCATGTACATCGTAACGAATCCAATTTGTAGGGGAAAAATCGAGAGGCCCGTGAAACGGTTCTGCGGGGATTATCCGGTTGAGATTTATGCGATTTTTTTTTATTACAGTTGCAGTTCTGAAATATAAAAATGTTCCACCGAGATGTTCTTTGATGTGTTGTTCAAAAAAAAATACAATTAAGCCTTTTAATGGTACGTCTAAACATCAAAGATCGGTCCTATTTCAGTCAGACCTTCTACAAAATGGTTTATATAAAAATAAACGAAACCCCAGATGCCTTCACCTGTACCGTTGATGCGTTTAGAGACAAATTTCACTTTTACATACAGCAAACCTGAAACGACTGAATCGAACTAGTGACGCTCAGAAACCAATCGCTTAGCCGCTGTCGTCAATCGCAACGATTCCTTTTTTTTCTACATTACAGTAATTAATAACAATTTATATTAATAGTTTTATAATAAACGACAAAAGATGCCACACAAAATTTCTCCTGCATCGTGGCTGTGCGTTTTACAGACATAAATTTCACATGCACAGCACAACCGTTTAAGTAGGTACCACCCCAGGGCCAGTTATTCTGCCGTGAAGCAGTAGTGTGCAAGCATAACCGTGTTTCGGTTAGAAGTGTACACAGTACACTTCTAGCTTCTAGCTAGCGTAATCACTGGGCATTTGAGACTTAAGAACTGATGTCTCACTGTCATGGTGACGGGCGCAGTGTGGTGTCACACAGAAATAATCTGGGTGGCAAAGCATTTGTTGTGGGCGGACGTTGGACTTACCATCAGGTGAACGTTTTGCTCGTTTCGTCACTTTCTATAATAAAAAAAATAACCAGACCCGAAAACCAACGATTTGTGGTTTTGTCACAAAATTTGGTTATGGCTGGTATTCGATAATTCATCTTCACAGAAAAAAAATAAACTGAAGTGTTTGTTTGTAATAACAAAATAACAGCTTTTTACTCAATGCTTATGAATTTCTTATACGAAAAAAAAACAGTTTTAAAATTTCTGTCTATATGTCCGGCTAATATCCGAAACGGCTGGACCGATTTTCACTTACAGATAGCTTATATTATAGCGGGTAACTTAGACTACTTTAATTTTAGAGCAATAATTACGGTTCCGCTTAAAAAAAAATTAAAACCCCAAAATCCTGGAAGTATATATTATGTATATCATCGATTGGGGTCGGCTTTTTTACGCGGGTGAATCTAAGTATAAAATAGGTAAGATGTCGATATTGACACTATTTTTACATCACTATTATTATCCGGTAAGAGATCTTAAAGTATATGCAAACATTTTTTTTTTGTTTTAAGAACGAAGCCCCACAGTAGGATTTTCTCCTGTATCGTGGGTGCGTTTTACAAACATACATTTCACATGCACAACAGAACCAGACCCGAAAAGCAACAATTGTGTTTTTGCACAAATGTTGCCTCCGGCTGGGAATCGAACCCAGGACCGGTTTCGCAGAAGTCAGGTACGCTAACCACTACGCCACGCGGTCGACAAATGTATAAAACTATGTAAAGTAACAGTCCAAAAATGTCCCACCGCTATTTGGTGACTCTTGCTGATTTTACAATCACATTTAAATGTAATCGTTTAACATTCGGTGTTGTAAATTTAGTAACTTTTGTTTATATTTAATAAAAGTTGACGTTTTATTTTGAAAGTCAAAAATGTATTATCAGCAAATAATACTGGGAGTATATCATGGTTGTCCCATACTAGGAAAGGTAAGTCATTAATATAAATAAGAAACAGAAATGAGAATAGAAACGAACCCTGCGGGACACTCATAGATACTGGTGATCCCGAAAGAACTGAATAAGGTAATTTACTAGGATATTAACTCTTTTTCCGACTAAAGTCGACTAACGTCGACTAACGTTCCGGTAAAGCCGACTAAGGTATTGTACGGAGAGCCGTCATTCCTACAGAATAATACCATAACATGCAATGCAATTACTATTCTGCTCGTGAGAACGCAATGGGAAGTAACATTTTTTGACTCGTACAAAAATATCGTGGTTTGATGCCCCTTCTCTCGTTTCCTACCCCTTATACGTGAAGGCCCTTAGGCGTGACTGTATGCATGTATCAATTAACTGATTCCTAAAAATATCACTACCAGAACGAGTTTACTCCACTCAATATACGAGAGTGCTATTAAAGCCCACGTGTTCCTTTTTACGCCCAGCCATGGCAAACACAGAATGAATTTCGCTCCGGTTAAATTGGCGTTGGGCTATGCAAACTCACTTTGGCCAGTTACGGAGGATTGCTGTTTATTCACTACGTTTGTGAATATGACTGGTAAAAAGATATAACAGAATGATACGATGTTAATACGGATCATTTTGTCGAATCTCTAAGCAATTTTAGGACACTTAGTGCCTTTTAAAATTAGGAATCCATATCCATACTTTCATACTATCCATACGAATCCATACTAATGTGATAAATGCGAAAGTAACTCTATCTGTCCCTCTGTCTGTATGTTACCTTTTAACGGTTAAATCGTTGAAACGATATTGACGAAATTTCACAGAGATGGACAGAGACGGACGAAGAATACTTTTTATCTCGGAAAATCAAGTAGTTCCTAAGGGTAGGTAAATACATGTTGTGTATGTTGTTATAAAATAATATACGCTAATTAGCCTAGCAAACAATGATAGCAAGTCTTCAGAATACGATGATCGCACGATTACCAATGGCTAATAACGTCGACGCGACGACCACTCTCACCACTAGATCTACCGGTCAGAGTGGTCGTCTCGTTTACTAGGTCATCAGAACTTGACCAAAATCATATTGGACCACCCTTAAGTATTTATTTATATCAATATAAAACAATAATTAAGTCGTTAAAATCGGTTCAAAAACAAAGAAGTTATGCGTGAACATACATATAAAAAAGTATTTGAAATCCGTCGATAAAAATCCGTAAAATTAGTTTTATTAAACGTTTACTTTTTAAATGCATGAACACAAATGTAACAGGTTCATATTCGGTAGAAAAACGTACCCAGACGGATTCCTGCATATGAATACTATCTGATTCACGCCATCAATTTGATGCTATTAGATTTTTCTAACATTTACCTCTGTCGACTTTTACACAACTTGGTGTAAAACTCGGAATGATATTGGGAGGCAAACTGGTAGTAGGATTCCTGTCCAAGATTCCATCTAGGTGGGTACCACCGCTGTGTCAGTTTCTCTGCTGTCAAGCAGTAGGGTACAAACATTGTGTGTTTGTGTCTGAAGGGCAGTGATAGCTAGTGTAATAACTGAACATAGAAGACATAAGAACTGATGTCGCGCGTCATTGTGTGTGTGATATTGAAACTATTAACTGTGTGTACAGTGTTAGGTGGATCGTGGCTGACCGTATCGTGGTCTGAGGCTGCCGAGACATCCGGGTCATCGAGCACGTCTCCCAGGCGACGTTTGCGTTCGGTCGCATTTCTGTTTGGTCGGTAGTTCGCTGCTTTAACCACCAGCTGGTGTCGTTGGCGTGCGGCTTTTTCGAAAGACTGCCGTGATAATTCTCTGAAGTTTTTAGAGATTCGGGGCACAGTTGCTGTGAAGGTCTACTTTGCGCTGGAACCACCGGGCTCCGGTGACATTGCGCAAGAATCGGTTCTGGACGGTCCGTAACTTACCTAAGTGTTTGCCTGTGGCATGAGCGAAAGCGACGATCGCGTTGGCCATTACGAGTCTTAACCAAGTCTTGAAGAGGCGAAGTTTGTCGAAAGCACATGTTGCTAGAAGAGCATCAGAAAATTTAAGAGCGCGATGTTGGACTTACGTGATATTTCTTGAGCTTCTCATATGGCGACATAGATATCGCTCCACCAACCATAACTTAATGACACTGACAAATAAAAATACTCGTATATTTTAATCGATCGCAAAGACATAATTTGGACAAGAACTGAATTAAAATGTCATAATGTAATTAAAATACAAGGATATTTATGTATTAAAAGTTTAAAAGACGGGGTAGGAAAAAATATTTTCTCTGTGCGCAATAGCTCAAAATTATTTGCGAAACTTTTTTAATTTTGCAGATGTCCGGATTTATTTCCGTTGTTGGATTTATGTTTGTGTTCTATTAATATAAATTTTACCAATCGTTATTTAATTAATGTCATGACAACAGAAGTATTATACGAATTGTCAAGTCTCTTAGTTTTATAGGATCAAGTTTTGTCTGACTCTATCGGAGTCTGCAGATTTAAGGTTTCATTGGTGGTTCCGTAAAGTTTTATTTTCTTTGTTAAGAAAAGCTCTGAGATTTCCCCTGTACCGTGTTTTGCGATTTACGGACATACATTTCACTTGTACAACACATCCAGACACGAAAACCAAGGACTTGTGTTTCTGTACAAATGTTGACTCCGCGTCCAGGCCACGCGGTCGTCACCTTTTGTCGATCTTAACACTTAAAAAAAAGTAAAGCAACAGCCTATAAATGTCCCACTGCTGAGCACAGGCCTCCTCTTATTTTCTGAGAGGGTTTTGGAGCTGGGAATAGTCCGCCACGCTGCTCCAATGCGGGTTGGCGGACTTCACATATCCTCGAAATAATTCTATTTCTCGGAGATGCAGGTTTCCTCACGATGTTTTCCTTAACCGCTAAGCACGTGGTAAATCAGCTCTTAAAATTGTAGAACAAATTTAGAGGTGCTGGCACCGGGGATCGAACCCAGGTTACTCGCGTACTGTGAAATTAAAGGCGAGCACCAGGCCCCTGAGCTACCACGGCTGTATCTTATCACTTAGGCACTTTTATATTTTTTTCTTCTTTGTAAGAAAAAAATAAAACTTCCAGTGTCTCTTTGTTTAACAATATCAAAGACCGAAAAAAAGTTTCCAGTTCATGCACGACCTCAATAATAGTAATTTGTCAAACAAAATTAATTGATTACATATAAAAACTAGAAAAACATCTGTTCTTGTTTTTTATCGTAGACAGAGACGAAACGAACAAAATATTCACCTATCATCAGGTGCAACAGAAAGTGGACAAACAAATGGGGAGTCACCCAGAATATTTCTGTGCTCGGACATCAGTTCTTAAGTATGCCCAGTAATCGCGCAAGCTCTCTAGACTGCCCTACAGACCCAAACACACTAAAGTGGCTCTACTGACGGTCGAGTGATAGTTAAATTTAAGTACTAATGAGAATCTGCCTCCCCATTTCGTCCCGTGGTGTTAGTAATATCGACTTAGGGAAATGCCAAGAAAATCGCACGGACTCCGATACATGGAAATGTATCCGATACATGTCTATTTTACCAGATGTAAATTATCCTGACCGATTGACGAGAGTGTTCTAGTGGTCAGAGTACCTGACTTCTACGCCGCAGGTCCTGGGTTCGAATCTCAGCCGGAGCCAACATTTGTGCTAAAATACAAATTGTTTCCGTGTTTCTGACACTGCATCCTTGCCTGCCTCCGATCTTATCGCATCAGCGTTACATCGGGCGCGGGTAGGTTGGGACGGGTGAGTGCCTCTGTGTCTGCGCGTACACTTGTGGCACTATAATATCTCCTGCGCAATTGATAGCTAACGACAATGTTCGAAAGTTGTCGCCGTGGTCGAAATCGGCCAGGAGAATATCATAAATCAACTGCTGAGCACAGTCCTCCTTACCTTTCTGAAAAGGTTTTGGAATCGCGAAGAGTCCGCCACACTGCTCCAATACGGGTTGGCTGACTTCATATGTCTTCAAAATATTTTTATTCCTCGGAAATGTTTAAGGTTTTCTCACGATGTTTTCCTTCACCGCTGAGCAGGTAGTAAATCAGCACTGAAAACTAGGTACCCGCGTCGAGGGTGACCCGCTTTCTATGAAATTAAAGTTCGAGCGTCTGTTTATTTTTAAAGAGTCGATAAATATTAAAAATAAAAGAAACGTTGCACGAAAACTTTTCTCTCTAATTCGAACTTCAACTCTAATTTATCGCGTTTAAAGAAGTTTCAAAATTCCAGTTTCATTCAATAATTGGCCATAGCCCATATTTAGGAATGCTGTCGTCTTGGTCATTTTCAAACACAGCGACATTTTTACGACGATTCTAAGCAACGTAGGCAGAGAGCACGCTGACCGCTTAGTTTCGAAAAAGTCGCGAGTAACCTGAAAATGTTTGTAACATATCGTGACGTCACGGGAAATATTCTGTCTGCCTTCCATGCGATGTTATGCTACCGTGTGTGGGCACTTATTACGTCGGTGCAGCTCATATCATCATCATCATTTCAACCGATTACAAGTCCACTGCTGTGTATAGGCCTCTCCATGGATTGCCTTGGTCTCATTTTGAGGGGATTTCGCAATAGTTGCCACGCATGGCAGGCGGGTTGGCAACCGCAGTTTATTAATCAAGATGTTCCAGGAAGATGCTGCTGCCCATCTCATGGTTTTAATTATTCCTCTGTCGACTTTTACGACACCTACGAGATGAGATGTGGGTTAGGTTCTCTTAATCCGCCACCACACGAACACCTTATCGAAAAGCATAAATAAATAGTATAATCTGTACCAGCATGATACTAGGAGTTTAGACTTGTTTATGGACTACGCAAAAACGTGATTAGTCGAACGGCTTACTGTTAAAGGTTCCCAGAACAAAAACGTTAGACACGTACCGCACTTGAGCCGATAAGGCGAACCTTTTTTGTTTAAGCCTCCGTAGTGTTAAAAACGTCTATTGTATCTTTTTGATTGTTTCTTATGTTTTCTGAGGCTGTTTTCTTTTACAATTTAATGTTATTTTTTACAAGCGTGCCCACTTTCTTGCTTTAGCCTATAAGACAATCATTTGTATAGTTTTCGTTCTGATAACATCAATTCTTTATATTAAGAATATAGAAGAAGGTGACGACCGCGTCGCCTAGTCGTCGGACCTGACTTGACTGCTACGCCGCGGGTCCTGGGTTCGAATCCCAGCCGGAGCCAACGTTTGTGCTAAAACACAAACTGTTGATTTTCGGGTCTGGTTGTGTTGTGTTTGTCCCCGTATTTTTGACACTGCACCCTAGCCTACGTCCGATCTTATCGCATCAGCGTTACATCGGGCGCGGGTAGGTTGGGACGAGTGAGTGTCTGTGTGTTTGGGCGTACACTTGTGGCACTATGATATCTCATGCGCAATTGATGGCTCTCGACAGTATTCGGAAGTTGTCGCCGTGGTCGAAATCGGCTAGGAGAACATCATTATAATCATAGAAGAAGGTGATGGGACGAGGAAACGGTCCTAATTGTAAGTGCCACGTCTACCCATAACAAATGTTGTGTCACCCAGAACATTTCTAAGCGCCACACTGCGTCGTTACCCTGAGACATATCTCACATTCACACCTAATCAACTATCACGAAAATAACTGCGGATGTTGACCTACCTACACGGACTCCTGAACAGGAGTTCCACTCCTACCAATAGCTACTATAGTATTAATACTAAGCAATAATTCGTAGAATACGAATTCTTACTAATGTTACAAATTTATAAAAAAAACTACCATACATAAAGTACTGCATCTCGTGGAATAGACACCCTTTTTTTAATTTTCATATATACAGTCACGCCTTTTTGCCATATATATGGTAGGCAGTGGTCACACACGTAGTGCACTTTTTGCCCCCGTGGAACAAGAGATGTAAGGGGTGGCTAACCACGTTGCCAACATTTTGGTACGAAACTAATTTTACGTTAAATTAGTTTCATTTAAATGTGTAGTGTTCGCTTAAATTTAAAAAAATCATTATGTGAACCAGTGTCGCACTGGACAAAAACATAAAATTAAACGCGAAAGAATCCGTAAAATTAGTTTCATTTAAAAGTGTAGTGTTCGCGTAAATATGAAGAAATCATTATTTTGGTACGAGTCAAAATAATCCTTTGGAGTCCCCAGGAGCAGTATAGTGACAGCATTGCAAATTATTGTATTATTATGCACGAGTAAAGGCTGTCCGTACAAAACCTTAGTCGCCTCTTACAACACTTCGGTAGGAAAGAGGTAGGTGCTATTCTACTGTGCTGAACACCTACCGGTAATAGAAACAGATAATAAATATGTTCAAAATATAATTAAAAAATGACTACTAGTGCTTTGCAGAAATATTGGCTATGGTTAGGATAAGACTCCATTTCAGCTCAGCTGCTCCAGATGGCTGACCGGTAAGTTACACCATAGACAAAATGACATATAGAAGAGTCAAATGAATAACGCATTTTTTATGTGATAAAATGTAATCTATCTCTAATACTAAAAAGAAATCTATAACGCTATCGTCGAGTAAATGTTCAAACATTTGCCGTATCTATTGGCTTGTTTATTGTAACTTATCTCATTTGTGTGGACATTTCGCAGGCTTTGTAAACCAATATAGTGAGATTTATTGGTCTGCGGATTCTCGTAACTAAAATGTTTCAACGGACCTTTAGACTGAATATTAAAATGGAACCCAAAACATTCAGTGTAACTTAAGGTTGTGTTTTATAACAAATACAGTGGAAAGAGCTTCATGAATATTTCTATAATATGTAGACCTAATATATTCAAGCGGTTTTTCTACGAACGATTGAGGAGGCTACACCAGCTAAGGAGTAAAGTAAGTTTAGTGGGGTGGGTTGGAGGTAGCCTATTATTTTCCAGACGGTTTCATTTAGAGCAGTACTTGTGCTGAGGCCCCGTGGTGGAGGTGTGGTAGAGGTGAGGCGGGATAGTTAATTGTTTCTGGCGCTGACTTCCACTTTTGTTTGTAAGCAATGCGGTTTATATATCAATATTCTATCAAGTTTAACGATAAGCAAGTAAGTTGGGTTCTTGCCGTGTTCAATGGCGCAGCTACGCCGGGATATATTTCCACAGCTTGTCGGTTTTAGAGATGGAAGACTGTGTTTTGGTCCGATTTAGCCTTAGACTATTCTTGTAGTAGTATTTTCTGATAGTTTCCAGAGCTCCTGTAAGGATTTCTAAAAAGAGGTTTTTTAAGTTGTTAGGGCCAGGTTATCGGCGTAGAGAAACTGTTCAGTGTTACATGGGCTGGGCTAATCATGAGATGAAGATGAAGATAAAGATGTTAAAAAGAATAGGAGCTAAGACACTTCCTTGTCCCACAATTTTTCCCGCCATTCTTTTAGCCTCGTGTGGAAATGTCAGTCTTCCCATGGGAGACGTCCCCAGATCTGCTAGCAAAAAACTATCGCGGAACAAGACCGGCTGCAAAATTTTCTTCCCCTCGTCCTCGAAAATTTCTTCTTCTCTGAACAATAACCCTATCTCTGAACAAGGACCCTGAGGTCCTGCCTGCCAATGAGATGGCTGGGTGGATCCTAGTCACTAGCGTATGACAGAGGTGGAGGGCAATTCAGGGACCGTAACCTAAGCGCGGTGGGTGACCGAGGTTGGCGCCGGGTACTACTACCCGGGCAGCCCTGTTGTATCTGGGCTTCGCGATAATGCAACTATATCTACGTCATCTGCTTGTCATTAACACCTAAGTTTAAATTGAAAAGGGAGAAGTCGTAATACCAGTAGCACCGTCAGCGAGAGCGTCAAAACACACCTGTCAGTCTTTCCGGTAAAAGCGATGGGGGTGTGTCTATAGGCTCGCTCGTCTCTCTTACATCTGCCACGTCAGAAGGAAGAAGGAACAGGAGTGCCAAGTCTCCCACTTATAAGTCTGTAGTCGCCAAGCTTATCCCAGTCTCAGCTATGGCCACTGAGGACGAGGAGATTGATGTGGAGGAGGTTATCGTTGTTACACTTACCGATCAAAAATTCCTCCCAAAATCATCATAATATGGCCAAATCATGGCCGTTATCAATTAACCATACAGAAAGCTAATTAATTTATCGAAATGTTCGTAAAATTAAAAGCAATAGTACATTTTAGATATGTTCAGATGCAGTCATTATAAATTTGAACCCGAAATGCAATCATTTGTGAGTTGTACAAATATTGGTTTCAACCAAGCAGTTTTTCATACGTTTGTATAGTATATCGCATATGATATATAAAGCACAGCGTATATATTTCAACTAGATAAATAAAAAGACGTTTGATTTAAAAAAAAATCTAATAAGACGAGTATATATTCCAAAGTAAGCTCGTATCGTTTTCAGGGCAGTAACACTATTGTCACACCTCAAACCGAGTTACGTTTTACTATTTTCTAATATCATTAACAAATAGGTAAAATATTATAATTCAGTGAATTTAAGAACAAAAATGAACTTACATTTTTTTAACAAAAAACGCACTTTTCGAACTACGGTATAAAAGCACGAAGTTCTTACATCATCAATGAGACAACTAAAAATTATTATTTTTAATTGAAAAACTTTTGCTTTTGGTTAATATTTTTTATTTTAATAGTAATAAGTTTATTTGATACTATTTAAAACCTTTTTTTTTAAGTTTGTAAATAACTATAAATCGGTGCGAAAAACCGGTAAGGTTTTAGTATTTTTCTAATCCCCTGGAAAAGGGACAATGTTTAGTCTGGGATGCGTCAACACCTTTTCTGCACACCTCAAAGACACAATTCGCGTTCGTGCAGCTGCTGTCGAAACAGCCGCAAGCGCAAAGCATATTATTGGATAAAGTGACGAAACGAGCAAAACGTTCACCTGATGGTGAGTGTAACGTCTGCCCATAGCAAATGCTGTGTCACCCGGAACATTTCTATGTGACACCACAAGGCGCCCATCACCCTGAGACATGAGTTCTTAAGTCTCATATGTCCAGTGATTTCGCTAGCCCTCAGTGTCCTTCAAACCGAAACACAGTAATGTTTGCACACTACTGCCTCAAGGCAGAATAACTGGCCCCGGGGTGGTACCTACCTAGGCGGATTCCTGTATAGAAATCCTACCATATTTTATGCTAATTTATCGTCTCTGTGTCACTTCCTGCCTTTTGCAGTGGAAACGGTGGGCGCTTGAGGAGCAGAGGCATTAAGTTTTGTCGGGAAGCTTGGTAGGCGCTTACCAGAGAGAGGTTATGACGCCCGCTGTAGATCTTTTTGGATTCAACGCTTGACACTGGCCATACAACGTAGCAATGCAGCTCGGTTAACGTGATAAATTACTTTTATACCGGGAGCGATTCAGGGAGGCCTTTTTGACTGTTTTTTTTATAAATAATGTCATCTATACAAATAAATAAAATTGAAGTGTCTGTTAGTTATAACAAAATATTATCAGCTTTTTACTCAATGCTTATGAAAGTATATACGGTACTTCTGGGAAATAAACAATATTTAAAATGTTTGTCTGTCTGTCTGTTTTTATGCGGGTGAAACCGCGGGTTACAGCTATACATACAGCTTTTAAATAAGTACATTATTTGTGAAAACTTATAGAAGGCATACCTACTTTAAATAACATATTTTTATATCCCCGGTTTCACTGGCGTAAAAGAAATGACCCTGATCGATGCTATAGACATATTCTTCCCTATTTAAATCGGATTTTGGGGTTTTAATTTTTTTTACGCGGAACCCTAATTATTTTTCTAAAATTAAAGTAGCCTAAGTTACCCGCTGTAATATCAGCTATATGTCAGTGAAAGTCTCATCAAAATCGGTCCAGCGGTTACGGAGATTAGCCGGAACAAACAGACAGACAGACAAACAATTTTAAAATTGTTTTTGTCTTATAAGTACCGTATATACTTCATAAGCATTGAATAAAGAGCTGTTATTTTGTTATTACAAACAGATACTTAAATTTTATTTACTTATATAGATTACGCAGGTAATAGTATTTTGGCACTGTATAATAAAAAGAAATACTAAAAACAAATATATTTTCCGTTTTCAGTGCTATAATAGTTTATTTAATACGAGTATGTTTATAACATGGCTATACTTTCCCTAATTACATCAGACTGAATTGGTTCCATCTAGTAGTAGAAAATTGGTCACGCAAGAAGTTCAACATTAACTGAACGAAAGAAATATTTAATGAATGGAAGTCTGACTTTTTTATAAGTTGACGGTAGACATACTATATTAACGTTATAATAACGTTTAAAAGTAGCTCTAATTTTGTTGGGATTTTGCCATAGTTGCGACACTTTGCAGGCGGCTTGGCAACCGCAGTTTTTTTATTGGTTAAAGTGATGAAACGAGCAAAACGTTCACCTGATTGTAAGTGCAACGTCTGCCCATAACAAATGCTGTGTCACCCAGAAAATTTCTTGTGACTCAAAACTGTGTTCATTACCCTGTGAGAAAAGTTATTTATTCTCATATGCCCAGTGATTACGATAGCTCACAGTGCTCTTCAATCCGAAACACGGTAATTTTTGCACACTACTGCTTCATGACAGAATAACTGGCCCTGGGATGGTACCTACCTAGACAGATTCCTACAGTAAAAAATTGTAGTATGTGTTACACAATTCGTGTGATAATTTTTAAATTCTTTTTTTCTTCCAAAACGATGCCCCACAGTAGGATTTCTCCTGTGTCGTGGGTGAGTTTTACATACATAAATTCCACATGCACAAACACCCAGACCCTGAACAACTATCTGTAGGTTATACAAATACTTGTCCCGTGCGGGAATCGAACCCGCGACCCGCGGCGCAGAAGTCAACCACTTAACCACTGCGCCAACTGACCCGACAACTACACTAAGAACTTTGTTATCGAATTTACGATTGGAAAAGTGGGGAGTCACGCACTCTTTTGGCCGACTGTTAAAATAAGTGTTATTAAACTGGTGTTGTAATAAGTGTATATTATATTTTCACAATACGCCGTGGACTTTTTTATACGTGAAAAGTATGCGACAGTGTAATTTATAGCTTTACTTATTTTATGATTAATTTAATATGGGAGGCCGGAGGTGTCCGGCAGAGTAGAACAGCACCTACCTATTTCCTACCGGGGTGCTGTAAGAGGCGATTGTACGGACAGCCTTTATTCCTGCATAATGACACCATAATGTGCAATGTTGTCCCCATACTGCTCGTTGGAACGCAATATGGAGTAAGAATTTTTTGACTCGTACCGAAATGACGGCGACGTGGTTCGCAACCCGTCACGTCTCGTTTCCCGAGGTAGCGAAAACTGGACAAGTGTAGACACTTGTCCAGTTTGGCGTGGCGTGGTCACTGCCTACCTCTTTACTTTGAAAAATGCGTGATTGTACGTTTCTATGTTTCTCGAACTGCGTAGAAATCGTCTAACTATATTGGGACTTACAATAAGAACTACTTCGAAAGTACGAAGAGAAGAGGAATTGAATTAACGTCAGCAATTACTCCGTTACACGAAACGCGGTAACTTTCTGAAAACTGCACGCTAAGCGAAAATTGTCTTATAATACATTATGCCGTATTAATACAACTGACATTTATTTTGATTGAGCTACTTTCTGCTTATTTTTGATTGGACATCCCTTATTTATATTATCCATACTACTACCATATTATAAATGCGAAAGTAATTCTCTCTGTCCCTCTGTCTGTCCCTCTTTCTGTTTGTTACCTTTCCACGATTCAACCGTTGAACCGACCTTAACGAAATTTGGCACAGAGATATCTTGTATTCTGTAGACGGACACGGGTCACGTTCATTTTCTGAGATAAAATTTCTGAGATAATATTTATCCCAGAAAATGAAAAGGTTCACACGGAATATTAAAAAAAGCTACATCCAAGCGGACGAAGTGGCCGGCATCAGCTTGTGTATATACGAGTATTTATATATATATATATAACAACCGGGGTAGCTGAAGGGCCGGACGCGAGTGACCTAAGTTCGATCCCCGGACCCGGCACAACTAAAATTGTTCTGCAATTTTAAGTGCTGATTTACCACTTCCTTATCGGTGAAAGAAAACATCGTGAGGAAATGTCCCTGTGGTTGAAAGTCGGAAGGAGCGAAACGTTCACCTGATAGTAAGTGCAACGTATGCCCATAACAAAATGTTAAATAATGCTGTGTCATCACAATACGCCCGTCACCCTGAGACATCATTTCTTTCAAACCGAAACGCAGTAATGTATGGACACTACTGCTTCACGGAAGAATAACTGACCCTGGGGTGGTACATACTAGGTACGGATTCCTGGATAGGAGTCCTACCACCAGTAAATAAATTAACGTACGTAACTAGATTATATGCTAAGTTAGTAGTAATATGTGTAAATTTTGCAGAATAACTACAGCTTCGTTTCCTTATAGCAATGTATGTTTTTGCTCGTCACTCTCTCGGTCAGCTCTCGATCAATCTTCTAGGTAATCCGTCTAGGTATGTACCACCCCAAGGCCAGTTATTCTGCCGTGAAGCAGTAGTGTGCAAGTATTACTTTATTTCGGTTTGAAGGGCACCGTGAGCTAGCGTAATCACGAGACTTAAGAACTGATGTCTCAGGGTGACGAGCCCAGTGTGGTGTCACACAGAAATATTCTGGCTGACACAGCAGTTGTTGTGGGCGGACGTTGCACTTACCATCAGGTGACCGTTTTGCTCTTTTCGTCACTTTATACATACAACAAGAAAAATCTTGATCTCGTTATTTATTTCCATTCGGGTGTATCATGTTATAGACATATTTAAACAATCGCAACTGCCTATTTTTTTGTGAGCAAAGTCACAAATTAATACCTTCCACCTTATAGTAAATGTTCACTCCGTCACACTCTTACATCCCTATCGCACGTAGCATATATATAGTGCTAATTTTTTTTTAATACAGATATTGATCAAAAATAATTACATACGTACTAATTCAAGGCCGATGTACGATAATCGTTTCGTATCGTAATTCGTTTTATAGCAGTAATTAACGAGGCTGCCCATAACAAATGCTGAGTCACCCAAAACGTTTGTGTGTGCCACCCTAAGACATAAGTTCTTAAATCTCATGTGCTCAGTGATTATTTGTTTTTATTTGATAAAAGTGACGGAACGAGCAAAACGTTCACCTGATGTTAAGTGCAACGTCTGCCCATAACAAATGCTGTGTCACCCAGAACAGTGTGACACCGCAATGCGCCCGTCACCCTGATACATTAGTTCTTAAGTCTCATATGCCCAGTGATTACGCTACCTCTCAGTGCCCTTCAAACCGAAACACACTAATGTTTGCACACTACTGTTTCACGGTAGAATAACTGGCCCAGGGATGGTACCAGCTAGACGTATTCCTGCATAGGAATCCCACAACCAGTAAAGTGCCCCAGTGCCCTTCAGACCGATACACAGTAATGTTTGCACACTACTGTTTCTCGGCATAATAACTAGCTTTGCGGACGAGGCATAGAAATACTACCACTAGTGAAAAACTTATATTTAATATCGCAGATTAACGATTGCATATTAGATGAAAAGATTAAATTATTTATTTATTTCTTTTCTACAAAACAACATTGTTGAGCACTATCATTACCTTATTTACCATTACAGATTCCGTGCTGCTGAGCTACGTTTGTAGTACTACTAAGTTTGCCGTAGTGACTACTAAAGAAATAAAGTAACAGTAATAATATTATTAAACGTGTAACGTTTAATAATATTATTTTTACGGATTTTATCGCGTTTTATTTTTAAACTATTTATAACCCGACGTTTAGAATGTACTACCACCGGCTTGAGATCCTATAAATAATAAAATTAAATCAAAAACCAAGCATACGACTGTAAGACTTCAAGACACTGTAAGCTCATTTTGGGTAGATCGGGCCAAAAATAATAATTCAAAGCTGAAGGTACCCCGGATTAATTAACACCGGGACATCTGTCACTTCAGTCCCCCCGTGACCATGGCTGCTGTAAAGCACTTGCAACGTCGGGTTATAAATAGCTTAGAAATTAAACGCGATAAAATTTCTTATATTAGTTTTACTCTGTTGATGTCTGATGTTTTCCTTCACCTGACCAGGTGGTAAAACAACACGTAAACTCTCAGAACATTGATCTGTACAAATTTAAACATGTTATTTGATGATATTTATAGGGCTACAATCTCAATTAATATTTGTTCAATATTGAAGGCTCGCGGAATGTAAAACATTAAGATGGGTCAATGAAAAACGTTGCCGTGTGGTGGCGGCTTAAGAGAATCTACCACCTCATCCCGTGGGTGTCGTAAAAGTCGACAGACGGAAAATCAAAACCAGAAGATGGGCAGCAGCCTATAACATCTAAAAATAAATAAACTGCAACTACGGCAAAATCACCCCAAAATGAGAGCTACACACTTTCGTGGCAATCTATGGGGGAGGCTTATGTTCAGCCGTGGACTAGTCGTAGGCTGAAATGATGACGATGAATGGAAAACTTATGAGTTTTTATTATTTACTACTACAGTCCCGCGGTAGTACCCACCTAAACAGATTGCTGCACTTTGAATTCAGGAATCGTACCACCAGTATGTGTTAGTGGTTGTGAAAATATTCTTCAATTAGAGGTAAAACTGCACAAAATCTCTACAGAGGTATAACATAGCGAAAGCTATTCCAATCAAAACTGAATTAAGTCGACGCAATGCGGCGCTAGGAGGACTTAGTGACTAAGGTCTCTCATAGGTGCATGCAAATCTGTTGTCCATACACGCAATCATGCGATGCATGTTAAATTGGTAAAATAGATTTACCTATGCTTTCATGTACAGTACGACTACTTTAACAAAGTTATTAATTTATTTGTCTTTTAGGGTTCCGTAGTAAAAACGGAACCCACACTAACTGGCACTTAATAGACGAAATTTTGAAAGACGGCGGTTATAATGAAAAGCTATACAACGGCGTAGTGAAGTTACGAATAAAATAGAGGTCAGTGTCCATTTAATAAATATGAAAAAAGAGTGTTTAAGCGTGTGGGTTATCGTACATCGGCCTTGAAAAATTATAAATGATTAAGAAGGTTAAAAAGGCCAATAGTTAGTGAGATGTGCGCTTCGTCGTTAAAGGTGGACCCCCCCCCCTCTCCTTCGAACAATAAAATTATTGAAATATAAAAAAGGTAGAGCTTGGAAAATACTTTCAAAGAAAATTGATTTGAATGAGATATGTGTATTTCATATTTGTATTTTATATATATTTATTATGTGTATTTTATATATATTTTTATTGAATGAGATATGTAATGATATGTGTATTTAGATGTGGTTATTTATATATAATAACAAAAATAAACGCGATAAAATCCGTAAAATTAGTTTCATTTAAATGTGTAGTGTTCGCGTAAATATAAGAAATCATTATGAGATATGTGTAGTTGAGGTATGGGATATTTTCGGTCACACGCTATTCTCCATTACGGAACCCTTTATACTGTATGTGGTCCGTACACTTGGCAGCTTTCTATTATGTTTGTCCCTACAAGTCATCATCGTCGTCATCATTACAGCACATACAAGTTTTATAAGACAGTTTTACTTTTTTTTAAACGGTTCTTCAGTATCTTAGTGACAATAGCATTATTTTTAGTAAACAAACAAAAGTTTAATGTTCCGACCCCGGTCGAAGATATACATATACATATATTCTCTTTTTGAATCGGATTTTGGGGTTGATTTTTCGCGGAACCCTAATAATTATTCAAAAATTAAAGTAAAAGTTACCCGTTATAATATCAGCTATCTGTCAGTGAAAATCTTGTCGAAATCAGTCCAGCCGTTTCGGAGATCAGCCAGAACAAACAGACAGACAGACGAATAAAAATAGTGCTTTTTCTTATAAGTACCGTATATACTTTCATAAGTATTGAGTAAAAAGCAGTTATTTTGTTATTACAAACGGACTTCTTAGATTCCATTTATTTGTATAAATAAATGTATAGACTGCCTTGTGGCGTCTACTAGAAATCTGTCTGTGCGAAGACGTACATTTGTATATTACTGGTGGTATGATTCCTACGTAGGAATCCATCTAGGTAAGTCCACCACATGCCCAGTTTTTCTGCCGTGAATTAGTAGTGTGCAAATATTACTGTGTTCCGGCTAATAGCATGTGTAAATACTGGACATATACGACTTAATAACCCATGTCGCAGGAGGACAGGGTAAGTTGCACTTGCTATGGGCAAACGTTGCAGTTACTATTGTGGTCAGATGAACGTTATGCTCGTCTCGTCATTTTCTTCTCTGAAAATATATATATCCTTCTGTTCGATTTCCGATCTTCCAATCACAGAAGCTATAGACTGCGTAGGATATATTAAAGTGCTTTAGGCGTTTTTCAAAAAGGAAGGGTTTTGTTACGCATTAGCTATTCCTATGGTATCGTAGATGTTCATGGGCGGCGGTGATCACTTACCATCAGGTGAGCCGCTAGAGCGTTTCTCACCACTTCCATAAAAAAAAATGCAGCAAATTAGTCGATCGGCATTCTGTTATAAAATACCTGACACCTTCTTTGACAACACCAGAACCTCAAGAAGGTGTCCAAGTTATATGTTGCTTTATTATATATTTATATAGTTACAATTAGTCAAAGTAGATCATCAATTATACACCAAGCACAGAGCAAACAATTATATTTTCTTGTTTCACTTAGCATTACGAATACGTGATGAAACGTTACAACATTTGCCACAAACGTTTTCCCTAATTGTGCAATGTTAAATTTTTATGACCCACCCCAGTAAAAGCGGACGTTCAAATGACGCGCTATGAAAAAGAGTTCTGCGAACGTCGATGTAATATGGTCCAATAAGATAATTATTATATAGTAGCGATCGGCCCGGCTTCGCACGGGTAGATATTAGAAAGATAAATTAGTACTTTATTTGGGCAAATAAAACAACCACAATTCCTTACTTAAGACTTCATAAAAAGGGTTATTTAGACTTCATAAAAAGGGTTATTATAATATTAAAGAATACATAGATGATGATAACCCCTGGGAATGAGGTGATCGCCGCCAAGCCATTTCTACATCTTTATAATACAGCTATTGTAATACAGTTATTGTACATTATTTTAAAAATGACTAAAAAAAAAAAAGCCCGCTGGGTTTCTTACTGGTTCTTCCCAGGACAGAGGCATTTTTGCGAACCAGTGTAGCTTAAAAAAAATGACTTTCAATAAGTACTATGTAAATAGTCTATATTGAATAAAAATTTATTCTATTCTATTCTATTCTATTCTATTTACACTAACATTTTTTGTAGCGACTGATCTCATCAGCGGCTCTGCAGCTGGTCAGGTAAGATTAGGTTATTTTACCAAAATAATGTTTTATTTATGGGAACGCAAGCCATGAAAGTTAAGTGGCTCAGAGCTTACTTGTAAACAATATTTGTTGTCGTGGTAGCATAATAAAACGACCGCTGCGCAAAGGGAGCCGCGCATCTCGATGATACAAAAGTTGCATGACGCCGGGCGGCGGCGCGGCGTTCGAGAGACCTGTATTTTCAAAGTATTAAATTAAAATAAAAAAAATATTCAATCAAAATTACAAACAACTATAAATCTGTTTCTAGCTTACAAAAAATAATATGAGTAGGTAAGTAATTAATAGGTGATAGTCTATTCGCGCGTAGCCATTTTTCCAGGTATTTCTCTTACTTTTAGCATTCGAATTCGGATTCGAATAATTTATACTGTGTTGTAGTTAGTACTGTAGTTTACACTTTTTTTATTGTATAAAGTGATGAAACGAGCAAAACGCTCACCTGATGGTAAGTGCAACGTCTCCCCATAACAAATGCTGTGTCATCCAGAAAATTTCTGTGTGACACCCCACTGTGCCCATCACCCTGAGATATAGGTTCTTCAGTCTCATATGCCCAGTGATTACGCTAGCTCACAGTGCCCTTCAAACCGAAACACAGTAATGTTTGCACACTACTGCTTCACGGCAAAATAACTGGCCCTGGGGTGGTACCTACCTAGACGGATTCCTGCATAGGAATCCTACCACCAGTAAGACTTTGTGTTCACTCCACTATAGTTTCTACTAAAAAAATGGCAAATGTAACCGATGTGGATACAGAAGGAGCTGGACGCAAGCTAGACCCGTAAGATGGCAAATTTTGAAAGTATATTGAAGACTACTTCTACTCCGACTAATTCCACTTTATTACAACTACAAGAGCAGTTTAACGCCTTTACGGAGCTGGTAAGCTCAATGTTTAATCTTCTTAGGCAGCGGGTTCGTACCTGTTCAAATACCATCGACACAATTGACGTGAGGCACAGACAGAAGATTCTTCTATTTAATGGCGTTGCTGAGGAACCTGATGTTGATTCAGAGAGATACTGGGCCTTATACACAATATATTAAGTATGTTGCACGTAACAAATGCTTCTCTTAAACAGTGTCATCGAAGTGGAGTTAAAAAAGATGGAGAGATACGAGCCATTCTTGTTTATTTCCATGAGCATCGCACAAAGGAAAGGTGTCAAATGCCAAAAGTAAATTAAAGTGATCTCAATTCACAGTGTCTATAAAATTGCATTAGTGTGCGAAATTGCAAAACATGTACGCGTCTTGTACTTTTAATTTTGCAGAAGTATTTCCTGTAACACAACGAAATATATTAAACTATGTCCCCAACGTTAATAAAGTGAAGAACATTAAGTTTTTATGACTTGCCCGAGTTAAGTTATGCTGAAATTGTACGGTTTCTAGAGAAATACAAGAGTTGTAGGTTTCTAAATTGTTTACGTTTGTGGGGTTTCTGAACAAGCGGAACTTTTATTTCCTTACACAAGTGACTGTCTTAATTATATATTTTTTATTATCACATGTAATCCGTTGTCCCCTACTTTTTCTACCGCTGGGGAACAATAAAACAATATACAGGTACTACAGTACAATACAACTTGATTCTCTATAGTGGGCTTTTGGTAGACCACTTTTAAGAAATGGTAAGGCAAAAAAAAACACTACAGATAATGCATAATTATAACAGTAACTATTATGAAATTACATTAAATAGTGAGGGAAAATGGCACATGCTTGGTTTTGATATTCTCCACGGGTGGATAAAAAGGGGGGGACAACGGGAATAGACCGACTTAACATGACCTTAAAATTACTTTTAGTAACGTACATCATAGTACATAAAATATAACTTATGTAAAGCAGTAGCGTGCAAACATTACTTTGTTTCGGTCTGAAGGGCACTGACAGCTAGTGTTACTACTGGGAATATGAGATTTAAGAACTGATGTCTCAAGGTGACTGGCGTAGTGTCGTGCAAAACATATGTGTTCTGTGTGGCACAGCATTCATTTATGGAGACTTTGCACTTACCATCAAATTTTTTTTTTTATTATATGTTTGATAAAAGTGACGGAACGAGCAGAACGTTTACCTGAGGGTAAGTGCGACGTCTGCCCATAACAAAATGCTGTGTCACCCAGAACAGTGTGACACCGCAATGCACCCGTCACACTGAGACATCAGTTCTTAAGTCTCATATGCCCAGCGATTGCGCTAGCTCTCAGTGCCCTTCAAACCGAAACACAGTAATGTTTCACATTACTGCTTCACGGCAGAATAACTGGCCCTGGGGTCGTACCTACCTAGACGGATTCCTGCATGGGAATCCTACCACCAGAGAAAATTGATATTTTGCGAATGAAAAAATTAATTGAAAGCAATATTGTTGTATCTAGCCGGTAGGTCTGGACACCTATCAACTAGACACAATATAACAGAGTAGAACAGAACCTACCTCTTTACTACCGAGGTGTCATAAGAGGCGCCTATGGTATTGTACGGACAGCCTTTATTCACGCAGAATAACACCATAATATGCAATGCTGTCACTATACTGCCCGTGGGAACGCAACGGAGTGAATGTTTTTTTGACTTGAACTAAAATGACGACGACGTGGTTACATTTGCAGCCTCTTCCTACCCCTTATAGGCAAAAAGGCGTGACTATATGTATTGGTTTTTTTGTTTCATCGGTGGTGTTCATATTTTGGGTGCATTCGTCGTTTCGTCGTTTCAGCCTATCAATAGTCCACTGCTGAACTAGGCCTCCCCCATAGATTACCACAAAAGTTAGTAGCTATCGTTTTGGGGGGATTTTGCCATAGTTGCCACGCTTGGCAAAAGGGTTGGCAACCGAAGTTTAGTTTTTCAGATGTTCCAGCAAGATGCTGCTGCCCATCTCCTGGTTTTCATTTTCCCTCTGTCGACTTTAACGATACCCGCGGGATGTGATGGGGTGGTAGACTGTCTTAAGCCGCTACCACACGGCAATCAAAACCGTAAAATTCATCAATTGTTTTAAAAACATTCAGTTAATTTAAACCGGGCGGCAAAACTTATCATTGGGCGTTTTTATCGCTAAAATCTATCTCTACCAGGCAACTTTTGGTTATTTTACTTATGTAGATATATACATAAGCAAAGCAGATACCGATATGTGCCCGGTATTAAAAATTAAATCACAAAAAAAACGAAAAAACCTGTCATTAAATAAATGAATAAATTCGTTACTGTAAATGTTACGTTTTTATAAAGTTGTGCCAAATTCGTCTCACTATTCTGGGATTAACACTTAAGAACTACTTTAAAAGTACGAAGTGAAGGAGAATTAAATTAACGTCAGCAATTACTCCGTAACACGGAACGCGGTAGCTTTCTGAAGACTGCACGCTAAGCCAAAACTGGTGTACACTTCATTACGCTGCTTAACCCAAATGAGATTTGTTGTTATTTCGTGGCAATCTGCTGTTTCATTGGCCATTCCTATTAACATTATCTAAAAATCATTATTCGGCAGATAATATTGCTAAGGTAGAAGTTAACGTACCCGCCAGATACGAAGGTATGCAAGGTTGCAGATTTGAGAACGAAGAAGGGAGTCATTCGGAGGGCATATAACGACAACTGTTCTTTGCCAATTCATTGAAGCATATCTTCAACACCGGAAGTATGGTCACGCGCGATCCGAAACGTCGGCGCAGCGTACTACGCCCGAGACGACGACCTCCACTTGACCTCAATAATCCTCCGCGCAAGTACTGGCCCCCAACGGGCATCTCAAAATTATTATATAATATAGTTACAGTCCGCTTGCTACTTTAATTTCCTACCCTAGGATCCAATAATCTGGGGAAGTTTCCTCCAACCGGTAATCTTTAGAAGTTATGTATAATATTATATACTACTAGCACGACTTATGAGATATTTATTGAACTTCTCATGTGGCGACACAGATGCCGCTACATTGTTCCCTCGTTGAGACTGTAAGTCGTCGTTAGCGTGGTGATCTTGAAACGTCAGGCGATTATGTGCAGCCTGGCGATGCGGTTAAGCTGTCTCCAATTCTTCAGTGCGTTGAGACTTATGGATACAGTGTTGATGCTGGAGGAGTGGGCCTGAAAATTGGATTGCCGCGATGATTCTCAGTGGCTGAGAGATCAGGAAGCAAGCGTTGGTTGTTGACATTGTTGCTGTTGGTTGGGAGCTGGCTGTGTGTTAAAACCACATCGGGAGCCGATGGCGGCGTGTTCAAATTTTCGGGGTCATTTCGGCGAATGATATAGTGTCCAGGAAACGGGTAGCTACCTACGCCAGATCGGATGGTATGATCTGGGGAGGACGTCTCCTCCACCCAGTAATCTGCAGAATGTGTACATAGTGCGCATCTCAGTAACTTCAATAGCGCGATGTTGGACATATCCCCGCTGAGGCTGGAAGACTTAGTTACCGTGGATATCTCGTGATGGCAGGTGACGTTGTGAAGTCTCCCGGACGTTTCTGATTTCATCACTGAAAGAAACTTCAAGCATTAACTCATAGCCATTGCGTGAATTCGAAGCTTATACAGTTAATAGTAAAATTCAGGTAAGTGATCCCCAGCAACACGTATTATAAATATTTCGCCCACCTTCGGTAAATACTATACACTCTTACGATATGTGAGGCTTCGTCCTGAGACTGCGACATACGTAAAATTTTACTGGTGGTAGGATTCCTATGCAGGAATTCGTCTAGGTAGATACCACCCCAGGGCCAGTTATTCTGCCGTGAAGCGGTAGTGTGCAAACATTACTGTGTTTCGGTCTGAAGGGCACTGAGAGCTAGCGTAATCACTGGGCATATGAGACTTAAGAACTTATGTCTCAGGGTGACGGGCGCAGTGTGGTGCTACACAGAAATATTCTGAGAAACACAGCATCTGTTATGGGCAAACGTTGCACTTACCATCAGGTGAACGTTTTGCTCGTCTCGATAATTTATCAAATAAAAAATAAAAAAATAACGTAGGAACGTACATAAACACTGGTAAATATTTCAGCTTTTTACCAGTGCCTTCAATCTTTAAATTAAATCACATGCGTTCTGGGTGCCTAATTTTTAGGGTGACATAATATCTGTTACGAGTATATGCAGATGTTGCACTTACCATCAGGTAAATGGTTTGCTCTTCTCGCCACTTTCCTCGAGAAAAGAGTTAGAGCTTTTACCTTCAGACCTGATAGAAGAATATGAGACGTTGGCTTTCAGAATTGACTAATACTCTAGCGTTTGAATAAAACTACTTTTTAAGGATTTTATTGATTCAAAGACTTGTTTTATTGATATGTGTAGAATTCGCGTAAATATAAGAAATCATTATAAAGCCGTAAGTAATCTAATCTTATTCAAAGTAGACTAATCATTTTATTGGTGACAGGATTCTTGTGCAGTAATCCGTCTAGATAGATACCACCCCAGGGCCAGTTATTCTGCCGTGAAGCAGCTGTGTGCAAACATTACTGTGTTTCGGTTTCAGAGCACTGAGAGCTAGTGTAATCACTGGGCATATAAGACTTAAAAACTAATGTCTCAGGGTGACGGGCGCAGTGTGGTGTCGCACAGAAATGTTCTGGGTGACACAACATTTGTTACGGGCAGACGTTTGGACTTACCATCAGGTTGAACGTGATTACAGTAGAATTGATTATTGTAGACGTTGGGAGTAGTTTTTTTTTTAAAACGTTCCTCGTGCGTGTGCGTTTTACAGACATAAAACCAACAATATGTGTTTTTGCTTCTCGTCAGGGATTCGAACTTAGGACCCGCGTTTTTTGGTTTTCGTCACTTGCCATACGAAAAGTATCTAGACGATGCCTTTTAGGGTTAGTCGGATCACTTTCAATAAAAATCAACGTTCTAAGCACATGTTATTTATAGTAACCCGTAAGACTAAGCTCACCGGCTATTGAGGCTTTATATCTCAGGCGATCTCGGATAATGAAGGAACTTCGGCTGGAAAGGGGAAAAGTTTTCTAAGTTTATCGATTGTGTAAGGATAATCGCTGTCTCGAACAACACTTCTTTTTTAATATTACAAGCACATGGGAACAGATACGAATTTAGTCTTGTGGTTTATCACTACGGTACGTTACGAATTTTTTATCGTTTGATATTCATTCAAGTAACAGCCTATAAATGTCCCACTGCTGAGCACAGGCCTCCTCTCATTTTTGAGAGGATTTTGGAATAGGGGAGTACGCTCCAATTAGCGTACTTCACATGTCGTCGAAATATTTTTATTTCTCACACATTCAGGTTTCCTCACGATGTTTCCCTTCATCGCCGAGCACGTGCTTCAGCAGTTAAAATTGCAGAACAGCTTTAGAGATGCCGGCACCGGGGATTGAACTTAGCTCACTCGTGTACTATACAATTTAAGACGAGCGTTCGGCCCTTGAGCTACCACGCCTCTTTATATACATGCATGCATACATACATACATCCGTACATACATACGTACAGTCACGCCTTTTTCATATATAAGAAATAGGCAGAGGCCACTCACGTAGCTTATTTTTCGCCCTCACGGGAAACGATACGTGACGGGTGGCGAACCATGTCGCCGCCAGTTTGGTACGATTCAAAAAATTCTTACTTCCTATTAATATACATACACATCTAGCCATACCCGCTACTTCGTTTGCAAGGACGCTGGTTGGATGAAAATGAAGAATGATTATATGTATATTTAAGGGTTATTAAGGGTTTTGCTACTATGCTATATCATAGAAGGCGTACTTTGGACTTTTACGCCGCAGGTCGGTGGTAAGCCCAAACGGAATCAACATTTCTTCTTAAGCACAAATTAGTGGTTTTCGGGTTTAGTTGTGTTCACACTGCATAATAATGTCCCCCTGGCCGATTTCCACCACGGCGACAATTTCCGAATATTGTTGGGAGCTATCAACTGCGCAGGAGATGTAATAGTGCCACATGTGTACGCGCAAACACAGAGGCACTCCCAGCCTAACCAGGCCTGGTGTAACACTTATGCGTTAAAGTAGTAAGGATGCAGTGTCAGAAACACGGGCACAATCACAACACAACCAGATCCGGAAACCAACAAGTTGTGTTTTTGCAAACAAACGTTGGCTTCGGCTGGGATTCGAACCCAAGTCTGGTAATCTAACCACCAGACCACGTAGCCACATAAGCCTGCTGATCAAAAACTTCTTATTTTATTCATCTCCGTGCCTGTGTGGCGGCTCGTTAAAAGAATACTACCACTCCATCTTATGCAATGGATCTCGTAAAAGGCGAGTAAGGAATTAAACTGCACTGTGTACCCAACAGCGCATGGTGGCGATGGGCTCACCACCTATCACACCAAGTGCATTATATTGTTTTGGTGAAACGTGGACTGTGGCAGTCATCTGTTTTTGCAGTGAGTGCCCAGTCTCAGACTACCCCTTATGGGATACAGTCGTCATCTTATGTATGTACGAGTATGTATGTTTATTCATCTCAAAGAAAAAACCAAACACACCCGCACAAAATTGGATAGGTCGTCGCTCCATTTAGCTCCATGGAGCGACAGTCTTTCTTTTTTTAATTTCTTTTAATTTAATTTGGCAACAAACAGTCATGTACAAAAAAAGAACACCTACAGTGCCAATAAGATGATTTATTTAAATAAACAAACAAGGTTTCATGGTAAGACGCAAATTATACATATCTCTGTTGTAAAGGGAAAGCATATTATATCTACGCAATGAATTATGATATGAATCATCGGTAATTTTACTGCGATAATTTAGTGTTTTGATATTATTTTTTTTTGTACTCTTTTAATTCTATTGATGTGTATGTGATAACAGGGACTCCATATGGTACTACAAAAGTCTAGGATTGAACGGACAATAGCGAAATAGAGAATTTTTAACATGGTGATTTTGTTAGAGGGTTTACTGATTCTTAAAATGAATCCTAAACTACGAAAGCTTCACAAAGTATATGGTCTATATGGAGATTGAACGATAGCTTAGAATCCATAAATATGTCAAGATCTCTAACTAAGTCAACTCTTTTAATAATAGTTTTATTCAAGCTGTAGTGAAATGTAAAATTATGGATATTGAGTGTCAAAGACAAGACGTAACACTGGTCAATAGTAAGGTATAACTGATTAACAGAATAATAGTCACACAAGCAAAACATCTCGTGGGAAGACAATGGGATTAAGAATTTTTTAACTCGTACCTAAACGTCGGCGACGTGGTGTGTCACCCGTCGTCTCGTTTTCCGTGGGTGCAAAAACTGGGCTACGGGTATGGCCTACTCCTTAGATGGGAAAAACGCATGACTGTATGTTGTTGTTGCACATGTTTTACATTATGTAATAACTGCAAGTGGGTGTTTTGATTGGAAATTCATAAGAATACACTTGCTCTCAGCGACCTTCAAACCGAAACAGTAATGTTTGCACACTACTGCTTCACGGCATAATAACTGACCCTGGGGTGGTACCAACCAATATGGTATAGGATAAATCATAGAATGAGACAACATTTGTCAAGAAATAGATAGAGCGAGTGCTGCTCAGTACACGTGACAGAAGTAAACTTTGATTTAATTAAAAATGAATTAACGTGGTAGCTCAGGGGCTAGGCGCTCGCTTTAAATTTCATAGTACGCGAGTGACCTGGGTTCGATTCCCGGTGCCGGCACCACTAAAATTGTTAATTGCAATTTTAAGTGCTGATTTACCACGTGCTCGGCGGTGAAGGAAAACATCGTGAGGAAACCTGCATGTCTGAGGAATAAAAAATATTTCGAAGATATGTGAAGTCCGCCAACCCGCATTGGAGCAGCGTGGCGGATTCTTCCTAGCTCCAAAACCCTCTCAGAAATGAGAGGAGGCCTGTGCTCAGTAGTGGGACATTTATAGGCTGAAACTTTACTTTTTTTAACATGAACATTACAAAAAAGCTACTCGTTGCCAAAAAAACTGTAGAGTATAAAAAAATATTAATCGATAAATATTAATCAAGAATAACAGAAACGTTGCACGAAAGGCTGCACTCAAATTCGACCTTGAAATTTTACTCTCATCGCTTCCTAACAATATTAACTTCAAAAATTAGATACGTCGGAGTCAGCGATGGCTGAGCGATAGCGTCGCCTACCTCTTGATTATGCGGTACAGGGTTCCTTGTGTAGATAGCGCAGAATAACAATTTCAAATGCACCTTGTGTAATAATTTCACCTTACTACGCTTAAACACCAATTAACTAGGTAAACCGACAGTTTCGTTTCGAAGGAGTGACAAGGTCGGTGTCTCGAATTCAACTGCCCCCTGCACTATCCGAACTCTTAAATAAGACTTTTGGCACTTGCCGCTAAAGTAACGTCACGGTGCTTACCACCTCCTCAATACTACAATAATCCAATTAGCAACTTATTATTTAACGATGTCATTTTCCCCGACAGATATATTGAATTATCATTGTATTTATTATTCTGTTAATTTACCACGGGTTAGGAACTAGCTAGAAAAATTAAAAGATTACTGTTTTCGATCCCGGTTGCTTTTGCTTAGAACACGCGATTCATTCAGAGTAGTTAGTGCGTGCATTTGAATTTTAAGTTTATTAATTAAATTTCCACTTAATTCAATTTCGAGTCAATTTGTACACGCAAGTCTCGAAGTGTTATTAACAATGTAACTGGAAAAGTCAAGAACCGCAAACGTGATTACACAATAAATTTCGACCACACGACATCTGGTCAAGATGTTGCTACAGGCTTTTGAAAAGTTTTTTTTACTGATATTCTAATATTGACAACCAAATCATTAAATTCTCAAACTCAAACAAAATGATTCAAATTATTAAATTAAAATCATATCTTTATTTAAATCTGGTAGTCCATTGCCATGTGGTGGTGTCTAAAGAGAATCTATCACCCCATCTCGTCCCGTAGGTGTTGTAAAAGTCGATCGAGGGAAAATTAAAACCAGAAGATGGACAGCAGCATCTTTTTGGAACATTCAAACAAATAAACAGCGGTTGACAACCCGCCTGCCAAGCGTGGCAACTATGGCAAAATCCCCCCAATCTCTGGGGCAGACCTATGTTCAGCATTGGACTTGCGACGGGCTGAAGTGAGTCAGAGTGAGAGTACATCGGACCTCGGTAACTTAAGACCTATTTCTGTATTAACAACAATAAATAAAACTTTTGAAAAAGTGTTTTGAATCAAATGTTACAACATTTTAATTTTCATAAATACTTAGTTTTCATAATCTAGTTTTACTAGGCTATACAACCAATGCTGGTGTTGAGCTAATCAAGTATATATTCGATGCCTAGGATAATTTGCAGGATACCTAGGGATGCCTTTTCTGTGATCTTTCTAAGGCTTTCGATTGCGTACATCATAAAACACTTATGAGGAAACTACATCATTACGTAATGATTTCTTGTATTTACGCGAAAACTACACATTTAAATGAAACTAAATTTTACGGATTTTATCGCGTTTATATATACTATTTATATCCCGACGTTTCGAGTGCTTTACAGCACCCATGGTCACGAGAGGACTGAGGTGACAGATGTCCTGATGTCATAGTTAACCCGGAGTACCTTCAAGATACAGTAAGCTCTTTCTGCGTAGATCGGACCAAAAATAATAATTTAAAGCTGAAGGTTCACTTCTACAGATTCTCATAACATTGTCAAAATAGCAAAAATAATGTAAGTTACATTTTACACTAGCTGTGTCTCACATTTTCACCCTCGTAAAATATGACCAGATGATGGCGCCATACGGAATAGTCTCTTGATGTTTGATCTGAGCACTAACAGTACGGCCCTTCTCGGCAATGTTCGGTTCCCAGCGTGTAGCTCTGTATGCTGCAGCTTGAAGGATATAGCCTGGAACCTTCCTTAAAAACAGGGTATCTAATGCAAAATATATTTCTGAGATTATCGCATTCAAACATACAAACTTTCCAGCTTAATTGTAGTAGTCAGATATGAATAGAATAGAAAAGAATAATTTTTATTAAACATATATTATTTGCATAATACTTACCGAAAGTATTTTTTTAACTACACCGGTTCGCAAAAATAGCCTCTGTCCTGGGAAAAACCAGTAAGAAACCCAGCGGGATAAAATATCTTCAACAGGTGAAGATTATATGAATCCGTAAGTGAGTTTTGAAAACAGTCGTAATTTCTAGGTTATCTTAAAAACTTAAAGTCTTTCAAATTGAAAATGAAAAGCAAGCTCACCTTAACGGGATTACAGTGCACAATATAGCACAAAAATCTGGTATGGATAAAGGATAAAGCTCTCATAGAATATCCATGTCTAAAGTGACGTAACAACGCTACGTTTTTATAGTAAGTGACGAGATCCAGAGACCATTCACAGGCAACGAGCCGTACATAATCCATAGTTGAGATAACGTAAAAGATCGTTTTTAAAAAAATCTTTAAAAACAGAGCTTCACACTAGAGTTTCTCCTGTATCGTTGATGCGTTAAACAGACACAAATTTCACGACAACTGGTGTTCGTGTAATTTACACAACAAGTCTTCCTAGACCCGTGTTTTGTTTTTACGAGGTCTTATTTCTGTTCTTCCATTCACTTTATTCTCATTTACGTAACCTTTAAATATTTTTATTAATATAATGGTGGTACGATCCAGTATAATAGGTCTGTGATTAAAAATATAATGCGTATTTATAATTTTAATATAGAATACCGCAGTGCCAGTTATTCTTCTGTGAAGCATTACCATGTTTTAGTCTGAAGTGCACTTATATGTAATAACTGGGCATATAACACTTAAGAACTGATGTTTCAAGGTGACGAGGGCAATGTGGTGCCACACAGAAATTTTGTGTATGACGCCGTATTTGTAATGAGCAAACGTTGCAATTACCATTAGGTAAACGATGAGCTCGTCTTTTCACAGTCTTCAATAAAACAAAAATCAACAATTTTTCATTTTTCTGGTGGTAAGATTTCAATGCAGGAATCCGTCTAGGTAAGGTACCACCCCAGGGCCAGTTATTCTGCCGTGAAGCAGTAGTGTGCAATCATTACTGCGCTTTCGGACTGAAGGGCACCGAGAGCTAGCGTAATAACTGGGCATATTAGACTTAAGAACTTATGTCTCAAGGTGACGGGCGCAGTGTGGTGCTACACAGAAATATTCTGAGTAGCAAAGCATCTGTCATGGGCAGACGTTGCACTTACCATCAGGTGAACGATTTGCTCGTCTCGTCACTTTATGTAATAAAAAAAAAGAATCAAACATAATGTCGGTACACAAAAGCTGCAACGAAGAATAGACCATTAAATACCAGTACAGCCATTTCAATAACTTTCGTAGCAACTGAATTATATTCAGTGAGTCTTTCTGCAACATCTCGTAAAAATTAAATGGCCGGAAAGGACGTAACTTTCTTAATTAACGATGAAAATGGCAACTGAAGAGACTAGGCAGAAGTTAATCAATGCGGGATTTGCACAGGGCTGCTGTTTCTTTTGCATTCTCAACTCTTGAGATAGAAAGTCTGTTGCGGTAGAGTAATTTTTTGAAGTAATACTTCTTTAAGGGCGTTGAGACTAAAATTTCAATGTCAAATTTGAGTGCAACGTTTCTATATATAACATTTCAAAGTGAAACGTATCTGAAGTTGACTAAAAAAGGACCGAAAATAGATAATTGGCCCGAGAGAGATAAAGATTCGTAAATATAATTGATATTAAGTTTATATTGCACTCATTTATATTCTTTTAATACTATTCTTAAAATCTATACATTTTAAACGTTTTCAGAATATGTTCCTCTTTCTCTCTCTGTTTCTCTGCGTTTTAACCCTAACGGTATATTCAAAAAATCAGTTATAGATCGCCAAAGAAGTTTCACTTCTGTCATGTGAAATGAGTTGTACATGCTATCTTTATATAAACGTAAGTGACTAGACAAGAAAATCGTTCACTTTATGGTAAATGCAATGTCTACCCATAGCAAATGCTCTAGGTCGCCCAACATTTCTGCGTAGCACGTAATCCTCAGACATCAATTCTTAAGTATCACATGCCCTGTAGTTACTCTAACTAGCGCCTATAAGACCGAAACACAGTAATGTTTGCACACAACTGCTTAACGGCAGAATAATAGTTTTTTTACGCAAACGGGCAGGTGGCTAACGTGATGGTAAGTGATCACCGATGCCCATGATTATCTACAATACCTAAGGGATAGCAGATGTATTGCCGGCCTTTCAGAAAGGAATAAGCTTTTTCTTGAAAGTTCCTAAGTCGTATCGGTCTGGAAAAACCTCTGATCACCAGTGCTGTTGTCTGCATAGCAGTGAGTTTTAATTTGTAACATATTATTAATATGCAGAAGAAACAGGGTTGGCGATAGTAACCTTGTGTGACAACAGCGTTCACAGACTTGGAGTCTGAGCATGCACCGTCAACTACGATCTTGATGCTCCGGTCTGTGAGAAAACTAGTGACCCCATTTTTCGGGACAAAAGAAAACAACAAGACAAAAAAAGACAAAATTTCTCGGGGAGCCTATATGAAGGAAGCTTTGAGAGAATGGCTTTGTGCCCGATCAAAGGCTTTCGCTACGTCCAAACTAACTGCCAGGGCCTCCCTCATGCTCTCGACTGCCTCCGCCCATCGATGAGTGAGGTACACTAGAAGATCCCCAGGTACAGGTCGGAACAAGGAGGTGATGGCAATCGACCTGCAGTTGGACGGATCAGAGCGGTGACCTTTTTTAGGTATCGGATTCACCAAAGCTGTCTTCCATGACTTCGAGACGGCGCGTAGATAGTAGGAGTACCGGAGAAGACGCGTTAGAACCGGAGCACACATCTTAAACAATAGGGAGGATTCCATCGAGCCCACTGGACTTTTGGATGTCCAGGGAGAGGAGTTCTTTGCGCACTGAGCTCTGAAAAAACCGGATGTCCTGCATAGAGCACTCACTGAACGGAATGGTCGGCGGTGAGTTCCCCCTATCAGCGTGTTGTCCTCCCTGTGCAGACATGTTTGTTATGGTTGACATAAATTCCCTTGGACAGCCTTGGCGAGAGACCGAGACGCACGTGTTCCCGAAGAAAGACAAACTAGCTTCTCGCCAATTCTGCCAATGTCAAGTACTACCTAAGTATACAATTGGAGTACTGTTAAATTTTCTGCATAATTGGTAGCCCAAGAATCCATAAACAGATTCGGAAGTTGTTACCGAGATGGAAATTGACCAGGCGGATATCATCTACAGCGTGGGTACAACGTTTAGTATTAGGATGTTGTTCATCATAGCGCACATACAAATAGTTCATATATCTCCATCTTCCCCATCTCTTCATCATCTTCATCTATTATGATGATCAGCTGACAAATAATTAAATGTGGAACATGGAAAACATTTTGGTTAAAACTGCATTTCTAAGAAATAAAAAATATTTCGCCGTCGCAAATACCATCAACGACTTGGAATAGCGGTGCAAGGTAGTTCTGGGTATTAATTCCTGAAAAAAATTGACCTTATGAGTGAGTGAGCTCAGCAGACGTTAAAGTCTTCAGTTACATTTCTACAACATTGACTTGGTACTCATATTAAGGTTATATTTGCTCTAAGATGTTGATAAAAATATGAGAGATGAACAAATTTGAAACGTGTTTGCATGACTCAAAGAAATTGAGCTGCGAGTAGTGCGTGAATATTTACGAGGCTACTATTAAAGATCGTATATCATGGAAATGGAAACATAAAAATTCATCGCTTCCCGTTCGATTTATCTCAGGAGTTTGCTTTTCATTGTGGGAGTATTATTTTATGCACCCCCAAACGGTTGCCTGGCTTTTATTACGTATCGAAATTGACTTACGTTTTCTTGAAGCTATAGATTTCTTCCAAAAACAAAGGAAAACAAAACATCGAAATCTATGTAAATAGATCCAGTGACGTAAGCAAATTTTACAACAGAAGAGGGAGCAGCGTAAACAATATTTTACTGGTGGTAGGATTCATGGCAGCTAAGGCAAAATCATCTCAAAATGGGAGCTACAAACTTTTGTGGCAATCTATGGGGGGGGGGGGTTAAGCAGTGGATAGTAATAGGCTGAAATGATGATGACGATGAGGATTCCTATGCAAGTATCCGTCTAGATAGGTACCTACCACCCCAGGGCGTTTATTCTGCCGTGAAGTAGTAGTGTGCAAACATCGCTGTATTTCGGTCTGAAGAGCACTGAGAGCTAGTGTAGTGTAAACACTGGGCATATGAGACTTAAGAACTAACATATCAGGGTGGCGGGCGCAGTGTGGTGCCACACAGAAATATTATAGTCGACATAGCATTGGTATGGGCGAACCTTGCACTTACCATCAGGTGAACGTTTTGCACATATCGTTCCTATCTCAAAAAAAATCGTATAGGCTTGTACAGCGTATTTCCGTTTGTGTTAGCGGACGAACATATTACGCGCATAGAATATAATAGTTTTCATTATAGAATAGATAATACTCATTGTAGACGTATTATTTTAAACTAAAAATGCCTGTGTCCTAAGAAGAACCAGCAAAAAAATCAGCGGTAGTATTTTCTGGGTATTTTTTTTGTTTTTTTCCACTGGGTTGTGCTAAACGTTTATCAAACTGATATAGCTCGGACTTTCTACTGACTGTTGATAGATATAGAAATAATCTAGGACTAATAAAAAGTCGACTTCACAACTTTTCAGAATTTATTAAAATTGCTTTTTGCTTTTTTTTATAGAATATGGGGCAAACGAGCAAGCGGCTCACGTGATGGTAAGTGATCACCGCCGCCCATGAATACCTACAATACCAGAGGAATAGCAGATGCGTTGCCGGCCTTTGAGAAAGGAATAGGCTTGTTGTAAATGTTATTTTCATCTTGGTGCTTAAGATTGTTATAGAAAATTAAATACATACAATCACACCTTCTTCCCATGTATTTAGTAGGCACAGACTACTATATCCGTAGCCCACTTTTTGCCCCGTGGGAGACGATACGTGACGGGTGGCGCCACCGAGTATCTAAAATTTATTGATGACCAATGTGCGCCACTGATCTCGATGATCATCTGGTTGCCACCTTCTCTTACGACGTATATACTCGTAATCAGTCAATTGCCTCTACTTTTTACACACCTCCTTTTAAGAAAATGGCAGCGGTCTTCGTTTTTCAGTGAATTTAATCATTTTAAATTTTATGTTACATCAAAAACCTAGCTATTGTTCGTATATATATATATATATATATATATATCACGTAAATGGCCACACTTCGTTCCTCCCTTGAGTGAACTTATGAGCAGTTCCAACAATTTTTTTAATTACTTTTTAACATTCCTATATTCTTCTTCTTTTAATTCTGACCTCTTTCAATATAATTCTGCCAATGTCAAAGTCACGGGAGTGACAATAGATAATTCAAAATGTCGATCAACAGTAAAAGGATAGTTGACTTTAATTGAAGATTTTCTGGACTGATGGAGCCAAAACGTAAACTACAATTCTGGTCATAAATTGAATTTTCCAATCACTTGCTGCATAATAAAATATCTATATTAAACATCAACATTCAAAATATACACAGAAATTACAAAATGTAATTAAAACCCTACCGTCACTTTTCGAGTTGACGCCAAAAGTATTAAAGCTTTTAGTTACAAAATGTTTGATTACCGCTTAGAATAACGGTAGTTTTTCAAAAAGATAACCAATTTTTTCCGGCACCGACGCTTTTAAAAAAATAAATGCGTGCAGTTCACGCGGTAGAGGGTATCTTCGAGAGAATAAGACGATTGCAGTGTATCAGGAGTAAGATAATAGCAGGGTTTATTTCTAAAAAAATTGATATCAAGTTTAAAAATTATACCAAGTTTTCAGTTTCAACTAATGACACCAGTAGTTTGTTGTAACTAAAGTATGAAATAAATGCTTTGCTTTGGATTTGATCGATACATCTTTGAAATACATCGTCAATTATTGTTTTTCATTTTGTTGTTGAGCATAATCGAAAATATGGACGAATACTAAAATATAAATATAGTAGGAAACACTGTATACTATATGCACTTATATACGCTAAATCCTACAGATGTATATGTTTGTCTCTTTTTAGAGTCGTTTTTCAGATCCATCGAGTTTCGAATCAATACGAATTCGAAAGAAACGAACGATGTTATAGAAATTTTATTTAAAAAGACAAATAAACGGTTATTTTCAATAGTGATCCAAAAAGGGAAAAATTCATTTATACATTTAATTTTCTTACCTAGAAAACTATTCAATTCAACTATTCAATATTTTTTTGTTAACCTAACTAAAGTATTTATCGTAACAAGTTTCATTTTTATAGTCTTCTTCAATAGATCAACTCCCAACATCATCACAATTCAATGAAAACGATCACTTGTCAGTTTGTTTGAGAACAGTAAACTTCCTCCGGGGCTTTCATCCGCCGGACGTAGACTCCCATTCTTGGGTAACGGAGAGTATTTCCTGCGATTTCGCATTACTTTCGTTGTTTTTTTTTCTGGCGGTCCGCTTTTAATGTTCGATATGTAGTAAAAGCAAGTCAGCAAGCGTAATTCATATAACGATTTCTTCTTTCTAATCATATTTTTAGTTTTCCATTAAACTGAACTTGATTTGGAAAATAATGTAAATCCTAATACTCAGTATATGAATAGAATAGAATAGAATAAATTTTTATTCAATATAGATTATTTACATAATACTTACTGAAAGTCATTTTTTTTCTTTTTTTAAACTACACTGGTTCGCAAAAATGCCTCTGTCCTGGGAAGAACCAGTAAGAAACCCAGCGGGCTTTTTTTTAGTCATTTTTAAAATTATGTACAATAACTGTATTACAATAGCTGTATTATAAAGATGTAGAAATGGCTTGGCGGCGATCACCTCATTCCCAGGGGTTATCATCATCTATGTATTCTTTAATATTATAATAACCCTTTTTATGAAGTCTTTGTTTAATATAAAATTTAAACTTTTTGATTGAAAGACTTTTAGCACTTGCTGGGATTTTGTTGTAAAAACGTATACATTGCCCCATAAAAGAGTTACTGACTCTGTGAAGTCGGGTAACTGGTTTGATTGGACATTAATTTGTGCTCGTTCCTGGTATTCACATTATGAACATCACATTTTTTAGTAAACTGGTTTATGTTCTTGTGTACATACAAAACGTTCAAATATATATTGAGAGGCCAAGGTTAAGATATTAATTTCTTTAAATTTATCCCTAAGAGACACTTTAGAGCCAAGATTATAAATAGCTCTTACGGCCCTTTTTTGCAAAACACAAATCACTTCAACATCAGTTGCATTTCCCCATAGCAAAATACCAGGCTTCGAATATATTCTTAATAAGTTCAACACCTGCATCGGTTGTAGAACGACCCCTTGTAAAGCCAAATTGGTTTCTGTGGAACAATTTATTTAAATTAAAATGTTTTAACATTTGATTAAGTATAATTTTTTCAAAAATTTTACTTAATGTTGGTAGTACAGAAATAGGTCTAAAGTTAGCAGGGTCCGATGTACTACCAGATTTAAATAAAGGTACGATTTTACTATGTTTCATCAAATCAGGAAACACACCAAATGCAATACCGGAATTAAAAATTATGGCTAATTGAGGTGCAATTATATCTATAATAGACGCACTAACTTCCACGGACATACCCCATAGATCCGCGGTTCTCTTACAATCAATACTTTTAAAAGTATTAAGAATGTCATTTCCATCTACCATATCGAATTTAAAATCTTTTGTACAAGAAGTTACATTTTGTTTGAGTAATGTCTCAGCGGCAGTAGGAGAAGAATTTAATGGCTTGGTTATGGAAATTGGAATATCATTAAAAAACTTTTCAAAGGCTGTAGCAACATCTTGATCAGATGTCACTAGCTTATTGTTAAAATTAATTTTGTAATCATGGTTTCGGTCCTTGACTTACCCGGTTTCACTATTAATAATACTCCAAGTCATTTTGATTTTATCTGATGCTTTCTTTATTTTATTGCTCAAGTGTAATGACTTGGCTTCAGAGCATACTTTTTTAAATAATTTTGAATAATTTTTAACATATTCCTTAAATGTGTTACTATGATTTTATGTGTGTACGTATGTATGTAACTTTTTAATAATATTATTATGAAAATAATCAATAACGAATATTTTATTTTTGGGGATGTAAGAGGTCAACTAGCCTTAACAGTGGTCTGTAGTGGACATGGAGTAAGCGATGGTGTTATAAACAAAATTGTGCGATCGGGGGAACTCCTTCGGGTGGTTATTTTTTCAACTCCAAACGTGATTTAAAATGTAGATTTCTATTGATTAGTCTATTTATGCGTGCGAAAAGCGCAGCCGTCTTTAATTCAACTCTTCCTCCCTCTATTTCTAATTTGTATATATTTTTTATAATTATTTCAAAGCTAAAATGTAAAGTTAGGATTTTAATCAATAAATTTAATTTGATATTTTTTGGAAAAATAGTCATTTATTAAAAAACTAAATATAAAATAGTGCATTGTAAATTATACATAAACAATATTTACAGGTGTTTAGAATTGAGTTTATACAGCTGACTGCGTACAATGATTGCTACTCGAATCTCGATTCTCGCACGCACACACACAACGCTCGCTTGAAAGCGACAATGAGTAAGAGAAAGAGAGGGACAGGTTACCAGGAGGGGGCATAACGCTTTTTCCTTACGTGACAGATGGAATTTGTCCGCGTGGATATAGATTTTTTTAAATATCCCGTGAAAGTTATTTGAGTTTCTGTGATAAAATGTATCCAATATCCGACTCCAAGTTGCACCATAACTTTGTGTCAAATTTTGTCAAAATCGGTTCAGCAGTTGAACCAAGAAAAGTTAACAGACAGAGGGACAGACATAATTACTTTTGAACTTATAATATTAAGTGGAATTAAGAGAAGTATTTTAACTGCCACGAACGAAAATTACTATGACCGCCGATTAAAGCCGTCCCTAGTCAGCCGTAGCCCTACTTATTTCAGTTTTTCAAATTTTACAGAGGGGGTCCCTAAATATTTCCAAAATAAATAGAATTTTAGATTGCTCCCTAAAAAGTCCTCAACCTGTCAATGAAAGTACCGTCAAAATAGATTGAGTTGTTCTAAAGATTAGCCCGTACAAACAAACAGACAGAGTGACAAAAAAAATAAAAACACGTGTTTGAGTTTTTGTTAATTACCATATAAGATTAAAAAAAAATCCTTATTGTGAAATCACAGTCAGACACTCAAATTACATTTATTTGTATAGATAAGGTTAAGACGTAAAATAAAGAACTATGAACATTCTAAACCACTAATTAAGATATTAAGAGAAATATTGAAAGTGCCATGAATGAAAATAATTATTACCAAAATACAAATTCAAGTCACAGTCTCTAGCTTAGATTGCTCTCTGAAAAGTCACTTACCTGCCAATGAAAGTCTCGTCAAACTCGATTCAGCCGTTTCGAAGATGAGCTCGGAAAAACAAACAGACAGAAATTTTAAAAACGTGTGTTTGAGTTTTTGCATCATGACAATTATTATTTTTACTTAAACGCATACAATACTCGTGAGTTATTATATAAGTATAAGAAAAAAACTTTATTGCGAAATCACAGACAGACACTAAATTTTTATTTATTTGTATAGATTTACAAGACAATTTAAAATAAGTATTTACCACCACTGAAAAAGATGTAAACCTAAACTACAATAATAATTAATAACACTACAATTAATTATATAAATAAACAAATTCGATAAATTTAACGATAAATTCCCAATTGCCTACAGAATGAGATGCAGTAACATATTTTCTTATGCCACTACCACACAGCGCGAATATTAATTTGCATCTATTTTTCTATATTATATTACTTACAAGCTGCGTCCTGTGCACCCGTCGTTTCATTTAAAAGAAATCACTCACTCGGGATCGCAGCGTGATGATAAATAACCTACAATCTTCCTCAACATGGTATTTCCTGAAATTAGCGCGCTCATACAACCTCTTTAGCTTTAACTTTATTAGTATACATTTTTATATATAATGCAATAATGAACAATTCGTGTAACACATTTTTATGGTACCGATCGAAGTTTTAATTTTTTTTTTCAAAATGTTCCTCGCGTGCAACAACGCGTTAGTAAAGCGAATAGCACAAAGGAAACGATAAGGTTGCAGCATTAGATAAATCTATTCAGATAATGATCACGTCCAAGACGTTTGGATTGCGCACGTATTCTTTATAAGAATTTTTCACATATGTAGTGTTGTTTCGTTATTTATCACTGATTAATATACAAGTCTATTACAGTTTTTGGCGAACTACTAACTAAGTAACGTCCTAATTGTTAGAGAACCTGAATTTTAGACCCCCAATCTCATCACCATAAGTTTGAATCCAAGTCGAAGACAACAAATAAATTTTGTTGGTTTTCAGTTAGTTGTTTTTCTGATTGTATTGTGATTGTCCTCATGTTTCTGATACTTTATCCTCTTCTCCGGTCTTATTGCATGAGCGTTACATCAGGCGCAGGTATGTTGGGACAATGCAAATTATCCGTCCGTGCACGTGATAGATTTCGAGAGTATTCTGAAGTTGTCGACGTTGTCGAAAATCGGCCAGGACCTTATTACAATGCAGAAGGTATTTTGCGACCTTTTTCTAGAAGTTTGTTGTGGACATTTAAAATACTGTAGTTAACATATAAATACAAATTGCAAATTAAAACAAATCAGTAATGATAATTTAATATCAAATCATCATCACCATCATTTCAGCCCATTACCAGTCCACTGCTGAACATAGGTCTCCCCCATAAATTGCCACTAAAGTTTGTAGCTCTCATTTTGGGGGGATCTTGCCATATTTACCACGGTTGACAAGCGGGTTGTCAACCGCAGTGTATTTTTTTAAATGTTTCAGGAATATGCAGTATCTTTCTAGAAATAATCTCAAATACTACGGTTCTATTTCTAGGGAATTTCAGGTTTTAGGTGGTGGTAGGGCTCCTATACATGAATCTGTCTAGGCAGGTACCACCGTAGGGGCAGTTATTCTGCCGTGAAGCAGTATTGGGCAAACATTACTCTATTTTGGTCTGAAGGACACTGAGAGTAAACAATTAGTGTAAAGAATGAAATGGCAAGAAGGCTGCATTATTAAACAAAGCAACTTTTAAACCTTTTTGCTCACTCTAGCTTAAAGACGGTGGTCTTAGTTGATCCGTCTCACGAGGTTATGCAGTAATAGACTGCCACGGTACATGTAGTATGCACTGTTAAGATTTGAGTATGTGGCAGTTTGCTGTATGTCTTAAGTTTTTGAAAATGTAGATTAATCATTTCACACCGAAATGTTCTGGGTGACACAGAAATAGTTACGGGCAGACGATACACTTACCATCAGGGGAACGTTTTGCTCGTCTCGACACTTCATCCAATAAAAAAATGTACCACCGCAGTGCCAGTTATTATACCGACTAGCTGTAGTGTATAAACATTTTGTATATGGAAAAGTTTTTGCTGTATTATGTGCTAAAGTTTTTGTGGCCTGAGCGGCCAGAAACCTACGAGCTAAGATTGGTTTGATCCAAACAAATACACATAATTAACTTTTAAGAATTGTCTTCATATCAAAAAAAATCCTGAGTCGGTCTCTACAAAGCTAGCATGTTTCAGCCAGATTCAATTTTCTTTTTTTATTCACTTTACGTTAATTTTTATCGAAATCGAATCGAAGAAATCGAAAAAGGATCTTTCTGTCTTTAACCATTGATTTCTTAGCCACTAATGATTATACAGTAAATTGAAAGAAGGGTTTAAAAACTTGAACAAAGCCTCTTCGTGAATATAAAATAATTTGAAAAATCAGTTTTTTTTTTAAATCATTTTAAATGCAAAATTAAAAATTACTAAAAAGTTTAGGATTTTTTTTGTTACTTTAATTTCTTTTTCAGTAGTTTATTTTGGGGTATTGGCATTTAATATTTATGTTGACATGTATATATTTGTCAATCTGGCCTAGTAGTCAGAGTACCTGACTTCTACGCAGCGGGTCCTGGATTCGTAGCCCAGTAGGAGCAAATGTTCGTGCAAAAACACAGTTGCATTTCTGGTCTGGTAGAGTTGTGCGTGTGAGATTATCGTCTGTAAAGCGTACCAACGATACGGTATAAATCCTAGCATGGTTTTTTTAAAAGAAAAGAGAAAAAAATAAAATTGGTAGTGTACTAGTATTACGCAGCGAGTGCTCGTGGAAGAGTACAGTGATTGGAAAAATTAATTTAAGATCGGAATCGTACCTTTTGTTTCGTTCAGTTGGACAAATCTTCGGTAAAAGTCTACTATCATTTTACTAACAATGCTCGTATAAACCTTGATGTTATTTCGATTGTTACTTATTTGAAGAATAATGTCTGCTGTTTATCAAAAATATATATTTACATTGCAGTTATTTGGCGGCGTAAGATAATCTACCATCCCATCTCATCCAATGAGTGTCGTAAACGTCGACAGAGACAAAATAAAAAGGATATGGCGAGCAGCATCTTCCTGGAACATCTGTATAAATAAACTGCGGGTGCCAACCCGCCTACCGAGCGTGGCAACTATGGCATAATCCGCCCAAAAAGGTAGCAACAAACTTTTGTGGAAGTCTACGCGGAAGCCTATGTTAAGCAGTGGACTAGTGATAGACTGAAATGATGATGATATTTATATTTACGCCTGAATGTATTAAATTGACAATGGCAGATCGTTTTCGACTATTGCCATAAAAAAAGTTTAAAAAATGGCAACTCCGTGGTAGCTCAGGGGCCAGGCGCTCGCCTTAAATTTCATAGTGTGCGATTGACCTGAGTTCGATCCCCGGTGATTGTACCCCTAAAACTGTTCTGAAATTTTCAGTGTTTATTTTTAACGTGTTTAGAGGCGAAGGAAAACAACGAGGACATGTTAAGTCCGTCAACCTACATTGTAGTAGCGTGGCAGACTCTTTCCGGCTCCAAAACCCTCTCAGAAATAAGAGGAGGCCTGTGCTTAGATTGCTAGGTTGTTACCTTACTTTACTTATTTAGTGATCAGTAGTGGCGTGTGGTGGCGGCTCGTTAAAAAAATACTACCACTCCATCTCATCCAATGGATCTCGTAAAAGGCGAGTAAGGAATCAAACTGCACTGTGCACCCAACAGCGCATGGTGGCGATGGGCTCACCACCTATCACACCAACTGCATTATATTGTTTTGGTGAAATGTGGATTGTGGCAGTCATCTGTTTTTGCAGTGAGTGCCCAGTCTCTGACTACCCCTTATGGGATACAGTCGTGATCTTATGTATGTATGTATGTATGTGATCAGTAGTAGTGGGACATTAATAGGCTGTTACTTTACTTTTTTACTGACATCATAGTTCAAGGTATAACAAGGATTTATATTATTGAGATGTATAGTAGGTAGCAGGTAGGAGCGGTGCGGTTAGTACGAACCACTAGTCTGTACTTACCAATAGCCCGTTTGCGGTGTGCATGCGAGAACAATGTTTCAACCGAATTACAGTATAAGAATGATTACTCCATTTTATTAAAAAGTAAATTATTAAGTACACTGCAGTAGTATTTCCAATAATGTAGAAAGAAGTCAACGTAATAAAAATCGCATTCGAACTGCACTAAAACTATGAAATTGTTAAGGGTGCATAAAATCTAAGCTTACATAATTAGGAGATACGCTTTCGATAAATTGGATAGGACGTAATTGTACCGTAAGTTTTTATGTCTACAATAGAGAGAGGAAAATATAAAGAAATGAAATATGTGTTTTGTTTGTTTACTACCATATTTGTGTTTATTTTCCACCTATACACATTATATATTTACAACAAAAAATATCATGGGATAATTTGACATTAGAAATATAACATACTAGCTGATGTCTGCGACTTTGTCCGCATGGATCAAGGTTTTTTTAAAAACGCCGTAACCCTTATGTCCGTCTCCCGGATGCAAGCTGTCTATATGCCAAATTTTTCTAAAATCAGTTTAGCGGTTGAGCCGTGAAAAGGTAACAAACAGACAGAGGGACAGAGAGAGTTGCTTTCGCATTAATAATATTATTATGGATTATGGACGATGACAATTTTTGAAGATTATCATGTGAAGCGTTTTCCTAACATTTTATTTAGAGACATAAATATACAAAGATGGCGTCGACAAAGGCGAAGTATGTCCTATCATAAGAATACTTTAAAATAAAACAATGTTAACAAACAAAAAAAAACCGTTAAATTTCATGTAACTTTTACTGATGATAAAAAGGTACCAAAGCAGTGCCAGTTATTCTGCTGTGAAGGAGTAGTGTAATTACTGGGCATTGTGCCCACCACCCAGCGCAAAATGACTGGGTGACATAGTATTTTCGTTACTGGTAGAGGCTGCACTTAACATCTGCAGGGTTATTGCGTATCCAAAGTGATGATCACTTATAAAAGTGTTGAACGAATATCTGCTAAATAAGTGTCTGCATACTGGTTATGATTAACAACATTAACGGGCACCCCAGTGTCAGCTCCTTCCATTTGACCGCATTCAACAAAGAGCGGCTCGAATTGTCGACGACCATGTCCTATCTGATCGGCTTGATCCCCTGGCTCTGCGAAGAGATGTTGCATCTCTTTGCATTTTTTACAGGATCTACCATGGGGAGTGTTCCGAGGAATTGTTCGGATTAATTCCAGCCGCAGAATTTCACCATCGCACCTTACGGCATAACCTCAAATTCCATCGTCACCACCTTGATGGGTGGCATTCCACCACAGTGCGTTTTTCGCAGAATTTTCTGCCAAGCACTTGCACTTTATGGAATGTTCTGCCGTCAGCGGTTTTTCCGGACCGATACGACTTAGGGAACTTCAAGAAAAGAGCCTATTCCTTTCTCAAAGGCCGGCAACGCATCTGCTATTCCTCTGGTATTGTAGGTGTTCATGGGCGGCGGTGATCACTTACCATCACGTGAGCCACCTGCTCGTTTGCCTCCTATTCTTTAAAAAAAAAAAAAAAAAGACGTCACATGAAAAATAATCGTCATTTTCATTAACCAAACCCGGTATGTAAACAATTATTGAAGAGAAATTCGTTCAACACTTTTATAAGTGATCTTCACTTTGGATACGTAATAGCCCCGCAGGTCGTCATTGCTCCTCTCGTTACTATCTTGAACAAAACTAAAAGAATAACTATGTGGTGCTTACGGTGTCGGGGCTAGTGAAATTAAATTAATTATTCATTGATAGCCAGTCCAACCGTGTGACGGCGGCGTTAGAGAATCTGTTACCCCTTTTACATTCCGTACTGTCGAAAAATCCGATGAAAAGAAACATTTGCGGCACAATAACCTCAATTATGCCAGATCAAAATTCTTAAGCCGCTACCACGTGGTAAGCTATTTATATAGTGTATATTATTCTGTATAAAATGTATTCCAGTAAAGTTCATCATTATCATAATCAACATTTCCGCCCATTACAAGTTCATTGCTGAAAGGCTTCCGCCATTGACTGTCCTGAGTGACCTACATCCTTTGACTATCAACAAAACCGTGCAGGTCATCACCGGTACGAGGTTTTCACTATAAAATCTTTCTCTACCAACGGTTATCGGTTCCAGGAGCTATATGGCTGACCCATTGCCATATCATGTATGCCTATGCCTAAACCCTAAGCCTATACTGTTTTTTTATTGCATACAGTGATGAAACGAGCAAAACGTTCACCTGATGGTAAGTGGAACGTCCGCCCACAACAAATGCCGTGTCGCCCAGAAAACCTCTGTGTGACACAACACTGTGCCCCATCACCCCGAGACAGGTTCTTAAGTCTCATATGCCCAGTGATTACGCTAGGTCACAGTGCCCTTCAAACCGAAACACAGTAATGTTTGCACACTACTGCTTCACGGCAGAATAACTGGCCCTGGGGTGGTACCTATCTAGACGGTAGTTTCAATATCATCGTTACGGATTCTATCTCACATCGAAACTATGAGCTTTCTTATACGGCCTGCAGTAAAGAACCAAGTCTTGGTTCTGAATCATTGGCAACACGCACTGGTTGAACACTTTAATTTTTAGTCATTGAGGTATACTCGACGAGAAGATGTGACGTAGTTTCCCATAAGCTGCCCAGCCAAGTTATATTCCTCGATTGACCTCTTGGTCGAAGTTAGACCTACATAGTCGGACAATCTGTACGAGGTAGACATATTCGCCGATAACTTCAGTGTTCCCAAAACAACCAGTACAGGTGTGATATGGACATTACATATGATTTTCATATTGTCCATGTTCATCTTAAGACCTACCCGTTGGGAGACACTATTGAGGGCATTGAACATAATGATAATCTCCAACAGCGATTCTGCCATAATGACTATGTCGTCAGCAAATCTAAGGTAAGTGGTGTATTCGCTATTGATGTTAATACCGTATCCTTTCCGGTGTAATAGTTTGATGAGATCTTCCAATTGGTGGTAGGATTCCTATGCAGGAATCCGTCTAGGTAGGTACCACCCCAGGGCCAGTTATTCTGCCGTGAAGCAGTAGTGTGCAAACATTACTGTGTTTCGGTCTGAATGGCACTGAGAGCTAGCGTACCCACTGGGCATATGAGACTTAAAACTGATGTTATGGGTGGCACAGCATTTGTTATGGGCAGACAGTTGCACTTACCATCAGGTGAACTTTTTTCTCGTTTCGACACTTAATCAAATAAAAAAAAATTAAGCGGTGAAGAGTTTCGGGGATATTACATCGTCCTGTCTTGCACCTTTTTGCAATTGGATTGGTTTCGTACTCTGGTTTTGTACTGGCTGTAGCCATCGCAGTTTTGCTGTATATGCACTGCAGCACATCGATTTACCGACAGTAAATCCGTCACCGTTGAAGTGACTATCTGTTGCACCGCCCAAATTTCGACGGAATCAAAGCATTTATCATAGTTCATCTGTGTCAAACATAGCGGGGATTGTATTCTAAGGTCTTTTATGCAATCAGGGTATGTATGTGATCTATGGTACTAATACCTTTCCGGAATAAAGCTTTATAAGAAGGCAGGAAGTCGCCAAGTATGTTTGCGGGACGATTCGTAATGACTCTCGAAAACAGAAGATAGAAGTGTCTTAAAAGCGATATCAGTATAGGTCTTCAAGAAGGCCTTATCGCCCTTCTTAAAGAACAGGAACACCGCGCTTCTATTCCACGCTTCCGATGTAGGATCGCCGCGGATAACGGAATTAAATAGCTTTAAAAAAAAACTTCAGGTGTTCTACCCGCTTTCAGAAGCTACTCTGTAATTTCGTCTTAACCCGGCGAATAGCTATTTTTTAGCTGATTGAAAGCTATACTAATGTCTTTCAAACTGACGTTCGGGATATCATCGGCATAGTGTCGGACGAGTTTTGCTCTTGGGTTGTAACTCACACTAGTGTGTGTTTCTAACGAACATGTGTATAGCTGTCCATAAAATCTCTCTCAAAACCTCTGGTCCTGCGGAAATTACTACACCGGTTTCGGTCTTTGACTTAGTCAGTTCACTCTTTCCGCCAGACAGATCTCTAGCAAAGACCTTAGAGTCTTGGTTTCGCTCTATCGCTTCTTCAATACGGGTTGTATTCAAATTGCGTATGTCTCGCCGCAAATATTGGGTTGGATTTGTCTGTTCAGTTGTTTTTTACTGAATAAAGTGACGAAACGGGCAAAACGTTGACCCGATGTAAGTGCAACGTCTACCCACAACAAATGCTGTAACCCAGAATATTGCTGTATGCCACCACACTGCGCTCGTCACTGAGATATGAGTTCTTAAGTCATATGTGCCTAGTGATTACACTAGCTCTCAGAATAACTGGCCTTGCGGTATTAGAACCCCAGGGCCAGTTATTGGAATGAATCCTTCTAGGTAGGTAGTTACCAACCTACCTAGATGGATTTCTGCATAGGAATCCTACCACCACAAAAATTGTTCTTCAGTTTCAGATATTCTCACGTGTCAGTTAAGGACTGCAGCTTTATTTCACGCCTAGACGCCATGAGATAAAGAGAGTGGTCGAAGAGCTTCAGGATCTTCTTTGTGAGGCGGGTCTTGCAAAACTTTGCACTTTGAACTCTCGGAAGCTCTCGGAGTTTTGGATAAAGACATGAGATGGACGGAGCATAGAATTCACCAAACGAGACCTCTCCAGCTTTAGGTTCAGGTTCACTGCCCGTTTTCACCGTAGCGATCACAGAGACTTTATTGCATAGCTGTCGTTAGGTGATCATGACTTCACAATCTCATTTTTGTGGAACTGTTCCGGATCATCCAGGTCCACTTTCTGTAGGGCCGTTTTTTTAGTTAGATCAAGTGACGAGACAAGCAAAACGTTAACCTGTTGGTAAGTGCAACGTTTGCCCTATACAAATCCCGTGTCACCCAGAAAATTTATGTGTGACGTCACACTGCGTCCATCACGTTGAGACATCGATTCTTAAATCTCACATGTCCTTCAGACCGAAACACAGCAATGTTTCAATACTACTGCTTCACGGCAGAACAACTGACCTGTACCTACCTAGACGGAGTCGTACACCGGAATCCTAGCACCAGTAACCGCTTTTGAAAAAAGGAATTCATCGTAAAATGTTACTCCTTCTCCATAAATGCGGCCAGCTGTTGTCCTCTTTGGTTCCATTGCCCTATTCCAAACTGCTACACTACCAGCTCATCATCTTTCTACATGCCCAGGTTTGAGTTAAAGTTTCCCCCCACCACGTGTGCGTGGTGTATATGGTGTATAAAGGATGTTCGTCAGTTACCGGCATAAAATAGTGCGCTTTTCACGGTTTATAATATAAGAACAGTTACACCAAATTACATAGTCACACACAAAAGAAAGAAAGAAGGCGATAGCGAGAAAGTCACAGTACAGTAGTGGTTCAGAACAAAAAGATATAGTCAATAACACAAGCATGAAAGAAGCAAGAAATCTAACACTAAAAAAACTTTATGTTGCGTTCGTTGCAAGCTAACTAGGCGGGTGTCCGAGAACAAGCGACGTGGGCTTCGCGTCAGATGGCTAGGGCGAGACTGGATTACCAAGATGCGACTGCGGCTGCGGTCGGCGCCCGGTTCATTTAACTAAAAATAATAACGACAGGCAATTTGCACCGTTGACGATTCCGCTGCATATACCAGTACCTCCACCCCATCAACGGGGTGTGCCGAGGAGGACTAGGGGTCGTTGCGAACTTGTAACTCTCATATGTAAAGATTTTACCATTGTTGGCAACTGCAGTTTTTTATTTTGTTGTTCTAGGGAGATCTTGCTCGATATATTTTTATTCCTTAGACATGCAGGTTTCATCGCAATGTTTTCCTTCACCGTTAAGAACGTGGTATATCACTACTTAAAATTGCAGAATAATGTTAGAGGTGCCGACATTAGAGATGGACGTCACTCGCGTACTATGAAATTTATTGCGTGTGCCGGCCGTACCTGAGCTATCACGTCATAAAATTTATTGTGTATATAACTCTGTATTTTTTTCAACTGACATTTACAACGCTGAGCCAGCTTTACGTGACCGCATACTTACTTTTATCTGTAAGTCTGACTAAAGAAATTTTTATATATTAACTTTAGGTTGTATGACTACTGGTTTTGTATATCAGTTACTGTTACTCCTGATAGGGCTTCGGCTATGGCAGCTTCATATAAAAACACTATTCTGTAAAAAAAATCTTACGCAGCAGGCAATCTTACAATATCAACCAAACAATAATAATCCTAAAATTTAATTACCTATTTCTATGAACGTTTGAAATATAAAGCCTTCTTTTTGGTACAGTCAGGGTAATTAAAATTAAGCTTATTTAGAAAAGGTTTATCAGCACAATTACAGTCGGGCCATTTTAAAGCCCCGCTTTTAGTTTTTTTTTCTTTATTTAACAGATTATGTGAAAACCGATGAAGGATTATGATTTTAGCTTTTTATGCTTTTTGCATATTAGCATGCTCGTCTCTACAATTATAGTTCCAAAACCCCTTTTAAGATTTTCACAAATTATATTGATATTTCAGGCTCTACTTATATATTTAGTTTATATATGTAGTTTATTTCATTATCTAGGATTCCTATGCAGGAATCCGTCTACGTGAGTACCACCCCCCCGGCTGGGATTCGAACTCTAGACCCACGGTATAGAATTCAGGTACTCTGACCACTGGGGCATACAGTCGTAAATTGAGATGATTATACTGTTATGAGGTACTCCTGGCATTTCCCTTATACAACCTTTGTTATACACACGGGCTCTGGTGATATTGAATGCAAATATACACTACAATGAAATAATAAGATAAACTATCATGTTAAAGACCCCTTAAATGGAAAAAAGGCATGACTGCATATATGTACTAAAAATGAATACAGAACTAGGCTGCAATATTACCCAAGCGTAGTTTACAACTTCAGAAAATTACTCTGACAATATTTGTTAAAAGTATCAAACTGCTTATTCTACATTATTCTAAGCTCGAGTTTAAACTTTAAAACTTTTATGAGCCGCGTTCAATAAGCTATATGCTAGTATGAAGAAAAAACTTTTAGCAAACTTTGAGTAAAAAGTTTTAGCGCCAATGCCTCGTAGCTAGAGTACAATCTGCGGAACTTAACGTCCTAGGTTCGAATCCGCCATTCGATTTTTATCGTGCGCTATCTTCTAACACAAGTGCTTAAACTTGACTTTAATTTGGAAAATGTTATGATGATTGATTTTAATGTTTCTGTTGCAATATCTTAACCGCAGTTCAACGGTTCAAAGAATTACTGAAGCTAAATAATGTATGTATTTTGTTCATATTTTGTGGTATTTTCTGTGTGGATGAAATTTACTACTACCTCTACGGTGGGAGTAAATTTACCTCCCAATCAAAGTGAAATGTGTGAAAAATCACGTGGCCTCCAACAAATGATAGAATACTCATGTCAAATGTAATCATCGCCATTATCAAGAGCATGTTAATAATCAACTGCTAGACATAATCTCCTCTCCTCGCGAAGGGAATATTAGCCGTAATTACCGTGTTGCCCCACGTAGCAGGTACATAGTAGGGCAAACTCGACAGGGTAAGAACATGGTCACAATCTGGATCTAGGTCCAGATCCATTATTTCAGATTTGAAAGACCACAAATCCTTGCAAGAGAACACCGATTCCTACTAAGGATGATTCGCGATACCATTGAAATTAAAAAAAAAACATTCTAATTTCAATAGAGAAGATGGTTAAGTACTGCTTCCGGCTAGGAATTCTACTAATAAAATTAAATCAAAAACCAAGCATACCACTGCAAGACTTAAAAACACTGAAAGCTCACTTTCCATCAGTTATCATTTTGCGTAGATCGGACCAAACATAATAATTAAAAAGCTGAAGATTTAACTATGACATCGGGACATTTATTTATATTTATCTTTATGTTTATTTCGTTTTACTGTTGCATTTGTTAGCCGGAGACACGTACTTCTTTTTTTTACGTTCGTACTGAATATTTTTATCCCCTTTTTTATTTGCATTCTCTGTGTGATTTTTGCATTGTGACCGTATATTAAAGTCTATGTCTATATGTCTACATTTGTTACCTAAGTCCCTCCCCTGACCAGGGGTGCTGTAAAGCGCTCGTAACGTCGGGTTGCAAATGCAGGGTTACCCAGAACATTTTTATGTGTGGCATACTGCGCTCGTCACGCAGATATATCAGTTTCTTAAATAGTGGCATTCAGACCGAAACACACCGATGTTTGCACACTCCTGGTTGATAAGATAAGAGCACTGCGATGGTATCCACTTTGACACATACCAGCATAAGAATCTTAACACCTATTATATTATTATATGTCGTCTTTTGTATGACATAAAAGTTACAGCAATTTTCCTATTCCCATTTGAAGGGTTCCAGAGTCAACGAGGAGCCCTTACAGTTTCGCCATGTCCGTCTCTCCGTCTATCCGTCCGTCCGCGGCTTAGCTCAAAGACTACGTAGTTATGAATCACGCCAACAAAGTGGTAAGATAAAATCCAAAACAAAAAACATTTTTCGATTCAGGGTTCCGTTTGCGAATATATAATATATAAGTGACATTCAAGTGCCCCCCCCCCCCCCTTTTCCAGCTAAAGGGTTGTTTTTGGATATAGTAATATATATAACGAAGTCAAAACCAAAATTGACACAGCTAAGTAGCTTAACGAGTAATAGTCGACCAACTTATAAAATGTACTTAGAGTCGTATAAATTTCATTGAACATTACATACAGAAAGTTGTTAAAACAGTATCGCAGTATATTTTGTTACCTTTTAACAGATCAGCCATTGAACACAGAGACAGCTTGCATCCTGGACACGGACATAGGATATTTTTAACCCGGGAAATCAAATATTTCCCACCGGATATTTAAAAAACTAAATCCACGCGTACGAAGTCGCGGGAATTAGCTGGTTTATTATTAATTTAATGTAAGCGCCCGGCCTCTAAACTATTACGACTCGTGCTAATATGACATACATACCTACATAAGATCACGACTGTATCCAATAAGGGGTAGTCAGAGACGGGACACTCACTGCAAAAACAGATGACTGCCACAATCCACGTTGTACCAAAACAATATAATGCACTTGGTGTGATAGGTGGTGAGCCCATCGCCACCATGCGCTGATGGGTGCACAGTGCAGTTTAATTCCTTACTCGCCTTTTACGAGATCCATTGGATGAGACGGAGTGGTAGTATTCTTTTAACGAGCCGCCACCACACGGCTAATATGACATACTTTAGTGTTAATGTTCAATAGCACTGCATTCTATCGGATTTTTATTAAAGTACATATATACATTATACTGGTGGTAGGATTCCTATGCAGGAATCAGTCTAGGTAGGTACCACCCCAGGGTCAGTTCTGCCTAAAGCTGTAATGTGAAACATTACTGTGTTTCGGTTTGAATGGCACTGAGAGCTAGCGTAATCACTGGGCATATGAGACTTAAGAACTGATGTCTCAAGGTGAAGGGCGCAGTGTGCTGTCACACAGAAATTTTTTGGTTGATACACCATTTGTTATGGGCAGACGTTGCACTCACCATAAGGTGAACGTTCTGCTCGTTCCGTCGCTTTACACAAATAAATAATAGTCGCCGCCATTATGGTACGACTCGAGAAATATTTACACCTCATTGCGACATTGCATAGGGTATTATTCTGTACCAATAAAGGTTGACCGTACAATACGTTAGTCGCTCTTACGACACCACAGTAGGAAAGAGGTAGGTGATATTCTATTTTGCAAGTGATACTGCTTCTAATTTTTGGAGGATTTTAGAGCCTAGAAGAGTCCACCACGCTTCTTCAGTGCGGGCTGACTTACTTTGCACGTCGTCAAAAATATTAAAATTTAAAATTCTCTTTTACTTATTGAATCACTAAATATTGCAATTTTTTTTCGGCAACAGGGATCAATCCCAGATCTTACGCGTTTTGATTGATTGATTTATGTTCTCCTAGCCGATTACGAACACGGCGACAACTTCCGAATACTGTCGAGAGCCATCAGCTGCGCAAGAGATATTATAGTGCCACAAGTGTACGCGCAAACACAAATGCACTCACTCGTCCCACCCAAGCCGCGCCCGATGTAACGCTGACACGATAAGATCGGAGGTAGGCTAGGGTGCAGTTTGAGTACAAATGTTGGCTCCGGCTGGGATTCGAAGCCAGGACCCGCGGCGTAGAAGTCAGGTACTCTGACCACTAGGCCACGCGGTCGTCACGCGTTTTATGAACTTTAACATCGGCGCCTAGGCCCTAAACGGCGGCTCTAAGTATTCAAGAAAGAAGAAAGCCGGCGTTCTTTTAAAAAAAATCTGTTATAGAGCTATGCAACATTTTCTTAACTATCTTTAAGTGACGAAACAAGCAAATCGTTCACCTGATGGTAAGTGCAACGTCTGCCCATAACAAATGCTGGTCCCCCACAATATTTCTGTGTGATACCATACTGCGCCTGTCACCCTGAGACATTAGTTCTTATTTCTCATATGCCCAGTGATTGCGTTAACTCGTCAGTGCCCTTCAAACCGAAACACAGTAATGTTTGTACACTACTGCTTCACGGCAGAATAACTGGTCCTGGGGTGGTACTTACCTAGACGGATTCCTGCATAGGAATCCTACCACCAGACAAAATCAAAAACTATCTCTGATTTAGCGGAAAATTTATGGAATAAAACCAGCTTAAACTGAAGTTTTGAGTTTGCTACGACGTTAGTTACAATAAACGTTGTAAGGCTTTAAACGAAGAACTTTCCATAAAACTTCAACAAGATTGAAACTGAACTTTTCTATATTTTAAAGTACTCTTGATTGGCTTTCTGTATTTTTTATTCAAGAAATAATTAAATTCCTTAACAAGAAGCACGAAAGCCTGAGAATAAACTATTCACGCTTTCTTAAAAGAATCTTGGAAAAACAAAGCCTCCGATCAAGTATTGCTTTTACGTGTCTTGGTTCCTTGGTATGAATCCTAGTAGAAGCTAATATTTATGGAGAAGTTTACAAGTAACGTAGATAAAAAAAAAACTTCCTTATAATAACTACTGACTTGTATGGGGTATAGTTTAACATGCCGAGTAAGGAATTTAATGCTATTTTACTTCTAAAATTATCTCCATGAACAGCCGCAGGACTTTTCATGAATGGGCGACAGTATGAATACACAGAAGTAGGCAAAGGTTGTATGAATTTTACAATGAAAGGTCAAACAACAATATTACATTCATAGAATATGTTTAAAATAATTTCTAAATTATTTAAAAAGTATGCTCCCCAGCCAAGTCACTTATGCAATAAAATTAATAAAAATAATCTGATCAAATAAAAATGAATTGGAGTATTCTTTAATAGTGAAACCGGGAAAGTCGAGGACCTCAACCATGATTTTTTTTAACAACAAGCATATGACATCCGATTATGATGTTGCTACAGCTTTTGAAAAGAATTTTAGTTATATACGAGTATCAATTTTCATAACCAAGCCATTAAATTCTTCTCCTTCTGCCGCTGAGACATTACTCAAACAAAATGTAAGTTCTTGTACAAACATAGTTAAATCATATCTATATTTAAATCTGGTAGTTCATCGGACCCCGCTGACTTAAAACCTATTACCGTACTACCAACATTAACTAAATTTTAAAAAAAAAATATTCTTAATCAAATGTTAAAGCATTTTTATTTACATAAATTGTTTCACAAAAACCAATTTAGTTCTACAATCTTTGCAGGTATTGAACTAATTAAGAATATATTTTATGCCTGGGAGGATTCACATTCAAGGCCTTCGATTGCGTTCATCATGAAACATTTATCAGGAAACAACATAATTACGGTATAAGAAATTCTGCACTTAAATTTCTCACTTCATATTTGGGCAATAGAACGCAGAAAGTAGTTTCCAATAGCAAGAGTCCTTCTGGATCAGCAATATTTATGGATGTCCCGCAGGGTTCAATTCTCGGACTATTCCTATTTCTTATTTACATTAATGACTTACCTTACATAGTAGGGGACGACCAGAATATATTTGATTTCCAAGATAAACCATCAACTTTTATTATATGACGAGGTTATAATCTCGTTATTGTACATATGTTTTAACTGACCAAAAGAAAAAAAATATTCGCTGGGTTTCTTGCTGTGATGTGTCACCCAGAACGTTACTGTGTCCACAGCATTCATTTCAGTTTGGAACATAAGAAAAAATGCGGGTGCGTTGCAGGACTGTATTCATTGTAGTATCACTCGCAGGTGGTATGACCGTGGGTAAGTTAGAACGAGAGAGCACTCCAAAAACACAGAGGTAGTGTTTTTGAAGATATGTACATACGAGTATATACATACAGTCACGCCTCTATCCCACTGTGTTAGGCAGAGACTACAGCCGTTGCCCAGTTTTCGACGAAACGACTAGGCTCGCCCTTTGCCACGCAGCCATCGGCAACCACTGACTTGGCGGAGAGGAAGGAAAAAGGATTAGGTAGGAAATGGACTTGGGAATGAAATGCGGAAGTTGAAGAACTACAAGGTGTAATATACTATAATACTATCTCGGAACGAGCAAGAGAAGACAGCAGTAGTTCGGGAGGCCAGGGTCACTTACCCGGTACATCGTATTTGCCGAATAAAGCAATTAGGTCAAGTAGTCCCATAATGAGGCACTATTTTGAGAGGACACTGTATATTTATTCTTAAGTATACATTTTATGATATGCTCTTATCTTATCTGTCTTGTAAATTATTTATACACATTGTAAAAAAGGACAGCTTACTCAGCGGCCGTAGCTACTCGGCGGCCGTCTGTCGTAGAGTCTATGACGCTTGATAGTGCCTCGTTTTGTAGCGGAGCGCGTGTCGTGTTCTCGACTTCAGTGGTGTATATTATCTAGTGGTAGTATTGTAGTGGTTGGCGGAGGGTGCCTGGTGGCGGTTCCTGGTGGCGGTGTTGGTTTGCTTGCGCGCGCTACTGAGGGAGGGCGAGCGGTGCTCTTCAAAGAGCTGGGTGATGTACACCATTTTATATTTTGCATGCGGATCTTAGCAAAGTAACTTACTTTCCTTCATTACTTGATAATAATCTCCTGCTCTTTTTTATTTCATTTTAAAGTTATAGAAATTGAATACAAATCAAAGAAAAATTTTGTACATTTCTCAGCGTTTATTTCGCTACCATTTGTTTATTAAAATAAAATAAAAAAATCTGTTTAGTGGGCCGCCGTGATAACTCAGTCGGGCAGTCGGGCAGTCACGTTAAATTTTATAGTGCGCGACTTACTTAAGTCCGATTTTAGAGTTTACCTCTAATAGCAGTGCATATGAGACTTAAGAACTGATGTCAAAGAGTGACGGTCGTAGAGTGGTGTCACACAGAAATAAAAAAAAGTCTAGGTGACACAGCATTTGTCATGGGCAAACATTGAACTTAACATCCTGTGAACGTTTTGCTAATTTTGTCACTTAATACATTAATAAAAAAGGTACATGTCTGAGGAATAAAAATATTCTGTGAACATGTGAAGCCCGCCAACTCGAATTGGGGCAGAAATGAGAGGAGGCCTGTGTTCAGCCAGTGGAACATTCATAGGCTTTTACTTATCTGTTCAGCCTGTTCGAAATATGAAAATAAAAATTTCATCCATCCCAATCGTTCAAGCAATGTAGTAAAGTCACATACTGGCAAATATATTGTAAAAGGAATAGACCGAATGCGAAAGTGATATGTTTAAATCCATCCCAGTTGTAAATTCTCTGGGGAAATTTTACTCAGACGCTCTGAAAGTCTGGCCTCTTGAACATGTGACGACTTATACAATCACAGTGGATAGCACGAAACGAAAGTTGCGCCTTCGGTGAAAGAAAATAGAATTTCATTTTCAATATTTACTTCATTGATCTTTTTTGTAGACAATTGAAAGGAAAAGATAATGACTTGCTTATATTGTATTATTTCCATTTTGAGAGATACTTCAATGCGGCAATCTATAGGAGAGACATAGTTCAGTAGTGGTTTAGTAATGGCCAGAAATTATGATGACTATGACATAACTTCATTAAGTTCCTTTTAATAAAAGCTATAATTAAAAAATATAACACATGTGCATTAAAGACGCGGTAGAAGTGAAACGTTCAGAAAAATAAACTTCGAGAGAATGACACGAATGCAGAATAGAATACAATATTTACATAATACTCATTGAACGTAATTTTTTTAAGCTACACCGGTTCCCAAAGAAATGCCTCTGTCCTGGGAAGAACTAGTAAGAAACTCAGCGGGATTTTAAAAACAATATACAATTACAGCAGTATTAAAAAGATGAAGAAATAGCTTGGCAGCGATCACCTCATTCCCAGGGGATATCATCATCCATGCATTCCTTAATATTACAATAACCCTTCTTAAAGTCTTTGTTTAGTAAACAGTTTGAACTTTTTGATTGAAAGACTTTATGCACATTGTAGGATTTTGTTGTAAAAACGTTTACATTGCCCCATGAAAGAGTTACTGACTGTGAAGTCAAGTAACTGACATTATTAATTTGTGCTTGTTCCTGGTATTTCCATTATGAAAATCGCTTTTTTTATTAAAGTGATTAATATTTTTATGTACATACATAAAGTTTTCATATACATATTGAGTCGCCAAGGTTAAGATATTAATTTCTTTAAATTTATCTCATAGAGACACTAGACTCTAAAGTCAAGATTATATAAATAGATCTCATGGCCCTCTTTTGCAAAACAAAAATCCCCTCTACGCCAGTCGCATCTCCCTATATCAAAATACCATAAGACATTATGCTGTGAAAATAACTAAAATAAACGAATCTACCAGTTTCAGCATTAGTCAAGTTTAATTTTTTTTACAGCATAAGCTGCAAAGTTAAGTCTACTGGCTAGTTTAGATATATGGGCCCCCCCATTGAAGTTTTGCGTCTAGAGTTATTCCAAGAAAGACAGTGGTATCCAATCGCTTAACATTTGGTGTTGTAAATTTTATACATTTAGTTTTATTGCCATTTAAAAGCAAATTGTTAACGTTAAACCAATCTAATACTTTTGAAATAACATTGTTCACCTCGTCATATAATAAAAGTTGACGTTTTATTTTGAAAATCAAAGATCATATCATCAAGTCACAATCAAGTATCATCAGCAAATAATACTATATCATGGTTATCCCCTACTAGGTAAGGTAAGTCATTATTGTAAATAAGGAATAGAAATGGCCCTGCGGGACACCTATAGATACTGCTGATCCGGAAGAACTCGTATTGATAACTACTTTCTGCGTTCTATTGCTCAAATATGAAGTTAGAAGTTTAAGTGCAGAATTTCTTATACCGTAATGATGTAGTTTCCTGATGAGTGTTTCATGATGAACGCAATCGAAGGCCTTAGAAAAATCACAGAAAACACCCATCATCGAATATATATTTAATTAGTTCAACACTGGTATCGGTTGTAGAGTTTTTGTGAATTAAAATGTTTTAATATTTGGTTAAGAACATTATTTTCTAAAATTTTACTTAATGTTGGTAGTACGCCTAAAGAGGATTCCGATATACTACCTACTAGATTTGAATAAAGGTACGATTTTATTATGTTTCATCAAATCAGGAAATACATCATAGAAATAAATGCTATGGGTAAGTGAGGTGCAATTATATCTATAATAGACGTACTGACTTCAACAGACACCCCATAGATCTGCGGTTCTCTTACAATCAATGTTCTTAAAATGATATAAAATATCGATTGAATCTATCATATGAAATTCAAAATCTTTTGTACAAGAAGTTACATTTTGTTTCAGTAATGTCTCAGCGGAAGTTGGAGAAAAAGTCAATGATTTGGTTGTCCAAATAGGAATTTAAGTAAAAACTTTTAAAAAGCTGTAGCAAAATCATGATCAGATGTCAAAAGGGTGTTGTTAATATTTAACTTGCGTTGCGGTTTTTGACTTTCCCCGTTTCCCTGTTAATAAAACTTCAAGTTATTTTTATTTTATCCGACGCTTTCCTTATTTTATTGCTTTTATTTTATTTTTACTGCGGAGTATATACATTTAACATATTTTGAATAATTTTTAACATATTCTACGACTATTCTCGGCTTATTATATACTATTCTCGTTTGGTTTATTGTTTGGTTTTTTGCATAAGTAAGATAACGATACTAATGCCCAGAATGTTCCAGAATAGTTTATTTAAAAGTAATCAAATAAAATAAGTATTAAAAGAGCCACCGGGTAAAGCTTTCCCTCTATTGAAGGAACTAACCACCTAGTGGTTACTAAAATTAAACATTAAATAATAATCTTTTAACCAATGTTCAGTTATACACAAAATATCCAGAGTATCTGGAGTGGGATAACATAAGGTTTATTTATTATAATATTGTTGGCAAGTTTAAAAATTATATTACGTTTTATCATACATATATTATGTACACATATATTATTATACAGACTCCAAGTTTTAAATTTCAACAAATAACACGAATGGTATATGGTAACTAAAGTATGAAACAAATGTTTTGGTTTGGATTTGATCAATGTCTTTAAATACGAGTACAGGGTCCATTACTGTTTTTGATATTGTTGTCGAGCTAATGAGAGCAAAATGAAATCGAAGATTTCGACGAATTCGAAAATACAAATGTAATAGGAAATGATGTGATTATATATCATTCTCTCGCAGGCTAAATCCTATAGATGTATATGTTTGTCTCTTTTGAGCATCGTTTTTTCGCTTCATCAATATTCAAATCACAACGAGTCTAAAGAAGTTTTTACTTCAAAAAGTTTGAATTGTTAGTTCCACTTTCCGTGTTCCAAAAGATGTAAGTTAGGACCTACTAAAGATATTTTATATGAAATACACAAAAAATATAAATGAGGTGGAACTCGAGAGTCAACCAGGTACTTGCAAATTCAGAGCAGGACAAATTCTCTACTATTCGTACATGGAGCGAAAATCTGTCCGATTTTTCTACAAATGGATATAGTTTGTTCATCTGGCCTGTAACTCTAACTAAAATTTTTTCATCTTTATACCTCAGAAGGTTTATTAATTTATAATGGTTTTTATTAATTCCATGCGAATAATATCACGGGAAGAATTTTAAGGGGGGAAGGGTTTGTTTCTTTTAATTATTTTTCATCTGAAACTGTTAATTTTAATCAGTAATTTGACATTCATCTTAATAAAAAGTAACTGTCTCTGTATGTTTGTTACCGTTTAACGGCGCAACCATTGAACAGATCTTAACGAATTTCCGACATATCTTGCATGCTGAAGACGGACATTTTTAACTTTCTATTCTGGAAAATCAAAACATTCTCGCAGGCAATTCAAAAACCCTATATCCACGCGGACGAAGTCGCGGGCAACAGCCAGTTGTTTATAAACAAACTATTTTAAATTATTGTAAAATATTAGTTAAAGTTATAGCCATTTATTTCCAATTAAAATTAAATAGCACGTTATTTATCAAGACGTAGTTTAACAACTTTAACAACAAAGTAACTCATTTAAGTTTTGTACGACAATATTTGTTAAAATCTTTCACATCTGTTCATTATAACTTGTCTCAGCCTCGACTTAAATGTGAAAGTCTTGCCTATTCTCGTTAACAAACTGCTTTTGCTAGTTAGAAGTGAAACGCAGCAAGCCGCAGACAGTAAGTTAAGGTAACTCTTAAAATTGGTGAAATATGCAATCTTAATGTTGATAAATAATATAAATTAGTGTGTAATTGTATGTCAGATTATCTTAAAATTAACAGGGTAGTTCAGCTATAAAGCTGTAATAAACACTACCCAGGAAAAAGGTGGCTACCCGCCAGATCTTACTGGTGGTAGGATTCCTATGCAGGAATCCGTCTAGGTAGGTACCACCCCAGGGCCAGTTATTCTGCCGTGAAGCAGTAGTGTGCAAACATTACTGTGTTTCGGTTTGAAGGGCACTGTGAGCTAGCGTAATCACTGGGCATATGAGACTTAAGACCTTATGTCTCAGGGTGATGGGCACAGTGTGGTGTTACACAGAAATTTCCTGGGTAATATAGCATTTGTTATGGGCAGGCGTTGCACTTACCATCAGGTGAACGTTTTGCTCGTTTCATCACTTTATCCAATAAAAAAAAAAAAAAAAAAAGATCGGGTAGTCTGATCTGAGGAGGACGTCTCTTACAAGCAGCAATCTTTAGATGTTGTATATATAGTTCGCATCTCAGAAACTTTAATAGCGCTATTGTAAAAAGAAAATGAAGCGACATAGCTTTCGCAAAAAAAACAAGTATTCACGGATTAACTTTTTGGAAATGATTTCGAATGAAATTGGAAAGAGGAACTTGGAATTTTGAAGCATGACATATAGTACATTTCGTCCATGTGACTGTACTGACTTTATATTACAAAACATGTTGATACATATCCTCAAGGCACTAAACCTGCGCAGGGCAAGAAAAGTTTATAGGGGTTAATCACACAATGAAAGATTTTAATAAAACTAACTTTACGGATTTTATCGCGGTTATTTTGGAACTATTATAATCCGACGTTTCGAGCGCATTACAGCGCCCATGGTCACGGGGGACTGAGGTGACAGATGTCCTGATGCCACGGTTAATCCTTCAGAATTTCGAAGCAGGACATTATAAATTTTGTTCCTGAGACTGAAAATATAGAAATCATATTGATTCATATCCTATCATGAGGATACCTGTGGCTGCGCAGGGCATGAAAAGTTATACAGATAACTTTTTAATACTAGAAAAGAAAACTTTGTACCTTTTTAAAGCATATTGCGCGCACGGTGAGATTTGGCATAGTTAAACTTTGTATGGAGAAAGCTAACATTTATTTATAATATGTGATACAAATTCATATATACAAAAACATACACAATTAATTATTTACGTTCATAGCATTCCTGGGTTCAAATCCTGTAAATTCATTAGAATTCGTATATTTGAATTTATGAAATGTCAGTTTCGATTGCAGGTATTTCGCCTAGATTTATAATTCTTGTGATATCACATATTTAAGATATATTACGAAGAAATAAACATTAAGTTAAAAAGTTGCAACTTTTGTAGTTCATAAGTATTTTCTTTTTGGGCAAACTGTTGTATATTACTTTATATGTATTGGTATATAAGTGCAATTTAAATTCACTATCATAATTTTTTTTATATCATGATTATTCACAATCATAGGCTTCGTCCTTGGACGAAGTGTAGTGGTAGTGGTATGATTGCTATGCAGGAGTCCGTCTAGGTAGGTACCACCCAAGGGCCAGTTGTTCTGCCGTGAAGCAGTAGAGTGCAAACATTAATGTGTTTCGGTTTGAAGGGCACTGAGAGCTAGCGTAATCACTGCGCATATGAGACTTAAGAACCTAAGTCTTATATATATTCTGGGTGACACAGCATTTGTTATGGGCAGACGTTGCACTTACCATCAAGTGAATGTTTTGCTCGTTTCATCAATTTATCCAATGAAAAAAAGGCATGTATCGAGTTCCTGCAAAATTGTCTTCGCTCTATTTTATTATTCAATATCTGTTGCGCGAAAGTGTCGTAAGAAACACTATCAGTGTGAAGTCCAGTATGTAAACTCATCGTTAGTAGGAAATTACTAGATCGTCATCATTTCAGCCTATCACTAGTTCACTGCTGAACATAGGCCTCCTTGCTTTGATTGCCACAAAAGTTTGTTGCTCTCATTTAGGGGTGATTTTGCCATAGTTGCCATGCTTGGCAGGCGAGTTGGCAACCGCAGTTTATTTATTCAGATGTTCCACGAAAATGCCCATCGCCTGGTTTTTATTTTCCCGCTGTCGACTTTTACGACACCCACGTGATGAGATGGGGTGGTAGATTCTCTAAAGCCGCCATCAAACGACAACAATTAATATATATTAATAATACATTATATATTGTATGTATCTATAAAATAGGCCGTGTGGTGGCGGCTCGTTAAAAGAATACTACCACTCCATCTCATCCAATGGATCTCGTAAAAGGCGAGTAAGGAAGCGCATGGTCGCGATGGGTTCACCACCTATCACACCAAGTGCATTATATTGTTTTGGTGAAACGTGGATTGTGGCAGTCATCTGTTTTTGCAGTGAGTGCCCAGTCTCTGACTACCCCTTATGGGATACAGTCGTGATCTTATGTATGTATGTATGTATAAAATATGCGTAAATTAAATAAGTAAACAAAAGTAAGCGAGCTCCGTTAAATAAAAGTATAAACATATACATTTTAGTTTTTCAAAACCGTCTCCTTGTCTGTTGCGATTAATAAAATATCTTACGAGTATATAGGTTTAAAAACTTGGGCATGAACATAGGGAGGCCTATGTTGCCATAGAACTTTATGGCTCTAATGTTAAGGTCAAATTTCCATAGTTGCTACGCTTGGCAGGCGGGTTGGCAACCGCGGTAATTTATTTAGATGTTCAGGAAGGTGCTTCTGCCTAACTCCTGGTTTTTATTTTCCCTCTGTCGTCACCCACGGGATAAGATAGGGTGATATTTACATCAGTAACCTGTTAAATAAAGTATTTTGCTCACAGGTTATTAATCAATTAGACATTGACATAGACATAGCCTTTATTCGACGTACACAATACAGAAACCACACAGAGAATGCAAATAAAAAAATAAAAAAATCCAGTACACTAATAAAAAGAAACAAACAAGATTTGTAAAACACTGGAAACAAAAGTGACGCTGTATTGTGAAGTCGAAATGGACTCCACTCAGCAAAGAATGCTGCGGAAAGACCGCAGCGCTGGTTTTCAGTGGAGCCACTACGTAAGTAAAGAGCGAACGACGATTACAAATTGTTCCATAACGTCATTACCATTGCATAAATTATCAAATGTACAGCGAGAAAATAACTCTTTGATAAAAATCTCACAGCTAGATTTACCCTTTTTCACACAGACGCATTGAACCTTTGCAAACATTTGACATCAAAGAGTGGGACTTAATCGTATGGTTCGGTTGACGCTAGTACAAGAGATATGTGATAATGTTTGTTTGTAGTCATTATTTGTAAGTAAAGTCGTGGAAAGTGGCTTAGATTAAACACGCCTTAATTCTAGTTCATTGGGTTCGATACCTGGTGCGCAATTATTAATTACTATTGTGGGTGTTGATATATCATGTACAGGTGAAGGGAAACTGACTTGATATATCTGTATTTTTTTTATTTCATAAAAGGGACGGAACGAGCAAAACGTTCACCTGATGGTAAGTGCAACGTCTGCCCATAACAAATGCTGTGTCACGCAGAAAATTACTGTGCGACACTACACTGCGCCCGTCACCCTGAGAAATCAGTTCTTAAGTCTCATATGCCCAGTGATTACGCTAGCTCTCAGTGCCCTTCAAACCGAAACACAGTAATGCTTGCACACTACTGCTTCACGGCAGAATAACTGGCACTGGGGTGGTACCTACCTAGATGGACTCCTGCAGAGGAATCCTACCACCAGTAAATGTGTCAAAATAAATAATATTTCCATCTGCCCTTCTTCGGAGTGGCCTATGCCCAGTAGTGGACTATCAACAAGTTGATGACGAAGGCACAATAAAAATATCATTGACTCAAGAGGTTACAAAACACGTACACATGTTACGAAGGTTTGACATTTATAAAAAATTTAAAATCAGTGTAATCGAAAATGTAAGTATTTATTCAACATTTTTATTATTTTAAAAATAAAAGAAAGCAACGGTGTCGTGCCGCAAGGGAGACACATTAACTGGATTAAATTTAGTCTATAGCTCATTTCGTGGCGTAAGCTTTCATTAAGCAATTTACTTGATTAAAATTTATCAATTAAGTTTAATGGCAATATGAAAGATGAATAGGGAAAATATGCCAGATGTATATAAAAAGTAGTTCAAGATTTAAAAAAAGTTAATTTAATAGTTTGTACCATTTCAAATGCTCAAAAAAGGCACGTTGAATCAAAAATGAGCCGGCCACACAGCACGTAAATCTGATAACTGATAGAAAAGGAAGGTTTTTCAGTGGCAACGAAACACCAGAAACGCTACTGGTGGTGGTAGGATTCCTATGTAGGAAAGGAGAGAAAGTTAATTTGCTAAGATCCGCATTCAAAATGTATTCATATGCAGGAATCCGTCTAGATAGTTACCACCCCAATGTGCAAACATTACTGTGTTTCGGTTTGAAGGCTACTGACAGCTATTATAATCACTGGACATATGAGATTTAAGAACTGTCTCAGGGGACGGGCGCAGTATGGTGTCACACAGAAATGTTTTGGATGATACAGAATTTGTTATGGGCGAACGTTGCACCTACCATCAGGTGAATGTATTGCTCATTTCGTCACTTTATCCAATAAAATTAAACTAGATAGTCAAACAGGCCCATCGGGCCGAGAGACGGTATTGAAATACTACAATTCAAATTGGAATACGTTAATGGCGCAGATTGATGGACCTCACTTGTAACTTATTTTACGGTTTTACATATGTAGTCATTTATCGATGTCGAGTTAATGTCCCCGATTTCGCTGACTTTGCGCTTTATTTTTTTATTGTTTAAAGTGACGACGAAAGTAAAATAATGAAACTAGTAGAAAATGGTATTATTGATTTTAAAATTCACGATAACTCTGTAACTGTATTAAAATAAAAATAAAACATACCAAAACATTACTTTTTAATCCCCTTAGAAATATAACATTGCAAACGTAAGACTTATTTGAAGATTGTTTCTAAATGGGAAATATTTTCTTTGAACCGTTGCTTTCGAAACAAATGTTCGGACTGTGAGACATCAAATAAAAGTAACAGACTAATAAACCCACAAAAAATATATGTGTTTGACCCTTTCTATATATCGAAATACATAAAGCGGAATTATACTTTATGGAGCAATTTAGTAAATTATAAATGCTTTGATTAGAGTGCAATGTCCGTTTACTCATTAAAAAAAGTCTATCACTTACACAAAATAAATCATAAGTGTACTCGTAACAAAGAAAGTGGCAAATCTTTTGGCCTTGACGTAACCGATGTCCTCTCATGCCCTAATTGTAAAAACAGTAGTTTTGTTATGTAGCGTGCTTTAGTTTCCTATGAGACTATTCTTTGTAAATTTATTTACAGAGTAGTTTTGACTAAGACAAAAAACCAAAAAGAGTACCTATGAAGTTTCTTTCGCCTGTTTCTTCTTTGTCAGATGAACCTCATTACAAAACGGTGGTAGATTGTAAAAAGGGTGACGTTTGATAAACGAAATTTATATTTCTTTCGCTGAAAAATAAATATTTAAAAAAAGCCATGGTTGCCAGAAGTTCCCTTGAACATTCTTGGACAGCCTTGGCGAGAGACCAGAATGCACCTGTTCTCGAAGTACGACGAACTAGTTTCTTGCCAATTCTGTTAAATTGCTCTGACTTTGACTCGGCAATAACTCTTTTGAAGAACCTGGAGGCAGAGTTGTATTTATTTTTAATATCGCGAATTTTTACATTCTGGGACGATGCATTGGTCCAGGCCCGGTAACATGTGCGACCAAACCAAGGTTGGGATCTGATCTTACAGAGAATGGAACGAAGTATTCCATACCTTTAAGTACCACATCCAGCGAAAATCACAACTGGGTAAGGTAGGGCAACATGGGTAGGATGCAAAAAAAAACCGCATTCCATCCAAATCTAAACCTAAAGTGCCATATACGGCGGCTGCCTGATCGCGAACGCAATGGGCACTGAACTCTGGATCAGACAGTGGTCCGAAGAGTCTAGAGGGGCATCGATGGACACCTGATAACTGACCAGATGAGAGGTCAGGAGAAAGTCCAGCAGGGAAGGTGTATGATCCTCCAAGACTGGAAATCGCGTAGGCTGAGTAAGAAGTTGTCTCAGATAAAAAAAAACAATGTAGATATTGACAGTGTAAATATTGAAGGGAAAATTCTTTTTTCTTTAAACAAAACGACCATTCTCTTCTTAATAGATGAAACTATTCCCCTGGAATATTACGCATGGAATTGATAAAAATTAACATAAATGAAGAAACCTTTTGAGATATAAAGATGAAACAAATTTAGTTAGGGCCGAGGTTGTTATTTACCGTCATCGTTACAGGACAGTTTCTGAACAAACTATGTCCACTTCTAGAAAAATCAGACAGATTTACGCTCCATGTACATACAGTGGTGAATTAGATCTGCTCTGGGTTGACACTCGAGTACCTTTTTTCGATTTTTTTGTACATTTCACATAAAATATCTTTAGTAGAATCTTTGTTACTCGGTGTCTTTTGGAACTCGAATATTTATATGTATAGTTACAGCTTACATTAAAAGGAATTTAATGAAGTTATTTCATCGTCATCATCATCATAATCTCAGTCCAACATGCGGAGAGGTCTATGTTAAGTAGTGGCCAGTCCACTGCTGAGCATAGGCCTCCCCCATAGATTGCCAGTTATTTTTTTTATGAAGTTTTTCTCTGAATGGAAATAGTATAATATGCGCAAGACATTACCTTTTCCTTTCAATTGTCCACAAAAGAAAATCAGTGTAGTAAATATCGATGGGAACATTTTACTTTCTTTTATTCAAGTAGTAACTTTAGTTTCGTGCTATCGACTGTGGTTGTATACGTCGTCACATGTTCAAGCAAGCTAAACTTTCCCAGCGTCAGAGAAAAATTTCTTTAGAGAATTTACAACTAGGATGGGTTTAAAAGTATCACCTCCGCATTCGCTCTATTCCTTTTATAATGTACTAGCTAATACCCACGGCTTCGCCGGTTCGAGATTCCACTACCCTTTAACAAAGCTAAGGTATTTTGCTATCCATCTAGAACCTTAAATTTTTCCAGGATAAAAAGCCTGTGATGTTCTCGGGCCTCTAAACGGTCTGCGTATCAGAAATTATGTCGATTGGTCAGTCCGTTGAAGCCCGAAATACGACCAAACAAGCCATCAAACTAATTTAAATAATAACACACTTTCGGATTTATTATATATGTATTGAATTGCCAGCTGCATTGCTTAAACGATTGTGATACATGAAATTGTATTTTTTTTACAATTGCAACAACGATCATATTGCAAATAATCTAAACAGATTAGTAACAGCCTATAAATTAAATTAACGTTCGTTTTGGGAACAGATTAAACAGAGTAGTAACAGCCTATAAAAGTTCCACTGCTGAACACAGATCTCCTCTCATTTTTATGAGGGCTGGACCTGGAAAGATTCCGCCATGCTGCTGCAATTCGAGTTGTCGGACTTCATATGTCCACGAAATATTTTTATTCCTCGGACATGCAGGTTACTTCACGATGTTTTCCTTGACCGTTGAGCACATGTAAACAGCACTTTAAGTTGCATAACAATTTTAGAGGGATCGGGGATCTGTATCCCATAAGGGGTAGTCAGAGACTGGGCACTCACTGCAAAAACAGATGACTGCCACAATCCACGTTTCACCAAAACAATATAATGCACTTGGTGTGATAGGTGGTGAGCCCATCGCCACCATGCGCTGTTGGGTGCACAGTGCAGTTACAGTGCCGTGTGGTGGCGGCTCGTTAAAATAATACTACCACTCCATCTCATCCAATGGATCGCGTAAAAGGCGAGTAAGGAATTAAACTTATATTTATAGGCTATTATAAATGTAACACCGCCAGGTGCTCCTCTTATTTTTGACCTGATTTCGAAACCGGGGGTGTCCGCCACGCTGCTCTAATGCGAGTTGGCAGAGTTCTCGTGTCTATGAAATATTTTTTAATCCTCGGACACGCTCGTTTCTCACGATGTTTCTATTCTTTGTCAGACACGAGGTAAGCAATAAATTGTATTTTTTTAAAATTGCATTACCAATTTTACATGTGCCAGCATCTTTGAAAGAAAGTAAAGTAACAGCCTATAAAACTTTATGCTACGGCTTTAAGGTGCCGCACGCCGACAAGGGCCGAACAGTCAATGTTCAGGTCAGCGAGGTACCATGCCGCACGGCGCAATCTTGTGGTCGGCTTTTCGCGGGTGAAATCGCGGGATCAGCTAGCGTCATATGATATTTAAGATCTTATCGCAAGAGCGTTACATCGCGCACGGGTAGATTGGGGCGATTGAGTACTGTAATGCGCAGTTGACACATACATACATAAAGTCACGCCTTTTGCCGATTTAAGGAGTAGGCAGGGGCAACTCACGTAGCCCACTTTTCTACTCTCGTTAAAAGAAACGTGACGGGTGGCGAACCTCGTCGCTGCCATTTTGGTACGAGGAAAAAAATCTTACTCCACATTGCGTTCCCACTAGCAGTATAGTGATAGCATTGAATATTATGGTGTTATTCTGCACGAATGAAGGCTGTCCGTACAATACCTTAGTCGCCTCTTACGATACCTCGGTCGGAAAGAGGTCAGTGCCATTCCACTATATCGGACACCTGTCGGATGTCGTATTGATCACTTCCTAAATTCGATTTTTTTTTAGGAGAGGGGGCAAACGAGCAACTTAGGCTTACCTGATGTTAAGTTATCACCGCCGCCCAAGAACATCCGCAATACCAGAGGAATTACAGGTATGTTGCCGGCCATTGTGCAAGGAGTAGGCTCTTTTCTTGAAGATCCCCAAGTCGTATCGGTCCGAAAAACCTGCTGGCGACATCAGATTCCATAAAGTTGTTGTGCGTGGCAGAATATTTCTGGCAAAGCGCAAAGTGGTGGAATGCTAGTTATCCAGGTGGTGCCGATGAAATTTTGATTTAAAATATATAAAAATTTCATTTAAGGAACTCTCCCCATAGTAATAACGAGAGAAAATGCAGAGGCGTTGTTCTTGAATTGTTGCCATGGTCGAAAATCGTCCAAGAGGACTATATTTTACAGTATTTTTATGACAGTATTTTTTCTTCATATACTAATGTAGTAGTTGGGTAGGTAGTCCTACCAAACCTGTTGTCCGATGAAGCTGTAAAAGCCAAGAAGGCTAACAGCGGAAACTTCGCCCATATAATGAAATATTTAATTATTGTAAACGGTACAGTTGCTTCTAACAAATTACCCATTCATACAAAAACGTTTAAATTGCTTACAACCTATAATTTTATTGAAGGGCCATTCATTTTAATCACTGCCTAAGATATCATAAAACCGTACTTAAAATAAAGTCAAAGGTACAAATTTAATTGAACTGTACGTTGTTCATTATTGCCTCTACAAATGTAATAATGTTTATTAATATAATCGTATTAAATTCTTATTATTAAGGGTAGGTTGGGACGAGTGAGTGCCCCCTGTATTTGCGCGTATACTTGTAGGATTAAATATCTCAAGTTGATAACTTCCAACAGTATTCGAAACTTGTCGCTGTGATCGGAAATCGGCCAATAGGACATCACACTACCGTATAAGCCGCCACATTCCGTAAAATTATTGACGAAGCAATCATCATCATCATTTCAGTCTATCACTAGTCTACTGCTGAAGACGGCCTATGTTCAGCAGTGGACTCCCACAGATTGCAACAAAAGTTTGTAGCTCTCATTTTGGGAGGATTTTGTCATTGTTGCCATGCTTGGCAGGTGGGTTGGAAAACGCTGTTTATTTATTTAGATGTTCCAGGAAGATACTGCTGCTCATTTTCTGGCTTTTATGTTCCCCTTGTCGACTTTTACGACACCCACGGGGCGAGATGGGGTGGTAGATTCTCTTAAGCCGCCACCACGTGGCAAGTGTATGGTGTCTACTAAGGGAAATACCAGGATTTTCCGACTGGTGGCTTCTCAAAAATACCACACCAATACAAAGAACGGTGATGGGTAGCAGTGTCTAAGGTGCCCAACGTCAGGTACTGGGATCTGTCGTCTGGTCTGGACTGCGATAAGATCGGAAGTAGGCTAGGATGCAGTTTCAGAGACAAAAGCGACAATCGCAACAAAACCAAACCCAAAAACCAACAAATTTTGTTTCTGCACAAATGTTGGCTCCGCGATTCGACCCCAGTACCCACGTCATGGTCAGATACTCTAATCACTAGGCCACGCGGTCGTCAATTATCGAGGGTATAGTATTGGGTTGGTTAATCCGCTATATTTCGGAAGCGACCACATTTCCTGTACATGACCGAGGACATGGGATGTTATAGAGTACATACATACATAGAGTCACGCCTATTTCTCATAGGGGTAGGCAGAGACTACATCTTTCCACCTGGTACGATCCTGACACATCTTTAGCTTCCTCTACTTTCATTAGTGTTTTCATACAAGCTCGTCGGTTGCGTGTACTTTTGACCAGGCCTTTCCTTAAAAAAATCTTGATCTGATCGTGATACGTTCGCCTACGTCGACCCTTGCCGGCGTGCCCAATCACACTCGCCTTATTAATCTATTTTGTCAATCTTCTTACATCCATCCTCTCTCGTGTCCTCTCCCTCTACGTGTCCAAACCATCTAAGCATCCCTTTTTCTGTTACAGAGTACGGATTCCTTTTGAAACACGGGGGAAAAAGAGATACTTGTTGAGTTCGTCACCCGGTGCCGGCACCTCCAAAATTGTTCTATAATTTTACGTGCTGATTTACCACGTGCTCAGCGGTGAAGAAAAACATCGCGAGGAAACTTGCATGTCTGAGGAATAACAATATTTCGACAAAATCTGAAGACCGCCAAGTCGCAATGGAACAGCGTGGCGAACACTTCCCGGCTCCAAAACCCTTTCAGAAATGAGATGAGGCCTGCAGTTAGCAGCGCGGCATTTATTTTTTGTTACTTTACTTTAAAACTTCTTTGGAATCGTTGTGATTTGAAAGTCGATGAAACGAAAAAGCGACACTACAAAGAATGAGATAGAATACAGTGTACATTGTTTCCTATTATATTTATATTTCAGAATTCTAATCTCTTTATATGTAATGTAATATATATATAGACTAAAATGTAAAATTATTTCTAAAGTTGGTAACAATATTATAATAACTAAACCCGACAATATTCCTACTCCTGATACTCTGCATTCGTCTCATTCTCTCGAAGTTTAGTTTTCTGAAGGTTTTACTTCTACCGCGTGTGAACACGTGTTATTTTTATCTGTGAAATAAAAATTATGACAGCAGCATGGCGGACAGTTTCCGGCTTCCAAATCCTCTCAGAAATAAGAAGAGACACAGGCCTCCACCAATTAAGTATCTTAGAATAACAATGGCTACTTCCCAGTACTTAGCTGGACTGTATTGTACTTGCTTGCTGTTTTTGATGAAATAAAAAATACCGCGTGTTACTAAATTAAAAATACTATGAAATACTAACTTAATTAAATGATAATACCAAAAAAAATGAATTAAACTTCTGTCACGTACTTTTAAATTACACAGTGCACAGCAGTGCGATTTTTATATACTGTTACGTAAGCACCCTGATGGAGCACAGATCATGATACTACCTAAATTTGACAGTTTCACTATTATTGTTGACCTGTTACCGCTATTTCCTCTAACATATTGATAGTTAGGTGACATTGACATTATGGTTTAAATGATGTTAGTATTAGACTAAAGAGTAAATTTTTAAATTTAAGTTAAAATTGATAAACACTTACGAGTACATGCCAATAATGGCGAAATATGTGATACCATTTAAATAATTTCCCACCACATAATATATACGAGTATCATATTTCATGTGAAGGCAAATAAAAAGAAATAAATAAAAAAATCAATTATCGCAAACCCGTAAGCATAACGTGCGATTACAGGAAATTCTTTCAACTTGGAAGAGATCTATTTCCAGCAGTGGATTTCTGCGTAGCACCATCTTGGCGCTAGCTTAGCTCAGGGGCCAGGGGCCAGGGGGGGGGGGGGGGCTAGTTACGATTCCCGGTGTCGGCACCACTAAAATTGTTAATTGCAATTTTAAGTGCTGATGTAAAACATCGAGATTTCGAACGCATGTGAAGTCCGCCTACCCACATTGGAGCATCGTGGCGGATTCGACCCTGCTTCAATACCCTCTCAGAAAATAGAGAAGGCCTGTGCTCAGCAGTGCGACATTTATAGGCTGTTACTTTAGTTCACCATCCTGAGACACCAGTTCTTAATCTCATATTCCTAGTTCAATTACCTTAGCTATAAGGGCCTTCGCAGAAACACTGTAATGTTTACTCACTACTGTACGGCTGCATAACCAGAATCCTACTGACATTTATAAAGTTCTTATTATGTTGGAAGAGTCACGTGCATAGCTTATTACTAATAAACAATTTGAAGTTATCGTTGTAATTTATTGTCATTTATTTCCAATTAAAATCTGATAGCATGGTGTTTATCCAGATAAAGTTTAGAACTTGTTAAAGTTCCGTACGACAATATTTGTTGAATGTCTTGCAACTGCTCATTATAACTTATCACAAACTCGACTTGAAGTTGTGAAGCTCGTACCTGTTCCAGTTAATAAACTGCCTTCTGCTAAAGGGAAACCCTGCAAGATTCTAATGAAATAAAATTAAAGAGAAATTTAGAATGCGTGTAATATTTGTCGTTAAGAATACTTGCATCAAGTTTAATATTGAAAAAGGAAATAAATCGCCGCTCGCCCTCCCATAATCCCAGCCACCAGATAGGTACCCTTCACCAGTACAGCACTACGACTAGACAATACAAACCGCTGAAGTTGAGAATACGGCACGTGTTTCATCTCAAAACGAGGCATGTCAAAACGCGGCTGTGAGAAATTACGTCAGATCGGTTCAACCGTTGAGCCGAGAAAAATAAACCAACAGACAAAGGGACGGAGAGGGTAACTTTCGCATTTTTAATATTACAGTATATAGTATTACTTAATATTATTCTGGATGTGAGGAGGTTCTGTTCTGAGGATGGCATTATATTCTGTTTCATCGAGAAAAGAAGTAAATGTATTATTACCCATAATGGCGACTTACCAGTACTTAGTGACTTGTTTATTTATTTATTTATTTATTTTTTATTGTATCCACCTTTAAAAAAAAAGAAGAATTACAAAGGGCGGACTTAATGCCTTTTGGCATTCTCCCCAGTCAACCCAAGGCATAGAGAGATATTGTTATAGGTGCTTTACACACTAATGGGACTAAAATATATCTAATTAATAATAATTATATTTAAAATCATATTACATATACATATATACAAAGATATATACACTTAAATATACATACACGTAATACTGATATATACATATATATACATACATATTACAGAATGACCGATTTAGCATTGTTGGTATCAACTTACAAATATGATTTAAAAAAATGTTCTCGTATTAATCTTTTAAATGTCAGCTTTATCAGAAACCTTCCTAATGTCTTCGGGTAAGGAGTTTCAGAGAAGTGTAGTCTGTATTACAAACGAGTTACCAAAGAAGTCGGTGAAGTGTTGTGGAATACTAATCTTAAGGTTAGATGAGGAACGAAGATCCCTATCATGGCTAAAAGAAAGGTACTGAAATTTATCTTTAAGATACGAGAGGGTAGTAGAATCATTTAAAATAGAGAAGAGAACAAGTAAAATTCTAGAATTACGCCTCTGTCTGATAGTGAGCCAGTTAAGGCGAGATCGATAATATATCTATAGAGATATGGTCATACTTTCGAAGTCCAAAAATGTATCTGATGCAGTTGTTGAAAAGATGCTCTAGCTTGTTAAGAAGGTCATTGTTCAAGTCTATGCAACACACGTCTGCATAATCAAAAATTGGTAAACTAAGCGTTTGCACAAGCATGAGCTTGGTCTTAAAAGGAAGGAATTTTTTTAAACGGTAGAGTAATCGCAACTTGACTGAAACTTTACGGCTGATTTCGGTAACATGTCTACCCCAGTTAATATGGTTATCAAAAGACTAAAAATGACCGTGTGTTACTCAGAAGTTAAACTTCTATCACGTGTTAAACGTAAAAGTAAAATAGACAAACGTTTTGAGTCAAAAACCGTTTATTATGAAAAGTTACACGTAAAACATACATAATATATTAGAACAACATTGCACACAAATTAAACCTTGAAATTTTACACTTATCGCGCCCAAAGAAGTTTCACTTCGAGAATAAGTAAAACTAAAATCTTAACGTTGATATAATTCAAGCAAAGTTTTCGCTTTCTTATTCATGTTTCATAAAGTTAAAATATAAATGTTAATCACGTAAATTGCTTAATGAAAGACTCCGCCACGAAATAATCTTCTGACTAAATTTAATTCTGTTTAAAATGGTTCCCGTGCGGCATGATGCCGTTGCTCAATTTTTTTTCTGTTACTTTCCAACAATCGTAACTTGCGTTAAAGTAATACAATGTGATTCAATAAACATTATATACATCCCATATCACATGCTGTGTCACCCAGAACATTGTTAATAAGTCTCATACGCCAAGTGCCCAGCACAGTATTACACTAGTTTACAGTGCCCTTCAAACCGAAATACAGTAATGTTTGCACACTACTGCTTAATGGCAGCATAACTGGCTTTGACCTAGACGGATTCCTGCATAGGAATCCTACCACCAGTAAATTCATAAAATTAAAAAAAAAAATTACACAAGATTTTTTTTAAACAGAACTTTTTACAAAAATAAAGTCTTAACTTTGTAGTCCAGCATGCTCACATTTCTGAGTCTAAATTTAAATATTTAAATTGCTTGAATTTAACATGCGTTTTTAAATTTGCATAATGTAATTGTTATTTAGCAAGAACCACGAATTAACCATAACATTTTTTTAATAAAAGACGAGAATAACAAGAAAAGCAATGTCTATTAAACAAACTGCAAGAAAAGTAAAATATACTTCATTAAATGACAAAATTTAATTACTTAGTTTTTGGCGTATGTTGAAGGTTTTTAAATATTACCGTACCTGGTGGGTAGCTTACCAGGTATGGTAATATTTTGATATTGTATAATTATGTAATTCGCATTGATAAAAATTCAATAGCACGAAGTAGATGGTATGAGTATGAGCTTTAATTTTTCGTCATTATTATTATTTAGACATTATCAAGTGAAACAATAAAAAATTACGATCGCAATACAGATACGATGTATGTACTGTGTTCTCTTCCAGTTATATCTATAAGAAAAGCTGTTATATCACTGGAATTAAAATATTTATTAAATTGCCTGAATTTGTGAAATAACTAGATGGAGCCCAGTTTAAAAAAAAATACATAAGTAATGGTTGACGAGTAAATGCTTCTTCTTCTCTTCTTAAAAAAAAACGATGACCCACAGTAGGATTTTCTCCTGTATCGTGGGTGCGTTTTTACAAACATATATTTCACATGTACAACACAACCAGACCCGAAAAGCAACAATTTGTGATTTTGCACAAATGTTGCCTCCGGCTGGGAATCGAACCCAGAACCGGTGGCGCAGAAGTCAGGTACGCTAACCACTACGCCACGCGGTCGACTCTTCTATAACCTGCAAGAATATTTTTCCAGAACTCTATGACATAATACTAAAGTAATTGTTCATATTTTATAATCTACTATTTGTTATTGTACGAGTACGTCCGAAAGGGACAAACTGTTGATACCAAATCTTATTCCTTTGTAACATCAATAGTACACAGTTTTGACAATAAATGAATATCTTATCTTATCTTATCTTATCGTAACATTTTTGATAAAGTTTTTGACATAACATTTTTCATTGAACTTCAAATTTGTGACTACTAAATACGAGTGCAATGAAAAATAAAATGTAATTAAGATCGTCAATGTCATCATCATTTCAGCGTATAACTAGTCCACTGCTGCTCATCGGCCTCAATCATATATTGCCACAAATGTCTGTAGCTCTCAATTTGAGGGATTTCACCGTAGCTGCCACCCTTTGTAAGCGGGTTCGCAACTGCAGTGTATTTGTTTTTTTTTTATTGTATAAAGTGACGAAACGAGCAAAACGTTCACCTGATGGTAAGTGCAACGTCCGCCCACAACAAAGGCTGTGTCACCCAGAATATTTCTGTGTGACTGATGTCTCAGGGTGACGGGCGCAGTGCGGTGAAATGCTCCAGGAAGATGCTGCTGCTCACCTCCCGGTTTTTATTTTCTCTCTGTTGACTTTTACGTCACCGTCGGGATGAGATAAAGTAGTAGATTCTCTTACGCCGCCACTACAGGGCACCGTTAAGCTTGTAAAAAAAGCTGAAGTTTCAGCCTATAAATGTCCCACCGCTGAGCACAGGCCTCCTCTCATTTCTGAGAGGGTTTTGGAGCTATGAAGAATCCGCCACGCTGCACCAATGCGGGTTGGCGGACTGCACGTCTTCGAAATATTTGTTATTTCTCAGGCATGCAGGTTTCCTCACGATGTTTTCCTTCACCGCCGCGCACGTGGTAAATCAGCACTTAAAATTGCAATTAACAATTTTAGTGGTATATATATACTTATATGATACATACTATGAAATTATGATTATATTAATATATTTATTTATAAAATTAATTCCTAATTGTTTTATCATCACCTTGCAGTCAACCTAAAGGCCACTGCTGAGGATAAGCCTACCCCACGGATTATCACATGCCTTTTGTTATGCCTTTTTCCCGTATAAGGGTAAGGCAGAGACCAAACACATAGCCCACTTTTCACCCCTGCGGGAAACGCGACGTGACGGGTGACGAACCACATCACCGCCATTTTGGTACCAGTCAAAAAAATTCTTCCCGTGTCGTTCCCACGGGCAGTGGGAACTCCCATTATATAATGATAAGATAGTCATATTAGTTTAAAGTTACAGCACCTAAATGTCCCGCTGCCATAGTCTTCATCCATTTTTGGGAGGTTATTAGGAGCCTAGCTCGGGGTCCGGGCGCTTGCCTTAAATTTCATAGTACGCGAGTGACCTGAGTTTGATCCCCGATCTGCAATTTTAAGTGCTGATTTACCACGTGCTCAGCGGTGAAGGAAAACATTTTTAGGAATCCTGCATATCCGACGAATAAAAATATTTCGAAGACTTGTGAACCTCTATTGGAGCAGCGAGACGGATTCTTCCCTACTCCAAAACCCTTACAGAGAGAGGAAGCCTGGGCTCAGCAGTGGGACATTAATAGGCTGTTACTTTACTTGTTTATTAGGAGCCAGAAATAGACCACTGTAAGTTGGCGGACTTCCCAATTCACTGTTTTTTTTGAAGCAGATTTCCTCGTTACATTTATTTTTACCGCCGAGATAATGCGAGCCACCGTCTTCACGTAAGTAAATTCGACATTATTAGAATTGATCATTTAATACACACCGAAACAATCGGTGCTGCCGCAACTATTACTAATTGTATATCACCCTGTAGGAACCCAGGTTAGAACCCGAGTGCCGGAACTACAACCACTCGCAGTAATATTCGTAATTATCATAAACAGAAAAAATGAAGGAAGGTAAGTTACTTTGCGAAGATCCGCATGCATACCTTCTTTCATTATAATGGATTTCCGCAAAGTAACGCCTGATTCTATTAACTAAACAGAAAAAAGTTAATAAAGAGAACGGAAGTTAAAACAATGTTGTATAGTAACAGAAGTGCAACTTCTGATTTTAATTTAAGCAACTCGGTCGTCTCTCGAACGAACGAACTCAAAATTTATAGTACAGACTGCGGGAAATATTTTGTTGGCCTTCGGAGTGTACTTTTGTAATTGAAAACGTTTTGTTTTTTTTTTAAATAAAGTAAAGTAACAGCCTATAAATGTCCCGCTGCTGAGAAGACCTCCTCTCATTTTCGAGAGGGGTTTGGAGACGGGAATAGTCTTCCTCGCTGCACCTGGGTTGGCGGACTTTACAAGTCCTCGAAATATTTCTGTTTCTCGGACATGCTGGTTTCTCCTCACACGGTGTTTTCCTTCTTCGCTGAGCACGAGGTAAATCAGCACTTAAAATTGTAAAACAATTTTAGTTGTGCTGGCACCGGGGACCGCACCCAGGTTAGTCGCGTAAAAGTAACAGCCTATAAATATCTCACTGCTGAGGACAGGCCTCCTCTCATTTCTGAGAGGGTTTTGGAGCCGGGAAGAATCCGCCACGCTGCACCAAAGCGGGTTGGCGGACTGCACATGTCTTTGAAATATTTGTTATTTCTCAGACATGCGGGTTTCCTCACGATGTTTTCATTCACCGCCGATCACGTGGTAAATCAGCACTTAAAATTGCAATTAACAATTTTATGGGTGCTGGCACAGGGAATCGAACCCAGGTTACTCGCGCACTATGAAATTAAAGGCGAGCACCCGGCCCCTGAGCTACTTTGGCTTTTAGTTTGTTTGTATTAAGGTAAAATTTTCATAACTCGTTTTGAAACGATAAGTAAACTGTTCAATAAACGTTAATAATAATAATAGTAACCCCCTCCATCCCTCTGTCTGTTTGTTAACTTTTCACGGCTCAGCCGTTGAACCGATCTTGATGAAATTTGGCACGGAGATAGCTTGCATCCTGGAGACGGACAAAGGATACTTTTTATCCCAGAAAATGTAATCAATAACAATCTAATGAATTGCAGATGTCAACTTATTGTATGAGCAAATTTCGAAACTTACCTCGGCATGAAAGTGAACAAAAGCTTCTTCTGGTCTCCCCGCATAGACTACATTTATAGTTTATTTGACGACCGCGTGGCCTAGTGGTCAGAGTACCTGACTTCTAAGCAGCGGGTCCTGGGTTCGAATCCCAGCCGGAGCCAACATTTGTGCTAAAACATAAATTGTTGGTTTTCGGGTCTGGTTGTGTTGTGATTGTCCCCGTGTTTCTGACACTGCATCCTAGCCTACCTCCGAACTTATCGCATCAGCGTTACATCGGGCGCAGGTAGGTTGGGACGAGTGAGTGTCTCTGTAGCACTATAATATCTCCTGCGCAGTTGATGGCTCTCGACAGTAGTCGGCAGTTGTCGCCGTGGTCGAAATCGGCTAGGAGAACATCATCATCACATCACATTAATAGTAAACTTAGGATATTGTTAGCTGAATTTAATCACTTAAGTTACAAAGTTCCTACTAGTATATTGAAATGTTTATACATGCCTTTGGTAGACAATATTTCGGGCTAAGCCGTTTATTGTCTTCTATAATTATGTGTGAATCCTGAAAAATAGGTTTATGAAATTTTACTAATCCATACTAATATTATAAATGCAAAAGTAACTCTCTCTTTCCTTCTGTCCGTTTGCACAGCATGGCGCTTCATTCCTTCTTGTGCTACAAATTTTGGAGGATTGTGGGAGGTAACAAAGTCTACAAAGAATAATTTAATTACAATCATCAGTAATACGAATATGACTTTCGAAGAGATATCCAAGCTCTTATCTCTTTTATTGTTATATTTTGTGACATTTCTATTTTCTTACCTGGTGGTTTACTAAACTGGTGGTAGGATTCCTATGCAGGAATCCGTCTAGGTAGGTACCACCCCAGGACCAGTTATTCTGCCGTGAAGCAGTAGTGTGCAAACATTACTGTGTTTCGGTTTGAAGTGCACTGTGAGCTAGCGTAATCACTAAGCATATGAGACTTAAGAACTGATGTCTCAGGGTGATGGGCACAGTGTGGTCTCCAACAGATTTTATGGGTCATCATGGCCATCAGGTGAGCGTTTTGCTCGTTTCATAACTTTATGGAATAACAAAAAAACCTTACTGGCCAGTATTGCATTGTGTATTTGAATTTATCGTGATTATTATACAATGTATTGTCAGCGGTAAGGTGGGCAATTTATGGACATAACGTCCATGTTGTTCGGAATGTTCGTGGTTGCTCTAATTTTTGGCAAATCGGTCCCATTATTTATATTGCAGCATTAACATAATTGATAAGAGTTTCGACTTGACGACGTCACCATTGGGTTAATGTTAGCAGTTTTAAAAAAAAGTGGAGAGCTTATGGTACAAACATGCCGTGATTGCGAGAAGCGAGGATAGTAAAGAATGTACAAACATTTACACACCTTACACACACACTTACATCTTGGAACAATCTCTAGACCAGACGAACAATTGTCTGCGGGAATTGAACTCGCGATCAATGGCGCAAAAGACAATCGTTTAGCCAGTCCGCCAACCAGTATCGCAACTACCGTCACGTAAACAATGTAAACAACAAGCTCTGTGTATTTTATTCGTAAATAATATTTTGTAAAAGAATTAGTACAAAAATAGAAGTGAATTATATAAATAAACCTCACATAAATTACCACCAGTGTTTGTGAATCATAAAATTGAAGATTACTCAAGATAACGTGAAAATAAAAATTGGACCATTCTGCATTGAATATTATCACTAAGAAATCGTTAAAAACACATCCGTGCGACAGAACATACCAGATCTTGGATAAACTACAAACTGCAAGTATACAGTGAATTATTACAGTGCCATAGCTTTTGATATATTACAAAATCATAACCAAACTGTCAGTATTCAAATGATAAATTGACCTTTGGACCCATCGTTGTTAGCTGATAATGAAAACAATTATACTAACGAATACATATCATATTTTCGCTGGAACTCGTAACAGCTTCGTAGCCGAGTGGAAACGGGACTTGCTGACGGCCCAGAGAGCTGGGGTTCAATCCTCATATTGTGGATTATTTTTGTGGTTTATATTTATCTATTTGAATGAAATGAAGTTATTTGTTGGACTATTGTTGAACTTGTAACTTGAATTAAAGGATCAAGCATTGAAGACTTTCGCTAAGAAATAAATAAACTGTTAGTAGTTCTAAATAAATCCACTAGAGGGCGCAAAGCGATAAACCGTTATGTCTACGGTCAGAGATTGTTTTACCTGTAAAAAAAAGATAGGAAAGAATAAGTCACTTACCTGTCAATCATGTAAAGAAACCTATGATATAACTTGTGCAAACGTGTCACTAAAAAGATATGATCTTATGAGGTTCAATCTCGAAAGCGATAGACGTCTGACATGGATTTGCAGTGTTTGCTGTATAAAAAAAGGATCTACAAAAAATAATACTCCAACACAAAAAACAAAGATATCTACGGTTAATTAATTATTTATTAATTAATTAGCCATTGCTAAATTTTGAAGATGAAGAATTAGACGAACATATAGCTACACAATTAAACAGAAGCTGTCCTCATTTCGGAATAATAGACTACAAAGAAAAGTTACAAATAAGTGAAAGAAGAGTACAAGAATTAGAAAATAAACTAAAAGTTTTAGATAAATTGTACAACGACTATTTAGAGGAAAATGAAAAACTAAAGAAGACAATAACAGCCCAAAAGTACCAAATTGATCAATTAACTAAATTATGTACCTCCACTCCAAATGACAAGCATAATACCAGTATGAGAAGAAACATTATGTATACATTTCAAAATAGTGTTAAGAAGTTAAAGGAAGACCTGGATCAGAAGGCTGAAACTTTAAGAACCCAACAAGAAGAGAGAAAAGATTCTGAGCTCAAATTATATAATAAACGGCTTGCTTTAATATCAGCAAATATAGAAACAATGAAATCTGATATGTGCAAAACTCTTGACGAATTAAATACAATATTAGAAGAAATCACAACAAGATCACGAACCAGGTGCAGACCCAAACTTAGAAAATAAATCTGTAGATAACAAGCCTAAAAAAATTTGTATTCTTAGCTCTAATAACACCAATAGAGTTCTCTCAATAGCTGAACAAACTTTTAAAGATAAAAATTACCAGATATGTCACCATCTTAAACCAGGCTGTCGTTTGATGGGATTAGTAAATGACTTAGAGTCAAAACTTACGAAATTTACTTTAAATGATTATTGTGTCATATTCGTAGGCGAGGAAGATTTTAAAACAACTACAAATTATTATAATCTAATCAAGAATATTAAAGACAATATAGCTAAAATTACATATACTAATGTCATTATTTGTTTGCCTACTTTTAAGCTTGGTAATTATAATATGTTTAACGCCAGAGTTGAAAGATTTAATCGACAACTGTATTATGATAATCTTAAAAAGGAATATTCATACATTGTGGATTCAAACAGAGACCTTGCATACGACAATACCATGTTTTATAGGCATACTGGTTCTATCAACAACCGTGGTTTGCATTGTGTGTTTAAATCATTAATTCAAGAAATTAATTATGCAGAATCGTTTTTTCGTTAGAAATAAATCTATTGAATTAAAACACGATAAAAATATGTACAGTAGTAATAAAGTGAAAACAAAAGTAACAGCAATGCATCAAAACATCCAAGGCATATTAAGTAAAATAGACCAGTTAGAAATAACTTTAGAAGAATGGGAGAATATTACAGGAAAAATTGATATTCTATGTTTCACTGAAACCTTCTTAAAACGTGGTGCCGAAGCCAACTTAGGTCTTAAACACTACCAACTAGCAGCGTCATTTTGTAGGACAGACCAACGTAGAGGTGGGTCCTGTATTATGATATCCAAGACCTTGACTTATAAGACTATAAATACCCCAATCGAACCTATTCCTTTCACTTTTGAGTATTGTATTACAGAACTGTTAAATTACGAACTTATAATTGTTTGTATTTATAGAACAAAAGGCAAAAACGAAACACATAAACACAGCGTCAATCTATTTATACACAACTTAGAAAACTTACTTCAATACATAAATAAACGATTTAGGGAAAAACATATTTTGATATGTGGCGATTGGAATATTAATATTTTAGATGTTAAACTTATCGAATATGCAAAATCTTTAAATTCTATTCTGACAAACTTTAATTTAAAGAACCACATCTTACTACCTACAAGACAGAGTTCGTGCTTAGACCTGATAGCTAGTAACATTCCAAATGCAAATTCACAAATTCATTATATGGGACTTTCTGATCATGAGACATCGCAAACTCTGACGTTTGTTGTGCTTCATAAACACACCAAAAATACAATAAAAAGCTGGTTTGAGTATAGGAGAGATTATAGTAAGGATTACATCAGGAAATTTCAAGAGTGTATGACAGCTCTGTCTTTTAGTGACGTATATGCCGAAAGAAACACGGAGAAAGCGTTCAATATCTTTCATGATTATGTTATTATGTTCTATAATCTCTGTTTTCCTATAATAAAGGTTAAAATATTGAATAAGCCGGCAAAAACAAGATGGCTTTCGAGGGGCATAAAACGCTGCTGTGTAGTAAAAAGAGGGCTTTATTTAAACTATAAGATGGGAAGAACCAATAAATCAAACCAAAAAACTTTATATCGTACATATGCAAGACTATTGAAAAAATGTATCAATACTGCCCAAAAACTAAATGCTGAAAGGATTATTAAAAATGCAGACAACAAAGTGAAAGCATCATGGCATATTATTAACTCTAGCGTTAAAGCTGTCAGTAAAACTAATCAAATAGAGTCAATGCTACTACCGGAAAATGATAGACTTAGTTGTTGTCCGAAAGAAATTTCCAACTCATTTAATATTTTTTTTATAGAACTAACATCTAAATCATCTTTAACTGAAAATTCAACAAGGACATCTATCAAAAAACTAAATGAAACAAAAACAATTTTCTTAAAACCTACTGACCCAGGAGAAATAAATAGGATTTTTAGAACGCTTCGCAACACAAATTCTACTGGCTATGATAATCTTAATATACGATTGTTAAAAATGTGTGCTGGTAATCTGTCCTACCCATTAAGTCATATAATCAATTTATCCTTTACCGAAGGAATCTTTCCCTCGCGATTGAAGTATTCTATCATAAAGCCCCTTTATAAAAGCGGGGATAAAACTATGATGACGAATTATAGACCTATTACCTTAATACCAGTGATTTCAAAATTGTTTGAGAGAATTTTTCACTCCCGACTTTACTCTTTTTTAATATCCCAAAATATACTAAGTACAGAACAATTTGGATTTAGAAAGAATTACTCAACAACTTTAGCTTGTTTTAACTTAATTAAACTAATAACAGAAAAAATGAATTCAGGTTCACGTGTGATTTCTTTATTTTTAGACTTGAGTAAAGCTTTCGACTTTGTATCGCACAAAATTCTGATTCAGAAACTATCTCATTATGGTATACGTGGAAAAGCAAACGAATGGATCGAGAGCTATCTTAAAGAAAGAAAACAGAGTGTAGAAATTACAACTACTATTAAAGTCGGTAAAAGTTATGTAAAGTCATCGCATAAATCTGGCTATTGTATAAATAGTTGTGGGGTACCTCAGGGTAGCGTATTGGGCCCATTGCTATTCCTGGTATATGTAAACGACTTACCTGATGCCACAAATCACAACTGCATTTTATTTGCAGACGATACAACCTTAGTAATAGAATCTAAAACTAAATCTGACTTAGAAACTAAAACAAATAAAGCAATATCTAATATAATAGACTGGTTACATGGCAATAATTTGAACATTAATTTATCTAAAACTAAACTTATTGAATTTCAAACATATAATAGCCAATCTTATAACTTAAACATAAATCATAATAATAAAAAAATTGAAGTTGTAAATGAGGCAACATTTTTAGGCTTGAAAATAGATAAATACTGTAACTGGAAGTCACATATAAATTGTCTCTGTAATAAGCTTGATAAATATGTATACGTTTTGAATAGATTAAGGCTTACAGTTTCCCAAGCAGCTGCGCAAACAGCATACCATGGTCTGGTGTCTTCCAGGTTGAGATATGGCATTATTTTATGGGGTAACTCTACAGAATCTATTAGAGCATTTAGGGCACAAAAAAAGTGTTTACGCGCAATCTACGGCATGGGCTATTTGGACAGTTGTAAATCTAAATTTATATCCAGTAATATTTTTCCTCTTCCATGTTTATATATGTTTGAAATATGTGTTTTTGTACAAAATAATTTAAATTTATTTCAAAATGTAAGAAATGTTAGAAGTCAATATAAACACACCCTTCATGTACCAAATCAGAGATTGACAGTTTATCAGAAAAATGTTTATTGTATGGCCATTAAAATTTATAACCGTTTACCTGATATTTTCAAGAATAAAAAAAATCGACAATTCAAAAATGACGTAAAGAAATTTTTTTTAAGCAAATGTTATTATGATATTGGTGAATTTTTAAATGACAATAATATGTAATTAATTAATTATTATTATTTATGAGTTAGTGAGAGAAATGTAACTAAATGCCTGATTATAATTTATGAATGTTATATTATAAATGGACATGTAAATGATCAACAATTAATTCTATATTTATTTTATATTTGCACACTTTTATTCAAGTAAGAGCATGCTGGAATGTTAAAATTTTATAATACCTTTTTTTAAGTACCATGTCTCTGGCAAATAAATCATTTTGAATTTGAATTTTGAATTTGAATTTGAATTTGAATTTGAACCAAACCGTCATTCTATCATAGTCCGAGAGGACCGCGAGTGCTGCAATGCACTCAAAACATCAGGTTATAAATTATTAAATTAAACTGGATCATCATCATCATTTTAGCCTAATACTAGTCCACTGCAGGACATAGCCCTCCCCCATAGACTGCCACAAGTTTGCAGCTCTCATTTGGAGGGATTTCGCCACGCTTGGCTGGCGGGTCGGCAACCGCAGTTTATTTGTTCAGATGTTCCAGGAACATGCTGCTGCCTATCTTCAAGTTTTTAATATCCCTCTATCGAATTTTACGACACCCAATGTCCCACTGCTGAACACAGGCCTCCTTTCATTTACGAGAAGTTTTTGGAGCTTAGAAGAATCAGCCACGCTGCTCCTTTGCGGGTTGGCTGACTTAGCATGTCTACGAAATATTTTTTTTCTCAGACGTGCAGGTTTCCTCACGATGTTTTTCCTTCACCGCCGAGCACGTGATTAGTCAACACTTAGAATTCCAATTGACAATTTTCGTGTTGCCCGCGCCGGGAATCGAACACAGAATTAACTTATTATTTTAATAATTTTATATTTAGACTTTATAACATGAAATTAATTTATTCTGTTAAACAAATTCTACACATTCGCTTTATAATTAATAAACTATCAATTAATAATTAATACAAAACGTTCTAATTGGTTCTAAAGTATAATATACGTGGAGGACCATTAATTTTAATGAAATCCTAAAATATAATAAAGCCGTACTTAAAATTATACGAGTACGTGAAGAGTCTGAAATTTTATCAAGCATTATGTAATTCATTAATAATTAGGTTTTACAACGGTTCTCCAAATGTAATGCGATTAATTAATGAGAAAATGATTTAAAAATAAATTTAAGTTTTTTCATCTATCGACATTTTTCCTAATAGTAAAGCCTAGTCGTCAGAGTACCTGACTTCTACGCCGCGGGTCCTGGTTGCGAATCCCAGCCGGAGCATTTGTGCTAAAACACAAATTGTTGGTTTTCGGGTCTGGTTGTGTTGTGTTTGTTCCCGTTGTTTCTGACATTGCATCCTAGCCTACCTCCGATCTTATCGCATCAGCGTTACATCGGGCGCGGGTAGGTTGGGACGAGTGAGTGCCTCTGTGTTTGCGCGTACACTTGCGGCACTATGATATCTCCTGCGCAGTTGATGGCTCTCGACAGTATTCGGAAGTTGTCGCCGTGGTCGAAATCGGCTAGGAGAACCTCATCATCATCATCAACAGTAAAACTTCCTTCAAGTAGCTAAGTAACTTTCACACACCCACACATTACCACAGACAAAATCACCAATTGTACTAAAGTAAGAATCTGTTTTTTTTTTTATAGGGTCACACATCACCAGTGGTGAGCAACGTCTGCCCAGAACAATTCTTTGCGCAACATACTACGCCCGTCACCCTGGGACGTTAGTTCTTAAGTCTCATATGCCCAGTAATTACACTAGCTCTCAGTGCCCTTCAGACTGAAACACAGCAATGCTTGCACACTACTGCTACACGGCAGAACTGACCATGCGAAGGTACCTACCCCGACGGATGGATTCCTGCATAGGAATCCTACCACCAGTAAAGGTAAAAGTGCATAGGTGTTCATCATCATCATCATCATTTAGCCCATCACTAGTCCACTGTTGAACCTAGGCCTCCCCCATAGTTTGCCGCAAAAGATTGTAGCTGTCGTTTTGGAGGGAAATTGCCATAGTTACCACGTCTGGCAGGCGGGTTAGCAACTGAAGTTTATTTATTCAGATGTTGCGGGAAGATGCTGCTGCCAATTTCCTGGTGTTCATGTTCCCTCTGTCGACTTTTACGACACCCGCGGGATGAGATGGGGTGGCAGATTCTCTTAAGCCGCCACCACATGGCCGGCCGCCGCCAGTTAGTCTTTTAGTAACGAAATGCTGGTGATTCTGTAAACAATAAAAAAATGCTTTAGCCCATTTTTCGTGTGATAAATTTGAATGAAAATGTTATAAGAAGAATGGTTAGGAAAGTGTCGCAATGATTATCTTAGAAAGTGCTGAATGTGCGTGAATATTCTCGGAGATAAAATTTTCCTACGTCCGATATTTACACGTAGTTGGCTGCTGAAAATATAATCACATGTACTTTTAGGGATACAAAAGGGGTATAAAGTGATGAAACGAGCAAAACGTTCACCTGATGGTAAGTGCAACGTCCGCCCATAACAAATGCTGTGTCACCCAGAACATTTCTGTGTGACACCTCACTGTGCCCATCACCCTGAGACATAAGTTCTTAAGTCTCATATGCCCAGTGATTACGCTAGCTCACAGGTGCCCTTCAAACCGAAACACAGTAATGTTTGCACACTACTGCTTCACGGCAGAATAACTGGCACTGGGGTGGTACCTACCTGGACGGATTCCTGCATAGGAATCCTACCACCAGTAATAATATCTATCAAGCTCGTACAAATTTCATCCTGAATGATGAACGACTACTCATTCAATCAAGGTGTGGATTCCAATAATTCTTTCTGCCTCTAATTTGACATTCTGATGACACTGACAAATGATTCAGTGATTTTTTCGAATGTCAATGCGTGCCTGATTGATTACTATTGTTACTGATTGTAACTGAACAAGGAAACTAACATTGTGATTATTGGCGAATGAAAACCTATATTACGAGGTTGGTGACACACACGGACACCGTTTATGTGTATTTGCGCGCCTATGTGTGGGTGTGGCGACGGCCTGGGAAAATCTGCCACCTACTCTCATTAGAGAGTCGACTTAGGAAAATATCTGGAAAATATCGTGGCATCCGACAGATGGTGCCTGCTAAGCGTGGTGATAATGGCAATTTTTGCACTAGGCCTCTGTTCAAACGAGGAAATTTACCATAGGTGATACGATGACGATGATGATTGAAGATATTAAGAGAGAAAGAAAAGTCGGAACATTCAATTAGATTTACGCTATTTATTTCATGCGTTTATTTTAATCGCCGATAGGTATCTGGCAGAGTAGAATAGCATCTACCTCTTTGCTCCCGAGGTGTCGCATGAGGGGACTAAGGTATATATGTAGGTATAGTATATTTATGGTATAGTATAGGTATGGTATAGGTATGTATAGTATAGGCATGGTATATATATAGAGACAACCTTTATTCGTGCAGAATAATACTGCTCGTGGGAACGCAATGGGGGGTAAGAATTTCTTGACTCGTACCAAAATGGCGGCGACGTGGTTCGCCACCGGCCACGTCTGTTCCTGCGGGGGCGAAAAGTGAGCTACGGTTGTGGTCTCAGCCTACTCCTTATAGGAAAAAGGCGTGACTGTTTAAATGTTTATTTTACTATTTTGATATATTTAGATATTTATAAACCGGCGTTTTCAGCGCTTTACAGCACACATGGTCACGGGTGGACTGAGATGTTTGACGTACATCAGTTTTTATTTATTAGATTTGGTCCGATCTACGCAGAATGTGCTTCTCGAGTCTTGAAGTCTTGCAGTGGTATGTAGTATTCGCGTAAATATAAGAAATCATTATGTATAAATGATTTATCAAGTTCAGATTATCAATAAAGTTACTGTTACTGAAGTCGCCTGAGTAATTACTCATAAAAGACTCATTCAAGAAATAATTCGAAAAATTGTCATGCTATAAGAACTCGTTCCATATCAGTGTATCTGATCTATAGTGCATATAATTAATATCATTCGTTTATAACTAAAATGATGCCACTCATGAATGATTCTGGATTGACTCAGCATTTGTTACGAGCAGACGTCGCACTTAAGACCAGGTAAACGATAAGCTCGTTTCGTCACCATTTTCTTAAAAAAAAAGTAATGTTAAATTTGAATTTGTAACCTTTGGAAAATACAAATAACAGATCGCAACTAAAAACACGCGCTCGTATTCACTGTTCATTATTTACTGTAAGAATAAAACCATTTGAGTTTTATCGTCATTATCATGTTCCATATATAACAACTGAATGGCGTCTTTACCATATGAGATCACAACCGTAAAAGTTTCATGTCAGGAGAATATTGTAATCAGTTGAAAAATATTATTTACTAGTTAGGCAGGTCCCGCATGACCAGAAAATAAAAAATAAAAATGACTCAAAAAATATCCGCTGAGTTTCTTACGAAATCTTCCCAGAACAGAGGCATTTTTGGCGAACTAGTCTAGTTAAAACAAAAAGAAAAAATAGATGACTTTCTATAAGTGTTACGTAAATAATCTATGTTGAATACAAAGTTTATTCTATTCTATTCTAGTTATTCTGCCTTGAGGCAACTAATGTGCAAACATTACTGTGTCGGTCTAAAGGGAGCTAATAGCTAGTGTAATTACTGGGCATATGAGTCTTAAAAACCTGATGTCTAAGGGTGACAAGCACAGTGCGGTGCCACACACAAACATTCTGTCTGTGTGTGTCTGTGTAGAGACAGCATTTATTATGGGGGTTGCACTTACCATCAGTTTAACGTTTTCTCTCGTCTCGTCACTTTCTAATAATTTTTTTTTTATAAAATTACTCTGTCATAAAAACGGAATTTTAGCGAAATAGTCCCGCGTGCACACATTCCTGTAATTTGGAAACTTTTTACTAAATTTAAATATTTACATTGCTTAAATAATTTGCATAATGTAATGGTTATTTGGCTAGACTGCGAAAACCACGTATTTAAATAGCCATGAGAAAGTTTAAAGTAAACAGACGAGCATAATACAAGAAAACAAGATGACTACTTTAATAAAACTAAAAGAAAATTTTTCATAAAAAAGTTTTCTTCTATTGATGTTAATATTTTTATTTATTTATTTAAACTTTATTTTTTACTCTAAAAGGATACAATGGGCGGCGTTAATGCTAGTTGGCATTCTCTGCCAGTCAACCCAGGGCGTAGTGAAACATTGTAGCAGGTGTAAAATCCAAAACAAACTAATCATTTTAACGGAAAGTGGATATTATTTTTTATAAGTTGTACAATTGTACAGTGTACATACATACATACATAAGATCACGACTGTATCCCATAAGGGGAAGACACAGACTGGGCATTCACTGCAAACACAGATGACTGCCATAATCCACGTTTCACCAAAACAATATAATGCACTTGGTGTGATAGGTGGTGAGCCCATCGCCACCATGTGCTGTTGGGTGCACAATGCAGTTTAATTCCTTACTCGCTTTTTACGAGATCCATTGGATGAGATGGAGTGGTATTATTCTTTTAACGAGCCGCCACCACACACCCACAGTGTACAGTGTCGTCTTGAAAATATTTTTAATACATAGTTAAGTTTTCATAATCTTATGAAAGAACTTACATCGTTATCCCCAAAAATAGTCACAAACCATGGTCTTAAATCACTTGTATCCTTTGAGTTTCTGTGCTTAAGGCAGCTTGTTAGATTGCCGTGTCGTTGTGGCGTAAGAAAATCTGCTGGGCATCTCAACCAGCTCAACTGTAAATGTTACAGTGTACCGAAGGAAATGCCTAGAAAATTAAATGTCGGACAGCAAATACACAGATCAGGAAGATTGTTGAAGAGTTCGGAAGGTGTTAGGATTCCTATGCGTGAAGCATTAGTTTTTAAACATTACAGTGTTTCGTCTGATGGGCACTGACAGTTAGTGTAATTAGTGAGCGTATGAGACTTTAGAAATGTGGTCACAAGGTGATGGGTGTGGAGTAATACACACAGAAATGTTCTGGGTGAGACAGCATTTATTATCGACAGACGTTGCACTTACCATCAGGTGAACGTTTGTTCATCTCGTCGCTTTCTTTTATAATTAAAAAAACAGTGTCTAAGGTGCGAGGCGTCTATTATTCCAATCGCCAATTCTCTTCAGAAGCGGATCTTTTTTAGTTAAAAGAAGGCCAACGTATGGCCAAAATCTTTTGATATGACAATATTTGATATGATCCATAAAGCCTTGCCTTGAAAAATGCCGTTGAATTTTGCTGGTGGTAGGATTCCTATGCAGGAATCCGTCTAGGTAGGTACCACCCCAGGGCCAGTTATTCTGCCGTAAAGCAGTAGTGTGCAAACATTGCTGTGTTTCGGTTTGAAGGGCACTGAGAGCTAGCGTAATCACTGGGTATATGTGACTTAAGAACTGATGTCTCAGGGTGACGGGCACAGTGTGGTGTCACACAGTAATTTTCAGCATTTGTTATGGAGACGTTACACTTACCATCAGGTGAACGTTTTGCTCGTTCCGTCACTTTTATGAAATAAAAAATAAAATGCCATTTTAAAGTGGTCTGGGATATCCGTCGCCGGCAGAGTTCACGTCTCTCGATGTGCGCACCAGAAACGAAGACGTAAAGTGCTTTTAATGGATCCTGAGCATGTTAACCGCGTAAAAAATAAAACGTCTCCGTGGGGGCGATCGATGGCAAAATGGGAAATTCGGGAATTGAGAGAATGTAACTTTCTTGCATACTTCCCGAAATATATCCTGCAGAAGACCGACAGACTGGCTTCTCTACGCCGGTACTCAGGAGTAAAAAGTAGTAAGGAAGACTGTGGATCTTTGCTTCAAATAACGAAGCATCACCCAATAATCTCGAAGGTCACTGAAGCTTTTTTTTAATAATTTTATTTTATATAGTGACGAGACGAGCAAAACGTTCACCTGTTGGTAAGTGCAAGTCTGCTCAAAACAGATGCTGTGTTACTTAGAATATTTCTGTGTAGCACCACACTGCGCCCGTCACCCTGAGACATAAGTTCTTAAGTCTCATAGGCCCAGTGATTACGCTAGCTCTCAGTGTCCTTCAGACCGAAACACAGTGATGTTTGCACACTACTGCTTCACGGCAAAATAACTGACCCTGCGGTGGTACCTACCTAGACGGATTCCTGCATAGGAATCCTACCACCAGTAAAAGATGAACCCTTTCTCTTAGGTTATATGGTTAGCATACGGCTAGTAATAGGCTGATAATGATTTTTTTTTATTAAAACAAAGCTTACAATTGACATAAAGAAAGAACCGTGAAAAAGCAGTATCGCATAAAAATACATTTAACAACCACTACATTTTTTAATTTAAGCAACTCGGTCGTCTCTCGAACGATCTCGAAGTTTATAGTACGGACTTTATGAGAAAGTTTCCGTTGGCCTTTGCCTTCGCTTTTGTAATTGGAAACGTATTAAGTTTGTTTGTAACGAGCTCAGGGGAACTTTTACGTAACTGTTGTGAAACGGGGAACAATTATTATCGTTAAAAATGTGCTGGGGAAAGTTTTTTTACAATCGCTGATTATTAAAAATAACGTCAAGTTCAAATAATTATCTTATGTTCAGCTGATTTGAGTTATAAATAATTTTATCTTCGCTTTACATGACTCTTGCAACAGGACTGATTGAAAGCTATCATAAGTTCTCACGCTATAACCTGGGTTGACTGGTAGACACTGCCTATATGCATTATGACCGCCCTTTGATACCTTTTTTATATTAGGTTGTCAATAAAGATTAAATAAATAAATCTTAAGGAAACCAAGTTATAATGCCCCAAGCTTTGTGGGCAGTGGCCTTGTAATAAAGTGAAATTCACGCCCTAAACGTTATAGATACATACAGTGAGGCCTTTTTCCTATATAAGTGGTAGTCAGAGACCACACCCGTTGCCCACTTTTAGCCCTCGCGGAGAACGAGACGTGACGGGTGGCGGATCACGAAAATTATTACTCCTCATTGCGCTAGACGTATAGTGACAGCATTGCATGTTTTGGTATTATTCTGGATGAATAAAGGCTGTCCGTACAATACCTTAGCCGCATTTTACGACACCTCTGTAGGAAAGAGGTAGGTGCTGTTCTACACGTACTTATCTGTACCTATCGGCTACAGAAGCTTGCAGAACTAATAAAGCAATATGAAAAAAATGCTTATCTGTAAGTTTAAAATAATGAAATTTCATCTTTCACTTTCGCTGAAGACCTTTTTTTTAGGCTAAATACTTTTTTTTTTTGGTTAACAAGACAAGAATAATTATACAATTTCGTTGATTAACCGCCAAAGTCGGTCGAGTAATGATACGAGTAACTGTCCAATTAGTAGATTAAAATTAATATAAAAGCATATTAACGGTACACCGAGCCTCACCAGACTTCACGAGGTCTGGTGTTTTAAGAATTCATTCATTTTGGTAATTGAAAATGGTTATTTTAATATTGCGTGACTTTTTAGAGTGCGGTAGTAAAAGCGGAGCCCTTATAATTTCGTCCCGTCTATCTGTCCACATAGATATATGTCTGTCACAGTATTTTACTTTTATGTCAATGTTGTTTTGTAAATGTATGTTTTGTACGTCAGCGGTCTTTGCTAAATAAACTTTTTCTTTCTTTCTTTCTTTCTTTCTTTCTTTTTTTCAGTCATTTTTATCGCAGGCAATATTAAGATGGAATTTTGAAGCACTGTACAATGGTGTAGTGACATTACGAAAAAACATAAACCGGTCGAGTGCGAGTCGGGCCACGCGCAGTTAGGGTTCCGTAGTTGCCCGTCACAATGTGCGGACTTAGAAGTGGGCTTTTCGTTTGATACTCTGAACATTATAATAAAATTGAGTTCACGGTTTAACACATTAAAACGGGTCCACACAGGACGATAGTAACCGAAGAAGCACTTATAAAATCCCAGTAAAGAAATATTATCTTTTTGTGTACCACCGTATGTATAGGCAAGCGGTTGTAATAAAGATTGATAATGATTTCTTATATTTACGCGAACACTACGCATTTAAATGAAACTAAGTTTACGGATTTTATCGCGTTTAATTTTTTACTATTTATAACCCGACGTTATAAATACCACCAGCTTGGGATCCAATAATAAATAAAATTAAATCAAAAACCAAGCATACCACTGCAAAACTTCAAGACACAGTTAGCTCTTTCTGCGTAGATCGGCTCAAAAATAATAATTAAAAGCTGAAGGTACCCCAGGTTAACTATGACATCAGGACATCTATCACCTCAGTCCTCCCGTGACCATGGGTGCTGTAAAGCACTCGAAACGTATTGTTATAAATAGTAAAAAATTAAACGCGATAAAATCCGTAAACTTAGTTTCATTTAAATAAAGATTGATATTAACCAGCGTCACGTATTAATTTGAATACTGTAGTATTGTAGACGACCGCGTTGCCTAGTGGTCAGAGTACCTGACTTCTAAGCTTGGAGCATTCGCATGATCTTTTACGTGGTTCATAAACTTAGATTTGCTTATGAAGGAAAGTAAGTTAATTTGTTAAAATCCGCATGCAAAATATAAAAATGGTGAATATTACCCAGTTTTTTGAAGAGCACCACCCGCCCTCCCTCAGAAGCGTGCACAAGCAAACTTACACCGCCACCGGATACCCTCTACTAATCACTACAATACTAGGTAATATACACCACTGAAGTCGAGAACACGACACTTGTTTCGCCCCAAAACGAGGCATCAAAAAACTAGGTAATATACACCATTTTATATTTTGCATGCGGATCTTAGCAACTTAACTTACTATCCTTCATTATAATGGATTTCCTTAAAGGAACGCCTGATTCCATTAAATATATTACATTTACTAGCTCTTTACACCAACGGCGACGTGATTCGCCCGTCACGTCTAGTTTCCCGCAAGGGCGAAAATTGGGCTACGTGAGTGGTTTCTGCCTACCTCTTATATGGGAAAAAGGGGTGACTGTATGTAATTTTAAACCACTTACTTCGACTAGGCTTTACAAGTTAACGAGTAATAGTGTGATAGTTTTCTTTTTAACGTCATTATATATACTCCTATATTCAACAACCATTAACCTGGCAGGAGGTGGGGACACTAAACACGGGGGAGAGAAAAAAAATTTGTCCCCTTAATCCTAAAAACCCTTTTTTTTCAAGTTTTTTTTTAATACTTGTCGGTGTGGTTAATATGTACCCACGCCAAATTATCGATTTCTATAACCGAGTAAGCCACGGACGGACGGACAGACGAACATGGCGAAATTATAAGGGTTTCTTGTTGACAACGGAAACCTAAAAAATTGTAGTGCCACACCATCCACAAAAGCGAAAAAAAAATCAATGAACTTAAGCGTGTGAGGTATCGTTAAATAAGTCTTGAAAAAATTCAAAATTAATTTTTATTTAAGCCACTTATTGGTGAGATGTTTTCTCGTAAAAAGCATGTCCCGCCCCCTTCTAACTTTTACGTAACGTCGTTAATGCTGTGGAAAATTCTGAAAAAAATAAAATGGGGAAGCACTTAAAAAAATACTTTCAAGGAAAATTTGTTAGAATAAGATTTGTCATGTAGTTTTTGAGATATGGAAAGTTTTCGGTTACAGGCTTTTCCACAATACGGATCCCTTCATAGTGCGTGTTTCGATATGCACTTGGCCTGTTTTTTTTTTATTTATTTTTTTAGATTAGGAGGCAAACGAGCAGGTGGCTCACGTGATGGTAAGTGATCACCGCCGCCCATGAACACCTACAATACCAGAGGAATAGCAGATGCGTTGCCGGCCTTTGGAAAAGGAATAGGCTCTTTTCTTGAAGGTCCCTAAGTCGTATCGGTCCGGAAAAACCGCTGACGGCAGAACATTCCATAAAGTGCAAGTGCGTGGCAGAAAATTCCGCGAAAAACGCACTGTGGTGGAATGCCAACCATCAAGGTGGTGACGATGGAATTTGAGGTTATGCCGTAAGGTGCGATGGTGAAATTAAGCGGCTGGAATTAATCCGCACAATTCCTCGGAACATTCCCCATGGTAGATTCTGTAAAAAATGCAAAGAGATGCAACATCTCTTCGCAAAGCCAGGGGATCAAGCCGATCAGATAGGACATGGTCGTCGACAATACGAGCCGCTCTTCGTTGAATGCGGTCAAATGGAAGGAGCTGACACTGGGGTAACCCCGCCCAGAGATGAGAACAGTACTCCACACATACTCCACAATACTACACGCCGAACCTGCGCCTTAAAAAGTTGCAAGCGGTGGGCCGGCATGAAATACTGTCGCGCTCTACTGAGCACGCCAAGCTTCTTGAAGGCCAATTTGGCCTTCCCTTCCAAGTGACCGCGAAATTGAACGTTGCTCGATATGTCGACGCCAAGGATTCCGATACTGGCTGAGGCAACATTTATTAAATTTCTTTTGAATATTTTTATGGGAAAAGAAATTAAATTTACTAATTATAAATTTTGTATTGGCAATATCCTTTCTTACCTTAATCTTTATATTTCAACTTCTATTTATTTTCCATATTTGCAAACTTTAAAAAACATCACGAGGTCTGCAGCGAAGGAAAATGTCGTTTGGAATCCTGCGTTCTTATCTGAAGTACAAACTTTATACTGGTTGTAGGATTCCTATGCAGTAACCCGTCTAGGTAAACCACCGCAGTACAGTATTCTGGCGTCAAGCTGCAGTGCGATATTGAGAACCGACTTAAGAACTGATATCTCAGTGTGACGGGCACAGTGTGGTGCCGGACATAAATGTTCTGGGTGAAGCAGCGTTTGTTATGGTCAGAAGTTGCACTTGCCACCCGGAGAATCCTTAGCACGTTTCGTCACTATCTTCAATAAAAAAAAACATAAATTAGAGGATGTCTGTACTTAACGTAACAGGCTTCTTTCGTTTCCTGGAAATGAAGAAGAGGAATGTGCACCACGCTATACCAATAAGCAAAAAATAGCGTCTTGTTCTGTAATTTTCAGCACGTGGTAAACGTGAAGGTAAACATCACGAGGATGCCGCTAATTCTCTTTGAAGCTGCGTGGCGGACTATTTCCAGCTCCAAAACCCTCTAAAAACGTGATCCTGTGCTCTCATGATTAAACATTTCAACTAAATTTTCACCTTATCTTCACTTCCCTTTCACTCCTGGACGTCCGAATAATTTGAAATTTTGCACACTTGCTATAATAACTTCATGAACCTCCTCGAACTATCCTCCATAACCGTGGTATTCTCACCAGGATCGTCAGCTTATTGCTATTAAAGCGTATTCGCACAGGTACATCCACCCACTGATGACTATTTAATGATTTTTTTCACCGAAGAGGACGCAGTAAACTGCGTTTAAAGTTAAAATTTACAAATTTAGTTGTGTCATCACTACGGTTCAAACTCGACTAAGCAGCCATCCAACCCATTAAGAAATTTAATATTTTAACAAATTTAGAGCGCAATCTGATTTATTCACTTAGACATTCTGTCCAGGGGCATCATCTCAAGTCATTGTCAAAAATAATTCATTCGGTGAAGATCTACGAGTACTAAAAGGTCTAATGAACGTAAAATCTTACAAAGTGCGGAGATAAAGACACATATTACAGAATAAAATTGTAAAATATTTGTTTATTCCACGGTAGAAAAATTATTTAGTTTATATTTTGCATATGCACTTGCAATGAGGATTAAAATGTAAACAAAAAGTACAAAAATATTCGTGGGAAAGATAGGCAAGCTCGACGCGACATTGGTCCTTGAATAATTGGACGTTCTATGCGGAACGTCTAGAACAATACTTTCTAGTGTATAACATTAATTACATTAGAAAAAAAAACATTCTAGGTGGATATCCTATGCGGGAATCCGTCTAGGTAGGTACCACCCCAGGGCCAGTTATTCTGCCGTGAAGCAGTATTTTGGTTTGAAGGGCACTGAGAGCTAGTATAATCACTGGGCATATGAGACTTAAGAACTGACTTCTCAGGGTGACGGATGCAGTATGGTGTCATACAGAAAGGTTATGGGTGACACAGCATTTGTTATGGGCAGACATTGCACTTACCATCAGGTGAACGTTAATCTCGTTTCGTCACTTTATCCAATAAAAAAAAAGTTACTATGTTAATAATGCTGATGAGGCACGCAATTATACATTGTTGGTGAACCTATTTACGCGGCAAGACCGTAGGCGAAAGCACATAAATCTGTTTATGTATGTATGATCAACTTTCGGACGAATCGCAATACCACCGGTAATCTTTTGAAATTCATGACGAATGTAGTACCCTTGTCGACTCTGGGGTGCTAGTCGATGCAGCTTATTTCTTTTTAAAAAAAAGCTTTCGACATGACGGATAACGACTTATTATTAGCAAAGTCTCTGACTCTCTCTTGAACTATTTTTTCGCGAGTCACTAGAGGGACATGCAACAATATGTGCAATGTGCTGGCCACAGATCGAAGCCGTATTATACTAATTCTGGAGTTATCCAAGGCAGTTATCTAGGCCCTCTAACATTTGTGATCTATATTAAAGACCTAGAAGTTGTGAAAGATGCTCCATGTCTCTTATTCTCATATGATCTCAAAATGCTAACGGCAATTCGAAATACGAGTAGTTACGACTATGAGAGATACGGTGGTTCAGTGGATTATATAGAACAAGCTCGTTTTCAACATATCTAAATGTTCTGTTATAACCTTTGGTCGCATTAAAACGCCACTTCAATGCATTGTGAAGAAAGTGGCGAGCAGATGACACGGGTTCAAACTGGACGTGGTCGAGGTATTGGTATGAATTCAGATTTGTCTTTTTCTGATTATGTAGTTAAGATTTGCAAAAAATCCTGTGGAACTCTACGGTTTATAATGCGTCAAGAGGCAGGTTTCACAAATATCAAATCTATTAATAATTAGACTGCAACAAGTTTTTAATTAAATTTTTGTTGAAAATAATAAAAATAAAAATCCTTCTTCTCTATTTTGTGGGAACACAAACAATGTTTTAAATTAAAGATCTTATTACAGAACTTAGATCTTATTAGAAACTTAAATCTTATTAGATTTTAACATTAAATAAATGAAAGACTAGTAACGTATGTTTCCTCCTCGTGCTCTATCTAACTAACGTTTCCATCCTTCTGGGCATGCTGCGAATTATGTTATCTCTTGTATATTGGGACAAGCTCTGCTACTGCTGTAGTTCTCTCAGGTGGTTGGGGGATGGTATTCTAGATTTAACAGTTTTCTTTAACAAGTCCCTAACATGCTCTATACGATTCATATCCGGGAATCTTGCTGGCCACTACATCACTGTTTTACCTATATTGTTTAGATATGCTTGGACTGAGCAAGCACTGTAAGTCCGAGCTTTATTCTGCATCAGAATACAGCCGTCATCGTTATAGGGGGCAAATGGCACAACGTGTTCTTTTAGAATATCCCTGATGTACCTATCAGCAGTCATATCCCCTCCATCGACCATCACTAACTCCGTACGAGCTCCGCAAGTTATCCCTCATCACATCATAACATGGCCGCCCCCATATGTTACCGTATTTTCAAAATTTGTCTGAATGTATAATTCTTCTTTGCATCTCTTTGCATATTCCCTGCCTTCAATCGATCTGGTTCTGGTCCCCCAATGGTTTATGTCCCAAAAACGTGTGTCCAATGTTCGAGTGCAAAGTTTAACCGATGTAAACGATGGTGTCTATCAAGTTTTGGAGCTTTGGCCGGTACATACGGACCTATACCCACTTCTTTAAATCTTTGTTAAAAAAAGTTAACTGGTGTTAGGATTCCTATGCAGTAATCCATCTAGGTAGGTACCACCCCAGGGACAGTTATTCTGGCGTGAAGCAGTAGTATGCAAACATTACTGTTTCGGTTTGAAGGGCACTGAGAGCTAGCGTAATCACTGGGCATATAAGACTTAAGAATTGAGGTCTCAGTGTGACGGGCGCAGTGTGGTGTCACAGCATTTGATGTGAGTAGGCGTTGTGCTTATCGGGTGAGCGTTTTGCTCGTTTCGTCACTTTATCAAATAAAAAATTTAAAAATAAATTATTATTATTATGTAGTATTACCGGGAAACAGAAATAAATCGATGAAAGAAATGACTGTGGCCTTATGTTCTATTTTTAAATTAAAGTTCTAAATACAAAGGTAACGTAAATGGCCAGTATTTTATGAAATATTAGGAAAAGTAATGTTTTTTTTTATATTCCGCTAATTTTGCCGGTATGTGTATATATATATAGTGCAAACAAATGTAATTTGAATTTTACATCAGTGACCTTAAATTATGTTCTAGATCTTGAGGAGTTCCGATTAAATTAGCGTCGCATTTAGCAGTACTGGCAGCCATAAAATAATAAATTGATGAGTTATAGATGCACTGAAGATCGTTATTAATTACTTAAATCGCTTGCGGAGTTGACTTCCGTTCGTTCGGTTGTTGTACTCGTATATAGCTGTCTGTATATTGTCAGCATAAATTCGAAAAGAACGGTCAATATTCTTTGCTTACTTTAAAAACCAGTGATTGGTTGGCTCTAATAACTATAATCTATTATAATAATAATATAGTTAAATAATTTTTAATAAACTATGCCCAAAATAGGATTTCTCCTATATCGTCAGTTAATTTCACAGAGATAAATTTCACACGCCCAACAGAACTAGACTCGAAAACCAAAGATTAAGAAGCAAGGCTTTTGCGCAAATTTTGGCTTCGGCTGAAAATCCAACCCAGGATGACGTACAAGTCAGGTACCCGCGGTCGTTAAGAATATTTATACACATTACATACAGTCACGCCTCTTTCCCATTTGGGTAGGCAGCGACCACATCTTTCCACTTGCTACGAGCCTGACACACATCTTTCGCTTCTTATACTTTCATTAGTGTTTTCATACACGTTCGGCGGTTGCGGTTACTTTTACACATTTATACAGATTCTGCACCATTTACGTGTAGTTTTGTGTCAAAGTAAAGCAAAAAAAGAAAGTCAAAAAACCCGAGGTGCAACAAGCATCCGCTCCCGGAACTGTCTTCCAGACAATACCTCCGCCCTCCGTATGGAAAAAACTCACGACCCCCGCGTCTTTCAGTAAATCGGCCCCGCCAAACTTATCAACGACCACCCCCGTAGCAAGTCGACCCGTCGTCGAGAGCGACTTAGGTCTAGTCTGTCGCTTCGCCGCCGTCTTCAACGGCGACGATATTTCCGCCCTTGCAAAGGCACTCAGGACTACCAATGGTAAACCCGATAACTTAAATAGCAGTAACATAGCCCTCCCGATTAAAGTAACTGACCGAGCCGAGGCCAGCCCCCTTGGACACCCCCGAGTCAGTAACACTCGCGCACAGGATGATGGTAAAAGCCGAGGTCCGCTCTCGGGGGCCCTTGCGGCAGTCATCCACAAATAAAGGTTCGGCTAAGCGCCATCAGCACTCTGCTACATTTCAATCCGGCGAAGCTGTGAAAACCTTCGGGCTAACAGTGACCATCAGTTTAAAAAAAAGCCGATTTTGAAGATTTTACTTAAACAGTTTAGAGGATATTCAAAAGGACCCAAACGGATATTAATGTATTTGCTTTTTCTTTGCACTCTAAGCAAAATAAGGCTTGCTCAACCCTAAACAGAAAGAAAGGTAAACAATAATCTACGTAAATTATCCAAAAGACAAAGGTCCCCAGGTGATCGTTGAACGAACGAATGAGCGTAGAAGAGGGCCGGTCGGTGTAATGGCCCACGTCAAGACTGCTTTGTGCAACGAAACAAAACACAAACATTACTGTCTGAGTACATATTAATCATGAACCCTTTCATTCAATGGTTTTTATTTTCTTTACCAAAATGAGTTTTTTCTGATAATTGTTTTGGTTTTTTTGTGGGTTATTGATAAGAACATAATAAAATATTTTAATCAACATTACTTTATTAAATACTGGCTGTGTCTCGCGATGTCACCCGCAGTTTAATTCAAAACATATCGCTCTAAAGGGGCGTAGCGTGATGTTATAGAGCCTATAGCCTTCTTCGATAAATGGGCTATCAAACACTAAAATAGTTTTTCAATTCGAATAAGTAGTTCCTGAGATTAGCGCGTTCAACCAAACAAACTCTTCAGCTTTATAATATTAGTATAGATTACATATTCATTAATCACGTGGCCTCTTGGTATCTGACTTCAGCGCACGGGGTCCTGGGTTCGAATTCCAGCCGGAGCCAACATTTATGCATAAACACAAATAGTTGATTTTCTGGTTGTGTTGTGCTAGTGAAATTTATGTCTACAATACCACCATGTGAGGCACCATTTAAAAATTATGACAGTCCTACACAATACATGTATAAGTAATTTTCAATACACTCCACAGACTTATGGTCCGTAGTCTTTTTAATTTTGCTTTCTCTTTTATATAATGATTTATTTCAACTTTCAGTGCTGCGTTACAATGTATGAAGGATATTAATATTCACTGTGGTGACCATGTGGTCGAAATTCCCCTTTAATATCACCTGCACAGCTGATAGATTTCCGATAGTATTCGAAAGTTGTGCCATGGTCGATGTCGGTCAGGTCATCGTCAAAAGAAAGCGTAACTTTAAAAAAAAGTAAAGTTTCAGCCTATAAATGTTCCACTGCTGAGCACAGGCCTTCTCTAATTTCTAAGAGGGTTTTGCAGCTAGGAAGAATCCGCCACGCTGCTCTAATGCGAGTTGGCCGACTGCCTATGTCTTCGAAATATTTGGTTTCCTCATGATGTTTTCCTTCACCGCCGAGCACGTGGAAAATCAGCACTTAAAATTGCAATTAACAATTTTAGTGGTGCCGGCACCGGGAATCGAACCCAGGTCACTCGCGTACCTTGAAACATAAAGCGCGCCTAGTCCCTGAGCTACCACGGCTCTTGGTTGGCCGTGATCGTCTAGTGGTTAGGACCCTGCGTTGTGGTTTCCATGGAATTTAATAAAATTTTAAGTGATATTAGTATATAAATTACAGCGACAACCGCGTTGCCTAGTGTTCCGAGTGCCTGACTTCTACGCCACGGGTCCTGCGATGATTGCCCCCTTGGCTACTACGGCTCAGCGTAACTTTAAAACATTTTTATTAATTTGCTCACCACACCTTATTATTGGCGAGGGAATTAAATATTTCAAAACAAACAAGACTAATAAACATATACCGAAACAATGCATGAAATTGTCCCAAAGAAACAACAGACAATAAAACTCGGAGACTAACAGCACTAAAGATAATAACGCCACAGGAAGGGAATACTCCCGCCCCCTCAGATAAACTTCCAGTACAAGCGCTGCTCAGGAACCGGATATTGTCGCCCATTTGGTAAGAAAAAAACGACATAAAGCCGACAAGCACTATTAAACTTTTGCCTCAAACTTAGTCTTAGATGTTAAATAGTGAAATCGGGTACCATGAAATTTAAGCCGGGCGCCCGTCTTAAAATAGTATACGGGTGACCTGAGCTAGATTCCCGGTGCCGGCACCACTGAAATTATTTCGCAATTTTATGTGCTGACGGCGAGAAAACCTGCACGTTAAAATTAAACTGTTTGTTGCTCTTTCATGTACTTTCAAAGATCCAATGATGATTTATTGAACTATATCGCGACTTTTGAATATCACGAGTCGTGATCTCGATTTTGAATGGCAGCCGAAGTGCAATACACATATTATACATATATTGGTGTTTAGGTCTGATTCTATTGTGATTGTCCCGTATCTCAAACAAAACTCAGTAAAGACGAGCAAGTGCGTGGTTGTGTTATTGCTTTCTTGATAACCGCAACGCAAGGTGATCAAAATGCCTGATTTCTGCGCCTTAGGGTTCAAACAACAGCCGTGCCATATGACACTGCATAATAGCCTACCTCCGTTCTTTTAGCATAAGCGTTATTTCGGAAGCGGTAGGGTAAGTACTAGTGAGTGTCTCTGTGCTTGCGCGTGCCTTTGTGACACTGTTAATTCTCCTGTGCAGTTGACACCTCCCGAAATGTTCGATTTACAACTGATTGATCGCGATATCTCCGAATGTATTAGACTCAAAATTCGATATTCATATTCCTATGACGGCATAGTCACCCAATAAGAACGGATTTTACGAGCATTTACTCATAAATGGCATTGGACTCATAAGAATTCTTATGCAGTAATCCGTCTAGCTAGGTACAACCAGGACAGTTATTCTGCTGAGAAGCAATAGTGAGCAAACATTATTTTGTTTCGGTCTGAAGGGCACTGAGAGCTAGCGTAATCACTCGGCATGTTAGGCTTAATAAGTGATCTCAGGGTGATGGGCGCAATGTGGTGCCACACGGAGATATTCTGGGTTATCTGCTTTATCTTCTAATAAAACTAAAGCCATATGGAATGTAATTAATTTAGAAACAGGCATAATACAAACAAGAAAACTTTGCTTTGAAATTAAGTGGTAATGTAGTAAAAGATAAATACGGTTGAAAATGAGTTTCTTGAAGTTTTTTCAAATTTACTTGCTGAAACTATTAAACATTTGCAGTCAAGTGCTGTAGTTAAAGAGTCATAACTAAGGGAACATGTAAATATTGACATTCTCAAACTTTCTTTTTAATCACATTAGCCCTACAGATATCGTAATAGGATTTAGCAAATTAAATAAAAAGAAAACGGAAGATCTCTAGGAGCTCTCGATCGAGGCAATTGATATAATTTTTAGCGATATAGCCCCAATACTGGTGATGATTTTTAATCTCTGTGTTGACTTTGGTGTCTTCCCTGAACTGATTGAAACATAGTACATAGTAAAGTTGTACCAGTTTTTAAGTCGGTTAGCAGATAAATGTCTTCAAATTACCGTAACATTTCTGTGTTGCCAGCTTTTAGTAAAATATTTGATAAAAACGTGCTAGAGAAAATGGTCGTTCATTTTAGTAAATATAATATTAAAATATTATGACAAGCAATTCGGCTTTACAGAAGGTAGGTCAACGACTAATGCCGGTGTTAAACTAGCCTCACATGTTCTACAAGCCTGGGAAGGTTTTTATGACACAGTCAGTGTATTTTGTGATCTCTCAAAGTCATTTGACTGCGTGGAATATAAAAATGTAATATGTAAACTTAAGTACTACGGCTTTCGTGTAGTCTCACTGGATCTTTTATCTTCCTACCTCATACTCATAAAGTTGCCATCAACGGTGTTTTGTTATCAAGTTGTGCAGTAAAAATAGGTGTTTCTTAGGGATCGATCCTTGGTCTTTGGTTTACATTAATGATCTACCATATTTGGTACAAAAAATATCTGATATAGTTCTGTTTGCCGATGATACTTCATTGTTGTTTAAAGTTAACAGAAATGACAACGCTGGAACAGCCGTATGTTTAGGTTGGCTAAAACTAGAAAGCCTTTTTTTTAGTAGATGTATAAAGTTTTATAATAAAATTCCTAAAAGTGTAACACAAAAATCGGACATGGATATTAAAAATCAAGAAGACAGATAAAGCGTATTATAAAATAGATCATTATAATAGAGGACAAAGATGTGTGGAAATAACTCATACTCTGCACTTGCAAACCTCCTGGCTCCTAAATATATGATGTAATTAATGTTTTGAATAAAGAAAGACCCCAGAGTTGACTGCCGGTTCTTCCCTGAAAAGGTCATTTTTTCAATCGGTGTAGATTTTGACGTTCAAAATATAACATAAGTTCAAAAGAATAAAGAAATTTTGACTTTGACTTTGCCTTTGTTGTGAGCGGACGTTGCACTTACCGTCAAATGAATGTTTTGCTCGTCTCATCACTTTGTCCAATAAAAAAAGCTAGTACTATTTATAAAGTTCCGTGGTCTACACTAAAAATACATACATAAGAATTACAGCATATAAATGTTCCACTGCTGAGCACAGTCCTCCTTTCATTTTTGAGAGAGCCTGGAGCTAGGAAGTCTTCGCCACGCTGCCCCAATGCGGTTAGCGATTTTTTTTTACTTCTCAGACATGCCGGTTTCGTTACGATGTTTTCTTTCATCGCTAAGCACATGGTAAGTCAGCACATAAAGTAGCATAAAAATTAAGAGGTGCCGCCACCGGGAATCAAACTCAAGTCACTCGCGACCCGGTGCTACCACGGCCCTTTCTAGAAACTCACATTGTTAAAAATCTATTTACAGATGAAATTTGTTGAGCGGTTATTAAATATAATAAGAAGTACTCTACACTCACTGTATACTATACACATATAAAAAGGTAATAGTATAAGTAAACAAATACAGCCAAAGCAATCAAATCATTTTAATTGGCGGACTCTCTACGCTACAGATAAAAACGATTTCTTCTTTTTACATTTCGTTGCTGTCAATCAATAAAAAGAAATTGTTTAACAACTATGACACAATTGGATTGATACTTTGAGAGATTATACATTGCGTAATCCCTCAGGGTGAATGTAGCACGAGGCGGCCGTGTGGTGGCGGCTTAACAGAATCTACCACCCCGTGGACGTCGTACCAATCATCTGTCGTAAAAGTCGACAGAGGGAAAATTAAAACCAGAAGATGGGCAGCAGCCTCTTCCTGGAAGATCTGATTAAATGAACTGCGGTTAATGAAGGAAAGTAAGTTACTTTGCTAAGATCCGCATGCAAAATATAAAAATGGTGTATATTACCTAGTTTTTTGAAGAGCACCGCCCGCCCTCCCTCAGTAGCGTGCACAAGCAAACTAACGCCGCCACCAGGAACCGCCACTGGTACCCTCCACCAACCACTACAATACTACCACTAGATAATATACACCACTGAAGTCGAGAACACGACACGTGTTTCGCCCCAAAACGAGGCATTATCAAGCGTCATAGACTCTACGACAGACGGCCGCCGAGTCGTAGGCGGTTACTGGTGGCGGTGTTAGTTTGCTTGTGCACGCTACTGAGGAAGGGTGCATTTGTGCAGAGTAACACCATAATATGCAATGCTCTTGCTATAATGCTCGTGGAAACGCAAAGGGGAGAAAGATGTTTTTAATGGTATCAATATGGAGGCGACCTGGTTCGCCCGCCGTCTCGTCTCGTTTACCGCGAGGCCGAAAAGGCTACGTTAGTGGCCTCTGCCTACCCATTATAGGCGTGGCTATATGATCAAATGTATATAATGTATTCCAGACTTTTCTGATGCTTTCCTGACAAGGCTAAGTAGACGTAGAAACTGGTGACGATGGAACTAATGATGATATTCCTATTTCTAGTTATCTGAAGTTCTATACAGTTGTCTAGCAATAGACGATCATATTTACTAAATATAATTTTCAATTTAATTTGAGCGCTTCTATATTATGGAGGAAAACGACGAGAAGTTTCCTGTTTGAACTGGAATCGCTAATTTGATCTGATTGTGCTCTTTCCTCTGAGTATTGAACTTACTTTACAAGGTATACTTTCGTTGTCGCAGAGAAATAATTTTCTTCAAAAATAATGTATATATACTAACTAAGGCCCGCGAATTCGTCTGCGTGAATATAGGCTTTTAAATATCAAATGTGAACTATTTGATTTATCGGGGTAAAAAGTATATATACTATGTCCGTCTCAGGATGCAAGTTATCTCCGTGCGAAATTTCATCAAGATCAGTTTAGCGGTTGATCCATTAAAAGGTACCAAATAGACAGAGGGAGAGAGAGAGAGTTACTTTCGCAATTAAAATATTAGCATAGTTATATACCTTAGTTTAAATTTAACAGGTGGTCTCCACTATTAATAGAATCCAGTCACAGTTCAGTCATTATTACGATCATCTCAGGAAAATATTGACATGTCTTATTTAGTTCATACGTTTAAATCTATTCTGTACAAACAAATTTGTTATAGCTAAGTGGATGTGTATCAGTGACATCAAGGTAATAAAATATAAAATGCATTAACAATAACTATGTTCCAAACATCAGTAACAGTCCACATTCAGCTCTTGCGTGAACGGATCCCCTGCTTAACAACTATGTAATGCACTGTTACGAATTATTTCAAGACTTCTTCCATTGAATCTATGCATGTCGTGGCAGCCTGTAATTAAGGCAACACTAAGGAATGCTTTCCTAGTTTGTGTAATTTTATTGTTTGAGGTGTATGCTTTGTTGGTTGTCCATTTCAATAAATAAATAAATAATTAAAATTTATTAAAGATTTGAGCGCATAGGCTTCCTCGCATCTTTTCAGGAAGTACGGGAGGATTTAAGAGCGATGAAAAATCCGACGCAGTGCTCTAATGGGAGTCGACGGACTTCACATCGTGTGGACTTCACTTACTAAATTTAAGGCAAAATCCCTACACATGAAATTGTATTTATTGACAAAGATTCGATCACGGCGACGACTTCCAATCACTGTGGGAAGCTAACTAAGCTAACTACGCAGGAAATATTATAGTGCTACAAGCGTACCCACAAACGTCGAGGCATTCACTCTTCCTAACCTACACAGGCGTGGTGTAACGCTGCTGTGATGTGATAAGATCGGAGGTAGGCTAGGTAGTAATGCCAGAGACATGGCAACAATCTCAACACAACCAAACAAAACAAACAACAAATGTTAGCTCAGACTTAGATTCGAACCCGCGGCGTAGTATTCGGGTATTCTGATCGCTAGGCGACGATATCGATCATAGACCGCATTACAATGGATATACTGATACCCGCTGGGTATATCTTCCAGGTATTTGTTTAATTAATTCTCTTTCCTTTTACTACTCCCAGGTATTTTCTTTCGATAATATCGACGAAGGTATATCATGAATAATGTTCATGATATTTCTTAGACCTTTGGGTTTAATCCTTCTAAAATTACATACGAGTTGTTGATATAACATTACTACAACGGTTGTGTTTTTCGTATCAAAATAATTTTCGGACTATTTCGGCAAAACAATGAGCTAGCACACTGTTACTTCAAAAGATTTTTATTACTTTTTTTCCAGTCAGAGGTTGCTTTCTATAGCTTTGCTTTCTTTACTTAGATGTCTAAGACATTTTAATAATAAATTAATATTTTTTACTTTTTTTTACTCTTGGAAGGATTCCTATGCAGGAATCCGTCTAGGTAGGTAACACCCCAAGAGCCAGTTATTCTACCGTGAAGCAGTAATGTGCAAACATTACTATGTTTCGCTTTGAAGGTAACTGTGAGCTAGTGTAATGGCTAGGCAAATGAGACTTAAGAACTGATGTCTCAAGGTGACGAGCGCAGTGTGGTGCTACATAGAAATGTTTTGGATGACAGAGCATTTGCATGGACAGACGTTACACTTACCATCAGGTTAACGTTTCGTTCGTTTCATCACTTTATCCAATAAAAAAAATTACCTTTGGTAAACTGTGAATATTTTTATTTATTTAACTTTATATACAGAAAGTATATAGACGGACTTAATGCTTGAGGCATTCTCTACCAGTCAATCTCAAGAGTGGTGCATAGATAGAAAGAGTTAGGTGCGTTTACTAAATAGAAAAATAGTGAACTTTGTGCATATGTATATTTACATACATATATAAATACTAATATACACACATATTTATAAACATGTACACATACTTATACATATCTAACATAAAACAGAATAGTAAATATATACATAAATACATATAAATAAATAATAAAAAGTGTTGATAAACTATTACCGACATGACTCTGCCCACTTATTTTGAAGCAGTTCCCAAACTTTAAATTTGAAGCAGCAACGATATTTTCATGTAGGTTTGCGGATTTGATTATGTTGATATTGTTTCCGTGTCTATGCACTGCATCCTTGTCTTTTCGTGCCTCCGGTCTTATCGCAGAAGTGTTACATCGGGCCTGTGCAGGTTAGGAGGAGTGAATGCATCTATGTTTACGGGTACACTTGTGGCACTGTGATATTTCCTGCGCAGTTAAAGAAAAAAAATATTATAATGTAGAAAAAACTATTATATTACCGCAACAGAGCGTGGTAGCGGCTTAAGAGAATCTACCACCCCATCTCATCCCGTGGGTGACGTAAAAGTCGATAGAGGGGAATTAAAACCGGGAGATGGGCAGCAGCATCTTCCTGGAACATCTGAATAAATAAACTGCGGTTGCCAACCCGCCTGCCAAGCGTGGCAATTATGGCAAAATCCCCCCAAAAAGAGAGCTACTAACTCTTGTGGCCATCTATGGGGGAGGCCTATGTTCAGCAGTGAAGTGATTGTGATGAACAGAGTAACAGAACGTGGTATGGGTATTTGACCTAGGCAGGAATCTGTCTAGGTAGGTACCACCGCAGGCCAGTTATACTGCCGTGAATCAATCGTGAAGAAACGACGTACCTTTACCCGTTCCTGTTCCAGAAAAGGGGGTCTTAACAGACGGACAGACGGACAACAAAGTGATCAAATAGGGGTTCGAACGGAACTCTAAAACCTAAACTTCAAAAATTATTGTCCTTATACTATTTGAATCAAAATCAATAGATGTGTGTATTGTCAGACTAATAATGTTATTGTATTAGATAGATTACAAATTTAAGCAAGAAATATTTGCTTCGTATAACACCATTTTTCGCTTCTATTAAAGATAGCTCAACGACATTTCACTGTCGTTAGCAAAGAGAGTAAACACAAAAGAATACGACACGGGTCTAAAATTAAAATCTGTTCCTGCATTCTGTTGGGAATACAACCCTCCTATGTTTTAAGCCACACAATTTTGTCTAGAAAAAAATCATACAAGTATGAAATGTATGCACTATTCAGAGAGTGAGTGATAAATCAATCAACCTGGTATAACTATCGTAGTATTTAATTTAATTTTGTTACCAATAGTAATTATATGTCGAGCTACTATCACGTTATGGGTGTTCGTGGAGAAAAAAATGATAATACTCTGGTCAACACAAAATATAAAGGAATTAGGAGGTAGGCCGTGTGGTGGCGGCTTATGAGAATCTACCACCCCATCTCATCCCGTGGGTTTCGTAAAAGTCGACAGAGAGAAAATGAAAACCAGGAGATCGGCAGGAGCACCTTCTTGAAACATCTGAATAAATAAACTGTGGTTGCCAACCATTTGAATTAATTAATAATATTTACAAATTAGTATAATTATTTTAATTAATTTTAGATTACTCCAATTATGCATGTTTATTGTCTTATTCTGTGGACATGTAATTAAAACGTTACACAACTGAGCTTCCTCATGTGGACTTATTTCTTAGAGGAGTTCGCCTGCCCATATAAAATTTTGTATTACCCAGAACATTTCTACGCTTCACCACACTACGTCCGTCTCTCTCACACACCCGTCTATTTCTGACCGCGCTCCATGCGCAAACAAGCTGAAAAATCATACTCGTTATGGACAGTTGTCTGTAAACGCCCGTTGTCACAGTTGTGGATAGTGGCCAACACCCGCTCCCGTAGCGGTGTGTTTGGTTATACCTCGTACGTGCCTTCGCCGATCGTGTCCCTCGAAGCGGAAGTGTTGTGCTTCGTAGTGTTGTGCGAACGTGAAAGTTACGTGAGAGCGTTCCTGTATTGCGTCGGCTTGCTGGTGAAAACCGTGAGTAGAGTGCATACACACATCTCGCCTCAGAAGCGGCTTTGTATTTTTGTGTCCGCTTGTTGCACTAGGCAACAGCCAGGTACACACCCTCGCGCACCTAAGGCGTAAGGCATTAGGTGACGTAGATATAGCACACACCTCCCTGCTCACGTAGGGAGAATTTTTTGCATTTGTGTACACACCGCCTCTCGAACCATCGAAATGGCGACACCCCGTGCCCCCGCGCCGGAGTTTGTACATCTCGCGGAGTTTTTGCGCGCCGCGCACCCCGAGATCTGGGAGCAGTTTCACGCCCATTGCGTCATGTCGGAGGAAATCTCGGGAATCCGTCCAGACACCCAAAATCTGCTTAGGAGTCGCGTAGCAACGTTTGACTCCGACAGCCCGTCATCGCCAGCTGTAGAGCCGGCCGCGCCGACACCTGCGCAAGATGACGCATCCGCACCTGTGTGCGAAACAATGGTAGGAGTAATCACCGACCATAAAAAGACCGTGCCGACCGTGTCGGCATCGTCAGTAAAGAACGCACCTGCAGGCAATAAAACCGCCGCTAATGGGTGCAATAAAACACCAAGCACACCTGCGCTTCCCTTCCGGGAATCGCAATCCATTGTTGGGCCCGCGGCCCTTTCGGACGAGGGATCCGACATGGATTGCGAGGAATCCGGAAATGCGCACGACGACGGCTTCACCGTCGTCGCGCGCAAAGCAAAGAAACGCGCCGCGAAAGCGGATTCCGAGCCTAACTCGGATACCGCATCGCCGTCCGCCTCACGGAACCCGGCCAAAAAGGGCGTGTCCAACAGCCGCAAGACTATTGAAAAGTCTCTGCCCGCGCATCCCGCGGCCCAATTAAATAAAGCTCCTCCGCCAATTATCCTACAGGATAAAGCGCAATGGAACAATCTGTCACTTTGGATGACAAACAAGAAAATTGTGTGCCCGAAGGCGCAGACGGCAGTGCAAGGTATCCGCGTATACCTAAGCACAGTCAGCGACTTCAGGGCCGTCACCAGCCATTTGCGTGGTAACAATATAAGTTTCCACACTTACTCGCTCGCGGAAGAACGTAGGCTCCGCGTAGTCATCAGGGGCCTGCCCAAGGAATTGGAGACTAGCCACATACTTAGTGACCTTAAGTCACAGAACATACCTGTGTTGGAGGTGCATCGGATGCATCACCCACACAATAAGAAGTCGTACGACCTGATCCTTGCTGTAGTGTATAGGACAATGATACTCAGAGATCGAGAACAAACTGTTTTTTATTTGTCACTTCGTTACATTCGTGGTATTTATATCTACCTGCTTTTATATTAATATAATCATACATTACACCATCCTCCCTCAAAATATACTATGAACTTATATATATATAGCTCAGTAACTTAAGCACTAGCATTAATTAACATTTTAAGGTATTTAATGTATCAGAAAAGTTTACAGTACAGAAATAGAAATGAATGATATAGTCATTGGCATGATAAGCAACAGTAATAAGATTTAAACTACTTATATTTTTTTAGTTCACCTATGCAACGCTCTGCCGCTTGACGGCGTACTTTAACACTAGGAACTCCAGATAAGTTCACCGTATTCTCATCCATATCTTCCTTTTCTTCCTCGCCGCAATCTTGTTGCGAAACCATATCGTTCCTTATCAACGGTGAGGTGGTCTTTGTAGAGAACTTCGAAGCAGCTTCCGATGGCTTGCATAATTCATTACCATTATCAACTTCATTATGTATTTGGGCCAAGGAAAAGCGCGACTTGTTACACCGACGATCATTTAAAATTTGGTCAATGTGTCGTTTTTGGATGCGGCCGTCGACAGTCTTGACAACATATGACACGGGTCCGGGCCTTTGTAGAACTATTGCATCTGCCCACTTATTTCCCTGTTTGGAGAAGTCGCGAACTAGTACAGGGTCCCCCGGTTGCTGTACCCGAAGCGGCGCGGAACCTCCTCGCGCCTCAGCCGCCCGCTGTGCGTCGTGCACACGCTCCCCAGCGTCGGGTCGCAGTAGGTCCAGCCGGCCGCGCAGCCGCCGCCCAAACAGCGCCACCGCGGGCTCGCGGCCCGTAGTACAGTGCTCCGTGTTACGATATGTAAATAAAAATTTACTTAACGCAGTATTATCGTCCACGTTCTCTATAATAGCTTTTTTGAGAACCTGTTTTATGGATTTGACTGCGTTTTCAGCCGCTCCATTGCTGGCCGGATGGTAAGGTGCCACAAGCGTGTGCTTTATACCGTTGTGCTGCAGGTAAAGCCCAAATTCCGCAGACGAGAATGGGGGCCCGTTATCGCTTACTATGTGCTTCGGTAAACCGAATCTAGCGAAAATTCTTCTTAGTCGTGCTATGACAACTGAAGCCGAAGTACTACTTACTCGCTCGACTTCTATCCATTTAGAGTGTGCGTCAACCACGACTAAATAGTATCTATTCTTGAAGGGCCCCAGAAAATCAATATTTAGTCTCGACCAGGGTTCGGTCGGCCACGGCCACGAGTGCAGCGGCGCTGGCGGCGGGCACGCGCGCTGCGTGCGGCACGCCGCGCATTCCGCGCACGTGCGCTCGATGTCTCCGTCTATAGACCCCCACCAAACGTAGTTGCGGGCGATCTGCTTCATCTTAACGATTCCGGGATGTCCTTCATGCAATTCCTTCAGGATCACTTGATGCAATGATTCCGGTATTACTATACGGTAACCCCAAATGATACATCCTTGATCGATATGTAAATTGTCTTTCCTATTAAAATAAGGTTTCTCAGATGTCGCATCAACCTTGGGAGGCCATCCGAACATTATGTATCCATATATTTTGCTAAGTAAAGAATCTTTCATCACTTCTTTTTTAATATGCTTAAAATTGAGTGGAAATTCCTCCTTTACGAAATTCAAGTAGCTGCAGTCTTCGTCATCGACACTAACTCGACCCGTCGAGCTCATGGGAAGACGTGACAGAGCATCAGCTTGGCAATTCTTTGAAGTACTTATGTATTCTATCTTAAAGTCGTATGCGGCTAGTTTAACGGCATAACGCTGTAGCCTACTTGCGGCGGTCAACGGTATCCCCCTGTTCTTACCAAAAATATAGCTGAGTGGGCGGTGATCTGTTCGGAGCACGAATTGCCTCCCGTACAAGTAGTGGTGGTGCCGCGTGACACCAAAGATTATGGCCAGCGCCTCCTTGTCGAGTTGGGAGTAGTTACTCTCGGCAGACGACAGTGTGCGCGATGCGCAGCACACGACACGTTCACCGTCGACGTGCACCTGCGTGAGCACCGCGCCCAAGCCGTACGGGCTACTGTCCACAGACAGAATCAACGGGAGGCTGGGGTCATAGTGTGCTAAAACTGGAGCGCTGCATAGCACCTTTTTTATTTTATTAAAGGCAAACTCACACTTATCATTCCAATGCCATTTCACATTTTTCTTTAATAAATTATACAGAGGTTTTAATATATCAGACATATTAACACAAAATCTTCCATAGAAATTAACAAGTCCCATGAAACTTTTTAACTGCGACACATTATTCGGCGCGGGGGCGGACACAATAGCCTCTATCTTTTTCACATCTGTATGCAAACCACGCTTATCAATCTTATAACCTAAATATGTTATACTGTCCTTAAAGAATCTACATTTTGCGTAATTAATTCGTAAGCCCATATCTTTAAATCTTTTCAACACAGCCTTTAAGTTACTAACATGTTCTGTTTTATTTTTGCCTGTGACACAGACGTCATCAGCGAAGACCGCCGTAGAGGGCAAGCCACTCAAGGTCTCCTCCATGATTTTTTGAAAATTCTCTGGTATGCATTTTATACCAAAAGGTACGCGTTTATAAACGAAAGTGCCAACGTGAGTGGTGATCGCCGTCATCGGCCTAGAATCCTCCTCTAAAACACACTGTTGGAATGCATTGGATAAATCGAGCTTCGTGTACTGTTCACCACCACCTAGTGCAGCGAACAGCTCCTCGATCCGCGGCAGCGGGTAGTGGAAGTCTTTTAAACGCGGATTAATAGTAATCTTGTAGTCACCGCATATACGAATCCCACCATTAGGTTTAATAATCGGTACAATCGGCGTCCCGTAATCGGACCTTTCGACTTTATAGATGACCCCTTCCCGCTGCAGCCGAGCGAGCTCGTCCTCAACACGCGAGCGCAGAGCCAGTGGAAGTGGCCGCGCCTTCACAAACACGGGGCTATTATCCTTCAGATACAAACGTATGCGCGACTTAAATGTACCTAAACCCTCCGCAAACACTTCGGGAAACTCGGCTCGCAAGGCGGCCGCCATTGAATACTCAGCTATATTGTGGCAATCAAGTATTGGCAGCTTTAACTCCCTAATCCACGTTCTACCCATTAGTGGTGGACCACCATTTTCGATGATAAATAATTTTAAGTTAGCGGATTTGTTTTCGTAAACAACATCTACTTTTATATAGCCTAAGGTCTCAATGACGTCCCCCGTATAAGATTTTAAAATTAATTTTTTGTTTATTATTGGTATATTTTTAAAATTCTTAAAGTAAAAAGTTTTTGACACAGCCGAAATCTTACTGCCTGTATCTATTTCAAATTTGCACATACTATTTTCAACTTTAAGAATAGCGCTATAGGGTCTATCGCCGTCGTTACTAACAATTTTATAAAAGTGGTCGTCACCGTTCGAGTCATTATCGGAATCGTTCATAATAAAAAACTGACCTTTAGACTTGTGATTTTTCTTCGGAATGCCACTAGCGCCGGCCACATACTGACCGCACATAACTTTGAGATGTCCTTTTTCTCCGCATGAATCACATGTGTAATACTTATAACGACACTTGCCCTCGACATGCGGGCCCTTACCGCACCGCCGACACGTGTTGCGCGCGAGCGAGCCTGCGCCGCCGCCGCCGTGCCGCGGCCGCGCCGCGCTCACCCGATGCAAGCCGTCGTCACTGAGCCGCACGCCGCCGAAGCCGCCCGCGCCGAGCGCAGGCGCGGAAGCGCACGCCACACCTGCGTGCCGTTCCGCTGCCTCCAGTGCCAGCGCCAGTTCCACGGCACGCGCATAATCTATATTTCTCTCCGCAAACAGCCGCGATCGCATCTCCTCACTGCATAGCCCCGACACAAACTGGTCACGAATGTTGACTTCCAAGGTCGCGTTAAAGTTACAGCTTTTGGCAAGATGCTTTAAACTTTGTAAATATGAGCGAATGCTTTCGCCATCTTGTTGCTTTCTTTGTCTGAAGAGATGACGCTCTGCTATTTCCGATCTCTCGGGTTCCAAATGTTCCCTGACTAGTTGAACCAATTCATCGAATGTTTTTTTTTCCGGCTGGGTTGGTGAACATAAATCGCACATCAACTCGTAACATTCGGCACCCACCAACGTCACGAGAGTAGCCACATGTAGATCGTTCCCAATGCCATTTAATGTCATGAATTGTTTAACACGTCGAATATACGCGTCCCAGTTATGACCACCGATATTAAAACTTTCAATTTTACCTAAAGGCATTGTAAATAACCGTAACACACGCGTAAGATTATAATTTCACTAGATAGATATAAACTTCGATGAATAATTATTATCCTCGTCGCCAGTGTAGTGTATAGGACAATGATACTCAGAGATCGAGAACAAACTGTTTTTTATTTGTCACTTCGTTACATTCGTGGTATTTATATCTACCTGCTTTTATATTAATGTAATCATACATTACACTTGCCATACTGGAATTAACTCCAGAAGGCAAGCAGGTCTTTAACATTAAGACGATTTGCGGCCTTTCAGGCCTTTCTATTGAGGCACCTCGCAACAGGGGCATCATTGACCAGTGCCACAGATGCCAACTGTACGGACACTCTGCCCGAAATTGTTTCGCCCGCCCTCGTTGCGTAAAATGCCTCGGGGATCACGGCACCCAGGATTGCGCTCGCACGCCAGAAGCGCAAGAGCCCCCAAGCTGCATACTCTGCGGCGAGCTGGGACACCCCGCGAATTACCGCGGGTGTAACAGAGCGCCGAGGAGTGCAAAGCGCAGGGGAAGCAAGAAGAACGGCCGTAGGAAGGGCCCCGGGGCCACACAGCCTCAAACACCCGCTCCTAAACAAACACCTAAGCCCGCGACTAAACCCGCGCCTAAACAAACGCCCGCGCCCGCTCCGGCCGCAGCGAAACCCGGTCCCGCTGACGGGACTACCGGGCAGAGCAAAAGCCAGAGCGCCGCGCCGGCGACGAACGCATGGACAAAACCGTTGCCCATGACGCAAAAGAGCGCAGCCGCCTCACGGCCCGCGCCTCAAATCGCAACGCCTAAAATACAGGGCTCGTCAAATTTCGCCGCAGATTTCTCACTAATTTGCGGCTTCATGCGCAGCATAAATGTTGCCGAACTTTCAACTTTAGCACGCAAAATCCGCGAAGCAAAGTCTCCTCAAGACCGACTCATGGCTACCGTAGAGCACATGAACGTCATCGACGCGATTTGGACGTTTCAATGCGCCTAAACATCACGCGCCGCGTCGTATATAAAATTTTTAATTGTTACCAATGGCGTCCCGTATAGGTAGGATTAAACCACGCTCTCTGAATGTCTCGTATTTTAACGCAAGCGGTCTTAAGACGCAGTTAGTGGAAGTCGCGAATTTCCTTCGTGATCATGACATCGACGTTATGCTAGTGCAAGAGACTTTCTTAAAACCTAGTATGCGCGATCCTAAGATAGCCAATTACAAATGCATCCGAAATGACAGAGCGACCGCGAAAGGCGGCACTCTGATCTACTATAAAAAGTCCTTGCACTGTATCGCGCTCGATACACCCGACTTAGTTAATATAGAAACTTCCGCGTGTAGGTTAGCAATGACCGGCCATAGGCCGCTTGTACTAGCATCAGTCTACCTCTCGCCATCCAAACAATTATTAGAATCAGACCTAAAATCCCTACTAGATTTAGGCCGTTCTGTTATTCTCGCCGGAGACTTGAACAGCAAGCACGGCAGTTGGAATTCCAACGCAAATAACACAAACGGTAATATACTGTACAGATTAGCGGAGAGCCATAACGTAAACGTAATAGCTCCCGAAACACCAACCAGAGTTCCGACGCAGTTAAATCAGCAGCCGGACACTCTCGATGTAGCCATTATTAAGGACGTGAACTTAGAAATAGACTCTTTAGTTACGCTTCACGAACTTGAGTCGGACCACCGTCCGGTCATTTTTAAGCTGGGCCGGCCAAATGGTGAGGTCACACAGACCAAAACCATTGTGGACTGGCGTACCCTCGGGGTCAAACTCGAGGCTACGAGCTCCCAGCACTTGGATGAAATACCAGATATTATCGACTCGCCAGAGGTAGCCTGTCGAGCGATAAAATCATTCTCAAGTCATCTCAAAACAGTCGTCGGAGAATCCTCTCGGACGGTTACGGTGTCGAGCGATCGACGCTGTAATCTACCGGCGGACCTCCGACGCCTGATTAGAGAAAAGAACCGTGCGGCCAAAGCGCACGACAGATATAGAACAGACGCGAATAGACTCAGACTGCGCCTCCTACAAAGGGATGTTAAAGAGCGCTTATCTGAGTACACTAAAGATAGCTGGGACACTATGCTTGGAGAAATCGAGCCGTCGCACACTGCCTACTGGCAGTTGGCACGATCTCTCAAAGCAGAGCCGGTCTCACCCATGCCGCCACTTATTAGATCGAACGACAACTCGCTCGCCTTCGACGACAGCGAAAAAGCCGAATGCCTTGCAGACAGTCTAGAGAGCCAATGCACTCCGTCTCTCGCGCCTGCGGATCCCGACCACCTGCAGCAGGTGGCCGCGGAACTCGAACGCAGGGCTGCCATACCACCAGTGGGCGAACCACTGACTCCAGTGACTCTCGACGAAGTCACGAAGATTGTTAAAAATCTTAAAAACCGATCCGCGCCCGGCCTCGATGGCATAAACAACAGGGTGATCAAATGTCTAACTACGCCGCTATTGTGTCTGTTAGTCAGTATTTTCAACGCGCTCCTCTCCAGCTGCTCCTTTCCGGACGACTGGAAGGAAGCGGACGTTATAGGTATTCCGAAGCCTCACAAGCCGAAGAACATCCCGTCCAATTATCGCCCAATAAGTCTCCTCAACTCGATGGCCAAGATTTATGAGCGAATAATCCTTAGTCAATAAAAAAACTACGTCCTTAATAATAACATCCTTCCAGACGAGCAGTTCGGCTTTCGCCCCGAACACTCGTGTACCCATCAAGTGCACCGCCTAACGGAGCACATATTAGAAAACTTTCACGACCGCCCTAAGCCAGTAGGTGGATTGCGATGTCGCAAAGGCATTCGACAAAGTCTGGCACGACGGCTTGTATTACAAGCTGTATCACACAAAAGTGCCGGACAGACTCGTGAACATCATACGAGCCTTCTTGTCCAATCGCCTATTTCGCTTCCGGGTAGAGGGAACGCGCTCCTCAAGCCGCCCTCTCCGTGCGGGTGTCCCTCAGGGCTCCTGCCTCTCTCCACTCCTTTTCTCACTATACACTAGCGATATACCTAAAGACCCTAAAGTCAATCTTGCGCTTTTCGCAGATGACACGGCCCTGTATTATTCCGATAAGCACAAGGGCCGCATAACGATTCAGCTCCAAGCAGCAGCCGATCGCCTAGGCGAATGGTTCCGGAAATGGAGAATAGAGGTTAACCCCAAGAAAAGTGTAGCAATATACTTCTCGAGGGGCACGCCTAAGCCAGCTAGACGTTACCACACAATCGGCAACAATCAGCTAGGCTCGATCACCCTGTTCGGACGCCCTATTCCCTGGGAAAAGAGCGTCAAATACCTCGGGGTCACGTTAGACGCAGCGATGTCGTTCGCTGATCACATTAAGAACGTGCGTAACAGGGCGGCTTTTATCGCAAGCCGTCTATATCCGTTAACTTGCTCTTCAAGCAAAATGTGCTTAAGACACAAACTTCGCCTCTACAAGACATGCATTAGACCCGTAATGTCCTATGCATGCGTCGCGTTCGCACACGCGACGGGCAATTATATAAAGAAATTGCAGACGGTGCAAAATAGATTCTTGCGAAGTGCCACCGGAGCCGGTTGGTACCAACGCAATGTCGACCTTCACAGCGACTGTGAAATGCCCGTACTCTCTGAACACTTCAGAGAAGTATCACGGCGGTTTTTCGAAAAAGCCGCGGTTCATCCAAACCCGCTGGTGGTTAAAGCAGCGAATTATCGATCTAATAAAGGTGAAGCTAAGAGAAACCCGGTCGGCCTGTGGCACCAGTCTGGTTCGAGGAAGTACAAGCCGACTCTGGATGCAAACAGGGAGACTACGGGGGGGGGGGGGGCAGTACGCTGCCAAAGTGGAGTCGTGGGGGTTGAGGAGTGTAGGGGTAGCGTTGTCTCTCTCCCTATCCATATCGAGGCGCTGAGCACGTGAGGAGTCAGCGCTTAAAATAGCATAGCAATTTTGAGGTGCCGACACCGGATATCGAACTCAGTTCAATCGCGTACTCTATAACTTAAAGCGGGCGTCCGGCCCCTGAGCTACCACGGCATTTTTATATTTACACAGTGCGTGTTCATGTTGTGTTTAGACCCCAAATATTTCATAAAACGCTTCCCAGATGTTTGGAGTAGTGCTTTCATAAATAAAATATGCGACGCAATAAGTCGCCGAGTCCTCCCAATGCCATGTTTCACTTAAAGGGCGTAAACATCGTGATGTCAAGTAATGGGTATTCGCAAATTTATGGAAGGAAACAAATTTATCATAAATCGTGCATCTTACTTCGCTTGGGTGGTCCGATTTTCTCTTACTATCTGTTTACTTTATATTTGTTTATACTGAAAACATGTTACTTTATGGGCGAAGTATTAATAAACATATTTTTTTTTATGAATGAAAGTGACGAGACAAGCAAATATTTCAGCTTCTGCCCATAACAAATGATGTGTCATCTAGAACGATTCTCTGTTGCACCACACCGCGTTCGTCACCGTGAGACATTAATTCATAATTTTTTTTTTTATTATTTATTCCAATAAAAGATTACAAAAATATTACACATTCCTTCCTCGCCAAACTATAATAATAGTTTGTACGCAATACGCTCCTCTTCTTACTTTCCTAACGTAACATTTTTTAACATCAATTAGATTAATAATACTTAATAATACTTATTAAAAAATAGATACTAAAAAAGTAGCATTTCTAAGTTAAGCTACCATATTGTTTCACTAATATACAATCTTTTAATTTTCTTTTTAATGTTACTTTACACTTAATTTTATTTTTGCTTAATAAATCGGTATACCTATTACATAATTTCGGAATTTCGGAATTATGTAATAAGTCTGAAACACATCAGTGTTTGCACACTATTGCTTAATGGCAGAATAACTGATACTACGGTGGCATCCACTTAGACCGATTCCTGCATAGAAATCCTACTATCAGTGAAGGAGTTGATAAATGCAACTCAAACTCATCAGAATAATTGCAGAGTAACTCGTTTAGGATTACAATTCCAATACAAGCTGGCATATTCTTTCGGTTCGAATTGCACAGAACGGGTGTGTGATTTTTTTTTTTTTTCGGTGAAGTGATCGCTGTTAGCCTTTTGGCTTTTACAGCTTCATCGGATGCTGTGCTCGCGGGCCCGGGGCCCGCGTGCCAGGTTTGGTTTGACCCAAACATAAATACATAAATAGAAAGACTCCTACTAAACATCTAAATTCGGTCCGTTGCGTTCGCTAGCGTGCTTGCGCTACAGTGAATATCTCCATAAATTTATTGTATAAAGTCATCTAATGACCGTCCGAGGGAGACTGCGGGCCTCCGTTCGGACTGTCGACTTGTGTGTCGGAAACTCTGGGCGGTGAGAACCGCCCTGGAGCACGGGTGTATCTGGTGTACGCGGTGTTGTTAACGATAGCTGCGCGCCGCTCTCTACGGCGGTCGCGCGACGTTGTGCGTGTGATGTTGAAACTATTAACTGTGTGTACAGTGTTGTTCGGATCGTGGCTGACCGTATCGTGGTCAGGGAGTGCTGAGACGTCCGTGTCGTCTAGCACATTTCGCGGTCGACGTTTGCGTTCGGTCGGTAGGTGATTAAGCCACGGTTACTAAGACTCCCGCCGCGACAGGGTGAAAGCCAAGGGGAATCCAGACAAGGACCATATAACCGTATATGGGCACATACATGGCGGACAACAGGAGTATATTGAGAATATTTGCCTATAAAGTTATCACGTGGCTGGGGTCGCGGCCACGTGGCAGGAGTAGACTGGCTGGATGTCGTAAAAAACTACATGGCATCCAACAACATTACTTTTTTTATTGGATAAAGTGATGAGACGAACAAAACATTTACTTGATGGTAAGTGCAACGTCTTTGCATAACACAAGCCGTTTCACCCAGAACGTTTCTGCGTGGCACCACTCTTCGCGCGTCACCCTGAGACTTCAAAGTCTTACGAGTATATACACAGTGCTTACACTAACTCTTAGTGCCCTTCAGGCCAAATCACAGTAACGTTTGCACTCTACTCCTTCACAGCAGAATAGCTGGCCTGGAGTGGTACCGCCGCAGACGGATTCCTACATAGGAATCGTACTGATATATTTATTAAATTAAAGAAAAAGTGAAAAGAATTTGCAACGTAATTTATTTGAGAGATTACCACAGACTACAGAGTTCATAGTTATGTAACCACAGACAAAGAAGCAAAGGTCATAAATTTATTATTCCAACTCTCTTACCAAATTATAGCCTTTCTTCATAACTAAGAACAAAAAAAATGATATAACTATATAATCTACACTTCACTTACATTCATTATTATGACAATCAAAGTTACTCCCTTACCTAAAGATTACTTTCTTACATTAAAAAAAAAAATTAATCATAAAAATATAAAGTAATATTAATTAGGTTTTATAACTCCTATCTTATCTCTGAGATACATAAATCTTTCTTTAAGTAAAGCCTTTGTAAACAAGTCAGCATATTGCTCTTTTGTACAAACATATTTCAAATCAATTGCTTTCTCTACATATTTTTCTTTAATAAAGTTATATTTGACATCTATATGTTTGCAGCGCTTATGGTAATCTACACTTTTAATAAGACAGATTGCACTCTGATTGTCTATATTTAAACACACTGTGTCTTGTTTAAATGCACTTATATCAATTTAAAGTTTTTTTAACCACAAAGCTTCCTTAGTTGCAGCACAAGCAGCCATATATTCTACCTCTGTAGTTGATAAAGCTACACTCTGCTGATGTTGTGTTGCCCATGTTATAGCAGCTCCATTTTTAATATATACATAACCAGTCAGAGACCGACGTGTGAATGTGTCTTTGGCATAGTCAGCATCGCAATAAGCTTGTACTATGTTATGCTTAGATGACATATAACATAAACCCAAACTTTTGGTTTCTTTTAGGTACTTCATTATTTTCGTGACAGCATTCCAATGACATAGCTATTAAGATATCTACTCACCAAACTTACTGCATACATAATATCAGGTCTGCTTACTATGGCCAGATGCATTAGGGATCCAACAGCCTCTTTGTAAGGAATGTTGTAGTCCGGAACAGTAGAGCATTTCTCTAGTGTGGTATGAGGGTCAGCTGGAATATTACTACCATTTGCATTATGCAGATTGAATTTATGTAATAATCGTTCAATATATTTTGTCTGGTGAATAAAAATACATCCTTTGGACTTCTCTATCTGGAGTCCAACAAAATTCTTTGCATCACATGTTTTAATTTCAAAATTATTTCTCAATTCACACAAGACAACATGTAATGAATTTGAGTCAGATAACAGTAGCCCATCATCAACATATAATAAAAGGTACACTTTACTATTATTAACATTTCCAATATAAACACATCTGTTCGAGTTACTATTTTTAAAACCTAATTTCTTTAGTAAAGCATCAAATTTATGATTCCAGCACCTGGGTGCTTGTTTCAGACCATAAAGTGAACGGTTAAGTTTACATACCAAATTTGATGGAGCTTCCAGACCCTGTGGTGGTGTCATATATATGGTTTCTCTTATATCTCCATACAAAAATGCAGTTTTCACATCAAATTGGACCATTTCTAGATTATGCTGAGCAACTTCTGAAAGTAACACTAACATAATCATACCTTACAGTAGGTGAAAAGGTTTCAGTATAATCTACGCCTTGTGATTGTGAGCAGCCTTTGGCACATAGTCTTGACTTATATAGCGGACCGGTTGGATGACATTTAATTCTGAATACCCATTTGCATCCAATTATCCGCACACCTGGTGGTTTTTCCACTAATTGCCAAGTCTTATTCTCTGCATGTGCATTCAATTCATCTTTAATGGACTGCTTCCACTGTTCTGCATTGACATTATTTGTTGATATAGCTTCAATGTAAGTTTGTGGGATGTCTTGCTGTTCTTAAACTTCATCGCTACATATGTATGTAAAACCTTCATTTTTCATCATTCTACGTTTAGATCTTGTCATTATATTTTTATTTATCTCAGTTAAATCTACTTTTTCTTCTGGCTCATATAAAGACCCTTCATCAGAGTGAAAAGATTCATCACTAATTTCATTTTCTTCTAAAGAGTCTTGTAAAGACAAATTATTAGTACTAGAATTATCTTTACTTTTGTTACGTGATGGTACAGACTCTGACAATGGTAGCATAGTACAATTTCTCATAACAGAATTTTCTATGAATATTACATCCCTACTGATTAGTATTTTCTTTGTTTTCGGGTCGAGAAGCCTGTAACCTTTCGTCTGTTCACTGTAACCAACAAATAGTATTTTACTTGCCCTCGAGTCCCATTTTTTGACTTTCTCTTTTGCTACATGCACCATTGCTTCACAACCGAATATTTTTAGATGGTTAATATTTAGCTTTTCTCCAGTCCATATTTCTTCGGGTGTTAAGAACGCTAGAGCTCTTGTTGGACAGCGATTAGTAACATATGTTGCAGTCGACACTGCTTCTGCCCAGTACTGCTTCTGTAATTTAGCATTAATGAGCATACAACGAGCTCTCTCCAGCAAGGTGCGGCTCATCCTTTCTGCCATCCCATTTTGTTGGGGTGTGTAAGGTGTCGATGTTTGATGTTGAATTCCACAGTTTTTTATAAATGATTGAAATTCATTACTTAGATATTCTCTACCATTGTCTGTACGGAGAGTCTTTATTCTTAAATTAAGCTGATTTTCGACTAGTGCTTTAAAATGTTTGAATTTTTCAAAGACATCTGATTTGTTTTTAATTAAATAAACAAATATTTTCCTTGAAAAGTCATCGATGACTGTGACAAAGTAGTATGCTCCGCCAAGGGACTGGACCTCCATAGGCCCGCAGACATCTGAGTGAATAAGGTCCAACATCGCTTTTGCTCGAGAACCTTCTGATGGGAATGGATTTCTTGATTGCTTGCCCTCCAAACAAGATATACATACTACTTTATTTTTGTTTTCCATTTTCACTCCAGTATTTTCTAATAGTTTGTTCAGGTCTTCGAAGATTAAATGTGCCATTCTTTGATGCCATAGGTAGCAATCATTTTCTTCTGATTTAGATATGTATGCTGGAATACTTTTTGTATTAAGCCGGTACATATTGTTTGTTAATTTTGCACTTGCTACTTCATCACTAAATTTGTTAAATATTTTACATCCTTCTTTGTCAAATTGTATTTGACAGCCATTTTTCATGATTTGGCTTACAGAAAGAAGGTTAGTGGCTAGTTCTGGAACAAAGAGAACATTTTGTATTTGTATCATTTTAGATTTGCCATTCTTGTCAACAACACTGAGATCCACTTTTCCACATGCTTTTACAGTAAGCTTTTATCATCAGCTACTTTAATTGTATTCACTGGAATTGGTATTTCATCATAAAGCCAGTCACGGTGCATTGTTAAATGCATTGATGCTCCAGAGTCAATATACCAGCAATGATAATTTTTTGTTGTTCTTGCAGAAAATACTGCCACATAGCCGGAGTTCTCATTTGCCTTTTGTTATTTACGTTTGCTTCTACAGTACTTGCTAATATGCCCATATTTGTTACATACATAGCATCTTGGACCTTTGTTAGGTTTGTTTATTGTATCTGGAGTTTGTTTGGCATTCTGCGATTAATATTCTTACTTTTATGTACATAAAGAGCAGAAGTGTCTGATTTTCTGACATCTTGAAGTAATTTTGTTTTTACAGAATCTGCTGTAATTGCCATACCGGAACTCTCAAGTGCCATTATCATTGGTTGATACATTTCAGGTAACCCAGCAAGTAGTAAGGTTCCAAGCCATTCATCGTTCACAGAGAAACCAATGTTTCTTAATTTATGGGCAGTTCCCATTATTTTATTTACGTAGTCTTCGACATTCTGACAACTATCTAGGGTTGTAGTGATCAGATCTCTCAATAAACCAACACGTCGTGTTAGACCGCTATCATCGAAAGCTTTAGACAGGTTGTTCCACACCTCTTTCGCTGTTTTGGCTTCTTGAATGTGTATGTAGTTAATTGGATCAACTAATAATATAATTTTTGACTTAGCTTTCGTATCTAATTTTGGGTCAACTTTTTCAACTGAGGCGATGCAACTCCATAACTCTTCATGTTCAAGATAAATTTGAACCGCGAATCTCCACGTTGGATAATTATCCCTTACCGTCAGCCTTTCGATCAGAGTCATTGTATTTACATACATTTTTAGCTGATAAAGATTTTTGCACCACGCTTTTATAAGCACGACCACGCGACCACGTTGCGAATTTTTAGGTTAAAGATGCTCGAACTGCACTACAGCCTTTATACTTTAACTGTATTTACTATGAGTTATATAAATTTGGAAGAATTATGTGGGTCTGGGCCCATAACCTGATATACGAGTATTTATTAAATTAAAGAAAAAGTGAAAAGAATTTGCAACGTAATTTATTTGAGAGATTACCACAGACTACAGAGTTCATAGTTATGTAACCACAGACAAAGAAGCAAAGGTCTTAAATTTATTGTTCCAACACGTACCACCAGTAATATTGGTGACAATTGCCTTTTGACACAACGCGGGTCCTGTATTGGTATTCCAACCAGAGCCAAAATTTGTGCAATAACATAAATTCTTGGTTTTCGACTGGATTTCAACTGTCTTTATATACTCGTTTTATATATTTTACTAAATTATTTTAAGTGTATTTTCCGCCTATGTCACAGGCGATGATGATGTTAGATATAACATAGTTTTTGAAGAGCACCGCCGCCTTCCTCAGTAGCGTGCACAAGCAAACTTACACCGCCACCGGGAACCACCACCAGGAACCGCCATCAGATACCCTCTACCACTACAATACTAGTCGTCGTATTCGTCGTTTCAGCCTATCACAAGTCACTGCTGAACATAGGCCTCGCCGACAGATAGCCCCAAAAGTTTATAGCTCTCATTTTGAAGGGATTTTGCCATAGTTGCCATAGTTGATTGGCAGGCGGGTTGATAACCGCTGTTTATTTAGTCAGATGTTCCAGAAGCATGCTGCTGCCCATCCCCTGGTTCTCATTTTCCCTCTGTCGACTTTTACGACATTCACGGGATGTGATGGAGTGTTATATACTCATAATCCGCCACCACACGCCACCACCGCTATAATACTACCACTAGGTGATTTACACCACTGAAGTCTAGAACACGTCACGTGGTTCGCCTCAAAACGAGGCATTATCAACTGCTAAAGACTCTACGACATACTGCCGCCAAGAGCTCGGCTCGGCTCGAGAAACCAACCAGAGTTACACAGTAGACCCCAGACTAGACCAAAAAACAAATAATAAATATATGCATATCACATGTTTCTTTATATTTAAACACGGGTAAACTTCTGTCGTGTGGCAGCGGTGTGAGAGAATCTGCCACCCCATCTCATCCCGTCGGGTGTCGTAAAGGTCGACAGAGGGAAAATTCAAACCAGGAGATGTGCAGCAGCATCTCCCTGGAATATCTGAATAACTAAACTGCGGTTGCCAACCCGTCTGCCAAGCGTGCTAAATGTGGCGGAATTCCCCCAAAATTAAAGCTTTTGCGGCAATATATGGGGGAGACCTATGATCAGCAGTGGACTATTGATAGGCTGAAAAGATGATGATGATGAAACTTCTTGATATGACCTCAAGGCTTAAGTTGCAATTCGCTAGCCTGTTATTTGGAATTATTAAAAGCAAAACTCCGGACTACTTAATGACTGTTTTATTTTACTTATTGTTTCAATTCTTCCGTGTCGTGTTTGCAATTATGTCTGTATTTATTGTGTGGATGATTCAAATAAACTTCTCTTTCTTTCTTAAAAACTTCCATGATCATGCGATTACCACGTTCATAATACTCGTGGTGCAAATTTCTATTGGCAGTCCCAGGACACGTCACTGCAGCGTTTTAGTTAGCACTTTTCGTTACTTAGCAACTAAGTGCTTTAACGATCTTCCACCAAGACGTGAACGTGAAATTCGTACTAAAACTTATTTTAAGATCCGTTATAAACAATACATTCTAGATAACACAGATTAAATGTAAAAACGTCTATTTAATTCCACGTGTAAAGGTCAACGCGTCAGTTTCAGATCTGTGATAGAATCATAGATAATACACTATATGACCAAGGAGAGTGTGAACATCATGTGACCACAGATAATATTAGATATTACTATATTTTATAAAAGTCATGGCCACGACAAGACCACGGCAAGTCAACACATGAAACAGTAGTTTCATTTGTTATGTATTATTTGTGTACCTAAGACCGCGTGACCTAGTGGTTAGAGTACCTGACTTCTAAGCCGCGGGTCCTGGGTTCGAATCCCAGCCGGAGCCAACATTTGTGCTAAAACATAAATTGTTGGTTTTCGGGTCTGGTTGTGTTGTGATTGTCCCCGTGTGACACTGCATTCTAGCCTACCTCCGATCTTATCGCATCAGCGTTACATCGGACGCAGGGTAGGTTGGGACGAGTGAGTGTCTCTGTGTTTGCGCGTACACTTGTGGCACTATAATATCTCCGGCGCAGTTGATGGCTCTCGACTGTAGTCGGAAGTTGTCGCCGTGGTCTAAATCGGCTGGGAGAACATTATCACATCATTATTTGTGTACTAATTGTTCTATATCCAAATTTATAATAAATATTATAGACTTTTTTATTGATTTTCCATATAATGTTTTTTTTTACTGTAACTTCATTTTAATTTTAATCATTTATCTTGAATACTTTCCATAGACATATATAAAATGTCCAGCAACTGTTCGATAAACCTGAGGCATCGACAGAATAACAGCGCTGTGACTGTGACAACACTACTGCAGCATTATGCTGAGTCGTTAGTCATTTCTTTGTTACAAACCAACGTATATTTGTAAATGTACTGTTATATGTCTTTTTTAGTATAGTTATTATTTTATGTATTTTGTGTTGTTGTAAATAAAACCTTTCTTACTTTTATTCCTTCTTTCATATTAAACAAACACTTAGGCTAGTATTCGAAAACGGGACTCGGCAGATAAGCCGCCGTCTACAAAATATTACAAATACTTGTTCACTTTCTATTCGTCTAAATTTTATTTTTTAGCTCTCAAGGAGATTTAGTTAAAAGGTACCATTAATATTAGTAGTTAGTCCTTTAATGTCGGATAAGCATTGATAGGTACATTGCTTTTAAGTTACCATTGAAATAAAATAGAATGAAGATTCTTTATTCTTCGACGTAAGAAATATAAATTTCTTTTATTAAACGTATTTTTTTTACTATCTACCATTCGTTTTGTAATGAAGTTCCTCTGACGGAGAAGAAACTGGTAAAAGAAACTCCGTAGGTATCCTCTTTTTTATCTTACTCAAAAATACAATGTAAATTTACAAGCATGATCTCAAAAAAAAAAAATCAAATCATGCCCCATGTTAATATTTTAGACAAGATTCAAGAATAATTACAAAAGTTTATCGCTAACTCCGACAGCACCTGCTCACAAGTTCGCACGTGGCAGCCATCATCTGAAGGTGAACCAATACATTTATAAATAAACCAACTTCAATCTAAGAATGTTATTGTATTCAAGTTTAATTTAGCGTTTTAGGTATTTATTTTTTTCTGAGACATCAGTTCTTAAGTCTCGTATTCCCAGTTATTACCCTAGCTCTCAGTGACTTCAGTCCGAAACACAATAATGTGCACAGCGAAATACTGGTGCTGCGGTGGTGCCTAGATGGATTCCTGCACAGGAATCCTACTTCCAGTAAAACTTTTACGATAACCATGGAATATATTTGGATGGCAGATAATCTAATGTCACCACCACACTATTTAGGCCTCTTCCAATGGCACATTATTTAAACCTAATCACTTAAAAAGGATCGACTGATCAAGAAATTTATTAAGGTAATAAAAAACGTTCCTAAGGTCCATTGTCAAGATAAGTGCGCTTTCGGGTCGTATCAGTAGCGTTTTGTTTCATTGTTCAAAGTAGTTTTGACGTGGTCCATTAGACCTCCGTCAACTCTATTTTCAGATCTTTCATTCACTAGTATAACGATCAGTTGGAGAGCAACAAGCTCTTATCTTACATGGACTTTATAACTGCCTTTTCTTGCTATTGAAAGCTTGAAGGTAAAGTAGTCGTGATGAAATATTAGATTAAACTTTATTTAACACGTACTCAATGGCGAAGGAATAAATCGTATAGAAACCTGCATGTCTGAAGAACAAAAATATTTCGAAGACATGTGAAGTCCGCCAACCCGTATTGGAGCAGAGGGGACTGCTACGCTGCGGTTCTTAGTTTGAAGCTCAGCCGCAGCCAACATTTGTTCAAAAACAGAAATTTCTGGTCTTCGGCTCTGGTTGTATCGTGATTATCCCGTGTCTCCGACACTGCATCCTGACTTACCTCCAATGTTATAGCATGACAGTATTTCATGCCGGCCCACCGCTTGCAGCTTTACAAGGCGCAAGTTCGGCCACACATGGAATATTGTTCTCATCTCTGGGCGGGGGCACCCCAGTGCCAGCTCCTTCCATTTGACCGCATCCAGCAGAGAGCGGCTCGAATCTTCGACGACCAAGTTCTTTCCGATCTGATGATCCACTGGCGACGTTGACGTTGATGTTGCTACTCTTTGCGTTTTTTATCGTATATACATTGGGGAGTGTTCCGAGGAATTGTTCGGAATCATACCAGCCGCTGAATTTCACCATCGTACATCGCGGCAAAACACCAAATTCCATCCACATCACCTCGATGGGTGGCATTCCACTACTGTGCGCTATTCGATGAATTTTCTTCCACGAACGACCACTTTGTGAAACTTGCTGCCACCAGGGGTTTTTCCGGACCGATATGACTTAGGGACCTTCAAGAAAAGAGCCTATTCCTTTCTCAAAGGCTGGCAACGCTCCCGCGACTCTCCTGGTGTTGCGGATGTTCATGGGCGGCGGCGATTACTTAACATCAGTTGAGCCGCTTGCTCGTTTGTTCCCTCGACTATTAAAAAAAAAAAAATGGGCGTGTAGGTTTTTTATTTGTATAAGGTGACGAAACGAGCGTTCACCTGATGGTAAGTGCAACGTCTGCCCATGACAAATGCTGTGTCACTCAGACCATTTCTGTCTGACACCACACTACGCCCGTCACCCTGAGACATCAGTTCTTAAGTCTCATATGCCCAGCGATTACGCTAGCTCACAGTGCCCTTCAAACCGAAACAGTAATGTTTGCGCACTACTGCTTCACGGCACTGCTTTACTGTGTAACTTGCGGTGGTGTCTACTTAGACGGATTCCTGCATAGGAATCCTGCCACCATTAGGAAGGTAAGGTCAAAAGAGTACCCCTAGCGAGTATTTACATGACAAACCCGCATTGGATCAGGGTGGTAGAGTCGTTCCAGTTCCAAAACTATCTCAGAAATGAGAGGCGGCCTGTGCTCAGCATTGGCTGCAACTTCATGTGTTTTTTTTTTCTTTATAAATTGCAAGCGGAAAGTTACGCTGTTAATAAGTACAACAAATATTTGTTTCTTGGTCTCTATTAAAATGAAACCTTCATTCTTCGGTATAATACTACTGATAGTGAAGTCCATCAGGTTAAAGATTTGCTCGTCTCGTCACTTTCTTCCATAAAAAAAAGGAAATAACAATGAATAACTAGAAAGCGCGAACCTGAATATTCGACTCACCCTAACCATGCGGGGTTTCTAATTAAGTGGACCGTATTTGAGTGATGGGAGAAAAACTTGTAACCGTGTATTGGGGACAAAAGAAGCGCGCTACCTAAGCTTTGGGCTGGAACAGGCGTGGCGGTGGCGGAGGTGGCGGCGTAGACCACTGACCTTCTTCACTTCTCACAAGTCATTGGAAGCTGCTACTTCTTACACTCACTAACGTTTCAACACGAATCCATCACAAATTACATTATTGCGAGATTAGCGACGGGACGGCAAATTTTAACACTTATGATCTAAGGTATATGAGACAGACGCGATTGGTGCGGCTACAACAGAAAAATATTTTTTTTCGGGCTAGTTGGCGTTACAACGTAACTATAACGCTCATTAGGCCTAAATGTACATACACTAATAAATAAGATGCTGCTATAAGATACTTAAGCATTAGTATGTAGTAGTACCGAACAATAACGTAAATAATACGACTTTGAATATCTTTGAGTATCTTTGAGAGTGTCGCCGTGTGGTGGCGGCTTAAGAGAATCTACCACCCCATCTCATCCCGTGGGTGTCGTAAAAGTCGACAGAGGGAAAATGAAAACCAAAAGATGGGCAGCAGCATCATTCTGGAACATCTGAAAAAAATAAACTGCGGTTGCCACCCCGCCTGCCAAGCGTGGCAACTATGGCAAATCCCCCCCAAAATGAGAGCTACAAACTTTTGTGGCAATCTATGGGGGAGGCCTATGTTCAGCAGTGGACTAGTGATAGGCTGAAAAGAAGAAGAGAAGATCTTTGAGAGCACATTTCAGTTAGAAATCATTAGTCGTCTAAAGTCGGCTATGTTTTCTTCATTTATCGCTTCTCGCTTTTCGGTAATCAATATATATAAATAAAAGGAAAGTGTGTATGTATGTCTAGCATTTACTCAATAACCACCCACTGCCACTCACTCATGGTTGCAGTTGTAGATAGTCCTTGGTCTGCACTCGCAAGTAAGCGAGAATGGTTATAGTGGGAGGATATTGGTGGTAAACATGTGTGATTGGATACTTCTGTCCTCTCTTAACATATCGTAAGGCTCATATAAACTCGACGCCGTGTGGTGGCGGCTCGTTAAAAGAATACTACCACTCCAACTCATCCAATGGATCTCGTAAAATGCGAGTAAGGAATAAAACTGGCACAGTGCAACCCAACACGGCATGATTAAATTTAAATTCATAATTTTACTCCGCGTCGAAGAGTCCTGTTGTGCTCAAAATATTATAATATGAATTAACGGTATATTCTTAATTGTTATAATGGGACAATTGTTACAAGTTGTAGCTTGTTAACATTAATTTCTTGATTACAAATTTTATAAAAGAAAGTTTAAAAAACTAACCCGTCTACAAAAAAGAAAACTATAATTAAAGGAAAGTACCGGATAGTCATAAATAAAATAAAGCAAGAATCAAGTTAGGTGATTACAGTATCGGTAAGAAAAGTCTTGATACCTATGTCTGATATTCTCTCTTTGTTCTATTGAAGTCTTCTGGTAGATTCACATTAAAAACTATAATTTTATAACATTCATAATAAGGGATATATATAGATAGGTTAAAAAACTTATACAGTTGATCGAGGCAATGAACTCAAACTTAATTGGGCGTTCGTCCATTGAGCTGCCATCGGACGGACATCACGGCTTGGTGTGATGGGTGGCGATGGGCTCACCACCTATCACACCAAGTGCATTATATTGTTTCAGTGAAACATGGATTGTGGCAGTCATCTGCTTTTGCAGTGAGTGCCCAGTCTCTGACTACCCCTTATGGGATACAGTCGTGATCTTATGTATGTACATAAACTCGAGACTGTGCTGACGCTGGCGTTAAGTACGTTTGTAAGTGACAATGTTGAGAACCTTTCTAGAATATTCCAAAATGTTCTAGAATATTGTAGGATATTTTTAAATTTTTGAAATGAACTACAAAAATTTGTGGCTATTGACAGTGCACCCGCGATTCCCCTTGGTATTGCGGATGTTCATAGGCGGCAGTGATCACTTAACATCAGGTGAGCCGTTTGCTTGTTTGCCCCCTCTTCTATAAAAAAAAATCCTTCCCAGATCCTTCTTGAAATTCAGAGAACCATCTAGAACATTCTAGATAGTTTAAAAAATTCTGAAAAAATATGAAATATATATTTAAATTAAAATTATTTTTCAATGATTGTAGTCGGTCTAGAATTTTTCGGATTGCTCAAAACACTTACTGGTGGTAGGATTCCTATGCAGGAATCCGTCTAGGTAGGTACCACCCCAGGGCCAGTTATTCTGCCGTGAAGCAGTAGTGTGCAAGCATTACTGTGTTTCGGTTTGAAGGGCACTGTGAACTAGCGTAATCACTGGGCATATTGAGACTTAAGAACTGATGTCTCAAGGTGACGGGCGCAGTGTGGTGTCACACAGAAATATTCTGGGTGACACAGCATTTGTTGTGGGCGGACGTTGCACTTACCATCAGGTGCTCGTTTCGTCAATTTATATAATAAAAAAAAAATTAAAAAATAACCTAATAATTTTAAAATTAATTTAATTATTTTAAATAAGTTGTACAATAAGCTTATAAAGCTCCTATAACTTTTCAATATAAAATCATTAAACACCAAAATGAATATTCATAATGCCATTGAAACTATTTTATAATTATACTATTAAATATTCTACTCGTGGACGCCCCATGCTCAAAATTAATGTATTTGTAACACATATTATATATAAATTTTACCTTTTTGCACTCTTTTTCCATATAACTCCTTCGTGCATGCAATATGCTTAAAAAGGGGTATAACGTTTTCTCTTTACTCATAAATGTATAGATGAAAAACATAACCAAGTGCCTCTGCATTTATACAAATTATACACGCATATTTTCTGGTGTCAAAAGAGTTTCCCTTTATAAGGAGACTGCTTTTACTGCATACATTCAAACAATTTTTCAATATCCCCTCGATATTTATCAAGGCTCTCTCGATCCATTAGTCGGCGGCATTGTAGCTTCCGGTTTCCGGCGAAGGATGTCACGCAGGAAGTGGCTTGGAACAAATGACGGTCCAGTGTGTCTGTTCAAAAAATATATATCAGCCTAAATTGGAACAAACAGGTTTGTTAAACAATATGTTAATTATTTTAATTCAATATGCGATAGGCAGGTCCTTAATAAAGTGATTTCATTACAAGCATGCTTAGATTTCAATGAAAAGTGTGTAATAGTGTGTAATACCACTGGATAGTAGGTTTTTTGCCATGAAGAATAACTGGCCCTGCTTCCCCTATTGGTAGCCAGTGCCGCTAATAGTTACAGTGTCCTAAAGACTATGATGAAAGGCTTTATACCAGCTAAGTTCAGATCCTTTCGTTTGGTGATACAGCAGCGTAGGCTACATCATCTTCATCACCACTGTTGAACACAGGCCTCCCCCATAGATTGCCACAAAAGTTTGTAGCTCTCATTTTGTAGGGATTTTGTCATAGTTGCCACCCTTGGCAGGAGAGTTGGCAATTGCAGTTTATTTAATCAAATGTTCCAGGAGGACGCTGCTGCCTATCTTCTGGTTTTAAATTTCCCTCTGTCACGCACGGGATGAGATGCAGTGTTAGATTATCTTAAGCCGCCACCACACGCCACAGGCCACATTAAGTATTACCACAATTTTTACATACATACATACAGTACGCCTTTTACCCACGTAAGGGATACCCATAGCCTACTTTTAGTCCCCGCGGGAATCGAGACGCTGATGGTTGGCGAACCACGTCGCCGGTATTTTGGAACGAGTCAAAAACAATTCTTACTCCCCATTTCGTATATATCTTTAACTTATCGAATCGACGAGACCGAAGACACCGTGATTTTTAAGACCAAAATTATTTAAGATCTCCTCACGTCTAACAGAGACCGAAACCTTGGTGGTTTGGTATGATATTGAACATTAAAATGTGTAATATTTGGTCAAGAATCAAGAAGTTCAGCGGCTCAATGGCGAGCTTTGTTCGGTTGCGCTCTCAACTGAAAGAAGGCCTGTGCCCAGCTGTAAGACGTATTCAGGTTTTTTATTTGCTTTTCTTGCTTAATCTTTAAAAAAATGTTCGTCAAATATGTAAACTTATGCGCAAAAACTCTCAAAACATGTCCATATATAGTAGCGGGTAATGGCTGTATTTTAACGACATTAAGCCCTTACTTTTATACAATCGCAATTTTAATAACCCTGCAATTCTCACCTTTGCGTTTTGTTTTTATTAAGCTCGCGAAAATACGGTAATTTTATTTTATCATTAACTCTGTGGATGCCTCAAGGCATTATTATGGCGATCGATTTACACGACCGTCGCAGAGCAAGCTTTGGCTACGTAATTATGTAATTGAGAACAGGAAATTTATTTGGTTCGTAATATACGAGCAGTTGTTCAACTCAATTTATATCTACTGGTGGTAGGATGATGCAGGAATTCGTCTAGGTAGGTGCTACCACAGGGCCGTATTCTGCCGTGAAGAAGTAGTGTGCAAACATTACTTTTTAGGTTTCAAGGACACTGTGAGCTAGAGTAATCACTGTGCATTTAAGTCCTAAGCACTCATGTCTCAGGGCAAAGAGCGCAGTGTGGTGTCACACGGAAATGTTCTGGGTTGTTATGGAGCAGACGTTGCACTATAGTTGGATTACCATCAGGTGAACGTTTTGCTCGATTCGTCATATTAACAAAAAAAAATACAAAAATATCATCCGTTCATCCATTTTTTCGGTGGATTTGCATAAAATTTTTTATACACAAACCTGGTCCTGACAATTACGAACACAACAAAAAAAAAGACACATCGGTCAAGTCATTCTCAAGTGATGATCTTTCATACATGCGGCAATTGATTTTTATTTCTATAGAAGATAGAAGTTTCAGGTATGTGTTCGATCATGCTATGACACCTTTGACAAGATTTGCTTTTTAATAAAAATTTGGTATTTTGTGTCAGTGCTAAATAATATTTAGCCGCTAGGTGTCTGGCAGAGTAGAATAGCATACAATACATACAATACCTTAGTCGCCTTACGACACCTCAGTAGGATCCTTCCTAAGGCGACTAAGGTATTGTATAGACAGATTTATTCGTGCAGAAAATGGCGACACGTGGTTCGCCACCTGTCTCTGCCTACCCCCTATATGGGAAAAAGGCGTGACTTTTTTACGTATGTTAAATAATGTTATAAATATTCCGCATGTCTAAAACCCTAAAGCCTTAATATAGAAACAGACGAACACTAGCGAATTAATACTAAGAGATTTTTCTGAGTACGATACTACATCCGGTTTCCGAGTGGCACTCATAAAGGAAGTTTGTACGAAAGTGAACAGGAAAGTCCGATAAAATAACTAAGTACGCCATTTACAAGGACACAGCAGCATTTTGTCGACCATAGCATTTAATGCGTGGAAGATCATTTCGATATAGATAGATAACTCGTTTGTTAGGACACTATCACAAAATACAATTTACATATAAAAGTTACAATACAAGAATGACAGCTAAAGCACCAAAAACATGGAACAAAACAGTAAACAATAACAATAAAAAATAAAATTGTGTAAATTTAAAGAACCAAAGACGATAAACAAAGTATGTAAAGTGACATAAAAAGATCATAGCTGAGTGCATCTTTGCTCAATGCGCAAACACTGATTTTCAGCTATTACCTAGAGGATAATATTTTATTTATAATACTTTATTTTTATTAATATATTCGCTACGCCCCGCGGTGTCACCCGCATCATAAGACCGACCCCGATCAATGATATACATATATAATTCCATATTTGAATCAGATTTTACGGTTTGAATTTTTTTGTCGCGTAACCCTAATTATTTTTTAAAAATTACAGTAGCATTAGTTACCCGCTATAATATCAGCTATCTGTCATTGACAGTCTAGTCAAAATCTATCCAGCCGTTTCGGAGACCAGCCGGAACAAACAGACAGACAAACAAATAAGTTTTTTTCTTTTAAGTAACTTTCATAAGCATTCAATAAAAAGCTGATATTTTGTTACTACAAAGAGACACTTTAATTTTATTTATTTGCGTAGAATATGTTACATGCGATGTATTCAGCATTACCTTTATGGTTATTCACCGCGTGATGATACAGAGGTAACCGTAATTCCGTGTCCTCCATGCGTATCGTAAAAGTGTGCCAAGGCTGTAAAAAACTCGTCTATTAAAAATGTAATAAAACAAATTTTACGGATTACGGAACTTTTTTTGTCTCCATGGTCACGGGTGGACTGAGATCATTGACGTCCAGATGTCATGACGCATTTAGCTTTTAATTACAATTTTTGGTGTGATCTAGACAAAATGTCTTGCAGTGATATCTAATACCCCATCTCATTCCGTGGGTGTTGTAAAAGTCGACAGAGGGAAAATTTAATACCAGAAGTTGGGCAGCGGCATCTTCCTGGAATCTGATTAAAAATAAACTGCGGTTGCCAGCCCGCCTGTCAAGCGTGGCAACTATGGGAAAATCCCTTCAAAATGGGAGCTACAAACTTGTGGCAATCTGTGGGGGAGGGCTATGTTCAGCGGTGGACTAGGGGATAGGCTGAAACGAGGATGGTGATGATGATTGATATAATTTTATTAATAATAGGATCCCAATCTGGTGAAACCCAAATATCTCCTCTATTCAAATTAGGATGTTTTTTTAATACCAAGAAGCCTTGCGAATCATTTTTGGAAGGAATCGGTGTTTTTTGCAAGGATTTGTGGTCTATCAGATCTGATGTAATGTTTGGGATGATCCATAAGGTCATGGACTGAAGACTTTTTATAGCGTCGACTACTTAGTCTACAGTCTCTGTGCTCTAAAGCGCTCGAAACGTCGTGTAATAAATAGTTATTTTTGTTAAGTGACGGAAAGATTAAATCGTTAACCTGATGGTAAGTGCAACGTCTGCCCATAACAAATGCTGTGTCACCCAGAACGTTTCTGCGTGGCACCACACTGCGCCAGTCCCCCTGAGACATTACTTCTTAAGTCTCAAATGCCCAGTAATTACACTACCTTTCAGTGCCCTATTTTTATATTTTTGACAGTTTAAGCTATATTTTATATTTTTTTTATTGTAATAAGTGACGAAACGAGGAACATGTTCTCCTGATGGTAAGTGCAACGTCCGCCCACAACAAATGCTGTGTCACCCAGAATATTTCTGTGTGACACCTCACTGCGCCCGTCACCTTGAGATATCAGTTCTTAAGTCTCAAATGCCCAGTGATTACGCTAGCTCACAGTGCCCTTCAAACCGAAACACAGTAATGCTTGCACACTACTGCTTCACGGCAGAATAACTGGCCCTGGGGTGGTACCTACCTAGACGGATTCCTGCATAGGAATCCTACCACCAGATGATCTAAGTAACTCTATACGAAACTAGAAAAATAATTATTTCTATTACTGGATTAGCATGAATTGAACAAAATCGTCTGTACGTTTATATTTATTTCAAATACCTGTATACCATTATCTTAAGATTTGTAATACATAATCTTGAGAATTTGCCTATTTCAGCTCTACAGATAAAAAATAGTTTGGTGTGAAAGCACTTAAAATGTTTGAATCTACTTCCACAACTTAGCGTTTGAGAACAAAACCACTTAGCATGCATTAGGGTTTTGCCTCAACTTACCCGCTTCTTATATCTATAATAGGTAGAATACTAGACTCTGTTTTTTCAAGACAATGGATAGATTAAAAATAAATCACTGATATCAACGATATCAAATAACAGCCTATTAATGTCCCACTCCTGAGGACAGGCCTCTAATTTCTGTAGCTTTGGAGCTGGGAAGAGTCTGCCGCCTTGCTCTAATGCGGTTGGTTGACTTCACGTCTTCAAAATATTTATGTTCTTTAAATATGGAGGTTTCCACACAAAGTTTTTCTACGCCGCTAAACACTTGGTAAATATTAATTAAAAACTTTATTTTTCGACGTAAGAGTTATACATTTCGTTTCCCAAACATCGTTTCTCTGACAGAGATGAAACAGGCGAACGAAAATCCACATGTATTCTCATTTTATCAAAAAATTATTATATAATAAAAAAAAAAATCTCTCGCAATCGAAGCACGCTCAATGACCAAAATTTCAAACAGATTTAATAAGAAATATCGGTGAACGTACATAAAAAGTACATACAGACGAATACAGAATCTTCTCCTTTTTTGAAGTCGGTGCGGTCTGTAATAGGTGGGACCATAATTTGATTTTTTTATGGTTTAACGTTATTTGGGTTTGACTAATGATTTGTTGGCTCCACTTTGTGCAGTCGCACAAGTTTGACCACAGACTATTATTTCATTAACATTGTCAGCATGAACGTAAATAATGAATGTTTTATTTTATCAAACTACACTGTGGGTACACAGTGCAGTTTGATAAAATAATACATCCGCAAAACAAACAGCGCATGGTGGCGATGGGCTCACCACCTATCACACCAAGTGCATTATATTGTTTTGGTGAAACGTAGCAGTCATCTGTTTTTGCAGTGAGTGCAGTCTCTGACTACTCCTTATGGGATACAGTCGTGATCTTATGTATGTATGTTATTTTATCAAATATAATCTATTTGAAACACATATTATCGTAGTCCATTCATCCTTTCCTGTTCAATCCGTCCTTCTCTGGAACTCACTCCCTCTCGAAATCAGAACAGCTAACAATCGTCGCTGCTTCAAATTTAAAGTTCGGTAACTGCTTCAAAATAAGTTGGCGGAATCATCTCAGTAATAGTTTATCCACACTTTTTATTATTTATTTATATGTATTTATATATATATTTACTAATCTGTTTTATGTTATATATGTATAAGGATATGTATAAAAAAGTAAAAGTAAAGTTTCAGCCTATAAATGGCCCACTGCTGAGCACAGGCCTCCTCTCATTTCTGAGAGGGTTTTGGAGCTAGGAAGAATCCACCACGCTGCTCCAATGCGGGTTGGCGGACTTCACATGTCCTCGAAATATTTCTATTCCTCGGACATGCAGGTTTCCTCACGATGTTTTCCTTCACCGCTAAGCACGTGGTAAATCAGCACTTAAAATTGTAGAACAATATTAGAGGTGCTGGTACCGGGGATCGAACCCAGGTTACTCGCTTACTATGAAATTAAAGGCGAGCACCAGGCCCCTGAGCTACCACGGCTCTCATGTATATATATATTTATTTATATATATATTTATAAAAATGGGTGTTTAGTATTTATTTAAGTAGTGTATATGGACATATTTTTCTAATTTTTTCATTTCAGTTTTTATTTTGGTGCAGAGATTTGAGATTTGTGAGTTGAGAATCACCACCCTTGAAGTTGACTGGTAAAGAATTCCTCAGGCATTAATTCCGCCTTTATACATCCTGTATGTAAAGTTGTATAAATAAATAAAATAAATAATATACATTAGATTTCACCCTCCGCCGTGAGCGCAATTTACTGTAATACATAGATGTAAATGTATTTCTAACACGAGCAGATCAGTCTCTAAAAACAGCAACTGTTCACAAGTATGACGAATGTGGCAGCCATCGCCCCACCTCAACCGTATTAAAGGGAATAAAATGACCAGGAACTCGATGCCGCCGCATGCAGAGACATTAAAACGAGCAGGACATACAAGTCTATCAAACAAAATTGGTTTGATTTACTTGAAATTGCAGAAAAATGTCAGAGGTGCCGGCAGCGGGAAATGTACTCATGTCACTCGCTCTTGCTCGTTTGCTCTCTCTTGTATAAAATAAATAATCATTATGAATGACGCTTTTTGTTAGATAATGTTGATGATGGTAGACTTCTGAAGCAGAAATCTGTCTATGTAGGCACCACCGTAGAATATAAGACTTAAAAACTGATGGACTCAGTGCGACGGATGCAGTGTGGCGAACACAGGTATGTTCTGGGTGACGCAGTATTTGTTAAGGACAGACGTTGCAGTTACCACCACGTGAACGTTTAGCTCGTTTCGTAATTTTCTTCCTATAAAAGAAACTTTATTACTCGTAAGTATATATTGTAAATATTTCGTGTAAAGCTGTTGAACTTGCTTTGTTAAGAAAATTCTCCTTAGCTTAATTTCATTCCCTGGAATTGAAGTTTAAAAATAGTCGAAGTAAGAATGGAAGAAATTTAATGTTAACCGCCTCCTTGCATTTTTAAACAAAAAAACTTCCCGTCGAAACCGATTCTGTTCACCCAGGGACTCACTCGGACTAATTAAAGAGAGTTCTAGCAGATTGTGTCGGAAAATTTAATTTAACCACTGACTCTCTACTCTGTATAGATGCATTTATTAGTTTGGCCCCAGTTCAAGTTAAAGTCGTTTTTTTTCGTAAAAATCAATTAAAACTAAAGATTTATAAGAAAGGTTATTTTAATCAAGTTTTACTAATTACGCACTTGCTTCGATTTCTCTTTAGTATTATTTAATCTTAGGAAACGTTCATAGATTATAGACATATTTGAAATAACATCTTGCGCAAAAACAAAAATTGAAACGTTTGGAAGTAACTACATTGTGGAATCATCGTCATAATTTCAGCCTACCACAAGTCCACTGCTGAACAATGACCATAGATAGCCATTATATCAAATATATAAGATAGATATCAGACATATTTATCAGATGTTCCAGGAAGATGCTGCTGCGTATCTACCGGTTTTCATTTTCGTTCTGTCGACCATTACACCCACGGGATGAGATGGGGTGGTAGATTCTCTACGGCTGCACCACATGTCAAAATTGTGAATACTTATTATTATTTACTCATATTAGATGATGGCCTCCTGGCCAAGTTGCGACCTAGGTAACACCATCTTAATATTGTTTTAAGGGAGATTTTTTTGAAGTAAGTCAATATCCGATCAAATGGTTCAACTAATGGTGTCGCCCAGAACACTTCAGTGAATCGACATACTGCGCTCGTCAGCCTTACACATCAGTTCTGAAGTATCATATGGCTAGTAATTACACTACCTGTCAGTTCCCTTCAACCGAAACACAGTAATGTTGCACAGTACTGCTTGACGGGAGAATAACTGACACTGCCGGTTACTAGCTCAGGAATCCTACCACCATTTAAACTGCACTGCAATTATAGTGGTATAAATGTACGCGCAAACAGGAATATACTCGTTCGTACAAAGCCGCGTAAGACGTAACGGTCATGGGTTAAGATCGGTGACAAAGTCCGAATATAACCAGACCCGAAAACCAACAATTTGTGTTTTAACGCAAATATTTCCTCCAACTAGGATTCAAAGTGGCTAAGCCCTTGGCTTTTGCGACGCGGGTCGCGGGTTCGATTCCCGCACGGGACAAATATTTGTATGGCCTACATATAGTTGTTCCGGGTCTGGGTGTTTGTGCATGTGGAATTTATGTCTGTAAAACGCACCCACGCCACAGGAGAAATCCTACTGTGGGGCTTCGTTTTTTAAAAAACAAAAAAAAAGAAACAAAAAGAAAAAGTTAAGAGCCGTGGTAAAGAAATTAGGTAGGCTAATATTAAATTTTGCCGATAGGAGTCCGGCAGAGTACAATAGATGAATAAAGTATTGTACGGACAACCTTTATTATTGAAAAATAACACAATAATATGCAATGCTATCACTATACTGCTAGTGGGAACGCAATAGGGAGTAAGAATTTTTCGACTCGTACCAAAATGGCGGCGAAGTGGTGTCACGTCTCGTGTCACGCGGGGGCGAAAGTTGGGCTACCGGAGTTGCCCCCTGCCTATCCCTTTTATGGGGAAAAGGCGTGACTGTATGTATGTCTATTAAATTGTTTTTTTTTGTGTAATTTGATTCATTCCAGTCGGTTTGAAGGGCACTGAGAGCTAGCGTAATCACAGTGGGACTGTCGAAATATTCTGGGTGACACCGCATTGCTTTGGGCGGACATTGCACTTACCATCAGGTGACTCGTTCCTTTCTCAAATAAAAAAAAATATGTAAACTAGATAAAGCAACAAAACAGCAGATGCGCTTGAAATAAAAGAAAGAAAGAACAAAGAGAGAAACAAATTTTATTCGTCGCTACATCATCATCATTATTATCATATCAGCCTAACACTAGTAAGATTGGCCACAAATGTTGTAGCTCTAATTTTGGAGGATTTCGCCGTAGTTGCCACGCTTCGCGGGCGGCTTGGCAACCGCTGTTTATTTATTTTGATGTTCCAGGAAGATGCTGCTGCCCATCTCCTGGTTTTCATTTTCCCTTTGTCGACTTTTATGACACCCACGGGTTGAGATGGGGTTGTAGAGGCTCTTAAGCCACCACCGCACGGCACAAATCAAAACAATGGTAAACACTACATGGTCAACACAATAAATATAGAAGAATTTAAATAAATATTTGATTGCAGCAGCGAACAGAATGATGCTACAGCGGCTCTGCTGGGGCGCTGATATTCTGCCGGAACCATTTATAAAATCACGAGGAGTCATCCAACATATAATTTAAAAATAATAACTAAAATAAAATTACATTAATGAAAATTTCTGGCAAGTGATAGTGAAACATAATCACCACATAATAACAAAAAAAAAAGATAAAGATTATCAAGTAAAATATTTCTATGTTTAAAGCAAATAGACAATATATAATTTTTACTGGTGGTAGGATTCCTATGCAGAAATCCGTCTAGGTAGGTACCACCCCAGGACCAGTTATTCTGCCGTGAAGCAGTAGTGTGCAAGAATTACTGTGTTTCGGTTTGAAGGGCACTGTGAGCTAGCGTAATCACTGGGCATTTGAGACTTAAGAACTGATGTCTCAGGGTGACGGGCGCAGTGTGGTGTAACACAGAAATATTCTGGGTGACACAGCATTTGTTGTGGGCGGACGTTGCACTTAACATCAGGTGAACGTATTGCTCGTTTCGTCACTTTATACAATAAAAAAAAGAAACCGACCCGAAATCGATTATATACGAGTATATACATGTTTATATACTCGTATATATTTATTATGTATATTTGAATCAGATTATGCGGTTTTATTTTTTGTGCGCGAAACTCTATTTTTTTCCAAAATTAGATAAAAAATAGAGTTTCGCGCACAAAAAATAAAACCGCATAATCTGATTCAAATATACATAATAAATATATACGAGTATATAAACATGTATATACTCGTATATAATCCATTTCGGGTCGGTTTCTTTTTTTTATTGTGTAAAGTGACGAAACGAGCAAAACGTTCACCTGCCAACTTCACTGTGCATCGTCCGCCCACAACAAATGCTGTGGCACCCAGAATATTTCTGTGTGACATCACACTGCGCACGTCACCCTGAGACATCAGTTCTTAAGTCTCAAATGTCCAGTGATTACGCTAGCTCACAGTGCCCTTCAAACCGAAACACAGTAATGCTTGCACACTACTGCTTCACGGCAGAATAACTGGCCCTGGGGTGGTACCTAACTAGACGGATTCCTGTACAGGAATCCTCCCACCAGTATTTCGGGTCGGCTTCTGTAAGCGGGTGGAACTGCGGGCCACAGCTAGCAGAATATAAAGTACTTTTGCACCATTTCCTAAATGATTTTCGGCCAGCAGATATAACTGATAATTACGCACTTTGCTAATTAACCGATTTAGAAAAGGCAATGTGTCCCAGTGTTCAATTAGGGAATTACATTTCAATATAGCAACGTTTAATGCCGTATAAAGTGCAGGTCCTCAGGCCATCTGCTATTTTCGATCCCTTGATTGACTTTCGCAATTAAAATTGACTATATAATAATTTTGCGAAATGCGATAGCTTAAGTATCGGGTGGTCGGCATAAATTTCATAGCACTCGGGCAATCTGAATTCGACCTTCGGTGTTGGCTCCAATAAAATGTTGTCTACTGCAATTTTAAGCTCCGATTTACGACGTAACTTAAAAATGCTCACCAACGAAGGAGGACTTTGTGAGATAAGAACCCACATTCTTGCACATTTTGTTAATTTTGGGCAATATTATTGTCTAATGATTTCTTATATTTACGCGAACACTACACATTTAAATGAAACTAATTTTGCGGATTTTATTTACGGATTTTGTACAAAAATAAACGCGATAAAATCCGTAAAATTAGTTTCATTTAAATATTATTGTCTGTTCCATATTTTTTTTCTAGTTCTGTTTTGTAACTATTGTGATTAGACCGTGAATAAATGTGTTTTTTTCTTTCTTTTTTTCCTTTTTTTTTTCTTTCACATACACAAACACACACACACACACACACAGGCACACATACAACGTTTATTTCTCACATTGACGCAAATGAAGTAACTTTTTCGGCAAGTAATTGAACATTACTGTGTACAAAAGAAAAAAATGATAATTAATTTGAGAAATGTAAATCTATAATTCGCCGTGTGGCGGAGGCTTAAGAGAGTCTCAGAAACGAGAAAGAAAGAAAGGAGAAAAAAAAAAGAAAGGAGAATCTCATACCTGGGTGTCGTAAAAGTCGACAGAGGGAAAATTTAAAACCGGGGGATGGGCAGCAGCATCTTCTTGGAACATCTGAATAAATAAAGTGCTTTTGCCAACCCGCCTGCCAAGCTTGGCAAATATGGCAAAATCCCCTCAAAATGATGAGCGTTTGGGCAATCTATGGAGAAGGCCTATGTTCAGCAGTGGACTAGTGATGAAATGTATGATGGCAAATGTTTGGCATATAGTCATAACATGTTTTAAAATTGTCTAATGTAAAGCTGCTGATTTTGAATATAAAATATAATAAATAGAAACATAAAAGCATACCTGGGGACAGTACCATAGCTTATCGTATTCCCAGAATTACTGGTGGTAGGATTCCTATGCAGGAATCCGTCTAGGTAGGTATGGTGGGGTGGTACCCCAGGGCCAGTTATTCTGCCGTGAAGCAGTAGTGTGCAAGCATTACTGTGTTTCGGTTTGAAGGGCACTGTGAGCTAGCGTAATTACTGAGCATTTGAGACTTAAGAACTGATGTCTCAGGGTGACGGGCGCAGTGTGGTGTCACACGGAAATATTCTGGGTGACTTACCATCAGGTGAACATTTTGCCCGTTTCGTCACTTTATACAATAAAAAAAAGAATATTTAAAGTTCATCAACCCTCATCGGAGCAGCACGGCGAACAATACCCAGTTTCATGAAACCTCTCACAAGTGAATAGAATAGAATTATATTTATTGAAGAAACATTTTTTTTTATTTGGAATACCAAACAGGTACACAATATTGTAATGTAAGCAGAGCTTTAAAACTATATTTTAACTAATTGTAGAATCCACACCGTTATCCACAAGTTTACTGACGGAGTTGTGTTACTTAAATCTAACATATACTTGTTTACTACTTAATAAGACAAAAAAAGGAACTTATGTATAACATGGTTTTACATATAAAAAAACAAGTATTAAATTAACTTAATATTCGCAACATTTTCAACATATATGAGTATTATTTTAAAAACAACGATTGAGAGGAAGCCTTTTGACGTCAAATTGATATTTATGGGCAATTATCTTCCTTTCTTAGATATTGAGAAATAATAACTGGAGATAATATTTATTCCCGCGATTATTACGACCGCGTGGCCAAGTGGATAAAGTACTTCTACGCCGCGGGTCCTGGGTTCGAGTCCCAGCCGGAGCTGCCATTAGTGTGCGAAGGCACAAATTGTTTGTTTTCGGGTCCGGTTGTGTTCTGCATGTTAACTATATGTAAAACTCACCCACGATACTGGAGAAATCATACTGTGGGGCTACGTTTCTTCAAAGAAAAAAATACTGTTACACATTTATTATTTATTTCAATTAAAAAAAACTTTACTGTACATTGACAACTTAAAATAGCATACAGTCACGCGTGGGCTATGTGTGTGCGTAGCCCACTTTCCACCCCCGCAGCAAACGAGTCATGACTGGGTTTTTTTACTCCCCATTGCGGTCCTACGAGCAGTTTGGTTACATTGCATATTATCGTGTTATTCTGCACCAATAAAGGCTGTCCGAACAATACCTTAGTCGCCTCTTACGACACCTCGGTAGGAGGTAGGGGTTATTCCCCTCTGCCGGACACCGATCAGCACAGTAAATGCTGCCTTATTTTTTTTATAGTAGAGGGGGCAAACGAGAAAGCGGCTCACCTGATGGTAAGTGAATCACCGCCGCCCATCAACATCCGCAATACCAGGGGGCGAATGCGTTGCCGGCCTTCGAGGAAGGAGTAGGCTGTTTTCTTAAAGGTCCCTAAGTCGTATCGGTCCGGGAAAAATGCGGGCTGGAATTCTATACCACACAACTATGAGTTAAGCAGAGAATAAGCAGGTGCTTTTACATGAAATAACTATATTATACTTTTATATACAGGTTACATACATACATAAGATCACGACTGTATCCCATTAGGGGTAGTCAGAGACTGGGCACTCACTGCAAAAACAGATGACTGCCACAATCCTACGTTTCACCAAAACAATATAATGCACTTGGTGTGATAGGTGGTGAGCCCATTGCCACCATGCGCTGTTTGGGTGCACAGTGCAGTTTAATTCCTTACTCGCCTTTTACGAGATCCATTGGATGAGATGGAGTGGTAGTATTCTTTTATACGAGCCGCCACCAGGTTCTGTACAGGTGTATACAGGTTACACCGACCGAAATACAAATAATAACATATTAGATAATTTATATGTACTGAAATACATTTTCATGGTCGCTGAATGTTAAACGTAGGAAAAGACACCATAACCAACGTAAATTGACCTGTTACACGCCGGTCCGCAGGTGATGTTTGAACGAATGAATGAACGGAGGGGCGGGGAAGGTGGGCGGGTCTAATGGCCCACGTCAAGATTGCTTTGTACGATGAAACAAAACGCTAACGTTACGGTCCGAGTGCAAATTCATCATGGACCCTTTCTTGGTTCACATTCTTTTATTCCAAAACATAGGAATTAGTTTATTGGTCCCTTTTATCGAAGTAATATATCACACGTGTTCATGTTGTTAAAGGGATATGTACGCATGATTCGATTTATGAATTAGTGAGTTTTTTTTTCTTTTCTGACTTTGTTTGCTTTTAGTTTGCAGTTACAAGCCGTGGTAGCTCAGGGGCTAGGCGCTTGCTTTAAGCCTTCAATGCATGTTGTTGTAAAACTGCAACATACAATCAATCGACTATAAAAATAAATATGTGCTCAATGCATTTTTTTGTACATTTAGCACAAACTGGGTAATATGTTTTGTTTAGTAGCAACACCGTTTGTTTTTATTATTTGCTGTCAACTTTCTTTATTTTCCTCAGCATTATTACAGACATGCCGACCACATTTTAATATTTGTTCCTTAAAAAGAAAAATTATGCATTTAAGGGTTAAAACTTCACAGTACGCAAGTGACCTGGGTTCGATTCCCGGCGTTAGCACCACTTGTTAATTTCAATTTTAAGTGCTGATTTACCACGTGCTCGCCGGTGAAGGAAAACACCGTGGGGAAACCTGCATGTCTGAGAAGTATAAAATATTTCGACGATATGTGAAATCCGCCAACCCGCATTGGAGCAGCGTGACAGATTCTTCCCAGCTCCTCGAACCCTCTCGAAAATGAGAGCCTGTGCCCAGCAGAGGGACATTAATAGTCTGTTACCTACCTACCTTGAAGTTACAAAATGATATTTTATGCGTGATACAGTGGTCCCGGTAGCTCAGACGAATTGTGGAATAATCAAAGCCGAAGCTGTTTTACTGGTGAGCGATTCCTATGCAGGAATCGGTCTAGGACCACCGCAGTACCGGCAAGTAGTACAGTGCAAAAATAATTGGGTTCGGTCTGAATGGCACTATTTGCTAGTGTACTTACAAGGCATATGAGACTGAATAACTAATGTCTCAGGATCAATAGACACAAATGTTCTGGGTTTGCACATACAGCGTTTGTTATAGGAAGGCGTTATATCACCAGGTGTACGATTTGCTGATTCGTCGTTTGCTTGCATAAGAAAATCAAATGCTTGTGCTAATGTTGTATTATCGCCAATAGGTGTCCGGCAGAGTAGAATACCACCTTTCTCTTTCCTACCGAGATGTCGTAAGAGTCGACTAAGGTTTATTGAGTGTCTTTGTTAGTGCAGAATAACAACATAATACACAATTCTATTAAACATGTGGTGGCGGCCTAAGAGAATCTACCACCCCATATCATCCCGTGGGTGTGGTAAAAGTCGACAGAGAGGAAATGAAAACGAGGAGATGGGCGGCAGCATCTTCCTAGAACATCTGAATGAATAAACTGCGGTTGCCAACCCGCCTGCCAATCGTGGCAACTAAGGCAAAATCGCCCCAAAATGAGAGCTACAAACTTTTGTGGCCATTTAAGGGGAGGCTTATGTTTAGTGGTGGACTTGTGATAGGCTGAAACGATGCAATTCTGCCACTATACTGCTCGTGGGAACGCAATGGGGAGATAGAATTTTTTGACCCATACCAAAATGGCGGCGACGTGGATCGTCACCCGTCACGTCTCATTTTCCGCGAGGGACGAAAAGTGGGCCTACCCTTTATATGAGAAAAAAGGCGAGACTAAGTATGTATGTATGCTGTATTTTTGACTCAAATCATTTGAATACAAGAAGATCACCAAAGGGCCTTTCTTCTTATTCCAAAAGCAGTAAATATAATGAAGGACGAGTAAGTGACTAATGTATAAACGATTTATTAAGATCCATAATTTTCTTCACAAATTATATCGATGTTATTTTAAACACGGAAATAATACGATGGACGGGGATTAATCAAATCGAAACTCAGATTTCAATATTTCTTTCTGATGTAACTTTGAAATTCCATTGTCATTGTAAAACGCTTTTCAATTATTTCCGAATAAATCTTCTCGCTCTTTTTGAATGTTTTAAAATGAATCTACTACATTTTCACAACGAGTGATACTCGTTGAAAAATGTGTGAAAACAGGAACTTCTGGCAAATTTCGTCGGCTCATTCTAAAATAAATTAAATACTAAATTATTTTATAGGATTAAGTGATGAGACGAGCAAAATGTTCACCTGATGGTAAGTGCAACTTCTGCCCATAACAAATGCTGTATCATCTAGATCATTTCTGTGTGGCACCACCGTCACCTTTAGATACCAGTTTTTAAGTTTTAGATACCCAGCAATTATATACACTAGCTATCAGTTCTCTTCAGTACGAAACAGTCATGTTTGTACACTACTGCCTTCACAGCAGAATAACTGGCCGGGGGTGGTACCTACCTAGACGGATTCATGCATAGTAATTCTACCACCATTTAAAATAAATTTTCAGTAATTTTTCCATAGGCACATAATAGTAACAAGTTTAAACAACGCCTAAAGTGTCAAAATATACCTAATAGTATCCATTTTTCAGTACAGTTCCCAGTTTTTACATCACCTCGCGAGACCAAAGCTAGAGATTGCTCGAATCAAATTGTATTGCATAATTAATATTGCTTTAATATTCGGCTACGGATTCCATACGTTATAAAAGTCGTACGTCGGTCAGCTGTCTGATCTTTCCACTTTGCAACGTACAACATGCACCAGATTTTCAGTTAGACCTCCAGCAATACAACTACTGGAACTGCTTCTAATTTTGCGCAGTTTTTGCGTATTGCGCGTACTAACGTACAGACAGACAAACAAACAAAAATTCTTAAGATAATGATTTTTGGCTTTCATTGTTTTTATAGTTTTTTTACTTAAATATTTTCTATGTATAGACATCGACTAGTTATAATTTTTTGACGCTATTAAATTATAGATTACTTATTAGTCATTCTTTATGGTTTTATTTTTGACAACTCGAACAAATATCGCAACTAGTGAGACATATCAGTCAAAACTATAAATTTGATATACCGCTCGTGTAACTTTGGCAGGGTAAGGTACCGACCTATAGTAGTAGAAGGGTCGACTTAGTTTTAAGTTACAAAAGTAATTTCGACTGCACGTCTATTTGATACATTTCACAACAGTAAATTATTAATGATTGTATAAAACAAATAAAAAAGCGTCGAGACGTATTTAGACAGTGATGAGTCGGCAAACAGTCGACCTGAGGAGATGAGGTCGCAGTTGATGTTTCAGGTTAAACGCGATGCTTATATCAAGTTGGGGCCACCAATTTGGCTGATGATGTGCCTAGCGAAATGAGAAGCTACCCACTAGATCGTTCAGCCTGTCACTAGTTCACTACTGAAAATAGGCCTCAACCAATGATTGACACAAAAGTTAGTAGGTCTCATTCTGGGGGATTTTGCCAAAGTTGCCACGCTTCGCAGGCGGGTTGGCGACCGCAGTTTATTTATTCAGATGTTCCAGGAAGATGCTGCTGTCCATCTCCTGGTTTTTGTTTTCCCTCTGTCGACTTTTACGAAACCCCCGTGGGTGAGATTATCTTAAGCCGCCTTCACACAGGGTGCCCGCCAGATCAGTTGGTGTTATCTGGAGAGGATCGGTTGGCGCAATATCTAAGTCCATGACTTCTGCACTGCGCGTCGCGGGTCCTATTACCGCACAAATATTTACATGGCGTATAGATAGTACGGGTCTGGTTGATTGTGCTTGGGGAATTAATGTCTGTAAAACGCACCTACGGTACAGGAGGCATCGTTTTCGTTTTATTAAAGAACTAGCGATCCGCCCCGGCTTCGCACGGGTAGGAAGATATTACAAAGATAAATTTGTACTTTATTTGGACAAACAGAACAACAACAATCCCTTCACTAACACTTTTTGTAGCGACTATGCTCATCGTCGAATCTACAGCTGGTCATGTAAGATTAAGTTACCAAAATAATGTTTTATTTAGGGGAACATAAGCCATGAAAGTTACAGATGCTGAGAGGCTCAGAGCTTCCTTGTAAACAGTATTTGATGTCGTGTTAGCAAAATAAAACGACCGCTCTCGACCGCTTCGAAAAGGGAGCCGCGCACCTCGATGATGCCCAAGTCGCATGAATCCCGGCGGCGCGGCGTTCAAGACCGCGGCCGCTTGTATTAGTATAGAGCGTTTCAAAGTTTTTAATTAAAAAAAATGTATGTAGCGTGGGCGAGCGTAGGGCTATTCGCTCACACCGCGGCATTTTTCTAACTTTTAGCATTTTTATACCCGTCGTAACTTCTAAGCGATAGGTCCGATTCGAATAATTTAAAGAGGAATTTACATGTACATAATCAACCTTGACTATAAAATTATTTAGTAGGATAAGGATTAATATTATGATACGAATGTCATCATCTTTCGATTCTACCCGTGTTTTGATTGACTAATTTGAACAAAAAGTGGTTATTGTGACTTAACTATAATAGTTAGACATATAGCCTCGCGGACTTTTTTGTGAGTAATGATGAGTAATATGAAAATGTAGTACATTATTTGCTTTGTCATTAATAGTTTTTGCAGCGCACGCCAAATAATGACTTTAATCAGTAAATTTTTGATAACTTCAGTTACATCATAGCAATTTTCGTAGGAATCTCGTTATTTTTTTAATTAAATACAACTCATGTTTTTCGGTGATAATGTAGTTGTATATTGGTTAAAGAATTTTTAAAATCGGTTCAGTAGTTTTTGAGTTAAATAATTAATTATGTTTTAGTACGTTTTGTGTACATTTCCGTTGCTTATTTTTTCCTTCATTTTTTGAACTCGACACTCACTACATCTTCTCTGCTTGACCCGTACATAGACTTGCAGAGAATGCCTTATACGAGTAGTATTACGTCCGCCACTTGTGGCACTATAATATCTCCTGAGCAGTTGATGGCTCTCGACAGTAGTCGGCAGTTGTCGCCGTGGTCGAAATCGGCTAGGAGAACATCATCATCATCATTTATGTGGTTGTAATAACCCATATCGTGTTGATTGACAACTATATTTTGATCGTTGTAATAACGATTGTTTCGAAATCAAATTGGATTCATTACTTTCTATTTAGAAAGCATTTATTTTCAACATTTGTTGAAACAAATTGAGGTCAAATGATTTTTCGGATATCTCAATCTTGATATCTGTCACTGACAAATTATACTTGCTCGCTGCTTTTAATACTGTTAGTTTTGGAACTGGAGTAAATTTACTTTATAATTTACGAATATTGTTTTGTAATTCGAGAAGGAGACGAGACGAACAAGACATGAACAGGACATGAACAAGGAAAACCCATAACAAACGCTTACATCCAAAACATTTCCGTGCGTCACCATGCTTCGCCAGTTCTTCTGAGACATCAGTTCATAAGTCTCATATGCCCAGTGATTACACCAGCTCTCAGTGCCCTTCAGTCCGAAAGAGTAATGTTAACCACTTTTAATTTATTAAAAATAAAATATTAAACGAAAATTTAATATTTTCTGGTGGGGGGAGGGGAAGTCCGGCGGAGTAGAATATATTATGCAATGCTGTCACTGTACTGGTCGTCGAAACGCAAGTTTTCTTTATTGAATTTAGACTTGTTTAAAGCTCTTACGTTCGTCAAAATCTACACCGGTTCAAAAAATGACCTTCTAATAGGAGAGCCGGTGAGAAACTCTGGGGTCTCTCTTTTCTCAATGCCATATTAATTAATGTCATTAATAGATTAGAAAAAAAATTACATCACAAATTTAGTAGCCAGGGGCTTTGCAAGTGCAGAGTATCAGTTATTTCCACTCATCTTTGTCCTCTATATAATTATCTATTTTATAATACTCTTTATCTATATGTCTTTTTGATAAGATTTTTAAAATCCATGTCCGATTTTTGTGTTACACTTTCAGGAATTTTATTATAAAACTTTATACATCTACTAAGAAAAGATTTTCTAGTTTTAGCCAACCTAAACATAGGAACTGCTAGCGTGTCACCTCTACCCATTCTACAGGATGCAGTAAATTTTTTGTTAAATAAATTAATGTTTTTCCGTACGTACATAATATTTACAAAAATAAACAACGACGGAAGTGAAGTCTCCCTCAATAGTTGTCGAAGCGACTCGGGAGGACCCAAGTTAAAGATTGCCCGAAAAGCTTGTTTTGGCAAAATAACATGGTTCGCCACCCGTCCGTCCCGTCTCATTTCCCGAGAGGGTGCACAGTGGCCATTGCCTAACCCTTATATGGAAACAGGCGTAACATGTGTGCATGGAAAGGTAACAAACACTCGAGTAACATTAGTATTTTTTTTATTTGATAAAAATGACGGAACGAGCAAAACCTTCACCTGATGGTAAGTGCAACGTCTGCCCATAACAAATGCTGTGTCACCCAGAACAGTGTGTCACCACAATGCGCCCGTCAACCTAAGACATCAGTTCTTAAGTCTCATATGCCCAGTGATTACGTTAACTCGCAGTGCCCTTCAAACCGAATAACAGTAATGTTTGCACACTACTGCTTCACGGCAGAATAACTGGCACTGAGGTAGGTACCAGTTATTCTGACGAATTCCTGCATACTCCACCCTTTCTTATTTTCCGGACAAATAATTCCGCTTCCGCTTTTTATCATATAATTGGTTCGATTCAACGCTATGGATCCGTCTTTGATGTGAAATGTGTGTGGACTTATTGCGACCTACTTCGAAGAACAGATTTATTGTGTTTGCTTGTGTCGTTGACTTGCTTTTGCGTTTCGTGTTTTGATACTAGCGAGCCACATATTTATTTAAATATAAAATGAAAATAAAACAAACGGTACGCGAGTGACTTGAGCTCAATCCTCGGTACCGGCATCACTAAAATCGTTCTGCAATTTTAAATATAGATTTACCACTTGCTTAACGGTAAAGAAAAATATCGTGAGAAAACCGGCATGTCTGTGGAATAAAAATTTTTTTACGGACTAATGAATTCCGCCTAAGTCAAGGTCACTCTCATACTATGGACTACTGAATTCCGCCTATCCCATGGCCTGCGAAGCGAGCGCCTGAAGCATTATTAATACTTTTTTGTTATTTTATTATTGTATTTCTCATAAAACAATTCACATTCCAGTGAAGAGGTTTCTACAATTAAGATGATTTTTACTGGTGATAGCATATATGCAGGAATTCCTCTAGGTATGTTACCACCGCAGCGCCAGTTATTCTGCCTTGAAGCAGTAGTGTGCAGACATCACTGTGTTTCGGTCTGACGAATACTAATAGCTAGGGTAATTAGGGGGCATCAGTGAATTAAGAACGGATGTCTCAGGGTTGATGTTGCATTTACCATCAGTTGAACGTTTGGCTTGTCTCGTCACATTCTCCCAACAAAAGAAAAATGAGATCTTATCGGCAATTTACTTATTCGACTTTTACAACTCCTATCGGACTAAGGCATTGGATTTCCTTATCCTATCACTACACCGCCACAACTGCAGTTAATTAAAGTCTCAAATTAAAAAAAAAAACAATTCTAACTCTAGTTTTTCAAAAGCATAAGTTTTACTCGGTTTTGGACCGTTACAAACAATGATTATACTTATATGATACATCATTGAAACTTCTCTCCCGCTTTGATCATTTAAGTTTGTTTGAGACCAGTAAACCCCAAAATAAAACAAGTAATTTAAAGTAGTTTGAGGTTATTAAATAGGTTTTTATATTATCACGATTTGTTTCTTAATACCTTTGAGCATTTATTCATGGATTCTAAAACATCACGAGCTGTGATAGCACAGGTGGCAAGGCATTAGTACGTTAGTTCAGAATTCGGTGTCTGTACCGCCTTAATTGTTAACTTCTTTTCTAGATGCTAGTTTACCATAAGCGACATTTATCTATAGAAAGAACGAAAGAAAGAAGAAACAAAAGCTGTTTTTTGTGTGACAATTACATTGAAAAATGAATGAAATAAATATATTGTGGCCTGGAAATTTATTTGATCTTTCCTTTGGATCAATCTAAATGTTTATTATGTTAGGCCGGTTATAACAAATTTATTTATAAAATGTGAACGTCTTATATAGGACCGTTAATTACTTTGCTAATATATAATCACTTGTTTTCAATTGTTGTTGTCAAGTCTTGTTCACAATGTTCGTCTGTTAATTTATAAATATGCCTGATACAAGGGCAATTGTTTTCTTCACTTGCATAAGGCTCACATAATTTGTTAAATACCCGATACAAGATATTCGATCCCCCAACACTTTATTTAAAAAATGCGGGGAAGGAACACTTAACTGGTGGTAGGATCTCTATGCAGCAATCCGTCTATGTAGGTACCTGTACCCCAGAGCCAGTTATTCTGCCGTGAAGCAGTAGTGTGCAAACATGTCTGTGTTTCGGTTTGAAGGACACTGAGAGCAGGCGTAATCACTGGGCTTATGAGACTTAAGAACTGATGTCTCAGGGTGATGGACACAGCGTGGTGTCACACATAAATGTTCTGGGTGACACAGCATTTGCTATGGGCAGACGTTACACTTACCAATCCAAAAAAAATCCAATGAAAAAAAACGACTCTCAAAATCCGCCCGCTACGGTGAGCGGCCCATTCAACGCACTCCTTTCTAAGAGGGACGTGAAGTTGGGGGAAAGGACCGTAGTCCACAACAAAACTGGCTTACGAGCAAAAAGGAGGCTTGGTCCCTTGGTAGTGCGTAAGCACGAACATCAACCGAAGTCACGCATGTCAATGCGTTTTGGCGTCTTACAAGTTAATCTAAGTTAACTCACAGCTAAATCCAGTCTTAGTGAATGTACGTCACACGGTTTATTAACACATATAATAATGTAAATTTTAGCTTCGTCGCTTCTTCTCCGTACAAACTTAGCTATGCCAAATTTCAGTCCTCCGTGCGCGCAATATGCTTTGAAAAGAGTACAAAGTTTTCTCTTCACGTATCACTATATAGATTCTTAAATACGATTAATTGAAAGAAAAATACAGAATAAAATAAGTAATCATTCTGCACGTTTTAACGAAAGTAAATGATTAAAGACTAAAGATAAATGATCGCGCCATAAGAGAGTAGTTAATGCTCGCAATTGGAAACCTTATCTTTGACACTAATTTTAGTTCGCAGCCCACTTGAAGTCAAATATATTACGCGAAATTACATGGCTGCTGTCGAACAGCGGATTGGTATTTTAAAATAATGGCCTGTTACTGCAAGTACCCGTTACAGCAAGGAGTGCCTCCTTAGTTATAAAATGCCCATTTTAAATGTTGCTCTTTCTTTTATATTTATGATTCATCTTGATACTGGCAATTTAAAATAAAACAGGTATCGTATAAAAAAAAAACTATTTTATACACCACGTTTTTAAAACGGACTAAGTTCCTTTTTTATGGTATAAAGTGATGAAACGAGCAAAACGTTCACCTGATGGTAAGTGCAACGTCTGCCCATAACAAATGCTGTGTCACCCAGAATATTTCTGTGTGACATCTCACTGTGCCCATCACCCTGGGACATCAGTTCTTAAGTCTCATAGGCCCTGTGATTACGCTAGCTCACAATGCCTTTTAAACCGAAACACAGTAATGTTTGCACACTACTGCTTCACGGCAGAATAACTAGCCCAGGGGTAAGCTACCTAGACGGATTCCTGCATAGGTATCTTACCACCAGTCAGATAACTATTCGGAAAATTTTAACCCAATAGACAAACAGACAGACAAGGAAGCGAGTAAATAATGAAATGTTATCCAGTTTTAGGCTATGTTCAAAGTTTCAAGTCTCTAGCACCTCGGGAAGTTAGCTTGACATCAATTACTAAATTTGGTAAGAACAGAGATACACGATAGCGAGTCAATAAAAACATAAATACATACGTAGAGTTACGCCTCTTTTCCATTGGGGTAGGCAGAGACAAAATCTTTCCACTGGCTACGGCCCTGACGCAATTCTTTCATTTTTTGTACTCTAATTAGTGGTTTTATACTAACGCGTCGGTTCAGGTACTTGTGACGTGGCCTTTACTTAAAACCATTTTGATCTGATTGTGATACGTTCGCCTACGTCGACCCTTACCGGGTTGCCGATTCACACTCGACTCATAAACCTGTTTCGTAAATTTTTCATCCATACTATCTACGCGTCCAATCCATCTAAGCATCCATTTCTCTATCTTTGTCACTAAATATTTTACCACCCCGCAACGTTCCCTTATCAGACTGTTCCTTACTTTTTCAATCAAAGCCACTCCAGCTATACTTTTCATTTCCACAGCATTAATCTTACTTTCATGCTTCATCTGCCAGACCCAACATTCACTACCATACATAAGTATGGGGCCAGTGCTCTTCTATATACAGCAGTCGTGCCTTTTTTCGATAGGTTCTGTCTACACATAAAGTTCTGCAGAGCCCCATATACTTACATTTCTTGCCAAAACTCTTCGCTCAATATCGCCGTCTTAATTTTCAAAGAACTTTGCAATCCGTCATAGTTTCTTCTTTTGACATGCCTTTTTTTGTCTTATCTGAATTAATTTTCATTCGTTTGCTTTATAAAGCACTATGTATAATATTAACCATCGCCTGCAACTGCTCGTATGATGGTAATATAACCTCATCATCGGCGTATAGGAGGCATTTGATGATCAGATCATTCAATTTTAATCCAAACGCATTTTATTTCAAATTTTACCAGCAATTTAAAAAAATAAAAACAGAAGAAAGTCAGCAGCATCTTTCTGGAACATCAGAATAAATAAGCTGCGGTTGCCGACTCGCCTGCCAAGCGTGGCAACTATGGCAAATTCCCGAAAATAATGACGGCTACAAATTTACGTGTTTTGTAGCAATCTATGGGGGAGGCCTATGTTCGGCAGTTGACTAGTGACAGGCTGAAATGATGATGATGACGATGATGAACCATGGGTAAGTGTTATTGGAGATGGCAGGATACCCATGCCACTAACTCCAACAATGCGTGCGTGCTAATCGTAGCCACAGTTCGGGCTAAAGAGGTGTACCTTCAGAAAGACCGATGCCCTGCTGTGGTCATGCTATGACGCATTAAATAGGTTCTACTGTAGTTTGTTGCACTTTTTCTTTAATAAAGACACTTTTTGCTAGAATGGAGAACACGAAAAAAAAAACAACGTCGGTGCTCGTTTATTTGTCAATACTCACATAGTAAAATTACTCATATTAACAAACTTGTTTACAACTAACTAATGATGACTGAATAGACAAGCTATAACTGAAATGGACTTTACTGGTGGTAGGATTACTATGCAGGAATCCGTCATATTTGGTAACAGGGTTCTCAGAACTAGTTTAATCACTGGGCATATAATTATGACCTAATGTCTCTGGGGGGAGGGGGAGATTATGTTCTGCCGGGCATAGATCGCTGTTGCTACTACTAACTATGTACCAAAATAGATCAAAATTGTTGAACTTGGATATAATCTAAGACATTAAATTAAATGATGATGATGTTCTCCTTGCCGATTTCGACCACGGCGACAACATCCGACTACAGTCGAGAGCCATCAACTGCGCAGGAGATATTGTAGTGCCACAAGTGTACGCGCAAACACAGAGGCACTCACTCGCCCCAACCTACCTGCGCCCGATGTAACGCTGATGCGATAAGATCGGAGGTAGGCTGGGTTTCAGTGTGAGAAACACGGGGACAATCACAACACAACCAGACCCGAAAACCAACAATTTATGTTTTAGCACAAATCTTGGCTCCGGCTGGGATCCGAACCCAGGCCCCGCGGCTTAGAAGTCAGGTACTCTGACCACTAGTACTCTAGCTCACTGACCACTCTAGCCACGTCAAATTAAATATAAAGTCACGCAAATGTGTATAAAATAGTGTAGAAGGACAAAGAGAAATTACAGATCGAGAAATTAAAACATAAATTAGACGTGACTGTAAAGAAAAACACCGGATATGAAACGAGTGTTCAAAATAAGATAAAACCCACCGGTACGGAAGTTATTTATTGTGATTTTTATTAACATATTACAGCCATACATTATCAGGTTTGTTATTCTATAATTGTATTTACAGGCATTGAATTTGTATATATATTAGATTATTATAAGATTTTTTCAAGGGCTAGGCGCTCGCTGTAAATTTTCATAGTAAGCGAGTGACTTGGGTTCGTGAGGAACATCGTGAGGAAACCTGCATGTCTGAAAAATAAAAAATATTTCGAAGACATGTGCAGTCCGCCAACTCGCATTGGAGCAGCGTGGCGGATTCTTCCTAGCTCTGAAATGTCCCCTCCTCCGAAATGAGAGGAGGCCTGTGCTCAGCAGTGGGACATTTATAGGCAGAAACATTACTTTACTTTTTCACTTTACTGGTGGTAGGATTCTTATGCAGGTATCCGTTTAGCCACCCCAGGCCAGTTATTCTGTCGTGATGCAGTTGTGTGCAAATATTAGTGTATTTCGGTTTGAAGGGCAATGAGAGTTAGTATAATCACTGGACTTTAGAACTGATGTCTCAGGGTGACGGGCACATATTGGGGTCACACAGAAATGTTCGAAGTGACACTGCATTTGTTATAGGCAAACGTTGCACATAACATCAGGTGAATGTTTTGCTCCTTTCGTATCTTTATCAAAAAAAAGTAATTAAATATATATAATGTACGAGTATTATAATTTCATTACGTTTTATCTTTTGTACTGCATCGTCGTCGTCGTCGTCGTTTCAGCCTATCAATAGTCCACTGCCGAACATAGGCCCCCCCCATAGATTGCCACAAAAGTTTGTAGCTCTCGTTTTGGGGGGATATTGCCATAGTTGCCACGCTTGGCAGACGGGTTGGCAACCGCAGTTTATTTATTCAGATGTTCCAGCAAGATGCTGCTGCCCATCATCCTGCATCGTGGGTGTATTTAATATATATAATGTTGGCTCCGGTTGGATTTGAACACAAGCATCGTAGTCAGTTACTCTGACGACTGGGACACGCGGGCGTAAGTTTTAATATAAATCTACTGAGTTTCATAATTATGATATGTGACAACAACCATAAACCCAACTACAGCCAACGAGGCATTAAATTTTATTGTTCGGTATGTTTGTGACATCTTTACCTTACTCTTAATTAAATACATCTTTAGACTGCATACTATGTGGTCACCACATAGTATCATCATCAGTGTCTGTTCGTCTGACACCCATGAGAACTGTAACGTGAAAGTTGCCAATTAGTTAGAGAATTTCCTTAAATGTTTGTACCTAAAACTTCCATTACTATGATTATCGAACAGCAGCCTAGTAGACATTATCGATTTGTAAGCTAGAAACTTTTTTTATTGGATAAAGTCACGAGATGAGCAAAACGTTCACATGGTTGTAAGTGCAACATCCGCCCATAACAAATGCTGTGTCACCCAAAACATTTCTGGGCGGCACCACCCTTACACATCCGTTCTTAAGTCCCCGAGAGCTAGTGTAAAGGCAGAATAACTGGCCTGGGGTGGTACCTACGATTAATTTATTTTAAAACACACACAAGAATGGGAGAAACCTCATAAATTATTACTAACATCGGTGAATAAAATCTCGCTGTAAATAATATTCGTTGGGACGTTTTTATCTTAATTCAAAAACTGGCTACATTTCCACTGTTATTTATTTTTAATGTCGTTAGATTTATGCTCTAATATCTCATTGCACAATTCCTTTGCAACTTCGACGCTGGAATTAAAAACATGCGTTATAAAATATTCAGAAATCGATCACCTCTTTTCGGTACGTGGATGTCGTGATTCAGGATTGCATTGAAAATAAGCTTTTGTTTGTTGGTAGTATTCCTAAGCAGAAATCCGTCTAGGTAGGTACAGTGTCAGTTATTTAGTAGTGTGCAAGAGTTAATACTGGGCATATTAGATTTAAGAAGCGATGTCTTAGGTCGACGGACGCAGTGTAGTGGCTCACAGAAATGTTCTCTCATTTCATCACCCATTTGACGTTAGGGAAATGATTTACTCATCTCGTCACTTTCTTTTATAAAAAATGTCTTATATGAAACAACAAACCATAGCCTAAATTGATTACCATGACCATGAGACATACCCATGATTTTATTTACGGGGAAATTGTGTAGTGGTAATCAACTCTAACGGGACCCACGGAATGAGATGGTTGGCAGATTTTTTTTATTGGAGTAAGGGACGACCTGGACTATTTCTGTGTCTGGGATGGGCGCAGTGAGGTGCCACACTGCGCCCATCTCCGTAAGACGTCAGTTCATAAGTCTCATATGACCAGATTACACTAGCCCTCAGTGCCCTTCAGACCGAAACACAGTAACGTTTGCACAGTACTGCTTCACGGCAGAATAATTGGCTTTGCGGTGGTGGCTAAGTAGACGGATTCCTGACCAGTGAATTTTCAGCAGATTTCAGTTTTTTACGCGGATTTCGCGTCGTTATACTCTACAGCGGAAACTTATTTATCTGCTGCAAATTCGTCCACGTAATCTATTCATATCGTGTAACGTTTGGAAACAACATTTCCTTTTTTACTTTTCATTGATTCCGCCGAACGGCCTACCGTGCCGCTTTGATGTGATATAAGGGGCTTATTTATCTTTCTATCGGGTAAAGGATTGGAGAAAGTTGCGTATTGGCTAATCGACAAATAGCTGTAATTTTTCGTTTTTGAAATGCATGTATTTTACTCTGTTATTTTACAACCACGGATATTATAAATTTTATTTACGATTTATTGACAGCTGCCCGCGAGTTTTTAGGGCTAATAATTCAGTCTATTACTAGTCCACTGCTAAACATAGACCTCACCCAAAGATTGCCACAAAAGTTGGTATCTCTCATTTTGGAGGCATTTTGCCATAGTTGCCGCGCTTTTCAGGCAACCGTAGTTTATTTAGATAGTCCATAAAGGTTGCTGTGCTGGTGCTGCCGCCAATCTTATGGTTTTAAATTTCACTCTGACGACTTTTACGACAACCACGGGATGAGATGAAGTGTTATGATTCTCTATAGCCAGAACACGCCCGGCACCCCAAGATATGAGTTCTTAAATCTCGTAAGTCTCGTATGCCTAGAGATTACACTAGCTCTCAGTGCCCTTCAGACCGAAACACAGTAATGTTGCACACTACTGCCTCACAGCAGAATAACTGGCCCTGGGGTGGTACTTGCCTAAACAGACCAAGATATCGCTGTTTTCGAAAAAGCCAGAAGAATTTCATCATTTACAACCAACTTTTTTTTCATTGGATAAAGTATCGAGGCGAGCAAATCGTTCAGCTGATGGTGAGTGCAACATCTGCCCGTAAAAAAATGCTGTGTCACTCAGAACAATTCTGCGCCCATCACTTTGAGACATCAGTTCTAAAGTCTCATATGCCCACTGATTACACTAGCTCTCAGTGTCCTTCCTACCAAAACACAGTAATATTGGCACACTACTGTTTCAGGACTAACTGGCCCTGGTGGTACCTACCTAGACGGATTTCTGCGTAGGAATCTTACCACCATCTTTATAAGGTAACTGCATTTGAAACTTGTTTGTAGCTGTATTACTTATAATATGATTAATGCCGTCAAAACGTGATGGTTATGTCGTCAGTCGTTAACTGCCGCCTCTTATTCGCACCTCGACACTAATAATAGCACACGTTTAAGCGACGTCAACCTCGTGCGACTTAAGTCGTTGCGTCCCTTTATTTATTTATTGCTTGCAGTGTCAGAAACATGGGGGCAATCTCAATACAACCTGACCCGAAAACCAATGATTTAAAAATATTCATAAAATATGTCTCGCATAAAAATATTTTATGAATCACGCAGTGCCATGAAGAATCCTTTCTAAATCCTATATAATTTCAGTAATAGGAAGAGGCCTGTGTTTAATAGTAAAAGATCTATAGGGTAACTTAAATTACTTTGTTCAAAACAACCTTTATTAGAAATTAATATTACAAATATAGCTGCCTAGCGTGGCAACTATGGATATCCAAATAGACAGCTGCAATCTTTTGTGACAATCTATGGAGGAGGCCTGTGTCCAGCAGTAGACTTGTGATAGGCTGAATTGATGAATTGATGAATTTTCCGACGTCCCGAAGAGTGAGACCTGGAGTGGCAGAGACAAGGAGACAAGCGCATCACAACCAGACTCAAAAACTTACAATTTATATTTTTGCACAAACCAAGCGTCACGAGCGTAGTAATCAAGTCATCTGCCCTCTGAGCCCAACAGTCGTCAGATATAATCTGATCTAATAGACTGTAAAGGTTTCTTATATTCTTATGTTTTATTTAAATAATAGATTGTAGTTTCCTTATCATCGTAATGGAAACTTCAGATGCAAGCAGTTTACAAAGAAATTCTCAAAGTTATTGACAACTTAAAATTTAACTTGATGGTAAGAGATCACTGTAGTCTATGAGTGAGAGGTGAGAGGACGGATACTGCATCCGCACTGGGACACAGGGACTAAAAATTCAGACCCTTTTTAATGAAAGTGATGACGAGATGAGCAAATCGTTTTTCTGCTCTGCCCATAAGAAAAGCTGTGTCACCCACAAGATTTCTGAGTGGCACCATACTGCGCTCGTCACCCTGACACATAAGCCCTTACGTCTCATACGCCCAGTAATTATACAAGTTATCAGTGCCTTCTGACTGAAATACAGCACACTACTGCAAACATGCCTGTATTTCGAATAAGTGGCACTGCGGGGGTGATGTGATGATGATGTTCTCTTAGCCGATTTCGACCACGACGACAACCGCCGACTACTGTCGAGAGCCATCAAACTGCGCAGGAGATATTATAGTGCCACAAGTGTACGCGCAAACACAGAGGCACTCACTCGTCCCAACCGACCCGCGCCCGATGTAACGCTGATGCAATAAGATCGGAGGTAGGCCAGGATGCAATGTCAGAAACACGGGGACAATCACAACACAACCAGACCCAAAAACCAACAATTTATGTTTTAGCACAAACGTTGGCTCCGGCTGGGATTCGAACTCAGGACCCGCGGCTTAGAAGTCGGGTACTCTGACCACTAGGCCACGGTGCGGGGGTACCCATTAGGGGTACTACCAGTATTCTTGTATAGGCTTTTTATATGGTTTTGAATGGTATGTAAATCTAGAAGGTATGTTTCTATAGTCAGGTCGCTAACTGTAGATCCATGTGATTGCAAAAGCGCGGCTTTTAATTAAAAAAAATAGCAGTGATCCCATTGCTGTGAATGTGAAAAGATAAATGTTATATTTTCTATGAAACAAAGTCAGGGTACAAGTAAATCGTTCACCTGATAGTTAATATTTGCGTGGCAACACTGTGCGCTCATCGAACTGGTATATCCGCTCTTAAGTTCCCTATGCCAAAACACATGCTTGCACGTGACTGCTTGATGACAGAATGAAACTGACACTGCGGTGGTACCTACCAGCATTAAAAGATTTAGAGAACGAGTAAATTTATAACTTAAAAATATAAAAAAAAATTATAACTTAAAGTTCAAAAGTGTTTGGTAAAAAACGTAAACAATGAAAAGCACATAAATTATATCTATTAACATTTTATGGAGTTCGCCGTTTAAATACTAGAGTTGTTTCGTTTTTTTTTAAAGGTAAAGAAAAATTAAATATGACACCAGTATTTGTTGAACAGGTTACGAGCTCTTTCTTATTATACCAGTTGACTCTCGATCAGTATGATTAGACGTAATTCGCGATGATATAAGCGTTATTTACGCGTCGTTAAGAAAGGCATCGAACTGTTTCTAATTTGGGATCTGATTTTTTTTATTGGATAAAGTGACGAAACGAGCAAAACGATCACCTGATGGTAAATATAACGTCTACCCATAACAAATATTGTGCAACTTAGAACTCACTTTTTAAGTCTCATTTGCCCAGTGATTACACAAGCAATCAGTGCCCTTCAGACCGAAACACAGTAATGTTTGCACACTACTTCATACTGCTTCACTTCAAAATAACTGGCACTGTGGTGGTGCCTACCCAGATGGATTTCTGCATAGGAATCTCATCACCAGTTTAGATAATTTAGTTCTGACATAATTGAGATGATTATTCCGACATCAATAGAATAGAATAGAATATTTAAAGGAGAGAAGTTTTTCTTACTCAAACTCAAACTTAAAACCTCCTATTTTAGACTTTATGATTTATTCCCATGAGACGTTTAAAGCATATCCTTAGTCGACTTTTACGGCAACCACGGATTCAGATGTTCCAGGAGATGCTGCTGCCCATCTTCTGATTTATATTTTCCCTCTGTCGACTTTTACGACACCCACGGGATGAGATGGGGTGGTAGATTCTCTTATGCTGCTCATAGGATAATATAGTGCCATATTAGCGGAAAAACTGAGGCATTTGTCTTTATTGCGCAAATGTATAATTTTGAACGGAAAGGTGACCATTTCTGATGTAACGCTTTTGGGATAAGGTCGGAAGAAGGTTTAGAAAGTGTCAGAGATAAAGGATAATTAAAATGGAACCAAATGCGAAGATCACAAATCTGTTTGTTTCACAAATATTGGCTTCGGCTTTAATTCGGAGTCCTCGAATTCCACGATTCATGGTGGTACGCTTACTACTGATTCATGCGGTTCATATTTCATTATAATGTCTATACAAATAAATAAAATTGAAGTGTCTCTTTGTAATAACAAAATAACGGCTTTTTTACTCAATTTCTATAACATTATATACGGTACTTAAAAGAAAAAACTATTTTTTAAATGTTTGTCTGTCTGTCTGTCTATTTGTTCAGGGTAATCTCCGAAACGGCTGAACCGATTTTGAAGGGACTTTCACTGACAAATAGCTGATATTATAGCGAGTAACTTAGGCTACATTAATTTTAGAAAAATAGTGAGGGTACCGCGCAAAAAAAAATTAATACCCCAAAATCCGATTCATATGTGTATTCAAAATTTTCGAGAGACGGAAAGTACGACTGTGATATTGAACGAAAAGCGTTGGCAGGAAATAAATTATATGGGGCCCTGCATAACTTTATGTGCAGCCAGAATGTATCTAAAAAGGGACGACTGGCTGTACATAGAGGAGTACTGGTCCCCACACTTATGTACGGTAGTGAATGTTGGGTCTGGCAGAAGAAGCATGAAAATAAGATTAATGTTGTTGAAATGAAAACTTTGAGAAGTATAGCTGGAGTGACTTTGATGGACAAACTAAGAAACAACGTGATAAGAGAACGTTGCGGTGTGGTAGAAGATGTAGTGACAAAGATAGAGAAAGGGATGCTTAGATGGTTTGGACACGTAGAGAGGATGGATGAAAGAAGATAGATGAAACAGAATTATGAGGCAAGTGTGAATGGGCAAGCCGGTAAGGGTTGACGTAGGCGAACGTATTACGATCAGATCGAAATCGTTTTAAGGAAAGGCCACATCAAAAGTACCCGCAACCGACAAGCTTGTATGAAAACACTAATGAAAGTAGAGGATGCTAAAGATGTGTGTCAGGATCGTAGCAAGTGGAAAGATGTGGTCTCTGCCTACCCCTATGGGAAAGAGGCGTGACTCTATGTATGTATGTATGTCATCGATCGGGTCGGCTTTTTTACGCGGGTGAAACCGCCGGGCACAGCCAGTAGTTTATTTATTTATTTATTTAAATCTTTATTGCTTCCTTTACAATAAAAGGATACAAAGGGCGGCCTTAATGCCTTTAGGCATTTTCTCCCAGTCAACCCATGGAGTGGTGAGATTTTGATTAGGTGTAGCAATAAAGGAAAACAGAGAAAGAAAGAAAGAAAGAGCAAAAAAAAACCTAAATGACTTATAGAGAAGTATATTATAAATATAGTTACATATATAAATATATATTAAACACATAAACATATACGTATATACGGTATACATACATATAAATAAACGTAAAATAAAATAAATATAAATAAATAAATGCACACTTGTAACGGTGACCAACTACTAACTATTTATGTTCTCATGATTCTCACGGACCAACTTCTTAAAGGAGTATTTATTGAGCGCTTTCCTGATGTCATCGGGCAAAGAGTTCAAAAGAAGAGCAGCCCGGACAGTGAAGGAGTTCCTAAAGAACCCGGTGAAATGTGTAGGGATGCAAATCTTATTGTTAGAGTATGAACGAAGAACCCTATCATGTGATGAAGACAGACACTGAAATTTGTCTTTGAGATATGAAGGCGAAAATGGATAATTTAAAATAGAGAAAAGAACAAGCAGTTCGAGATATTGTTATTGGATAAATAGATATATATGGGGAAAATGTACAATAGATTGAAAATAGTTCTTGAGTACTTCAAATATATATGTAATAAAGCAAATATGAAAAATGTGTTATCATCTTACGTTTAAGATCTTTTGAAAACATGAGTTTTGTACGTCAATATATTCAGAGACGAATTTCATCTCGCTCGGTAAATAACGATCGATGCTTATTAATATTCATAGACCCACGATATGATTGGAGATGCGTTTAACAACGTTTACGTCGATTGACTTTTTAATGGAATCGAAGTGAATGACGCCATAAATCACGTTTCCCATCTACTTTCTTGTTATATTATTCTGAAAAGAATAAATAGATTTATTTAAATTAGTTTTTTTTATGGAAGTACCTGAGAAGACAAGCAAATCTTACATCCGATGAAAGTGCAACTTCTGCCTATAACAAATACTATGCCTCCCAGAACATTTCTCCGTAGCACCACACTGCACTCATCACCCTGAGAGATCAGCTCCTAATTCTCATATGCCTAGTAATTGCACAATCTATCAGTGCCCTTCAAACTACAGTCAAGCCTTTTTCTCTTATAAGGGGTAAGCAGACCACACCCGCAGCCCACTCTTCGCCCCCGTAGGAAACGAGACGTGACGGGTGAACATGGCGTACCCACGATCTATAAAGTGAAAACGTTGCATATTATGATGTTATTCTTCACGAATAAAGGTGGTCCGTACAATACCTTAGTCACCTCCGCCGAACACCTTTCTGCGTTTTTAAATAATAAAAACTAGGATTTCCGCGAAATTGTAGGTTAATTCAGGCATAATTCAGATATAATTTAGTCATAATACAACAATACAATAATTTAGTCACAATACAGACATCATGTAGATGTGATTCAAATATAATTCAAACATATCATCATCATCATCATCATCATTTCAGCCTATCACTAGTCCACTGCTGATCAAAGACCTCCCCCATAGATTGCCAACACGTAAGTTCTTATTGATTTTATTCTTTTTTTCATTATTTTTATTTAACATTTGCGGGGGTTTTGGCATATTTGCCACGTTTAGGAGATATAATTTAGACATAAATTGAGAAGTTACCATACCTGAGATTATTAAGTTCTTAGGCTAAAATTTTATTTCTGTTGTATTTGGACACATTCGTTGAAATTGTGTGCGAAGTTTCTTATTGTAACGTTTCAAAATGAAAAGATTCTAACGTGACAAAAAATAGGTACTCAACCAGAGAGATAAAAAGAGAAAACTATCATAAACACATTTCATAAAAATAGTTTAGATCTTCCTTTTCACTAGCGGTAGCTCAGGGGCTGAGCACTCGCTTTTAATTTCATAGCACGCGAGTGACCTGGGTTCGATTCCCGGTGCCGGCACCACTAAAATTGTTAATTGCTATTTTAATTGCTGACTTAACACGTGCTCGGCGGTGAAGGAAAACATCGTGAGGAAACCTGCATGTCTGAGGAATAAAAAAAAAATATTTCGAAGATATGTGAAGTCCGCCGACCCGCATTGGAGTAGCGTGGCGGATTCTTCCTAGCTCCAAAACCCTCTCAGAAATGAGAAGAGGCCTGTGCTCAGTAGTGGGACATTTATAGGCTGAAACTTTACTTTTTTTTTACTAGCTTCAGTAACCTTCTAACCGAAACGTGCTGATTTTTGCAAACCACTACTTGAAAGGAGAATAACTGTCACTGCAGCGGTACCTACCTAGATGGATTCATGCAAAGAAATCCTGCCACGAGCACACAAAACTTACTTACTATATTATTAAGACATTGATATACAATTTTATTATATAAGCTCCATGGAAACACCATTACTATAATATAAATAATAAATTGACACAATTTCTAAGTAGCAAGTCTTCCACAAACGGATACAGTAAAATGGTGGAAGAAGCAAGTCGCTTCTCGGTAATAATCTCAGTGAATATAAGGCAAGCGAGTCGTAAGCCCATTATCCACGCTGACTCCATTACTAAAAGAGGACGTTACGGAACTTTTCAGAATGAACTAGTAGAAAAACTTAGTTAAACTCCGTCCGACTGTATGACAACTGATAACAGCGGGCCCCGAGTTTGCGACACTCTTGAGGAATGGGCAGAGTTAGTGCGCAAGTTTTCATATAAAGCAAAGATGTAAGAAATTTGAAACGCTCCATTTTAATGTCTCAATTTTTTTTTAACTGTTGACATACTTGTAGTCGAAAAAATATATTTTGTAGACAGTACATCAGAACGAATTTGAACCAAGTATGCATGACAGCCATACGTTATCATATGGTCTTAGTTTTTAGAGCTAAAATTATATAATACTGGAATTTCTGTGCAGGAAGGTCCAAGGTCGGTAGATCCCATAGAGAATTGGGATGAAACTTAAGACTTGACCTTGACAAGCGCAATGCGGCGCTACTCAGAACTTTCCAACTTAAAGCTAACGTCGCAACTGTTGCGGGTAGGCGTAGAACTTACCATCAGGTGAACATTTTGACTGTCTAGTTACTTGCTTACACAGAAAAGGGAAGCGCTAACGTTCCGAAACCGACGTAACATAACGAATCAGTACGGGTGGGGAACCACGTCACCGCCATTTGGTACGAGTCGAAAAATTCTTACTCTCCGTTGCGTTCCAACGAGCAGTATAGTGACAGCCTTGAATATCATGGTATTATTCTGCACAAATAAAGGCTGTCCGTACAGTGTCTTACAGTTTTTGTGCAATGTCTCTGCTATTCTTAATTAATATTTATAGATTAATTAAGAATTGTTTATATACTGAGTACAGTGTTTAGTAATTTTGTTAATTTACGTTTATTTTTTTGTCATCAAATTTCTAATACAAGATTTACTTCTGTCAAGTGTACTGACTTGCACGTGCCCTTTTTTTGTTTCTCATACATACAGATTTTTTTGCGATGCTTTCCTTTACTGCCGAGCCCGCGGTAAATTAGCATCTTAGATGGCTATTAAGATGTTCTAAATTTTAGTTACTTTAGTTTTAGTTTGGAGCATGTCCTTCCAGTGGGTTCTCATGCTGTGATGTAGATGTCAAAACTGAGTTACCTAATTCATAACTCACGAGCTCGACTATTTTGGTTAAAGGTTTGGCCAAGGAATGCTAATATGCATACGCATAACATGTCTGTGCATGTATTCAATCGTCGACGTTACTTTTCTTATTTTCTCGAATCAGTATGTCAGAGAAGCTCCATTCTAAGATTACAGATGTCCCTCATGGCCTACTTTTGTAAACTAATAACAGTTTCAATAGCAGTCGTACAGCAGAATGTCACAAAATATTAACAAATAGGAATTACTAAAAACAAATATTGAAATCAAATATCAATACGAGTTGGCTTTATAATTATTTATTGACATACTGCTGAACTAAGTTTATTTGGTGGCTCGGTACATCAATGGCAGTTTTGCATGTAATTTATCTACAAGGCACGAATATTTTCAATTTAAAAGTATATTATATTTAATGTATACACTAGTACTTTTTTGACAAAATGTATAGATGAGGCAAAATATTTTTCTTTTCTTCCCAAAATATCAATATATTTTTATTAATAGGAAGTCGCACTTGTTTGCCGAAAAATTCTTTGAGTCACATTTTCATGTCCTTGTCGTCTACAGCACAGCCATAAAACGGATCTCCACGAGGTCTTTCAGCATATGATCGATTCAAGAAATCCTCGAGGAGAATTCGTGAACCGTTAATAGTCTCACCCTGCTGATGCTGCGTTACGTTCACGGTGGCGGTGGAAGTGGTAGCCCCATTTACTTTATTTTTTAATTTCAGCCAACGAATCCATCCATCCACCAACTGGTTTTCGGCGCTTTCCTGCTGTTCTGTGTTCTTCTCTGTTTTCCATGCTACGATGTAGTTTGTACGCAAAGAATGAGTCTATAGACTGCAACTCTAACTTGCAATTTAACCAATATAGGTAGAAGTCACCCATTATCAGTTGCTCCTCTTGAAGTTTTTGTGTCAAAATTTTTGTTGGCTTAAGAGCTTCAACTGTAAGCTCAGTACTAGTCCGTGTGGTTTCCGATAAATACAGATCATAGTTTTTTGCCAATGTACATACATCACGTAATTCTACAAGCCGAGTTGGCATGTCATAAATAGAACACCAACGCGTAGGACAATCCAGGACAGGTTTTTTAGCATTATTTGCTGTAAGCATGTGTTGGTATCCACAGGTGCGCATTTTTTTAATAAAAATACTTTTTTCAAAATATTTATAATTTTTTTTACAACTTCACGAGCGTTTGATAACATTGTTTGAATAACAATTGAGGAATCACTTGCCAGAGCATCACGGAGAGCCAAATGCAGAGTATGGGCTGCGCATCGCACTGCTGCCACCGTGTAATACTCACTTTCAAAATAATCTTCCAGAGTAAAATTAATTTCTTCGACTGTCGTCTCCATTACTTCGTTTTCATCAACAGAATTATCCTCATTTTCTAGAACTCTGTTTTTTAAAGTTTATTCTACTAATTTAACCATTTTCAGTATGTTTGCCCCATTATCGGTAGTTACAGAATAAATTTGTAGGATCACCTAATGGTAAGTGCACTGTGTCTAATGGTCTAATGGTAATGGTCTGCTCATTAAAAAGGCTCTGTCACCCCGAAAATTTCTGTGTGACACCACACTGTACCCTGAGACATAATTTAAGTCTCGTATTCCCAGTGATTCCGCTAGCTCAAAGTGCCCTTCAAACCGAAACACAGTAACGTTTGCACACTACTGCTTCACGGCAGAATAACTGGCCCTGGGGCGGTACCTACCTAGACGGATTCCTGCATAGGAATCCTACCACCAGCTACCTAGACACCTATTGGATGTCATCCATTTTTACATTTCATTAGATAAGATAGCGACTCGCTGGTTTTGGCGATCATACTCCTTGGCGCATGTTCGAAAGAATACTCTTCCAAAAATTCCTAATTCCTTGGCGTTTCGTACAAAAGTTTTGATATAACCTCGCTCGCTCACAGCCTACTGAATATTTCATTAAGGAACATTTTTTTTCTTAAAGCACTTGAATTTGCATGTTATGAGTTAGGAACGGGAGTTGTCTTATAAGTCGGTACGTGATGTTCGTGCTTGAACAATTTATCTGTTTGTCTATGGAATTTGTGCATAATATCTTCCAGTCGGTATAATTGTTTTAGCGATTGTTCAATACAGTGCTAGGCAAACACTTGTTTACTAATTAATTGACTAAGAAGTGTCAATGGCATTATGGTACGCTGGTAAGATTGTGGTATCACTTGCTTCAGTAATTGTATCAGTCTGCCCACTTCTTTTCTGTAAGAGAAAGTAAAAATACGAGCAAAACGGACAGCTGACGGCAATTGCAACGTCTGTCCATAACAGTTGCTGTGTCACCTACCTATTTCTGTGTGGCACCATACGTACATACAGTCACGCCTTTTTCCCATTGAAGGGATAGGCAGAGGCCTGACACGTAGCCCACTTTTCGCCCCGTGGGAAACGAGACTTGACGGGTGGCGAACTACGTAGCCACCATTTTGACTTATTTCCGATTGCGTTCCCACGTGCAGTACAGTGACAGCATTGCATATTATGGTGTTATTCTGCACGAATAAAGACTGTCATTACGACACCTCGGTGGGAATGAGGTAAGTGCTATTTTACTCTACCGGACACCTATCGGCCCCCGAATAGGCCAGGCCGGCCAGAAAATAATCATTTACATTACAAGTAACATGTCGTAAGATAATTAAGGGTTATTTGTTAATATCCGCATGGCCGACTCAATCACTAGTCTACTGCTGAACATAGGCCTCCCCATAGTGTGCTGCTCTCATTTTGGGGAGATTTTGCCATAGTTGCCACGCTTGGCAGGCGGGTTGGCAACCACAGTTTATTTATCCAGGTGTTCCAGGAAGATGCTGCTGCCCATCTGCTGGTTTTAACTTTCCCTCTGTCGACTTTTACGACACCCACAGGTTGAGATGGGGTGGCAGATTCTCTTAAGCCGCCACCACACGGCCGACTCGGCTGCTGACTATTGTAGAGTCAATATCACTTGACAGTGCCCCGGTTTTGAGGTAAAACACTTGTCGTGTCCTCGAATCCAGCGGTGTGTATTGCCTTGTGGTAGTTTTGTAGTGGTGGAGGGTATCTGGTGGCGGATCCCGGTGGCGGTATTAGTTTGCTTGTGCACGCTATTGAAGGAGGGCGGGCGTTGCTCTTAAAGACTAGGTAATACACACCATTATATATTTTGTATGCGGGTCTTAGCAAATTAACTTTCTTCTCTTTATGGATTTCCGCAAAGTAACGCCTGATCATATTCATCATCATCATCATCATCATCTCAGCCTATCACTAGCCCACTGCCGAACATAGGCCTCCCCCATAGATTGCCACAAAAGTTAGTAGCTCTAATTTTGGGGGGATTTTGCCATAGTTGTCACGCTTGGCAGGCGGGTTGGCAACCGCAGTTTATTTATTCAGATGTTCCAGGAAGATGCTGCTGCTCATCTCCTGGTTTTTGTTTTCCCTCTGTCGACTTTTACGATACCCACGGGATGAGATGGGGTGGTAGATTCTCTTAAGCCGCTACCACACGGCTGATCATATTAACTATATTTAAAGATACATCACATCTCGTGTTGCTCGAGTAATTTAAGGCTCGCACCCAGCCCTTGAGCCATTACGATTTTACCGATAGCGAAGGGATAAGCCACCCCACTGAAAGTCACCCGAATGAAGACCCAACAATGAATTTTACACAGAATTTCTACAAATATGTGAAACCGCCAAAAATATCGAATTGAAAATTTAAGCAGTAAATCGTTAATTAAAAATCGTTTTACAAAGTCAGGGGTACAATTCGGATACATTAATAATTTGAAAGGGCCGCGGGTGGTAAAATCTGGAATTTGCTAAGTTTCATTTAAAGTCGCACACTGAGAGTAAAACCGGGCGGCCCGCTGTTTACTCGTACCATTGCGCTGCGGCATTTGTGGCGAGGCAATTTATGTCGGGACAATGTATTTAGGCAAAATGTTACTAGGCGACAAATGAATATTCTACAACGTCCCTTATGTACCCTCTTTAATTTCACACTTGATGAACATTGTATCATTTTAATTATTAAATTCGGTTCTTCTTTTCATGCTTTAAATTAAAACGGCTTACTTATACTTTGTTTAACGTTTAGTTATAAAAAGTATAATTTAAGCTCCGAACAGATAGAAGGTTAGAACAGCTTTTTAAAATTATATAAGATAAATTTAAGTTTGTACTAAGTACACATGAAAAAAGTGTAACTTTTTATATCTAACAGAAAGATTCCAACAAAATAAAGAAATGATGCGGTATCTTTTGCCACCACATGGCAATATGTCATTATGTTTTTTTTTGTATTGGATAATGTGACGAAACGATAAGGGAAGGTAAGTGCAAGGTCTGCCCATAACAAATGATGTGTCACCCATAACGCCACTGCGCCCTGAGACACCAGTTCTCGTCTCATATGTCTAGATGATGATGATGATGATCAGGCTAACTTGCAGTGCCCTACAAACCGAAACACAGTAATGTTTGCATATTACTGCTTAACGGCCTACCTACACAGATTCCCGCATAGGAATCCTAATACCAGTGAAGTCACCTCATTGTTATTGAACTTGTCATTAATAAATTCGCTTTAAGCTTTTTTTTAATTTTTATTCATATCATATTAGCGAAATAAATTTTTCGACTAGATATTACTATGACGCCCAGAACCAGTTTTCGGAATCCAAGGTTCGATACAATAACGCCTCTTTGGGAAGCGTCGTTCGTAACAAAAGTCCGGAGTTGCTTAGATAAGTCTTCATTCGATGTCCGGCCACTCGTTTTATTGTATTTTACTAAGTAATTCGCGCCAAAGAAAAGTTATATAGTCCTTCGTCGTTGACGAAGCAAGGTTCCAAGATACTTTTATAATTCAACGTTAATTTTACATGCATGTTGTGACATACGGAATAGAGACGTGGTCCTTCACTGCGGGCTACATGAGGAAGCTCAGAGTCTCAGCTGGCTATGAAAAGCTATGCTCGGAGTTTCTCTGCCTGAAAATCCGTAACGATGATATATAGAATTCAAATAAAAAAAATATTTTCGTTTAATTTCTTATTTCGTCCTCCTAGATACTTTTCCAATGCAAGTAACTTTGTGTGCTTTTAGCTGGTGGTAGGATTCCTATGCAGGAATTCGTCTAGGTAGGAAGCGCAGGGCCGATTATTTTACCGTAAAGCAGTGCTGTGCAAACATTGTTGTGTTACGGTCTGAAGGGCACTGAGAGCTAGTGTTATCACTGAGCACATGATTTAAGAACTGATGTCCCATGGCAACGTGCACGGTATGGTATGGGCCACACAGAAATGTTTTGGGTGATACGGCATTTGCTATGGGCTATATGCACTTACGATTAGGTGAACGTTACGCTCGTCTCGTCACTTTCTCGATATTATAGTGCCACCAGTGTACGCGCAAACAGACGCACTCACTCATCCCAACTTACTCGCGCCCAATGCAACTCCCATACGATAAGCTCTGAGGTGGGCTAGGATACAGTATCAGTGGCACGGGGACAATCACATTATAGCAAGGAAAACTCGAAAACCAACAATTTATGTCTTTACACAAATGTTGCGTTCGGCTGGGATTCGATCCCAGGACCTTCAGCGTGCATGTCGGGTACCCTAGCACGAAGCCACTCTGTCGTCAAACGTGAAGTCATATATATTGTGTTGCGCAAATTTTGGCTACTACCTGCATTACATACATACATACCTGCATACAGAAACAATGACATAGTCGCTTGTTAAAAAAACTCAAACTAATAAATACTCGTAATAGACATAGACATAGATGTATTAATAAGGGGGTAGCAAGTAATATAAATGTACATATATAGATACGTGTGTAATATATACATATCGTCATCAAAATTTCCTTCCTATTAATCCACTGTTGAACATAGGCCTCCCCCATAGATTGCTACAAAACACGGTCCTGAGCCACCTGCATCCATCGACTTCCCGCAAAACAGTGCAGGTCGTCGATCCATTTATTGTCAGGCGCTACACTGCGTTTGCCTGTACGAGGTTGCTACTCGAGAACCTATCTTCCACAACGGTTATCGGTCCTACGAGTTACATGGCCGGCCCATTGCCACTTCAGCTTGCTAATCTTTAGGGCTATGTCGGTTACTTTAGTTCTGCTGCGGATATCATCATTAGCCTAGCATAGCCCATAGCTCGCTGAGCGATTCTGAGCTTCCTCATGCCCACAGTGAAGGACCACGTCTCTGTTCCGTATGTCATCACTGGCAACACGCACTAGTTGTAAACTGTTGTACTATATATACATATGTGTAAGTGTATTGCTTGTTACTCGCTTGTTATGTGATTATACAATATCTGTGGAAGTAATGCTACGCCCACTGGTTCGGTAATTGAAATCCCATTACTGGTGATGAAAATGAGGGAGGCCCCAAAGCGATGGAATCAGATGGCGAATAAAATGCGAATCGACCTTTTGTCTTGCCTCGAGCGAAGAAAGATTCAATTTGTCAGGAATCTCATTGAGTGATATGTGACAAGCGACTAGCGATTTTAATTTGCTTTAATAAATAAATGAATAATTGTGTATGTGATTCATACATTAACCCCGTTACTTGTATAGCATACTTATAAAAGCGGTTGTATAGTTCTTCATCTTTTTCTTTTAATATAATGATTTCTTATATTTACGCAAACACTACACATTTAAATGAAACTAATTTTACGGATTTTATCGCATTTAATTTTGTTATTTATAACCCGACGTTTCGAGTGCTTTACAGCACGTCGGGTTATAAATAACAAAATTAAACGCGATAAAATCCGTAAAATTAGTTTCATTTAAATTATTCTTTTAATTCTGGCCTCTCAATAGAATTCTGCCAATGTCAAGTAAGTCACGGGAGTGACAATAGCTAAATAATTACTTTTACTGAAGATTCAGCAAGGACTGATGGCGACAAAACGAAAAGTACAATTCTGGTCTTAAATTAAATTTTCCAATCACTATTCACTTTCACAAGCACTTGATGTATAAGAAACTATCAATATTAAACATCAAAACTCGAAATATACAAAAAAATTACAAAATTCATTTAATACACTATCGCCACTTTTCGAGTTGACGCCAAAAGTCGGTTGCATAGCTACACAATGCTTTGCCTTCTTCTTTCAAATGTCAAATTACTGATGACTGATAGAGAAAAATCTATGTGTGACTTTTCATCCACCATACAACGTTTATTAGTAAGGCCGATAATGAATAAAAAATTACAAAGAAGTTTCAATCCACTTTCAAAATTACGATCACCAACAACCTGAAAGCAGCCCACTGATGAGGTGAAACTGAACTAAACTAAAGTTGGGAGGATTTATCCGGTGATCTGAGTAACAAATGTCGTAGACTCTGCAATTATTGGTCTGGTACTTTAGGTGGTGCACATTTGAAATAGTTACAATTCTATCGGTCTTTAAGACCTTGAATATTTTCCCTAATACGACTCTTACAAGATTACAGAAAAGATCTGAATTTTTCTAATTCTTCTTCTTAATCATAGATCTGTTAATATTCTACTGCTGGAAATATGCCTTTCCCACGAAGTAAATACTTTGCCACCAAGGGGATTGGTGATTGCAGTACCAGACGCTTCGTTAGCATTTTTCGAGATGGTTATTCGGATCGGTCTCCGGCACAGTGGAATAGCACCTTCTATCGAGGTGTCGTAAGAGGCCACTTAGGTATTGTACGGACAGCCTTCATCCGTGCAGAATAGTACCATAATATACAATGCTCTCACTATACTGCTGGTGGAAACGCGGTAAGAATTATTTGACTCTTAACAAAATGGCGTCTCGTTTCCCGCGGGGGTGAAAAGTGGGCTACAGATGTTCTCTCTTACTATCTGTAATACGGGAAAAAGGCGTGACTGTATGTATGTATGTTATTCCGCCATCCTTAGTCGACTCTTACTCTTACGGAAGAGATAGGATCGTAGGTTTCATCGCCATCTCACGGTACGTTTCAAACATTAATCTGTTTAAATATATTACAAGCCTGTATTTCATGACTTAATACATTCGAAATGCTGACGCACAGAGGACATCCCCAGGGGAGCCTTGGGATTTTTGTCCTCCGACACCTGCCCAAAAGATCGAGTTTCTTGTTTGTGACTCCTTATTGGAACTGGCTGATAGCAGCTTAGCTTACACGACTGTCGTACCCGTGTCGTAGCCGTCAAGCGAGATTACGAGGGCTTTACTTTTACTTTCCATTTATATTTCCCTAAATTAAATAATGTCCGCTGAGTAATTTTCGTCCCTTACTTTGTCGTGAAATATAAAAACAATATCACAGATTTACAAATTGAGGAGGTCGGCTATTTAATTATGTTTATTACTAGGAAAATAATGATGACATTACAAACAGAAAATTCAGCAATATTTAATATATATTTTCGGAGCAATTAGAATAAGTAGTCGTGACTTCCACTTTATGTCGCGGTTGATTTTGAATTATGTTTTCTATAATTGGGCTTCTGAGTTTCGGAATACAAAAATGTTTTGCTTTATGTGTATTAAAAAGATGACAGATACATTGGGTTGAAAAGAGCTACAGTTTTAGCTGTGAAGATAAATTAAAGTACTAAAACAGAATAAAACTTTTTAGCCGATAGGTTTCCGGCAGAGCAGAATAACACCTACCACTTTCCTAACGAGGTGTCATAAGAGGCGACTAAGGTACAGTACGGACAGCCTTTATTTGTGCAGAATACCATTTTAAGCAATGCCGTCACTATAGTGCTCGGGAACGCTACTAGGACCAACATTGCAGCGACGTGGTTCGCTTCCCGTCAAGTCTCGTTTTCCGCGGGGGCTAAATAAATCTAAAATAAATTAAAAAAAAAATTATGGGTCACAATCGTATCGTGTAAGGAAGCTAGAGACAACAATTTGGACCGAAGTTGCCTCGAAGGGGAAATCGATAGCATGCGTATCAGCGCACTCCCTTTATATGAATAAAACAGAAAAATATTGTTTCCGATATATTGACATTCTCCATGTATATAGACTGTCGGACTCAGCCATTTCACAAATTTATTTTCATTATTTGGTTGGTTGTAAGAGTAATTAGGTACCACCGTAGGTTCTACCGAATTAGTAATTAGGTACCACCGTAGGTTCTACGCCGTGTGGTAGCGGCTTAAGAGAATCTACCACCCCATCTCATCCCGTGGGTGTCGTAAAAGTCGACAGAGGGAAAATTAAAACCAGGAGATGGGCAGCAGCTTCTTGCTGGAACATCTGAATAAATAAACTGCGGTTGCCAACCCGTCTGCCAAGCGTGGCAACTATGGCAAAATCCCCCCAAAACGAGAGCTACAAACTTTTGTGGCAATCCATGGGGGAGGCCTATGTTCAGCAGTGGACTACTGATAGGCTGAAACGACGACGACGTAGGTTCTGTTATTTTGCCGTGAAGCAGTAGTGTGCAAACATTAGCGTGTTTCGGTAGAGGGCACTGAGAGCTAGTGTGATCACAGGGCATATAATACTTCGAGCCGGATGGACGATTGTCTCGATAATTTAGGACTTATTTATGTGTATATTTTACTTTAAAACTTTTTTTTAACAAAATTGAAACCAACTTATTTTCACGTGAGAACAAAAAACACTCTTATTACAATGTAATAAGTGTCCCAGTGAAAGGTTTAGAGTAACACAACACAATTTGTACAGTACACAAAGCGTGGTGAACAGCGCGCAAAGAACTGATGACTCAAGGCGACGGGTGCAATGTGGTGCCCCCCATAAATATTTTGAGTGACACAACATTTGTTATGGGCATACGTTGCGCTTACTATCAAGTGAACATTTTTCTCGTCACGTCACCTATAAAAAAAATTAAATACTTAAAACAATTTTACTACATTAGACTCCTGTCCAATTTTGGCTTCTTGGCCGTTGTAAACTTCTAGCAAATAATTACTGGGCAGCACATTTTATACTACTAGAAGTGTTTATAGCTCTCAGTAATTCACTTGATCTAGCCTGACAGAATCAAATCAATGAGGAATGCAGTGAGAGTTAATAACAGTTACATTATTCTGCCGTGAATCAGTAGTGTACAAACATTACTGTGTTTCGGTCTGACGGGCACTTTGAGCTAGTGTAATTACTGGGCATATGAGACTTAAGAACTGATGTCTCAGGGTGATGGGCGCAGTGTAGTGTCACACAGATGTATAATGTTCTGGGTGACACAGCATTTGCTATGGGCAGACGTCGTACTTACCATCAGGTGAAAGTTTTGATTGTTTCATGACTTGTTGAAATAAAAAAAAAACATACTCGGCGGCTGTATGTTGTCGAGTCTAAAGCACTTGATAATGCCTCGTTTTGAGGCGAAACACGTGTTGTGGTCTCGACTTCAGTGGTGTTTATATTAATTTAGTTAGTTACAAGTTAGTAAGTTAGTTTACATTATATTAAAGGAAAGAAAGTTAATTTGCTAAGATCCGCATGCAAAATGTAAAATGGTGTGTATTACCTAGTTTTGAAGAGCACCGCCCGCCCTCCCACAACAGCGTGCACAAGAAAACCAATACCGCCACCGGGAGTCTCCACCAGATACCCTCCACTACCACAACTCTACCACTAGGCAATACACCACTGAAGTCGGGAACACGACACGTGATTCACCTCAAAACGAGGCATTATCAAGTGATATTGACTCTACGACAGTCAGTCACTCGGCGGCTCGTAGAGTCAGTCACACCATTTTACATTTTGCATCGCCGGACACCAATCGGCTTGGTTTTTTCTCACGATAAAGAAAACTCATTTTTCACAAAGCTATTGCCAGTGTCGATGAATATTCATTGCCGACGTTATAATGATTGATAAAAATAACACCTCAAGTAATATTATAGATAGCTGTTATTTTCATTTTGGTATTAGTTTTGAAACTCTCGCGGAGCCTTGCGAAGTACGAAATTACTTTAAACCCTTTAAAATATGAGTAAAACACATATTTAAATAAAACAACAACGTAAATTGAAAACGGAATTGATAAATGTACGTCATAAAAAAACCAATGAATGGGCAACATCATCTTCCTGAAACATTTTAAGAAAACAACTGCAGATGACAAGCGTGGCTAAATAGTGGTTAAGCATACTAACTATATTTGTATACAGTTCGTTTTATCTTTTGTGTTGTATTTTTAGGTGTCCGGCAAATAAGTGTCCAGCAGAGAAGGATAGAAGTGCTTAACAAATAAATATTAACTTTTGAATTCGCTCATTTATGTCAAAGATGTACGCGTTAAAGAAAAGAGGTCCCAGGTGCGCTTTGTGGCACTCCAGAGGTTATAGAAACAAAGTCCGTTCTATATCCCACCCACAACAACTGGCTGTGAGCGATTGGTGAGATAAGAACGAATCCACCGTAGCAAGTCTCCATGTATTCCAAGAGCTTAGAGCTTATTAATCAGAATGTCGTGGTCCACCCGATCAAATGCTTTTTCAAAGTCCGTGTAGACAACACCAACTTGTCCTTTTTCCATTTGTGTAATAGTAGTGTCTGCAGATAGAGCTAGATTATATATACTAGAGCGCCCTTTCATAAAACTATGCTGTATGTTCCGAATACCCTTGGAAATTGAGTGATACATTTCTGTATATTTTTTCAAAGACTTTGCTAATACAATTTAAAATAGAACTAAGGCGTTCGTTTTGAATATTGTTCTTAGACCCCTTTTTATGTATAGGCATAATTTGGGCCCTTTTCGCATAGTGGGAAACACACTTTCTTTTAAGGAACGCTGAAATATTGTAGATATAGGTAATGCTAAACTATCATTACAGGAAGATAAAAATATTGGCGGAATTCCGTCAGTGCCCGAACCTTCGTTTATATCCAAAGTGTACGATTTCTTCAGTTACTTCAATATGAGATAAATTATAACAAGACAAGTAATTATCAAGATATGAGATATGTGAATGATCTTCTTCCACCATTTTCCTGGTTATTTTATTACAGACAGACACTTACATTTTGTTATTGGTATAGATTATTATATAGAAGCCGCCTAAGATATAATCCTCAATTTAAACAGAATTTTACTGTCGTAAATAAAATTCTTAAAATAAAAACATTTTTGTCAAAGAAAATAATTTTACCGATGTGTACTCAAAGGCCAAAAAACATTTCTTCATCAACTAACCAATAAATATTTACCTTTGCGCAAAATTTTGCTTATGACCCATATTTTATTTCGCAGAGAGACATTAAGAGTAGCGCGAGAGGAAATATTGCAGAAACGTGATAACTTAATCTGTCCGGATGTAGCTGACTTTCAGAGAAATGTGTAAATAATTTTTATATTTCACTTAAGCAGTGCTCTCAGGGTAACTCCCTATAATTTGTATTCACACAAGCATTCCTTTTACGGTACATTACGAACTCATAACCACTTGTTACAAATAAATCTAAGGACTGGGGTGCAATTTCAGTTCAGACAGTAATTCACGTACAGTCTTTTATATTACGTATCAGACAGAGATAAAAGATTTTTGATTAACTTTCTATGTACACAAGTCACTAATTTTTAGGAAACCACTTTTTCATTTTTAAGAATTGAACATACTCGTAGCCTTCGTTTATCTGAATGTCTATTATACTTCCAGATAAACAACGGGTGCCAGTAATTTCGTAACATCTTGAAATGAAATGTGTGTAATTTTTTTTTTCTTCAATACTGCCGTTTCGTAATGACAAATTCCTCTGACGGAGAAGAAAGAGAAACTCTGTAGTTCTCTAATGATTTCTTATATTCACGCGAACACTACTCATTTAAATGAAACTAATTTTACGGAATTTATCGCGTTTAATATTTTACTATTTATAACCCGACGTTTCGGGCGCTTTACAGCTCCCATGGTCAAAGCCATGGTAGAAGATCTCAAGACCAAGCGCGCAAGATTCATAACATCTTTGAATTTCTTGAAGAGATGCAGAGACCATGATCTCATTCCTACGTGTGTCAAAATATCAGCTAAAAAGGACATTCGAGGAAGCGCTAAGATCTTAAAACAGGCAAGTAAAAAGTTGTTAAGAACGGGTATTCAGCAAAAACGTACCGATCTACATGTCATAAATACGTCCATAGACAATTTATCCAGTGTTTTAAAAACAGTTTTAACGACATTTGATTTTAATAATTGCATTGAAACATTAAATAAGCGAGAAACAGCTAGATATAATGATTGCAAAAATAAACATATAGAAAAATATCAAAAATTAACGACCAAATTCAATGTCAAACATCAATCTCAACGCATGAACGGAACGCGACCGTTGACTACGGACAATGATCATAGATTACGCGCGGTCTATAATCTGTCAAAACAAACACTGGATGAATCTACATTAAAAGTATTATCGAAGGGCATGAATTTCGCAGTAACACCGCGAAGAATACCGTACGAAGAAATTATCTGTAGTGTCGAAGATTGTCTGTTTAAAAACAATATCAATAAAGAAGATTTGGAGGCCATACGTCAAGACATTTCGTCTATGTTACGTCGAAGTTCGGTGCCGAAACTAAATCTTTCTAAAGACGAATTAAAAGCGTTGAACAACCTACGGAACAGACCTGAACTCACGATCCTCCGCGCAGATAAAGGTAATGCTACGGTAGTCATGGATACGTCAGACTACAATTTTAAAATACAAGAACTTTTGTCGGACGAAAGTACATATAAAAAGGTCAAATCAGACCCAACTACTAATACGCTTAAAACAACTAGCGATCTTATTAAGAAAAACTCCGAAAAATTGAATCTGGACGTTAGTTCGATAATACCATCTTGTGCTAAATCACCGAAGTTGTATGGGTTACCAAAGATACACAAACCAAATGCTCCACTACGTCCAATAGTGAGCCAGATCGATTCACCAACCTACAGATTGGCTCAGTATGTGGCTAAAGTACTCTCACCACTCAGAGGACACACTAGAGCACACACAAAGGATTCATACCATTTTGTCAGTGAGATTAAAGACCTTCACCTGACTGACAATGAAACTATGGTCAGTTTTGATGTCCAGTCTCTATTCACATGCCTACCAGTAGACGACTGCATCTCAATTGTATCTAGGAAGCTAGCTGAAAACAATATGCCAGTGGAATATGCAGAACTACTAAGACATTGCCTTACATCTGGCTATCTATTGTGGAAGGAACAATACTACAAGCAAGTAGATGGTGTGGCGATGGGCTCCCCAGTATCTCCCATTGTCGCCGACATCTTCATGGAAGACTTTGAGGAGAGAGCCCTCCGTACTTCTCCAGTAAATCCAAGATTCTACAAGCGGTATGTAGATGATACTTTCACAATTTTACCATCAGATAAAGTAACTGCATTTCTAGACCACCTTAACTCCCTAAACTCTAAAATTCAATTTACAATGGAGTTAGAGGCAAATAACTCTTTAGCTTTTCTAGATGTTTTAGTAATTCGGAATCCTAATAACACCTTGAGTCACACTGTGTATAGGAAAAAGACCTATACTAACAGATATTTAAACGGTGAATCTCACCACCATCCATCACAGTTAGCTACCGTGGGTAAATCCTTGTTTCAGAGAGCACGAGGAATCTGTGACAGGAAACACCTGGCCGCCGAGCTTCAGCATGTCAAGCAAGTTTTGCACGACAACAAGCTTCGGGTTCCGCGCCTACGTCGCAGTGACCGAGTGAAACCGGCCACAGTCGAGCGTGTACCTGCTATTCTACCTTATGTCAGAGGAGTCACGGACAAGATTGGCTATATCTTGAAGCGGGCTTCCATAAAAACATACTTCAAGCCGCTGAAGAAGATAAGTCAGTTTTTACCATCTGTCAAGTGTAACATCCCTCTACAAGACGCAGGCGTATACAAGCTGGATTGTGAATGTGGTCTCTCTTACATAGGCCAAACAAGAAGATCGATAAAAACCCGGGTAAAAGAACACATAGCTGACGTGAAGCATCGTCGTTCTAGGAAGTCTGCAGTCTGTGACCATGTTCTGGATCATCCCAACCATTACATCAGATTTGATAGACCACAAATCCTTGCAAAAGAACACCGATTCCTACCAAGGATGATTCCCGAGGCTATTGAAATTAAAAAACATCCTAATTTCAATAGGGAAGATGGTTGGGTATTACCACCGGCTTGGGATCCTATTATTAATAAAATTAAATCAAAAACCAAGCATACCACTGCAAGGCTTCAAGACACAGTAAGCTCTTTCTGCGTAGATCGGACTAAAAATAATAATTAAAAGCTGAAGGTACTCCGGGGTAACTATGACATTGGGACAACTGTCACCTCAGTCCCCCCGTGACCATGGGAGCTGTAAAGCGCCCGAAACGTCGGGTTATAAATAGTAAAAATATTAAACGCGATAAATTCCGTAAAATTAGTTTAATTTAAATCTGTAGTTCTCTTTTTGTTGTCTTTTTATTTTAGTCAAAAGTACATAATCATCATCATTTCAGCCTATCATAGTCCACTGCTGAACATAGTCCTGCCCCATAGATTGACACAAAAGTTTGTAGCTCCCATTTTGGGGGTGTTACCAGTAAAAAGTACATTATTAATAAATTTACAAAGAATAGTCTCATAAAAAACCAAAGCACACTCCTTGACAAAATTTTAGACAAGATTCAATAATAAATGTATAAGGCCCGTAAAGGTAAGTAAAGTTTCAGCCAATAAATGTCCCACTACTGAGCACAGGCCTCCTCTCATTTCTGAGAGGGTTATGGAGCTAGGAAGAATCCGCCACGCTGCTCCAATGTGGGTTGGCGGACTTCACATGTCTTCGAAATATTTTTAATTTCTCAGACATGCAGGTTTCCTCACGATGTTTTTCTTCACCGCCGAGCACGTGGTAAGTCAGCACTTAAAATTGCAATTAACAATTTTAGTGGTGCCGGCACCGGGAATCGAACCCAGGTCACTCGCGTACTATGAAATTAAAAGCGAGCGCCTCGCCCCTGAGCTATCACGACCCTACTAAGGCCCGTATTCACAAAAAATACTTGCATAAGTATAGGAGTAACCTTATGATAAGTAAGATGTGTCACAGAGCTTTTGGTATGGTATGGTACACTACTAATTCCTCGCCTTTATAAGTAGTAGTACGAGTAGTATGATAATATATATATTTTTTCATTTATGGTTCATTTATGGTTCATTTATGGTTCATCAACGTTACGATGTAATAATATTTCAAACAGATTTTTTTTAACAAATCACTGAGGTTATCAAGAAAACAAATGTAACACACCCCACTAGTGGTGTTAGTGTGTGTGACTATCCTATATATTATTTCTATGCAGGAATCCGTCTAGGTATGTACCACCCCGGGCCAGTTATTCTGCCGTGAAGCAGTAGTGTGCAATCATTGCTGTGTTTCGGTTTGAAGGGCACTAAGAGCTAGCGTAATCACTGGGCATATGAGACTAAAGAACTGATGTCTCAGGGTGACGGGCGCATTGTGGTGTCACACTGTTCTGGGTGACACAGCATTCCTTATGGGCAGACGTTGCACTTACCATCAGTGGAATGTTTTTCTCGTTCCGTCACTTGTATCAAATAAAAAAAAATTGTTTTGTCTCACTATGCGTAACGTAAAATAGCTAGCCAGGTACTTTAGTTGTGCGTTCGTTATAATGGACGCATAGTGTCCTTTGTCCCTCAAGTGTTGTTTATGATTAAGAATTTCTGTACCTTGTGCGTTCGAGCGCACTGTGAGACCTCATATTAACGTTTGAATACGGGAGTAAGTGCATTGCAAACTCGAGCACACCAACCGCCATCAACAGTATCTGTTCAAAAGTATGACGCATTTGGCAGCCATCGCTCTCCTTGACCATATTCAAGGGAAGTGGTCAACCTCAAAGTGAAATATTAAAAAATATATCTTTACTGTCGATCGAATTGCCAGCACCTATGAAATATTACACGACGTCTTTGTAATAACTGTGGATATCGTTATTTATACAAGTACAGGAAGAAATCAGCACACCAAAATTAAGGAACCCACATGAAATGCTTTTATTTGTGAATTAAATTGCCAACTTGGCAGCCTACGGCGGTCTGTTGTTTGACATAGGATTTATGATTGTTTGAACAATATTTCCGTCGTGTTTTCTTAATTACTTATTATTATAAAATCATTCGGTAATATCCAGAAATTAATGCTCAGAGCACGGTGGCTGGTGGTGGTGACGGAACGACCAAAATTTTAAGCGCTTTATTTAAAAATCACTGTAACAAAATAGTCCAAACGGCATGGTTTACTGGTGGTAGGATTCCTATGCAGGAATCCGTCTAGGTAGTTAGCAGGGCAAGTTATTCTGCCGTGAAGCAGTAGTGTGAAAACATTACTGTGTTTCGGTTTATAGGGCATCGTGAGCAAGCGTAATCACTGGGCATATGAGACTTAAGAACTTTTGTCTCAGGTTGATGGGCACTGTGTGGTGTCACACAGAAATTTTCTGGGTGACACATCATTTGTTATGGGCAGACGTTGCACTTACCATCAGGTGAACGTTTTGCTCGTTTCATCACTTTATCCAATAAAAAAAGGTAATTGTCGTTTAATGCACGTCACGTGAGTAATTGTTATTCAACCATACGCTGCTACCAATTATAACTATGAAAATATTTGATAAAATTTAATACATGGTAACAAACGAGTACTACCTAGTACTTCTAGGTAGTCTCTACGGGGCACTAGTCAAAACTTTCTAACCTGATGTGTAATTCCACAACTTATATTATTTAACATTGTTAGACAGTTCTCATTCCACAAAAGACGTGCAAATAATAGATTTTTATTTATGTGGTTACATTATACTTGAAATGGAAGTATTTTTTTAAACAGAAACTCGCTTGATGCTTTCCATTATTGTGTATACTATGTATGTTTAATGTTTTACGTATAAAAATTAACTTGTTTGTTTGCACTGAACATTGATAAAGAATTATTTAAAATCATAACTAAAGTTAGTCTATGTACAACATCTGTACACACTGTAAATAAAAGCATAAATGGAGGAAAGTTACCATAATATAAACTTGTTCACTTTAAACGAGCCTTACTAAATATATAAAAAAAATTAAAAGCCGATCGCACGCGTCTACAGAGACGCGTAACCACAGGATTGCAGCCGAATTGTCATCGCTGTTAGGCTTGACTTTCTCGATTTTTTTTTCACTTGATTAAAGTGACGGAACGAGCAAAACGTTCACCTGATGGTAAGTGCAACGTCTGCCCGCCCGTAACAAATGCTTTGTCACCCAGAACATTTCTGTGTGACACCACACTGAGCCCGTCACACTCAGACATGAGTTCTTAAGTCTCATATGCCCAGTTATTACGTTAGCTCTCAGTGCCCTTCAAACCGAAACACAGTAATGTTTGCAAACTACTGCTACACGGCAGAATAACTGACTCTGGAGTGGTACCACCGATTTCTTTTCATTTATATTGTCGTACTGTCGTTTTTTTTAGTACGTGATGTGTATGGTTTTAGCGAATGAATATATTTAGCTTCTATTCTATTATTTTTAAAGGAAGTTACTTTTTCAATACACTAACATACTTTAAATTGGAGTTTTATTATTATTATTTAATAAATGAAATAGATGACGTTTGGATGTTATCATAACGTACGAAGGTTTTTAAACATAATTATAGGCAGGAAAACATAATTCCTTGCACAGAAAATCTGCAAGCTAGATATACATTCAAGTTTTCTACGCTAATGATCTAGGAACATTCTAGATGAGCGGTGAGTTGGTCATTACCGTAAACGCTCGCAACGTAAACATGCATTGCAACTAATGAGCGCTCAGAAAGGTTTAGTTAGAACCTGTCAGATATGTATAATGTTAACGATGCTTTCGCATACGTTTCAGGGAAATGTTACGGTTTATTATTATTTTTAGCAATTTTCTTAAAGAAGAAAATTTGAATCTGAATTATGAATGAGGTTATATTGATAACAATTTCTTGAATTAATATTCAAAAAGTTTGTAATAAAGGAAAGAAAGTTAATTTGCTAAGATCCGCTTGAAAAATTTAAAATATATATATTACCTACATTTGAAGAACACCGGCCGCCCTCCCTCAATAGAGTGCACAAGCCAACTAGAAATCGCCACCGGATACCCTCCACCACTACATTAATATGCTTTGTACGGGCACATTGGTGCCATCTTTGACTTGACTAAACAGAAAAGTAGTAGACGTTGAAAACTTCTTGAGTTATTCTTCATATATTATTTAAAAAGGCATTTTAGAATACAGTTGATTACTGAGCTTATTACTTTTTAGTCTCTTATGCCCTTCCTACAGAAACACAAAAAAAATGTCCTCAAACTATGGCTTAACGAAATAATAACTACACTAACTAATAGGCACAGCAGTGATACCTAGATGGATGCCAACATAAGAAAATTATCACCAGTAAATATTGTTAATAGAATCAGGTGTTACTTTGTGGAAATCCATTAAAATGAAGGTCAGAAAGTTAATTTGCTTAGACCGCATGCAAAATATGTAATGGTGTATATTACCCAGTTTTGAAGAGCACCGCTCGCCCTCCTACAGTATCGTGCACGAGCAAACTAACACCGCCACCGGGAACCGCCACCAGATACCCTACTAAGCAATATACACCACTGAAGTCGAGACCACGACACGTGTTATACCTCAAAGCGAGACATTATCAAGTGATATTGACTCTATGAGTATTTTGCTTAGTATATTTTGCATGCGGATCTTAGCAAATTAACTTTCTTTTCTTCACCAGTAAACATAATTTTCCTCAATTCTTATCGACTGCACTTTGTTTTTTAATTTAATTCTTAGAACATTATATATTCTAGTAAGTATTTTTGAAATAACATACATGGGACTTGGCACCCATTCAGATCTCAATTCTTTTATCGACGAAGCCAACGAGCCAGCACGTCTTTACCCTCGAACTAGGCTACATTTTTAACATTTATATTTTTGGTAAGGTATCACTACTCTTTGTGTATTTACAGTATCTTTATTGAAATAGACAGGTATATCGTAATTGTTTTGTTGTTTTCCTAAGATATCTCGAAAATACAAGGGCCTTAACAAGTTTCAACCGGTTGTGCTATTGTGTAATATTTTTTTCCTCATGCTACAGCTAAGTTTCACCCAGAAAATTTCTTTGTGACACCACACTGCGCCCGTCACCCTGAGACATCAATTCGTAAGTATCATATGCCCAGTGATTATACTAGCTATCAGTGACCTTCGAACCGAAACACAGTAATGTTTGCACACTACTGATTCACGGCAGTATAGCTGGCCCTGAGGTGATACCTACCTAGACGCATTCCTGCATAGAAATTCTACCAGCAGTTGTTTTCAACTCAGTTTTCTTCGAACGTCTCCACGAGATTTTCAGTCTTCCGCGTCTTCTCCTGCCAGTAGGCTGCCACTCAAACCCGGATTCCTTCTTCTCTTCGCATTTCGTGGCTAAATACCATTTGCGTAACAATATTGTAATTACTTAATAATATATTTCCAGTTATAATATGATATGCTGATAGGTGTCCGACAGAGTAGAATAGCACCTACCTCTTTCCTACCGAGGTGACTAAGGTATTTTTCGGACAGCCTTTACTCGTGCAGAAAAAGACCATGATATGCTGTTACTATACCGCTCGTGGCAACGCATTGGGTAGTTAGAATTTTTCGACTCGTACCAAAACGGCGGTGCTGTGGTTCGCCAGCCGGTCCCGTCTCGTTTTCCGCGAGGGCGAAAAGTGGCCTCTGCCTACCCCTTATACGGGAAAAGGGCGTGACTGTGTGTATGTATGTAATATAATGATGTTTTTTTGACTAATTTTATCACGATGATATATTGACTGGAACTTTTAATTTACGCATCGTACGTACGATATATCACAGTGTAATGTAACCATCAGCACTCCAAAAAAAGTGCTGTCGTCATTGTTCGTGACCGTTTCAGCCAACAAGTCCACTGCTGAAAGAGGGCCTCCCCGTAGTTAGTCACAAAAGTTTATAGCTCTCATTTTGGAGGGGTTTTGCCATAGTTTTCACGCTTGGCAGGCGGATTGGCAATCGCAGTTTATTTATTCAGATGTTAAAACAGTGTTGTACCGAAATCGATTTACGTGCAGCGTACTATTTTCATACTTTTTATTTAACGTATTAATAGCGTTTTTGTTAGTTTTATGTGTATATTTTTTATCCCAAAAAACTAAAAATAAACAGGTGTTTACTCAATGCTTATGAAACTATAAGTATTTATAAGAAAAAAACCAATTTAAAAAAAATTGTCTGTCTGTCTGACTGTCTGTCTGATTGTCTGACTGTCTGTCTGACAGTCTGTCTGTCTGACAGTCTGTCTGTCTGACTGTCTGCCTGTCTGCCTGTCTGTTTGTTCCGGCTTATCTCCGAAACCAGAGTTAACCATGGCAAACGCCACAAATATATGTTTGGGTCGCTTCAAAGACTATGCCGTCGCTGCAGCACCCGAAACTGTCCCTGAAAAATGCGACAGCGCTAACGTGTCAACAGAAATCGCATCCCTGACTAAAGTGCGCCTATTTTTCCAAGGAATGAGCGTCATTTCGTCAGGCCTTTTTCCATCGACACGCCATTTGGTTCTAAAACGGTAGGTACATACCGACCATCCCGTGCAATGAGTGCTCTATGCCGGACATCCGGTTTTTTCAGAGCTCAGTGCGCAAAGCGCTCCTCTCCCTGGACATCCAAAAGTCGAGTGGGCCCGATGGAATTCCCCCTATTGTGTTGAGGATGTGTGCTCCAGAGTTGGCACCGGTCCTTACGCGTCTTTTCCGGTACTCCTACTCTCTAGGCGTCGTCCCGAAGGCATGGAAGACAGCGTTTGTGCACCCGATCCCTAAGAAAGGCGACCGCTCTGATCCGTCCAACTACAGACCGATCGTAACCACCTACTTGTTCTCCAAAATAATGGAATCCATTATAAACTACCAGCTCCTGAGGTACCTAGAGGAGCACCAGTTGATTAGTGACCGCCAGTACGGCTTCCGTCGGGGTCGCTCAGCTGGTGATCTTCTAGTGTACCTCACTCATCGATGGGCGGAGGCAGTAGAGAGCAAGGGGGAGGCTCTGGCAGTTAGTTTGGACATAGCGAAAGCCTTTGATCGGGTCTGGCACAAAGCGCTTCTCTCGAAGCTTCCTTCATATGGGCTTCCCGAGAAATTGTGCAATTGGGTCACTAGTTTTCTCACAGACCGGAGCATCAAGGTCTTAGTTGACGGTGCATGCTCGGAATCTAAGTCTGTGAACGCTGGTGTCCCACAAGGCTGTGTGCTATTGCCAACCCTGTTTCTTCTGCATATCAATGATATGTTACAGATTAGTAACATTCATTGCTATGCAGATGACAGTACTGGTGATGCCTTATACACAGGCCGTACCAATATTTCTCGGGAACACGTCGACGAGCACCGGAACAAACTTGTGTCTGAAGTCGAGATTTTGTTAGACAAAATCTCGGACTGGGGACGACTAAATTTAGTCGAGTTCAACCCTAACAAGACACAAGTTTGCGCGTTTACCGCAAAAAAGAAACCCTTCGTCGTATCACCTCATTTCGAGAGCACTCCCCTTGTTGCCTCAGCCAGTATCGGAATCCTTGGCGTCGACATATCGAGCAACGTTCAATTTCGCGGTCACTTGGAAGGGAAGGCCAAATTGGCCTCCAAGAAGCTTGGCGTGCTCAGTAGAGCGCGACAGTACTTCATGCCGGCCCACCGCTTGCAACTTTATAAGGCGCAGGTTCGACCGCACATGGAGTACTGTTCTCATCTCTGGGCGGGGGCACCCCAGTGTCAGCTCCTTCCATTTGACCGCATTCAGCGAAGAGCGGCTCATATTGTCGACGACCATGTCCTATCTGATCGGCTTGATCCCCTGGCTTTGCGAAGAGATGTTGCATCTCTTTGCATTTTTTACAAGATCTACCATGGGGAGTGTTCCGAGGAATTGTTCGGATTAATTCCAGCCGCTGAATTTCACCATCGCACCTTACGGCATAACCTCAAATTCCATCGTCACCACCTTGATGGTTGGCATTCCACCACAGTGCGTTTTTCGCGGAATTTTCTGCCACGCACTTGCACTTTATGGAATGTTCTGCCGTCAGCGGTTTTTCCGGACCGATACGACTTAGGGACCTTCAAGAAAAGAGCCTATTCCTTTCTCAAAGGCCGGCAACGCATCTGCTATTCCTCTGGTATTGTAGGTGTTCATGGGCGGCGGTGATCACTTACCATCACGTGAGCCACCTGCTCGTTTGCCTCCTATTCTATAAAAAAAAAAAAAAGGTACACTGGCAATCGATTATATGATTAGATTTGTAAAAAAATTACTTGACTATTAAAAATTAATGTTAATTATGAACTTTTTTTATTAAGTACCTATACTTTCTTTATTTATTGTTTCGATTTAATTAACTTAAGTTTTGTAAGCATATTTAAAAATATTTTTTACGTTACTTTTAAACATTTCGACAAAAAGGTGATAATGTAATTCTGAAAATCGCTAAGGATATGACCAATAAAATGTAACTTATTCCGATATACCACCATTTTTATTTACCTATTAATGTCACGGAAGAGACGTGCTGTTGGCGCGAAAAAGAATTTATAGCAGATACGTGACGATATTTATCGTGGCTCGGCTAACTTGCTATGAAATTAACACAATAACATGCCGTGTTATTACTTCGTGATGGTGATATAATATATAAATTAATTTTATTTTTGCAATAAATTTAATTAAAATTCTTTAATCTTTTCGTATTAACCGATGTTTGGATTCCTATTCAGGAATCCGTCCAGGTGCCACCGCAGGGCCAAATATTACGGTCTGAATGGCACTGAGAGCTAGCGTAATCACTGGGCATATGAGACTTAAGAACTGATGTCTCTGGGCGACGAGGGCGGTGTGGTGACACAAAAATGTTCTGGATGACACAGCAGTGAAAGTTTTGCTCGTTTCGTCACTTTATTTAATAATAAACTAAAATAAAAAAAATCTGGGAGACTGCAAATGTTATGGACAAGTGTGGCACTTGCCATGAACTACATACACACCAATATAATTTTTTTTTTGTTCCAAGTTTTAGCATATAATAGAAATTCTTACGTAACTATGTATATATATATATATATATATATATATAATCATAGTAGTAATTTAGTTATACTATCTTGGTGATTATTAATGACGATTTGGCTTTAAAATGTTTGCTTCAACTTTAATTCTTGTAATCATTTCTGTTTGTACAGTTTTTGTTAATGGGATTAATAATAACTTTGTCTGTGCATATGTTTTGATGAAGTCCATAAAGTTTCCCATTTCTGATAACTATTAGTAATTATTGTATATTGTGTTCTGATAACCAATATGTCGATTTTTTACTCGACTTCTTTTGAGGTGTCGTAATTATTCCCTGCGTAATCTTCTTAAGAATTAAAACCAGAGATACTTTTTAGAAAATAATAGCAAGCAGAAGTTATAAAAAGTTTTAGGGTTTACCAACTTAACGTCTTTCGCAATCTACTCCACGGCTTGTGCAGTTTAGCGTTTCGAAGTACGCTTAAACAATTTTCATTAAGAAATCCACACACGAATGCATTAGCTATTGATTTCAATTTAGTTTATGTATATAGCGACCACCCAACGCTGCTTACTAACATTTGCTTACGATTCTATAGATAATATTCACGAACTAATTCTCTATGATAAATGCGCAATACAGCAGCCGTGGTAGCTCAGGAGAGCCGTGGTAGCTCAGGGGCTAGGCGCTCGCTTTAAATTTCATAGTACGCGAGTGACCTGGGTTCGATTCCCGGTGCCGGCACCACTAAAATTGTTAATTTCAATTTTAAGTGCTGATTTACAACGTGCTCGGCGGTGAAGGAAAACATCGTGAGGAAACCTGCATGTCTGAGGAATAAAAAATATTTCGAAGTCATGTGAAGTCCGCCAACCCGCATTGGAGCAGCGTGGCGGATTCTTCCTAGCTCCAAAACCCTCTTAGAAATGAGAGGAGGCCTGTGCTCAGTAGTGGGACATTTATAGGCTGAAACTTTACTTTTTCTTTTACAGCAGCTACTGTATTTCTGGCTAAATGGCATTGAGAACTAGTGCAATTAGTGGGCATATGAAACTTAAGAACTAATGTCTCAAGAGCACGGGCGCAGTGTGGTGCCGTACATAAATGTCCTGTCTGACACAGCATTTTTATATACATACGTTGCACTTACCATCAGGTGGTCGTTTTGCACGTAATAAACCAGACATGAGATGACGCCTGTGCTCAGCAGTGAGGCACTTATAGGTTACTTTTAAATAGTTATCTGCCATTAATTACACAAAATGATTCCCTGTGACAATATAAAGTAGTTAACAATTTTTTTTTATTTGATTAAGTGTCGAAATTAAGTGGCAAAACGTTCACCTGATGGCAAGTGCAACTTTTGCCCATAACAAATGTGATGTCACCCAGAACATTTCTGTGTAACACCACACTGCGCCCGTCACCCTGAAACATCAGTTCTTAAATCTCACATGCCCAGTGATTACACTAGCTCACAGAGCCCTGTGACTTTAAAACCAAAACACAGTAATGTCTGCACAGTACTGTTTCAAGGCAGAATAACCCTGGGGTGGTATCAACGTTTCAGCACTATATACTCATATATAACTATGAAATACGTATAAAACAATCAAATATAAAATATGATATGCTTTGTATTTGACGTATAAATGACATTTGCCTTGTGGTAGCGGCTTAAGGGAGTCTATCACCTCATCTCATCCCGTGGTTGTCGTAAAAGTCGTCAGAGGAAAAATAAAAACCAGGAGATGAGCCGCAGTATCTTCCTGGAACATCTGTATAAATAAGCTGCGGTTGCCAACCCGTCTCCCAAGCGTGGCAACTATGGCAAAATCACCCCAAAATTTCAGCTAGAAACTTTTGTGACAATCTATGGGGGAGGTTTATGTTCAGCAGTGAAATAATGTTAGACTGAAATTAATTTTAAAATTTTAGTGAATTTTAATTGAAATTTGTTTACAACTAACACAAAATTACGAGTATATTTTAAAAACATATAACATTTTGTGTAAGTATTAATTTTTTTAGACAAAATATGAATACAGTGTAGATGTGAAATGTGTGAAAATGTTTATATATCACTTGAACAATGCCATTAAATAAGCTTGCTTCGATTTATGGTAACGGCGTGATTTAGTTACTGGTGATTGAAGCAAACATTTATTACTTCTAACAAATACGATTGTTATATGTCAAGAACTTTACTGAAAAGGTCGTTTAATACTTATTTTATCTATTTTGAAGGAACAAAATCCATGGAAATCAAATAAATTTAACCACCATTTCAAAGTATCTGAATTCTTCGTCGCGGATCTTGCCCCTCCCGATTGAAGTAAGTCCCCGAGTCGTGGCCGGCCACCTTTAGCACCCTCGAGTCAGTTGCTCTTGCGAACAGAATAACGATCCAAGCCAAGGTCCCCTCTCGGGGGTCCTTGCGCAAGTCATCTATAAATAAAGATTTCATGTAGGCGCCCTTCTGCGCACTGCGCACACACCTTTCAATCCGACGATGCTGCGAAAGCCTTCGGGCTAACAGTGACCAAGAAAAAACGGATCTCGGGTCGAATCCCTTACGAAGCCAATATTTGTGCAAAAACACTAATAGTTGATTTTCGGGTCTGGTATGGTGATGGTCCCCGTGACACTGACACTTCATCCTGCACCGTGGTCATAACGCATGTGTATTATGATATCGCGCGTGAGACTGTCGTAGTAAAAAAAAGTAAAATTTGTATGCCTTTGTTATTGAACTTATAGAACTATAATATCTACTTTACTTGTTGTTGTTAAGGAGTTCCCGTGCTAGAAAATTGGCCGAGGGGACATTAGTATGCCAAAGCTCTTAAAGTTTAAAAGTAAAGTTTCAGCCTATCAATGTCCCACTATTGAGCACAGGCCTCCTCTCATTTCTGAGAGGGTTTTGGAGCTAGGAAGAATCTGCCACGCTGCTCCAATGCGGGTTGGCGGACTTCACATGTCTTCGAAATATTTTTTATTCCTCAGACATGCAGGTTTCCTCACGATGTTTTCCTTCACCGCCGAGCACGTGGTAAATCAGCACTTAAAATTGCAATTAACAATTTTAGTGGTGCTGGCACCGGGAATCGAACCCAGGTCACTCGCGTACTATGAAATTTAAAGCGAGCGCCTAGCCCCTGAGCTACCACGGCTCATGGACATGATAAATTTTACTAACTTTACACAGAACTTTTATAAGGTTTTCGACCTTTTCTCTATCTGTCTTCCGAGCAGACCATTGCTCTACAAATCCTGTGTAACTATTTCCTTTAAATATAAATAAAATAAAAAAGGTCATTAATAGACCAGGAAAATTATTTGATAATTCTTAAGGTTTATTTTGTAAGGCCGTTTATAATAATTTTATTAATAAAATGTGATTAAGGTGTTTCTTGGAAAGATGTATATTCAACAGGGAAGCCGTAGACAGTGCCCGAATAATCTTATTAACTAATCTCTAATCTCTTTTATAGGGTTCACAATATTTATCTAATAATTTATAAATACCTGATGCAATGGGTATTGAATAATACTACTGGTAGTAGGATTCCTATGCAGGAATCCATCTAGGTAGGTACCACCCCAGGGCTAGTTATTCTGCCGTGAAGCAGTAGTGTGCAAACATTACTGTGTTTCGGTTTGAAGGGCACTGTGAGCTAGCGTAATCACTGGGCAATATCGACTTAAGAACTGATGTCTCAGGGTAACGGTTGCAGTGTGGTGTCACACAGAAATATTCTGGGTGACACGCATTTGTGGTGGGCGGACGTTTCACTTACCATCAGGTGAACGTTTTGCTCGTTTCGTCACTTTATACAATAAAAAAATACCCGATATAAGTTATTCGCTCCCCCTCATTTTATTTAAAAAATGTGGGGAAGGCACACGGCTTCACAACACCATACAATGCGCTCCCTCCGCAGAGGGATGTGAAGTTGGGGTAAGGACCGTAGTCCACCGCAAAACTAGTGAACCAACACAAAAAGGTTCGTGCCTCGGGTACGTCGCCCCTTGTTATTTAGTAAGCAAAAACATTTACCGAAGTCTTGCATGGTATGCGTGTTGATGTCTTACCAGTATACAGCTAAATCCGTTCCTAGTGAATGTACGTCGCACAATTTAGGCACACATCGAATAATCATGGGCACTCTGGCCCCAAAAAATAAAGCCTCCCTACGCGCTGCAGACGTAATGTAAGTGCTAAGTTTATGGCATCAACGCCGAATACGAGGTCAGCACGGTTGTTTGCCCCAGTGCACGACATGAGTTCACTGCTCCCTTAAGGGAATAGGGTCCAAAGTTGTTCAGCTTATACCGCAGCCTTGAAAGTCTCCTTCCGCCAGTTACCACCCGCATGAAGTCTATGTATAATGCTCCACCAACTATTCCAATGATGTACATATCCCTTTTAATAATTATAAATCAGCCATCAGGCAGGTTTGTATAATAGGTATCAGGTAGGATAATTGGTATCAGGTAGGATATGAGGTACTGACGTTGAGTATTTTCGGTCGAGTTTATCTCACCCAACAATAAGTTTCCATTACTCATTCATAGGTGGGAAAGTTACTGAGACTTTTTTTAAAGGACAGACAGTCTGCAGCCCCGTCATTAAGGGACCTGACTTAGGCTAAACTAATAAGGCGTGAGCCAAACCAAGATACTGGACGCAACCATTGAGGCTGTCGAAATGTCCAAGTAAGCGCCGCAACGACACTAATGCCGCGGAATGCAACCCGCATCAATACGACTATCGCCGAGCATACGCCATCACAAGGGACTCCAGCAGACGTCTACACTCGCAAGGCTACGATCCACCAAAGCAATAAGTCGCATTGATACAGATGCGGCTTACCGATATAACCGCCACAATACACAAAAAAAGACATATCAATAAGCATGCCTAAATTGAAAGCAAAAAAAGTGTATTCATGAATGGTAGCTGAAAAGAAATTATAATGAAACTTAAGATCTTTTTTAAAAAAAATTGTAAATAAACGTTGACTTTAAGCTTTTTCTAACTTTCATAAGCATGGACACAGATGTATAAAATCACATACACATACGCACACACACACGACACGCGCGCAAATACATTCTCATAAACACAAACCACAGAATTATACCTGTAATTATATGAAGAACTGGGAGGGAGACCTGATGATCTGAAATACAGGTTAGTCGCCTAGTTCAGGCATCAGTCTCCCACATTTGAGCTGAGCCCAAATTTTGTAATCATTTTAATTGTAAATTGAATGTGGTGAGAAATAAAACAAATATATTTAAATGATATAATTTTACGGATTTTATAGCGTTTATTTTACTGTTTATAACCCGACGTATTGAGCGCTTTACAGCACCCATGTCACGGGAGGATTTCTATGACATCAGGACGTCTGTCACCTCAGTCCTCCCGTGTGCATGGGTGCTGTAAAGCGCTCGAAACGTCGGGTTATAACTAGTAAAATTAAATGCGATAAGATCCGTAAAATTAGTTTAATTTAAGTAGTGTTCGCGTAAATGTAAGAAATCATTTTAAAAAATATTAATATCTAGGCGACAATTACACGGATGGTGCGTCCTCACAATGCAACAATATGATTAATATTGACTTTGGTAATTGATGTTAACAGAAAACACCACCAACGTATCATAACAGCCAGGCCACTAAGATGCTGTTAAGAGATATCATAGACTGTAAGGTCTAACAACCGATACTATGAGATTGCTATACTTGATTCTTATGCGGATAGCATAGTCTAGGTAGGGTCCCCAGGGTCAGAAATTCAGCCGTGAAGCAGTAATGTGCAAACATTACTGTGTTTCTGCTTGAAGGGCACTGAGAGCCAGCGTAATCACTGGGCACATGAGACTTAAGAACTGATGTCTCAGGGTGACGGGCGCAGTGTGGTCTCACACAGTAATTTTCCGGTGCTGGTCGCCTTTAATTTCATTCATAGTACGCGAGTAACCTGGGTTCGATCCCCGGTGCCAGCACCTCTAAATTTGTTCTACAATTTTAAGTGCTGATTTACCACGTGCTTAGCGGCGAAGGAAAACATCGTGAGGAAATCTGCATCTCCGAGGAATAGAAATATTTCAAGGATATGTTAAGTTCGCCAACCCGCATTGGATCAGCGTGGCGGACTATTCCCAGCTCCAAAACCCTCTCAGAAATGAGAGGAGGCTTGTGCTCAGCAGTGGGACACTTGTAGGCTGTTACTTTACTTTTTTTACAGCATTTGTTATGAGCAGACACGAACCATTACGTGAACGTTTTACTCTTTCCGCAAGTTTATTTCGGTACTGAGTTGTGATCGAACTACCAACCTTTTTTTACCGTTTTATCCGTATTAGTAAAACAGTCGGTATGTGAAAAACGCACTGTGCTGGAATGCCAACCATCAAGGTGGTGACGATGGAACTTCGCGCTGTGCCGCAATGTGCGATGGTGAAAATCAGCGGCTGGAATTAATCCGAACAATTCTTCGGAACACTCCCCATGGTAGATCTTATAAAAAAATGCAAAGGGATGCAACATCTTTTCGCAAAGTCAAGATCAAGCCGATCAGATAGAACATGGTCGTCGACGATTCGAGCCGCTCTCCGTTGAATGCGGTCAAATGGAATTAGCTGACACTGGGGCGCACCCGCCCAGAGATGAGAACAGTACTCCATCTGCGGCCGAACCTGCGCCTTATAAAGTTGCAAGCGTTGGGCCGGCATGAAGTACTGTCGCGCTCTAGTGAGGACGCCAAGCTTTTTGGAAGCCAATTTGGCCTTCCCTTCCAGGTGACCGCGAAACTGAACGTCACTCGATATGTCGACGCCAAGAATACTGATACTAGCTGAGGCAACGAGGGGAGTGCTCTCAAAATTAGGTGATACGACGAAGGGTTTGTTAAGATCCGCTTGCAAAATGTAAAATGGTGTGTATTACCTTGTTTTGAAGAGCACCGCCCGCCCTCCCTCAAAAGCGTGCACAAGAAAACCAATACCGCCACCGGGAGCCGCCACCAGATACCTTCCACCACTACAACTCTACCACTTGGCAATACACACCACTGAAGTTGAGAACACGACACTTGTTTCACCTCAAAACGATGCATTATCAAGTGATATTGACTCTACGACAGTCAACCGCGTGATTCTATTAACTAAGTTTTAGTTTAAGTTTATACGCACGGAAGAGTTTGAGATTTGATATAGCTAAATTTTATACGGAGAAGAATTTCAGAATGGTAAAATATGTACAAATACGTTAAATTCAATAAAAAAAGTAAATGAATTTAGGTCCAATTTCAATCATTGACCGAATAGTATAAATGTACTAATACCATGTATGCCAAGTGCTGGCGGCCTAAGAGAATCTACCACCCTATCTCATCCCGAGGGTATCGTAAAAGTCGACAGAGGCAAAAATAAATAAACTGCGGCTGCTAACCCGACTGCCAAACGTGGCAACTATGGCTAATCTCCCAAAACGAGAGCGACAATTTTATGTAGTAATCAATGGGTGAGGAGGCCTATGTTCAGCAGTCGACTAGTGATAGGATGAAATGATGATGCACGTTCCGTTTTAACATAGACTATGGAAAGTATTAAAACTTTATAGTCAGCGGGCAAATCCGTCTAGGTGAGTACCACCCCAGGGCCAGAAGCAGTAGTGTGAAAGCATTACTGTGTTTCGGTTTGAAGGGCACTGTGAGCCAGCGTAATCACTGGGCATTTAAGATTTAAGAACTGATGTCTCAGGGTGACGGGCGCAGTGCGGTTTCACACAGAAATATTCTGGGTGACACAGCATTCGTTGTTTTCGGACGTTGCACTTACCATCAGGTGAACGTTTTGCTCGTTTCGTCACGTTATACAACAAAAAAAAAATACCTGCGTATAAATTCTTTCAGTAGCAGCGAATTCTACTTTAAGTTCCCTTCCCTAATGAGCTAGGTACGTTCTAGATAAGCGTTGAGTTGATCATTACCGTAAACGCTTGCAACATTAATATGCACTACAAATAACGAGCCCCTAGAAAGGCTAAGGAGATGTCAGTTATGTTAAGCCCAACGTAGGCCTGCGAGCAAAATTTTAATGCCATTGTTCAATTGCAAATAGCTGTTTATTGTGCCTAAATTTGTAGTGTATAAAATTTATAATGTTGCGTAATGTATCAGACGGCTTTAAAAATTCGCGGCATAGTAATTTAGATACATATAGTAACGCTTGTGTCCATATAAAGCGTAAGCAGATGCTACAATGTACGACATGGCCGTTTTGGTACGAGTTAAAAAAAAATCTGACTTTCCGTTGCGTTCCCACGAGCAGTATAGTGATAGCATTGCATCATCATCATTTCAGCCTATCACTAGTCCACTGCTGATTATAGCCTCCCCCACTGATTGCCACAAAAGTTTTTAGCTCTAATTTTGGTGGGGTTTTGCCATAGTTGATTTGCGAAACGAGCAAAACGTTCACCTGATGGTAAGTGCAACGTCCGCCCTCGACAAATGCTGTGTCACCCAGAATATTTCCGCGTGACACCACACTGCGCCCGTCACCCTGAGACATCAGTTCTTAAGTCTCAAATGCGCAGTGATTACGCTAGCTCACAGTGCCCTTCAAACCGAAACACAGTAATGCTTGCACACTACTGCTTCACGGCTGAATAACTGACCCTGGGGTGGTACTTACCTAGACGGATTCCTGCATAGGAATCCTACCACCAGTAAATATACTGAAACGGATTGTTAATGTGTACTTACTTTCCAAAATCATTATCGTTTGGATAAATTATTCTATTTTAGATTATTATGTAAGAGATAGGAAATGCTCGTATCCAGTTGAAATAAAATAAAAGTGCGATGTACGTGTCTCATGGCTGAACCAAATAGGTCTTAAGAATGACACTGCTTTTCATCTAGCACCTAAGTGCAATAATAATGTCACCATAACCTGATATATAGAGCCGTAGTCGCTCAGGGGCCTAGTAATCGCCTTTAATTTCATAGTAAGCGAGTAACCTGGGTTCGATCCCCGGTGCCAGCACCTCTAATATTGTTCTAAAATTTTAAGTGCTGATTTACCATGTGCTTAGCGGCGAAGGAAAACATCGTAAGGTAACCTGCATGTCCGAGGAATAGAAATATTTTCGAGGACATGTGAAGTCCGCCAACCCGCATTGGAGCAGCGTGGCGGATTCTTCCTAGCTCCAAAAACCCTCTCAGAAATGAGAGGAGGATTTGTGCTCAGCAGTGGGACATTTATAGGCTGAAACTTGACTTTTTTATAAAAAAATAGAAGAAATCATGTTAAAACAATGTCAGTTAAAAAAAGTAAGCGCTTAAAACAAAACACAAAATAAAAGTGCAATGTACGTGTCTCATGGCTGAACCAAACAGGTATTAGGAACGACACCGATTTTCATCTAGCCCCTAAGTGCACCAATAATGTTACTATAACCCGATATTATTTGTACAGATAAAATCACGCAAAATATTTGCAAACGGAGCAAACACTAGGGACATCAAATAAGGAAAATTTACAGTACGAGGGATGTTGTTAGGTAGGATGTCCCAAACTAAGTAAAGGTGAGGGGCGTTCGATTAATTCATCAACTTGACACTGTTAGTTACTCTGTCTATGTTAGTCATGTAGTTGGTATAAAGTTTCACCATCTAACTAATAACTAAACTGTTAATAAAATTTTATATTATAATAAAAATCTAGTCGCAATTAATCTAATCCCGATATTAAGAAGCGCAATACAAATTTGCTTTATATCATTGCTTTGTCATATTGTAAACTTTAATAACGTTAATAAACATTAAGTTATTTGTCTTAACTATTGAAAATTTGCATATTTTAAAATAATGTATATTTATTTTTTAAATGACGAGAGAGAAGTATCTCTTATTTGTTTTAATAAGAACGTGTTTAATGGAGTATAAGTCTCTAAAACTCTACTAGAGCTTATGTAAAACGGCTGGAGAAATTGAAAAGAATTATTTTTATTAATTTATTCTTTATTTTGATTCACCTTATTAAAAAATAAAAAGGATCGATGTTGAATGAGCTCCAATCGAAAGCTCTCGTGCATGTTAGTTGAACAGATTGACAACAGATGGCGCTTTCTACAATAAAATGAAATAATTTAATCTTTTTAATTATTTTATTAACGGAAACATTAATTCTAAGACATTTACTTATTATTCATCATTATATGAAAAAATATTTAAATTTATTATGACTTAATATTTACCGATTTCTCAGCAATACTTATATATAGCAATTATACATAAGTATTGCTTAAGTTGATTATGTATTGTTTAGTACAATATTAATAAACAATAAACTATTAACCAACTATATGCAAATGCATACATACGTATATACAAATATAAGGGAAGGCAAAGACCACACCCGTAACTCACTTTTCGCTGCCACGGGAAACGAGACCTGACGGGCGAACCACGTCTCACACTGTGTCACCCAGAAAATGTCTGTGTAACACCACACTGTGCCCATCACCCTGAGATATAAGTTCTTAAGTCTCATATGCCCAGTGATTACTAGCAAACAGTGCACTGCAAACCGAAACACAGTTATGTTTGCACACTACTGCTTCACGGCAGAATAACTGGTCCTGGGTTGGTACCTACCTAGACGGATTACTGCATATGAGTCCTACCACTAGTTAATTCTTACTCCCTAAGCGTTTCTACGAGCAGTATTGTGACAGCGTTGCATAATATGGTGTTAATCTGCACGAACAAAGGCTGTCCATACAATACTTGAGTCGCCTCTTACGACACTTCGTTAGAAAGGAGGTAGGCGCTATTCTATTTTGCCGGACACCTACCAGATAATGCCGCCATAATGGCGAGATTAGATTGTAACATTAAATACGTTTAGTTGCAATACACTTACAATTCTGCACGTTATGTTTCAGTAGTGTAGTGCCCAAGCTTTTCAAAACTATGCAAAAAGCAATGCGAAAGGATGAAATTAAATAATTGGAGCTGGAAGATTATTGCAGAGAGAATTGACCACCTCCGAATTCCGAAATTAATAGCTTTAAGAGAATTAACGAAAACTATCTACATGGGAACTGTAATAATGGAATTTCTCCAGCTACGTATAAAAATAAAAATTGCTGACTTAACATTGCATTGACGTCAATGCAATGTGAGCCTTCTAAGTTCAAAAATTAGCCCGGGTAAATCTTTCCGCAAAACAGGCAGTTCCGGTTTGTGCTTCATAATAGGCACTAATTAAGAGAATATTATTTTATTTTAATTAAGAGAATTATTATATTATTTAATTATAATTAAGAGAATTAACGAAAACTATCTACATGGGAACTGTAATAATGGAATTTCTCCAGCTACGTATAAAAATAAAAATTGCTGACTTAACATTGCATTGACGTCAATGCAATGTGAGCCTTCTAAGTTCAAAAATTAGCCCGGGTAAATCTTTCCGCAAAACAGGCAGTTCCGGTTTGTGCTTCATACTAGGCACTACAGTATTTTTCTATTTGTAATAAAGTCTAAGAAGTTTCATACAAAATATCTTTTTTTAAAAATCTAAAACTAGCCCGCCCCGTAACAGAACGTCTAAAATTTTGTTTACTCGTGGTAGGATTCCTATGCAGGAATCCGTCTAGGTAGGTACCACTCCAGGATCAGTTATTCTACCGTGAAGCAGTAGTGTGCAAACATTACTGTGTTTTGGTTTAACGGGCACTGTGAGCTTGCGTAATCACTGGGCTTATGAGACTTCAGAACATATGTCTCAGGGTGATAGGTACAGAGTGGCGTCACAGAGAAATTTTCTGGGTGACACAGCATTTGTTATGGGCAGACGTTGAACTTACCATCAGGTGAACGTTTTGCTCGTTCCATCACTTTATGCAATACAAAAACGCTAATAAAAAGATATTTTGTGATATAAGCTAACTAAGCGCCGTGTGGTACCGGCTGAAGAGAATCTACCGCCGCATCTCAACCCGTGGGTGTCGTTAAAGTCAACAGAGAGAAAATGAAAACCAGGAGAACATCTGAATAAACAAAACAAAAATAAACAGACTGCGGTTGTGAACTCGCCTGCCAAGCGTAGCAAATATCCCCCCAAATTGAGAGTTACACATTTTTGTGGCAATCTACGGGGGAAGCGTATTGTTCAGCAGTGGATTAGTGATAGGCTGAAATGATGATGATGATGATGATGAAGCGTCTTTCCAAAACCTAATAAAAATATTTGTAAGATATTAATACAAACAACAAGTGGTATTCCAAAATTCTACGGGCTATCTCCTAATAGATGGATGGCGTGAATCCAAAGATTCCTAGTAAATCTCTATTTTAACAATCGTTTGGGTATTTGGTAATATTTGACCGTTTGGTTGAATAAATATAAAAATATACATAAATATTAAAATATTAACTGACAACCCCGTGGCCGCGGGTCCTGGGTTCGAAACCCAGCCGGATCCAACTTTTGGGCAAAAACAGAAATCGTTGGTTTTCGGGTCTGGTTGTGTTGTGCATGTGAAGTAAAACGCACACCCACTGTCCAGGACAAATCTTACTTTTTTTAAGAAATCGAAATTTAATTTAATTAAAAAAACAATAACCATTATTTAAATACATCTTCTCGTTATTACTGGATGGGGTATTAATCACCCGCCGAGAAACGATTCTCTCTTAAAATTACTTTATAATCAACTTTCTTCTGATTTATGGCGAAAGTCATAGCAAACGTTTCTGAGGGCAAACAATTTTGCGTTACTTGAAAACTGTCCTAAAAATTTCAAAACATTATATTTAGAGATTCCTCGCGCTAATACTGATGAGACTTAGATGTATTTTGATTATACAAACACATACGTTTCGACGTTGATTCATCCTTCTATTACCAAATAACCTCTTTTTCTAAACTAATATTATAAAGAGAAAAGATTGGATTTTTTGTATGTTTGGTTGTAATGAATAAACTCAAAAACTATTGAACCGATTTTAAAAATTCTTTCACCTACATACAGCTACATTATCAGCGTTTAACATGATGAAGCATACCACTGCAAGACTTCAAGACACAGTTAGCTCTTTCTGCGTAGATCGGACCCAAAAATAATAATTAAAAGCTGAAGGTACCCCAGGTTAACTATGACATCAGGACATCTGTCACCTCAGTCCTCCCGTGACCATGGGTGCTGTAAAGCACTCGAAACGTCGGGTTATAAATAGTAATAAATTAAACGCGACAAAATCCGTAAACTTAGTTTCATTTAAATGAGTTATATTTAATTTAATAAAAAACTGAGATCCCTACGAAAATTGCTATGATGTAACTCAAGGTATCAACAATTTAATAATAAAAGTCATTATTTGGAGTGCGCTCCAAAAACTATTGTTGATAAATAAAATAATGTACTACATTTTCATATTACTCATCATTACTCACAAAAAAAGTCTGCGAGGCTATATGTCTAACTATTATAGTTAAGTCACTATAACCACTTTTTGTTTAAATTTGTGAATCAAAGGTAGGATTGAATGATGATGACATTCGTATCATAATATTAATCTTTATCCTACTAAATAGTTTCATAGTCAAGGTTGATTTAGGTACATCTAAAATCCTATTTAAATAAGTCAAATCTGACTTATCGTTTAGAAGTTACGACGGGTACAAAAATGCTAAAAGTGAGAAAAATGCTGCGATGTGAGCGAAGAGCAATACGCTCGCCCGCGCTACTCGCGATTCGACTAAGTTCTATTGATTACCTACCTACTCATTTTATTTTTTGTAAACTAGAAACAATTGAATAGTGGTTTGTAATTTTAATTATATATTTTTTAATGTAAAGCTTTGAAACGCTCTATAATAAATACAGCTTCCGCGGTCTCGAACATCGCGCCGCCCGGTTATATGCGACTTGGGCATCATCGAGGTGCACAGATCCCTTTGCGCAGCGGTCGAGAGCTGTCGTTTTATTTTGCTAACACTACATCAAATATTGTGTACAACGAAGCTCTGAGCCACTAAACTTTCATGGCTTATGTTCCAATAAATAAAACATTATTTTGGTAACTTAATCTTACCTGACCAGCTGCAGATTCGATGAGCATAGTAGCTACAAAAAATGTTAGTGAATGGATTTATCTTTCTAATATCTATCTACCCGTGCGAAGCCGGGTCGGATTTCTAGTTAAACAGTATAGAGATTGATTTATTTTCTACTTAAACGTTTACTGTCCAATCACTTTTTTTATATTTTTTGATGCTTAGCTTCTAGTACTTAACTTAGATTGATTTGTTTCCAAGAATTGTTTCTAGTGATATTATTTAATACTTTGAAAGTGAAAAATATAAATTGCCTTGTTTTTTAAAATCATAATATCATTATGTCTGAATTAGATTTAAGTCTTAGCTCTGTTCTTTACTGGTGACAGAATTTCTATTCAGGAATCCGACTAGGTAGGTACCACCCCAGCATAGTTATTCCGCCATGAAGCAGTATTGTGCAAACATTACCGTGTTTCGGTTTGAAGGGCACTGAGAGATAGCGTAATCACTGGGCATATGAGACTTAAGAACTGATGTCTCTAGGTGACGGGTGCAGTGCGGCGACACACAGAAATGTTCTGGGTGACACAGAATTTGTTATGGGCAGACGTTGCAGTTACCATCAGGTGAACGTTATCCTCGTTTCGTCACTTTTTATCCAATAAAAAAAGTTTTCCGAAGATTTTAAAATAAAAAAAAAACAAGAAAGTCGTGTGCTTCTTGCGCCTTACTAAATTCATGTCCTTGTGAATTCTTTACAAATGCAACCTATTATTATTGAATAAAGTTACACGAAATACTGTTTTATTTTAGACATGGTTGTTACTCGACAAAGTTGTACTTCACCGCCTATAATTACAATTACCTATTTAAGGGATGCCGGTTTTTTACTAGAGGTAGGATTCCTATGCAGGAATCCGTCTAGGTAGGTACCACCCCAGGGCTAGTTATTCTGCCGTGAAGCAGTAGTGTGCAAACATTACTGTGTTTCGGTTTGAAGGGCACTGTGAGCTAGCGTAATCACTGGGCAATATCGACTTAAGAACTGATGTCTCAGGGTAACGGTTGCAGTGTGCAGGGCACTGAGAGATTATGTACTGGGCATAGTAGACTAAAGAGCTGATGTCTCACAGTGACGGGCGCAGTGTAGTGTAGACACACAGAAATGTTCTGGGTGACTACGCTAGCTGTCAGTGCGCTACCGAAATAGTAATGTTTGCACACTACTGTTTCACGGCAGAATAACTGGTACCTACCTAGACGGATTCCTGCATAGGAATACTACCACCAAAGAGCTGTGGGCCCAGTCTTCGCCCTCGTGGAAAATGAGATGTGACGGGTGGCGCACCAAGCCGCAAAAAAATTCTTAACCCCGAAGCCAAAAGGGCACTCCAATATTCACCGTGTATACTCGTACTAGTAGGTTGCAAGAATTATTTGGACAGAGGCTTTGGTCGTGAGTAGTTTTATAATGAACACAATTAGATTCTACAGAAAGGTGCCACTAGCTAAACTACCATGACAGTATTACAAGAAAACGATGTAAAAAAATTAGGCCAGGAACCAAATTATTGACAAAAAAATTGTCAGTGTTATCTCCGACGCGCGACTGGAGTTTACTGTTTAAGTGCTATTGTAATTGAATAGACAATAGGCAAATGGGGTAAATAAACCACCACCTCCACCATTTCAGCCTACCATTAGTCCACTGCTGAACATAGGCCTCCCCCATAGAGTGCCACAAAAGTTTGTAGCTCTCGTTTTGGGGGGATTTTGCCATAGTTGCCACGCTTGGCAGGCGGATTGGCAAACACAGTTTATTTATTATGATGTTCCAGGAAGATGCTGCTGCCCTTATTCTGGTTTTAATTTTCCCTTTGTCGACTTTTACGACACCCACGGGATGAGATGGGGTGGTAGATTCTCTTAAGCCGCTACCACACGGCACGGGTAAATAAACGTTTCTCTTATAATACTGAAAGTATTATTCGCTATGTGTTATACATAAATGATCCATGTTTCGCTGCAATCTACTATGTATATATGTTACTATGTTACGAAAATTTTATTAATTTTGAAATGTTCTGGTTAGATGGCGCTAAAAAAACATAACCCTTTTTATATAGTAAATAGAATCAGGCGTTACTTTGTAGAAATTCATTACACCAGATACCCTCCACCACTACAACATTTATTGCTTAGTGGTAGTGTTGTAGTGGTGGAGGGTATCTGGTCTACAATTGGCCGACCACCGCGTAGCCGGATCGGAATACCTGACTTTTAATTATTGCTTTATGTATGTAAAGATGCACCCAGGATACCGGAGAACTTTCAGTTTGGATAATCGTTTAATAAAATAATCTCAAACGTTCTAGATCTACATTATCCAGACCGATGATGAGCACCAGTTTTTAAAGTGGGAGGAAGAGTGCAGCGTTATGAGTATGGGCAAACTTTCATCACACATCAACTGGATGCGAGCATTTCCTATCTCTTACATAATAATCTAAAATAGAATAATTTATTCAAACGATAATGATTTTGGAAAGTAAGTACACATTAACAATCCCTTTCAGTATATTTCCTGGTGGTAGGATTCATATGCAGGAATCCGTCTAGGTAGGTACCACCCCTGGGTCAGTAATTCTGTCGTGAAGCGGTAGTGTGCAAGCATTACTGTGTTTCGGTTTGAAGGGCACTGTGAGCTAGCGTAATCTCTGGGCATTTGAGACTTAAGAACTGATGTCTCAGGGTGACGGGCGTATTATGGTGTCACACAGAAATATTTCTGTGTGACCCAGCATTTGTTGTGGGCGGACGTTGCACTTACCATTAGGTGAACGTTTTGATCGTGTCGTCACTTTATACAATAAAAAAAAATCAACATTATAGAAGAGTGTCTGTGACTACAGATATCATAGAATCTGAACTACACTGGCATCTGTCTTTGAACTGAAATACCTACAATGTTTCATCAAACACCAAAGCCTTTGAATAGCGAAACCCGGGTTGAAGTTAGCAACAAAACACTACTTTAGTTCCGGAAAGAAAGTCGCTGCGAGTGCAAAAAGGTATTCGGCAAAGTTCCCGTGCGTTCTATTGAAGATATCCACACGAGAGTAAGTGGGGTAAAATCAGGTCTCCTCCTTTTTCTTTCGAACGCTTTTCATGCTGCTTTGAAAGCGTTGTCAATATTTTGAGCGCCATGAATGGGATTCTGTAGTGGACGTCAACGACGTCGTGAGTGTGTGTGGCTGTTTTCCACGCTGCGTGTCGAAATCTTGTGAGGCAAAAGTAATAGAATCTTTTCTTTTTTTTTAGCATAAAGTGATGAAACGAGGGAAACGTTCACGTGATGGTAAGTGCAACGTCTGCCCATTACAAATTCTGTGTCACCCAGAAAATTTCTGTGTGACACCTCACTGTGCCCATCGCCCTGAGACATCAGTTCTTAAGTCTCCTATGCCCAGTGATTACGCTAGCTCACAGTGCCCTTTAAACCGAAACACAGTAATGTTTGCACGCTACTGCTTCACGGCAGAATAACTGGCCCTGTGGTGGTACCCACCTAGACGGATTCCTGCATAGGAATCCTACCACCAGTAAAGCCATTTTTAATTTTCTTAAAACAAAATTAAAAATGGTGTGGTTTACCTGTTGATGAAGAGCACCGTTGGCCGTCCATCGGAAATCGCCACCAGATGCTCCCTACCACTGGTGCAGTGTGCATGTGGATCTTAGCAAATTGACTTCGTTTCATTCCTTTATTATAATGGAAGGATGAAATTGACGATTAATATTATCCTATCACGCTGCAAAGTCACGCCTCTTTTTATTAACTATTTTTTAACATCTAGGCTATATTAAATAACGATAAAGTAGCATAATGTTCAGAGTACCTTCTTACCGCCACCGGTCCGGGGTCGAATCCCAGCCGGAGAAAACATTTGTGCAAAAACAGTGTTGATTTTCGGCTCTGGTCGTTTTAAAAGTAAAGTAAAGTTTCAGCCTATAAATGTCCCACTGCTGAGCACGGGCCTCCTCTCATTTCTGAGAGGGTTTTAGAGCTAGGAAGAATCCGCCACGCTGCTCCAATGCGGGTTGGCTGACTTCACATGTCTTCGAAATATTTTTTTTAATTTCTCAGACATGCAGGTTTCCTCACGATGTTTTCCTTCACCGCCGAGCACGTGGTAAGTCAGCACTCAAAATTGCAATTAACAATTTTAGTGGTGCCGGCACCGACAATCGAACCCAGGTCACTCGCGTACTATGAAATTTAAAGCGAGCGCCTAGGCCCTGAGCTACCACGGCTTCCTGGACGTTTTATCCATTTGAAATTTACGTCTACTTACACACCCACGTTACAGGACAAATCTTGTGGCATTTTTTTTAGGCAAATAATGATTTACTGTTACGTTTATTCTGTAGTTAATCTCTATACTGTGATCAATGATTAGCAGTAAAAAGGATTTCCACTGAGCTACAGTAAGCACAAGCTAAAAAGAATTTCATCATAGTCTTTAAGGGTGATAACGCACCTACTTACTTTGTATAGTATACCTATAAGAGGTCTTAGCACACAGTGGTCATTCATACTAAGGTGGCGGCATGTATCTTCATGAAGTAAAAAATAGACATTTATCTAGAAAAAAAAACTGTTTCGCCAAATGTGTTCATCGTCTTGAATCTCGACACCTCAGAATTTTGACCGAACGTTATATTGAACTACGGGCAACAAATTAAAAATTATCTTTTCCAATTTATTTATCACTAGCTGAAGCCTGCGACTGCGTCCGTGTGGATTTAGGTTTTTTAAACGTAACGTAGAAACTCTTTGATTTTCCGGAATAAAAAAAATATCCCATGTCCGTCTACAGGATGCTATCTCTGTGCCGAATTTCGTCAAGATCGGTTCAACGGTTGAGCCGTGAAAAGGTAACAAACTGAAGGAAATAGCGTTACATTCGCATTCATCATGATAGTATAATATTGTAATATTATTTTTATAATATTAGTAAATTTGTGTCGTAAACAGTGGAAATCACATTATTAATCTTAGATTCTTTTAAGGATAGGCTCAAAGCAAATTAGATGTGAAGGGTTGCGATAGCGAAGCCCTAGAATAAATGAAAGCCCTTTATGGAGGGAAGAATTTTGTTCTGTTAATATTTCAGTATTAAGCTAGGGATTACGTCGGATTTTAGCGTCCAATTTTATACAAATATTAACAGTGGAGAATGTTAATTATTCATAGTTATTAAATTAGTCATGATTATAAAATTCAAAAGTTTATTTATTAAAAACTTGAGCTGGGACTAGGCGCTCGCCTGTGTTTCGATTTCCGGTGCCGGCACTACTAAAATTGTTGATCGCAATTTTGAAAACATACATATGGCAGAAGCCACACATGTTCACACTTTTCGCCCCCCTGGGAAACGAGACGCGACGGGTGGCGAACCACGTCGCCGCCAGTTTACTAAAAAAAAATCTGTTATTTCACTACGTCAAAACACTAAGTCACGTTACCAAGAGCAGTATAGTGACAGCATTGCATATTGTCGTGTTATTCTGCACTAATAAAGGCTGTCCGTACAATACCTTAGTCGCCTCTTACGACACCTCGATAGGAAAGAGGTAGGTGGTATTCTACTCTACCGGACACCTTTAAGTACTAATAAAGCATGTGCTCGGCGGTGAAGGAAAACATCGTGAGGAAACCTGCATGTCTGAGAAATAAAAAAATATTTCGAGGACATGTGAAGTCAGTCAACCCTCATTAAACCAGCGTGGCGGACACTACCCGAATTCAAACCATCCCAGAAATGATAGAAGGCCCGTGCTCAGCAATGGGACATTTATAGGTCCTTACTTTACCTTTTTCCAAGCACCGACAAACTGAAAAGAACAAACAAAACGAAAAGCTTAGTATGAGCATAAATGCAGTGTGAAACATTATTAAAATGCATGGAATTTATAATAGAAGATAGAAAACTTACAACTAAGTTTGTGCATAGTAGGGAATAGAGTTCAAATTCCAACCAATAGCGCGAAATACTTATCCGGTTATCAGCCGACGTTAACAACTTTGGAAGCTTCAACAGCACTGTAGACTGCGTCCTTTTTCATTTACCGACGAAACTGGGAAATTGAGTCCACTTTTTGTTGGTGACTCGGTAGTTTCGCAACTGAAAGAAAGAAAGAAAGAAACCTATTTATTTCACACAACATTAACAAGCCTAGCAAAAGATAGTGTAAAAAAAGACAAAACTTTTAGTGTGATGTCAAATAGGATCTCTCCTCAGTGATAATTTGTGGTATTGCTGTGGTTTTCAGTCGGATTCATTATTCACCCCACGAACAATCGGACATAGACAAAGTGTGAAAATAAAAAAAATAAAAAACTTAACTTTTTTAATTAAAAAATATTATTAATTTTAATTAATTAAATTAAAAAATAAAAATAATGAAAAATTTATGAATACAAAAAAAATATATAAAAATGAAAAAGTGAACACACATTTAATCATCTCAAATTTGTAACCAGACCCTATGACCCCTTTTATATATGATACGGTGGCAACACAATATCATCTCGGCTCATCATCATCATCATTTCAGCCTATCACTAGTCCACTGCTGAACATAGGCCTCCCCCATAGATTGCCACAAAAGTTTGTAGCTCTCGTTTTGGGGATTTTGCCATAGTTGCCACGCTTGGCAGACGGGTTGGCAACCGCAGTTTATTTATTCAGATGTTCCAGCAAGATGCTGCTGCCCATCTCCTGGTTTTGATGGATTTGGTGGATGATTATATAATGGGTGTGGTAGCGGGCTGAGAGAATCTACCACCCAATCACACCCAGTGGGTGTCGTAAAAGTCGATAGAGGGAAAATCAAATATTTTATATACAAAATATAACGAAGTTGTGAAGCGCGATGTCTTTTCCGTCAGGTCCTAAGCCGTTAGGTGCCTGCCGGAATAGAATATTTAGATACTATTCTTAAGTTTTTGTTAAGGGCTGGTGCCCGCGTAGAGCCGGGTCTGCTCGAGCATACAATTTCCTTATATATTGATTGAATTAATCTTGTCTAAGATTTGAACATGGAGCGTGCCTTCCTGGACACTATTCTTTGTAATTTTAATGTATTATATTACTGGTACATTATTTTAGTGGTGGTAGGATTCCTGTGCAGGAATCCGTCGAAGAGTAACTGGCCCTGCTGTGGTACCTACCTAGGTACTATCCCAGGGCCAGTTATTTTTCCGTGGAGCAGTACATTACTGTGTTTCGGTTTGAAGGGCACTGTGAGCTGTTGTAATCACTAGGCATTTTAAACTTAAGAACTGATGTCTCAGGGTGATGGGCGCAGTGGGGTGTCACACAGAAATGTTCTGAGTGGCACTGCATTTGTTATGGGCAGACGTTGCACTTTCCATCAGGTGAACGTTATGCTCGTTTCATCGCTTTATACAATAAAAAAAAATTCATTGAGATAAATAAGGATTTACAAAAAAGAGGTTACCTACGGATCTATCTCTTTCGCCTGATTTTTCTCCGTCAGAGGAACCTTATTACGTAACGGCGGTAGATTGTAAAGGAATGACATTTGACAAACGAAATTTATATTTCTTACGTCGAAAAATAAAGAATTTTCATTTCATTTCAGCCGATTCGATCGATCTGCTAAAAAATTAGAAACAGGGAAGTGTGGCGATATTTATGTTTACTGTAACTTATCCCCTCTGAGGAGCCAATAGGTGTCCGGCAGATTAGAATAGCACCTACCGCTTACGTACTGATGTATCATACGGACAGTCTTCGACTTCACACGAATAGTGCAGAAAACTTACATACATACATAAGATCACGACTGTATCCCATAAGGGGTAGTCAGAGACTAGGCACTCACTGCGAAAACAGATGACTGCCACAATCCACGTTTCACCAAAACAATATAATCCACTTGGTGTGATAGGTGGTGAGCCCATCGCCACCATGCGCTGTTGGGTGCACAGTGCAGTTTAATTCCTTACTCGCCTTTTACGAGATCCATTGGATGAGATTCTTTTAACGAGCCGCCACCACACGCAGAAAACATCATAATATGCAATGCTGTCACTGTACTGCTCGTAGGGAGTAAGTATTTTTGACTCATACCAAAATGGCGGCGACGTGATTCCAGACACGTCTAGTTTCCCGCGGAAGCGAAAAGTGGGCTACGGGTGTGGTCCCTGCCTACCACTTGTATGGGAGAAAGGCGTGACTTTATGTATGTTTCAAAGTACTTTGTGATTAAAATGTTAACTTGCGTCGTTATAATGCTGTCAGTATTCTGCAATAATCCGTTTATTGTAATATTTACTTAGTTCAGAATTAAATTTGTAATTATTTCTTACGGTTTCTTTCATTGCTCATATTACAGAATTTATATTAAGACTTTGTGAAGATTTTACTACCAGTGCTCTTCTTGATTTTATAGTGGGCATATAGTCGACGAACTTTATTGCATCGTGTCCGTGGCCAGCAATTATTATAACTATTGCTTTAATTGCGAGTAACATCTAAAGCTTTAATAGCTCTTTTATAGAACGTTCTAGAAATTAAATACTTTCATTTATTTTTATTGCATTAACTTAGCGACATAAGCTAATATACACATACACATACAGTCACGCGTTTTTCCCATATAAAGGGGTGGGCAGAGAGCATATCCGTAGCCAACTTTTCGCCCCCAAATCCTCATTGCGTTCTAACGAGCAGGGTAGTGACAGCGTTGCATAAAAGTAAAGTAACAGCCTATAAATGTCTTACTGCTGAGCACAGGCCTCCTCCCATTTGCAAGAGGGTTTTGGAAATAGGAAGAATCCGCCACGCTGCTCCAATGCGGGTTGGTGGAATTCACACGTCTTCGAAATATTATTTATTTTTCAGACGTGCAGGTTTCCTCACGATGTTTTCCTTCACAGCCGAGCACGTGGTAAATAATCACATAAAATTGCAATTAACAATTTTAGTGGTGCCGGCACCGGGAATCGAAACCAGGTCACTCGCGTACTAGGAAATTTAAAGCGAGTGCCTAGCCCCTGAGCTACTACGGTTCTCCAGCATTGCATATTACGGTATAATTCGGCACGAATAAAGGCTGTCCGTACAATAGTCCGTATGCAGAGGCTTTATAGGCTTTTTCTAAGCTAGTGCGTTTACCATCCAAACCTACATCGCCAGTTACCATCAGGTGGGATCGTAGTTAAGAGCTAGCTGATAAATTAAAAAAAAAAATACAGTCGACTTTCACCACATCTCGTTGGGAAAGAGGTGGACGCTATTGCATATGTATATACATTTTTTGAGTGTTACAGCATCTGTTATGGGCAGATATTGCAAGTAACATCAGGTGAACAATTTGCTTTCTCGTCAGCTTCTTCCACAATAACAAAATCCGAACCGTACAATTAACAAATTTAATAATATTAATTAAAGTCCGATAAGCCACCGTAGAATATTAGACTATATTTTACGTTGTTCTTGCTAAATCTTACACAGGACGGCTAGATCTGATCGCATACAGGGAGGAAAAACATCGTTTCGCTCTACAGAACTATGTCTATATAAATAAAAATGAATTGCAGCATGTATGAAAGATGATCATTTGAAAACGGCTCGACCAATTTGGCTATATTTTTTGGTTGTTACTGTAAGGACAAGGTTTGTATGAAAGATTTTTTTTTGGAAAACGCACCGGAAAAGTCGGAAATTTGGAAAGTATTTTGGATATAGTTAATAGAATCAGGCGTTACTTTGCGGAAATCCATTATTGTAAAGGATAGAAAGTTAATTTGCTAAGATCCGCATGCAAAATGTAAAATGGTGTGTATTACCTAGTTTTGAAGAGCACCGCCCGCCCTCCCACAACAGCGTGCACAAGAATACAAAAAAAAACAGTCAAATTGAAGTGTATGTTTGTAATGACAAAATAACAGCTTCTTACTCAATGCTTACGAATGTATATACGGTACTTATCACAAAAAATAAGCAATTTTTAAAGTTTTTGTCTTTCTTCTGTGTGTCTGTCTGTCTGTCTGTTTGTTCCGGCTAATCTCCGAAACGGCTGGACCGATTTAAACTGGAATTTTACTGACGGATAGCTGACATTATAACGGGTAACTTAGGCTACTTTAATTTTAGAAAAATGATTAGGTTTCCGCGCAAATTCATACCTCATAATCCGATTCAAATAGGGAAGTATTTATGTCATCGATCGAGGTCGGCTTTTTTACGCGGGCGAAACCGCAGGGCACAGCTAAGAGACTTAGAAAATGCAGCGTATTTACTTACATATTTTTACATGAACGCAAAATTTTTTTGCAGCCAGGCCTACGCATAAGCGGCTTACAGGCTTGCTTTGATTTAGTGCACCGCCTAATTGGAGGAGTAAACTCTTAGCATTCTCTGACATTTTTCCTCTTACCTGTTTGCGAACGTATAATTTTATTAATTGTCTCATATGGTGCATTTTTATTCATATTTAAGTTTAGTTTTTTATTTATTTATTGTATAAAGTGATGTAGCGAGCAAAACGTTTACCTGATGGTAAGTGCAAAGTCTGCCCATAACAAATGCAGTGTCACCCAGAACACTTCTGTGTGACAACTCACTGTGCCCATCACCCTGAGACATCAGTTCTTAAGTCTCATATGCCCAGTGATTACGCTAGCTCACAGTGCCCTTCAAACCGAAACACAGTAATGTTTGCGCACTAATGCATCACGGCAGAATAACTGGCCCTGGGGTGGTACCTACCTAGACGGATTCCTGCATAGGAAACCTACCACTAGTAAGTGTTTGACTCTGCTGTAAGTATAGAACTATAATAATAATAGTAATAGTCTTTAAATGTTCCACTGTTTGGCATAGACCTCCTCTCATTTCTGAGAGGGATATGGAGCCGGGAAGTGTCCGCCACGCTGTCTATTTATTTAATTGAACTAGAGAAATATCACAGGAGACAAAATGGATTTACATATAATTTAATAATATAAAAGTTTGTAACTTTTTGAGGAAGTATGTTATGTTTCGGTTAGAAGGGCACCGAGATATAGCGTAATCATTAGGCATATGCGACTTAAGAACTGATATCTCAGGGTGACGGGCGCAGTGTGGTGTCACACAGAAATGTTTTGGGTGACGCAGCATTTGTTATAGGCAGACGTTGCACTTACCATCAGGTGAACGTATTGCTCGTTTCGTCACTTTATCAAATTTGAAAAAAAATAAAAAGTAAATATAAGAAGACGAGATGCCGATAGGCGGCCGGCACGGTAGAATAGCATCTACCTCTTTCCTACCGAGGTGTTGTAAGAGGCGACTAAGGTATTATACGGATAGACTTGCAGAATAACACCATAATATTCAATGCTAGCACTATACTGCTCGTGGGAGCGTAATGGGGATTGCGTTCCGACGAGCATTTTTTGTCACGTACCAAAATGTTGGCGACGTGGTTCTCCACCCGTTACGTTCCCCACGCGAGCATAAAGTCCGCTATGTGAGTGGCCTCTGCCTACCCCTTGTATAGGATAAAGGCGTGACTGTATGTATGTAGTAAAGATAAGTTAAATATTCTTTATTTCTTATTCTTATTATGTCACAAAAATATTTATTTATTGCGTGTTTAAATCGACCCTGCGACGCATTCCGCAGAAACCAGCTCTACCAACTGAGCCGAGAAAAATAGTTTTTTAAAGAGAATTTTAAGGCGTTGAACGCAGACACGGTATTAAATATCAAACTATTAATTTTAAAACGTTTTACATAAGATGTTTTGTTAATCTCTAAATGGGTACTTACCTACCTCGTGAAAATGTGTCGATTTCAATGCAAGCTATGTAAGCCCTTACTCGTGTTTCTAAATGATCGTCATTGGTAGAGGAAATTGGTTTTTCAAAGAGTTTTTTCGCGATGAATAGATTAATAAAGTAGGTTTAAAAATTTTTTTTTTTAAGTATTCGACCTACTTTTAAAGATTTGAAAGAGTTTATTACGTTTTTAAAATAAATCAACAGTTCAACTTTACAGATGTGGAATTTTACTGTGAAAATAACTTTTTGTATTTTTGAAGCTTAGTCTTTAATTTCGTTTTCGTAATTAAAGACTAAGCTTGTGATTATATTAAAGACTAAGTGAATTATTAATTTTCTAGTTAATGATTCGGGATTGTTTCGGCAGTCAATGTCTGTGAGTTTTGTATTCTGGATTCGAATTTCAGTTAAAAGCACCAGTTATTTTGCAAAGATCCGAAAGCAAAATATAAAATGGTGTATATTACCCAGTTTTTGAAGAGTACCGCCCTCCCTCCCACAATAGCGTACGCAAGCAAACTAACACCGCCACCGTGAATCGCGACCAGATACCCGCAGAGACTGGCTGTCTTTCGTAGAGTCAATAACACTTGATAATGCCTCGTTTTCAGGTAAAACACGTGTCGTGGTCTAAACTTCAGTGGTGAAAGTTGCCTAGTGGAAGTGTTTTAGAGGTGAAGGGTATCTGGTGGCGGTTCCCGGTGACGTGACGGTATTAGTTTTTTTGTGCATGTTACTGTTGGAGAGCGAGCGGTGCTCTTCAAAACCTAGGTAATTTACACCATATATATATTTTGCATGTGGATCTTAGCAAATTTTTTTTTTTTTAAACGAAGCCCCACAGTAGGATTTCTCCTGTGCCGTGGGTGCGTTTTACAGATATAAATGCCACATGCACAAACACCCAGACCCGGAACAACTATATGTAGGCCATACAAATATTTGTCCCGTGCGGGAATCGAACCCGCGATCCGCGGCGCAGAAGCCAAGGGCTTAGCCACTGCGCCAACCGAGCCGACAATTAACTTCCTTTCCTTCATTACAATGGATTTCAGCAAAGTACCACCTGATTTTTTTTTACTATATTGATCAATTTGAGGAAAACACATAATTTATTGTCGCCGTGTCTCACATCTGAAGATAATTTTATACGTTGAGTGCGATATGCGCAGTCTATTCACTTTCCGCGAGCTCGCATAAACCTAATTTCGAAGTGCGTCATTTTACTCCTTTGAAAATTTTGTACGTCCCTGTAATAAATTTCGTTACAAAAGTAAATACAATCACGCATTACTTTCGTGGAGTAATAAAAGAGAACTCAATTTGCGGAGCAGATAATATCTCAGTCAATAAATGGTTGGTGTACACCGTTGTCATCTAACTCCACTCTCAATGATGAATAAATAAGAAGATTATCTGTAAGTGTTGTCTACTTTAGCAAAAAAAGTGACAAGCAAATCGTTCGAGTGATACTAACCGCAACATCTGCAGTGGGAAATATGGAGTATGTTCAACGTAGTCTACCACTGTATTTATGTTGTTTTAGTGGATAAATTGACGAAACGAGCATGACGTTCACCTGATGGTAAGTGCAATGTCATGTGCAGTGCCCATGACAAATGCTGCGGCACCCAGAACATTCCCGTGTGGCACCATACTGCACCCTGTGATATCAGTTCTTAGGTACAGTACAGTACTGTAGCTAGTGTCAAGCTACTAGTGCTCTTTAGAACGAAACACAGTAATGGTTGTAGCGGCAGAATAACTGATACTGCTGCAGAACCTAGCTAGTCGAATTCCCGCATGGTGACACTACGATCAGTAAGCTAACCTTTTTTTACATACATAAATACATAAGAGCACGACTGTATCCCATAAGGGGTATTCAGAGACTGGGCACTCACTGCAAAAACAGATGACTGCCACAATCCACGTTTTACCAAAACAATATAATGCACTTGGTGTGATAGGTGGTGAGCCCATCGCCACCATGCGCTGTTGGGTGCACAGTGCAGTTTAATTCCTTACTCGCCTTTTACGAGATCCGTTGGATGAGATGGAGTGGTAGTTTTCTTTTAACGAGCCGCCACCACACGGCTAACTTTTTTTAGCATGGACTATTTATTTATTATTATAATAAAACATAGGTTATATCGGACTTGTACCGACTACAACTCCATGGTGTTTCGCCTTCATTCATGTTGGCAGGGCTACAGGAACACTTACTCGCATAGGCGGAGGCCATGGGACAACCCATGAGCCTTCCAATGCCCAGGCGGATATGCTCCGTCGCGACATTCGGCCGTGGAGGGCAGGGAGAGTGGCGCAACGTAATACCATCACTCCATTACCGCATCGCCACGACAATACGAGAACCGAATGGAGAGGGACAGTAAGCTAACCTAACTTAATATACCGTACCACCAGAGAACTAGCCTTCAACGCGTCAATCACTAGTCAATAGATTTTAGGTCTACATAATAGAGATGGTTATTCATCATCTGTCTTTGACCTAAATAATTTTCTGGCATTTTCTTTAGTCAGCTTTGAAAACACTTACGGAATATGTTATAATTATGACGATGTGATGATAGATACTGTAACGCCGCATCAAACTTGATTCATTCTGAAAATGATTAAGATGTTATTTAATGTAGGTAATACAATCAGGCGTTACTTATCACATGTTTTTAAACGATGCCCCACAGTGGGATTTCTTCTGTATCTGGGGTGCATTTTACAGAAATATATTTCACATGCACAACACAAACAGACCTGAAAACCAACAAATGTTGCCTTTGGCTGGGATTAGAATCCAGGACCCGCGGCGTAGAAGTCAGGTACGCTAACTGCTAGGCCATCCGATCGTCAACATCGTTACATCATAGCATATATAATAAGTAGGTATCATAACAGTTTAAGTAGGTAACCTGATCCGTAATCCGTGGGAAAAGGACCTGGTGATCTGTTTTACAGGTTGAGACACCAGTTCCTCACAAAAAATAGACTAAAACAATATTTTAAGGGATCAAACATACATTCAGTCACGCCTTTTTCCCAAAAAAGGAAAGGGTAGAGATCACATCAGGAACCTATTGCGGTCCCACGATGCGAGGAGTACGGCAAAAGGATTAGATAGAAAATAGACATACATACATACATACATACATACATACGATCACGACTGTATCCCATAAGGGGTAGTCAGAGACTGGGCACTTACTGCAAAAACAGATGACTGCCACAATCCACGTTTCACCAAAACAATATAATGCACTTGGTGTGATAGATGGTGAGCCCATCGCCATCATGCGCTGTTGGGTGCACAGTGCAGTTTAATTCCTTACTCGCCTTTTACGAGATCCATTGGATGAGATGAAGTGGTAGTATTCTTTTATAGAGCCGCCACCACACGGCAAAAAAGAAGACTTACTTAAGACAAAATTTATTATTTCATTTTAAATTCTATTTGGACACTGGGTGCGTGATAAAACGAATTTTCGGAAAGTAAACGAAAGTGAAAATTAAATTACGCCGCAGGGATTTGAGAGTGCTTGTTACACAATACTTCAAAAATTAACCTTAATACGAGATGGCTTCCGTGTAATTCGGTAATAAATATAATGGCATTTTATGGTTTTTATTGAATTACTTTTAATAAACATATTTTTAACACTTAACATACATACATACATAAGACCACGACTGTATCCCATAAGGGGTATTCAGAGACTGGGCACTCACTGCAAAAACAGATGACTGCCACAATCCACGTTTCACCAAAACAATATAATTCACTTGGTGTGATAGGTGGTGAGCCCATCGCCATCATGCGCTGTTGGGTGCACAGTGCAGTTTAATTCCTTACTCGCCTTTTACGAGATCCATTGGATGAGATGGAGTGGTAGTATTCTTTTACCGATTCTAAAAAAATAAAACTGCAGTTGCTAACCCTACGTCTAGCAACTACGCCCCCCCCCCCCCCCCCATGAGATCTAAAAACTTTTGTGGCCACTATGGGGGAGGCCTTTTTTTAGCTAACTAGTTATGGGCTGAAATGATGATGAATTATCTATGACTTACTCGCCTTTTACGAGATCCATTGGATGAGATGGAGTGATAGTATTCTTTTAACGAGCCCCCACCACACGGCTATTTAACACTTAAAAATAATATAAAAGTGTATTTCGACCGATCTTGACGAAATCGGCACAAAGATAGCTTGCATTCATGATACGGACACAGGATACATTTTTTTTCCAGAAAATGAAGTAGTACCCAAGGTGTTTTTTAAAAACCTCCACGCGGACGTAATCGCGAGCATTAGCTAGTTTATTTTTTTATAGGACGGGGGGCTAACGTGCAAGCGGCTTGCCTGATGGTAAGTGATCACCGCCGCCCATGAACATCCGCAATACCAAGGGAATTCCGGGTGCGTTCCTGGCCTTTGAGGAAGGTGTGACGCCTACTGACAACGATTGTATAAACAATAATGATTTCTTATATTTACGCGAACACTATACATTTAAATGTACGTAATTTTAAATTTCTGTGTGACACTACACTATGCCCATCACCCTGAGACATAGGTTCTTAAGTCTCATATGCCCAGTGATTACGCTAGCTCTCAGTGCCCTTCAAACCGAAACACAGTAATGTTTGCACACTACTGCTTCACGGTAGAATAAGAGTCATTGCTGCGGCAAAGTCTGAGCACATTGGCAGAATTCGTGAGAAACTAGTTCGTCTTCCTTCCGGAACACGTGCGTTCTGGTCCCTCGCCAAGGCTGTCCAAGGGAATTTCTATCAGCCATCACTACCATCTCTGCACAGGGAGGACAACTCGCTGGCCCATGACGCAAAGGAGAAAGCCGATCTTCTAGGTTCTCTTTTTGCGTCCAAATCGACTCTCGATGACAGGGGGAACTCACCGCCGACCATCCCGTGCAGTGAGTGCTCTATGCCGGGCATCCGGTTTTTTCAGAGCTCAGTGGGCAAAGCACTCCTCTCCCTGGACATCCAAAAGTCGAGTGGGCCCGATGGAATTCCCCCTATTGTGTTGAGGATGTGTGCTCCAGAGTTGGCACCGGTCCTTACGCGTCTTTTTCGGTACTCCTACTCTCTAAGCGTCGTCCCGAAGGCATGGAAGACAGCTTTTGTGCACCCGATCCCTAAGAAAGGCGACCGCTCAGATCCGTCCAACTACAGACCGATCGCCATCACCTCCTTGTTCTCCAAAATAATGGAATCCATTATAAACTGCCAGCTCTTGAGGTACTTAGAGGAGCACCAGTTGATTAGTGACCGCCAGTACGGCTTCCGTCGGGGTCGCTCAGCTGGTGATCTTTTAGTGTACCTCACTCATCGATGGGCGGAGGCAGTAGAGAGCAAGGGGGAGGCCCTGGCAGTTAGTTTGGACATAGCGAAAGCCTTTGATCGGGTCTGGCACAAAGCGCTTCTCTCAAAGCTTCCTTCATATGGGCTTCCCGAGAAATTTTGCAATTGGGTCACTAGTTTTCTCACCGGTCACCGGAGCATCAAGGTCTTAGTTGACGGTGCATGCTCCGAATCCAAGTCTGTGAACGCTGGTGTCCCACAAGGCTGTGTGCTATCGCCAACCCTGTTTCTTCTGCATATCAATAATATGTTACAGATTAGTAACATTCATTGCTATGCAGATGACAGTACTGGTGATGCCTTATACACAGGCCGTGCCAATATTTCTCGGGAACACGTCGACGAGCACCGGAACAAACTTGTGTCTGAAGTCGTTTTGTTAGACAAAATCTCGGACTGGGGCCGACTAAATTTAGTCGAGTTCAACCCTAACAAGACACAAGTTTGCTCGTTTACCGCAAAAAAGAAACCCTTCGTCGTATCACCTCATTTCGAGAGCACTCCCCTAGTTGCCTCAGCCAGTATCGGAATCCTTGGCGTCGACATATCGAGCAACGTTCAATTTCGCGGTCACTTGGAAGGGAAGGCCAAATTGGCCTCCAAGAAGCTTGGCGTGCTCAGTAGAGCGCGACAGTACTTCATGCCGGCCCACCGCTTGCAACTTTATAAGGCGCAGGTTCGGCCGCACATGGAGTACTGTTCTCGTCTCTGGGCGGGGGCACCCCAGTGTCAGCTCCTTCCATTTGACCGCATTCAACGAAGAGCGGCTCGAATTGTCGACGATCGTCGTGTCTATCGACGATTGTCGAGGATTGTCCTATCTGATCGGCTTGATCCCTTGGCTTTGCGAAGAGATGTTGCATCTCTTTGCATTTTTTACAGGATCTACCATGGGGAGTGTTCCGAGGAATTGTTCGGATTAATTCCAGCCGCTGAATTTCACCATCCCACTTTACGGCATAACCTCAAATTCCATCGTCACTACCTTGATGGTTGGCATTCCACCACAGTGCGTTTTTCGCGGAATTTTATACGACTTAGGGACCTTCAAGAAAAGAGCCTATTCTTTTCTCAAAGGCCGGCAACGCATTTGCTATTCCTCTGGTATTGTAGGTGTTCATGGGCGGCGGTGATCACTTACCATCATGAGCCACCTGCTCGTTTACCTCCTATTCTATAAAAAAAAAAAAAAAAACTGGCCCTTGAGTGGTACCTACCTAGACGGACTCCTGCATAGGAATCCTACCACCACTAAGAAGAAGCCTACCATCAACCGAAGGAGTTACTTTTCTCGAAGGTCCCTAAGTCGTATCGGTCCGGAAAAACAGCAGCGGCAGCCTGTTCCACAAAGTGGTTGTGCGTGGCAGAAAATTTCGCGAACAGTGGTGGAATGCCACTCATCGAGGTGGTGCCGATGAAATTTTGTTTTGTAATATATACTGAGAAACGTTTGTAGTATGTAGTCGCCTGTTGTATCGGTATCAACGTTTACTGGTGGTAGGATTCCTATGCAGTAATCCTACTTCGATACCACGCCAGTCCGTTATTCTGCCGTGAAGCAGTAGTGTGCAAACATTACATTGTGTTCCGGTCTGAAGGCCACTGAGAGCTAGTGTAATAACTGGGCATATGAAATAAATGAATTGGTTTGGATTTGATCAATATATTTTTGTAATACAGCGTCAATTACTGTTTTTGGTATTGTTATCGGGCTAATGAGAGAAAAATCTACGAAGAAATCGAAGATTTGGACGAATTTGAACATATCGCAGGCTAAATCCTATAAATGCAAATATTTGGCCCTGTTTAGTGTCACTTTTCGTTTCATCGAGAAGAAGTTTTCACTTCAAAAACATTGCTTAAATAGGTATTATTGGCAGTACTTCGTGTTTATTTATGTTATGTAATTTTTAAGTGATGTTGATACCTTTATAATGCATACATACATAACATCACGACTGTATCCCATAAGGGGTAGTCAGAGACTGGGCACTCACTGCAAACAGATGACTGCCACAATCCACGTTTCACCAAAACAATATAACGCACTTGGTGTGACAGGTGGTGAGCCCATCGCCACCATGCGCTGTTGGGTGCACAGTGCAGTTTAATTCCTTACTCGCCTTTTACGAGATCCATTGGATGAGATGGAGTGGTAGTATTCTTTTAACGAGCCGCCACCACACGGCTTATCCTTTATAATATATAAAAATAAGACTATTTATTAATTTATTATTCATTGTTGACACCTTAAGACAAGGTCTACAATGAGCAGAGTTGATGCCTGGTGGCATTCTCTGCCAACCAGAATATCAATGGGAAATATTAAATATTTGCTTCCAATCCATTATCATCGCCAATGTCAACAACATTTAGAAGGGAAAGTAAATACCAGGACAGTTTCTCCTTAGAGTAGTAGTAGTAGTAGTAGTAGTAGTTTCAGCCTATAAGTGTCCCACTGCTGAGCACAGGCCTCCTCTCATTTCTGAGAGGGTTTTAGAGCTGGGAAGAATCCGCCACGCTGCTCCATTGCGGCTTGGCGGACTTCACATGTCCTCGTAATATTTCTATTCCTCGGACATGCAGTTTTCCTCACGATGTTTTCCTTCGCCGCTAAGCACGTGGTAAATCAGCACTTAAAATTGTAGAACAATATTAGAGGTACTGGCACTGGGAATCGAACCCAGGTTACTCGCTTACTATGAAATTAAAGGCTAGCACCAGGCCCCTGAGCTATCACGGCTGACACGGCTACGACGGCTCCTTAGAGTAAATAATGTAATATACGAATTTATGTTCACTGGGTAATACAGTTCAACATTTCACTGGATAATAACCTCGCCGTAGAGCCGTGTGGTGGCGGCTCGTTAAAAAAAATCCTACCACTCCATCTCATCCAATGGATCTCGTAAAAGGCGAGTAAGGAATTAAACTGCACTGTGCATCCAACAGCGCATGGTGGCGATGGGCTCACCACCTATCACATCAAGTGCATTATATTGTTTTGGTGAAACGTGGATTGTGGCAGTCATCTGTTTTTGCAGTGAGTGCCCAGTCTCTGACTACCCCTTATGGGATACAGTCGTGATCTTGTGTATGTATGTAATAACCTCGCATCTGACAGATAAGGTCGTCACGTCTCTCCCATATTTCTTTCTGCAACACGGTACATCGCTTCCGTGACATTGAAAGGTGAATAAAATATAATTTCATTTGAAATACATGAATTTTTACAACATACGCACTGCTAATACACGACTGTATAATTCGTAAAAATACAAAAAGAGATATTTTTTTGGGTATTAACGTGCGTTTACTACGCGACACAAAAACAGTTTCCAAGTAGAAGCAACCAATAGATAGCGTTTTTCAAACTGAGTAATAACATATAAGCAGATAGATAAACCGCGGTAGCTCAGGGGCCTGGTGCTCGCCTTTAATTTCATAGTAAGCGAGTAACCTCCTGGGTTCGATCCCCGGTGCCAGCACCTCTAAAATTGTTCTACAATTTTTAATGCTGATTTACCACATTCAGCAGTGGACTTGTGATAGGCTGAAACGATGACGATGAAGGCATAAATCGCCATGTAAAGAAAAAGCGTTATGCCCCCTCCAATAGAACTTTCCTTCTCTTTCCCTCTGTCTCTTGAATGATGTCGATGAAATGACGATGATGATGAAGAGAGAAATAGAAAGAGAGAGAGAGATATCTCCTATCACCTGGTTTTTATTTTCCCTTTGTCGACTTTTACGACCCACACGGGATAAGGTAGATCGCTTAAGCCGCCACCACATTAAATCACGTTTGGAGTTGAAAAAATTACTTCGGTCCTAACGGGAGTCCGCCGATCGCACAAACAAAGCGAATTTGGAAAAGAAACTTGCATCCATTGACTTCATGCAATACCATATAGATCGTCGCTCAATCTAGTGGAGGGGGCGTCATCTACGGATGTCATTTATATATATTCTATCCAGCAGAGAAATCAGGAATTATTAAAAATGTATTTATTTATACCACAACGAAAGTTATTAAAGTTTAAATTAAAACATTTTCCACGGTGACCCAGTGAAGTGACACAATAGTGCCAGCGAAAACCATTCCAACAGAGTGAACAATGAGCCACGAGAGCCCTCCGTGACGTAATCGCTACTCTTCGGGGAGCATACTTTCACTATTGTGACTTGTTCTTCGCTATTTATGTTATAATAAGATTAATGTTACCAAAATTTTGTGTTAAAAATAAAATAAGCTTCTTACAATGTATACACACAATATTTTCACGGTTGTGAAAAATTGTTGTGTTAAAGCATCTGTCTTACACAACATTAAACACACTTTTTATAAATAAACATTTCATTTTAAATTAAATTAATTTCAAAAATGAAGTCGTTAAATCGTATAAAAACAGTAGTTTTATACAAAAATGGCACCCACCAACGTTTCTCAAATCTTCCAGGGTTAACTGGCAGAGAATACCTCTAGGCATTAAGTATGCCCATTGTATTTCTTACATTAAGCTGTTACAATTGAAGAATGAATTAATAAATATATATATCAATGATAATGTACATAAGTTTCATCAAAGCCGTTAGAGACGTTTTTTAGAAATAAACTATAGACAATAATTTATCTCTTAAAGAATAAGATACAAAAAGGTCAGTGCTTCAGTTATTGCCAAACTAAGTGCTCTGAATGGCCTTAGAAACTTTCTTCCGGTCAAGGTAAAGATACCTCTGGTGTACTCTCTTATTTTTCCCATGAGAATGTTCTGGACAAGCTGGATCGTCTCGTATACAACTGTAACCGTTTCATCTTTTGTCTTCACAAGTTTTATCATGTTTCCTCGTTCCGCTTTCAGCTAAAGTGGCTTCCTATTCGTCAACGCAGGCATCTCAGGATACTTTCCACAGTTTTCTCGGTTTTATTTGATAATCACTACCCTGATTACCTTAAACGAAAGTTTCAGTTCTTGCGTGACACTCATAACCGACAGCTTCGTTCTTCGGAGACTTTGACTCTCTCTATTCCACTTCACCGCTCTGGTTTCTCTTCATCGTCATTTTCTGTCCAAGCTGCTCGACTATGGAATGCGCTACCTGAAAATCTAAGACTACCCTATTGCGAATACGCATTCAAAAGGAAAGTTTTAGCTCATTTTCTAAATTACCAAAACAATGACCATCGTCATAACAATTAGTATATGTTATATAGTTTAATATTATTATATTATAAACTATATATATATATATATATATATATATATATATATATATATATATATATATATATATATATATATATATTATATTATTATATGATCTTATTATTTAAATGAAACTAATTTTACGGATTTTATCGCGTTTAATTTAAATTAAAAAAAATTAAACGCGATAAAATCCGTAAAATTAGTTTCATTTAAATGAGTAGTGTTCGCGTAAATATAAGAAATCATTATGGTCTTATTAGTTTTTAATCACAATCGTTTTCAATGCTAAATATCTTTAAAAAACGTACTACTTTTAACAGCTCAGAAACAGATCTCGTGGACTACGTGAGATCTTAATACGTTTTATTAGTTAATCACATATGCAGTTTAAAATTAATTATTTTCAATATTATTTAGAGAAACAAAATCTACTATACAAACATTCTAGTTGGATTTTTGGAAAATAAATATAATGCAAATATAATTAAAAGTAAATTTTCTCAAAACATAATTTCTTTCATCGAAATAAGAAATATTCCTTATACATGTACTCGTAAGTTCACATGATCAGGCTGTGAATTGTTGAAAATTGTAATCGTGTTTACTTTTAAATGAAACTAATTTTACGGATTTTATCGCGTTTAATTTTTTCTGCGTAGATCGGACCACAAAAAAAAAATAATTAAAAGCTGAAGGTACTCCGGGTTAACTATGACATCAGGACATCTGTCACCTCAGTCCCCCCGTGACCATGGGTGCTATAAAGCACTCGAAACGTCGGGTTATAAATAGTATAAAATTAAACGCGATAAAATCCGTAAAATTAGTTTCATTTAAATGTGTAGTGTTCGCGTAAATATAAGAAATCAATATCGTGTTTACTGTTTATATATAAAAGAAATATCCATGTTTTCTTGTTGTATTCACATGAATACGGTGAGCATTTTCAAAAAATATTTGTGCTTTTTATATTCAAATATAAATTTAACTCCATCATACCCTCCAGTGTGAAGGTGTTCTAGGATCTAGGATAGTTAAGTGGAAGGATTTCCAATGCCCTATATTCATGCTTTCCGTAAATCGCGTAGTAAATGGTTAACAGAAACATCTCCGCTTAAAAGCAAATTAATGCTGAAATCTTCTCTGAAAAAATCATTGTTAACCAAATGGTTCATAATCATACATTACACTTTTTGTTTGTTTTTGCTTTTATATATTTTTTCAATTATTTCGTATTATACTCGTATGTAGCCGTGTGGTGGCGGCTCGTTAAAAGAATACTACCACTCCATCTCATCCAATGGATCTCGTAAAAAGCGAGTAGAAAAGGAATTAAACTGCATTGTGCACCCAACAGCGCATGGTGGCGATGGGCTCACCACCTATCACACCAAGTGCATTATATTGTTTTGGTGAAACGTGGATTGTGGCAGTCATCTGTTTTTGCAGTGAGTGCCCAGTCTCTGACTACCCCTTATGGGATACAGTCGTGATCTTATGTATGTATGTATGTATGCTCGTATGTAGTAGGCGCATAATGGTATAGCGCGTAATCGTCGACAAACTGTTTACAGTTTAAGTCGATTAAAAATATTATACTAATTCCATTGCTCTCTGTCTATTTATAGTTTCGGCATATAATGCTTGCGATTATAGCTTCTGATTAATTATTGGAACACTATGTCGTGGTCGAAATCGGCCAGGAAGATGTCATCTAACAAATTATTCTTCTAACACAGGTAACCCAATCCCTAAAGGGCTATAGTAAGAGCCTTTACATAAAATTAATATGTTACAGAGATAGGTACAGCATTTTGAATTAATACAAATGAAAGTTTCTCTTTACCTGTTCGATGGCGAGACTAATGGTTAAGAATTAAAAAGACGAAATGGAAAGAAAAGTATCAAAAATATTCAGACGCAAAATTACTTGTGAAGTTTAATAATTTCACGGGCAGATTTTACGACGAACTTTACAGTTTTGAAATTTTAATTCAGTCCTTTACTTTGAGTTTTTGTTACGAAATGGCAAACAGAGAATTTTCGGGTTTAATTTTAAAATTCATTAAAACTATTGAAGTCGTTATTTCTTAATTTAATTAAAATTACTTTTCATAGTTATTTAGTTCCATAGTCCTCATTTACGCTATCCGAGAAATTTAAGTTTTGATGCCTTTTTCATGTTTTTTAATTTGTATGAATAAGTTACATACAAAGCAGACATGTTCATATTGTTTTGAGATGTACAATACTTGCGAAAAATACAAATTGTTGGTTTTAAGGGCACTGAGAGGTAGCGTAATCACTGGGCATATGAAACTTAAGATCTCTCAGAGTGACGGGCGCAGTATGGTATCACACAAAAATGTCCTGGGTGACACGGCATTTGTTATGGACAGACGTTGCACTTACAATTAGGTTATCGTTTTCCGTCACTTTTATCAAAAAAAAAAACACGCACGCAGGACACGAACTTGCAATCGTTGGATAAGTACCCGACTTCATCGGCTCTGCTGTGGAACCTACTTAAACGGATTCCTCCGGGCGGACTATGATAGTGTAGGGAGGTAGTGCACATTCCTATTATACTTTCACGTTTATCTTATTAGCGTTGTTTCATTATTTAATGATGCCCCACTCTTAAATTACTCCTAAATGCGTGGGTGCTTTTTACAGACACAAAGTTTACATGCAATATAGTCAGACCGGAAAACCAATTTATTGTTGTACACAAACGTTGGCTTCGGTTGGGTTTTGAACTTAAGATCATTAGCGTAGAAGTCAGGCACTCTGACCACTAGGTCACGCGGTCGCAATAATTAAAAGAGAAGAGAATTCTATTGCGCACATAACGCAAAACCAAGCAGTTTGATAAAATTACTTTCCTTTACAATTTTCAACGCGCCCAAAAAGATCAAAAAATATTCGCGTAGTAAAATTTGAGAGAGGAAACTCTTAAAATTACTTTCTAAATAAATTTATCTTGATTTATGAATGAAGTTGTAAGCAAATGTTTCAGAGGCAAAAGTTAGTCGCCAGGTGTCCTTTAATATTTTTTTATAAAACCCCCAAAAGTTGAGTTTTGTAATTATGTAAATAAGAAATAATTTTAAATCGTTCGAAATGATCTACTTTGTAAGTTGAACATTTTAAGACAGCTGTTATAACAACGCAGCAGCTCTACTTTTTCTAGCACGTGGTTTTTATGCTATGGAATGAAATTAATACACTTACGCTTTGGTGGTAGGATTTCTATGCAGGAATCCGTCTAGGTAGGTACCACCCCAGGGCCAGTTATTCTGCCGTGAAGCAGTAATATGCAAACATTATTGTGTTTCGGTTTCAAGGGCACTGAGAGGTAGTGTAATCACTGGGCTTATGAGACTTAAGAGCGGATGTCTCAGGGTGACGAGCGCAGTTTGGAGTCACAGAAATGTTCTGAGTGACACAGCATTTGTTATGGGTAGACGTTTCATTTACCAACAGGTGAAAGTTTTGGTTTTGCTCGTTTTGTCGCTTAATCTAATTAAAAAAAAAGAAATACTTGGAACAGACTTTGTTATTAATAAAAATTACATTACATTTATATTTAAATTTATATTTTGCAGTTTCTTTTTATGTGTGGCGCCCGACTTCGTGTGTATTCGCGCTGTGCATATGTGGGTTAGTACGTGTTTATGAATGAAAGAAAATGAAAAGAAAATCGATTTGTAACAAAGTAGCTTACCTGTCCCGGTTGGCGGGGAAGTTATTACAATAATTGTAAAAAAAAAATTATAGCTCTTATTGTGTTCTCCTATCCGATTTCGACCACGGCGACAACTTCCGAATACTGTCGAGAGCCATCAACTGCGCAGGAGATATTATAGTGCCACAAGTGTACGCGCAAACACAGAGGCTCTCTCGTCCCAACCTACCCGCGCCTTATGTAACGCTGATGCGATAATATCGGACGTAGGCTGAGTGCAGTGTCAGAAACACGGGGACAAACACAACACAACCAGACCCGAAAATCAACAGTTTGTGTTTTAGCACAAATGTTTTCTCCGGCTGGGAATCGAAACCAGGACCCGCGGCGAAGAAGTCAGGTACTCTGACCACTAAGATTAACGACATTATTAGTGAATCAAGCCTGGAAAAAGTTTGCCTTCTCATTCAGTGTGAAAGCTGTGGAATTCGCTTCCGTTACACACCAGAAAGGCTCCTTCCTTTTAAAACAAACTAATAATTTTTACTTGAATCCGTTTTCTACGTGATATATTTTATATTGTTTTCAATTTGTTTTTCTGCCAAACGTGGCAACTATGGCAAAATCCCTCCAAAATCAGAGCTACAATTTTTTCTGGCAATCTATGGAGGAGGCCTGTGTTCAGCAGTGGGCTAGTGATAGGCTGAAATGATGATGGTGATGATGATGGCTGCATGTGTCTATAGGAATTACTGACCACTTGATGATAATGAATAACCTGAGAAGTTACAGTGTGAAAAGATCGGAGATGAGCTACGATGGTGTGCCAGAGAACACAATCATACTTGGGAACAAACAATTTGTGTAATTGTCCTAATGTTGGCTTCGGCTGGGTTTCTGTGTTCCTGGTATGCATTCGGATCGGTTTTATTAGATCTTATTAACCAATGAATGAACTACAAACGCCCAAAATAAAACCGATCACGAAACCAGAGTTGTACAATAGACCTCCAGGACCGAACGAAAACCCGCGGCGTGGAAGTGGGATACTATGTCCACTATACGTTGACGTTAATTATGTAAGTTATTCTCATTTCTATTGTTCAACTGTTTTGATAAAAAAATTATGTACCTTCGCTGTGGTGGATATTGAATTCGGCGAGAAATCATACATAACAGTCTCTATTCGAATGGAATCTAATATGAAAGAGTTTCTAATGTAAAAAGCTTTTACTATTTATAAATATACTGAAGATCTATAAATATTCAAATTCCTTGTAAAAGGCATGGGGGTCAAAGTAAACCCGCACAAAAAATCAGTCGCCCGCAAAATTACTCAGTAAACAAGCTTATCTTGTTTTGTCAATGGATTTTAAATAGATCTTATAAATCCGAACGTAAGACTTCCGATGTCCATGAATATTTAGTTATAAACCAAAAAGGGAAGAACTTATTAACTAAATGTTTAATGAAGTCGCTGAAAGATGTGAAGAAAACTAGATATAGCAGAAATGACAGAAAAAATATTAGTATTCTGTATTACAAAGTAGTTCAGCGAGCTATGAAAAGGCCTGCATAACGATGACAACCTTAGATAAAGCTTACTAATAATAGAATTCCTATGAAGGAATCCGTCTACGTAGTGCCAGTGATTCTGCCGCCGAGTAGTGGTGTGCAAACACCACTGTGTTTCGATCTGAAGGATGGTGAGTGCTACAATAATAACTGGGCGTATGAGACTTAATAAGTGATGTCTCAGAGTACAGTATAGTGCCACTTAGAAATGTTCTGGATGACACAGCATTTCCTATGGACAGACGTTGTACTTACCATCAGGTGAACGTCTTGCTCGTCTCGTCGCTTTCTTTTATATAAAAAAAGAATTCAGTGTGGCTGAAGTGATGATGGTGAATATGTATTTTTGGTAGAAAGAATATATCGTTTATGATATTAAGTAGTGCTATATTCTAATATAGGAATCACATGGGAAGCCTAGAATACGCATTCACTGCTGTCTTAAAGAATAAACGATAAAACAAAATACGACACTTAAAAGAGACAAACATATCCACACACTTCTTCGTAGATTTCGCTCTTAAAGAAGATCAAAAACAGTAATTGACGCTGTATTTCAAAGATATATCCAATGCAAACCAAAGCATTTATTTCATATTTTAGTTACCATAAGCCACTCGTTGAAATTTAAACTTGGAGTCTGTATAATACGTAATGTAATAAATGTAGAATAAAATGTCAAATGATTTTTTAAACTTGATAACAGTATTGTATTAAATAAACCTTATAATTATCATCTATAATCTGCATTCGTCTAATTCTCTCAAAGTTTAGTTTTCTGAAGGTTTCACTCCGTGTGAACTGCGCAAATGTTTTTATATAGAAGTGAGGGCAAACGAGCGAACGGCTCACCTGATGTTAAGTGATCCCCATTGCCCATGAACATCCGCAATACCAGGGGAGTCGCGGTTGCGTTACCAGCGTTTGAGAAAGGAATAGGCGCTTATCTTGAAGGTCCCTGAGTCGAACTGCTCTGGAAATACCGCTGGCGGATGCAAGTTCCACAGAGTGTTTGCACAGAAATTTCGCGAAAAGTGCACAGTGGTGGAATGCCAACCATCAAGATGATGTGAATGGAATTTTGTGCTTCGCTGCGATGAAAATTTAGGAACGATTTGAAGTTGGGAAATATATAGAAATCTAAATTGGCGCGTCAAATTATTTGAATTATTTTGGGTAATTCTAGGTCATTATAACGTATTAATAATAAAATATATTACTGGATGTATGATTCTTATGCAGAAATCCGTCTAGGTAGGTACCACCTCAGGGCCAGTTATTCTGCCGTGAGACAACAGTGAGCAAAAATAACTGTGTTTCGGTTTGAAGGGCACTGTCAGCTAGTGTAATCCCTGGGTATATGTGACTTAAGAACTGACGTCACAGGGTGACGGCGCAATGTGGTGTCACAGTAATACACTGGGTGATACAGAGTTTGTTATGGGCAGACGTTGCACTTACCATCAGGTGAACGTTTCGCTCGTTTCGTCTCTATATCCAATAAAAAAAGATATTATCGGCAAATATGTAATATTTGCTTTCGTGCCATTGTCATCAACAAAGCCCACAACTAAGAGAGGGAAGTAAATATTACGAGATTTCTCTTAAGAGTAAATAACGTAACATAAGAATTTGTTTTGTTTCGCTAGAAAGTAACCCCGCGTCTGACAAATAAGCTCGTCACGTCTCTCTCATATTTCTCTCTGCAACACGGTATATCGCTTCCGCGACATTGATAGGTGAATAAAATATAATGTGCTTTAAAATACATGAACTTATACGGGTTTTGTTTGGTGGTCAATTTTTGTTTCAGCTTGTGTTTTATCATTGTGTTCATTCATATATTGTCGTCATTGTAGCTCTCGTTTTGGGGGGATTTTGCCATAGTTGCCACGCTTGGCAGACGGGTTGGCAACCGCAGTTTATTTATTCAGATGTTCCAGCAAGATGCTGCTGCCCATCTCCTGGTTTTCATTTTCCCTCTGTCGACTTTTACGACACCCATGGGATGCGATGGGGTGGTAGATTCTCTTAGGCCGCTACCACACGGCCCCGCTACCACACGGCTTGTGTTAATAAAACTTATTTTTTAATGGAAAAAAGTGACAAGACTGTCGCTTTCTTAATCGTTTTATGATGGTAAGTGCAACGTTTGCCTATAGGAAATGCTGTGACGTCCAACACATTTCTGTGTAGCACCACACTGCGCTTGTCACGCAGATATAATATGTTGTAGTTCTTAAGTTTCATATGCTCAGTAATAACACTACCTGTGTACCAGACCGAAACATAGTAATAACACTACCTGTGTACCAGACCGAAACATAGTAATAACACTACCTGTGTACCAGACCGAAACATAGTAATTTTATCGCACTACCCACTACGTTTTCCTTCACCGAAATATATTGTGATCACTTGGTAAATCACCACTGAAATTGCATAACAATTTTAGTGGTGCTGGCATCTGGGATCCAATCCAGGTCACTTGGTAAATCAGCACTGAAATTGCATAACAATTTTAGTGGTGCTGGCATCTGGGATCCAATCCAGGTCACTTGGTAAATCACCACTGAAATTGCATAACAATTTTGGTGGTGCTAGCATCTGGGATCCAATCCAGGTCACTTGGTAAATCACCACTGAAATTGCATAACAATTTTGGTGGTGCTAGCATCTGGGATCCAATCCAGGTCACTTGGTAAATCACCACTGAAATTGCATAACAATTTTGGTGGTGCTGGCATCTGGGATCCAATCCAGGTCACTTTCATACTATGAACGGCGCTGCGGAAATTCTGCTGTAGCATAACGCTGAGTCTGATCCTTTTTGTTGCTGCAATCCAATATAAATTTTAATACCTTTTATTGTTAATTGTTTATTTTTATGTTGTTGTATTGAGCGTAGCAACGAATAAAATTATTCTCTTTCTTTCTCTTTCTTTCTTTCAAATTTAAGACGACTACCCGACTCTACTAGTGTACGTGACTAGCTATAACGGCTTCATGCCAGTTTATTTTCTCTATCGACTACAATTAGTGAGGAGTTCCGTCTAGAGAGGTACCATCCCAGGGGCTGTTATTCTGCCGTGAAACAGCAGTGAGCAAACATAACTGTATTTCGGTTTGAAGGGCACTGTGAGCTAGTGTAATCCCTGTGTATATGAGACTTAAGAACTGATGTGTCAGGGTGACGGGCGCAGTGTAGTGTCACACAATTGTTCTGGGTGACACAGCATTAGTTGCGGGAAGACGTTGCACTTACCATCAGGTGGACGTTTTGCTAGTTTTATCACTTTATTATTTAAAAAAAAAATGTTCACTCCCCATTGCGTTCCCATGACCAGTATAGTGAGAGCATTGCACATTATGACATATTTTTATACGAATAAAGGCTGTCCGTACAATACCTTAGTCGCCTTTAACGACACCTTGGAAGGACAATTGTCGGCTCGGTTGGCGCAGTGGCTAAGCCCTTGGCTTCTGCGCCGCGGGTCGCGGTTTAGATTCCCGCACGGAACAAATATTTGTATGGTAATATACAGATATTTGTTCCGGGTCTGGGTGGTTTGTGCATGTGGAATTTATGTCTGTAAAACGTACCCACGACACAGGAGAAATTCTACTGTGGGGCATCGTTTTTTTTTAAAGAAAGAAAGGAAAGTAGTAGGTGCTGTTCTACTCTACCGGACACCTATCGGCTGGGAAACCGAATAAATGTTTACTACTCGTATATACGCTTTGTAACAGTGTGTCCTAGCTGCCGTGCCAACCCTACATTTGCTACGAAAACATGCCGAACGAACGCAGGTATAAGATCCCCAGTTTCTACTTGTTGATGAATTCTTACAATAATATTTTTAATTAAATTGTTATATTTATCGATAACATAGGTAAGTTATAATAATAATTACTGTCAGTACTTAAAGGAGAATGAGTACGAAATAAGAATTATATTAGTACACACAACAGATAATTTAATTATAAATGTGCGCTAATCTCAACTATAATGTTAACTCGTGGTCAACGGTGTTGTTTGCACTATTGTTTAATATGTATTCCAATATTTTTTTAGTGTAATATATAGTGTAAACTGTTTGTCGATCCTACTAAACAAAAAAAAAACTATAATAATAGTTTATGGTTACTTGTTCCGATTGTAAATTACTTCCATGGTAAAATGATGGCTGTGGTTACCTATCAGAAAAGCTAAAGTCAAGAAAAATAAACTACTAAGCTAAATAAGTCATTAATAGCAAGGAACACTACTCAGTGCACAAAATTGCATATACAGCATAGCTAACTGTTGTACTGCACGGAATGAATTAATTAACACGAACGATCGCTTAGGTGTGTTGTATTAGGTAAAAAAATTGTTCCAGACTAAATGTTGCCGACGTAAAAATATAAGGTAAAGGTAGTAATCAGTTCTCATGAACCTACCGTCTTCGTTACTACTGCTAAACGTTTATTGAACGAATCGTACTATAATTCATCGTTAAGTGAACTCCAGAAAGTAAGGGCAGAGTTTTAATTGAACGTTATTGGGACGAACTAACTTGCAACTGAACTTTTAACATCGTTAAGAGTTTCGGTGCGATGTACAAAATATCTCCAAGTTGCTAAACATCGCTGAATCAATACTCATTATACCACTGGTGGTAAAGGAGAGAAAGTTAATTTTCTAAGATCCGCATGCGAAATGTAAAATATTGTGTTTGAATTTTGAAGAGCACCGCCCGCCCTCCCTCAACAGCGTGCAAAAGAAAACCAATACCCCACTGGGAGCCGCCACCAGATACCCTCCACCACTACGACACTACCACTAGGCAATACACACCACTGAAGTCGAGAACACGACACGTGCTTCACCCCAAAACGAGACATTATCAATTGATATGACTCTATGACAGTCAACTGTCGGCGGTTGACTGTCGTTGTGTTCTCGACTTCAGTGGTGTGTATTGGTTTTCCTGTGCACGCTGTTGAGGGAGGGCGGGCGGTGCTCTTCAAAACTACGTAATACACACCATTTTACATTTTGCATGCGGATCTTAGCAAATTAACTTTCTCTCTTTTACTCTAATGGATTTACGCAAATTAACGCCTATTAACCACTGGTCGTATTAATTTGTAATTTAAATTGGCCTTATCACATAGGCGATAATAACTAATACAGACACAAATAATATTCAAAACGCAAACATACGAAAGGGAAGAGAATCATACATATATAGAATCATGACTTTCTCATTGGTGTAGGCAGAGACAACAACTTCCACTTTCTACGATCCTGACACATGTCTTTTGGTTCTTCTACTTTCATTAGCGCTTTCAAACAAGCTCGTCGGTGGCGGGTACTTTCGACGCAGCCTTTCCTTAGAACGAATTCGATCTGATCGGGATACGTTTGCCTACGTCGACCCTTACCGACTTGCCCATTCTCACGCGCGTCATTTGTTTCGTCAATTTTCTTTCACCCATGCTCTCTACGTGTCCAAAACATTTAACATTAGGTAACATGATATCTGCAAACCGTGTTGGAGACAAACCAATCGGATATGAGAGGAAACCAGACATCCTCTTTTTTCATATGAATTAAGAATTCCGATTATTTGTAGCTTGTGGTGAAATTTTGAGTCAATCTAGATGTATCCTTTAAAAAAAGTTACTATAGAATTTAAACAAAAACGAACGTCAACTTTCTAAGTCAAAGTCAAAATTTCTTTATTTAATTCATAAATTACAAAAAGAAAAAAGAAAATTTGCATCATAAATTTAGTAGCCCCTGCAAACCCCCTGCAAGTACAGAGTATGAGTTATTTCCACACATCTTTGTCCTCTATATAATGAACTATTTTATAATACGCTTTATCTAATAATGTGTTCTTGATAAGTTTTTTTTTTAAATCCATGTCCGATTTTTGTGTTACACTTTAAGGAATTTTATTTTAAAATTTTATACATCTACAAAGAAAATACTTTCTAGTTTTAGCCAACCTAAACATAGGAACTTCTAGCGTGTCGCCTCGACCCATTCTACAGACTGTAGATACCACGCAATACTTTAGGGTCAGTGTGTTTGTGAATATACAATTTTTTTTCTTATATTTTTTCTCTTAAATGCACCCCATACGATACGGCAGATATCCAATTGTGTGGGATAACAATCAAAAGAGCATCTCTTGCTTTTTAATAATGAAAATGATCCGCTATTAATTTCTATATGATGAAGACAATACTATGTATGTATATACAGTTTCATCATTTTTGCAGCCTATCACTAGTCCACTGCTGAACATAGGCCTCCCCCTTAGATTGCCACAAAAGTTTGTAGCTCTCATTTTGGGGGGATTTTGCCATGGTTGCCGCGATAGGCAGGCGGGTTGACAACCGCAGTTTATTTATTTAGATGTTTAAGGAATAATCTGCTGCCCGTCTTGCTTTTTATTTTCCCTATATCGAATTTTACGACACTCACGTGATGAGATGGTAGGTTTTCGTAAGCCGCCACCACACAGAGCACACTTAATAGCGAACTTTATTTGGCGGATAAAAGGATATGAAATGAGCCCAATTCTTTTTTTAAAAGCGCCCTCGTTATATTCCGAAGTGTAATATTTAAAACTCGCCAGGTAACAGTGCAGCGGAGTGCGCTCTCCAAAGCGCAGCGATTACGCCGCAGAGAGCTCTCGCTGTTTATTGTTCGCTCTGTTGCTCCTCGCTGCCATGGCTTTTTTTTTCATTTCACTATGATATTGTCGAAATTGCTTAATTTTTAATATTTTGATAGATTTTCTGGAAACGGGTAACGGTTAGTTAATAAAAGTGACACATTATAAGTGATCCAATTATCCTAAACTTTAATTTATAGCTATATAAAATACTGAACCTATTAAAGCAATGTTCTATTTCTTTTTTAAATATTATACGTGACTAGTTACGGTGTCTGCCACGTCTGCTTATACCAGTGGAAACCTCAGCGCAGCATCACACTGCGCTCGTCACCATGAAGCATCAGCTGAGACTTAACTCATAAGCCCTGTTATTTTACATTAATTTGATATGGTTACGAAACGAGCAAGACATTCACCTGATGGTAAGTGCAACGTCTGCCCATAACAAATGTGTTACCCAGAAAATTTCTGTATGACACCACACTGCACCCGTCACCCTGAGACCACAGTTCTTAAGTCTTATATGCCCAACATTACTGTGTTTCGATTTGTAGGGCACCCAGTGCTAGTATAATCACCGGGCATATGAGGCTTAAGAACTAATGCCTGAGGGTAACGGGCGCAGTGTGGTATCACACAGAGATGTTCTGGACGACAGCATTTGTTATAGGCAGACGTTCCACTTACCAGCAGGTGAACGTTTTGCTCGTTTCGTCACTTCATCCAATAAAAGAAAACTGTTTATTTTGGAAATGTACTTGTGGCGATGTGTGGTAGCGGCATAAGAGCCGTGTGGTAGCGGCTTAAGAGAATCTACCACCCCATTTCATCCCGTGGGTGTCGTAAAAGTCGACAGAGGGAAAATGAAAACCAGGAGATGGGCAGCAGCATCTTGCTGTAACATCTGAATAAATAAACTGCGGTTGCCAATCCGTCTGCCAAGCGTGGCAACTATGGCAAAATCCCCCCAAATCGAGAGCTACATACTTTTGTGGCAATCTATGGTGGAGGCCTATGTTCAGCAGTGGACTATTGATAGGCTGAAACGACGACTTGTAGCGACATCTATGTCGCCACATGAGAAGCTTAAGAAATATTCGCTTACGTCCATAATCGCGGTATGAAAGTTTTCTGAGATGCGAACTACATATACAACATCTAAATATTACTAGTTGGAGGAGACGTCCTCCCCAGATCAGACCACTCGATCTGGCGGGTAGCTACCCTTTTCCTTGGCAATATCATTCGCCAAATACTTCTTATTACTTCGATATTTGATTGTAATTCTAGTTCCAGTCAGGAAATTATTATCGATCGCCGAGTAATATTCATCGAGTGAAAAAAATATGCTTTAGAAATGCTAAAGCATTGCGCGACGACTACTTATACAAGAACTTAAATTAAGCCATTCTCTAAGTTGACCCAGCGTATTTAAATAATAGTGCCAGCAAATACCATTCCAGCAGAGTGAATAATGGCTGCCCTCTCTGGCGTAATCGCAGCTCTTCGGGCAGCCTACTTTTACTATTCCGACTAGTTCTTGTGCACTGCTCTATATTAAGATTTGCAGTACGTTATTTTGTATATGTAAGTTCTGACGAACGCTTGACCTACCTAAGAGTTTTTGTTTTATTTGATAAAGTGACGAGACGAGCAAAACGTTCACCTGATGTTAAGTGGACGTCTGCCCATAGCAGACGCTGTGTTACTGAGACCATTTCTGTGTAGCCACCACACTGCGCCCGTCACCCGGAGACACAAGCTCTTAAGTCTCATATGCCCAGTGATTACGCTAGCTCTCAGTGCCCTTCAGACCGAAACACAGTAATGATAGCATAGTACTGCTTCACGGCAGAATAACTGGCCCGGGGATGTAACCTACGGGGTCCTGAGTTCGAATTCCAGGCGAAGCCAACATTTGTGCAAAAAAACAAATTGTTGTCGGGTCTGGTTGTTTTGTAGTTGTCCTTGTGTCTCTAACACTACATGCTAGACTAACTTTTCTGTCTGGTACTGCTCCGCGCCCGTCACCCAGTGATATTAGTTCTTAAGTCTCATTTTCTCACTAGCTCTCAGTACCTTTCCAACCGAAACACACTTATAACATATGGTGCGTCTTTAGATTCGTCTGAGTTGTGGGAATGCTAAAGGGCTTAGATATGAAGCCAATCACAAGAGCGAAGAAGATTAAGAAAAGTTTTCATATTTATAACAATATGGGTATTAAATGAAAACTGGTTAATAGCCAATTCCAAATTTACCAAAATGATGATGAATTTTACTGGTGGTAGGATTCCTAAGCAGGAGTCCGTCTAGGTAGGTACCACCCCAGGGCCAGTTATTCTACCGTGAAGCAGCAGTATGCAAACATTACTGTGTTTCGGTTTGAAGGGCACTGTGAGCTAGCGTAATCACGGCATATGAGACTTAAGAACCTATGTCTCAGGGTGATGGGCACAGTGTAGTTTCACACAGAAATTTTCTGAGTGACACAGCATTTGTTATGGGCAGACGTTGCACTTATCATCAGGTGAACGTATTGCTCGTTGTATCACTTTATGCAAATTAAAGCAAATAATAAAATATACTTTATCATACATAGATATAACTTGAATGTATAAGGTATTGCAGTCGAGTTTACCTACTTGTTGTTTTTACCTACTTGTTTAATAAATAAGAAAGTTTTAAACGTTATCATTGTAAAACATTAAAGCAATAGTCTGTAGTATATCCCACTGCTGAGCACAGGTTGAAGAAGATGGCAGAGGGACATTGTGCTCAGAAGAGGAACTGTGCTCATTTTTAGAGGACTTTCGAGCGCGGAAAAGTCCACCACGCTGCTCCAATACGTGTTGATGGGCACAGTCCTCAAACTATTATAATTACTAAGGCATGCATGTTTCCTTGCGATGCTTTACCGCTGAGCACATGGTAAATCAGCACTTAAAAATATAGAACAGTTTTAAAGTTGCCAGCACCGAGGATCGAACCCAGGTCATTTGCAGACTGTGAAGTTTAAGGCGAGCGTCCAGCCTCGGAGCGTCCACTGCTCATTAGCTAATTATTATTGTATTATTGTACTCTTTTCTAAAATTGTTATCATCAAAATGACTTTATTAATAAAAACTGTAATTTTTAAATCTATCCTTTAGTATTTATACGTCCCGCCCTTTCAAGACTGAAAATTATAAAGCAATTATTTTATGGGTACTAAATAAGATGTATAAAACCAGTATCGTATCAAAACTTTTTATATACGACCTTCTTAAAACGGAAGTATAAAGTTTGCATCAATTGCAAAATTTTTACTCAACAGACAGACAGATAAGGAAGCATGTTAAATATGAATAGTCTTCCAGTTCTAAGCTACGTTTATAGTTCCAAGTCCCCAGCTCCACGGGAAGTTAGCTTAAAGCCAATTTATGAATTTGAGTTTCACGAAAGGGTATTATTTAAAAAAAAAGCGTGGTAATAACATAATTTAAGAAATTATGTTTCAAATCTCCTGAAAAGGATACTACTAACGCCATCTATCAGCCTTTTCGAGAAATAGAATCAAACTACAACAGCGCCAATTATTAACTACTTCTCCGAGTTAATTCAACGTCTCATTTCATTCTTACCGTTAGATAACACTAGTTACTGCAAACCTGAAATATTATAATAATAATAACTCATTTAATCAATCCAGCAAAATAGTACATTACTACACAAAAGAAAAATGTAACACAATAGTAAAATTAGTATCTTAAACCCATAGTAAAATTTGAAGAGAAAAATTGCGATGCTGGATCGATATGGTTTCAGCACAGCATATGTTGGCATGAAAGCCAACGCTGGTATTCTGCTGACAACTCTAGGTACCTTCCGTGTTATTGGCAGAATTTACTATACAGTTCATAACGCAATCACCTATCGAAAGAATTTAACATACATACATAAGATCACGACTGTATCCCATATGGGGTACTCAGAGACTGGGCACTCACTGCAAAAACAGATGACTGCCACAATCCAGAATTTAACAAGAAAATAAATAATACGTATAGTACGTATTACTTATTTTGTTGTGTTAGAAAGTAAGGAATAAAATTAAATAATAAGATAATATGATAAGATAATATTTATTTACGATTACTGTTTAATTTATTTAAAACACAGCAGACTTTTTAATGATGTGTCTGCCTTTTCATTAAAAATAATTACATATTTTTTAAACGATTGATTGATTTCATTTGACTCGCAGGACTCTAACGGGCGGTGGAATATTGTTCCAACGCTGGGCTGCTGCTTATCGGAAGCTACCTCGGAACGCTGCGGATCCGTGTCTCCGTGTGGAGAGTTCTTGATAGCGCTGCCATGCCTCACAACGCCTTCCCTCACCAATCCACTCCAGTTTGCGTTCTAGGTACCTGAGTTTATGGTACATATAATTCATAATTCGAACATCAAACTTCAAAGAACTTTTTACATTATTTTAAGTTAATAAAAAAATTAATATTATCTTCTAGAATGCTTATATAAATAAAAGAAATATCGTCATAAGAAATAGCGTATAAATAATTAAGGTCGATAGCTTTTTTTGGCTTTTTAAAAAAGTTATTGCAAAATCCGGAGCCACTGTTATCATATTAGATGGAATTTCTTCTGAAATTCCGACTGAAGAGCATTGAAAACGAGGACAACATATGTCTGGCCAGTTCGCAACAAAAGTACCATTTTTTTTGTATAAAGGAAAGTGAAGAGACCAGCAACATGTTCACCTGATGGTAAGTGCAACGCTTGCCCATAACAAATTCTGTGTCACCCAGAACATTTCTTTGTAACACCAAACTGCGCCCGTCACATAGATACATCAATTATTAAGTCTCAAATGCCTCGTAATTACACTGACTTTCAGTGCCCTTCGTACCGAGACTGTAATGTTTGCATAACATTGCTTTAATACTGGCCTACTTAAACAGATTCCTGCATATTAATCCTACCACCTGTAGAGTTTTTGAAATAACAATTAGCTTAATGATATAGTTCGGCCATTAAATTTTATGAAACGATATTTTCATGTTTCTACTACGGTATTGTTACTCGTAAATTTCATAGCACGCGAGTGATCTGAGTTCGACCCCGAGTGACAAGTAAAAAAAAAGTAAAGTAACAGCCTATAAATGTCCCACTGCTGAGCACAGGCCTCCTATCATTTCTGAGAGGTTTTTGGAGCTGGGAAAAGTCCGTCACGCTGCTCCAATGCGGGTTGGTGGACTTCACATATCCTAGAAATATTTCTATTCCTCGGAGATGCAGGTTTCCTCACGATGTTTTCCTTCACCGCTGAGCGCGTGGTAAATCAGCACTTAAAATTGTAGAACAAACTAAGAAGTGCTGGCACCGGGGATTGAACCCAGGTTACTCGCGTACTATGAAATTAAAGGCGAGCAGCGGCCCCTGAGCTACCGCGGCTTGTCCCGAGTGACAGCACCTGTAAAATTGTGTTGCAATTTTAAGTGCTGATTTGCGGTTCAGGATACAACCTCAACGTCTGACGAATACATATATTTCTAGGACATGTGAACTCCGTCAACACGTATCATAATAGTGTAGCGGAAAAGCTGGATTTATTTTTAACTAGTTGTTGCCCGCGACTTCGTCCGCGTGGATACAGGTTTTTTTAATATCCCATGGGTAGTATTTGACTTAAAAACTCCTATGTCCGTCCCCAGGATACAAGCTATCTCTGTGCTAAATTTCGTCAAGATAGGTTCAGCGGTTGAACCGTGAAAAGGTAACAAACAGACAGAGGGACAGAGAGAGTTACTTTCGCATTTATAATATTAGTATGGATTTTTCGAGATGATAATTCGCTACCTGTCGGAGGTCATAAAACTTTTCAAGCATTCGGCTCAATCTCAATCTCTTACGTTACCCACGTGGTGAGGCGCGCTGTCTGACTTTCGTATAGTGATATCACACCGCAAAAATGACTTCTTTCGACTACCACCAGTAAGAAGTTCATTTTTCAAGGAGTTTTCTGCCATGCTCGACCACTCTCTATAATCTGCTGCCGCCAGTAGTTTTTCCGGACCAATACCAAAAGAACCTGCAAAGACCACTCGCTATTCCTCAAGTATAGCGGATGTTAATGAGAGGCGGTGAATACTTATCATCACGTGAGTTGTTCGTCGCTTGCTCGTTTGTCTCTTCTTTAAAGAAAATCAATAATTTCGCAACGGATATCGGCCGTTTGGTAGTGGCTTAAGAGAATCTACCACCCCATCTCATCCCGTGGGTATCGTAAAAGTCGACAGAGGGAAAATCAAAACCAGAAGATGGGCAGCAGCATTTTCCTAGAACATCTGAATAAATTAACTGCGGTCGCCAACCCGCCACCAAAGCGTGGCAACTATGGCAAAATGCCTCAAACTGACGTGTTTTCGGGCAATCTTCGGCGGAGGCCTACACGTATGTTGAGCAGTGGACCAGTAGAGATAGGCTGAAATGACGATGATGATGATCGATTTCTTGTTTTTCGGGTCTGGATGCGCTGTGATGCGTCGCATAGACGTTCCATAGAGTTTATATAGTTATCATTAGCCTCTTAGTTTACTGCTGGATTGACCTCTTCAAATTGGTACACAAAATGTTTGGTAAAAGATCCGTGTGCTGTTACAGCGATACTAACCGATCAGATTTGGGGCTTGTCTAGACGAAGCAGTACCTTGGAGATACTATTGTTACTTATATACTGGGCAAAGTTTCATTCGCCTGTCTGCACTTCGATTGGTTTGTCCAGAGGTGTGCGTGTTGGTTTCTAGTGCGGTTGCAGATGAGAGATCGAACATACTAGTGGGGAAGTAGGATCCCTGAGTCCTGGTCTCCGTTCCCCCGAGCAAGTTCGTCCGCCACTTCTTTGCCTCTACATCCGCTTTGTCCTAGATCCATCGGGCCAATTTACTCCGCGTTTATTTAAGGTGTTTTGACGTCAATGTGGTAGCGAAGTAGCCATGTTTGAAATATATATAATACGTTCATATAAAAGTGAGTGAGTTTCATTCTCATCATCATTTCGGCTTGTCATTACTACACTGTTGAACGTACGCCCTCCCCATAAAATGCCACAAAACACGGTCTTTAATCATCTGCAACCATCGACCGTGCAGGCCGTGGTTCATCTTAAGGGGGGGTCGCCCTACATTACGTTTGCTGGTACGAGGTAGACACTTTAGAACCTTTCTTTCCCAACGATATTCGTTATGTTGGCATACATTGGATAAAAGACACAATATAAATAATTTAAACAAGAGAGATCTATATTTTTGGAACGACTTGCTAATTTCAAAAGCTTTTATTTTAAAAAAATACTGCGGAATATAGATTAAGTCGTCTTACGGTTCTAACAGGCATTTCAACATCATACATCCAATCCTTTATGAGATGCAATCGCAAATTTAAACTCCACATAAACTGCACCCTTTCACAGCATGATAACATCGCACCTTTGCAAGGGGGAGTTTAATGTATCCGAAGCTTTACCTCCGGGGCAGGTAAATGCAGCTTTAACCTATTCAGTGCTCACATCACAATTCACATGACATTACGTATTAATAAGAAAGTGAGATCTTTAATCACGCTCTTTAAGTATTGTATATTTTTTAAATTTTTTGCGTTTTGGATAAGTTAGTTAATCCATACTAATATCATAAATGCGAAAGTTGCTCACTCTGTCCCTCTGTCTGTTTGTTACCTTTTCAAGGTTCAACCGCTGAACCGATCCTGACGAAATTTGCCACAGAGATAGCTTGCATCGTGGAGACGGACATAGGATACTCTTTATCTTAGAAAATAAAATAGTTTTAACGACATCGCGGTCATCAGCTGGTTGTCAAATCCATGCTAATATTATTATTGCGAAAGTAACTGCCTCCGTTCCTCTGTCTGTTTGTTACCTTTTCACGGCTCAACCGCTGAACCGATGTTGACGAAATTTGGCACAGAGATAGCTTGCATCCTGGAAACGGACATAGGATACTTTTTATTTCCATCAAATAGTTCCCACGGGATAATTAAAAACCGTCTTAGTCGCGGGAATCAGGTAGTTTACTATGAAGACTCTTCAACGAAACAGCGAGCGACGACATAAACAATCGAGTGGCCTAGTTGTAAGAGTGCCTTTAACGCCGCGGTTCCGAATCCCAGCCCCGGAGCTAACGTTTGTGCGAAACCACTAATCGTTGATTTTTGGGTTTGGTTTGTTTTGTTGTGAAATCCGTCTAAGTAGGTACTACTCCAGAGTACAGCCAGTTATTCTGCCGTGAAGCAGTACTGTACAAACAGTGTTTAGCCAACGTGCGAAGAGGTTCGCCTTTTATTCTGTATTCAAAGGCATTTTATTCTAAATTCTTCCAACTCGGGTAAACGGCTCATATATTTAAAGATTTCCACACATCACTCTACTACAGAGTAGCTATAACTATTGGTAACATAAAACAGAAACGGGAAAGTAAAAACTGACATCAATATTTAGATGGAAAACATTAATTTTAATTTTTACGTCTCTGTATCTCGATTTTTACTGAGTCCTGTCCATTTCACGTTCTTATGCTGCTAGACAGACTGATTTTATATTATTTTTTCACAATTGTTAATTTCGAACAATATTATTTTATGTTCTGTGTAATTCCATTTTTTTTTCTTGTTTTGTTTTGTATCTATTGTGATTAGACCGTGAATAAATGAGTTTCTTTCTTTCTTTTATTACTGTGTTTCGGTCTGAAGGGCACTGAGAGCAAGAGTAATCACAGGGCATATGAGACTTAAGAACTGATGTCTCAAGGTGACGGGCGCAGTGTGGTGCTACACAGAAATATTAGTATAAAGAGTAACACAGCATCTGTTATAAGCAGACGTTCGTCTCGTCAGTTTATCAAATAAAAAAGTAGGATATCGTATTTTAAAAAACAAAAACCATTGCACGTAATTTGGTAGCTTGTTTGAAGGTGTAGGTAATTTATCTAAAATTAATTCTATTACATTTTAATATATCATAAAATATAAATTAAAATAATTATTAATATCAGCAGCAACATTAACTAAACAATTTTATTATTTTTCATTCGTTTAACAAGCGAACTACTCTGGAATCAAAAGAAGCTCTCGTGGTAGCTGGATAAATACTCTTTTTCTCTAAATCAAGGTACAGAGATTTTAACGTTTATCATGACCCCTCGTCGATTATATTTTATTTTAAGTACTAATCTTAAGTCGTCAGAATCGCACTAAACGCTGATTACGGAAATAAAAGCTGTTGTTTTATTGAATCCAAAATTGTGGAAGGTTCAAGGTATCGGGCGTGGCTTTGATATTAAACAACTGAGACCATAATACATCGATGATATTATTTTACTGGCGGTACGGTTCCTATAATATTCCACCCAAAAACCAGCTCGCCGTGTGGCGGCGGCTTAAGATAATCTACCACCCCATCTCAAACCGAGGGTGTCGTAAAACTCGACAGAAGGAAAGACAAAACCAGGAGATGGGCAGCAGCATCTTCCTGGAACATCTGAATAAATAAACTGCAGTTGCCAACCCACCTACCAAGCGTGGCAACTATGGCAAAATAAAGAGCTACAAACTTTTGTGGTAATCTTCGGGGGTGGCCTGTGTTCGGTAGTAGATTAGTAGTAGTAGCTGAAATGATGATGATGATGAGCTATTCTGCGGTCCAAAAGTAATGTTACTGTTTTTCAGTTTGAAGGGCACTAATTGCTAGTGTAATCACTGGGCATAAGGGACATAAGAACTGATGTTTCATGGTGACGAGCGAAGTGTGGTGTCACACAGGAATGTTCTGTTTGACACAGCATATGTTATGGGCAGACGTTGGATTCATCATCACGTGTTCGCTTTGCTCGTCTCGTCACTATCTTATAAAAATAAATAACAAATAATTCAGGTTACAAAATGTTAAGTATCGATACATTTTTTTTTTTATTGGATGAAGTGACGAGACGAGAAAATCGTTCACCTGATAAGTGCAACGTCTGCCCATTACAGATGCTGTGTCACCTAGAAGTATTCTGTGTGGCACCACACTGCGCCCGTCACTATGAGACATCAGCTCTTAAGTCTCATATGCCCAGTGATTACACTAGCTCTCAGTGCCCTTCAGACCGAAACACAGTAACAACACCACAGTTTGCCCACTACTGCTTTACGACGGAATAACTGGCGTGGATTGGTTCCTAACTAGACGGATTCTTGCATAGCATACCTTAACACCTTATTCATTGGTACTCATAATTTTCACGCCAATAATCATCATCGCTTCAGCCTATCACAAGTTCACTGCTGAACATAGGCCTCGCTCATAGACAGCCAGACAAGTCTGTAGCTCTCATTTTGGAGGGATTTTGCCATAGTTGCCACGCCTGACTCGCCGGTTGGCAACCGCAGTTTATTTATTCAGATGTTCCAGGCAGATGCTGCTGCCCATCTCCTGGTTTTCTTTCCCTCTGTCGACTCTTACGACACCCACGGGATGAGATGGGGTCGTAGATTTTCTTAAGCCGCTACCAAACGGCACCGTTCTTGCGTCTCAGGTGCGATGCTTCTGGTACTGCGATCAACAATCTGCTTGCCAAGCGGGGTGATTACTGCCACCATGTACTAATAATATATGTGAAGTAATTCACGGCACCACAATGCACTAATAATATATGTGAAGTAATTCACGATAACTGGATAAACTATCTTATAAAGCAAATTTGACTCGATAATATATATGAGATTTACTTGCCAATAATCGTTTTCATTATTGACGCCACACAACTTACAAATAGCAACTATTACCTAAATACCCATTCATACATTTCTCACAGTTCCACGTGCTTCGCGGAAGATTAGCTTAGTGATTAATTGGTGCAGCGCCGGTTGTTCGTTACATTACATAGGTGATTCCAACCATAAATTATGGTGTACGTAAGTTTCTAAGCGGATAAAGGCGCCTGTACTAATAATTTATTCTTGAGATATCATCAGATTTCCCTTCGTTATAAATATTTTAATGTTCTGATGGAAGTTAGACAATGATAAAATAAATAATTGTTCACAAATTATGAATTAAATTTTATAATACGAGTATTTAATATTAATTGAAAATTCTTAGTCAATGTCTCATAATTAATATTAGGCTTTACAGTTATATGTCATAGTACGCGAGTGACCTTACTGTACTGTACTTACCGTTGTGTTTGTTTGAGTGTCGTCGTCGTCGTCGTCGTTTCAGCCTATCAATAGTCCACTGCTGAATATAGGCCTCCCCCATAGATTGCTACAAAAGTTTGTAGCTCTCGTTTTGAGGGGATTTTGCGATAGTTGCCACGCTTGGCAAACGGGTTGGCAACCGCAGTTTATTTATTCAGATGTTCCAGCAAGAAGCTGCTGCCCATCTCCTGGTTTTCATTTTCCCTCTGTCGACTTTTACGACACCCACGGGATGAGATGGGGTGGTAGATTTGAGTGTGTGTGTATGTTATTTTCCTTATATAACTGTTGTCTTTCTCTTCTACCGACAAATGTTTTCTTCGCAGGTTCAATGTTTAGCGGCAAAAACTGTTAAATGGCTGTAAGTTTTCTATTCACCATCATTAGCTTCAAAAGAGTCAATTGCTTAATATATGGTTCTATTAAGTTGGGCAAACATGCTGTGATCACTACGCTTCGCGGGTAGGTGACTGGCAGGCAAGATACTTTGCTGTTTTGTCATTGCTATCCCTAAGGTGACACATCTTATCTTTTACTCGCGGTGGGATTACTATGCGGGAATTCATCTAGGTCTCTAGGTGGCTCCCACCGCAAGGCCAGTGATTCTGCCGTGAAACAGTACATAGATACATACAAACACGCCTTTTCCCCATATAAGGGATAGGAACATATTACACCATTACATTTTACATACATAACTACATACAGTCACGCCTTTTTTCCATGTAAGTTTACCATATAAGGCCCGTAGCCCACGTTGCACTTGTGAAGTGCGTGACGGGTGGCGGCACCACACAGCGCCCATTATCCTTAGAAATCAGTTCTTAAGTTTCATATGCGCAGGAATTACACAAGCTCTCAGTGCCCTTTAGACTGAAACACAGTAACGTCTGCACACTACTGCTTCACGGCAGAATAACTGGCCCTGGGGTGGTACCTACCTACACGGATTCCTGCATAGGAATCCTATAACCAGTAAGTTCATGTGTGTACATATATGAAATTATTTATCAATTCATATATTAATCAAATTTATTTTATGCTATTATATCTGTGACATAAATAAATACGAACACATTGGAACAGCTAAACATGACATCCGTAGTGCATTTAGGTTCCAGATGAAAATCCGCGTCAGGTTTTATACTCTTACTTACAGCTGATCGTGAGACCTTTTGGTTCAGAGGTGAGACACATTTCTAATTTTATACAATTTTCTTTTATTTTGTTTTTGTTTTTTTTTATTGGTTATGTCTCATTCATTTTACTTTCATTTTATTTTATTAGTATGTGTTTATATTGCAAGTAAATGTGTCGTCCTTTTGTGCTTTACCATTAAATGCTTTTTCTTTATTTATTTATTTATTTCTTTCAAAATGTTTATCACGTTTTTTATACCATTTTTTTTAAATACTTATCTTACTTACTCTTAGTAAAGATGCTTAAAAAATGTCGCTCGTCATAACCAGACATTTAATAAAACAAGCGAGCTTACTTAAAAGCAAAGTATGCATAGAACTTAAACGTTCTTGTAATAAAGCCAAACACGGATGAAGTTTGTCTTTACCTAATTACATCTACAGCCCCAGTCACCAAGTTAAGTGTAAGTGCTTCCTTCCAGCCAAAGTTACTTGTTGTTTAACATAATAATATTAATTAACGTAAATATTAATTATATCGTGTGGTGGCAGCTTCAGACGTGTGGTGGCGGCTTAAGTGAATATACCACCCCATCTCATCCCGTGGGTCGACAAAAAGAAAAATTAAAACCAAAACATGGGCAGCAGCATCTTCTTGGAACATCTGAATAAATAAACTGCGTTTGCTAATCCACCTGCCAAGCGTGGTAACCATGACAAAATCCCCCCCAAAATAAGAGCTATAAACTCTTTTTGCGATCTATGGGGGAAACCTTGGTTAGAGGCAGTGGACAAGTTAGAGGCTGAAATGATGATGATAAGGATTAATTATATTTTTAATGTTGAGAGAGATTTCACAATAATGACTATCAAGAGTATTAAATAGAGATTAAGAAGAACTAAAGAGCCGTGGTAGCACAAGGGCTAGGCGCTAACTTTCATAGTACGCGAGTGACCTGAATTCGATTCCCGGTGCCGGCACCACTAAAATTGTTAATTGCAATTTTAAATGCTGATTCAACACTTGCTCGGCGGTGAAGGAAAACATCGTGAGGAAACCTGCATGTCTAAGAAATATATAATATTTCGAAGACATGTGAAGTCCGCCAACCCGCATTGGAGCAGCGCGGTGGATTCTTCCTAGCTAAAAAACCATCTCGGAAATGGAGGAGGCCTGTGCTAAGTGGGAAATTTATACGCTGTTACTTTACACGTAGACGTTTGATCCCAGAACTCGCAGCGTAGAAGACATATTCTGACCACTATGCCATTAGGTCGTCTAAATATTTATATACAAGTAAGCAAAGGACTATAAGCAAACGGGGTACGAAGCGACGACATGTGTAATTCGACTATCAATCACACGACTGAGGTTGACGTCATCTGCATCACAAATAAGAGCCAATTTAATGCTAGCGATTAAATATTAACCCGCCGTGTGGTGGCGGCTTAAGAGAATCTACCACCCCATCTCATCCCGTGGGTGTCGTAAAAGTCGACAGAGGAATAATAAAAACCAGGAGATGGGCAGCAGCATCTTCCTGGAACATCTGAATAAATAAACTGCGGTTGCCAACTCGCATGCCGAGCGTGGCAACTATGGCAAAATCCCCCCAAAATGAGCGACAAATTTTGTGGTAATCTATGGCGGAGGCCTATGTTCAGCTTTGGACTAGTGACAGGCTGAAGTGATGATTAAATATTGACCATGTTATTTGACGACAGATAATTTGGAATTTCGTGGTGAAAGATTCAAAATTGCGGGTAGATTTGGTATAATTTAATTTGATGTTAAGCGGTGACGAGATCCGACATGATGCACTATAAATAGTGCTTTGGATGCGAAAATACCATATATAGTTTTAAAAAACACTCAAAATGCCTTTTGCTAAAAAAAACGAGTTCTCTAGCCAACACTTATATCTACAACGTAGCCAAAACGCGTTCAATGCGTCTAACAGAAGCGACGGTGGAATATCCACTCGGCCGCCTGTGCGTTGGTTATTACCTCTCGTCCTCCGTTAAAGCGGAGTAGTAGGCACTGACTGCCGTCGAGCGGAGTGCGTTGAACGGTTTTTAACAAATTTTACAAAATTTCGACGAGGGCCTTGGGACTCAGTGTTTATTTATTTATTAATTAATTCATAATATGTTTTTAGTGTAATAAATGTATTAACTTGTACTGGTGGTAGGATTTCTATGCAGGAGTCCGTCTAGGTAGGTTCCCAGGCTAGTTATTCTATCGTGAAGCAGTAGTGTTCAAACATTACTGTGTTTCGGTTTGAAGAGCACTGTGAGCTAGCGTAATCACTGGGCATATGAGACTTAAGAACCTATGTCTCAGGGTGATGGGCACAGTCTACTGTCACACAGAAATTTTCTGGCAGACACAGCATTTATTATGGGCAGACGTTGCACTTACCATCAGGTGAACTTTTTGCTCGTTTCATCACTTTATGCAATAAAAAAAATATCTATAATTCTTATGTAAAATCGCGCAAGCATGCAGCGAGCGCGACAGTCCGAATTTCGAGGTTATTGTAGGAGTTCATTTATGTATTTATGTTTGGGTCAAGCTAACACTGGCACGCGGGCCCCTGGCACGTGAGCACAGTTTCCGATGAAGCTGTAAAAGCCAAAAAAGGCTAACAGCAATTACATCACCGAAATTATATATTATATACAACACGAAAAGTGAGCTACGTGAGTGGCCTCTGCCTGCCCCTTACATGGGAAAAAGGCGTGACTGTATGTATGTATATCTCTTTTCAAATATTATTAAAAATGCACTTATTTAATAAATAAACATAAAAACCCAACCACATTTCGGGCGGTAGCTGAAAATCAGTGCTTTGCTTCCCTGTGAGCAATACGAGCACTGAGCTACGACCTACGAGTATCTAGGTTCTACAAAGTTCTTCTTCGCCAAACTATACACACAAATCACTTGTATGTTTGTTAGTTTGTATGTTTGTATATTTGTAACCAGGTAAACCAGTTACACAACATGTGTGTTCTCAGGGCTTGATTTTCTCCTACTTTGAACGATCCGACTTAATTAAAATTTTGCACACCTGTCAAAGACCGGTGACAATGCAATAATTCTATTAAAAAATAAAAAATAATAGTTTAAAACAACTAAAAAACCACGCTTTTATAGAAGATCCAACTAAATTACTCAATGGATGGCGCTAATATATTACCTGTTATAGAGGCCATCGTCTTAAATTAGTTTCTAACAAATTAAATAATAGATTAAATAAATAATAGTTAGAAAAAACTAAAAAACACGCTTCATATAGAAAACCAAACTGAAAAATAGAAAATAAATTTTAATAAATTTGAATTACGAATAGTGTAAAAATTTCTAATAGATATAAATGAAAAAAAATGTTACGTTAGGAAAGTAATAAATAATAGTTGAAAAAAAACTAAAAAATACGCTTTATATAGAAAACCAAACTAAAAAATAGAAAATATTTTTTAATAAATTTGAATTAATATTTTCTATTTTTTAGTTTGGTTTTCGATATAAAGCGTATTTTTTAGTTTTTTTTTTAAACTATTGTTTATTACTTTCCTAACGTAACATTTTTTTAACATAGATAATCTCATACTTTTAACTTAAACTAATATAAGTGTTTAACAAGTATTTATATATAACAAAAGTCGTATTTCTAAGTTAAGCTACTCGTAGCATATTATTTCACTAGTATATAATCTTTTAATTTTCTTTTTAATGTTAGTTTACATTTAATTTTATTTTTGCTTAATAATAAATCGGGATACCTATTACATAATTTCAGAATTATGTACTTTCGAGTCCGCTCACCGTAATAATTATTTGCCCTTACCTTAACTAATCTCTCTCTCGCTCTAGACCTTGTATACTGTTTAATATTTCTTTTACATTTATATTCGTGTCCTGTAAAGATTTAAATAAACAACTATCTATCTATCTAAAAAGAAGATAACTGAATGGATAATATCACTCCCCTATGAGGAGACAGAAACGAGGCAACACTTAAAATAACATACATATAATAAAAATTACATTTCCAAATACATAGAATAACACACACGGAGAGAGAGAGAGAGAGATAAGCATATATATTTCATATACATATAAAATTGTGGAAAAATATAAATGTTTTCTTAAAGTTTTGTCTACACACTAATACATTGTTACCAAAGTACGAAAGAGCGAAGTCTTCTACTACGGGCACCATGTGCTTAAAAGGAGTATTATTGTTGTTAAAGTAATAAATAAACTAAATTAAAAATAACGCAAGAGGATGCCTCTTTACCGAAAACCGACGCCGGTCAATAATTACAATCCTCGCGATCAGAAACGACGAAGCTTAACTGTTTTGATCGCATCGAGCACTTCATATATTTTGATGGAATTGTGTGGTGGCGGCTTAAAAGGATCTACCACCCCATCTCATCACCTGGGTGTCGTAAAAGTGAACAGAGGGAAAATGAAAATCAGAAGATGGACAGTAGCATCTTTCTGGAACATCTGAATAAATAAACTTAGGTTGCCAACCCGTTTGCTAAGCGTGGCAACTATGTCACATCCTCCAAAATGTGAGCTACAAACTTTTGTGGCAATCTATGGAGAAGGCCTATGTTCAGCAGTGGACAAGTAGGCTGAAATGATGATAATGATGATTGTGACGGAATAGTAAAATTTTCCGTCACAATCATCATAATCATCATTTTGAATTTTACATTTGAATATTTATTTAGAATTTTACATTTATTTCACGTTTGAATTTTAAAACATTATTTCCCCTTAAAATTCTATATACTGTTGTTTTTCCCAGTTGGATTTACAGTATGTATTTACTTTTATATTTTTGTAGAAATTAAATGTATTTAATAATTATTTTAGCACAACCATACGTAAAGCGACATTAAAATGGTCTTATTTTAATAAAAATCATAACATTCATCTATTTTCTAAAAGAAAAAGAAACAAATGCTGCGACACTCAAAACATTTCTGTACGACACACTGCGCTTGTCACCCTCAAACATCAGTTCTTAAGTCTCATATGCCCAGTAATTATTCTAGCTGTTTTATGAAAGAATAATAGGTACTGTGGTGGTATCCACCTAGACGGATTCCGGGCTCAAAGGATTATTTGCTAGACAAAAAAATGTAAGTTAACTAATTAACTCCTCTATATAAAATCAGTGCTTCAATTCTCGTGCTAAAGTAATACCCTAATTAAGCTAAACAGGGGATAATATAATTCATTGGAAGCAGCGCTATAAAGCTGTAATGCTCCGCAAGCGGTGCTTTTGCATTCAGTTGATTTATGTTGCGATTTGTCATCGAGCCAAACCACTCTTGATTCATTACCTTTGTCCACGGGATGAATATACAGAGGTTAATTTTATTTAAAATATATTAGAATATATTCATTTTTATTTATTTGGCACTAAAATCATCTCGCATCATTTAAGGCAAGTTGCTACAGTTGCTATGATATGCAGATCTGTTATCATGCCTTCAAATCCTGTCCTGGTACGAAGCAGGACCGTATTTGCAACTTTGAAGGCCCTGGGATAACGAAGATGTGAGGGCCCCAATTTTTTGACGACAGTCAAAATAAAGTTTTTTTCAAGGTTTATATTATTTGCCAGATGATATTGCCAAGTAAAGGGTAGCTATACGGCAGACCCGATGGTCTGATCTCGGGAGGAGTTTAAGAAACTTCAATAGTGCGACGCAGAATGTATGGGCTATTTCCTGAGCTTCTTATATTTTATCTAGTGGAAACTGTCCTTGCGGTGGGGGCAAAGTTTTGCAAGACCCAGCTTAAGAATGGTAAAGCGCCGGGTGAGGATTGAATCACAGCAGAGCTTCTGAAGGCAGGTGGGAAACCGATACTAGTAGTCCTTCAGAAGCTCTTTAATTCCGTCATCCGGGGCGGCGCTACGCCGGAAGCGTGGAGTAGAAGCGTGGTTGTCCTGTTCTTCAAGAAGGGCGATAACGCCCTCTTGACGAACTATAGACCGATATCGCTTCTAAGCCGCGCGTAAGTACGTGCTGTTTTCGAGAGTCATAACGAATCGTCTCGCAAGCAGACTTGACGACTTCCAGCCTTCCGATCAAGCCGGATTCCGAAAAGGCTATAGTGCCATAGACCACATACATACCCTTCGCCAGATTGTACAAAAGGATGAGTACAATTTTCCGCTATGTCTGGTGTATGTGGACTATGAGAAAGCCTTCGATTCCGTCGAAATTTGGGCGGTGCTATAGTCGCTTCAGCAGTGCCGAATTAAATGTCTGTATATCGATGTATTGCAGTGCTTGTATACCAATCCTACGATGGCTAGCGGAGTACAGAACCAGAGTACGAAACCGATTCAATTGCAAAAAGGTGTGAGACAGGGTTATGTAATATCCCCGAAACTCTTCACCGCTGCATTGGAAGATGTTTTCAAGCTCCTGGACTGGAAAGGATACGGTATCAACGTCAATGGCGAATACATCACTCAACTTCGATTTGCCGACGACGTAGTCATAATGGCAGAATCACTGGAGGACCTTAGCGCTATGCTCAATGACCTCAATACTGTCTACCAACGGGAAGGTCTTACGATGAACATGGACAAGACGAAGATCATGTCAAACGTCCATGCCACACCTACACCGGTTATTGTTGGGGACACCACGATCGAAATTGTCGACAAATATGCATTAGGTATGTATCAATCGACGGATCCAACTCGGCTGGGCAGCGTTCGGGAAACTGCGTCACATCTTCTCGTATACCTCAATCCCTCAAAAAAAATTGTACAACCAGTGCATGTTGCCAGTGATGACATATGCAACCGAGACGTGGTCCTTGACTGCAGGCCGCATGAGAAAGCTCAGAGTCGCGCAGCGAGCTATGGAAAGGGCTATGCTCGGAGTTTCTCTACGAGATAAAATCCGTTACGATATTATCCGCAGCAGAACTAGAGTAACCGACATAGCCACAAGGATTAGCAAGCTGAAGTGGCAATGGGCCGGCCATATAGCTCGGAGAACCGATAACCGTTGGGGAAGAAAGGTTCTCGAGTGGCAACCTCGTACCAGCAAACGCAGTGTAGGGCGACTCCCCACTAGATGGAACGACGACCTCCACGGTTTTGCGGGAAGTCGATGGATACAGGTGGCACAGAACCGTGTTTTGTTTTCTATTTGTGTCAATTTTTTAATTGATTTTTTTTTGCACAAACGATCCGATCAAAAAACCGCAGTAGCTATAAACTATTATCTGTGCATTATCACATGTAACTTGGTATTGGTATACAGCTTATGTTGAAAACATTGGTAACTATAACGTAAGTTTATAAATAAGTATTATCAGAAAGATCGATCATTACAAATCAATGATAGCTTTCAAATGTTATGAACTTCATATATTTTTTAAGAAAACGATGCCGCTCACTAGGAATCTGGTGTTAGGATTCCTATGCAGGAATCCGTCTTGGTAGGTACCGCTTTGTAGGGAACTGAGAGCTGATCACTGGACATATGAGGCTAAGGAACTAATATCTCAGGGTGACGGGCGCAGTGTAGTGTCACACAGAGATGTTCTGGATGACACAGTATTTGTTATAGGCAAACTTTGCACTTACCATCAGGTGAAGCAAGAACTCGTTTCGTTACATCATGGAATAAAAAGGTCTTGGGTCTATCTAGTAAGGGATTACCCTACATTGCGATTGGCGGTACGACCAGTAATCTGAAATGGCAATGGGCCGGCCACACGCAAACGCACAAGCACACACAAGATTTTTTTTTATTGCATAAAGTGATGAAACGAGCAAAACGCTCACCTGATGGTAAGTGCAACGTCCGCACACAACAAATGCTGTGTCACCCAGAATATTTCTGTGTGACACCACACAGCGCCCGTCACCCCGAGACATCAGTTCTTTAGTCGCAAATGCCCAGTGATTACGCTAGCTCACAGTTCCTTTCAAAAAGAAACACAGTAATGCTTGCACACTACTGCTTCACGGCAGAATAACTGGCCCTGGGGTGGTACCAACCTAGACGGATTCCTGCATAGGAATCCCACCACCAGTAATTCTAAAACTTCATTCAGAATACAATTGAAAGAGAGCCGTGGTAGCACAGGGGCTAGGCGCTCGCTTAACATTTCATAGTACGCGAGTGACCTGGGTTCGATTCCCGGTGCCGGCACCACTGAAATTGTTAATTCCAATTTTTAGTGCTGATTTACCACGTGCTCGGCGGTGAAGGAAAACATCGTGAGGAAACCTGCACGTCTTCGAAGGCACATGTCTTAGTCCGCCAACTCGCATTGGAGCAGCGTGGCGAATTCTTTGCAGCTCAAAACCCCTCTCGGCAATGAGAGGAGGCCTGTGCTCAGCAGTGAGACATTTATAGGCTGAAACTTTACTTTACTTTTTTACAATTAAAACATATACAGATAAACGCTTATACTGCATTGCCAGTGCTTAGCGTTATCCCCAGATTAAATCGATGATGCGCAACGGGCAATAAAATGAATCCCTAATTAAGCTAAACAGAGGCTTAAATAAATAATACGAACCGGCCGTGTAATGCTCTGGAAGCGGTGTTTGCAAACCACATAGGATTCATTCCTCGTGCCCTACGAGCCAATATATGAAGAATAATTTAATATGCATTTTGTTTTCAACGAAACGATCTTTTCTCTTCTTAATAAAGTGTGGTGGTGGCTCGTTAAAAGAATACTAACACTCCATCTCATCCAATGGATCTCGTTAAAGGCGAGTAAGCAATTAAACTGCACTGTGCACCCAACAGCGCATGGTGGCGATGGCCTCACCACCTATCGCACCAAGTGCATTATATTGTTTTGGTGAAACGTGGATTGTGGCAGTCATCTGTTTTAGCAATGAGTGCCCAGTCTCTGACTACCCCTTATGGGATACAGTCGTGATCTTATGTATGTATGTATGTAATAAAGATTCAAGCCGATAGGTAGTAGAATAACACCTGCCTCTTTCCTACCGCGGTGTCGTGAGAGACGACTTAGAGAGTATTGTATTCGTGCAGAATAACACCATAATATGCAATGCTGTCAGTATACTGCTCGTGGGAATGCATGAGTATTTTTTTTCACTCATACCAAAATGGCGGTGACGTGGTTCGCCACCCGTCACGTTTCGTTTCCCACGGGAGCGAAAAGTGGGCTACGTGTGGGGTCTCCGCCAACCCTTTATATGGGAAGAAGGTATGACCTTGTGTACATACACAAGGTCATACCTTCGACGAGCGACGGATACATACATATGTATCCGTCGCTGAAAGTACCTTAGAAACCGTTCTTTAGGGACCTTCAAGAATAGAGCCTACTCCTTTATCAAAGGCCGGCAACGCTCCCACAATTCCTTTGGTATTGTAGATGGTCATGGGCGGCGATTGCGACCACCAGCTGACCCGATTGCTTGTTTGCTCCCCCTTCTTTAAAAAAAAATTACGTAGTCGGATGTTAGGAGCACATAAGGATTTATTCCGTATTATATTTGCTTTTTACAAACTTAACTTCAGTTACAAGGGAGTATTTTACCACGTTGACTTGTCCGGCAAATACGGTAGTACCGGGTAAGCAACCCTGGCCTCCCAAGCTACTGTTGTTTTCTCTTGCTTCGATATAGTAGCAATTCCATTTCCTACCTAATCATTTTCCCTTCGTTGCTGCCATGCCAGTGGTTGCCGTGCCGATGACTGGGAGTGCGTGGCTAGTAGCGAGCCCAATCGTTAACGCACCGATCTGCCCTGGGACCGGGTGGCCCCAGAATAAGGCCTTACTCAAAAATACGGGATTCTGTTTCAGTAGACTGCATCTTCCCTAGCTGCTCGTGGGAACGCAATGGAGTTTGAAAATTTTAACTCGTACCGAAATGGCGGCCACGTAGTTCGCCTCCGTCGTGTTTCACGTGACGGCAAGTGGGCTGCGGATGTGGTCTCGAACTACCGCTTATATGGGAAAAAGGCGTGACTGTATGTATGTATATATTCCACATGCACAAACACAAAGGCTAGGAACAACTATCTGTAGGCCATATAAATATTTGTTCTCTGCGGAAATTAAACGCGCGATTCGAGGGGCTGAAGGCAGGCGCTCAGTCAATTCGCTAAATGAAACGTCGCATCGACAAATTATTTGTACATATTTTAGATTCGTTACTTTTCACGACTTATGGCGCGAACCGACGTGAGATAGTGCTTTTTACTAGACATGTCAAGGTCAAGCGATTCGGCGATCTTCAAATGCCTCTATCACAATTATATTACACTTATATGCTAATTTTAAACACTTTAATTAATTCGTTAAAATTATTTTGAAAAATCATCTAATGTTGATACTTTCTTGGACTTGGAGGTCCGGATTTTTTTAGGGATGTGGTCACGATAGCTCCTGGAAAAATTGACGTATCGAGACCGGGTTTTTTTATCGTTTCCACAATTTTATTTACTGGTTTTCTTATTTCATATCAAAAGTCTAGCTCACTCGTAGTTTTTAAGAAAAATATATTTTTTATTGTTTTCATCGCAAATGGAAATGACACGAAATAGCCGCCACCGTGTGGCGACCTTCGAGAATCTACTCTACTCTACCTTATTCCGTGGGTGTCGTAAAAGTCGACTGAGGGAAAACAAAAACCAGGAGATGGGCAGCAGCATCTTCCTGGAACATCTGAATAAATGGACTGCGGTTGCCAACTCGCCTGCCTTGCGTGGCAAATATGGCAAAATCCCCTCTAAATGAGAGCTACAATCTTTTTGGCAATCTATGGGGGAGGCCCATGTTCAGCGGTAGACTAGATATTGGCTGACACGATGATGATGATTTGAACCTTAATAGTATTTTTTTAAGAATATATTTATATTATATTATAATTAAATGAGAGTCATGAGACATGCACTTTTGCAACTTTTTTATTTTGCAGTGGGTATTATAACAATACCATTAAGTGTGTTGTAAGACTACAAGAAGCTGCATTTTCTCCTTTTAAAAAAAAACAACTTTAAACAGTTCTGTCATTTTATAGACCTTTTACGTATATCGACGTCACACATTTGTCGTTTATGGAACTTAATCACTACTCTAAGCTGCACGTAAACGAGAGCCTTTCATAGCATGATAACATCGCGCTTCTGCAAAGCGTTGCTCAATATATCTGAAGCTTTGATTCCGTGTAAAGTAAAGTCAGCCGTAATAACTTCACATTAATATTTTCATCAAAACGATCATTAGATATTAAGTACAAGATTTTTTTAAAGCGTTCATTTTAATATAATGATGAGAGAGATACTTTCGCATTGATAATATAATATTATCAATGCGAAAGTACCTCTCTCCGTCCCTCTGTCTGTTTTTACACGGCTCAACTGTTGAGCCGATCTTGAAGAAATTAGTAACAGAGATAGCTTGAAACCTGGAGACTGACATAGCTTTTTCTCACTAGAAACAACCGCCTGAGCGATGTCTGGGAGCAGTTGATGTGATGATGTTCTCCTAGCCGATGTCGACCACGCCGACAACTTCCGAATACTAGAATAGAATAGAATAGAATAGTATAAATTTTTATTCAATATAGATTATTTACATAATACTTATTGAAAGTCATTTTTTTTCTTTTTTTTAAACTACACTGGTTCGCAAAAATGCCTCTGTCCTGGGAAGAACCAGTAAGAAACCCAGCGGGCTTTTTTTTTTTTTTACTGTCGAGAGCCATCAACTGCGCAGGAGATATTATAGTGCCACAAGTGTACGCGCAAACACAGAGGCACTTACTCGTCCCAACCTACCCGCGCCCGATGTAACGCTGATGCGATAAGATCGGAGGAAGGGTAGGATGCAGTGTCAGAAAAACGGGGACAATCACAAGACAACCCGAAAACCAACAATTTGTGTTTTAGCACAAATATTGGCTCCGGCTGGGGATTCGAACCCAGAACCCGCGGCGCAGAAGTCAGGTACTCTGACCACTAGGCCACGCGGTCGTCAGCAGTTACGACGAGACTTATTGGACTTATTGGTGGTAGCTATGCAGGAATCCCTCTAAGTAGGTATCACCGTAGGACAAGTTATTCTGCGCGAAAGTATTAGTGTGCAACTGCACTTCAGTCCGAAGCGTAGTTAAAGACAGTGTAATTACTGGGCGTGTGAGACTTAAGAACTGATGTTTCAGGGAACGGGGCGTCGTGCCTCACAGAAATATTCTGGTTAATGCTGTATCAGCATTCGTTATGGGTAGACTTTGCTCGTCTCGTCTCTTTATCCTGTATAAAAAATATTAATGTCATAGAATGTATAATATTCGTAAATAACTTTTCAGACTTACATACTATCAGCAAAAATTGGAAATTTTCCGGTGCCGAAAAACAAGGGAAAAAAAGGAATTTATTTGTAAAGCAAAATCATGACCCAAAGAAATCACCCGGCGATCGACCGTAATTTATTTTATGTCCGTGAAACATATAAATAAATTCCAATTCAACGATTAAGGTACACATTTTGATCTGAGCGGGATCCAGACAAATGGAGGGATTACATCGAGCGTACTGGGATAGTTTCATTTGGCGCGTTGGAAGATTGCCGGACTCGAGTCGCGTGTAGCATACAAAATATCTCACTTGCCCGCCAGACCACAGATGAAAAATAAAGTTAGAAACAAATAAAGTCTGTTTTTATATGGGATTGTGTATCTAGTTTATTTATTGGTGACCGAAGGGTAAAGGGTCACTGGTGGTAGGATTCCTATGCAGGAATCCGTCTAGGTAGGTACCACCCCGGGGCCAGTTATTCAGCCGTGAAGCAGTAGTGTGCAAACATTACTGTGTTTCGGTTTGAAGGGCACTGTGAGCTAGCGTAATCACTGGGCATATGAGACTTAAGAACCTATGTCTCAGGGTGATGGGCACAGTGTAGTGTCACACAGAAATTTTCAGGGTGACACAGCATTTTTTATGGGCAGACGTTGCACTTACCATCAGGTGAGCGTTTTGCTCGTTTCATCACTTTATGCAACAAAAAAAAGGGTTTAAAAAGCGTTAAAGTATCAATTACTAAGTGTACACATAAACCGACTTCAACGCAACAGCTGAAATCAGTTTCATGATTTTCTGATGGATCCCATCATCAGAACTTGTAACCATAGACTTATAACCAGTTGAACTAAAAAGAGATTCATTGAAATCGATTCACAATTGGTGAAAATATCGCGTAACGTACAAAAAAATATTCATTCGAATTGAATACCTCCTCCTTTTTTGATGTCGGTTAAAAAATAGTGAATAAAAGTGAAATAATAATATGAGAACTTATGTAAAATAATTTTCAAGTTATAACAAGAGAATTTTTAAAAACGAGTTTTCAAGTGGGAAAAATCGACTTGGTAAAAAATATAGGGAATATTTTCGCACTTATTTACGTCGTATTATCTTAGTTTAGTGTTTTTCAAAGCTGTTTTTTTCGGTATTAAATATCTCCTTTAATACTGCAGTAAAATTTATGTTTGAAGCGCCATTTTGAAGATTATTTATTTTTTATTTATTTACTCTTTATTACACACCAATGTAGAAGAAAAATAATATTTAAAAAAACAAAAACATTCAAGCAAATGGTATAGCAATCGGCGGTCTTATCGCTAAGAGCGATTTCTTCCAGACAACCGGTAAATGGACATAACTGAAGGAACTATTAAAGAGGGTGTGCCGGCGATTAATAGATAGCAATATAAATATATTATGAAATAATAAATAGAAATATATACTTACGTACACACATACATTAAAATAAAATACATAAATATACACATATATATATATATATATATATATATATATATATATATATATATATACATAAATATACACATACATAAATACCGAAAAAAGGGTTTAAAATGAAAGCGACAGGTAGTGACTTTTGACGAGCCTTTTGAATACTGTTAAAGACTGAGCACGTCTAACTTCCACAGGTAATGCATTCCATAGACGCACGGCCTGCACAGTGAAGGATCCATCTGTGAATTTAGTACTGTGAGAAGGCATTTGTAATAGAGGATTCTCTGAAGATCTCAGATTTCGCGAATGGGTATCATTTAAGAACTTAAACTTTTCTTTTAGATAAGAAGGATAAGACGGATTGAAGAGCACGCTATAGAGAAGGTAAAGTATATGTGCATTCCGGCGAAGGCGAATTGGCAGCCACTTGAGCTCTTTACGATAGCTTGAAATATGATCATATTTGCGTAAGCCAAATATGAATCTGATACAAAAATTTTGAAGTCGCTCAAGTTGATCTAGTTGGGTTTCAGTGAGATCTAGATAGCTGACGTCGGCATAATCTAAAATTGGTATAAGAAGAGATTGTGCAATCGCAATCTTAGTGGCGGTAGGAAGAAAATTGCGCAATCTTCGCAAGACACCCGCAGACGCATAAGCCTTACGACGAATTTCTTGCAGCTGAGGACTCCAGGAGAGATTTTTGTCAAAGTGGATCCCTAAGTTCTTTACTGTGTCACTTATGGGTATTACAATGTCATTAAAAATAACCTGAGGGAGATAAGAAATATTAGACTTCATTAACATTTTTGGGCTACCTATAATAATGACCTGCGATTTTAAGGGGTTAACCTTTAAGCCGTGGTCTGTGCTCCATTCTAAAATTTGCGATAGGTTTCTATTAAGATCTTGTATGGCAACGGAGAGATCTTTAGGAGCAGCCTGTGTATATATTTGAAGGTCGTCAGCATAAAGGTGGTAGGAAGAAGTAATTTTCTCGGAGATAGAGTTAATAAAAACTGCAAAAAGTAGTGGAGATAAAACGCCACCCTGCGGTACACCAGCAGTTGTAACACTCCATGTAGAAAAATTATCCTCAATGAGTATACGCTGCTGGCGTCCATACAGATAGCTGTGAAACCAATCAATCACTGTCGGAGATACGTTAAGAGAACCGATTATACCAATCAAGATGTCAAGATCAACAGTATTGAAAGCATTACTAAAATCTAGCAATGCGAGAACTGTTACATTACTGTTTTCCATGCCTGATCTGATATCATCTGTAATTTTGACTAGAGCAGTGGTAGTACTGTGCCCTGGACGGAAACCGGATTGGAATGGATTGAGAAGGGAATTTTTTGAAAGAAAAACACTAAGCTGATTATAAACCAGTCGTTCAAGAACTTTGGACAAGAAAGGCAATATGGATATGGGACGGTATTCAGAATAAGACACTGGATTTGGTTTTTTTGGTAAGGGAATTATTTCAGCGTTTTTCCATGCTGATGGAAAAACGCCAAAAGAAACGGACCAGTTCAGGATATGACAGAGGATTGGAAGAATTATGTCTAGGATAGGCAGAATCATTTTACGGCTTACACAATGACTTCCCACTGCGTTGGAAGAAATTGATAAAATGCTCTTCTTAACGTCACACACAGAGAATTGATTAAAGATAAAAGGAGAGTAATTAGGTGTTGGAAGAGACGAAAGATGTATTAAAGTTTTAGCTTTAGTAGCCTTATCAAATTTAGGCGAGCAAGAGAACTGTTGATTGAGTACATTAAGGTTTAAATCGCTAGGAATAGAAATATTACGAGATTTTCCAACGCCTAATGATTTTAGAAATTTCCAGATCTTTGCTGGATCACCATTTTGCACTGACTCATGAATGTGGTGGCGCTGAGCATCCCTACACACCTTATTGCAACGATTTCGAATAGCAACATATTTTTCCCAATTTGTGTTGTTAGGTCTGCACTTGTATTTCGTTTTTAAAGCAGCCTTCTTAAATATTATAGATTTGATCTCTTCTGTGAGCCATGGTGCTGGGTAGTGTTTAATTTTAATTGCTCGAATTGGCGCATGTATGTCATAAAGCTTAACTAGGTTGGATGTAAATATTTCAACTTTTTTATCAATTTCGTCTGTAGCCAGAAGATGCGACCAGTCCAAAAGTGATGCATCCTCTCGAAGACTGTCAATGTTCATGCCACCAAAATTACGTTGCAAAAGAACTTTAGATTTGCCTTTGGGGGGACGTACTTTATAAGAAAGAAAAATTAAATCATGATAAGAAAAAATATCTACAGAGCATTGGCCGTGCTTATGAACTAAATCAGGAGAAGACACAAAAATAAGATCTAGAAGAGTGGGAGTACAGTTAGGAAAGTGATGAGTTGCATTTAAATTAAGTATAGAGAGATTATTCGCATGAATAATAGATTGAAGTGTAGAGGATCGATGATCTTGTTTGAGGAGACAGGTATTAAAATCACCCATTATAATCTTATGTGCATAAGAAGGCACTAGTTTTTCTAATAAATTTTCGAAAGAATTAAAGAAATCTATTCTCATTGAAGGACAGTAATAGACACCAAGAAGGACTTTGGAATGATGTAGCTCCACCTCGATAAAAAGATGTTCGCCGGCATTAGATGGCGGTGGCTGCACTGAAACGTCAACAAGAGAGAAAGGAATACATGTGCGCAGATATATAGCAACACCACCTCCAACGCCAAGCGAACGATCGTTTCGATTCAGTTGAAAGCCAGGTAAGGTATATGCAGATGAAGGGAGACAAGGCTTTAGCCAGGATTCTGAAATGAGAATAGCATGAATATTTTTGCAATTAAACGTCGCCAGCATATCAGGAAAGTGTGCCGGAATGCTCTGGGCATTTAAATGAACAACATTAAAATTTTTGTCAACATCAGATAACTGCGAAATGAGATTTTCAGAAAGAGATGGTAAGCTGACAAAACTGTCATAGTCACTACTAGCTGAATAAAAACTATCACTATCGCTACTAGATTGAGTACAGAACATAATAAAATAAAATTGATATATATATATATATATATATATATATATATATATAAAGACGTAACAAAAATAATAACAATCTAACAATAAGGCAATCATGTCCACCTACCAGTCGAGTGTTGACGTACTAAGTATGAAAACAATCAAAAAAAAACAAACATAACTACAACAAAACCAAACTAATAATAGATTAATTATAACCAAAAATAACAGTCATAATTAATTATTAATTTTGTTTCATCAAAACATACCAAAAAAAAGAAAAAATAATAATAATTAGAATATCATTTAAAATGTATGCATTTATGAACAGTAAAAAGGAACGCAAACGTGATAGATCTGTGCAAAAAGAACATAACCATAACATTTATGATCTGTTAAGTCAAATTATTTGAGATCAACTATTGACTCTGACATATAACATCAAAAATAATGTAAACACTAGTTAATAGTTATAGTTCTAGCAAAAACATTAAGCATTAAGGAAAACAACATAACACAATATACATTAACAGATAGTACTAAATAACAAATATACAAAATTACCAAAATATAAAAAGTATAATTTAGCCTATTAAGAAATGGAAAGTGACATTATTATTGAAGTGTTCGATTGTTAGTTTTAAATTATTAGATATTTCTGTATATTATTTATACATAAGGATAGAATGTAGCATACTGTGATTATGTTCAATACATTAAATTACTTTACAGTTATTAACTGTTTTCACTAATGAAAAATAATAAACAAAAACAATCTTGATATGATTGATTTTGAACAACAATGTTAATAGTTAATACCCAACAAAAAAACCAGAATCTTTGAAGCACAAATAGATAAGAACAATTAAGTTTATGTAGCAATAATAACTACAAAATCCAAAATTAAACAAACTAACAATTTTAACAGGATCATTAACTGTGTAATGCACACCAAGGCCATATTTATGAAACACACAAAGTAATCATTTTCTGACGGTCACATTTCGCTTGGGCTTCACAGCAGTCTTTTTTGTCACCGCAACAGATTTTGGGGTTTCTTGACTTTTCTTGATTTTATTAATATCGCATATAGAGAACACACGATGACGAGAACCATCGGGCGATAGGACGTAAACACATCCCTCTTTTGTCCAGCATTTCGAAATACCAAATGTCTCTCGCGCCGCCATGAAGACATCATGCCTTGACTTTGTGAGAAATTCCGAGATTGTGACACCTGAACCCTTAAGATTCGTTTTAGCGTACCATACTTTGTCTCGGAGTACAACATCTTGAAATTTCACAAGAATCGGGCGAGGTCTATTGGGAGCTGCCTGTCGTCCCATCCTGTTGCATATTCTCACATCACCGGCTGAACAATCACAAATTTTTAACTGATCACTCAAAACCTTGACAAGAACCGCTTTAGTGTTTTCTTTTGTTGTTTCTGGCACACCGTGAAATAGCAGCATCTTCCTTCGACTTCTCACTTCCAGTTGATCGACATTACGAGCCAGAAGTTCAACTTGCTGTTGAAGACTATTAAGTGCCTGCATCATAAAAGTTTTGAAAGATGCGTAATCTGCAAATAAGGCGGTAACGTTAGGTGGCGAGTTAGAGCCCTTCCGCAGTTCCTCTTCAAAATTGGCCATCCTGTTACTAAAAACCTCCATCAGATTAGAGAAAGTGTCCTTAATTGTAGTCTCCACGACGACTACAACTATGTGGTGTGGCAATTTTGTAAATGTAGTTAATACGAACGGAAAACACTCTGGTAGGTAGCGAAAACTAATAATTCCTCATCGATTAATGTAAAAAAACAAACTAAAAAATTTAATTTACACAAATAATACAGGAGCGTAAAATTACGTGTTATATTTCCGACTACCCTCCATATAACTTCCTTTTTCCTTCTAATGACGAAAATTAAGTGAATGTTGTAACTTAAAGTTTTAGTTAAAAGAGTTGATAAAAAATATTGAGTTAATTAATTAATATGTGGAAAGCGCCTTTAGTTGTTTACTTTCTTTAAAGTAATCTGAAATATTCGCACGGATTAAGCTAGTGTTACATGATCCCTGTAAAATGTATAAGTTTCTCAATATACATACAGAACAAAAACATAAAGTCCACTTTACTACTGTGCATAATACTGGTACCCTGCGATTCGATATTTCGTGGGATCTGCCAATAATTCTTGTCAATGTCTTAAAATCCATATTAAAACATCTAATGACATCTTTGACATTGCTATACTTCGTAAAATTGTTTGAATCATCAAGCAATATCTACAAAATACTTATAAATATTATACTTATATACCTGTATGTACCTACAAAATACTACAAAGCACTTAGAGGACAACCGCGACAATTTCTGCACTTAATAGTGCAGAAATTTATTATTAGCTTTCGCCGCAGGTCTTTTGTGTAATATACATATATAATCAATTACGATGTTTTTTTTTAAATAATGCCTAACTACAAAGTCTCCTGCCGGATATTCTACATATTATACATGTCCATTAGCATGCAAACTTATTTTTTTAAAGTCACTAATTTCATTAAAGACAGTCTCAGTTTGGGATTGACCGCCATTTGTTTTAACTATATAAAACATTTGATTAAATCCACATTCAAATGTAAAGGTAAACATTTGGAACAAGGCAAGCTCCAGACAAATAAAGGGGATTACACTGGACATACTGGGACTGGTTTCATTTACTGTGGAACTTTATTGTAAAGTCACCTGGCCGTAGTCGCTTGTTGCCTTTACAATACCTAAGTTACGTAGTGGCTTGCTTCAGTATATTCCAAACACCTGAATTATTTATAAATGCAAAAATACTTGCGTTATTTGTATTTGTTTATGTTTTACTCTTAAAATAAACGATGCCTCATACCAGTGAGGCTGCCTCACACTTCTGTCTCGTTCACATGCACGAGAGAAAGAGACACAAAAATATTTTTTTATTCTAAAGTTTAGATTCGAACCCAGGACCTGAGTTATAAAAGTCAGATATTCTGACCGCTTGGCCCCGTGGTCTTCAGGTGAAAATATCATTTGTATTTAATCCAGAAAATTACACGTAACTAATCTAACACGTACTACTAGATTACTACTAATAGATTATCTCATCTGGAAGGAAGTTGCCATAGTTGCCACGCATCTTCTGTTGTTTATTTTCCCCCTGTGAACTTTTACGACGCCCACGGGATGAGATGGGGTGGCAGGGGATGGAGTAATTTCTACTCCTTTGCGCACTCGTAGCGTTTAGCTTATGTTATTTTGTTATTTAACTATATCCGGTATTTCTCTAAAAAGTGAATTGTTCTTGAGAAATAAAAACCTTAAACCTTAATATATATACTTCCTTTTTTATGTATTTGTTAAACTCACCTTGATTATTTTTTACGGAGTAGATTCTTCTCTTGAAGGTCCTTAATTCCAACGTGTCCGTAAAAACTAGTGACGGCAGCAGATTCGACAAGGTGGTCGGGTGTGGTAGAAATTTCCTTGCAAAACACACAGTGGTGGAATAAGAACCATTAATGTTAATCAAAATTTTAATGGTTGTAGGATTCCTATAAAGGAATCCACCACCGCAGGGTCAGTTATTCTGCCGTGAAGCAGTAGTATGCAAACTTTTATGCCCTGTATCTAAACCACCTTAAGTGTCACTTAGAAGTTCTGCGAACTTATTACTTTCACTTATTATTTGTATAGTTTCCAAGAGAATTTGAACCGACGACTTTAATAGATGCAATAAAGTCTACGTTAAAAGCTGGAAAGCTCGGCCCGCCCCGCTTTTATTTTATGCTGAGAATAACGTGAAAACATCTTTGTGGCTCTTTATTTAAAAAGTTTCTTAAAGAATTTTTTTTATGTTATTCATTTTAAAACAAAAATTATAATGGAAACTTACGAGTATTTACTTTGTTTTTAGATACAGAATTGTTATGCCAATGTGCTACATAGTAACTGTTTTAAGACCTGGGGTAACTTTGATAATAATAAAAAAAATTAATAGAATCAGGCGTTACTTTGCGGAAATCCATTATAATGAAGGAAAGAAAGATAATTTGCACCCTCAGTAGCGTGCACGAGCAACTAACACCGCCACCGGGAACCTCCACCAGATACCCTCCACCACTTTATCATTACCACTAGGCAATATACACCACAGATGTGTGTATGATATAATGGTATATATTGCCTAGTTTGCTCATGCACGCTACTGTGGGAGGGCGCGCGGTGCTCTTCAAAACTAGGTAATATACACCATTTTATATTTTGCCAGCGGATCTTAGAAAATTTACTTTCTTTCCTTTATTCATAACAAAAAAAATTGTTTCAACAATCAAATATCCCACTGTATTTGTAAAGATTTTGATTAAAATAGACAAATATTGTGTGAGCCGTGGTAGCCGGGGCTAGGCGCTCGTTTTAAATTTTATAGTACGCGAGTGACCTGGATTTAATCCCCGGGACCGGCATCGCAAACATTTGCTATTGAAATTCTTAGTGCTGATTTACCACGTGCTCGGCGGTGATGGAAAATATCGTGAGAAACCTGTGGGAAAGGAATGAAAATATTTCGAAGAGATGTGGACTCTGCAAACCCGCATAGGAGTAGCGTGGCGGATTCTTCCCGGCTTCTAAAACCTCTCAGTCTGTGAAAAGGCCTGTCCTCAGCAGTGGGGCATTTGTAGACTTTACTTATAGATTTTTTTATTTTTATTGTATAAAGTGACGAAACGGGCAAAACGTTCACCTGATGGTAAGTGCAACGTCCGCCCACAACAAATGCTGTGTCACCCAGAATATTTCTGTGTGACACCACACTGCGCCCGTCACCCTGAGACATCAGTTCTTAAGTCTCATATGCCCAGTGATTACGCTAGCTCACAGTGCCCTTCAAATCGAAACACAGTAATGTTTGCACACTACTGCTTCACGGCAGAATAACTGGCCCTGGGGTGGTACCTACCTCGGACGGATTCCTGCATAGGAATCCTACCACCAGAATGACCTCACCAACTTTATCTGATAGATGCCTTTTTGATTTTTTGGAAGCTCCCACGATGGCAGGCCTGTTGACAGGTTTTGCAATTATTGATTTGAATTTCAAGACACCAAAACTAACAGTGGTACAAAAATTAGCAGTAGATAGTCAATACGCTGTAGTAAGAGTTAAAGCTGATAATAAGCCAATTTATCCAACTTGTGCTTATTTTAGGAATAAGTGGTCTTTCTGGGAGTGTTTTAAGTGCTTTTTTTATTGGATAATGTGACGAGACGAACAAAACGTTCACCTGATGGTGAGTGCATCGTCCGACCATAACAAATACTGTATCACCCAGAAGATTTCTGTGTGGTACTGCACTGTGCTCATCTCCCTGAGAAGTTCTTAAGTCTCACATGCCCAGCGATTACGCTAGCTCTCAGTGCTCTTCGGACCGAAACACAGTAACTTTTGCACACTATTACACGGCAGTCTAACCGGTTTGTGTGGTAGACGGATTCCTGCACAGGAATCCTACCACAAGGAAAAAAAGTAGACCTTAATCTTGTTATTAGTAATCTTTGGATGGAAATCTAGTCAAAATAGTGAACCAGCAGTTAAAGAAACAACGTGTCATTTATTTAAATGATTTATAGTAATAATAAATCATGTTCAATGATTAATCTAAAGAGAACTCAAAATTTTAATTCTTTCAAATCGAACTAAAAATGAGTCCGAGTAAAATGTAGTGTCGAAGACACTGAAGTAGTTGTCCAGACTTCAAAGCATTTAAATTGTACAAACAATGTATTGTGTTTTCAATCTGGGCTCTACGGAATCAGCCTGACAATACGAGGTACTTTTAACACCAGATTTACGAAACCTTTTTCAATTTTATCAATTTGTGGTTGTCAATTTTATGCTTTAAATTCTGAACAAATCAATATTATTCTATAGCGATTATACATTGGTTTTGAATGATATTATGCCGCGAATATATATATCTAGTAGTTTTTTCAGAAACACCTATATTTTGTTATATCTAGATGTTGTCTACCTATTCCTAATGTAACCGTCTCTTCTCGTCCGTCAATGCCCGTAAATCTAGTGTTAGAGGCTAAAGTGGATACTGTAAATTATTTAATCTGCGACTAATTATTTTACTTCGTAAACATATAGCATATATTGCTTTATAGAAATTCATATATTTTGAACAATTTCACGTGCTTCGCTGAAGATAAGCTTTGTGATTAATTGCAGCGCCAGTTGTTCGTTACATTAGATAGGTTGTTTCAACAATAAACGATGGTGTAGGATTTTGGGCCTAACAATTTAAAATTCCCGCCAATTCACCATGCTCCGACGCTTTACGCGCCCGCCACACCGCAGTGGCGCTGTAGTCAGTCGAAAAGTATTTTAAAATGCGTTGAGTGAAACCGTCAGTCGCTCCGTAAAATTAATATGTAAAACACAAGAATCAACAGTAATTCCATCACAGCAAGATCCCTAAAGCCTACTACCTAATTAATATCACTCGACTGGACCGTCCCGGGACGCACGAGTTCAACCCAGGCGCAGAGCTGGTCTGAGGAGGTGGGTAAGTAGGCCCAAACTTTCTAGGGGTTTTGTTGTTTTATAGTTTCACTCCTGTTAATTTATCAACCTGAGCTATCAGCCAACACATTTTGGCCTATCGAGCCGTGATAACCCAGTTATAATATCAATAACTTGTATATATAATATAACATAAAACGCAATATCTTATTCACACTCGACCATAAGATATATGCAAAATTTTATAAAAATAATATTGAGTATTCATATTGTATTTATATTTTATCATTATATATTACTAGGATTTATTAACATTTATAACTAAATGTAATAATAGTACATATTGTAAATATACGTAAAGTTCATTACGACATAATTATTAGTTTTAATTTGTGTATTATTTACATGTAAATTCATTGTTGTACTAAATTAAATTGTTCTATTTTTGTGGATTGTGTAAGTGTCATTATAACAGTTTTAAATTTCATTTTGGTGCGACGCTGGCCGGCCGCCATTTTATAAAATTGTGCGTTTACCTTCCACATAACATATTCTAACGAGGAGTTTGAAAGAAAACGTTAAAGTAAGATTGTTTATACAAAACATTTATACTTATAAAACGATACAATACACCTGTTTTTACATTAGTTTATTTAGTATTTTTGGAATTCTAATATTGTTTTAAGAATAGTTTCAAATTGATTTCCTTTCGTTAGTATTTGGTTTTCTTTATTAGTATCACATTGTGATATTAATTTGCATTAAAATATTTTCTGCATAGTTGGGACTTAATAGTTACTTTTAGAACTTAATAAAAATGAATAACGATAAAGACCTCGATGAATTGTTGCAACCACTGCTTACGTCAAAGGAAATGTGTTTTATACGCGTTCAACGATTATATGAAATGTCAAAAACCGTTATTACGGATACCTCGTTAGAAGCCGAATTTCACGTGAGACTTTGGGATTTGCCTACCCTCCGTACGGAATATGATCGATGTATCGCGGAAATAAATTCTTTAAGTCGAAAATACAAACCGAAATTCGTACCTTCATATAAGGAAATTCAGGCGTTCGATGAAATTTACTATGCAATTCAAAATGTCGCGCGTAATCTTAGATCAAACGATGCTACGAATAAGTGTGAACAGGGTGGCCTAAGTGATAGTAATGATACTTGTAAGCGACGAGTCAAGTTACCAGAATTACAGTTATATAAGTTTGATGGTAAACTCGAAAATTGGACTACATTTCGTGATACTTTTAGGAGTCTTATTCACGATAATTCTAGTATTAGTAACATTGAAAAATATTATTATTTATTATCATCCGTTGGCGGGCCAGCCCTTACAATAGTTAAGTCTATGCCAGTTACCGCGGATAACTATGCGATAGTTTGGAGCGCATTAGTCATGCGGTACGACAATAAGCGTGTACTTGCTACTGCATACTTAGATAAGCTTTTTAATTTTAAACCAATCGCGAATGAGACCGCATCGAACTTGCATAATTTTCTTCATACGTTTCAAGAAAATATCAAAGCTCTGGAACTGTTAGCTATTCCGGACTTGTCTAGCTTCGTATTGTTTTACGTTTCTTTACGTAATCTCGATCCCGTGACTGGGCGTGAATTCGAGCAGACTAGGTCACCGGGTGATATACCTACTGTCACGGATCTGTTGTCGTTCGTGGAGAGACAGGCGCACGTACTTGAGATGTCTGAGTGCAGGTCGGTATCCGTTAGGACTTCTGTACCATCCAAGCAAAATTCATCCAAGTCGTCCCCTCTCACGACATCCAGATATACGTCCGATTCAAGTAGAATACATAATAATCAAAAGCCCACTTTGGCATCCGCTATCGCCAGTCCGGACAAAAGTGAGTCAAAACACTTCCACGGATGTCTGTATTGTAGAAAGCCTCATTCTATTTATCGATGTACCGAATACAACGATCTCACACCTGAGTTGCGTAAGGATAAAATTAAGCAGCTTAAATTGTGTGAGAATTGTTTGCGTGACAACCATACCGTTAAGGATTGTACGTCCAAATATAGTTGTACGGTTTGCAAAAAAAGACACCACGTTACTTGGTTACGGAAAATGTGGTAACGCTTACCTGCTCAACTGAGCAGACTGTTTTGCTTGGCACCGCTGTAATACATGTCGCAGATGCTTGGGGTCAATACCACACCTTACGTGCGTTGATTGACAGCGGCGCAATGTCAAGTTATATAACTCAAGAATGTGTCGGGAGGTTGGGACTTTCTCGTCGCAAGTGTAATTTTAGACCGATTGGTTTAGGCGGAATCCACGTACGAAACTTCGGTCTAACCACTTGCACGTTGAAACCACGCGATAAAAATGCACCGGTACTAGCAACTGATGCTGTCATTGTGTCGCAAATTGCTGGTGAACTGCCTACAATCTGTTTGCCGAACAAGATATTTTACGAATTTAAACATCTTGCTCTGGCAGACCCAGGCTTTCACACACAAGCCCTCGTTGATATGCTGATCGCGGGTGACTTGTTTCCTTATATTTACAGCGGCGATAAAATATTGCCTGTTCAAAGTGGAATGCCTGTAGCGTTAAATTCCATATTCGGATATATCATTACCGGCCAAGTTGACTTAGAGCAGCGTGGTTCGAAAACCGTTGCTCTGGCGGTTAATGAAAATAATTCGGATACATCATTCGGTGGTTTTACTAAAGCCATTAATATCGACCAGGTCATGAATGCATTCTGGGAGGTAGAGAATATTCCGTCGGAGAAGTATCAAAAACCAGATGATATATTAGCCGAAGAACTGTTTGCTAAAGAATACAGTCGTGATGAAACTGGTAGGTATACGGTGAGGTACCCACTACGACCAGACCATACTCTTGACGATTCTAGGAAGATGGCTATACGTAGATTAATAAATTTAGAGGCTAAACTAAATCGTGAACCTCAGCTGAAGACAGAGTATCACAAGTTCATGTCCGAGTATGAATCGTTAGGTCATATGACGTGCCTGGGTAAGATGCAAGATGTGGATTCCAAATATTTAATTCCACATTTTTGCATTATGAAACCATCCAGCACGACAACAAAACTTCGTACAGTGTTTGACGCATCGTGTAAAACCTCAAATCAAAAGTCGCTTAATGATGTGATGTTGCCGGGGCCGAAACTTCAATCGGATATCAATAAAATTTTAAGAAATTTTCGTCTACACGAAGTATGTTTGTCTGCTGATATCTGTAAAATGTCCAGACAAATACTCATACATAAAGAGCAACGGTCATTCCAGCACATCCTGTGGCGAGACTCAACAGATCAACCCATGCGGACTTACGAGCTCAACACAGTAACATACGGTGTGACCAGCAGCCCATACTTGGCAATCAAAGTGCTGCATACTTTAGCAGACTCAGAGGCTGACAAGTGTCCAACTGCTGCAAGGGTTCTGAAGTCAGGATTCTTTATGGATGACTTGTTGTGGTCAGAACCTACAGTTGAGGATGCTCTACAGCTTCAAGCTGACCTGCGCATTCTGTTAGAAAGTGCTGGATTCATACTTCGTAAGTGGTCAAGCAACAGTCCTCAAGTTCTAGCAGCAGTACCCGAAGATCACCGAGAGACCCCAGTAGAGTTCAATGACGAGGAGAACCTGTCACTTAAAGTCTTGGGTCTTCAGTGGCAACCGGCTTCAGACTCCTTTTCCTTTCGGATCTCGTCATCTGAACAACAGGTCACAAAGCGAACCATTCTTTCGCAGATCGGACGCTTGTTCGACCCACTAGGGTTTGTAGCCCCTTGCATATTTTACGCGAAATGTTTCATGCAGAAACTCTGGGCTCAGCAGTTTGACTGGGACCAGCGTTTGCCTGTACAATTTGAAGCCGAGTGGCTTGCATTCATAAGAGAGCTGCCACTCCTTTCCGAATTTAAACTTGAACGGCATGTCATGGTCAAGGAAGCCAGTACATTACGGTTACTTGGATTTAGCGATGCGTCTACTCACGGCTATGCAGCAGTAGTCTATCTGTACACAAAAGGTCATTATAACGAACAAAAAGTTAGTTTATTAATAGCAAAGTCCAAGGTCGCACCGTTGAAAACACTTTCGGTGCCTCGCTTGGAGTTGATGGCGGCACATTTGTTGTCTAAACTAATTAAATATGTAACTTCCATGCTTAAAGAACGTCTTCTAAATGTCGATGAGATCATGCTCTTCACAGATTCCTCGGTGGTACTAGCATGGCTCAATACGCCTAGCTACAAATTAAAGACATTTGTAGCCACACGTGTCACTAAGATTCTGGAGACGGTTCCTAGTGACAGTTGGTTCCATGTGGATGGAGACTCTAATCCAGCGGATGTGTGTTCTCGCGGTGCATTACCACCCGTACTCTTATCAACACCAAATTGGCTTAATGGCCCTTATTGGCTTCTTGGAAATAAATGGCCAGTTCGTTCTATACAAGAGTTTAGATACGAGGCTCCACTAGAACTTAAAAGCGTTAACGAATCAAAGATTCTGGTGTCCATAGAGCCATCGTCAAATATAATTTATGAACTTACAGAGCGCTATTCCAAATATGGTAGACTGATTAATGTTGTTGGTCGCCTGTACCAGTTTGCCCGAAAATGTCGAGCACCTAAGCCTGAGCGCACCGGACTCACTGTAGGTGACTTGCGTCGGGCTAATGAAATAATCATCAAATCTGTGCAGCAACAACACTTTGCTGAGGAGATTCTTGCTCTGTCAAGAGGTGAAAAACCTCATCACAGTATGCGAAAGCTGAACCCCTTTATAGATTCGAATGGTTTCCTCAGGGTGGGGGGTCGTCTTTCGCAATCAGATATGACCTATAATAAAAAACATCCCCTGTTGCTGCCTAAGAAATCTAACTTCACTCATCAATTAATAGATTACTACCACGTGCTTTACTTACATGTTGGTTCACGAACACTTCAAGGAATTCTTAGTCAAAAGTACTGGATTATGTCAGCACGTAGTGTAATTAGGTCGCGTACAAGTAAGTGTATTTCATGCTTCAAGGCAAGTCCTACAATCAGACAACCGATCATGGGTCTGTTACCTAAGTTTAGAACACAGGACGTTCATGCGTTTCATACGGTCGGCATTGACATAGGTGGCCCCTTTTACACAAAAGAGTGTACACGTAAAAATGCTCGCATATCAAAATCGTATTTATGTGTATTCGTATGTTGCGCAACTCGTGCTGTGCATCTGGAAATCTTGTCTTCACTGAGTACAGAATGTTTTTTGGCAGCATTCGACCGCTTCACAGCTAGACGCGGCTTATGCCACGCCGTAATATCAGACAACGGCACTAACTTCGTTGCAGCTGGAAAACAGTTAGCTGAAGTGGCCCAATTCTTAGAATCGAATACTGACGGAATATCTAAGAATCTCACTTCACGCAAGGTGGAGTGGAAACATAACCCCCCAGCAGGTAGTCACTTCGGAGGCATTTATGAAGCTGCTATCAAATCAGCTAAATCGCATTTAAAGCGAACTGTTGGTAACAAAGCACTAACCTTCGAAGAGCTCAATACCGTGTTCACGCGTGTTGAAGCAGTGCTAAACTCACGGCCACTGTGTGCACTTTCTTCAGATCCTAGTGAATTTGAAATTCTCACGCCCGCGCATTTCTTGGTAGGTCGCGAATTACTTCATGCACCAGAATACGACTTAACGGAGCTTTCGTCAAATAAACTGAGTCGCTGGCAAGCAGTGCAACAAATTTCTCAACATTTCTGGCGTTTATGGCGTAAAGATTACCTGCACACACTTCAGCAGCGACAGAAGTGGTGCAATAATAGCCAAGGTCTAGACATAGGTGATTTAGTATTGATTAACTCCGAAGCCCCTCCTCTTCAATGGGCTCTAGGTAGGATCACTAAAGTACATCCTGGGCCCGATGGCGTTGTTCGGGTGGTCACTGTTCGCACCAGAAATAGTGAGTTAGTTCGACCCGTAGTGAAACTCAGTCCTCTCCCTCTGGAGCAGGAATCATCTTAAATATTAAATTTGAAACTTAAAACATTCACACAAGTGAGCAGTTTGTGTGAATTATAAAATGTATATTGTTTTATATTTATGTTATTAAATACAGTCCACTACTTGTTCATTATATTTAAATCTTATTTATATTCAACATATTATTATTCAACCTACTCGTATCAACACTTTGTCAAAACATGTAATTGTTCTTGGTTTTATAACTGGGAAATCCTGGCGGATTTCGGTGGGGGGAATGTAGGATTTTGGGCCTAACAATTTAAAATTCCCGCCAATTCACCATGCTCCGACGCTTTACGCGCCCGCCACACCGCAGTGGCGCTGTAGTCAGTCGAAAAGTATTTTAAAATGCGTTGAGTGAAACCGTCAGTCGCTCCGTAAAATTAATATGTAAAACACAAGAATCAACAGTAATTCCATCACAGCAAGATCCCTAAAGCCTACTACCTAATAAATATCACTCGACTGGACCGTCCCGGGACGCACGAGTTCAACCCAGGCGCAGAGCTGGTCTGAGGAGGTGGGTAAGTAGGCCCAAACTTTCTAGGGGTTTTGTTGTTTTATAGTTTCACTCCTGTTAATTTATCAACCTGAGCTATCAGCCAACACAGATGGTATACTTAAGTATCAAAGCAGATAAATGTTCGGTACCATCATTTATTTCTTTAAGTATACGATTTGAGATCTGTTATGTTCTCAAAATCGTAATGATCGAAAGAAAATGAGAAATTACATTTTCCAATTAAATTATGATCTAATTGTTTTGAAAAGAAGACAAATCTTATATGATTGAAGATTTTATGAATAATAACATTAGTGGTACAGTTACGAGTATGAGCTGTTATTTTTTTGACATGCATTTTCTATTTTTGCACAAATGTCGAAGTGGTCGTCAATTATCACACATAAACACGGCCTCTCAACGTATAAGGAGTAGGCAGAACACACCCCTCCCCCACTTTTCACCACCACGGGAAGCAAGACGTAACGGGCGAACCACGACGCCGCCATTTTGGTACACGCCCAAAAATTTTTACTCGCCATTGCGTTCTCACGAGCAGTATTGCTACAGCATTGGCTGTCCGTCGCCTCTTTCGATACCTCGTTAGGAATTTTTTTACTGGTGGTAGGATTCCTATGCAGGAATCCGTCTAGGTAGGTACCACCCCAGGGCCTGTTATTCGTGAATCCGTGAAGCGGTGTGCGAACATTACTGTGTTTCGGCTTGAAGCGCACTGAGAGCTAATGACACTGGGAATATGGGACTTAAGAACTGATGTCACAGGGTAACAAAGGTGACGCAGGTGTGGCGTAACACAGAAGTGTCCAGGGTGACGCAGCATTAGTTATGGGCAAACGTTGCACTTACCATCAAGTGAACGTTTTGCTCGTCTCGTCACTTTTTCCAATAAAAACAAGAATAAAGAAAAGAAAGGTAGGTGCTATTCTACAGGAAACCTATCAGCTAATCGTCATCAATTTGTATGATATACTAATAGTCCCACAGTTATAGTACATTTAGGTGCTCATCAGAAACTACATACATACATACATAAGATCACGACTGTATCCCATGAGGGGTAGTCAGAGACTGGGCACTCACTGCAAAAAACAGATGACGGCCACAATCCACGTCTCACCAAAACAATATAATGCACTTGGTGTGATAGGTGGTGAGCCCATCGCCATCATGCGCTGTTGGGTGCACAGTGCAGTTTAATTCCTTACTCGCCTTTTACGAGATCCATTGGATGAGATGGAGTGGTAGTATTCTTTTATCGAGCCGCCACCACATGGCTAGATCAGAAACTAGATAAAGCACAATTTGAAATATTTCATGCGGATCTAAGAAAATTTGAAATTGTTCAGTTTCACCAATTAGTGACTAAACCTTAACGAGAGTGCTACTTAAGATGAGTACACTAAAATAACTAACATTCTTGTGTAGTTTCAAACCTGTGCTCCGTATAGAATAAATTAAACTATTTCGCTTACTGCAAGTCAAAGGACTGCATTAATTTCCTGCTGACGTCTCGGTGTACGTGTGTTTGCTTATGCTTTGTGACGTCACACTCCTCCCTTGGTAACACCGTGCTGGATTATTTAGAAGAGATAGAACTAATTGACTAACAAAAACAACTGCCTAAGAAATAACAATACATGCAGATGACTGACAATAGTATAATACAGTAAACTGTTTAAGTACATATTTTTTTTCCTTTTAATTTTATAATGATTTTTACTGGTGGTTAGATTCCTATGCAGGAATCCATCTAGGTAGGTACCACCCCAGGCCCGTTATTCTGCCGTGAAGCAGTAGTGTGCAAACATTACTGTGCCTCGGTTTGAAGGGCATTGAGAGCTAGCGTAATCACTGGGCATATGATACTTAAGAGCTGATGTCTTAGGGTGACGGGCGCAGTGTTGTGTCACACAGCAATCTTCTGGGTGATACAGCATTTGTCATAGGCAGACGTTGCTTACTTGACGTTGCTGGGTTAACGTTTTGCTCGTTTCGTCACTTTCTCATATAAAAAAAACAATAACAGGCAGTTTCCTTTCTATTCTATAATATTTAATTTTGTGATTTTTCCTGTGGAAGTAGTGGTAGGCTACATTAAATCATAACTGACTGTAAAGAACTTAATTTTTATTTAGTATTTTAACCAGAGGTTCCCAGACTTTTTTTTCTATTAGACTACATTCAAAATTTAGCTGGTTCCGGTGGACCCCCTGCGGCTACATTACTATCGTATCCCCAAAACTATAACAAACTAACCAATTTGTTGTCATGCCAGCGTAGACCCCCGTAGAGTCTCCCGTCCACCTGGACCACTTTGGGAACTAAGGATTTCAACAATAATATAGCCCACCTTAGGCCTGAAGGTCAACTTTAATTAATTGTATTCATACCTAGCAATTGAATAACAAAAGTGGGTTAATTAAAGTAAACGCTGAGTGTAATAAAGTTAACAAATGTAATTGTAATAAAGCTAAACACGGATGAAGTTTGCCTTGAAGTAATTACATCTCGTGCCACAGTCACTGTGTTAACCAAACTGGTAACTTCCAACAAACGTAACTTATTTAAACTTTGTATTTTTATTTATTTAATAGGTCTGTTTGCAGTTGCTATATTTTAAGCTGGCTGTGAAAAAAGCTGACCCCGATCGATGATATACTTTAATCGGATTTTAGGGTCTTATGTTTTTACGCGGAACGCTAATTATTTTTCTAAAATTGAAGTAGCCTACGTTATCCGCTATTATATCAGCTATCTGCCTGTAAAAGTTTCGACAAAATCGGTCCAGGCGTTTCGGAGATTAGCGGGAACAAACCGGCAGACAAAGAAAAATTTTAAAAATCGTTTTTTTCTTATAAGTATGTATATACTTTCATAAGCATTGAGTAAATAGCTGTTATTTTGTTATAGCAAAAAGACACTTCTATTTTATTTATTTGCATGTATAGATTTATAAAAACAAGTTGCTTACATAATAATAGTTATGAGTAACGTACAACTATTTTAAGTTTTGCATAACGTGTCTGTCTTAAAGACTTAAGTGTGTCTTATCACATGCCCCTTTGCCCCCTCTCCTATAAAAAATGCAAAACTTAAAAAAATGAATGGGCGAAATGAAATGCCCAGCAAACGATGATATAAAAATTGACTAAAATTAGAACGTCATCATCATTTCAGCGTATCACTAGAATCTGCCAGCCCATATCATCCCGTGGAGTGTCGTAAAAGTCGACAGAGGGAAAATTAAAACCAGAGGATGGGCAGCAGCATCTTCCTGGAACATCAGAATAAATAAACTGCGGTTGCCAACCCGCCTGCCAAGCATGGCAACTATGGCAAAATTCCCCCCAAAATGAGAGCTACAAACTTTTGTCGCAATCTATGGGGAATGCCTTTGTTCAGCAGTGGACTAGTGATAGGCTTAAATGATGAAATAATGAAATATAATTCACCACGCCTTTTGGAGTGTGATTACATGTTCTGTTAAAAAATCAAGGTAGAGAAACGTAATTCTTTCAAAGAACATACAGGAATGGAATGCAAGCTCTGTCGAGTATCTCATTACTGTAGCGTGGAATTTATCACAAATTATACACAAAATTACATAAAATATAAAACTGACGTTGGTTGGCTTACCCACTAAAACGTCCGGCTACTAGAGTGGTTTATAAATAAAAACAGTCAAACGTCCAGGCCACTAGAGTGGCTTCGCCAACTCGCTCGGCTATTTTCGTATTTTAAGTATTACAACTTTCGTAATGATACACGATGTTGCTACTAGATGGCTCTAAGATAAATTACCTTTGTTTGTGTGGATAAAACATTCTACTGCTACGTAATAAAATAATTAAGAAAAAAATGTTAAAGTCAGTGAAAGTGAGTGAGAGTGAATTTTAAGTGATTGTGCCGTTAAAACTGTGAGTATTGTTTTATTAATAACTAATTGTAACATGTTTTATATCAAAATGATCGGCAAGAGTATTATCTAATTATGTTTACAAATATCAAACGTGGAATGTGTTTTATTACGATAAAATGAACATGCAAACACATAGCCATTTTTTTTTTATGAGGTTATAAATCTGACCTTATATATACTTTGATTTAAGCAAATAAGAGTTAAAGTAAGTTAATTTAAGTACATTAGTGTTTCAAGAAAATAAAACAATCGCAATACAATGAAAACAAAAGACATAAACATCTGTCGAGCGTTTGTTTACATTACGGTAGCCGTTCCGCTCGACCGGTTTTAACCTTGAGAGGCTTCAAGTGGGTGTATTGTTTACGTTTTTGTGCTATAAATAAACTTCGGTAGTATTAACGTACTGGTATCATAAAAAAGGTTATATAATCTAGTTTTAGAATGAATAATATGATTTTGATATGCAGAAACAAAATGTTTCTTAAAATTAGGAAGAAAAAATATGTTACTCAGATTTCAACTGTAATTGTGATTTCTATATTTTTTTTATATACTTTACATTATTTACTGTTGTTTAGTGTTTACGTTTATTAATTCTATATCTAATTAGCTTTACCCACAATTTTTTTCAAGTTGTTTGCGTTAGTAACGAGGGAGATAATCGTTTTTTAATTAAGAAGGGTAGGGTGTTTTTTTTTTTTTTTTTCGAAAAAAAGAAGGTGGACGGATAAGACAACTTTAGTTGTCAAACCACTCTAGTAGCCGGGACGTTTGAGTGGTTACTACCGTGTGCAAAATCCAAATATGCATTATAAATGTGTATTTATTTTGATTTTAATTTAGGGGAAACAGTACAGCTGCAATCAGCGAAATCCACCACGGATAAATATAAATATCCTGCTATTTAGTTGTTTTACGAAATTGTTTAATAAATCTGTTTAACTATTGTTAATGCTTATTATACGATTTTTAAAATATGCTATCAATATTGATAGATCAGTTTCACTATTCGCATTTAAGAAAAATAACACGTCTACATACTAATATTACGATTAAAATTATACATACTCGTAACTTACTATGGGTAAAATTAAATGATACATACATACATACATAAGATCACGACTGTATCACATAAGGGGTAGTCAGAGACTGGGCAATCACTGCAAAAACAGATGACTGCCACAATCCACGTTTCACCAAAACAATATAATACACTTAGTGTGATAGGTGGTGAGCCCATCGCCACCATGCGTTGTTGGGTGCATAGTGCAGTTTAATTCCTTACTCGCCTTTTACGAGATCCATTGGATGAGATGGAGTGGTAGTATTATTTTAACGAGCCGCCACCACACGGCTTGAAACACGATATTTCAATTTAGCGCGAAAAAAAAAGTGGAGGAAAATTTTAAATTGGTACATTCGTAAGTTTTCTCGATAATAATGGTATTAAGCTTTATGATAACAAATAATGCAACATAAAATATAAAATAATTTTCAACGATGAAGATAGTATGTTTATATAAAAAAAAATAATTACGATCTACTAATGTGAAATTAAGTATAAAGGTATGTAGGTAGGTATGTCTACTCAAACAAATATATATATAAGCATTTGGCATTCCATAGTCTTAACGAAAACCTTATTGTATTTGCTTTAGTAAACAGCAGCAGTGCTTATTAACGATTCTTTGGTGGCGACTGTATGTATGTATGTACTGTATGTACGACTGTATCCCATAAGGGGTATTCAGAGACTGGGCACTCACTGCAAAAACCGATCACTGCCACAATCCACGTTTCACCAAAACAATATAATGCACTTGGTGTGATAGGTGGTGAGCCCATCGCCACCATGCGCGGTTGGGTGCACAGTGCAGTTTTATTCCTTACTCGCCTTTTACGAGATCCATTGGATGGGATGGAGTGGCAGTATTCTTTTAACGAGCCGCCACCACACGGCGATCATGGTGTTATCTTGCAAGAATAAAGGCTGTCCGTACAATACTTGAATCGCCACTTAAGACGCCTCGTTAGTAAAGAGGTCGGTGTTATTTAACTCTGCCGGACCCGGACACTTACCGACTTGAGCAAAAATTGAAAATAATAAACATCTCACTTTAATTGATATTTTAATGCACTGACGTGGTAGGATTCCTATGCAGGAATCCGTCTAGGTAGGTACCACCCCAGGGCCATTTATTCTGCCGCGTAGCAGTAGTGTGCAAGCATTACTGTGTTTCGGTTTGAAGGGCACTGAGAGCTAGCGTAATCACTGGGCGTATGAGACTTAGGAACTGATGTCTCAGGGTAAAGGGCGCGGTGTGGTGTCACACAGAAATTTTCTGGGTGACACATCATTTGTTATGGGCAGACGTCACACTTACCATCAGATGAACGTTTTGCTCGTTCCGTCACTTTCATGAAATTAAAAAAAAAAAACGTTTATTAGAAACTGTCCTGAATAATAGAAAAGCTCATTCTGACTATATTTGACAGTTTGGAGAAAACAACACTTGCCAGTTTCCTTGCTAGGAGCGCAGTGGGCACGAAGTGTCGACGTGTGTAATTCGACTATTAATCACACGACTGCGGTTGACGCTATGTACACAACTTCCACTGCATCATATATGAGAGCCATTTAACGCTCTAGGTCACGTAGCGACTACGATATTTTGATAACACTTTGCTTGGAATCATAAGTTAATCATTTGATATGTGCAATATATTTTAAGCATTCTCGGCCTCAAAGGCCGAGAATGCTTAAAATAAAGGATAGGTATATAGATAGGATTAAATAAAGGATAGATAAAATAAAGAAAGGAATCTTTTTTTTAAGGGCTCTAAGTCGTATTAGTACGAAATAACCGCTGGCGGCAGAAGGTTCCACAAAGTGGTTGTGGGTGGCAGAAAATTTCTGGCAATCCGCACAGTGGTGGAACGCCAATCTTTCAGGTGTTGCCGATGAAATTTTGAGCTGTGCCGCAATGTGCGATGGTGGAATTTAGCAACAGCCAATTATCCGAATAACTCTACGGAACACCCCCTATTTTTTTGGATTATATACAGTGATGAAACGAGCAAAACGTTCACCTGATGATAAGTGCAACGTCAGCCCATAACAAATGCTGTGTCACCCAGAAAACCTCTGCGTGACACTACACTGTGCCCATCACCTTGATACATAAGTTCTTAAGTCTCAAATGCCCAGTGATTACGCTAGCTCACAGTGCCCTTCAAACCGAAACACAGTGATGTTTACACACTACTACTTCTCGGCAGAATAACTGGCCCTAGAGTTGTAGCTACCTAGAAGTATTCCTGCATAGGAATCCTACCTAGGAATTAAATAATATATGTAAATTAAAATACCATATGAGAGTCGTGTTAGAGCGATTATTATAAATGAAATTTAAGGCAACCGTAAATTTTACATCATGGTGAGTAAACCTATCTAATCGTATAACTTATTTTTTAGCTTAGCAAATTTATTAGTGGCCCACGTGTAATGGTTACGTCGCCATTATATTTTTTTTATTGCTTAAATTGATGAAACGAGCAAAACGTTCACCTGATGGTAAGTGCAACGTCTGCCCATATCAAATGCTGTGTCACCCAGAAAACCTCTGCGTGACACTACACTGTGCCCATCACCTTGAGACATAAGTTCTTTAGTCTCATATGCCCAGTGATTACGCTAGCTCATTGTGCCTTTCAAACCGAAACAAAGTAATGTTTGCACACTACTGCTTCACGGTAGAACAACTGGCCCTGGGGTGGTACCTACCTAGACGGACTCCTGCATAGGAATCCTACCACCAGTAGTTCTATACAAAAATATGAACTACTGGTAGTGGGATTCCTATGTACTCCTAAACGGATTCCTGCATAAGAATCCTACCACCAGAAAAAAATTGAGAAATGCAAACAGGCGCAACGTATCTTCGCAAAGCCAGTAGTAGATCAAGCTGATCGGAAAGTACTCAGTCGTTGAAGATTTGATCCGCTCTCCGTTGGAATCGGTCAAATAGAAGGAGCTGGCACTGAGGTGCCCCCGCTCAGAGGTAAAAACAGTATTCAGTAACTTGTTACAAACCGGGCAGATCGTCGCTCCGTCCAGTTGCGGATGGCCCTACGCTGCGTTTGACGATGCGAGGCTACAACTATAATTGTTTCAATTAGAGAAAGTGGCGCGACGAGTAAAACGGTAAGTGTAAACTTACCATAAGGTAAGTGCAACGTCTGCCCATAACAAATCCTGTGTCATGCAACCCTTATGTGGCACCACACTTCGCTCGACACCCGGAGACATGAGTTCACCATTCTTGCTCACACTTGCTCTTAGTGTCCTTCAGGCATAAACATAGTAATGTTTGCACGCTTCAGATTCACAAGCAGATTAACTGGCTTTGCGGTGGTACCTATCTAGACGGATTCCTGCATAGAAATCCTACCTCAAGTAAAATGTAGGATACGAATATCATAAAATAAATAAACTTTGGCCTAACAATATGACGTTGTTTTCAACAAATTCTATTACCGTCTGTAAGTCTTTCAAGGCGCTTTCTAACTACAAACAACTTTAACACTTAAGCTCTAGATGTAATTACCACAAAGCAAAACTTCATTTATGTTTCGCTTTTAGACAAGAGACAGACGGCTTACTTCTACTTGACACCGAGTTAAACTTATTTTACTTCGGGAATAGTTAATTTTGATAAACTTATATATGACGAGTAGTGGATGCGTAAAATCTAGCACGTCTCTTCCCGTGGGTGATATGAAAGTCGACTACGGGCGGTTCCCAAAGTCATGGCAACTGATATATCTGAATTATCGTCTCAAATATGCTAGACTGAATTAACCAGAATGATTTAAATAAAACTACTTTTTAGGGATTTTATCGCGTTTAATTAAATTTTAAATTTAACGCGATAAAATCCGTAAAAAGTAGTTTTATTTAAATGTGTAGTATTCGCGTAAATAAAAGAAAACATTAACCAGAATGATTTTATACACACAGTCAGGCCTCCTTACCATTAGGGAGGCAGAGACCACATCTTTCCACTTGCTACGATCCTGACCGTCTTGTCCATTAACTCGCTTCATAAATCTGTTTCGTCCATATTCTTTTATCCATTCTTAGTCGTACATATCATCTTAGTCACTATATCTTCTACTAGACCGATGACGCACAGGAATACTACCTACTCAGAATATGCCAGGCCACGCAATGGACTTTTTTAAGGCCTATGATAATAATGGTGATGCCCTTCAGGCTTTTTTTCGACCACGGAGTACACTCCCAAATAATATCGAAAGCTGTCAACTGCGCTGGAAATATAATTTTTTCTTATTGTAGAAAGTGAAGACCAAGCAAAACGTTCACCTGATAGCAAGTGGAACGTCTGCCCACAACAAATGCTGTGTCAATCAAATATTTTTGTGTGACATCAAACTGCGCCCTTCACCTTGAGACATTAGTGATTATGCGAGCTAACAATGCCCTTTAAACCGAAACACAGCAATGCTTGCACACTACTGCTTAACGGCAGAATAACTGGCCCTGGGGTGGCTCTATGTCTACCTAGGCGGGTTCCTGCATAGGAATCCCACCACCAGTATGAATACTATGTAGTACACAAGTGTACTCACGAACACGAGAGTCAATAACTCGTCTTAAAATACTTGTTCTATGCAGCTCCTATGCAAAAATCCGTTTAGGTAGGTCTTAGGTATGCAAACATTTCCGTTACGGTCTGAAGGACACTGATGGCTGGTATAGTCACTGGACGTATAAGACTTAAGAACTGAAGTCTAAGGTGGCGCAGTGTGGAGACAAACAGAAATGATTTGGGTAAAACAGCATTTCTTATGGGCAGACGTTGCACTTACCATCAGGTGAACGTTTTGCTTGTCTCGACACTATCTCCTATTGTAAACTTACCCACGCCCAATATAACGCTCATGCGATAAAATTCAGCTAATGTTAGAAATTCAGCGTTAGAGACACGGGGACAATCACAACACAAGCACTTTCGAAAATCAACTTTTTGTGGCGGTGACTTGAACCACGGATCCGAGAACTAAGCGGTCGTCTATGAATAAAAATGTAATATTTAACAAATATGTGCGGCGTGTGGTGGCGACTTAAGATAATCTACCATCCCCTCTCATCCCGTGGGTGGCGTTAAAGTCGATAGAGGGAAAACTAAAACCAGAAAATGGGCAGCAGCATCTCATCATCATCTGGAATATCTGAATAAATAAACTGCCAACCCGCCTCCCATTCGTGGCAAATATGGCGAATTCCCCCCAAAATGACAGCTACAAACTTTTCTGGCAATCTATAGGGGAAATCTATGATCAGCAGTGGATTAGTGATAGGTTTAATGATGATGATGATGAAAAGATATAATGTAGTATTGCTAAGACAAGTTTTGTCACGATTTTTTTATTCGCCAAGCAGGTGGTAACACTGAAGATTAGTTAGTAACAACTTTAGAGTCACTGGGAATCTATTCCGGGTCACTCGTGGAGCATAAAAGTGTAGTATATATAAATAACAGCCCAGGCAGTAGTTGAACTAATTGCTTTGTCCGGTAAATACGGTAGAGTACTGGGTAAGCAACCTCAGCCTCGCGAGGTACTGCTAGCTCCTCTTGCTTCTTCCGAGATAGTAGTAGTATTCTCCAACTTCTAGTTCCTATCTCAACTTCTGCATTCCCTATCTCAAGTGCATTTCCTACCTAACCCTTTTCTATTTCTCTCCGCCAAGCCAGTGGTTGCCGTGCCGATACCTGCATGGCCAGGGGCGAGCCTAGTCGTTAGCGTGCCGATCTGCTATGCACCGAGCGACCCTAAAATAAAGATAGCTCTGTTCAAGCATGCGCGGCTCTATTTAGGTGGACAGCATTTTTCATAGCCATTGGTTGGAACTCAATGGGGAGCGACGCAACCCGTCACGTCTAGTGGTAGTCTACAGCCAACTCTTTTATGGGAAAAAGTTGTGATTGTATGTATGAATGGATATATAAATAAATTGCCCAGCCCGGAAGCTACCACGGATCTTATATTGTTAATAAACTCTTTTGTATGTGACGTCATACAATTAATACTTTACAAGTTTTAAGCAAAAGCCTTACGACACAGTAAATCGGATCAGAGAAGAGATTAGTTTGAAAGCCACAATAGACTCTTATTGAAACTAAAAACAAGAATATGCACTTAGAAACGGCAGTTGTTGTTACCTACGATATAAATGAAAAGATTCTCTCGCTTTTTTTCTTAAATTGGATACTCTTTTGTGGTTTGCAATGAACGTAAATTCCAGTTTTGAATCAAATGCAGAAGTCACGGTAGTCTTGCCATTTCTTGTCTATTTCTTAAAAATATTTTATTAATTTTAAATTTTAATGAGAGTAAAAGATATTTTTATAGTAATTAGAATAACGCGAGCAAAACGATGGCCTCATTGTAAGTCCAACGTCTACCTATAACAAATTCTGTATCACCCAGAACTTGTCTGTGTGGCACCACACTGCGTCAGTCACCCTGAGACATCAGTTCTTAAGTCTCACATGCCCAGTGATTACACTAGTCCTCAGTGAACGTTTTGCTCGTTTCATCACATTATATAAATAAAAAAAAACCTCTTTCCTACCGAGGTGTAGTAAGGTGTCGTTTTTCCATTTTAATTTTATTTCATTCTGTTTCATATATTTGTTTTATATATGTAAATAATTTCTTAGCGACCACAAGGATAGGCTGAAAATCAGCACTGTTTGATGACAGTTCGCGCTGATCTTCTATCTCCTTTTGCTATCTAGTTTTTGTCTTTCTTGTGTTGTAAATAGATGTTAATCTTAAGCCTTCTGTTATTTTATACTCTGTGTACCTGTTTTGTTTGTTTAGAAGATATCAATAAATGAATTATTAATTATTAATAATTCGTGACAAACTTGTCTAGAAGACATTATTAGAAAAAGCGGTTTATAAAAATAGATCATTACTTAGAGGATAGAGATGTGTGGAAATAACTCTTACTCTGCACTTGCAAACCCTCTGGCTGCTAAATTTATGATGTAATTTTTATTTAATTTATAAATAACATTATGTAATATGGCATTGAAAATAAGAAAGACCTTTGACTTTCTTGCCGGTTCTTCTCTGAGAAGGTCTATTTTTTTGAACCGGTGTAGATTTTGACATTCATAAGAGCTTTATGCAAGCCTAACCTGAATTAAGAATTCGTGACTTTGACTTTGAATGAATTGTGTGGCATTCAATTAACTTTACGTGTTAATTTTAAGCGTTGGAATTCCACTGTAGATGTTGGCTTAAAGTGGAGCCGTTTGGCGCGTCACAAACTGATGCTATTTCTCATTACCAGTTAGTGAGATAAGGATTTGACATCATTGATTTGAGATTTCAGTTACCACTGTGAATCACGTGTAGGTAAGTTTGACATTTAGAGAAATAATTATTTAATCAAAAACCCCGACTGATCTAAACATGTTTACCTGAATATAAGGGGTTAATGATTTTCACAAGGATACCATCATGTAGGGATAATTAAAATCGATTCATAAACAATGAAGTTATGTTCGAACATACGTTTAAAGTCGGTTAAAACTGGTGAATACCGTCTCGTCGTTTCAGCATATAACAAGTCCACTGCTGAACATAGATAGATCCCACAGATGCCGCAGATCGCCACAAAAAAAAAATCTTAGGCTCTCAATTTTTGGGTGGATTTTGCCATAGTTGCCACGCTTGGCAGGCGGGTTGGCAACCTCAGTTTATTTATTCAGATGTTCCAGGAAGATGCTGCTGCCCATCTCCTGGTTTTTATTTTCCCTCTGTCGACTTTTACGACATCCACAGGATGAGAAGGTTTGGTAGATTCTCTTAAGCCGCTGGACTAAAATCGAAGATTTTTGTTTTCGTATTGAAACACTCCAAGTATGCGAATTACTTAACATGGTGTCGAGTGACAAAGCCAAGCGTTGACGTGTGTAATTAGATTATTAATCAGGCAGCTGTGGGACACGCTGTGTATGTACATAATTGAAACTATCATATTAAAGAACCTATTTTAAATTGAAGATCACGCAACGACAACGATTTTTAATAAGAATCATCTTAGTATTGTAGCTGTTGTTTGTGAATGTAGCGTTCGTAAGCTTTAATTGTAACGCCAATGTCTTATTAATGAAATTTAATAAAATAGATCTATTTTCCGACGTAAGAATTTTCTTTTATATAGAAGGGTCACTTTCTTTTATATAAAAGAAAATTCTTACGAGCAAATCGTTCACGTGATGAAGTGAAACGTCTGTCCATAACTAATGCTGTGTCCCAAAACGATTCAGTATTCCGTACTGCACTTGTCATCAATCCATATACACTAACTATCAGTGCCCTTCACACCGAAACAGAAATTTTCGTAGACGACTGATTGACGACTGATTAACTGGAAACCTACTAAAATATAAATTTTGTTTCCCAAACGTCATTCTTTTACAATATACTATCATTGGTGGTAGGATTCCTATGCAAAAGTCCGTCTAGGTAGGTACCAACCCAGGGCCAGTTAGTCTGCTGTGAAGCAGTAGTGTGCAAACATTACTGCATTTCGGTTGGAAGAGCACTGAGAGCTAGAGCAATCACTGTGCGTATGAGACTTAGGAACCTATGTTTCAGGGTGATGGGCACAGTGTGATGTCACACAGAAAATTTCTGGGTGACACAGCATTTGTTATGGGCAGACGTTGCACTTACCATCAGGTGAACGTTTTGCTAGTTTCATCGCCTTGTCCAATAAAAAAAACCATAATGTAGGAAGGTAAGTTACTTTGCTAAGATCCGCATGCAAAATATAAAAATAGTGTATATTACCTAGTTTTAAACTACCTTTCTTCATTATAATGGATTTCCGCAAAGTAACGCCTGATTCTATTAACTATAAAAAAAACCATCTTATAAAACATTAATAACAAAGAATATATTACGTAGCCGTTTAAAAAATAGCAATCAATGTATTACGTTACTTCATGTAAACTGAAAGTTCCTTGTTATTATCACATCATCCTGAATTGTAATATTTTTTTATATTTTCATTGTTTAGCATTTACCTGATTGACTATAATTACATGTAACTATACTATAACAAAACACAGTGTGGAATCAAAATTAATCATCTTTACATACATTATGGAAAGAAAATGTTGTATTACCTAGTTTTTTAATTGTCATGTGTAATTGAAGTAGTGGTGGAGGGTGTCTGGTGGCGGTTCCCGGTGGCGGTGTTAGTTTGCTTGTGCATGCTACTGTGGGAGGACGGGCTTTGCTCTTCAAAAACTAGGTAATCACCTTTTTATAATTTGCTACTTATTGCTTTACCGTAATGGATTTCCGCAAAGTTACGCCTAATTCTATTAACTATTTAACCTTTTTCTGCACCCAATAGTTAAATATTTATTTAAGACTAGTTTATTTATTTTATTTGGCGCAACAACAAAGACGAAACGTATTCGTTAATATAGAACTTAAGTTTAAAGGAACACAACATGGGCATCTTTCCCAATTATAAGTGAGCAAAACGAGTACCCCATGGTGGTATAGTGTTGACAATACAAAAAAGGAAACAATTTTTTTTTATAAAGTGACGAAACGAGCAATACGTTCACCTGATGTAAAGTGCAACGTCTATCCATAACAAATGCTATGTCACCCAGAACATATCTGCATGACACTACACTGCGCCCGTCACCCTGAAACATCAGTTCTTAAGTCTCATATGCCCAGTGATTACGCTAGCTCACAGTGCCCTTCAAACCGAAACACAGTAATGTTTGCACACTACTGCTTCACGGCAGAATAACTGGCCCTGGGGTGGTACCTACCTAGACGGATTCCTACATAAGAATCCTACCAATTATAATCTAAAAGAAATTAACAAAGTAAATCTTACCAAATAAAGCTAACAAAACTTATTACTACGACATTGACGGTTATTGAAAAAAAAAACATAATTAAAATAAAAAATATTCCGCTTATCGTATCGTTAAAAGAAATTCACTAATCGTGTTGCCAAATTAAAGAGTGACATCTATTGATCTCGTAATGTTACTTCGTTGACGGTGTTAAATATTTAGATGATCACGTAAATATTTCACGTAAATATGTGAAGCATCGTCGCTCCAAGAAGTCTTTAGCTGTCACCATGTTCTGGAGCATCCCAACCATTACATCAGATTTGATAAACCACAAATCCTCGCAAAAGAGCACCGATACCCACCAATAATGATTCGTGAGGCTATTGAAATTAAAAAACCTCCCAATTTTAATAGAGAAGATTGTTGGGTGTTACCAGCTTGGAATCATATAATTAATAAAATAAATCAAAAACCAAGCATACCACTGCAAGACTTCAAGATACAGTTAGTTCTTTCTCGCAGAAGATCGGACCAAAAATAATGATTAAAAGCTGAAGGTACTCCGAGTTAACTATGACGTCAGGACATCTGTCACCTCAGTCTCCCCGTGACCATGGGTGCTGTAAAGCGCGCGAAATGTCAAAAAAATGGGTTATAAATAGTAAAATTAAAAGCGATAAAATCCGTAAAATTTGATTCATTTAAATCTAAAGTGAATGAAAAACACGTTATATATTTTGTTTTATAATTTGTTTTCTCTAAATTGTAATGGCTATAATTATTTATGAATTTAACGTTATAATTTGAGCTGCACATTTCCGTCACGGCACACGACTTTGTTGGCGGTAACTCAAGACGCGTCAATAGATGTTTCACATCAATATAATAAATTGAACTACCTTGAACTGCCAACACCCGCATTGAAGCAGCGTGGCGGATTCTTTCTAGCTCCAAAACCCTCTCAGAAATGAGAGGAGGCCTGTGCTCAGCAGTGGGATATTTATAGGCTGAAACTTTACTTTTTAACTTTTAACCTTATTCAAGGTCAAAAGTTAAAAGTAAAGAAAAATATGAAAGACAAAAATAAATACTTCCAAAAATTAATAATTCAACTATATTTATGGATTTCATCGCGTTTAAAGTAAACTTATATATAAAGAAAGAAAGAAAAAGCATTTATTGGTACAGCACAAAAGGGTAAACACACATAGTTACAAATTAAACACATACTAATAAAAGAAAATTAAAATAACATGTGTCAAACATGAACAATAAAAAAAAAGAAAAACAAAATTAAAATAAAAGAAAACCTAAATATATATAAATTTCCCACTGATGAGCAGTTTTGGAACTGGGAAGAAACCGACACGCTCCTCCAATGCGGGTTGGCGGACTTCGTATGTCTTCGAAATATTTTTTATTCCTGAGTCATGCCGGTATTCTCAGGATATTTTCCATCATCGCCAAGCACGTGGTAAATCAGCACTTAAAATTGCAATTAACAATTTTAGTGGTGGCCGTACTGGTCATCGAATCCAGGTTAGTCACGTGCAACGTAATTAAAAGCGAGCGCCTAGTAACTAAGCGTTAAATTTAATTTATCTTCTCGACGTTTAGAGCGCATTGCTACACCCATAGTGGGCATCATGGGTGTGGCAATTGTGAGTATTAGTAAGCGCAAATTAGCAAATAAACTCAATCTGAAAATATTAGATTTGAAATTGTTTTATTTAATATATTCGCGTAAATATAAGAAATCATTATTTATTTATTCATAAACTGATTGGGTGTTTCGCTTTTTGCTTTAGCTGAAATAAATCCCTAATTAAGCTAAACAGGGGATTAAGATAAATTATCTGAACCAGCGCTGTATTGCTGCAGTGCTCCGCAAGCGAAGGTAGCTACGTCCGCCATGATTTACGTTGTGATTTGTCGTCGGGCCAAACCGCTTTTGATTCATTGTCCGTGCGCCGCGCGATAAACAAATGAAGAATATTTTTCTTAAAGCTATATAAATGACTAATTTTATGTAGGACATCGAAAACTGGTGGTTGGATTCCTAGGCAAAAGTCCGTTTAGGTATTTTTGTTTCGGTCTGAAGGGCACTGATAGCTAGTATATGTATGTAACTTCTTGTACAAAAGATTTTAAATTCGATATGGTAGATGGAAATGACATTCTTAATATTTTTAAAAGTATTGATTGTAAGAGAACCGCGAATCTATGGGGTATGTCCGTGGAAGTTAGGAAGTTAGTGCGTCTATTATAAATATAATTGCCATAATATATAGCCATAATTTTTAATTCCGGTATTGCATTTAGTGTGTTTCCTGATTTGATGAAACCTAGTAAAATCATACCTTTATTTAAATCTGGTAGTACATCGGACCCTGCTAACTTTAGACCTATTTCCGTACTACCAACGTTAAGTAAAATTATTGAAAAAATTATACTTAATCAAATGTTAAAACATTTTAATTTTCATAAATTGTTTCACAAAAACCAATTTGGCTTTACAAGGGGTCGTTCTACAACCGATGCAGGTGTTGAACTTATTAAGAATATATTCGAAGCCTGGGAGAGTTCACGGGATGCCTTGGGTGTTTTCTGTGATCTTTCTAAGGCCTTCGATTGCGTTGATCATGAAAAACTTATCAGGAAACTACATCACTACGGTATAAGAAATTCTGCACTTCAACTTCTAATTTCATATTTGAGTAATAGAACGCAGACAGTAGTGATCAATAGCAAGAGTTCTTCCGGATCAGCAGTACAGATACTGTGTCTATACTGCTGATCCGGACTGTGTACGGGTGTCCCGCAGGGTTCGATTCTCGGCCCATTTCTATTTCTTATTTACATTAATGACTTACCTTACCTAGTAGGGGACAACCATGATATAGTGTTATTTGCTGATGATACATCTTTTATTTTTAAGGAAAAACGTCAACTTTTATTATATGACCAGGTGAATAATGCTTTTTCAAAATTAGTACGTTGGTTTAACGTTAATAATTTGCTTTTTAACGGCAATAAAACAAAATGTATTAAATTCACAACACCAAATGTTAAACAATTAGATGTAAATGTGCTTGTGAATGGAGAAGAGTTGAGCCTTGTGAATACTGCTGTCTTTCTTGGAATAACACTTGACGCAAAACTTCAATGGAGCCCCCATATATCTAAACTAGCAAGTAGACTTAGCTCTGCAGCTTATGCTGTAAAAAAAATTAGGAATTTGACTAACGTTGAAACTGCTAGATTGGTTTATTTTAGTTATTTTCATAGCATAATGTCTTATGGTATTTTGCTATGGGGAAATGCAACTGATGTAGAAGTGATTTTTGTTTTCCAAAAGAAGGCCGTAAGAGCTATTTATAATCTTGGCTCTAAAGTGTCTCTTAAGGATAAATTTAAAGAAATTAATATCTTAACCTTGGCCTCTGAATATATATTTGAAAAAGTTTTGTATGTACACAAGAACATAAACCAGTTCACTAAAAAAGTGATGTTCATAATGTGAATACCAGGAACAAGCACAAATTAATTATGCCAGTTACCCGACTTCACAGAGTCAGTAACTCTTTTATGGGGCAATGTATACGTTTTCACAACAAAATCCCAGCAAGTGCTAAAAGTCTTTCAATCAAAAAGTTCAAATTTTATATTAAACAAAAACTTCATAAAAAGGGTTATTATAATATTAAAGAATACATAGATGATGATAACCCCTGGGAATGAGGTGATCGCCGCCAAGCCATTTATACATCTTTATAATACTGCTGTTATTGAACATTATTTTAAAAATGACTTAAAAAAAAAGCCCGCTGGGTTTCTTACTGGTTCTTCCCAGGACAGAGCCATTTTGCGAACCAGTGTAGTTTAAAAAAAGAAAAAAAATGACTTTCAATAAGTATTATGTAAATAATCTATATTGAATAAAAATTATTCTATTCTATTCTATAATCACTGGGCATAGGATACTTAAGAACTGATGTCTCAGGGTAACGGGCGAAGTGTGGTGCCCCACAGAAATATTCAGGGTGACACAGCAATGTTATGAGCAGAAGTTGCAATTACCATCATGTTAGCGTTTTGCACGTTTCGTCACTTTCTCAAATATACATTTAACGGTATAAAGAAAAACATATAAAAAAGACTGTCCTGTGTGGGCCACCTTCCCTCGAAATTGATCAGGTATTCTCTCTATCTAGTGAGGTTCGTCCTCTCCTGACTTTTCCAGATCGAGATGGTAATTATTAGTAGTACATTGGCCTTGTTCGGCAAAGATAATAATGATAAGTTAATTATTAAGTCACAATTGTTCTAACCACTAAGCCACGCGGTTGTAAATTATGTGGTCAAGATCAAAATGGCTGACAAGTCTCTTTACCAAACACCTCTCATTGATAATAATTACCGCTAAACTAACGTTCCAAATACCAAACAACATCTCCAATACCGTAATGGCACAGTATGAAGACATACAGTAAGCCGACACATTTGGTCTCTTGGTAAATGCCGATAACGTCTAGACAGTGTCGCGATAGTTCATCGAGATAAGGGTTGTCAAAAGTAAACAATATCCTTTAATTTATTTTAATAAATTGAAAATAAATATGAAATATAATATTTTCGCTAAGTCACGTCATTGGTATTAAGAGCAGCTCCGTTGTGTCAGATATATAACCTTTAAAAAATCTAAACCTAACCTTTAAAAAATCGCGGCTTAGCCGTGTGGTAGCGGCTTAAGAGAATCTACCACCCCATCTCATCCTGTGGGTGTCGTAAAAGTCGACAGAGGAATAATAAAAACCAGAAGATGGGCAGCAGGATCTTCCTGGACAATTTGAATTAATAAACTACAGTTGCCAACCCGCCTGGCAAGCGTAGCAACTACTACGCTTGCCAGACTATTGATAGGCTCAAACGACGACGACGAAAAAATCTAATGAACGTTACATAATACGGACGAAAATACCATTGAGAACCAACATGATAGAGCTGCGCTCCATAGTGTCGGAAGTACAAGCTTTAAAAGATTTGGTGATGCGGTCACATATAACAACGAAAATAAGAAGTTTAAGGATCTACATGATGGGGATGCTTCAAATAGTATCAGAGATATAATAAGCTTTAAAAAATCTGGTGACCTTGTCACATGGCCACGAAAATACTAACATGATGGGGCTGCGCCGAAAAGTGTCGTAGATAAACGGATGAACACATTCCTTTATTTATTTTCGTAGACGACACACAATTCGTAATAGCACAGGTGAATTTACCATGTTAAATAAATAAAAACATAAGATCACGACTGTATCCCATAAGGGGTAGTAAGAGACTGGGCACTCGCTGCAAAAACAGATGACTGCCACAATCCACGTTTCACCAAAACAATATAATGCACTTGGTGTGATAGGTGGTGGGCCCATCGCCATCATGCGCTGTTGGGTGCACAGTGCAGTTTAATTCCTTACTCGCCTTTTACGAGATCAATTGGATGAGATGGAGTGGTAGTATTCTTTTATCGAGCCCCCACCACACGTCTTAATAAATAAATATCTTAATGTTAAATATTTATATTATGTGAGCGCGACCCTTCAACCCTAAGACATAGGTCCTATACTACTGAGGCCAGAATGGGTCGCTACCTATCCCCTCACTTACCTCATAATTGTTCTGTCAAGGCAGCTTTGTCGCTCCTCTGTATTACTATCATTCTTCTGTGGTAATACTCAATTACAAATGACCTCACGACATAGGTCATAGTTTATAAACAGGTGTGTCGTGTTCCGGATCAGTATCACACGAATTAATAATAGTAATCCTTTGACAATGTGAGCTATGGGAATGTCGTTTCTCTTGCGAGATAGAATCTGTAATGACTGTATCTACAGTGAAACTATAGTAATCGACATAAGATCGGCTAGCTGAAGTGGCAATGGGCCAGCCGTATTGTTCGCAGAATCGATAACTGTTTGCGAAGAAAGATTTTGGTATGGCAACCTCCTACCGGCAAACAGTGGGGCGATGACCTGCAGTGTTTTCGGGACCGTGTTTTTTGACAATGATGATGGATCCTTAGACTAACTAAGATTTTTTGATTGCTCTTTATTTATAACAAAAGTTTCTTATGTTTTTACTCAGTTTTAGTCAGATCAATGAGCATTCAGACGATCGCTAGCGTGAACTGGGCAAATTAGACTTAAGAACTGACGTACCAGGGAGACGGACTCAGTGTCGTACCACACAGGGTTGTTTCGATTGACGCAGTATTTGTTATGGGCAGAAATTGAAACAGTAAAATATTATGATAAAAAGAAAATTCTTTAATTCTTACACGTAACGCGTTGTACGCCTTAATACATTCCGATTTCACTGAATTAATCGATATGAAATCATTACTTCTCTGAAATTCATAACACCTTTAATTAGGATAATATTATTCTTCCTTATTGATCCAATTAAATAATTATCTATTTGAAGTAAATTTTGATTTTACGAGAATTTATTTTAACCTCGACAACGTAACCACTTCATATTCTCAGAATCGACAATTTCCACGTTAAAGCTCGCTATTGTCCGAAATCTAATGTTCGTACAGTATTAGTACTTATCCGAATGTAAAATTGAAAACGAATTCCTAACTCACCTAAATCGTAGTAATGTTCAAATAAGAAGATAATAATGTTAAATTTGTTAGAATCACGAATAAATATGTTTGCAATACTTTCGCTCCGCAAGCGTTTTAAATGCAAATTCTCTGAAATAATCACCATATGATAATCGCAAGTAAAAGGATGTTGGATCAGACGAAAAATTCACTTCACCAAAAAAAAAATCTAAAAAAATCGTCGCATTTATACGATCTTTTGATCACATCCTTCAGTTGAGATTAATTAAATACTTCGTCGTGTTTCCTATTTCTAGCTTCAAAGCTGCAGAATTCCTCCAACTGCTAGTTCGTTGCTTTAGCAGTTGCGTTGTCAGTATAAAAGTCATTTATACCACCAGAATGTATTGAACTCTCTTGAGGATTTTTTTTATTTATTGGTGTAAACAAACAGTGGTACAATACAGTCTCTTTACCAAACACCTCTCATTGATAATAATTACCGCTAAACTCACGTTCCAAATTCCAATCAACATCTCCAATACCGTAATGGCACAGTATAAAGACATACAGTAAGCCAACACATTTGGTCCTTGGTAAATGCCAATAACGTCTAGACAGTGTCGCGACAGTTCATCGAGATAAGGGTTGTCTATTTCTAGCTTCAAAGCTGCAGAATTCCTCCATCAGGTAGTTCGTTGCTTTAGCAGTTGCGTTGTCAGTATAAAAGTCATTTACATACATAAGATCACGACTGTATCCCGTAAGGGGTAGTCAGAGACTGGGCACTCACTGCAAAAACAGATGACTGCCACAGTCCACATTTCACCAAAACAATATAATGCACTTGGTGTGATAGGTGGTGAGCCCATCGCCACCATGCGCTGTTGGGTGCACAGTGCAGTTTAATTCCTTACTCGCCTTTTACGAGATCCATTGGATGAGATGGAGTGGTAGTATTCTTTTATTCCACCAGAATGTATTGAACTCTCTTGAGGATTTTTTTTATTTATTGGGGTAAACAAACAGTGGCAGAATACAGTATTTCCTTAAATAGTACAGAGAAATTATGACTGTGACACCAACACCAGTTACCACAGCTAACAAACAGAAAAGTGCGCGAAAAGTCGGTAATGCTAATTAAATTAAAAGTTTCAAAATTTTATTTTTTAATACTCGTATGCTAAGACGTGATGCCGCAATGTCTACAGAGTTAAAGTTTGTATTGTAGGTGTCAACAATTCTATATAGTGGACGACCGCGTGTCCTAGTGGTCAGCGTACCTGACTTCTAAGCCGCGGGTCCTGGGTTCGAATCCCAGCCGGAACCAACGTTTGTGCTAAAACATAAATTGTTGGTTGTGATTGTCCCCGTGTTTCTGACACTGCATCCTAGCCTACCTCCGATCTTAACGCAGCAGCGTTACATCCGGCGCGGGTAGGTTGGGACGAGTGAGTGTTTGCGCGTACACTTGTGGTACTATAATATCTCCTGTACAGTTGATGGCTCTCGACAGTAGTCGGCAGTTGTCGCCTTGGTCGAAATCGGCTAGGAGAACATCATCATCATAGTGGACAACGTTTACCAGCACTAGTGCGGCAACGAGCTGTAGCAAAAAGTTGAAAAGGGTTACGGCAATGCGTTCGAGTTGGCATTCTATAGCATAGTTTATTAATTAGTGGAGTACAGTCGTATCTGTTATGACATAAGTCGTAAATTAACATTGTTTCAAGTTGTTTACGTCTTAGTTGTAATGTTAGTAGGTTACATATCCAAAAGTTTTTGATAGGGTAAACTATTCCGAAAACATTTGATATGTGGTCGTCGTCGTCGTCGTCGTTTCAGCCTATCACAAGTCCACTGCTGAACATAGGCCTCCCCCATAGATAGCCACAACAGTTTGTAGCTCTCTGATTGGAGGGATTTTGCCATAGTTGCCACGCTTGGCAGGCGTGTTGGCAACCGCAGTTCATTTATTCAGATGTTCCGGGTAGATGCTGCTGCCCATCTACTGGTTTTAATTTCCCTCTGTCGGCTTTTACGACACCGACGGGATGTGATGGGGTGGTAGGTTCTCTTAAGCCGCTACCACACAGTTTAATATGTATTCTGCGTAAAAAAAAATTTTGTACGTCTTCAAGAATTAAAATATATTTTTCATAAAAAGGATTCCAGGTCGAATGTACTAAGTTCTATTAAAAGATATCATACCCGTCATAAATGCCATTTCAGAAGTATAGCTGGAGTGACTTTGATGGAAAATGTTAGGAACAGCGTGATAAGGGCACATTGCGGTGTGGTAGAAGATACGAGTAACTTTATGTGTAGCCAGAAAGTATCTAAAAAGGCACGACTGGCTGTACGTAGAGGAGTACTGGTCCCCACACTCATGTACGGTAGTGAATGTTGGGTCTGGCAGTAGAAGCATGAAAATAAGATTAATGCGGTTGATATGAAAAGTTTGAGAAGTATAGCTGGAGTGACTTAAATGGACAAAGTGAGAAACAGCGTGGTAAGGGAACGTTGCGGTGTGGTAGAAGATGTAGTGACAAAGATAGACAAAGGGATGCTTAGATGGTTTAGATACGTAGAAAGGATGGATGAAAGAAGATTGACGAAACAGATTTATGAAGCGATTGTGAACGGGCAAGCCAGTAAGGGTCGACGTAGGCGAACGTATTGCGATCAGATAGAAATCGTTTTAAGGAAAGGCTACGTCAAAAGTACCCGCAACCGACGAGCTTGGTCGAAAAAACACTAATGAAAGTAGAGGAAGCTAAATATGTGTATCAGGATCGTAGCAAGTGGAAAGATGTGGTCTCTGCCTACCCCTAAGAAAAACAGGGGTGACTCTATGAATGTGTGTATAAATGCCATTTCACGGTTATGTTAATTCACAATAAGTAGTGTTGACTCGACCACTTACTATTTGACTTCTTACTACTTATCACTACTTACATAATATAACCCATAAAAGCTTTTTTACTCGCATGCAGACTGATTTACATTTTGCATACGGATCTTAGCAAATTAACTTCCTTTCCTTCATTATGATTGACGATTATGGAAGCACTTTATGAAATCTGCTACCGCCAGCGGTTTTTCCCGGACGATACAACTTAGGGACCTTCAAGCAAAGAGCCTATTCCATTATCAAAGGCCAGCAACGCTTCTGCTATTCTGGTATTGTAGATGTTCTGGGGCAGCGGCGATCATTTACCGACAGGCGAGCTACCGGCTCGTTTGCTCACTCTTCTAAAAAACACGATTTACAATTTACAATTCCGTTTGTTGCGTGCTTAACTACGTACATATCACCTAAAACATTATAAAACAAACAAGTTACTCAACAAATCTCTGAGAAATATTACGAAGTTCATTGTTGCCTAAAAAAAGAAACGTAGAAGGTTTCAAACTAACTGGAAACAACCATTTAATATTAGAAAAATGAACGTGAGAAACAAACTTTCCCTATTCTGTAACCGAAGACACGTAATTCATCGGTACTTTAGCCGATATCTGTATCCACATAAAACTTTGTACAGCAATGCAGATCATGAGGTTCTGCTATATGCTATACTGCTATATGCTGCCTTAAGCTATAATATGACGTGAGTTGAGAAGAACTGCTGTAATCACCACAATTCACAGACGAATTGGCGATCGTAGTACCTACAAAATACGAAGTTTCGGCGTACGGATCCAACGTTTCCTGCCATGATATCACCCTTCACTAAATTCTTTCTATTGGTTGCCTATGAATCCGAAAGAAGCTTATTATTATTATTTAAAACAAATGAATAATAAGTGAAAGGTTGTCTAGAATAGATCGCTTATAGCGATAAGGCTTTTTTTTTGCATAAAGTGATGAAACGAGCAAAACTTTCACCTGATGGTTAATGCAACGTCTGCCCATAACAAATGCTGTGGCACCCAGAAAATTCTGTGTGACACCAAACTGTGCCCATCACCCTGAGACATAGGTTCTTAAGTCTCATATGCACAGCACGCTAGCTCACAGAGCCCTTCAAACCGAAACACAGTAATGTTTGCACACTACTGCTTCACGGCAGAATAACTGGCCCTGGGGTGGTACCTACCTAGACGGACTCCTGCATAGGAATCCTATCACCAGTAAAATGCCCATTTTCTAATTTTGGTGTACAATGAAGTAACATTTAATTTACTTTGATTTAAAAACAGAGAGAGAAATTTTTATTACAAACAGTGACTTCAATTTTCTTTATATGTATATACTCGTATATATCATTTATCATTATTATTCTTTCAGCCCATCACAAGTTTACTGCTGAACATAGGTCTCCCTTATAGATTGCTCCAAAACACGGTCCTGAGCCGCCTGCTTAATTGTTCAGGTCGTTGCTCCATCTAGTAGGGCGTCGCTCTATATTGCGTTTGCTGTTACGAGGTCGCCACTGCAGAACCCTTTTCCCAGCGGTTATTTATTCGCTTTAAGGCCGGACTATCGCCACCTCAGCCTGCTAGCGATATAATTCTTTTTTAAATTGTAAATTATTCTCTCCGATAGGTGTCCGGTAGAGTATAATACTCGTAGCACCTACCTCTTTCCTACTGCGGCGTCGTATGAGCCGACTAAGGTATTATACGGACAGCCTGTATCCGTGCAGAATAACACCAAAATATGCAATTTCGTTGCTCCGTCTAGTAGGGCGTTGTTCTATATTGCGTTTGCTGATACAAGGTCGCCACTGCATACCTCTCTTTCAGAGCGGTTATAGATTCGCTTTATGGCCGGACTATTGCCACTTGAGCCTGCTAGCGATATTTTTGTTTTTTTTAATTGTAACTTCTTCTCTCCGATATGTGTCCGGCAGAGTAGAATAGCACCTACGTCATTATTACCGAGGCGTTATATGAGGCGACTTAAGGTATTATACGAACAGCCTGTGCAGAATAACACCAAAATGTGCGATGCCCTCACTGTACTGCTCCTGGGAACGCAATATGGTGTAAGACTTTTTTGACTCGTACCAAAATGGGAAAAAGGCGTGTCTTACATACGTTACTATGTAAATTCTTTCGAACGTTTTTAACTTATACCGCAGCCCTCTGTTTAGTGAGTAAATTTTCATACAGATATGAACATAGCAGTCTTTATAGTTCATATGGGGTTTATCTACTAATTCGGCCGTCGGATAGCATCAGTCCCCCGCACATCAAACCAGGCACGCCTGGATGTAATAACAAAGTTTACGTCAAGGTCTTACGTGTTTGCGTAGACGAATTGTGTAATACATCCTTCCTATCCTTGCTCTTTATAAACTAAGATTTTATGAAAATATGCCAGCTCTGCCCGCATACTTTAGAATTTATGTAAATGTGTAACGAAATGAAAATTCTTTATTTTTCGACGTAAGAAATATAAATTTCGTTTGTCAAACGTCATTTTCTACAATCTTCGGCCGTTTCGTAATGAGGTTCTCTGACGGAGGAGAAACAGGTGAAAGAAACTCCGTAGGTATCTTCTATTTGGTTATTTTTTCTTTATCTTTGTAAAAAGTACATAATAAATATATTTACAAAGAACACTCTTATAGAAAACCAAAGCACGCTCCGTGACAAAATGTTATACAAGATTGTTTTGGTACTAGATCTTCCTGCACAATTTGAATTAATAAACTACAGTTGCCAACCCGCCTGGCAAGCGTAGCAACTAGGTCAAATTCCCCCCAAAATGGGAGCTACAAATTTTTGTGGCAATCTATGAGGCCTCCCCTTAGATGTTCAGCAGTGGACTAGTGATAGGCTGAAATGATGATGATGATGAATGTATGATTGTTATAATTAAAAAGTATAAATGTATTCTATTCGAAACATTATTTGGTTACTTGACTAACTCTTTGAAATAAACCATAAAGGGACCGTCTATGTTGTCGTAATATACCTAGATATTACGACAACATAGACGGTCCCTTTGGAAGTTGTTTCTGAAATTGTATTGATAAAACGGTTTCATTCGCAAGTTCCAGTTACAAAGTAGTACTAAATTTAAATACGATTTAAACAAAACTTAACGTGTTAAATTCATCTAAACTGTCAACTGAGTATTTTTTTAAATTTTGTTAAATTGTAATTGAAAATTATTGTGTACTAGTTGAAAGTCGTGACTACGTCCGCGTGGATTTAGTTTTTTTTTATAAATACCGCGGGAACTCTTACATTTTCCGGGAAAAATAATATTCGATGTCCGTCTTTAGCATGCAAAGTATCTCTGTGCCGAATTTCGTCATGATCGGTTTGACGGTTCAGCCGTCAAAAGGTAACAAACAGAGGGAGTTACTTTCGCATTTATAATATTAGTATGGATGTATAGGTACTATGGATTTCCCTGTCATGAGTATTTTACTGGTGGTAGGATTGCTATGATGAAACGAGCAAAACGTTGACCTGATGGTTAGTGCAGCGTCTGCCCATAACAATTGCTGTGTTACCCAGAAAATTTCTGTGTGACACCACACTGTGCCCATCACCCTGAGACATAAGTTCTTAAGTCTCATATGCCCAGTGATTACGCTAGCACAGTTTCCTTCAAACCGCAACACATTAATGTTTGCACACTACTGCTTCACGGCAGAATAACTGGCACTGGGGTGGTACCTACCTAGACGAATTCCTGCATAGGAATCCTACCACCAGTGTTTGTTTAGGTAGATACCACTTCAGGTTCAGTTATTCTGCGCTGAAGCAGTAGTGTGCAAACATTACTGTGTTTCGGTCTTTCTTTTCTCAAGACTATGAGACATTGTAAAAAAAACTGACAACTGACAATTAAATTTAAATTTATTCATATTTGATTCGATACACACATATAGTCACGCCCTTTGCCCATATTTGGGGTGGGCAGAGGCACACACGTTACGCCCCCGCGGGAAACGCGACGGGACGGGTGGCGTACCAATACCTTGGTCACCTCTCACGAAACTTCGGTAGGAAAGAAGTAGGTGCGATTCTACTCTGCCGGACACCTCGGTTCGATCGTTTATTACATTTCTAATGTTAAAAAAGTAAAGATATTTCCTTTTATTTCATTTCATATATTTAGTAGTGCTATTATTCGGCCATTACGTATACAATATGATGATGATGATGATGATTATTCGGCCATTACGAGCATCTGAGCTCTGGCGACTAATGGAAATTGACCACTTCTCTCCCGGGCAGGCTGTCACGCACCTGACAACTCGGGCAAATGATTAACTGCTATGTGTTTAGGCAGCGGCTGGAATTAATGCTTGTATTTTAATGAACGTATTGCGCAGTTGAAGCTCGGTAACACGGCGTTAATTTTTCTTGTACGTGAATATATTTACATACACGCCTTTCCTTCAAGTCACGCCTTTTCCCCATATAAGTGGTAGGCAGAGGCCACACACGTCGCCCATTTTTCGCCCCGTGGCTTGCGTTCCCAAGAGCAATATATCAATAAATCAATACAACACAAAAAAATGTACATTAGGCGGTCTCATCGCTCAGAAGTATAGTGACAGCGTTGCATATAAAAACAAAGTATGGATTGTTACACCATTTATAACTCAAAAACTGAGTTTTATGATGATGATGTTGGACTTGTCTTCGCTCCGAATAGCAGAATAACTATTAATATATCGATGAAAAAATCTTGTCAAAAATTATGAAGAAAATTAATTTTCTGATACATTTTGCGAATACAACGCCATCCGTGACTGCCATACATGACAGAAACAAAGAAAAAACTTATATTATTTTGTATGCATGACACTTCTGTGACAATACGACTAAATACTTTTTCTTTCTTTCTCTCTTCTTTTATTAGTCCCTGACAGCTAATTCAACTGGGCGATCATTTCATTGCATACCATTGAGCTAGCTGCGCAGACGGGCGCCGTGATTTATCAGCATTGTTTTCGAGTTTTCACCAATTTTCATTTAGTTTTCAACCGTTATTGCGTTTGTAAGTCACACGGTAAGTTGCCTTCGAAGGTGTTCACTGTGTGAGGTTATCAATTTTGGGATTATTAATTTCTTCATTACGTAATTTTGAATTGTGTGACTAATTTTCCAGTGTTATTTACAATGCCGTGAGCCAAAAGATCTAAACTTCCACATCGAAGCCGTAATGCAATTGCAATTCGCAATATTGAGAATCAATCCACTGCAGATAAAAATTACAATACTCCACGTCGCAATTCGTCTGGAGAGAAGTAGCCACTACGAACCAATACAAGTGTTGTCGACCACAAAATAGTTTTCTTTCACTTTCGTTGTGATATTTCTACCGTTATCACCGTGCATGGTCGACGGCAAGTGTTCCATGCCTTTTCACGAAATTTGACAGCGGAAACTATCACTGGCAACGATAATCCAATGTATCGTCGTCAAAATAACTGTAGAGAATCGTCAACCGCTAGCACATCGTTAATATAATTCTTAAATTTTAGTGGAATACCAAAAATAAAACAACTCAATTCTTCCCTTGTACGTAAAGCTTTGATTGTATGGCTTAAAGACCACTGTACGAAGGGATTTGATATCCTCCTGGACAAATTTCGAACAAGGCGACAACTTCCAGCGGAAGCAATCAACTGCGCAGGAGATATAGTACCACGAGTATCATAGTACTACGACTGTACGCGAAAACATAGAGGCATAAACTCGATCCTACCTATCCGCGTCTGATGTAACGCTCATGCGATGAGATCGGAGGTAGGCTATGGTGCAGTATCAGAAACATGGGGACAACAACACCACAACCAGATTCAAAAACCATCATTTTGGCTTCGGCTGGGATTCGATCCAGGACCCGCGGCGTAGCAGTCTCAGTGAGGTACTCTGACCCTTAGGTCTGTATTCTGGAGAACGACTAAAGCTGTTGACATGAATTTTACTCTGAGATCATCTTAGATATGGTATCCATTCATTGTATCACCTTTCATACTTTCTTTATGTTCGTTTGTTTATGATTATGTTTTTAGTGCCAAATAAAGAGTAATCAATCAGTAAATCCAGTCTGGATGTTAATTTTTATTAGATAATGTAGCGACATCTATGTCGACTTATGAGACGCTTAACAAATATCTCATACGTTCAACATCACGCTACAGAAGTTTCTGAGATGCGAACTATGTATATAACATCTAAAGGTTACTGGTTGGAGGAGACGTCCTCCCCATATTATCCAATCTGGTGAATAGCTACTCTTTTCTTTTCGCACATCACCTGCCGAATTGGTGACTACGACGTGATATTAACAACGCTGCCAGTTTTTCCCAACCACTGCAACAACGTCATTGGCAACCATCGCAGTCATAGTACAAGACTACTGTCGGCACAACGCTACTCACTAAGCCACTGCGAATCATCAACTGCGGCCCTCTCTCCCCGGACTGACTCATGCGGCTTCGCAACTGTCTCCATAAGTCTCGGTGCACTGAAGATCTGGACACAGCCTCACCGCATCGACAGACTGCATGTTGTGCAGTCTGTCGATGCATCAGTTGCCTGATGACTCAAGATCTTCACTCTCACTACGATATCCAGTCTCAGCAGGGGAGTGATGTAACTACATCTAAGTCATCATGTGACATAGTCCACGACTATTTAATACGTCGTATATCGCGGTGTTGAAGTTTTTGAGATGCGAACTATATAAACAACAACTCAAAATTACTGGTTGAAGGAGACGTCCTTCCCAGATCAGACCATCCGATGTGGCGGGTAGCTACCCTTTTGTCTTGGCACATCATCTGCCATAATAATATTCTACATAACGACAGCTACGATGTAGAAGTAAAACTCTTGAATATTAAAAACGTCATCATAGGTCGCCATATATGATAACGAGTAAATTGGAGAAGACTAGGGTTAACTGACTATCCACTTACTAATTTTATCGTAATAATATTTAAGAGACTACAATTTCGTTAATAGCAAACATATGTACGTGCTTCATTAAGATTCTTATTACATATACAAATTATAATAATTTCGGTCGACACAACAGCAACATGTGGGCTAGTGTTTCGACCGACATTATTCCGGTGGTCGTTTCTGCGAACGTGTTAATCACGGTCAGTCTCTCCGGACATATAAGACGACTGGGAGGGACTCTCTGACGGGTTCCGCGCTAAAATGCAGAAGGCGGTACGGTGCTCTCGATATCGTTCGCCAGTTTCTTTAAATTTTTCCCTAACTCTCGGCCGATTTGTCTCTCATGCCGAGGGCTTTCATCTGGTTGGGTTTTTTTTTATATATTTTATTGTTTTTTACATATTATTGTATCTTATTTATTTTATCGTATCTTATATAATTATCTTTTCATTTATATTTTTATATCCCAACCAGACGAGAAAACTTTAGAACTACCCTAGATAATAATAACTAAATTAATCTATTCAGCAAAATGGTACATGCGACACAAAAAATACTATAAAACAATAGAAAAGTTATTACTTACAACCTATAGTAAAATGTAAAAAAATGCGGTGCTGGATCTATATGGATTCAGCGTATCCTGCTGTCACCTCTAGGTACCTTCAGTGTGTCAATGGCAGAATTTAGTATGCCGTTCAAGACGCAATTACCTATCAGAAGTATATAACAAGAAAATAAATAATACGTACTATGTGTCAGAAAGCAAGGAATATAACTACTAAACAAGGAAATATATCGTCGGTGCGCTTGCCATAACCCGTATGTGGAAAAAACTGTTGTCTACCTGATAACTAAAAAAAAAACCTAAAAATATCCTATATTTATAGTGTAAGTAACATTAAGAAATTATTCTTATCACGGTATCAGATAAAGCAGTTTTTGCCGCCTCCTGAAAAGTTGATAAAATCCACATACTTTAGGTTTTTCGCACCGACGATATCCAGATAAAATATTTATTTTCGATTATTATTTACTTTATTTAACACAACAGGCGTTCTAATCATTTGTATGTATGTAGTCGTACAGCCTGCTGTGAATAAATATTATTTAACACATTTCAAATAAAGCGTCCCTAACATAGGCGCATGTAACAGACAATGCCGCGAAATTAAAAATACGGCACAAACAGAGTACCCAGTTAGTCAGTTTTACTAGCAATATCACTGTCGTTTGTCTCGGACCTGCACTTTGCGGCAAAATTTCATTTCACATCAGCAACACAATCGAATGTTCTATGCCGGAAGGGCACAAAGACGCGATTCCTATTTGAAACCAGTATAACCATTTTTGTAACAATAACTAACTCCCATAACGAAACATTCGTTTTGAGAGCTTTTTTATGTTCATAATTGTGTTACTGGATTCGACAACGATTCGAAAAAAAACGTTTTCGAATCGTTGATTTCTGAATATATGCTATCAACGAAAGGTGTCATTCCAGATGTACCAAAAAGTTGACTAAACTAACTACCAAGAAAATTATATAGCCTCTAACAGATAGTAAAAGAATCGTCTCAAATATTTTTAATATATTTTTAAACGCGAGATTCAAACTAGGATTTCTCTTGTATTGTCAGGTATATAAATAAATTGCACATGCATAAATACCCAGACCCGGAACAATTGTCTGTAGCCATACAAATATTTGTTCCGTGCGGTAATTTCTGTCAGCCATCACTACCATCTCTGCACAGGGAGGACGATTCACTGGCCCATGACGCAGAGGAGAAAGCCGACCTTCTGGGCTCTCTTTTTGCGTCCAACTCGACTCTTGACGACAGGGGGAGCTCACCGCCGACCATCCCGCGGTGTGAGTGCTCTATGCCAGACATCAGGTTCTGGCAAAGCTCAGTGCGCAAAGCACTACTCTCCCTAGATATCAACAAGTAGAGTGGGCCTGATGGCATCCCGCCTATTGTGCTGAGGATGTGTGCTCCAGAGTTGGCACCGGTTTTAACGCGTCTTTTCCGGTACTCCTACTCTGCAGGCGTCCCGAAGTCATGGAAGACAGCTTTGGTGCACCCGATCCCTAAAAAAGGCGACCGCTCAGATCCGTCTAACTACAGGCCGATTGCATTCACCTCCTTGCTCTCCAAAATTATGGAGTCCATTATTAACTGCCAGCTCTTGAGGTACTTAGAGGAGCACCAGCTGATTAGCGACCGCCAGTACGGTTTCCGTCGGGGTCGCTCGGCTAGTGATCTTCTAGTGTACCTCACTCATCGATGGGCGGAGGCAGTCGAGAGTAAGGGCCTCCCCCTGGCAGTTAGCTTGGACTTAGCGAAGGCCTTTGATCGGGTCTGGCACAAAGCTCTTCTTTCGAAGCTGCCTTCTTATGGGCTTCCCGAGAAATTTTGTAATTGGGTCATCAGTTTTCTCACAGACCGGAGCATCAAGGTCGTAGTTGACGGTGCATGCTCGGACTCTAAGTCTGTGAATGCTGGTGTCCCACAAGGCTGTGTGCTATCACCAACCCTGTTTCTTCTGAATATCAATGATATGTTGCAAATTAGTAACATTCATTGCTATGCAGATGACAGCACTGGTGATGCCGTATACACCGGCCGTGCTAATATTTCTCGGGAACACGTTGACGAGTACCGGAACAAACTTGTGTCTGAAGTCGAGTTTTTGTTAGACAAAATCTCGAATTGGGGCCGACTAGATCTAGTCCAGTTCAACCCCAAGAAGACACGGGTTTGCGCGTTTACCGCTAAAAAGAAACCCTTCGTCGTATCACCTAATTTTGAGAGCACTCCCCTCGTTGCCTCAGCCAGTATCGGTATTCTTGGCGTCGATATATCGAGTGACGTTCAGTTTCGCGGTCACCTGGAAGGAAAGGCCAAATTGGCTTCCAAAAAGCTTGGCGTCCTCAGTAGAGCGCGACAGTACTTCATGCCAGCCCAACGCTTGCAACTTTATAAGGCGCAGGTTCGGCCGCACATGGAGTACTGTTCTCATCTCTGGGCGGGGGCGCCCCAGTGTCAGCTACTTCCATTTGACCGCATTCAACGGAGAGCGGCTCGAATCGTCGACGACCATGTTCTATCTGATCGGCTTGATCCACTGGCTTTGCGAAGAGATGTTGCATCCCTTTGCATTTTTTATAAGATCTACCATGGGGAGTGTTCCGAAGAATTGTTCGGATTAATTCCAGCCGCTGATTTTCACCATCGCGCATTGCGGCACAGCGCGAAATTCCATCGTCAACACCTCGATGGTTGGCATTCCAGCACAGTGCGTTTTTGGCGCAATTTTCTGCCCCGCACAAGCACCTTATGGAATCTGTTGCCGCCAGCGATTTTTCCGGACCGATACGACTTAGGGACCTTCAAGAAAAGAGCCTATTCCTTCCTCTAAGGCCGGCAACGCATCTGCTATTCCTCTGGTATTGTAGATGTTCATGGGCGGCGGTGATCACTTACCATCAGGTGAGCCGCTTGCTCGTTTGCATCCTCTAACAAAAAAAAATCAAACTCGCGACTTGTAGCGCAGTAGCAAGTAAGGTGCAAGTGTAATCATTGGGCATATGAGACTTAAGAATTGATGTCTCAGGGTGACGGGGCCAGTATGGTGACACACAAAAATGTTCTGGGTGGCACAGCACTTGTTTTGGGCAGACGTTGCACTTACCACCAGGTGAACGTTTTGCTCGTTTCTTCACTACATTCAATAAAAAAGGATCATTCTGTCTAGTACATACGGAATATTTTATTAACTTCAGATAAATGTTTGTCTGAAAACCCCTTCTTCTTCCAATCGCCATTTACCGACTCTACAGAAACATTTTCGCACACTCTCCACAGCCTGTCAGTAGGCCCATAATCAGCCTCTCTCTAGATTAGTGGAGCTGAAGGTTGTCCCTCTCACCCGTTCTACAAGTACAGAGTTGCAAGAATACTGCGCATGCCACCTCGAGGTCTATGTCTAGGCGACGAATCACTCCCACGTCCGACAAAGATACATTTTGAGAAGAGCTGCGCAGGATCTCCTCCAACTTGGCAATCGGGTCACAGTGAAAGATTAAAGATAAAGAGAGTGAAAGAGAGGGTAGACACTCTGTAAACGTAACGTTGCAATTGTGACGACCTCCTTTCATTAGAGAGATGAAAACATCAGTATCCACTTTTCGCTCCAACGAAAGTAACGGAATTTCCACACGCGCCATCTTAAACCAGGTTACGACTAGACTCATTTTAGAGAGCCGAAAATGTATTTTAGCTGACTAGACCGAATAAACTCAATGTCCATCACCCAACTCCCGCAACAATTACTAATTATTGTTGTCTCCGAACGTATAAAAAAGAGGATAATAATCGGTAACACAACGGGGTTACCCGACCAAGCACACTGAATAACAGCTAAAATAGTAACGTAGCTGCTGCTATTTTCAAATTTGTTTTTTGTAGTCAGTGACGGGTATATATAATTTCGGTGATGTAATTGGTGTTAGCCTTTTTTTGGCTTTTACAGATTCATCGGATACTGTGTTCACGGGCCAGGGGCCCGTGTGCCAGGTTCGTTTGACCCAAACATAAATACATAAATAAACTCCTGCAATAACCTCGAAATTCGGACTGTCACGTTCGCTGCGTGCTTGCGCGATTTAGAATATCTCATTATGATTTTAAGTCGTCTAATGACCGTCCGAGGTAGGCTGCGGGTCTCCATTCGGACTGTCGACTTGTGTGTCGGTAACTCTGGGCGGTAAAAACCGCCCTGGAACACGGGTGTGTCGTGTGTGCGCGGTGTGATTGTCGACTGCTGCGCGCCGCTTTCTACGGCGGTCGCGAGTCGTGGTGCGTGTTATATTAATGCTATTAACTGTGTGTACAGTGTAGCCTGGATCGTGACTAACCGTATCGTGGTCAGACAGTGACAGAGTATGTTTAAAAATGTCGAGGATATGTAACGGACAGATAGGGGTCCGGCAGAGAGAATATCTCCTACATCTTTCCTACCGAGGCGTCGTAAGATGTCGACTAAGGTATTTGTACGGATAGCCTTTACTCGTGCAGAATAACACCATAATATTCAATGCTGTCACTATACTGCTACAGGGAACGCAACGTGTAGTAATTATTTTTTGAATCGTACCAAAATAGCGGCGACGTGTTTCGCACTCGTCACGTCTCGTTTCCCGCGAGGCCGAAAAGTGGGCTACGTGATTGGTCCTGCTTTATTTGGTAAAAAGGTGTGTCTGTATGTATTTATGCATGTATTAAGTGACAAGAACCGGAGATCCTATTACTGGTGTTTAGGTTTAAAGAATGCTTTTAGGACATTTCATCTCATTTTTCATAATTTTCCGCCGAGCATGGTAAAGCACTATGCCTATGGACCACTTTTACCACTTATCATGATAAGTGGTAAAAGTGGACGGACACAATGGTGTACGTACGTAGAACTGACGTATAAATGAAAAAGAGACGTTACACACAATAAATTCAGTTTCGACATTTTTATAGGTAAGAGTAGGGAGAATTTAGAAACCGCTAACAAAACGTTAGTCGGTTTAACTACCAGTATCACTGTTATTTGTCTCTGGCCTGCACTAGGCTGCAAAATCCCTTTTGACTTCAGCAAACAAAACGAATTCTCTATATTGCGCAGGCATAAGGTAGCGATTCATAGTTTTATTTGTAAACGCTCTTTTGCAACCACAACCGCCTCCTACAGTGACATATCCGTTTTAAATGTTGTTCTTTTAAATTCTTTATAATTTTAGGAACTGGAACATTTATCTTTCATTGTCGTACAGTACCAGTTTTCACAAATTTAATAGGTAATAATTTTAAGAAGAATAGTTTGCAGTCGAAAGAATTCTTTTGTCTTTGTAAGTAATTATAGTCACCACCATCATCATTTCTGTCCATCACAAGTCTTCTGACCACAGACCTCTCACATAGATTGCCACAAAGTCGCATCAATCAATTTTTTTTGAACCATGCAGGTCATCGCTACAGCAATTAGAGTATTTATTTATTAAATTGAATTTTAACAGACTAATGATGGAAAAAATACATCTGTAACAATTACATATTATTTTCACAAAAAAAAAAAAGATATATATTCCTTATCGAAATTTCACATCAAACCTGAAGACGCAAAAGATTATTAACTGAAATACTTCGATACTTTGCTAGATGAAAAGGAAACCCAACTAAAATTTCTAAGTATAACTTTTGGTAATCATTTCTTGCCGTTACCAAATTTTAATTTACAAAGTACACGAATGGAATAAGCCTTTCTTTTAGTATATTATTAGGAAGTTACATTATATAATTAAATAAAGTCCCCATTTGGGCGATTACTTTTTGTCAGAAATAAATATTAATAGTTCATCGTCCATTTATGTATGACTAGCTGACGCCCGCAACTTTGGCAGCGTGAATATAGACTTTTTTTTAATATTCCGTGGGAACTATTTGACTTTCTAAAATAAAAAATATCCTATGTTTTGCATCCCAGGATTTGCATCTCTGCATCATTGCTATCTCTGTGCTAAATTTCGTCAGGATCGGTTCAGCGGTAGAACCGTGAAAAGGTAACAAATATACAGAGGGACAGAGAGAGTTACTTTCGAATTTATAACATTAGTATGGATGTTTTGGATGTAGAATATCCAAAACATAACACTGTGCTTTCTGTACATAAATTCACCATGGTAGTATCACTGCCGTGTCCGCTATTCAGCCGACACGAAGTGTTTAGAAGAACGCTGTAAGTTAGTGTAATTACAGGGAATATAAAATTTAAGATCTGATGGCTAAGCGTGACGAGCGCAGTGTGGTGAAAATGATCACCATACATTGTTATGATATTGCACTTGTCCTTAAAAAAATGATTATTTTTTTAATTTATAAAAAAATTCATTGAAATAAACTAACAAACATGTTTTTTTTTACTTTCACTATATAGTAACAACGTTCACAAATAAGCACTTATTCCAACTCTCTCAATGGGTGTGCGGTTCACAGACATCAATATTCAGAATAAAAATCTAATCGTAAGTTTGTGTTGTCACACGTACTGTTAGAATGTTTTGTTGCCGGTAATTGGATCTCTGTCCTTGGAGAAGCGTGCAAACATTATTGTGTTTCAGTTTGATGTGCAATGTTAGCTAGTCTACGTAATTACTTGCCATAAAAGTCTTAAGAACTGAAGTCCAAGGACGAGCGCAGTGTGGTGCCACACAGAAATGTTATGGGTGACAGCAGACAGCGAATGAGGATTCGTTGTAGGCAAGCGTTACATTTACCATCAGGTGAACGATTTGCTCGCCTCGTCACTTTCTCCCGTAAGAAACTTTAAAAGAATCTTTAAAAAAAAATCTAGATTGTGATTTTATAGAAGTATGCTTAACGTTACGTTTCATCATACTTCAGTCAGTCAAAACTGAACATGGACTTCTTCTAGATGTAAACCAGGTAATAATGGCCATTATTGCTAACATTGATGCTATTGAATTTAGTGAGAATGTATAAACGTTTCCTCCAATCTGCACTGTGTGTCCTGGGCCCCAATTCTTCTAAACCAAACGCTTTTAAAGGACAATGACATCGTCGCAGAATGATAGTTTCGGTATTCTACTAACACATCATTTTTCAATGGTCGCCATTGTTATACTCGTAGTAATAAAACCATGGTTACATAAAGGTTATTTTTATTTGTATTCTCTCATTATTATTGCGTTGTTAAACGATGCCATTATCGTGTCATTGTCATGCCATCGAGAATTTTGCAGCATAATAGCAACAAGAGTAATAATGATAACGTAAGTTAGCGTAGTTACTTATGTAAGGTAATGTATAGTGATTGCCATTTGGTATCCATTAACTAATATTATCTAGAGGGTTTCGTTAAGTCTTCTACGATACACTGACTGAATATATAGGCATCTTATTGGTCGTATCACTATTACAGTACTGTTACCAGCCCGCCAACGTGCCAACTACGACGATTTTACTCGTACCTTAGTCATATTTGAACTACTATTAAATTAACATTTTGTAAAAAAAAACTATGAAATGGAACTATTTTTAAATCTTCCCAAGACTACTCAACTCACCTGTTTCTCTTAAATGCATTTTAATAATGATGTGATGATGTGTGATGATGATGTTCTCCTAGCCGATTTCGACCACGGCGACAACCTCCGAATCCGAATGTCGAGAGCCATCAACTGCGCAGGAGATATCATAGTGCCACAAGTGTACGCGCAAACACAGAGGCACTCACTCGTCCCAACCTACCCGCGCCCGATGTAACGCTGATGCGATAATATCGGATGTAGGCTAGGATGCAGTGTCAGAAACACGGGGACATTCACAACACAACCAGACCCGAAAACCAACAATTTGTGTTTTAGCACAAATGTTGGCTCCGGCTGGGGTTCGAACCCAGGACCCGCGGCGTAGAAGTCAGGTACCTACTCTGACCAATAGGCAATAGATCGGAGATAATATAAGATCGGAGGTAGGCTAGGCTTTAATAATAATGCACGTACGTGCATTATTCAGCTTCACGTCCAATTCTGCTGCACTTAATGAAACCTCTAAACTCAGCGGCTACTACTGTAAGTGAAATTAGATATTGGAATGAACGCCAGTAGATGGGCAGCAGCGTCTTCCTGGAACATCTGAATAAATAAACTGCGGTTGCCAACCCGCCTGCCTAGCTTGGCAACTATGGCGAAATTCCCCCAAAAATGAGAGTTACAAACTTTGTAGCAATCTATGGGGGAGGCCCATGTTCAGCAGTGGACTAGTGATAGGCTGAAATGATAATGACGATGATGTCACTATTTACATTTATAAAGTTTGTATTATGTACTGTATATATTTCTCAAATATGTATATATTTTAATTTAAATTATTCTTCTACATAACTTTATTCGACTACTTCAATTAGTATCTGCATCAGACTGGTAGAGAATACCTTAGGCATTAAGTAAACATATACTTTTTTAATAATTGTTTACAGCACCTACGGTCACCTGCAGAGCAAAGATTAAACGTAGAAAAGATTCATTTATATTTTTACCTCATAACTATATTCCTCGCGAATCTATGCAATATATTAATCATGTATTTATATCTTCTTTATATAAAGAAATATCAATAGCCGCATATGTGAAAAAATTGTGAACGGCTCGACCAATTTGGTCAAATTGTCAGGACAAAGTTTGTGTAAAAGAGAGTTCTTGGAAAATCCACCGGTAAAGTCGGAAATTCGGATGGTATTTTCGTAACGATTTCTTATATTACGGATTTTATAGCCTTTAATTATTTAATCGCCTAAAATTATATTAATTTAAATGGTATTTTTGTACTAAAATCTCATTGAAAAGTAAAACTTGACAGGAAATAGACACAAAAAATAATCATACCTAATGTTTTTTTGTCAGCTCCCTTCTCATTCTCTGCATTACTAAATAGCACCCGCGTGAAGGAGGTGTGGATCAATGGTAAAAAAAATCGTTGAAACACATTCTTATTTTGAATATTCTTCATTTACAGTCTGGAGACGAACACATGTTGACAAGCGCTGGTCCAGCTGTCGCTCCGACCAGATATTTGAAAACGTTGGCGTAATTCCATTAAAAGGATTACGCCAACGTTTTGGAAGGGATTAGTTTTAATGTCGCGTATCGTAAAAGCATTGAGTTAATTGAATCTTTTTAGACGCACTTGTACATATACACTTTTTTAATGCATAAAGTGATGAAACGAGCAAAACGTTCACCTGATGGTAAGTGTAACGTCTGCCCGTAACAAATGCTGTGCCACCCAGAAAATTTCACACTACTGCTTCACGGCAGAATAGCTGGCCCTGGGGTGGTACCTACCTAGACGGACTCCATATATAGGAATATATAGGCATAGGCATCCTACCACTAGTAAATATGCTATATCTATAAACATACGAGTAATAAGAATTACCAATTTCATAAGATTGTCACCGTCTTATGAAATTGGTAATTCTTTTTAAGAACATTTTTAAGCTGATCATTAGTACTGATTAAAAATTAAAACAAATTTATCAAGCGGAGCTCTCTCACAGCCCAAACAAGCAAATTACAAGATCTTAAGTTTTTACGTATTGGCGACAATTTAGAATTGTTTACTTCGAATATGTACTTGAGTTTTTATTTATATCTCTGTTATTACATTTATACAAATAAAGTTACATAAATAAAAAAGTGTTCACATATTTTGCTAGATTATCAAAATTGCGATAGACTTCGGTTTTTTTACATTTAAAGTCCAATCTTACCCCAAATTGGTATAACATCGCACCTGAGACACTACTGTCTTGAGTCTGTGCATTTTAAGTTTTTTTTTATGTTTCAAGAATGGTGGCGTGTGGTAGCTGCCTAAGAGAATCTACCACCCCATCTCATCCCGTGTGTGTCGTAAAAATCAACAGAGGAAAAATGAAAACCAGTAAATGGGCAGCAGCGTCTTCGTGGAACATCTGAATAAATAAACTGCGGTTGCCAACCCTACACCTACCTCTTTTCTACCGAGTTGTCATAAGAGGGACTAAGGTATTGTACGCACAGCATAATCGTGCAGAATAACACCATAATATTCAACGCTGTCACTATACTGCTCGTGGGAAAATTGAGTAGTAAGATTTTTTTTACTCGTACCAAAATAGCGGCGTCGTGGTTCGTCACCCATCACGTCTCGTTTCGCACAGGAGTGAAAAGTGGGCTACGTATTTGGCCTCTGTCCATGCCTAATATAGGAAAAAGCGTGACTGTTGATATGTATGTATTGTATGTATGAACATACATCCGTATAATGGACTTTGTCTAATTTTAGAAAGCTTGGTGTAAGTGCAATCACAGTGGACAAGAAGTGTGAGTAAAACCAATAACTAAATGTTACAAATACGTTTCGTGTAGATAATGGTCTGTTTTCCGTCATTTACGTAAGCGCATCGTCCCGACTCCTCGGTTCTCGAATCCACCCGAGCGCTGTATTATTCGGCCAATCACAAGCGTCATATCTGTGCCGCGCGTATTAGCTTCACGGCTTACGTCGACGCGCGCGCCATTCCTTAACTGTGTACGACTAGAGAGGGTCAGATCTTCATGGTCAGGTGAAAGTTTTGCTGGTGCCGTCACGTTCTGAAATAAAAAAAAAATATCTATGAACTACAAAAAAAAAGAGTTAAATAAACTAATACACCATAGTAAAGAACTTAGCCGTGTGGTAGCGGATTAAGAGAATCTACCACTCCATCTCATCCCGTGGGAGTCGTAAAAGCCTTCAGAGGGAAAATGAAAACCAGGATATGGGCAGTAGCGTCTTTCTGGAACATCTGAATAAATAAACTGCGGTCGCCAACCCACCTGCCAAGCGTGGCAACTATTGCGAATTCCCCAAAATAAGGATTACAAAATTTTGTGGCAATCTATGAGGGAGGCCAATGTTCAGCAGTGAACTAGTGATAGGCTGAAATGATGATGATGATGAAAGAACTGACATAACTTTACTATTATATTTATTTATGCGGTGTGTATTATACTACACACGAACACACACGCCCATCAGACACCCAGCAGTTAAAAAAAGGGTAAAGTATGGCCAGCAAAAAATGTGTAATTGCTAAAGAAAAGTTTTGTCGTTATACTCGTAGCAAACCAAAAAAATGTTATTAAAAAAAGATACACACCATGTTGTTAAACAAAGTAAAACAACATTTATGGGAACTATGGCAACTTGCCATACATAAAACCCCTAAAATGAGAGCAAACTTAAAACTTTTGGGGGCAATCTATGGCGGAGGCCTATGTTCAACAGCGGACTTTTGATAGACTGATGATGATGATAATGATAATAGCATGTCGCAGTATTTTGATAAATATAAATAATCAAAGCAAAAATATTTAAAAAAAAACCTAAGCACTCGTTGGCTTTTACGCTAGTTTTGTAACATTTCAGTATGTAGATACTCTAAGATACTCTACAAAGTTGCCACTTGGGGACTATTTCGCACTCGATTTGAATTTATTTCCTTGAATAGAAGTTTTAGCAAACTACAGTTTTTCTCACTATTCAAATTTTACGCTTTCAAGAGACTGTAAAAATGAAGCATCCTTTTAATACGAAATTCTATTTAATGAAGGTCATTGACACGAGGCATTGCCACTTTTATAATTGAAGAAAGTGACGATAAGAGCAAATCGTTCACCTGATGTTAAGTGCAACGTCTACCCTTACCAGCTACTCAGTCTAGAACATTTCCGTGTGACACCACACTGCGCCCGTAATCCTGAGACATTAGTTCTTTAGGCTCATATGCACAGTAATTACACTAGCTCGCCCTTCAGACCGAATCACAGTAATGTTTGTACAGTACTGTTTCACGGTAGAATAACTGGCCTGTGATGGTATCTACCTAGACGGATTGCTGCATAGAAATTCTACCACTAGAAGGATCATTTTCTTCTTTCAGCTTGTTAATACTCGTAGTCCACTGCTGGACATCATGTCCTTAAAAGGGAGGACTTTCCATAATAACCACGCTTGGCAAGCGGATTAGTGATCGCAGTAGCAGAAGCACCGCACCTCAGACGCTGCTGTCTTCAGACTGTGCATGTTAAGTCTGGTACATTTCAAGATGTTTATTCCGCCAGCTACAGCAATAGGCCGATATAGGTTTTCTTTTTATTATTTAATAAAAGTGACGGAACGAGCAAAGCGTTCACCTGGTGGTAAGTGCAACGTCTGCTCATAACAAATGCTATGTCACCCAAAACACTGTGATACCACAATGCGCCCGTCACCCTGAGACATCACTTCTTAAGTCTCATATGCCCAGTGATTACGCTAGCTCACAGTGCCTTTAAAACCGAAACACAGTAATGTTTGCACACTACTGCTTCACGGCAGAATAACTGGCCCTGGTGGGGTGCCTACCTAGACGGATTCTTATATATACACGCATAGGAATCCTACCACCAGTAAGGTGTCCGGAAGAGTAGACTAGCACCTACCTCTTTCCTACCGAAGTGTCGTAAGAGACGACTAGGTATTTTACTGACAGCCTTTATTCATGCAGCATAATACCATAAATGCAATTCTGTATGTAGCTGTGTGGTGGCGGCTCGTTAAAACAATACTACCACTCCATCTCATTCAATGGATCTCGTAAAAGGCGAGTAAGGAATTAAACTGCACTGTGCATCCAACAGCGCATGGTGGCTATGGGCTCACCACCTATCACACCAAGTGCATTATATTATTTTGGTGAAATGTGGACTGTGGCAGTCATCTGTTTTTGCAGTGAGTGCCCAGTCTCTGACTACCCCTTATGGGATACGGTCGTGATCTTATGTATGTATGTATGTATGTCGCTATATTGCTTGTGAGAACGCAATAATCCAGGGCCAGTTATTCTGCCGTCAATCAGTAGTGTGCAAAGATTACTGTTTCGGTCTGAAGAGCACTGAGAGCTAGAGTAATCACTGGGCATATGAGACATAAGAACTATTATCTCAGGGTGACGGTGATTAAAAATGGTGTATTTCAACTCGTTTTTGAAGAGCTCTGCACGAGATTTTCTAGAAGCACCTTTACAGTCTTCGTTTTACAGCATCAAGTTTACTGATTTTACTGGTGGTAGTATTCTTATGCAGAAACCCGTCTAGATAGTAACCACCCCAGGCTAGTTATTATGCCGTGAAGCAGTAGTTAGCAAATTTTACTGTGTTTCGGTCTGAAGGGCACTAATACACTGAGAGTTAGCGTGATTACTGGGAGCGTGTGACTTAATAACTCATGCCTCAGAAGAACGGGCGCAGTTCTAGATGACATACCATTTGTTTTTTTTATGAGCAGACGTTGCACTTACCATCAGGTGAACGTGTATTTGTTTTTTTTGTTTTTTTTTTTAACTATTTGATCGTCTCGTCGCTTTATTATATAAAAAACTAGGTCACGTGATCGTCTAAACCCACATAAACTACCTTCTACATTAACAGCCGATTTTATCAAAGTCGATGAAAGAAAACCACACACTTAGGTTATTTAAAATACATACCACTTCCTGTGTTTTATTTAGTTGAATTATAAAATTTACGGGCTTGATCCAGCTCAACGTTTAATTAAGCTTTATCGAAGGAAACACCACGCTAATTGAAATTAGATACCGGAGCGGAAACCAGCGGCGGTGGAACGTTAATTGCAATACTTTATGCATCACGGCTAAAGTGCAATATATTGTGGTTAGTACACAGTAATGTCGTGCTTTTTCTATATGCACTGTATTTTATTCGTCTCATAACTAACGGACACATAAAACTAATTAGAGACTACGGGTGTTTATGTAACAAAATTGTAAGTATTGGTCGTTTCTGTGAGGATGGTACAACATTCTTTGTAGAATAGAATAGAATAGAATAGAATTAATTTTTATTCAATATAGATTATTTACATAATACTTATTGAAAGTCATTTTTTTTTCTTTTTTTAAACTACACTGGTTCGCATAAATGCCTCTGTCCTGGGAATAACCAGTAAGAAACCCAGCGGGCTTTTTTTTAGTCATTTTTAAAATAATGAACAATAACAGCAGTATTATAAAGATGTAGAAATGGCTTGGCGGCGATCACCTCATTCCCAGGGGTTATCATCATCTATGTATTCTTTAATATTATAATAACCCTTTTTATGAAGTCTTTGTTTAATATAAAATTTGAACTTTTTGATTGAAAGACTTTTAGCACTTTCTGGGATTTTGTTGTAAAAACGTATACATTGCCCCATAAAAGAGTTACTGGCTCTGTGAAGTCGGGTAACTGGCATAATTAATTTGTGCTTGTTCCTGGTAGTCACATTATGAACATCACTTTTTTTAGTGAACTGGTTTATGTTCTTGTGTACATACAAAACGTTTTCAAATATATATTGAGAGGCCAAGGTTAAGATATTATTTTTTTTAAATTTATCCCTAAGAGACACTTTGGAGCCAAGATTATAAATAGCTCTTACGGCCCTCTTTTGCAAAACAAAAATCACTTCTACATCAGTTGCATTTCCCCATAGCAAAATACCATAAGACATTATGCTATGAAAATAACTAAAATAAACCAATCTAGCAGTTTCAACGTTAGTCAAATTCCTAATTTTTTTACAGCGTAAGCTGCAGAGCTACGTCTACTTGCTAGTTTATATATATGGGGGCGCTATTGAAGTTTTGGTAGGTGGTAGTATGAAGGGCACTGTGAGCCAGCGTAATCACTGGGCATATGAGACTTAATGTGGTGGCGGCTCGTTAAAAGAATACTACCACTCCATCTCATCCAATGGATCTCGTAAAAGGCGAGTAAGGAATTAAACTGCACTGTGCATCCAACAGCGCATGGTGGCGATGGGCTCACCACCTATCACACCAAGTGCATTATATTGTTTTGGTGAAACGTGGATTGTGACAGTCATCTGTTTTTGCAGTGAGTGCCCAGTCTCTGACTACCCCTTATGGGATACAGTCGTGATCTTATGTACGAGTATGTATGTATGAGACTTAAGAACGTATGTCTCAGGGTGATGGGCACAGTGTGGTATCACACTGAAATTTTCTGCGTGACACAGCATTTGTTACGGGCGGACGTTGCGCTTACCATCAGGTGAACGTTTTGCTCGTTGCATCTATAGTGATTTTTTTTTGGATATAGATACAAAAAAAACTATTTCTAGGTGCAACAAAGACGATGGACAAAGCGGACTAGACATCGGAACTTGAAAGTGGTTTTTTATGGAGGAAACTGTCGAGACTAGCACTAGCAAATGGTATGGCATCACACCGTGCTCATCATCCTGAGACATTATTAGTTCGTAAGTCTTATGTGCTCAGTAAAACCACTAGCGAACATTGCTGAATGACTTGCTGAATGAATCGCTGATTGCAGAATGACCAGCACTGCGGCGGTACCCACCCAGAATATTGATACATTTATGTATTGTAAGTATCATTGATAGAATTGAGATCATCTAAAACTTCTGGATTAACCCAATTCCCAGGTGCGACAATGATAAGAGACGAAGCATACCATCCTGTGAGATGTTACGGCCAACATCGAGGAGGTTTTTTTTGTCTTAGATCGTCGAAACGGCTACACGCAAGTCAGACACCAATCATAATCCTCGGAAACTCGTAGTATAAAGTTCAAAGTGTACGTCGAACGAGATCATGAAGTTTTCACTTGGACTGCTCCGGCTCTGAAACGACTCTCGATCGGAATAGACAGAATAGGAATGAAGTTTGTTACGCTGCCACTATAATGCGATCACTATCACATAACAACGTTCTAATTAAACTTTCTCACACCAAAGTATGATCTACGCTTTATTAAGGAATCAGTATTGAAGGCCATGGTCAAAAATATTGATTAATATCATGTCCACGCATACGGTTATATAACGTTCTTAAAGAACACAGTTATATTTTATATTATTTAATACTGGTAGGAGTCTGGCAGAGTAGAATAGCACCTACCTCTTTCCTACCGAAGTGTCGTAAGAGACGACTAAGGTATTGTACGGACAGCTTTTATTAGTGCAGAATAACACCGTAATATGCAATGCTATCACTATATTGCTCGTGGGAACGCAAAGGGGAGTAGTAATTTTGTGACTCATACCGAAATGGCGGTGACGTGGTTCGCCACCCGTCACATCTCGCTTCTCGTGAGTGTCCTCTGCCTACCTCTTATATGGGAAAAGGCGTGGCTGTATGAAAGTATGTATTTAGCTATGAAAATAGTTACATGTTGTTTAACTTTAACTTAACAAGTCACGGAGCGCGCTGTGAATCAATTTAAATATATTTCCATAAAATGACAAACTTTACATCTGCTTCTCAAACTTTAAATTCTTTTTTCCATTTAGTTCAAAATGTATCTTTCATGTCTGGCAATATTTTCTTCTGATATAAGAAAGGTATTTTAATATTTATCCAAATAATATCATCACTTTATTCAGTTTTCATTTATTTTATGAAAACCAATAAAAAAAGTTTGGAAATCGGAACCCGATTCGAGCGACTTAAGAGCCTAAAATATCATAGAACCTGAGTGACTTAAATGCGGTCTCCCACTATATATACGGCGGTGAAGGTAAATATCACGAGGAAACCTTCATTGTTGCGGAAAGTAATTTCAACGATCTCGAGAATCCATCACCACGATTTTCCAGTCCGTACTGTTAATGTCAACTAATCATTAGGCTTCTTTAAAGCTCTTATGAACGTCAAAATCTACACCGGTTCAAAAAATGACCATCTCAGAAAAGAACTGCTATATATAACATAATGTCATTTATAAATTACATAAACATTTTAGTAACTATAAATTTAATAGCCACGGGGTTTGCAAGTGCAGAGTACGAGTTATTTCCACACATCTTTGTCCTCTATATAATGATCTATTTTATAATACGCTTTATCTAATAATATTTTCTTGACAAGTTTTTAAAAATCTATGTCCGATTTTTGTGTTACACTTTTACGAATTTTTTTATAAAATTTTATACATCTACTAAGAAAAGACTTTGTAGTTTTAGCCAACCATACTAAGGAGGCTCTAGCGTGTCGCCTCGACCCATTTTACAGGATACAATAATTTTTTTGTTAAATAAATTAATGTTTTTCCGCACGTAATAATAAATATATAAAAAATAACGTATTGGTAATAAGAAGTAATAAGAACAGGTGAGGATGGTCTGCTTTAGTTTGCAATACACTTATGTAAGTAAGATTAAATCTGTTTGTAATTTTATTATGCAGTGCATTTGCCTTAAATCTATTCTTTGTAAATTTACATTATTGATAAAGATAAAGATTATGATCTTTATCACTAAAATAAAATTAAAAGAATCACAAAAGTTATGATACCTGCGGAGTTGCCTTCACTTGTTTCCTCATTACAAAACGGCGGTAGATTTAGAAAATATGACGTTTGACTAACGACATTATGTTTTTACGTTCAATGATAAAGAATTTTTATTTCGTTATAGTTTCATATAATTCCATTGCCAATCCGCCTGCGGCAATATTCATTTGTGAGCGTTAAATGTCCAACAATTGACTTCTTAGAAGTCAATGTTCTCTAAAGACAAATGAGGAAGGAGTCCACCTAATGGTAAGTTCTTATGGTGGTCCATACATACATTCGGAAGAAAGTGACGAGCCGAACGAATTGCTCACCCGATGGTTTTTTTTTTATAGAATTTTTATAGGAGGCAAACGAGCAGGTGGCTCACGTGATGGTAAGTGATCACCGCCGCCCATGAACACCTACAATACCAGAGGAATAGCAGATGCGTTGCCGGCCTTTGAGAAAGGAATAGGCTCTTTTCTTGAAGGTCTCTAAGTCGTATCGGTCCGGAAAAACCGCTGACGGCAGAACATTCCATAAAGTGCAAGTGCGTGGCAGAAAATTCCGCGAAAAACGCACTGTGGTGGAATGCCCAATAGCATGATGTACAACGATATAAATTCGGACAATCCCGAAGAAATTTGTGAATTGTTTTCTATGTTTTTTAGTTCAATTTATGAAAAAAGTTCTTTAGTTGGTTTTGACTTCGATAATTCATCTTCCTCTGAGCACTGTACTGTAAATATAACTGATGCTCATTTCTCTAGAGATATGATTACAAAGGAACTTCAGTCACTTGATGTAACTAAGGGACCCGGTCCTGATGGCATTTCACCTTTCTTCTTTAAGCACACTGCTGAAACTATAAGTTTGCCTTTAAACATTTTATATAACACAAGTATAAAGGAAGGAGTTATTCCTCGTATCTGGAAAATTGCCAATTTAACACCAATATATAAAAACGGTAATAAAAATGATATCAGCAATTATCGCCCCATATCTTTGCTTTCTATTTTGTCGAAAGTACTTGAGAGGTTAGTACACGCATCCATATACACAACTTTACATAATATCATTATTCCTGAACAACATGGATTTGTGAGAAATCGCTCTACTGTTACCAATCTAATAGTATATACAAATTTTTTATTCGAACGTATGGATGATCGAATTCAAGGGGATGCAATATACACCGATTTTTGTAAGGCTTTCGACAAGGTGGACCATGTAATATGGTTGCAGAAATTAGCTTTTAATGGTATAAAGGGCAATTTATTACGTTGGTTTTATTCGTACGTGTTAAATAGATGTCAAAAAGTTGTGATTAACGGATTTACATCAAGTATCAAAAATATATCATCGGGTGTACCCCAAGGCTCAATTTTAGGTCCGTTATTGTTTATTTTGTATATTAATGACATTAACTCTTGCTTTCAAAATGCCAAATTTCTTCTTTATGCTGATGATCTTAAAATATATAAAAACATTAAGAGTATTCATGATTGTTGTAAATTACAAGAAGATCTTAATCGATTATCTATTTATTGTAAAGAAAATAAACTACACCTTAGTACCTAAATATAAATCTATAACATTTACGAAAAATAAAAACATTATGCATTATAATTACTCTCTAAATGGATTTCAGCTTGAAAAGGTATCACTAATTAGGGATTTAGGGATACTATTAGACAGCAAACTGCACTTTGATGCACATATTGAATACATCACTAACAAAGCCTTTCAACTGTATGGATTTGTAATGCGCATGTGTAGTGTCTTTAAACGACCTGCCTCATATCTGCTATTGTATAAATCATTAATAAGATCTCAGTTGGAATATGCCAGTGCCGTATGGAATCCCTTTTACGATAAGTATAATGACCAAATAGAACTTGTGCAACGTAAATATCTCCGAACAGTTTATTATAAATGCTTTCGTAAAATAATACCATATGATAACCTATTGAATGAATTTTCGATTATGTCACTAAAATCAAGAAGATCACTCTTGGATCAAATGTTCCTTTTTAATATTATTCAAAATAGATATGATTGCATTGAACTTTTGAATCAACTGTATATTCGTATTCCTAGCCGTTCTAAACGTATACGTGACACATATAATTATTTACTATTCTCACCTAGGCTATGTAGGACTAATGCTGGCGAACGAGCGCCTTTACAGCGTATCATGAAATCTTTCAATCGCTGTTTTAATGATGTAGATATATTTGCTACAACTCGAGTAAAGTTTAAAAAATGTGTGATTGAGAATCTTGCATCTTTATAGATGATATAATACGATTATTTTTATTCGTTTTTTCTTTTCTGTCTTGTGTAATTTTAGGATTCAAATGTAGCATGTAGTGTTTGCTTTTAGATATTGAAATAATGTGCTAGATATTTTGTGGACAACGGTGCTGGTTGTACAATTACTATATAAGTGTTTTAGTTTATGAGTGTTTAGAGTAAGGTGTATTGTACAATTGTTTGTTGTTACTAATAAATTAAAAAAAAAAAAAAAAGAATGCCAACCATCAAGGTGGTGACGATGGAATTGGTAAGTGCAACGTCTGCCCATAACAAATGCTGTGTCACCCAGAACATTTCTCTGTGGCACCACACTGCACTCGTCAACCTGATAGGTGAGTAGTTTAGTCTCACTAGCTATCAGTACCATTCACTCCACAACAGATTATTTTTGCACACTACTGCTTCACGGTGTGGTAAAACTAAACGTTTTGCTGAGCGACTTTAATATATTTTGTTTAATTGTATATTGAATTTGTTTAAAAGGATTTATTGTGTATTATACTACATACATACATACATAAGATCACGACTGTATCCCATAAGGGGTAGTCAGAGACTGCCCACTCACTGCAAAAACAGATGACTGCCACAATCCACGTTTCACCAAAACAATATAATGCACTTGGTGTGATAGGTGGTGAGCCCATCGCCACCATGCGCTGTTGGGTGCATAGTGCAGTTTAATTCCTTACTCGCCTTTTACTAGATCCATCGGATGAAATGGAGTGGTAGTATTCTTTTAACGAGCCGCCACCACACATTATATTTTTGATTATAATTTAAATTTGATTCTGCTATATTTAGTTATGCTTTGTCGAAGAAAACAATGGCTTTTCCACTAATTGAAATCAAATATTGAAGCCGGAATTAGCCGCGGTTTAACGTTAATGGAAATGTTTTAGGCATCGGCACTGTACCTGATGACGTGGCAGTAAATTCGCGCATATTGCATGCATTCCTGTTCTGTATTTTACTGCAAGGTTTATTTAACATGTGTAAAGTAAGTAAAGTAAATTTAATGTCCCACTGCTGAGCACAGGCCTCCTATCATTTCTGAGAGGGTTTTGGAGCTGGGAAAAGTCCGCCACGCTGCTCCAATGCGGGTTGGCGGACTTCACATATCCTCGAAATATTACTATTCCACGGAGATGCAGGTTTCCTCACGATGTTTTCCTTCACCTCTGAGCACGTGGTAAATCAGCACTTAAAATTGTAGAACAAATTTAGAGGTGCTGGCACCGGGATCTAACCCAGGTTACTCGCGTACTATGAAATTAAAGGCGAGCACCTGGCCCCTGAGCTACCACGGCACATTTAACATATGATTAAGAGTTTATGCACAATACACTAGTGAAATAAAGTAAGTTAATTTGCTAAAATCCGAATGCAAAATACAACATTGTTTACATTACCTAGTTTTAGAAGAGCACCGCCCGCCCTACCACAGTAGCGTGTACAAGCAAACTAAAACCATCGCTCATGAACTTCCGCATTACCAACGGAATTGTTGGTTCGTTCCCCGCCTGTGAGAACGAAGTAGACTCTTTTTGATACTGTTTGATATTCATACATAGATAATGCCTCAGACTGTGATCCAGGAAACCATTAAACAATGTAAAAAAAGTAAATGTGTAGTAGCCTATAAATGTCCCACTGCTGAGCACAAGCCTCCTCTCATTTCCGATAGAGTTTTGGAGCTAGGAAGAATTCGCCACGCTGCTCCAATGCGGGTTGGCGGACTTCACATGTATTCGAAATATTTTTTATTTCTCAGACATGCAGGTTTCCTCACGGTGTTGTCGTTCACCGTCTAGCACGTGGTAAATCAGCACTTAAAATTGCAATTAACAATTTTAGTGGTGCCGGCATCGGAATCGAACCCAGGTACATATTATATGAACATTGCGCGCGTTAACATTATTAACACGTAGGTATAGATGATCTGACATTATTTATTTATTTATCGAGGAGGTCTGGAGCCTAAACTAAATGCGTGCGATCATTTGTTCGTGTGTGCGTGCGAAAAAGCGTGCGGGCGTGCGTTTACGGGTGGTAGGATTCCTATGCAGGAATCCGTCTAGTTACGTACCACCGCAGGGCCAGTTATTCTAATGTTAAAGCCCTTGGGTTAAAACGTTACTGTGTTTCAGTCCAAAAGGCACTGAGAGGTAGTGTAGTTACTGGGCATATAAGAATTAAGAATTAGTGTATCTTGAGCCTCCTTATGCGGCCTGCAGTGAAAGACTGCGGTTCCGTATGTCATCAATGGCAACAAGCACTTGTTGAGATACTCGACGAAATGTGACGCAGTGTCCCGTACACTGCCCAGCCGAGTTGGATCCGTCGGTTGACCTCTTGGTCGAAGTTGGCCCTACGAACCCTCAATCCGTCACCGTCAGTCGTCGAGAACTTTGATCATGTTCCTTTTTTTTCACGTGGGGAAATCCTGCATGGATACCCGACTAGCCAGGCAGCCGGGTTATGTCGGACTCCACTCTGGTCTCCATCAGCGGTTAAGAGGGGTCACGGAATCTGCGTTCGGAACGCAACCGTGGCCCCTCTAACGCTTCGATATGTGTATAGCCTGACCCGGGGACAGTACTCACTGGCCCCAGCACTCTGTCGGTGCTATCACAATGACTCGAGACCACTAGGGCGTTCGGGTCCCCTATCCCGATTGTCTGCGATCCCGAAGGCCCCGTTTGTGATAGGGGAACACTATTGCTATTAGGAGGGCCGTGACGAGGCCCGCCGTTGCCTCGACGGCGTCGCCTCCGAGAGGCATCTGCCCTCTCTCGATCCCTCTCGGCAGCCTCCTTCTGGACCATCACGGTCTCACAGAAATTCGCTACGGCCCTCCACTCCGTGTCCCTGCTCAGCAAAGCCGACACTACTGCTGGCAGGAGAGGTTTCGTCCGATTCGGCTGACCAGGATATTCCGCTTCGACTCCCAAGCTGGGCACACCGAAAGTCGTTGGATGCAGAGTCCTGGTCTCTTCCACTGCAGTGGAAGCAGTTCGCCGTCGCCTCGCGTCCGATCTTACACAGATACTCACCGAAGCAGCTGTGCCCGGTAATTATCTGTGTGAGTCGGCTATGAGTCCTCCTCCTCGTCGCTGCATCCAGGCCTCGAAGACTGGCAGGACTGCACTGACGACGCGTTTGCGTGCATATTGCTCCTCGTGGAGTCGAGCACGCCACGTCGCTAATGCGCTCTGTCGTTCCTGCCGTTTGAGCGCTTCCTCTGGCTCGCTACCACCGGTCTGGCGGAGGGTGCGGATCCGGAGGTATACCCTCGCATACATGTCCGCCAGTATGTCCAGTGGCAAAAAGCGAGCCAAGACGGTCGCCGCCTCAAATGATACCGTGCGGTATCCTTGTACGATCCGTATGGCCATTCTACGCTGGACACTGCAGAGTTTTGTTCTACAGCGTCGGATGGATTTCGACACTGTTTTTTTAAATATTATAAACGACATTATGTAATATGGCATTGAAAAAGAAAAGACGCCAGAATTTCATGTCAGTTCTTCTCCGAGAAGGTCTTAGTTTTCGAACTGGGATTTTGACGTTTTATGAGAGCTTTAAACAAACCAAAATTGAATAGAGAAATTAAGACTTTAACCTACGATGAAACAGAAGCTCAATTAATCCTCGAGTAACTCGGATCAATCCTCAATCTACGCAAATTTTATGTAAATAGCTTCAGTCTTTTTAAGTTAAATCCCTTGGGACAGAAGTATTTTGCTACGGGAATATTTTATTTAACTTTTAATTTCGACACGACCGTGAAAGCTCAGCGGCTGAGCGCTCGCCCTAAATTTCGTAAAACGCGAATTACCTGAGTTCTATCCCCGGTGCCGATACCTCTAAAATTGTTAAGTGCTGATTTACCACGTTACCGCTCAGCGGTGAACAAAAGCATCGTGAGAAAACATGGATGTCTGAGAAATAAAAAGAATTCGGAGACATGTTAAGTACACCAACCTGCATTGGAGCACCGTGGATTTCTATTCCCGGTTCCAAAACTCTCATAAAAATAAGAGGCTTGTACTCTGTAGTGGGTCATCCAAAAGATACATACTAATAAGATATAAGAGAATAAGATACAAAGATCACGACTGTATCCCATAAGGGGTAGTCAGAGACTGGGCACTCACTGCAAAAACAGATCACTGCCACAATCCACGTTTCACCAAAACAATATATTGCACTTGGTGTGATAGGTGGTGAGGCCATCGCCACCATGCGCTGTTGGGTGCACAGTGCAGTTTAATTCCTTACTCACCTTTTACGAGATCCATTGAATGAGATGGAGTGGTAGTATTCTTTTAAAGAGCCGCCACCACACGGCTCCAAAAGATAACTTACTTTTTTTTCGACACTTAGCGAATATACAACAGGAAAAGTATTGGAAAGTCTAAAACATACTTATTTATTTTTATCGCGTTTGATGAGCTCCTATCCTAATATAAATCAAAATAAAACGACTGTTTGTAATAACAAAATAACAGCTTTTTCATCAGTGCTTATGAAAGTATATCTGTCAATATTGTCTGTCTGTCTGTCTGTTTGTTACGGCTAATCTGCGACTTCCTATTTTCCCCAAACTTTTATCTCTCTACACTTTTATTCCCATACACTGTCAACATATGGTGAATGGTTTTACTTTTTCAATAATCTACTGATGGTAATACTAATTTATTGCTATTGTTTTGCGTTAAAAATCAGCTTAATGTTAAACTTATGTATTCATTATTATCCGCATCTCATCCAATGGATCTCGTAAAAGGCGAGTAAGGAATAAAACTGCACTGTGCACCCAATAGCGCATGGTGGCGATGGGCTCACCACCTATCACACCAAGTGCATTATATTGTTTTGGTGAAACGTGGATTGTCGCAGTCATCTGCTTTTGCAGTGAGTGCCCAGTCTCTGACTACCCCTTATGGGATACAGTCGTGATCTTATGAATGTATGTATGTATTATGCGCATCATTAGCACTATCATTTTAGCCCTACACAAGTCCACTACTGAATATAGGCCTTCCCCATCGATTGCCACAAAACACGGTCATGAGCGAATATGCCTCCATCAACTCCCTGCAAAACCGTGCAGATCATCGTTCCATCTAGTGGGGGATCTCCCTGGTCTCGACGGTACGAGTTTAACACTCGAAAACCTTGCTTAAACAACATACATACATACATACATAAGATCACGACTGTATCCCATAAGGGGTAGTGAGAGACTGGGCACTCACTGCAAAAACAGATGACTGCCACAATCCACGTTTCACCAAAACAATATAATGCACTCGGTGTGATAGGTGGTGAGCCCATCGCCACCATGCGCTGTTGGGTACACAGTGCAGTTTAATTCCTTAGTCGCCTTTTACGAGATCCGTTGGATGAGATGGAGTGGTAGTATTCTTTTAACGAGCCGCCACCACACGGCTGCTTAAATAACTTTCAGATTAATTAAGGTGCAATATTAAAAATATATCATAAATTATGTACAGAACGTCGTTGTTCACTCTTCTAACCTTTTTCTTACTGTTTATGTAAAAAATTTACTACATTATCACAGTTGAATTAAACTATTGAGAGATAAACTGCGTATCTTAATTTTAATCTCAGAACAAAAATATTTACAGGCTTTTCGTCTCCCTATTACAGACAGTGCTCCAATACTCTAAACCGAAATTGGATCGGAAATTGGTGCCAAAACTGCACCAATATCCCATACATTAATTTTGCTTCGGTTGTATGTTCGACGGAGAAAATTAACACCATCATTTATATTAATGAGCTTGTACTGATTTCTGTGACATGCCCAGCGATGTGTGCCGTACTAGTAACGGCATTCGATTTAATGATTAGTATGCCATAACTTAGATTTCTTGATATACATAGGGAGATTTAACAACATTGACTATAATGTTGCATTAAATGAGACAATCATTATTATTGATGTTGACCTAAATAATTTAATCAAAATGAATCTTCATTGAGGGAGACCTGACTTTAAATGATAAATTTTTATCAAGACATAATGAGAAATTTTACTAACTGTAGAATTTTTTTATTGTAGAAAGAGACGAAACGAGCAAATCGTTCACCTGATGGTAAGTACAACATCCGCCCACAACAAATGCTGTGTCACCCAGAATATTTCTGTGTTACACCACACTGCGCACGTCACCCTGAGACATCAGTTCTTAAGTCCTAAAGTTCTTAAATCCCAGTGATAACGCTAGCTCGCAGTGCCCTTCAAAACACAGTAATGCTTGCACACTTCTGCTTCACGGAAGAATAACTGGCCCTGGGGCGGTACCCACCTGGACGGATTCCTGCATAAGAATCTTACCACCAGTAAAATAATCCTATGCAGAAAATCTAAGTAAGAACCACCGCAGTGCCAGTTATTCTACCGCCAAGCAGTAGTTTGTAGATATTACTGTGTTTCGATTTGAAGGGCTCTAATAGCTAGTATAATTATTGGGCATATGAGACTCAGGAACCGATGACACAGTGTGACGAACGCAGTATGATGCCACACAGAAATTTTCTGGTTATAACAGCATTTGTTATGAACAGACATTCCATTTACCATCAAATGAACGACGTAACGATCGACAAAAAAGTGACGCGACGAGCTCTTGTCATTTTCTTCCTTAAAAAGAACTTCCTAACGTACTAGGAAACTTCCGGTTACCACTTAGACTATGTTTTATTTTCGCAAGACCCTATCAGTATGACTTTGATCTGGGATAACAAGTTTGGGTAGAAACTCATTGGGTTTTGTTGAAGAGATTCTTAAAGTTGAAAATAATATAGTAGTATCATCTATAAGACTTAAGAACTTATGTCACTGGGTGACGAGCGCAGTATGGTGCAACACAGAAGTGTTCTGGATTACTGGTGGTAGGATTCCTATGCAGGAATACGTCTAGGTAGGTACCACCCCAGGGCCAGTTATTCTGCCGTGAAGCAGTGGTGTGCAAGCATTACTGTGTTTCGGTTTGAAGAGCACTGTGAGCAAGCGTAATCACTGGGCATTTGAGACTTAAGAACTTATGTCTCTGGGAGACGTGCGCAGTGTGGTGTCACACAGAAATATTCTGGGTGACACAGCATTTGTGGTGGGCGGACTTGCACTTACCATCAGGTGAACGTTTTGCTCTTTCCGTCACTTTATACAATAAAAATTATATACATTCTTCCGTAAAAAAAACTTCCTAACTTACTAGTGAAATGCCGGTTACCACTAAGATAACTTTTAAATGAAACTAATTTTACGGATTTTATCGCGTTTTATTTTATTATTTATAACCCGACGTTTCGACACTAAGATAACGTTTTTTTTATTTGCAAGACCCCATCAATGTGACTTTCATGTGGGATTACAAGTTTCGGTACAAACTTATTATGTTATGTCAGTATGTTGAGTAAGCTAAAAAGCAAATAGTATCATCAAGATATGAACATACATATATCATCATTATTATAGTTATCTTCAGTGACTTGCATCCATCGCTGGATGTAAGTCTATCTCCGAGTGAACCTTGACAATTAGAATAATGAACCGCCTAAGAGGAGCATACACTACAAGAATATTTACACATCGGAAAACCTGCCAAGTGCATGTGGATTATAAGATATGCCCATTAAGCTGTAATGAACAAGTTTCTAAGTTATCAAAAAATACACGAGAGTATTTTTTGACACTATCTTTGCGAAGGTGTATTCCGGAAACGGCATGCCTTATTAAGACGTATTAAAACACTTTATCATTGCAAAACATCATTTATTTCGCTCCTTAAGGTTAGAATTTTGGTTCATAACACTAGAAGTTATGATGCTTTGACAGACTAGGACAGACGGACTGATGAACTAGAAGGACTAAAGATTTTGTCTGACTAGAACTGTCTAAACCCTTAACTTAAATAGTATCGCTACAAAAAATAAACTGAATGTAGAACTACTACTGTATATAGTCAAGGGAAGCGTATTAAAGTCCCACTCCTGGGCACAGGACTCTTGAGAGTTTTATAGAGCCAAACAGAATCGTCACGTGCGAATTTTCGGAATTCACGTGACATCGAAACATTTTTTATTTTTTGATTTTTCTTATCTGTCCAACACGTCATTAATCAATCCTAAAAATTTGAATAAGAATTCTTGTGGTGCCAATCATATTTGATAAAGACAAAGATAATTAATTTGTAAAAACATGGTTGAATAGAAACCGACGAAATTATGAACATAGTTTATATGTATGTGCATATTTGTATATGTATCATAATTATGTATTGAGTATTTTATTTTCATTTATTTTATATATTTATTAGTAGCTTTTAAGGTGGTAGGATTCCTATGCAGGAGTCCGTCTAGGTAGGTACCACCCCAGGGCCACCTATTCTGCCGTGAAGCAGTACTGTGCAAACATTACTGTGTTTCGGTTTGAAGGGCACTGTGAGGTAGCGTAATCACTGGGCATATGAGACTTAAGAACCTATGTCTCAGGGTGATGGGCACAGTGTAGTGTCACACAGAAATTTTCTGGGTGGCACAGCATTTGTTGAGGGCAGACGTTGCACTTACCATCAGGTGAACGTTTTGCTCGTTTCATCACTTTATGCAATAAAAAAAAAGGTTCAACTATTTAGTTCTTTGAATTTTACACCTGCCACAATGTTTCACTACGCCCTGGGTTGACTGGTAAATAATGCCAACTGGCATTTAGTCCGCCCATTGTATCCTTTTAGGGCAAACAATACAGTTTATTTATTTATTTAGAAAACCAACAGCATTTTTTAAAAATAACAATTGTACCCTATAGTATAATCATAACACTAGCCTATTATAGGTTTCCCTAGAGTGACTTTACAACTTACGGGTCTAGGAGCGATGCAACCATCATTATAATATAACATCTGAATAATTTTAAAATTTATGTTGAGATTAAATATCAAAGTTTTAACATGTTAAAAAGTGGCACTGATACGAATAGCAAAGATGCACTTTGTTAAATAAAGAGATTGTGTTATGCAATTGCGATGTTTATTTACAATTATAATAAAATATGTTTGTGTGTGTGTGTGTGTGCGCGCTTGTGAATGCACGTATGTGTGTGTGCGTGTGTGCATGTGCGTGTTTGCGTGCGTGTGTGTATGTGTATATACTTATTGATTTTTAAATAAATAAATAAAGCTGTTATTAGGATACAGTATTTTTTAGGGGTTTTTTAACTTTTTAAATTTTCTGTGGGTTCTATGATGATATTAGAAAAATATAGATGCGAGTTCCGTGTGAAAATTTCCATGGAACTATATACATTTGTATATATATACTATATATATTTAAATAATATTTTCATATAATATTTTGCCAACACATATATTTTTGTGATCTTGGCTTGATATTATACATAAGTTTTTTTGTCTCAGGTACGAAATTCAGACTTCTTATTTCAATTTCTGGAATATACCTCGCGTTTATAGCTGCCGTAAAACATAATGGTTTCATTTTTAGCTGAGTGAAGCTATTATAAACCAGGTTAATGGTTATGATTTCTACTTATCCAGTTATAAAGCTTACCTAAGTATTTTAAGTTAAATATTAAGCAAGATAGCTCACAAAGCGAACGTTATTTAATCTGAGCCGGATTGTAGTACAATAATGAAGGAAAGTAAGTTACTTTTACAGTTACAGAGCTATGCTCGGAGTTTCTCTGCGTGATAAAATCCGTAACGATGATATCCGCAGCAGAACTAAAGTAACCGACATAGCCCTAAGGATTAGCAAGCTGAAGTGGCAATGGGCCGGCCATATAGCCCGTAGAACCGATAACCGATGGGGAAGAAAGGTTCTAGAGTGGCAACCTCGTACCGGCAAACGCAGTGTAGGGCCCCCCCACTAGATGGAGCGACGACCTGCGCGATTTTGCGGGAAGTCGATGGATGCAGGTGGCTCAGGACCGTGCTTTGTGGCAATCTATGGGGGAGGCCTATGTTCAACAGTGGACTAAGATAGGCTGAAATGATGATGATGATGAAGTTACTTTGCTAAGATCCGCATGCAAAATATAAAAATGGTGTATATTACCTAGTTTTTTGAAGAGCACCGCCCGCCCTCCCACAGTAGCGTGCACAAGCAAAGAAATCCAATGAAAATATTTTATTATAACAGAAAAACAACACAACATAAAGTAATAAACAGTGTTTTTAAGTAAACTGAATAATGTTTTTGTACACAAATGTTGGTTATTTTCATGTTTTCTGAGATGTATGTTGTGTATTTCAAATAATTATAAATATTTAAAAGAGTTATAAAATTAAACGCGATAACATCCGTAAAAATTCGTTTTATTTAAATGCATATGCAATGTAAACTTCATGATTAATTAATTATGAACAACAAGTTTTTTTATATCTCATCCATTCAAAAAAGAGTTCTTGGCATTAAACACTATCATATACTATATAATTTGATACTGTGCACCGAGGGCCTATTTTACTATAGCCACTGGCCATTCCCCTCTGTGAAAGTAAATAATATTGATGTCTTTCTGTGATTTTGCTTAATTTTTTATCCTTAAATTCATACTATACATATACAATTAAGAAAAATTATATTTTACAGGGTACCGAAACTCAAACACGCGTTTTAAAAATTTTGTCTGTCGGTCTGTTTGTGTGTCCAATCTAATCTCCGAAACGGCTGAATCGATTTTGACGGGACCATCATTGGCAGGTAGTAGACTTTCCAGAGAGTTACGTAAGGTCAATTTTGTTGCGGAAATCCATTATAATGAAGGAAATATTTCCTTCATTATAATGGATTTCCGCAAAGTAACGCCTCATTCTATTAACTATGTAGTACAATAACTTTTCCTGTGAAAGAAAATATAAAGGTGTCAATTAAAGTTTTATTTATTTTTATATAGAGGACCTCAGCCTTTCCGTAGTTGTGATGCAGATTCCCAAAAGCTGTTCAGTCGAGCTGAATTTTCATTGGATTTCGCAAGTAGTGATAGTACCTATATATATTTTATATACCTGATATGGTTCACCCCAATATTGTATAATACTGCGTACTTCAGGAAAAGTAAAGTTTCATCCTATAAATGTCCCACTACTGAGCACAGGCCTCCTCTCATTTCTGAGAGGGCTTTAGAGCTAGGAAGAATCCGCCACGCTGCTCCAATGCGGGTTGGCGGACTTCACATGTCTTCGAAAATATTTTTAATTTCTCAGACATGCAGGTTTCCTCACGATGTTTTCCTTCACCGCCAAGCACGTGGTAAGTCAGCACTTAAAATTGCAATTAACAATTTTAGTGGTGCCGGCACCGGGAATCGAACCCAGGTCACTCGCGTACTATGAAATTTAAAGCGAGCGCCTAGCCCCTGAGCACCACTTCAGTAATTTCTAGTGAATGTCTCCGCATTCTATTCACATTCAATCCACAATTTACACAATGTTTATGACCGTTCACAACAGGTGTTGATGTATGTTGTGAAGAACTGGGGCCAGGATTCATGCCGGGGTCATCGGCAGTTTCTTGCGTCAAATCCAAATCGTTGTCCTGGTGATCCTGTAAAGCGCTAACAAGCATTGTAGTTCTATATAAACGGGGAGAATCAGTTTAAAGTTCGACGCAAGTGCAAATAAAAATCAGAGCAATGCAACGAGTTTGATTGACGACAATATTGACATGATGAAGGAAGGTAAGTTACTTTGCTAAGATCCGCATGCAAAATATAAAAATGGTGTATATTACCTAGTTTTTTCGAAGAGCACCGCCCGCCCTCCCTCAGTAGCGTGCACAAGCAAACTAACGCCGCCACCAGGAACCGCCACTGGTACCCTCCAGCAACCACTACAATACTACCACTAGATAATATACACCACTGAAGTCGAGAACACGACACATGTTTCGCCCCAAAACGAGGCATTATCAAGCGTCATAGACTCTACGACAGACGGCCGCCGGACAAGATGATTTTAGTGTTGCCACTATAAAGATAAAAAGTCCTTATATCGATATATTGATTTAGAGCTTTTATATATTTTATTGCTTAAGGTTTGAGTTTTTGAAGTTGGAATAAAATATTATGTCAAATTCTTTATTGCATTGTAGTACATACTAGTTTTCGCGTTACAGCAAACAATAATAAAAATAATAATATTAAACAGAGGAAAATATTTTTTTACAAAGGCAACATTATATTCAAATAACAGTAGCGTATACTAATATTTTAGTATAAATAGATGTTTGAGTGAAACAACGCAATACGAGACTAATGATTTATTAAAAGTAATGAAGAAAAGTAAGTTACTTTGCTAAGATCCGCATCAAGATTATCAAGCGTAATAGACTCTACGACAGACGGCCGTCTGTCGTAGAGTCTATTACGCTTGATAATGCCTCGTTTTGGGGCGAAACACGTGTCGTGTTCTCGGCTTCGGTGGTGTATATTATCTAGTGGTGGTATTGTAGTGGTTGGTGGAGGGTACCTGGTGGCGGTTCCTGGTGGCGGTGTTAGTTTGCTTGTGCACGCTACTGAGGGAGGGCGGGTGGTGCACTTCAAAAAACTAGGTAATATACACCATTTTTATATTTTGTATGCGGATCTTAGCAAAGTAACTTACTTTTCTTCATTATAATGGATTTCCGCAAAGTAACGCCTGATTCTATTAACTTATTAAAAGTAGGTAGATATGACAGGTGGCGTTCGAGTGTACCCTCACCATACTATTATAAAATATATTTAATACATACCATTCTTCCCTCTCTAATTCAGAAAAGTTTATTAACATTTTTTTCTTTTTTTTTAAAAAAAAACACATTAATAAGTGGAAATATTATTTAGTTAATTCCTTATTTTATTTCTTCCTTTCCCCGGGTACAAAAATTCATGACTTAACTAAAATAACTTTACTTAACTTAACTTTAAATGTAACATTTATAAATTAAAAATATATTAAACTAACAGTGGGTAACAATATAGTAAATAAACAGTTATATAATTATCCTTACAGAAAGACCATATAAGGTGAGACCGAAAGAAAGCTGTCTTATACTATGTCTAATCCGAATCTCTGCACTGGCTTGCGTATTCTCTTTGGATACGATCTATCAGCTGTGTTGTTACACTCTTGCGTTACGGGCAACGGAGAGTTCTGGCGTACCGCTCGCTGCAACTCAGTCCCAGGTACGAAACCGGTCGCACCATCTGTGCTGCTCGTTTGTACTACGTCTCTTTGCTCGCGATCAGAGTAGTTGTCGGCGGACGTATTTGTATATCGACATCTATCAAACGTTTCCTCTACAACGGATTGACAGTTACCGTTACCTAACTGATCCACATGCTTTTTCAAGTATTTACCCGAATGTTTAATTTGGTAAGTTAAAGGTCCTGTACGGTGAGCTACTATTCCCTTTTCCCAAGTGAATTTGTTATTTTTAAATAGTTTAAAATAAACCTCATCGCCTGGACTAAATTGTCGTACTAGACCGTCCCTGTGCTTTATTTGCATTAGTTGTTTTTGTTTAACTAATTCGTTTGCACTAGGTCGCAATAAATCAAGTGTTGTACGCACTTGCTTGCCTAATAATAACTGGGCTGGAGTTTTACACGTAACGCTGTGTGGAGTCGATCTATAAATAAATAAAAAACTTTCTAATGCATTATTTTCGACCGGTAATCTCGACAAACAATCGGCTACGCAGTTATCTTTAGAGCCTATACATTTTATTTTATAATTATATGCACCCAATATGACAGCCCACCGCTGGAGTCGGCTCGCTGCCATCAATGGAATACCCTTATTTTCATTAAAGATTGCTGCCAGCGGTTTACAGTCTGTCACTAGCGTAAACTCGCGACCAAAAATATAGTCGTGAAACTTAGTAACAGCGAATATACAAGCCAAACCCTCTCGACATATCTGTGCATAGTTTTGTTCCGCGGCAGACAAGGTGCGCGAGGCGTGTTGCACCGGACGCTCGACGCCGTCGTCGCCGCGCTGAGACAACACCCCGGCTACTCCGCGCGGTGACGCATCGCAAGTCACTGTAGTGGGAAGTCGCGGGTTGAAATGCGCCAATACCAAATTACTATTCAAAGACTTTTTTACGCACTCAAAAGCGTTGTTACATTTTTGGTTCCAAATAAATTTATTACCCTTTTTTAATAGGTCGTAGAGAGGGCTTAAAGTATCGCTTAAATTTCTTAATAATTAATTAAACCTAAAAATGCTTTTAGATCTTTGACATTAGTAGGGATTGGTGTTTTATTCACTGCGTCCACCTTTGATATATCAGTATGTAAACCGTTCGCATCTATTACATAACCTAAATACGATATAGATTTTTTAAAGAAAGTACATTTTTCGGGTGCAACGCGCAAGCCGCAGTCGGAGAGGATTTTAAACACTTTTACTATCCTTTCCCATAATTTATCTCTATTCACATCACAGATGGTCAAATCGTCCAGATAGCAGGTCACATATGGCATTCTAAAGAACTTATCCATTATGCGCTGAAATTTATTCGGCGCACATTTAATTCCAAACGGTAAACGGTTAAAACAAAACATACCCTGATGTGTAACGATGGTACATAACCTCTTTGAAGTGTCATCTAACAAAAATTGTAAATAAGCATTACTTAGGTCAATTTTTGCAAATATTCTACCACCTTGAAGAGCCGCAAAGATGTCTTCAATCCTCGGAATCGGATATTTATCGTCTATAATTACGGGATTAATGGTTGTTTTAAAATCACCACAAAGACGAACTTGGCCATTCTTTTTAAGGACGGGTACAACCGACGTACCCCAGTCACTACACTCAACGGGCGAAATAATCCCCTCGCGCTGTAGCCGCGCCAGCAGTTCATCGACCGCGGGGCGAAGCGCGTGCGGCACGGGCCGCGCGCGCCGCCACACCGCCTCGGCGCCCTCTATTAACGTTAATTTAATAATACATTTATTAAACGTACCTATGCCAGATGTAAATACGTTAGGAAAACGCTTCGATAAAGTGTTGATGGCATCCTTAGAACTCGAAGGTGTGTGTAACTTTAAAATATTCACTTGTTTTAAACGAGGGAAATGTATATGAAAAGATCGCATCCAATCTCGTCCTAACAGCGACGGACTATAGTCATTATCAATAACAATAAGACTTAAATTGTGTATTACTAAACCGTTAATTTCTACGGAGCAAATGAGTTTACCTTTCGGTTTCACCTTCTGTTTTTTTTTTTTTTTTTTTTTTAGGACTGATGGTCACTGTTAGCCCGAAGGCTTTTACAGCTTCGCCGGATTGAAAGGTGGCATAGCGCTGAGGGCGCTTAGCCGAAACCTTTATTTATGGATGACTGGCGCAAGGGCCCCCGAGAGGGGACCTCGGCTTGGACCGTCATCCTGTTCGCGAGAGTAACAGACTCGAGGGTGCCCAAGGGGGCCGGTCTCGGCTCGGTCAGTTACTGCAATCGGGAGGGCAATATTACTACTACTATAATTATTAATACCATGATTATTATTAGATAAGTTTACCACCAATTCGGAATGCGTTTCCGCTGGAGAAGAAATGGCGCAAGAAACTCCAGCGACGCTTCTGTTTATGACACTACTGCTAGGGGAATCTGTCCACTATACATTTTTAAATTTGACTGGTACGATTGTAAAATATTTGATTGAAAATTATTTTTATAAGTCTTACTAGAAATTATACTAACCGCCGACCCAGTATCACCTTCAAACATTATCGCCACACCATTCACTTTGGCGGGAATAGTCCAACGCTTGTCTGAATCGTCATCGCTCAACTGGTACACTGTTACTGACCTTTTATCGTCTGAGTCGGACGACGATTCCCTCGTACGCTCGTCGATTACACCGTGCACTGACGATTGTTTACGATACCGACACACCTTAGCTATGTGACCTTTTCTGCTACAAACATAACACTTACTGTTAGCGAAGGAACACTTATCTGGTCGATGCTGCCCATCGCACCGATAACATCGATGTGTCGGTTCACTGGCGCCACCGCTGGCGCCGTTTCCTCGGTGAGATCGCGGGGCCCGGGCTCGCCAGCGCCTCCCTGCTGCAGGCGCACGCCGCTCCTTGCTGAGCGCATGCACGAGCTCGCCCTCTTCGCGTGTCCGGCCGACTTCCGCTGCCGGCTCCGCGTCTCGCATCGGCGCCTCCAACGACAATGCCACCTCCGTAGCGCGCCTTAGTGATAGCTCTTCATCTTTTTCTGTCATAATTCTTTGCCTTATACGATCGCTGATTAGTCCGTGCACGAACTGGTCGCGTAGGTTTTCTTTTAAGCTTTCGGTGCTAGAGAACTTGCATGCTTTACTTAGGTTCTTTAGCTGGACTAAGTATTCACCTACCGATTGTCCGTCGGCTTGTTTGCTCGATCTAAATATCATTCGTTCGGCGATTACGGATCGTTTCGGCGATAGATGCTCTTCAACGATTCTTTCAATTTCATCGATTTTTACTTTCTCCGGATTTTCAGGATAGCACAAATCTATTATAAGATCCAAGGCTTCCGTTCCCACTATCGCTACAAGATATTTAGATTGATCAGCTATTTTGATGTTATGAATAGTAAACCACGCCTTCAATCTGCTCATGTACGTCGACCACCGCTCCGTGTGCAGCTTAAACTCCTTCAGGCTTCCAAAATCAACTTTACTCTCAGCCATGATTTATGAAAAACGTATATGACACGACAGCGCACGCAATATTTTGGGTTCCTCGTCGCCAAATAGCGTATACTAATATTTTAGTATAAATAGATGTTTGAGTGAAACAACGCAATACGAGACTAATGATTTATTAAAAGTAGGTAGATATGACAGGTGGCGTTCGAGTGTACCCTCACCATACTATTATAAAATATATTTAATACATACCAAACAGAAAGGAATATAAATGGATAGGAACATTTGACTACTAGTCGTTTAACGAATTTCATAAATGAATTAAAATGTGCCGACTAGTTACGACTGAACATTGCTACTAGAAAATAATAATTAATATTTTATGTTCTTTTCATAAATTGAATTTCATGTGAGCTCAGGGCCTAACTTGGGCATTCCCATTTACAACATAATTTAAAATTAATTATAGAATTCCGCATCGAATACCACGCAAGCCTATAACACCACTTTGTCCACCACGTAGAAGAACGGTACTGGGGGCGAACTCACCCTGTTCTAGAATGTGTCAAATTATTAACATCATCAGCGATAAAATTGATCTGCATTTTGACTCACCTCATGCAATAAAAATACGTGTGCAAGAATTCTTGCCAGTATCGGAGCGTTAAATCACCCTTAGTATTTTTTGTGTTCAGCTAATTATTTTAAATCTCTTATATACTTTTGTTTTTAGGATTTAATTGCAAGTAGTGTTTACCTATAAGTAATTGTTACGCTCATTTTTTTATAAGTTCTTGGATTTTTTATATGTGTACATTGTAAGCAATTGTTGGTGAACCTGAATAAATAAATAAAAAAAAATAAGTATTTACAGCTAATGAAAAACATGTAAACCTAAACAATAAATTTAATATAAAAACCAATTTAAAATTTTCAACGATATATTCCAAAAAGTTTGTGACAATTGCGATGAGTGCAATACAAGATTTATCCAGATCATTCGAGAAACAACATAGAGCTTTAAGATACGATATATCATGTACCAGTCAGCACAGAATTAACGGCAAAATTGCATCAAACGCTTAGTTGAAAATATCATATTTTGAATTTAAAAGTATTATTAAATTATTCTACTGCCTTTTCACATCAAAGTAGACACCTCTGACAATATTACGAAGTTCGTGTCTATCTTCGACGTGTCTGCGTAGATTAATGAAGTAACACAGAGCGTTTTAACTATTTTAATTATAAAGAATTATTTGATACAATTAAAAACGAAAATAAATCTCATAGGATCACTTGTAATTAGAAGATTGAACAAGTAAATTTTCTAATTATACTAAAATACAGGAATCCTGGAATACTGTTGTATTTATACCAACCATGCCCAACGTTTCCTTCACATCTTAAAGATAAATTTCAGTATCTTCACTTAACTCATAAAAGAGTTCTACACTCCTCGTCTAGTCATAAGATTAGCATTCCGACAGATTCCCATGGGTTCTCCATAAATTCTTGTACTGTTCACTACTCTGGAATTCCTTGCCTGAAGACATACGAAAAGCTCTAAATAAAGGCTCGTTTTATATGCATATTATAAGTAATAATGTCTATGTTTACATGGATATATATATATATATATATATATATATATATATATATATATATATATATAAATTTACTTTAAAATATATAGTTTAAAATTATTATTTCGCTATTCCTTTATTAGATCTGCCAGAATAGCTCCCCACACTGCTGGTTGGTCAGAGAATGCCAATAGTCCGCCCATTGTTACCTTAGAATCTAACGGTGGGACAATAAAGAGTAAATAAATAAATATATACTGTGACAAACAAAATTAAAGCGATTACAGAACAATTAAGTAATGTTCACCTTAAGATTGGGTTTAATAGGATTAATTTTTTTTCTACGATTTTATAAATAATCAAGATAATAATCGAACAACAAACGGTAAGCTTATTTGGTCAAATAAATATATTATATTTGTTTAATACTCAGCTTAAAGCGATATCGTATCACTTTGTCAATGTATCGAATGGCGTTATTGACGACCGTGTGGCCCAGTAGTTACTGTACCTGACTACCATGGTGCAGGTCCTGGGTTCGAAACACAGCTGTAGCTGACATTTGAGCAAAAAAAGAAAAGTTGGTTTTCGATTCTGGTTGTGTTGCAATTTTTTTTTTATAGAAGAGGGCGTAAACGAGTTACTCGCCTGATGTTAAGTGAACACCGCCGCCTATAGACATCCGCAATACCAGGAGAATCGCGGGGGCGTTGCAGGCCTTTGGGAAAGGAATAGACTGTGTTTATCCCTGTGTTTTTTGACACTGCGTCATATCGAACTTGAAGGAGTTGAGGCGAGTTAGTGCCCCTGTGTTTGCGCAGTTGGTAACCTCGCAGTGATCGCAGTAATCGCGAAGATCGCAGTGGTCGAAAATCGACCAGGACAACGTCTGTGGTGGTAGGATTTCTATGCAAGAATCTGTACATACCACCCCAGTGCCAGTTATTCTGCCGTGAAGTAGAAGTGTGCATACATTACTGTGTTTCGGTTCGAAGGGCACTGAGAGCTAGTGTACTCACTGGGCATATGAGACTTAAGAACTGATGTCTCTGGGTGACGAGCGCAGTGTGGTGTCACACAGAAATGTTCTGGGTGACACAGCATTTGTTGTGGGCAAACGTTCCACTTACCATCAGCTGTACGTTTTGATTTTTTATTTGATAACGTTTTCGTAACTTTATCAAATAAAAAAAAATTGGCAAAGTCGTAAGTTAATAAACATCGGCCAGTTCAGATAGCATAGCGATGGCAAAGCTTCCAAAAAGAACATTCGTAAACCATACACATTGGTATTAGGATTTCTATTCAGGAATCTGTCATTGTAGGCTCTAGTTATTCTGCTATCAAACTAGTGGTACTGAAGGGCTCTCATAGCTAGTGTGAATAAGAAAGAAGAAAGAAAGAAACTAGTTTATTCGCAGACTTGTTTAACTACAGCACGATAATAAAGGTCTAAAAAAGGTATACATTGAAAGAAAAAAAAAGGAACTATTACTAAACTAAAATAAATAATTAAAACTAATGTGACCAAATGTTAAATCTGTGCTGCAGCATTAGTCCACGAAATGGATCGAACTCAGCTATTGTCGAGATAACCCGACACTGGTTTTCAGTACGACCCATAACTTATGGGAACTCGGGCGGCTGCGCGTGCGCTTATAGGAATTGAACATTAAATTACCTAATCTATACTTAAATAAATAAAATAATAAAATACATAAATTACGTAAATTAACCTTATAATTACTTATAGTTAATACAATTACAAATACACTACATAACTGTCTTATAAATAATTTACCCCCAACCCTTCAATAAACACGACAATGTAATAAAAATAAAAATAATTATAAAATTCAAAGGAAAGAAAAAAAAAATGCATTTAAATAGGTTACTATATACTTTTGTGAGTCATCTGTATACATTGTTGTTTCTTAGGCAGTTCTTTTTTGCTCGTCAATTAGTTTTAATTTATACCTGGCCTTAAAAGCATCAATCGATGTGAGGCCACGTAATGGAATACTGGAAAACACCTAAAGAAGTGAGCTCATGGCAGCAGTGCGATGCCACACAGATATGTTCTGGTTAACACATTGCTGTGGAGACCCCGATAGCTAGTGTTATCACTGGGCATATGAGATTAAAGAATTGACGTCTCAGGGTGACCAGTGCAATGTGGTGATGTGGTGAAATTCTGTGTGTCAAAGCATTTGTTATGGACCGAAGTTGAGCATGCCATGAGGTGAATGATTACCACATACATTTTACTGGTGGTAGGATTCCTGTGCAGGAATCCTTCTAAGTAGGTACCACCCCAGGGCCAGTTATTCTGCCGTGAAGCAGTAGTGTGGGAGCATGACTGTGTTTCGGTTTGAAGGGCACTGTGAGCTAGCGTAATCATTGGGCATTTGAGACTTAAGAACTGATGTCTCAGGGTGACGTGCGCAGTGTGGTGTCACACAGAAATATTCTGGGTGACACAGCATTTGTTGTGGGTGGACGTTGCACTTATCATCAGGTGAACGTTTTGCTCGTTCCGTCACTTTATACAATAAAAAAAAGGTCACCGAACGATACTAGGGACTATTCTCTACACCAGCTACTATTTTAGCTTTTCAGTTTGGTGCGATCAGACACCAGGGGTCACCCAGGCGATGCTAATAGCAGCATCGCATACTATACAATATGCATACAATCACGCCTTTTTCTCATATAAAGGGTTAGCAGAGACCACATTCGTAACCCAGTTTTGGCCCCCAGGAAACGAGACGTGACGGGTGGGCGAACCACGTCGTACGAGTAAAAAAATTCATAATCCCCATTGCGTTCCCACTAGCCGTATATTGGCAGCAAGGCATGTTATGGTATTATTATGCATGTAAAAAAGGTGTCAGTACTTCTTAGTGCTCTTACGACGTTTTGGTAAGAAAGAGGTAGGTGCTATTCTACTCTGCCGATCACATATCGGTGACAGGTATACAATATAAACCAAAAAATGCAATCTCTGAATTCATGCATTACTCTTAATTTATCGGACACGCGTCGACCGCATTACAGAAGCCATGGAGATTTACGTGCTCTGAGTTTAGTAGATAACACATCCGTTTTTATTGAGATAACAAGAGATTTCTTTTCGAGTATTTATTGACAACGGACTTCTAATCTAAATAGGTAAAGTAATTTTTACAATTCTGACTAATATTTACTGGCGGTAGGTACCAACCCAGGCCAACATTTCACCACCGCCCCACACTGCGCTGGTCACCTTGAAACATCAGTTATTAAGTCTCATATGCCCAGTAATTACACTAGCTCACAGTGTCTCTCAGACCGAAACACAGTAATGTCTCCACACTACTGCTTCACGGCAGAATACCTGGCACTACGGTGGTACCTACATAGACGGATTCCTGCATAGGAGTCCTTCAGTAAAATCTATACTAACATATAAAATTTTTGGTGTGTATGTTTGAGTGGATTTAATTTAAAATCTATTTGTCGAACCTATAATGAAACTTTTAAAACTTTTTCAAATGTATGCTTTTAAAATGCACCACAACATATGCGAAATACTAGTGTACGGCAAATGTTTGTACAAATGTTTGTATGTGTTTTTAGACTTAATGGCGGTATTAGTTTGCTTGTACATATCGTGAGAGGACGGGCAGTGTTCCCCAACACTAAGCACACACCATTTTAATGCATGCGAATCTTAGCAAATTAAGTTTGTTTCAGACTTTTACACGCGAATTATCAAAATTTAAAGTGAACGGCCGGCCCAGAGCTACCGCGTGTTGTTCGCTACGGCTCTAGGGTCTCAAAATCTACACAATATAGTAACTGAGCTTGCATTGAATAGAAAGTTAAATGCGAAACGCACTCCCCGAGCAACGTGATGAAGAATACAGTTAAGAGTGCAGCGCGTAAAGCATGCGAGTTAAATGCATGCTATAAATTTCAACAACACTAACTGGTACCGCACAGACAACGTTCATTCGTGACTTACGGACGAGCCGCTTAATAGGAGTATCTCATATTAACAGTGGAAACTGAAGGAGTTGCTACTGTTATTTTTTTATAGAAGAAGTGACACCTGATGGTAATTGCAACGTCTGCCCATAACAAATGCTGTGTCACGCAGAACATTTCATCGTGGCGCTTCACACATGCCTTGTAAGTACACCAGCTCTCGGTGCAAGTAATGTTTGCACGCTACTGCTTCACGGCGGAAAACTGGTCTTGCACCTACATAGATGGATTCTTGCATAGAAATCCTACCGTTAGTGTCATTCACATCATTTCAGCTCACAACTAGTCCACTGCTGAACATAGCCATCAGCAATAGATTGGCACAAAAGTTTGTAGCTCTCAATTTGGGGATCTTGCCATAGTTGCCACGCTGGGCAGGCGGGTTGGCAACCGCAGTTTATTTATTCAGACGTTCCAGGAAGATGCTGCTACCCATCTCCTGGTTTTCATATTCGCTCTGTCGACTTTTAGGACACCCGCGGGTTGAGATGTGGTGGTAGATTCTCTTAAGCCGCCACCACACGGCCAACTAGTTTTTTACGAATAAAAAAATTATCATTTTCGTATGTAGACTTATTGTCCCGTAGATCTGTCGCATCGTTCGGCAACTATTTTTCATAATCGTTATATGGTGTATAAAATGGTGCAGTAACTTTTCTGCACCATTTTGTATTAAAAAGTATGGCGAGCTTGGTATTACATTATTATTATTCTACAAAAGAGGTAAATTCTGATGTCATTGCTAATTGTAGCTTGATTTGTGAAGTAACAGTGAAGCAAAAATAGGCGCCATGAAAGTATTTTTTTTCTCGTTTATTTCGAATCAAAGTAATAAGCCTGAATTTTGCCTGATTTTTGCCTTCAACCATTGTAAGTTTATTAAAGTAATACTATATATTTGACCGTGTGGTGGCGGCTTAAGAAAATCTACCACACAATCTCATCCCGTGGGTGTCTAAAAGTCAACAGAGGGAAAATTAAAACCAGAAGATGGGCAGCAGCATCTTCCTGGAATAAGAATAAATAAACTGTGGTTGTCGACCCGCCTGCCAAGCGTGGCAATTATGGGGAGACCTATGTTCAGCAGCGATAGGCGTAAATGATGATGATATCCAGGTTAGATGGATTGTAAATGATGATGATATCCAGGTTAGATGGATTATAAAAAAGTATAAACATTACACAACGTTCCCCGTGACACTGTGTCTCAATTGTAACACCACTAAAAGTGGATTGTGTAGTAATTAATGTAAAAAGCTTGCGGCCTAGCCTCTTTCGTTGAAGATGGCGCTATGTTTTAACTCTTGTTTCCATAGTAAATCTTAACGCTGCATGTTTCCAGGAGGTAATAAATAACGGGATAGTAATTAGTGACGAAGTAATTAATTGCCGTTTTGTAAATTTTGTATTAATCAACCTGTATCGCAAATCTAAAAGACAAAAGCAATAAATCTTTTCACGTTACCGTGTCTCATGGACATCCTAATTGATATTATTGTATAAAGTCAAATGCAGCTGATATTGTGATACAGGGCATTTACAATTATCAGTGCCGTGTGGTGGCGGCTCGTTTAAAGAATACTACCACTCCATCTCATCCAATGGATCTCGTAAAAGGCGACTAAGGAATTTAACTGCACTGTGCACCCAACATCGCATGGTGGCGAAGGGCTCACCACCTATCACACCAAGTGCATTATATTGTTTTGGTGAAACGTGGATTGTATCAGTAATCTGTTTTTGCAGTGAGTGCCCAGTCTCTGACCACCCCTTATGCATACAGTCGTGATCTTATGTATGTATGTATGTATGTTTTAAGTGTTGTGCACTGCTGAGCACTTCTTAAATCAAGTTGATTTAACAAGTGCAGGAACATCGTGAGAAAACCTACATGTCTGAGATATAGAATTATTCCGAGGACATGTAATTCCGCCAACTCACATTGGAGCACCGGGGCTTCTCTTCCTAGCTTAAAAAAAATGAAGGGACCTGTGCGCAGCAGTGAGACATTCAGAGACTGTTACTTTACTTGCGACGTGGTACCCCACCTGTCACGTTTCATTTCCTGTGCGAAAATTTGGCTACGGATTTGGTCTCTGCCTATCCCTTATATGAAAGAATGGCGTGAATGTATGAATAAAAATAATAGTTCCTATCAGTTTTTTTTTTTCGCTCGCATAATAAATTTTAGATTTCCGATAAACAAAACCCCATACGTGTAGCGCAGCTAATTATGAACAAATTTGCAACGCAAATAAGCGTTACAAAATCCCCTTTCCCGAAACTCTGCGGTATCCCGTAATTAGATTTATATGCGTAAAGCAAACAAATTAATTTCAATTTAGCGCAACAAAAGCAGTTTAATATTGTAAAAAAAACATTCACGATGACATACTTTCGTTTAAGTCATTGTTGATAATATCTTATAGGTGAAACTGTTTTATAAAATCACTGGCCGTATGAGACATTATAATGTGATAATGATGATGTGATGATGAGACATTATAATGATATAATGAGACATTATAAGTTTCACGTTGTGCTTATACTACATGCTGATAGTGATGCTGAAATTAGGATTCCAATGCAGGAATCCGTCTAGGTAGGTACCACCGCAGGGCCAGTTATTCTGCCGTGAAGCATTCATTATTTATTTTATTTTAGGAAGACTTACAGAATAGAATAGAATAGAATAGAATAAATTTTTATTCAATATAGATTATTTACATAATACTTATTGAAAGTAATTTTTTTTTCTTTTTTTTTTAAACTACAGACAAATAATTACAAATAAATATCAAAGTAGGTACACAAGTTGCTAACAAGCCTTCGCATATTAATTTGCAGTTTTTAACAAATGTTTATACAAAATTAAAAATAATAATAATTAAGGTATCCCAACGACGTCACACAAAGAAACGTTTTCCCACAGTAGGAATTCTCCTGTGTCGTGGGTGCGTTTTACATACATAAATTCCACATGCACAAACACCCAGACCCGGAACAACTATCTGTAGGTCATACAAATATTTGTCCTGTGCAGGAAACAAACCTGCGACCCGCGGCGCAGAATTCAAACCCTTAACCACTGCGCCAACCGAGCCGACAACTATTGGTCTCTGTCATCTTTAAAAAACTCTATATTCAAAGGTGTGTGCAGACATTACTGTGTTTCGGTCTGAAGAGCACTGAGAGCTAACATTAACTACATTGGCCACGATGAGACTTAGGACCTGATATCCCAATGTGACGAGCATAGTGTGCCACACAGAAATGTTCCGGATGACACAGCATTTCTTATGGACAGACGTTGCACTTACCACCAGGTTTTGATCCGACATATTTTAGATATATAACCGTCGCATTTGTTCTAAGTCTGTGACTGCATTCCTGCCTTACTCCAGTTTAACTTCTTCACATAGGATACGGGATGGTGAAGACTTGTGAGAGTTAATCGTCATGCTTTGCAGGTGGACTGTCTAACGCAGTACTGGTCTATGTATTTTTAATCTAACACTTTGTGGGTATAGTTTTTTTCCGCTGTGAAGCAGTAGTGTGCAAACATTACCGTGTTTCGGTCTAAAAGGCACCGAGAGCTAGTGTCATTACTGAGCATATAAGACTTAAGAACTGATGTCTAAGGGAGATCGGCATACAGTGTGGTGCCATTCAGAAATCATTCTGGATGACACAACGGGTCTGGCTGTGTTGTTCGTACAAAATTTATGTTGAAGTATTAAATATAAATAAAAAATGAAGTCGATTTACAGGAAAAGTCGTAGTGTGAGGCATCGTTCTCATCTTCAAAGAGAAAGATAATTAACGTAACTTTTACTGGTGGTAGGATCCTATGCAGGAATCCGTCTAGGTAGGTACCACCCCAGGGCCAGTTATTCTGCCGTGAAGCAGTAGTGTGCAAACACTACTGTGTTTCGGTTTGAAGAGCACTGTGAGCTAGCGTAATCTCTGGGCATTTGAGACTTAAGAACTGATGTCTCAGGGTGACGGGCGCAGTGCGGTGTCACACAGAAATATTCTGGGAGACACAGCATTTGTTGTGGGCGGACGTTGCACTTACCATCTGGTGAACGTTTTGCTCGTTTCGTCACTTTGTACAATAAAAAAATAAAATAAAAAAACTTAATTTCTTTTATGATCTTCACCATGGTGGCTTCTTAAGAGAATCTACCACCCCATCACATCCCGTGAGTGTCGTAAAAGTTGACAGAGGAAAAATGAAAACTAGGAGATGGGCAGCAGCATCTTCCTGGAATATCTGAATAAATAAATTGCGGTTGCCAACCCGCCTACCAAGCATGGCAACTATGGCGAAATCTCTCAAAATGAGAGCTACAAACATAACATTAGAAGCTATCTATTGGGAGGCCTATGTTCAGTAGTAGACTAGTTATAGGATGAAATGATGACAATGAGATGATGAACTACTGGTAGTAGGATTCCTATGCAGGAATCCGTCTAGGTAGGTACCACCCCAGTAATAAAGCAGTAGTGTGCAATCATTACTGTGTTTCGGTTTGAAGGCTTAAGAACCGATGTCTCAGGGTGTTGGGCGCAGTGTGGTGTCAGACAGGAATGTTATTGGTGACGCAGCATTTGTTATGGGAAAACGTTGCACTTACCATCAGGTGAACGTTTTGCTCGTCTCGTCACTTTATCCAATGATAAAAAAAATCTCCACGGTAGGAATGAGTCCCTTTGTCTTGTCCTGGAAAGAGTATAGTTATTCAGATTTTTACCAATTCTTAACAGAGACTTGTCTATAGCCACTACGTGCACCACTATTTTAGAGCAATGGGCTAATTGATCGCTAACAAATGGCGAAATCGCTTCCTAAAAGCCGTGACGGTCGGTTGAGTTAGCTATTCCGGCTATAAACAGGGAAAGCATTTGACGCCACATACAGCGGTTGATGGCTTACCGCGGAAGTGCCTCGTCGTGTCTCCGTTTAGGCAAAGCGTTTTCGCTGCTAATTAGATGGCACGAACTGTTTAACAAGTTATAAACGAATTCGTTGAAGAAATGTTAAGTGGTATATTCATTTTTTTAAAGTAAAGTAAAGTAACGGGTTTACTGGTGGTAGGATTCCTATGCAGGAGTCCGTCTAAGTAGGTACCACCCCAGGGCCAGTTATTCTACCGAGAAGCAGTAGTGTGCAAACATTACTGTGTTTCGGTTTGAAGGGCACTGTGAGCTAGCGTAATCACTGGGCATATGAGACTTAAGAACCTATGTCTCATGGTGATGGGCACAGTTTGGTGTCACATAGAAATTTTCTGGGTGGCACTGCATTTGTTATGGGCAGACGTTGCACTTACCATCATGTGAACGTTTTGCTCGTTTCATCACTTTATGCAATAAAAAAAACGGTCTATGAATCTACCACTGCTGAACACAGGCCTCCTCCAATTTTTGACAGGGTGTTTAGAGCCGGGAGATTCCGTCTAGATGCTCCAATTCAACCTGCGTTACGGACTTTACAAGTCGAAATATTTTTAATTCGTAGACATAAAAGTTTCCTCAAGATGTATTCCTTTGTCGCTGAGCACGTGGTAGATCAGCATTTAATATTGCAGAACACTTTGGAGGTGCCGGCACCGGGGACCAAACCCAGGTCACACGCGTACTATGAAATTTACAGCGAGCGCCAGTCCTCTGCGATACCACGGCTCTTTGGTGGTAGTATTCCTATGCAGGAATCCGTCGAGGTAGGTACCAGTTATTCTGCCGTGCTGCAGTAGTGTGCAAACATTACTATTTAGGTTTGAAGGGCACTGACAGCTAGCGTAGTCACCCAGAACATTTCTGTGTGTCTACACTACACTGCGCCTGTCACTCTGAGACATCAGCTCTTTAGTTTCATATGCCCAGTACATAATCATGTGCTCTTAGTGCCATTCACAACTAAACACAGTAATGCTTGCACACTACTGCTTCACGGCAGAATAACTAGCCCTGGGGTGGTACCTACCTAGACGGATTCCTCCATAGGAATCCTACCTCTAGTAAAAAACCGGCATCCCTTACATAGGTAATTGTAATTATAGGCGGTGAAGTACAACTTTGTCGAGTAACAACCATGTCTAAAATAAAACAGTATTTCGTGTAACTTTATTCAATAATAATAGATTACATTTGTAAGGAATTCAGCAAGGGATACGGGATTCCGAAACGACTTAGGGACCTTCAAGAAAAGAGCCTATTCCTTCCTCAAAGGCCGGCAACGCATCTGCTATTCCTCTGGTATTGTAGATGTTCATGGTCGGCGGTGATCACTTACCATCAGGTGAGCCGTTTGCTTGTTTGCCTCCTCTAACATAAAAAAAAAGGACATGACTTTAGTAAGGTGCAAGAAGCACACGACCTACTATTTTTTTTTATTTAGAAATGTTCGGAAAACTTTTTTTTATTGGATAAAAAGTGACGAAACGAGGAAAACGTTCACATGATGGTAACTACAACGTCTGCCCATAACAAATTCTGTGTCACCCAGAACATTTCTGTGTGTCGCCGCACTGCGCCCGTCACCTAGAGACATCAGTTCTTAAGTCTCATATGCCCAGTGATTACGCTAGCTCTCAGTGCCCTTCAAACCGAAACACGGTAATGTTTGCACAATGCTGCTTCACGGCAGAATAACTATGCTGGGGTGGTACCTACCTAGTCGGATTCCTGAATAGAAAATCTGTTACCAGTAAGGAACAGAGCTAAGACTTAGAGCTAATTCAGACATAATGATATTATGATTTTAAAAAACAAGGCAATTTACATTTTCCACTTTAAAAGTATTTAATAATATCACAAGAAACAATTCTTGGAAACAAATCAATCAAAGTTAAGTACTAGAAGCTAAGCATCAAAAAATATAAAAATAAGTGATTGGACAGTAAACGTTTAAGTAGAAAATAAATCAATCTCTATACTGTTTAACTAGAAATCCGACCCGGCTTCGCACAGGTAGATAGATATTAGAAAGATAAATAAGTACTTTATTTGGAATAACAGAACAACAACAATCCATTCCCTAACATTTTTTGTAGCTACTATGCTCATCGAATCGGCAGCTGGTCAGGTAAGATTAAGTTACCAAAATAATGTTTTATTTATTGGAACATAAGCCATGAAAGTTTAGTGGCTCAGAGCTTCGTTGTACACAATATTTGATGTAGTTTTAGCAAAATAAAACGACCGCTCTCGACCGCTGCGCAAAGGGATCTGTGCACCTCGATGATGCCCAAGTCGCATATCACCGGGCGGCGCGGTGTTCGAGACCACGGAAGCTGTATTTAGTATAGAGCGTTCAAAGCTTTACATTAAAAAATATATAATTAAAATTACAAACCACTATTCAATTGTTTCTAGTTTACAAAAAATAAAATGAGTAGGTAGGTAATCAATAGAACTTAGTCTAATCGCGAGTAGCGCGGGCGAGCGTATTGCTCTTCGCTCACATCGCAGCATTTTTCTTACTTTTAGCATTTTTATACCCGTCGTAACTTCTAAACGATAGGTCAGATTCGACTAATTTATATAGGAATTTACATGTGCGTAAAAAAACCTTGACTATAAAACTATTTAGTAGGATAAAGATTAATATTATGATACGAATGTCATCATCACTCAATCCTACCTTTGATTCACTAATTTAAACAAAAAGTGGTTATTGTGACTTAACTATAATAGTTAGACATATAGGCTCTTGGACTTTTTTGTGAGTAATGATGAGTACTATGAAAATGTAGTACATTATTTTCTTTATCATTAATAGTGTTTGCAGCGCACGCCAAATAATGACTTTTGTTAGTAAATTTTTGATACCTTCAGTTACATCATAGCAATTTTGGTAGGAATCTCTTGTTTTTTTTTAATAAAATACAACTCTTGTTGGTTGGTGATAATGTAGTTGTATGAAGGTGAAAGAATTTTTAAAATCGGTTCAGTAGTTTTTGAGTTAAATCTTTACAACCAAACATACAAAAAATCAAATCTTTCCTCTTTATAATATTAGTTTAGATGTTTTAATAAAGAATACTAGCAATGCTATTAAAATGTCTGTTTATAAATAAAAAAATAACTGCTTTTTACTCAATTCTTATCAAAGTATATGGTACTTATGAGAAAAAAAACTATTTTTAATTTTTTGTCTGTTGGTTCCTATATTCTCCGTAACGACTCTACCAATTTTGATGGGACTATTACTGACAGGTAGTTGATATAACAGCGGGTAACTTAGGCTATTTTAAATTTAGAAAAATATTTAGGGTTCTGCGCCAAACAAAATTAAATCCAAAAAAAAAAACTAATTCTTAATCTAATTAAAAATAAATAAAATAAATTCTAATTCAAATAATAATAAATGATGTATGTATATCATGGATCGAGGTCGGCTTTTTTTTACGCAGGTAAAACTCCTGATAAGCACTCCAACTAAGCTTAAAAGCTTGCGCTAGGTTACGCACGACAATTGTCGAATGACACATATACACAGCACACACACGCACATACCCGCACGCACTTACTCACAAACGCAAATTTGATATAAAATACATAGTATTAAGTAAGTGCAAAAACACAAATTGTTGGTTTTCGCGTCTGGTAGTGATGTGCATGTGAATTCTTGTAAAACGGATCTCGATGTAGGCGAAGGCCTACTGTGGGGCTACGTTTTTTCGTTTAAAAAAATACAGGGTAAATCCACTCTCGACGAACGCGTGGCCACGTTGTGAATGTCCTCGTGTCTCTGACACTGCGTCATAGCTCTTTATACATAAGATCACGACTGTATCCCATAAGGGGTAGTCAGAGACTGGGCACTCACTGCAAAAACAGATGACTGCCACAATCCACGTTTCACCAAAACAATATAATGCACTTGGTGTGATAGGTGGTGAGCCTTTGTGTGCAATTCATATGTAGATGCAGCGGACTTTGCCTGCCTCAATGGGAAAGAGGCGTGATTCTATTAAATATGGATGTGTGCGGCATACTGTGAATGTTTTTGTAATACTATTAATTCTCACTAAATACCATGGTGGCGGCTTAAGAGAATCTACCATCCTACCTCATCCCGTGGGTATCGTAAAAATCGTCAGAGGGAAAATAAAAACCAGGAGAAGGGCAGCAGCATTTCCTGGAACATCTGAATAAATAAACTGCCCTAATATATAAACCAACCCGCTAAGCGTGACAATTATAGCAAAATCCCCCCAAAATGAGAACCACCAACTTTTGTGGCAATCTATGGGGGGGGGGGGGCTATGTTCAGCCGTGGACTAGTGATAGGCTGAAATTATGTAGATTATAATAATGACGTACATTCACCTTTTATAATGATTAAATGCTGTAATTTTACTTTTTTGTGCGAAACTTCTTTGGGCGCGATGGAAGCATAATTTCAGTTATTTTACAGTGAATTATATTTTTGTTGGTATATGTTTATTTATTTTTATTTGAACCTGTTATTTTAATACACACTATATATTTTAACTATGAAACAAATGAAAACATGATGTTTAACTTTCGCGCGTCCACACAGATTGAATTCAAAATATTGCTATAAAAAATATCGTGTTATAGTCTAGTATGGAATAGGTACCATTAGTAGAAACAACTAAACAAATGTCATCTTGCAATGGATTGTTAAATATATGGTTTTATTAGCATTATGTTTATCTCTGCTAAGCCTTACGGTTGACTGGGAGAGAATGCCTTTAGGCATTAGGTCCGCCTTACGTACAAATTCAGTGTCTAGAAGTTTAAATAAATAAATATAAGTATTTAAATTATTTTATTTCATCATCATATTTAAATCATTACCCATACTTATAGAGAACTGAACATTTTAAACCGGTCAAGTGAAACTTTAAAACAGCGCCACCTGTAGGTTAGACGATAAACAACAATGTGCCGCAAAACAAGTACGCTCTCCCGCTGTTTGATTAACCTGAAATCGGTCAAGCAAGCTTTGACTTTAATGTCAGTGTTTCTTGTTTTGTTAAATCTTACCTTTTTAGCAAAATAAATTAATAAGAAAATAAAACTTAATTAATATAGAAAAAAGCAATCACCATTTTTGTATGTTGTTCTTCTATAAATTTTGTACAAACCCTTAATCATTATTCAAAAAAAAAATATGTTGTATAACTTCGTTATGTACTCATTTTTTTTTCTTGTGTAGTTTTATCCAAGCTGATATTAGTATAAATGCGAAAGTAACTTTCTCTGTCCCTCTGTCTGTTTGTTACCTTTTCACAGTTCAACCGCTGAACTGATCTATACGAAATTTGGAACAGCGGTAGCTTGTATTCTGTCGACGAACATAGGATACATTCTATCCCGGAAAATCAAATTATTCCCACGGGATATTTAAATAAAGAACTATATCCAGTCGCGGGCATCAACTGGTAATGAATATAAAATACTAATATTTTCTAGTTCTTTTTATATATATAACGACTTTGGCCGTGTGGTAGCGGCCTAAGAGAATCTACCACCCCATCTCATCCCGTGGGTGTCGTAAAAGTCGACAGAGGGAAAATGAAAACCAGGAGATGGGCAGCAGCATCTTGCTCGAACATCTAAATAAATAAACTGCAGTTGCCAACCCGTCTGCCAAGCGTGGCAACTATGGCAAAATCCCCCCAAAACGAGACCTACAAATTTTGTGGCAATCTATGGGGCAGGCCTATGTTCAGCAGTGGACTATTGATAGGCTGAAACGAACGAACGAACGATATAGCGACTTTTAAGTACGTCTGTATAAGGTGGCTTAGCCCACACAGAAAATCAGGGTTACGGCCAAAGTCACAACAGTACTCGAGTAAGGACTTCTCGACATGTTTTTCCCCAAATGAGAGTTGACCAACTTTTGTGACAATTTATGGGGGAGGCTTATGTTTAGCAGTGGACTTGTGATGAGCTGAAATGATGATGATGATGATGATGAGGTTATTTATTGTAAGTAATGGCGTAACAAAGCGGCTTTCGCAAAGACGCAGTCCGTTACAAGAAACTGTACGTTTTGCGTTTGTTGTTATATGTATTTTTCTAGAAAAATAACTTTTGACATTGTAACGATACAGTATCAGTGTGAAATTTTATATTTTTCAATTTATTTCTTCTTAGCATAATATTACATAAATCAGTGCCTAAAATTGATTTTAAAACCTATAAGATATATCCAATGAGACCTTATCTATTGAAGTACTATACAAGTTAATTAAAAATATTACAATATAAAATTAACTTTATTTGTATGGAAAATACTCTATATAGTGATTCATAATAAGAAAGTGTTCGTGCATTTAAAATTTACAATCCTATCTCTAAAACTGGAAAGTGTTTATGTAATGCCAATTATAAAACCTCAAATTAGAGAGTGTTTGCGTATAGCTAACACCATTCTATAAGTCCGGGGGTTAAGTACCGCGGGGAGGGGCATACCAGACAGTTATATACTATAGGTATGAGGGTCGAGCAAGACTCTTTACAGTATCAAGTTGCTTAGTGCTAATGGTCCATACAAAAATCCTATCAAAGTAAAGTATATGATGAAAAAGGTCTATCATTGAAGGTCTCTTGTAAGAAATGATATAATAAAGATGACTTGGAACTTGAAATTATTAAGATAGAGTAGATTAGACTTTCATCAGAGAGGGTGAAGCTATTAGCATTTCGGTGCTGGAGCTTACTCTTTCGCCCCATGTCTTAGGGCGTCAGTTCTATGATACGTGGTCTATCTAACACCGGCGTCTTGGTGGCTTGCTACTATGACACGTTGAATTTTTTTTAGTTAAACAACTTTTGCCGAAGTCGATAATTATCATATTGTTGTGTTGTGAGGAGACACCATCTATGTGATAGCCACGATAATACTTACTGCTATTGTGGTAATGTGTTTTAGTGACGGTTATATGAATGAGTTGCGTCTGATTCAATACGACTTATGATTCTGTTTGACGGAGGTTTTTGCAGAAGTGTAGATGTTTGCTAAGACCGTATAGAGGCCCTTGCGTTGGCGTATATCTGGCGATAGTCGTATTGATGCCTGTTGCACCTGTGACAATGCGTATTTGTGGCAGTTGCTTAGATATCGTTAGTATAATGGTTGCGTCTTGCACTTGGTTTGATTCACATTTCTTAAGCTTTGTCCAAGTCGGGTCTCTCTATAACGAGACTGCAGACTATCTGCCCTCCATGTGTTGAATAACAACAATATTAAATAAACCTCTCAGTAAATTCCAACAAATGAATGATAACTGGAAACTTAGTAGTGGGTGAGACAAACTTGATCGAAATACATAATACTCAACGTCAGTTACACAAACCCATATTGACGACTATAATAAAATGCTGACTGCCTGATGGCTGATTGATAATTATAAATGATAAAGAACGGCAAAATACATCATTACAATGGTTGGTGGAGCTAATGCGTCTACTTCATGCGGATGGTAGCTGGCGGGAGGAGACTCTCAAGGCTGCGGCCGAAACCAGTGCAACGTGGGACCTCTTACCCTTGAAGTGAGCTATGGACTCATGACGCGCTCTGCGGCAAATTGCCGTGCTGGCCTTGTATTAGATGTTGATGCCACACACTCGACAATTATAAACAACTGCAGTTGCAGCGGTCTGGCAAAGCGGTGGCGCGTACGGAAGGCTTATTTGTTATTGGGCCAGGTGCTCATAATTATTCGACGTGTGCCAAATCCGTACGAGGTACATTCACGAAGACTGGACTTAGCTATATACTTGTATGATGAAAACACGCATTGACATGCGAGACTTCGGTCTAAGTTTGTGCTTACGCACTAGCAAGAGGCCAAGCTCTCTTTTTGCTGGTTCGCCAGTTTTGCTGTGGACTACGGTCCTTGTTCCCGACTTCTTGTCTGTGTCGGGGGGAGCGCTTGAGATGGACGGAGCTCACCGCAGATTATATAATTTCGGTGATGTAATTGCTGTTAACCTTCTTGGCTTTTAAAGCTTCATCGGATACTATGCCCACGAGCCAGGGGCTCGCGTGCCAGGTTTGGTTTAAACATAAAACTTAAATAAACTCCTACAAAAACCTCGAAATTCGGACTGTGTCGCGTTCGCTGCGTGCATGCACGATTTCGAATATCTCAAATGGTTTTAAGTCGTCTAGTGACCGTCCGAGGCTGCGGGCTTCCATTCGGACTGTCGATTTATGTGTCGGTAACTCTGGGCGGTGAGAACCGCCCTGGAACACGGGTGTATCGTGTGTACGCGGTGTGATTGTCGACTGCTGCGCGCCGCTCTCCGCGGCGGTCGCGAGTCGTGGTGCGTGTTATATTAAAGCTATTAACTGTGTGTACAGTGTAGTCTGGATCGTGACTGACCGTCACCGCACACGGCTCCCCCGGCGGGTTATTAATAATTTAATGTAAATCTCATACAAGTGCAGAATAAAAATCTCGTTGTATTAGATATTTTGATAAATAAACATTGTGAACCCCTTACAAGATTTTAGGGATTAGTTTTTAATTATTATTCGTACACTGTCTTAGACTTGCAGCTTCTCTAGTGAATAAACATCTTTCCATGATACATCTAAAAGAACAAGTTACTATAAATAAACACAACGTAGATATAAGGGTCGCGATCACAATAAATTATATCATTCAAATGGACTAGAATGAAATAACCTTTAGAAATAAAGAGATCAAGTCTATTTTCTGGTCACGAAATTTATTTTATCAACGTACCGGCGCCGGCAGCTCTAAAATTGTACTGCAATACTACCACGTGCTTGGTGGTGAAGGGAAACATCGCGGGGAAACCTACAAGAGGTAAGCAGAGATTACACGTGTAGCCCATGCTCCCTATGGAAACGAGACGTGACGAGTGGCGAACCACGTTGCCGCCATCTTGGTAAAATCTGACTCTCCGTTGCCTTCCCACGAGCAGTATAGGGACAGCATTACATACTGTGGTGCTAATCTGCACGAATAAAGGCTGTCCGTACAAAACCGTAAGACGCCTCTCACGACACCTCAGTAGAAAAGAGGTAGGTGATATTCTACTCTGCCAGACACCAATCGATTCTAATAAAATATCAAAGACATGTGAAATCCGCCAACTGGAGCTGCGTGGCGGAATGTGGGACGTGTCTACGCTGTTACTTTACTTTTTTCTTAAACGTGCTAGACGACACGGACGTCTCAGCACTCCCTGACCACGATACGGTCAGTCACGATCCAGGCTACACTGTACATACAGTTAATAGCTTTGATATAACACGGACCACGACGCGCGACCGCCGTAGAGAGCGGCGCGTAGCAGTCGACAATCACACCGCGTACACACTATACACCCGTGTTCAAGGGCGGTTCTCACCGCCCAGAGTTCACAGACCGACACACAAGTCGACAGTCCGAATGGAGGCCCGCAGCCTCCCTCGGACGGTCATTAGACGACTTAAAATCATATTGAGATATTCTAAATCGCGCAAGCATGCAGCGAACGAGAGACAGTCCGAATTTCGAGGTTTTTGTAGGAGTTTATTTATTTATGTTTGGGTCAAACCAAACCTGGCACGCGGGCCCCTGGCCCGTGAGCACAGTATCCGATGAAGCTGTAAAATCCAAAAAAGGCTAACAGCAATTTTATCACCGAAATAATATATACTTTTTTCTCATTGCGAGTTCCAAGGAGTATTATGAAAAGTCAATACATGTACCAAGGGATTTGGTAAATAGTATATATAGGAATGTACAGCTGTTACATATATTTTGGTTCAATAGGTATTTAGTGTTGTATGAAACGTCTTATATTTTACCACCAAAAATACCATATTCCTAGAAGACATTCACTGGTGGTAGGATTTCTGTGCAGGAATCCGTAGATACCACCACATGCTAGTTATTCTATCGCGAAGCAGTGGTGTGCAAACATTGCTGTGTTTCGGTTTGAAGGGCACTGTGAGCTAACGTAATTACTGGGCATACGAGACTTAAGAACTGATGTCTCAGGGTGACGAGTGCAGTGTGGCGTCACACAGAAGTGTTCTGAGTGACACAGCATTTGTTATGGGCAGACATTACACTTACCATTAAATGAACGTTTTGCTGGTTTCGTCATTTTATCAAAAAAGACAACTAACGACAGCGTTCCGAACGCAGCGACAATATACATTCAAGATCACGCGCTGGCCTTTTGGCGTTAACTCGAAAAGTGGCGGTAATGTTTTTATTTTATTTTGTAATTTCTGTGTATATTTTGAGTTTGGATGTTTAATGTTGAGTTTATTATGCACTCGCCGCTCTTGATAATGTACAGTAATTTAAAAATTCAATTCAATACAAAAATTGTACTTTTCGTTTTGTCTCTATCAGTCCAGCAAATCTTCATCTTCATCACCCAAAATCTACAGTAAAAGTCAACCATCATTTTACTGTCGATCGAGAGGAAGTCCTTATTAAAGTTAAATTAGCTCATTTAAATAAAACTATTTTTACGGATTTTATCAGGGACTGGATCCCCCCGTGACCATGGGTAAGCGCTGTAAAGCGCCCGAAACGTCGGGTTAAAAAGAGTTATAAATTAAACGCGATAAAATCCGTAAAAATAGTTTTATTTAAATGTGTAATATTCGCGTAAATAAAAGATAACATTATGTAAATGAGCTCAGGAGCTAGGCAGCAGATATATTAAAGCGAGCATAAGAACATAAATATAGAAAATTTTACAAAGAGATCTTTTTAATTTATTCTACTTAGCCGATAGGTGTATGGCAGAGTAGAATAGCACCTACCTCTTTCCTATCGAGGCGTTGTAAGAGGCGACTATTGTACGGACAACCATTATTCGTGCGGAATAATAAAATAATATACAATGTTGTCGCTGCTCGTGGGTGTGAAATGGGGTGTAAGAATTTTTTTAATCGTACCAAAATGGCGGTGACGTGGATCGCCACCCGTCACGTACGTTTCCCGTGAGGGCGAAAAGTGGGCTACGTTTGGTGGTGGTGAGAAAAAGGAGTGACTGTATGTATGTATGTCTGTATTTTACAGAGCGTATTTGTAATTTCAATGCTCGCCTGAAATTTCATAGAACGCGAGTGAAATTGTTGATTGCAATTTTAAGTGCTGATTTACTACGTGCTCGGCGGTGAAGGAAAACACCGTGAGGAAACCTGCATGATTGAGAAAAATTAATATTTCGAAGACATGCGCAGTCCGTCAACCCGCATTGGAGCAGCGTAACGGATTCTTTCTAGCTCCAAGCTTTCTTTAGCTTTCTTTTTCCCTCTCAGAAATGATTTTTTTTTGAAACTAGCTATAGCTTTGTGGCTTAGAACTGTTAGAACTGGACTTAAACTATTCAGTATTATCTCGCTTTCTTGTCTGTCTGTCTGTTTTTTTGCAGTTGATTATCAACTTTATACTTTTAGTCCGTTATAAAACGTGGTACATAAAAAGTTGATCCTATAAGTGCCTTGTACTGGTGGGTACTTCCCTCCCTTTCGATTTGTTACACTATTTATCTAACACCTTGTAATTTATTATGTAATTTAAATTCATATTAACTATAAGAATGACAAATATTTTGATTTATCAATTTATTATGTTGTAGGCCATTTCAGACTTTGTAAATGTGGAGATGCGTATTAGCACAATGTCCGTCGAGGTAGGTACAACCGCAGTGCCAGTGATTCTGGGCATATGAGACTTAAGAACGGGTGTCTCAGGGCGACGAGTACTGTGGCACCGCCTTTGCTCGACCACCAGTACAGTTACAGCCTATAAATATCCCACTGCTGAGCACAGGCAGCCTCTCTTTTCTGAGAGGGGCTTGGAGCCGGGAAAATGGACGGCGGCAATCACTTAACATCAGGTGTGAAAAAATAAAAAACACATGATTTTTTTTAATTTCTTAATAGAAGAGGCAAACTAGCAAGTGGCTCACCTGATGTAAAGTGCAACGTTTACCCATAACAAATACTATGTCACCCATAACATTTTTATGTGACACTACACTGCGCCCGTTGCCCTGAGACATCAGTTCTTAAGTCTCATATGCCCAGTGATTACGCTAGCTCTCAGTGCCCTTCAGACCGAAACACAGTAATGTTTGCACACTACTGATTCATGGCAGAATAATTGGCCCTGGGGTGGTACCTACCTAGACCGATTTCTGCATAGGACTCCAACCACCAGTAAATGTGCAATTGCAAAAAAAAAGCAGCGTGCCACTGAGCTGACGGCAACTGCGGCTTTTACCTACGTGTAAAGTAACAGCCTATAAATGTCCCACAGCTGAGCACAAGCCTCTTCTCAATTCTGAAAGCGTGGAGCTGGGAAAAGTTCGCCATTGTACTTCAACGGGGGTTAACGGACTCCACAACTAAATTTTGAAAAAGTTTGAAATATTGCTGTTCTCCAGACATGCAGGTTTTATCACGATGTTTTCCTATACCGCTCAGCACGTGGTAATGTTTTTTTTATTTCATAAAAGTAAGTGACAGAACGAGCAAAACGTTCACCTGATGGTAAGTGCAACGTCTGCCCATAACAAATGCTGTGTCACCCAGAAAATTACTGTATGACACCACACTGCGCCCGTCACCCTGAGATATGAGTTCTTAAGTCTCATATGCCCAGTGATTACCCTAGCTCTCGGTGCCCTTAAAATCGAAACACAGTAACGTTTGCACACTACAGCTTCACGACAGAATAACTGGCCCTGGGGTGGTACCTACCTAGACGGATTCCTGCATAGGAATCCTACCACCAGTAAGTAGTAATGTAGCACTTAATATTGCAGAACAAGTTTAGCCTGTACCGGGAAGAATACTATGAGTTTTAAGGCGAGCGCCATTATTCCTGCATCTTAACATTATTGTAGACTGCTACAAATAGTCCACCATAAGTGGAGCGCTATCTGGCTATAATTGGTGCGATTTGAAAATGTTATTGGTATACATACTCGTATATTATATAGGTGAAGGTTTCGGTGTTAGTCTTCTTAATTTTTATAGCTTCATCGGACAACTGAGCTTGGTTTGGTAGTACTACCTTCCCAACATAAATAAAATTAATATTATCACCATACAGTTTATTTTTCGGATAAAGTAATGAGTGGAGAGAATAACTGGCCCTGGGGTGATACCTACCTAGACGGATTCCTGCATAGGAATCCTACCACCACTAAACTTTAAAATTTCATTTGAATAATTTGTATAATTTAAGAATTTTATGCAAATTTGCCCAGACGTTTCGTCCAATATTAGAGCAAAATGCTCTTGCGATAAATGGATTCGCTACTTTCGCCCATAAACTTATTGTTTTCGAAACAATTCAGATAATTAAATCTAACGTTTTTAAGTAGTTAAATAACTAAATAAAATAATCAGAGTTTGGACAGAGTTCGATAGAGAATAACGGCTGTTAGTAAATCCACTTTCAGATTCATTAAAGTCAAGTTTGCAAACAAAACCTAACACTGATTGAAAAACTTAAAAATTCTTATTCAATGCTGTATAAGAATAATACTGGATAACATATAATTGTGTGAGTTCATACTTTTAATCCACTGTATTAGATTTTGGTTATTAACTATTTCAAAAATGTGTTTTGAATTATCACGTGAACTGTGCGTCATTTCGGCCACATGTGAGGTCAACTAATCCGCACTGGAGCATCGAGGCGGACTCTTCCCAGTTCCAAATACCGAGTATATTTTAGAAGGAACCGAAATGTGGCACAGACTGTGCTCTGCAGTGAGACATTTATACATACATACATACAGTCTCGCCTTTTTACCTATTAGGGTAGACGTGACGTGTGGCCAACAACGTCGCCGCCATTTTGCTACGTGTTGAAATTCTTGCTCTCAGTACATTGCCACAAGAAGCTAGTCATCACACAGTAACTATAGGCTTAACAGAGAGGAAAGGAAAAGGATTAGGTAAGAAGAGGACTTATGGTTGGGAATGGGAACTTGGGAGAGGAACTATAAGGTATAGGATACAACTATTACGGAAGGATTAGGAGGAGACAGCAGTGACTGTCAGAAATATTTCAAAATCTTCAATGAATTAAATGAAATTACTTCAACAACGCCCGATGCAATGATAATGCGATAAAATCGAAGGTGTCGATATTGTGATCGAAGAGTCACGAGATAATGGCAACACAATTAGACCCGAAAACCCGTGTTTTCAAACAAATGTTGGCTACGGATAGGATTCAGGCCTACCCCCAAACGGGTTCACGCCTTGTCGTGGCGGCGGGGGGTGGGGGCTTAGTAACCGTAGCTTGGTCAACCACGGCGAAGCTAAGCATGGTCGGCTTGAAGCATCGGCCCTGCCAACACATGCGGCGAAAGCGGAACACTATGGGGTTTTAGTCGTTGCAAGTCCGACATTACCAGTCCTTCCCCCCGTGAAGGCGGGTATGCGTGAGACATTTCCCCATGTAAAAAAAAGGATTCGAACCTAGGACTCTCAGCGTAAAAGTCAGGTACTCTGACCACTAGGATATTTGGTGACATATTCAAAATGAAATCATGCAAAACACATTGCATCAGCAACAAACTGAACACTACACAACCTCGTCGTATTCATAATTGAACTCTAAGCAACAGTGGAAACTTTGGTCAATAGAATTTGGAACAGGAATCTGAGGTTGTGTTCACAAAGTAAATTAAAAGTTATAATTAGTTAACAATATTTGATTAAAATTGTTGTGTATTATAAGATAACCTGCCATCTTAATGACGTATACTTTATGAAAATCGAAGTCAGTAGCAAAGTGCGCTTAAAAGTTATTACGGGATTCCTATGCAGAAATTCTGAGTAACACAGCATCTGTTATGGGCAACGTTACACTTATCATCAGGTGAGCCTTTTGCTAGTCTCGCCACTTTATCAAATAAAAAAAGTTAGGCACCCCTGAATGTGCAGTTGTTTTGGTGTGAAACAGTACTGTGCAAACGTCACTGAGTTTCGGTTCAAAGAGCACTGAGAGCTTGTGTAATTGCAAGGCACATGGCACTTATGAACTGATGTCTCAGAGTAACGGGCGCCGTGTAGTACCACACACCACATCAGGTGAACGTTTCGCTCGTCTCGTCACTTTCTCTTATGAGAAAGATGTGGTGATGGCTCAAAGGCGCTTTACAGTTCATAGTACGTAGTAGCAGTAATCTGGGTTCGACGTTGGTACCGACGTCACTAAATCGTTAACTGCAACAAAACATCGTAGGAAAACCTGCACGTCTATATTTTAACTTCATGTGAAGTCCGCTTACATTAGCAGAAGCAACATGGCGTACTCTTTTCGGCGCCAAAAACCCTCTTAAAAATGAGACAGGGTCTATACTCAGCGGTGGAGCATTTATTAGTTGTTTTTTCTCGTATTATGTAATTTTATCTTAGTTGATTTTCTTTCAGATTGGGGGTATACAGAGACCACATCTTTCCACATGCTGCGATCCTGAAATACATCTTTCGCTTCTCCTACTTTCTCAAAAGTTTTCGTACCAGCTCGTCTGTTGCGGGTACTTTTGAGGTGGCTTTTCCTTAAAACGACTTTGATCTGATCGTGATACGTTCGCATACGGTACAGCAAGCCGGTAAGGGTCGACCTTATTGGCTACCATAAAACACGGTCCTGAGCCACCTGCATCCGTCGCCTTCCCGAAACCGTGCAGGTCGCCGCTCCATCTAATGGAGGGGTCGCCCTACACCGCGTTAGTCCAATCTTTCATTTATTTCACTCTTATCGTATACAACGTTATTCATAATTGGTGTAACATCCCGGCACCTACCCATGCTACTTTGATCTGATAAACAAAACGGTGAAGCTTTAATGACAAAATTGAATACTAAAAATGTCCATATAAAACTTTAAAATCATTGGTTTTCTAAAACTTTACGCGACCCTAACTCAGAAAGTCTTTGCCACGAACCAGACATTCAAAATACGTTTTCTTCTCCATTTAATTTCTGTTACCCTACTACGGCGTCATACTAAAGGTCATATACGTCATACTGGTGGTATGATTCCTATGCAGGTTTCTGTCCAGGTAGGTACCACCCCAGGGCCAGTTATTCTGCCGTGAAGCAGAAGTGTGCAAACATTACTGTGTTTCGGTCTGAAAGGCACTGAGAGCTAACGTAATCACTGGGCATATAAGACTTAAGATCTTATGTCTCAGGGCAGGGGCACAGTGTGGCGAAATATTCTGAGTAACATAGCATCTGTTATGGGCAAACGTTGCACTTACCATGAGGTGAACGTTTTGCTCGTCTCGACACTTTATACAATAAAAAAAAAGAAAGCAGTAAAGCATCTGGCAGCGACCAAATTCTTATTTGGTCGCTGCCAGGTGCTATTTGCCAACTCTTGTTCAGGACTTAAAATATGTAAAAGAAAATGTAAGTAACGTAATAGCGAAATATATTAATTTATGCGCCGATACAGGAACTTTCCCTGACGAATTAAAAAAAGGGATAATAAGACCGATCTATGCCATTTCAATTGGTCATTTCAACAGGACAAAAAATTACTTCGCAACAGATTTCCTTAAGCTTCATGTTATCTTAGTACTTGCGAGTTCTTTCGATGGCAGCTCAATAGAAAAACGCCTAATTAAATATGTGAGTTCATTGCTTCGACCAGCTGTATAACAGGGTAGTCACCTATGAGTTTTAAGCAAATTCTTTAAGTCGGCATATCTCCTACAGGTATCACGCTACGAGGCTCATTGATAATTGTTCATTTTAATTTTAATCCTATTTCTTAAGTATAATCGTAATATGATCACGACAATTGTCACAAAAAGCAAAAATAAATCATAACAATTATTTACGTGCAACGTGCATTGTGAAATTGTTTAAAATATTAAACAATACCCCGTACTTTAAATTTTCCTCCTTATTAAGCGAAACCGTAGCGGAAGTGGGAAATTCACTTCATTTTCTTCACTGAAAACTAATTCTTTAATTCTTGTTCAGAGTAATTCGTACAAATTTACAAGTCCCGTGATGGCTTTTTCGTTATTTTTCGGTATAATTTAATTTCAATCCATTTTTTAAAAACCTATTAGGATTTCTCTTTTATTATGGGTCCGTTTTATAGATGTTAGCCGATAGGTGTCCGGCAGAGTAGAATAGCACCTACCTCTTACCTACTCAGGTTGCTTAAGAGGCGACGACATTATACGTACAGCCTCTATTCATGCAGAATAACACCATAATATGCAATGCTGTCACTATACTGCTCGTTTGAATGCGACGAAGAGTAAGCATTTTTTCGACTGGTACCAAAATGGCGGCGACATGGTTCGCCACCCGTTATGTCTCGTTTCTCGCGAGGGTAAAAAGTGGGCTACGTGAGTGGCCTCTGCCTATCCCTTATATGGGAAACTTATATACTGCTCGTAAGAACGCAACGGCGAGTCAGAATTTGTTTGATTCACCACCCGTCACGTTCCGTGGGTGGTATCTCGTCGTTTCAGCTTATCACAAGTCCACTGCTGAACATAGGCCCCCCCCGATAGATAGCCACAAAAGTTTGCAGCTCTCATATTGGAGGGATTTTGCCATAGTTGCCACGCTAGGCAGGCGGGTTGGCAACCGCAGTTTATTTATTCAGATGTTCCAGGAAGATGCTGCTGCCCATCTCCTGGTTAATTCCCCTCTGTCGACTTTTACGACACCCACGGGATGGGATGGGTTGGTAGATTCTCTTAGGCCGCTACCACACGGCGGGTGCTATCTGCCTACCCGATATTTGAGAAAAAGGCGGGGCTGTAAGTATGTATGTTTTATAAGTATTAATTTCACAAGGACAACGCAGGGAAACCCGAAAACTATTAATTCGTGTTTTGACCCAATTTGTTAACCCCGGTTGGGATACGAAGCAGTAACAGTCAAGTATTGGTGTTTGTGCACAAGAAATGTATGTTTCTTTTTATTGTCTAAAGTGACGAAACGAGCAAAACGTTCACCTGATGGTAAGTGCAGCGTCCGCCCACAACAAATGCTGTGTCACCCAGAATATTTCTGTCACCACACTGCGCCAGTCACCCTTGAGACATCAGTTCTTAAGTCTCAAATGCGCAGTGATTACGCTAGCTCACAGTCCCCTTCAAACCGAAACAAGTAATGTTTGCACACTTCTGCTTCACGGCAGAATAACTGGCCCTGAGGTGGTACCTACCTAGATGGGTTCCTGCATACGCGTCAAACGCGTTGAATATACATGATTAATCCTAGTCAGTGAAATTTAGTTTTAAGTCTTCATTGTAAGTTTTTTTTATTTGTTAAAGTGACAAGACGAGCAAAACGGTCGCCTGATGGTAAGTGCAACGTCTGTCAATGACAGATGCTGTGTTACCCAGAATATTGCTGCGTAACACCACACTGCACTCGTCACCCTGAGACATATGTTCTTGTTCGTACAATACCTTAGTCGCCTCTTACGACACCTCGGTAGGAAGGAGGTAGGTACTATTTTACTCTGCCGGACACCTATCGGCATTGCCCGAACATACATAAAAAAAAACTAAAAATATAAACAAACGAATTGAGAACCTTTAATTTTTTGAAGCTTGTTAAAATTACAGTAAGTAGCTGCCCACTGGGATTATTACCATAATGTTAGAAATAAAATTTATTCTACCAATCAACGGTCTACTATTCACACGCATAACATTTTTATGTTATATTACACTACCAATTTCTCAAATTATGTAAAGGGTAAAGAAATCTTTGCCAAATTGCTCTGAGAAAAATTGCCAACCCAATTTCTGCCCTTTTAAAATATGGCCAGGTTGTGTCAAGCTAACAGAGATAAATTGCAAACGCTCAACATGCTCTTTCCCTGAGAGATGTTATCTTACAAGATTAGGAAAAAGTGTTCTGACATGAATCTACAATTATTTTAGTTGTTGTTTAAAGATTTACGTTTTTTTTTATTATTATGCACATTTACGACAAAATTCTTAATTAAAAAAAGGGACGAAACGAGCAAAACGTTCACCCGTTGGTAAGTGCAACGTTTGTCCATAACAAATGCTTTGTCACCCAGAACGTTTTGTGTGACACATCAGTTCTTATGTCTCATATGTCCAGTGATTACGCTAGCTCTCAGTGCCCTTCACACCGAAACACAGTAATGTTTGCACACTACTACTTTACGGCAGAATAACTGGCCCTGGGGTTGTACCTACCTAGATGGATTCCTGCATAGGAATCCTACCACCAATATGTTCGGAATCTCTTCATACGTAGTTTGCTTGTCCTCTTCAATTTAATTTTTCACTGCTACCACGTTTCCTTCCGTACCAGCTGTCAAAGGCCGCCCTCTTTTTTCATTTGTCAATGTTAGTTGGCCCTGCTAAAATTCATTATATCAGCGGTACACTGTTGCCGTAGAAAGGCCTTTATCCATTAATGCCATGTGAAGTCTATCAAACGATGCGTCCGGTTTAAGGCGACATTTGAAATTGTAAAAAATCATTGCTCGAAAATGTTCCCGACGCAGGACCATTTTTCAACTAAACAAGATATTGAAATATCGAGTTTTATTGAATTAATTAGCCCGTTAAAAAAAGTCGAGAGAAATTTGAAAGTGTACTTGTTAAATAACGTATCTTTAAAATAAATTATAACTGGCCAGTGTTTTTAGAAAACAAAATTGGCAATACTTTCTGCCTGGCCTATCGAATGTTGCTGCGATGAAATGTTTTATTATTTTCACGAGCTAGTACATATTTATTTTGTATTAAGAATAAAATAAAAAAATAATATTTTTCTTGAAAGCTTATTTTTTTCTAACGCTGAACAAAATGGCTTTGTTATAAAAGTTCTTATAAAATGTTAATAAAGTTTTCCAGCATGCAAGAAAGTTCATTTAGATTTAGAATCGTGCACTTTGTAGAGTAAAATGGTCTTTTACAAATTCATTTGACTGGCGCAAATGTTGCCAGTCGTATTCGTTAACTTTTTTTTAAATAATGTTTCTACTCATTGCACTGATGTCGTAAAATACTCGACTTACATAGCAGATAATGGTACGTGCTACAAAAGTTGGTATAATTATAAGTGTCTTGTCACTCATCAGGTAAAGGTGAATCTTATCAAGGGAACCTCAAGGCGGCATCGTGTAAAAATGTCCGTCAAATAATGCAGGGTTTTAAAAGGCAACATATGCCGAGCCCCGGGACTACGGCCCCGTGGTAATTCAGATGTTAATAAATCAAAAACTAATGATTTCTTATATTTACGCGAACCCTACACATTTAAATGAAACTAATTTTACGGATTTCATCGCGTTTAATTTTACTATTTATAAACCGATGTTTCGAGTGCTTTACAGCACCTATGGTCACGGGGGGACTGAGGTGACAGATGTCCTGATGATATAGCTAACCCGGAGTACCTTCAGCTTTTAATTATTATTTTTGGTCCGATCTACGCAGAAAGAGCTAACTGTATCTTTAAGTCTTGCAGTGGTATGCTTGGTTTTTGTTTTATTAATCATAGGATCCCAAGCTGGTGGTAATACCCAAACATCTTCTCTATAAAAATTAGGAAGTTTTATAACTTCAATAGCCTCGCGAATCATCCTTGGTAGGAATCGGTGTTCTTTTGCGAGGATTTGTGGTTTATCAAATCTGATGTAGGTAATGGTTGCGATGATCCAGCACATGGTCACAGACTGCAGACTTCCTGGAGCGACGATGCTTCACATCAGCTCTTCGTTCTTTTACGCGGGTTTTTATAGATCTTTTAGTTTTCCCTATGTAAGAGAGACCACATTCACAATCCAGCTTGTATACTCCTGCACCTTGTAGAGGGATGTTACACTTGACAGATGGTAAAAACTGACTTATCTTCTTCGGCGGCTTGAAAAATGTTCTTATGGAAACCCGCTTCAAGATAAAACCAATGTTGTCTGTGACTCCTCTAGTAGTCAGTAGAAAGTAAGTTAATTTCCTAAGATCCGCATGCAAAACATAAAGATGTGTATATTACCTAGTTTTTTGAAGAGCGCCACCCGCCCTCCCTCATAAGCGTGCACAAGCAAACTAACACCGCCACCAGAAACCACTATTTACCACTAGGTAATATACATTACTGCAGTCGAGAACACGTCACGTGTTTCGCCCCAAAACGAGGCATTATCAAGTGTCATAGACTCTTCGACAGACGGCCGCTGAGTAAGCGGCGCGGTTTTTTTTTTAAGACTGATGGTCACTGTTAGCCCTAAGACTTTCACAGCTTCGCCGGATTGAAAGGTGGCAGAGCGTTGAGGGCGCTTAGCCAAAATCTTTATTTATGGATGACTGGCGCAAGGGCCCCCGAGAGGGAACCTCGGCTTGGACCGACATCCTGTTCGCGAGAGTAACTGACTTGAGGGTACCCAAGGGGGCCGGCCTCGGCTCGGTCAGTTACTTTAATCGAGAGGGTAAGCGGCGCAGTCAAGGAACTGCCTATTTATACTATCGGTGGCGGAAACGGCCCCCACCGACGATATTGCGACTACAATATCGCGATAGCAACCGTTTGCTCACACAATCCATCACCCGAATTACATAAGCAACCGAACCTCACGTAATTTTTGAATTAATGCAACGCCGTTTACGTGGGTCAGACTGTTCTGTGTTTGACTTTGACTGAACTGTGTTTTGAAAAAGTCTGCTTTTGGTCAGATTCCACAACTGTCTTGGGATGGTTACGAATATTAGCTAGTAAATTTGAGAGTAAAATTTGAGTTTGAGAGACTAAATAGTAGAGTTGCTGAAATTTTAGAAAAGGTCGGTGATCGTAAATGAAGACATGTCGCTACTAATAAGAACCTAGCAGACCTAATATCTCGTGGTGTGGATATAGACATTTTGTTTTACCCGCATTTATAAGTAAATTATTTGCCACCAACCGTTTGGAATATACGAGTATACAGAGTTTTATTGGGAAGTTCCAGCGTCGAGTCATTTCTGTTATCTTTTAACAACAATGAGGTATCATCAGCAAACAGAAGTATCTCAGACATATTATGTACAAAATAAGGAAGATCATTAATGTAAACCAAGAACAGAAGTCGACCGAGGATCCCTGAGAAACACCCGTTTTTACTGGACAACCTAACGATAACACCGTTAATCGCTATTTTTTGCCACTTTCGATTTCTTAAGTACGATGATAAAAGATCTAGTGAGGCTTCACGAATGCCGTCTTATTTAAGTTTACGTATTATATTATTATGCTCTTCACAGTCAAATGCCTTTGAGAGATCACAAAACACACCGATAGTGTCATGACTTCCCAGGCCTGGAGAACATGTGTGACTAGTTGAACACCGGCATCAGTCGTTTCTTTTGTAAAGCCAAATTGTTTGTCGTTTAAAATTCTATGTATACTTAAATGGACGATGAACGAGAAATTGCTGTAGCATATTTTTTTTTAAATATTTTACATGAAGCAGGCAACACAACAAATGGGACGGGAATTTGTAGGAATTTTACTTAAAGCAGGCAACACAGAAATGGGACTGCAATCTGTAGGAATTACTCTACTACCCGAATTAAAAAACTGGTACGACAAAACACGTCAATATTTACGATCAACTTTATTAACATTCTATAAATATATTCGTATATACTTCCATAATTTTAAGTATCATATTCTATTGTGTATATTTCAACGACATGTGTTCGAAATTCATAATTTCTGCGTCGAAAACTTAGTCTGCTCTTTGTTTTGCATGAAGTGTTTCCTTATTGTTTGACACTACTTAGTCCAAAACTTAATCCATTTTGCTCGGAGGGTTCTAAGTTAATTTATTAAACTGCCGCTGTTAATTGTTTTAACATATTGTTTATATCATTTTTGTACAGAATATCAGTTTTGTGAAATATTTCGTTTTAAATGCTATCCTGCTAATTTCACTATAATATTTGTAATTGTTCTTTAATGTACTTATAAACATAGGTGAACAGCAGCTTGATATAAGAAATAAAATAACTCTTTAAGGCGTCCAGTGCTTGTGCCAGTCTAAACACGGCTTAAATAGGCTGATTTTACATCGTTCAAAGGTGTTACACGGAAATGTGTAGATTCACCGGGGCTGTTTAACTTATTTATAGACAATTACTTGAAATTATTGAAACAGAGCGCATTTCAACTTAGATTTAATAAACTGACCGTCAAATGCCTCATAGATGATGATCAGGTATTGTAAGAAATGATGAATATCATCGGAGAAGGAGTTGTTAGATATGTTAAATATTATACATACATACATACATAAGATCACGACTGTATCCCATAAGGAGTAGTCAGAGACTGGGCACTCACTGCAAAAACAGATGACTGCCACAATCCACGTTTCACCAAAACAATATATGCACTTGGTGTGATAGATGGTGAGCCCATCGCCACCATGCGCTGTTGGGTGCACAGTGCAGTTTAATTCCTTACTCGCCTTTTACGAGATCCCTTGGATGAGATGGAGTGGTAGTATTCTTTTATCGAACCACCATACGGCAGGTGGTGGCGGCTAAAAAGAAAAGGGATGAAAGTGAAGTGAATAGGACGTGATTAGTACGTAGGAGTGATTTTTTTAAATAGAAGAAAGTATGACCGATTACAGAGTTCTGATTGAAGGAGATGTAGAAGGTGGTTGGTTATTTAAGGGAGGTGGGAAGTACGACGGCGACGTAGAAAGAGTATTATATAACATAATGTGTTGCCAGATGTTAACTAAAATTGCACTACTGCATTGAATGTTGGGTCTGGAAGAAGAAGCATGAAAGTAGGATTAATTCTGTCCAACAGCACAGCATTAATCTTACTTCCATGCTTCAACGATGACCATGGGTGAAGACCACCCTTGAACATGGGTGATCTTTGAGATGTTCTATACTCTGTATATATGTTCTATACTGAGTTCTATATATATAGATATAAACTATTTTTCGCTATAAACTAAAAGGAATTTTATAAAGACATATATTATACAAGCCAGAAATTGATGTTGTGTTTGTAAAGTTAATACGAATAAGTTTGACACGTTCTACTTTTCAGAAGTTAACTGATACAGGCTGATAAATTACATAACAGTATATTAAATGAAGCTAATATAAAGCGTGTAAAAATAAATACCAGGTCAGTATTAGTACAGTCTTAATAGGTATTTCGTTGCTTTCAATTCATTTTTCAACAAACTTACTTTTACCAGTGGTCGCCCTATGGTCTAATTTCTACCGTAATTCATAAACATTTTAAGTTTGAACGTTATTATAGTCTGAGTAATTATTTGTTGGCAACATTTTAATTTGTTAGCGACAATCTACTTCTGTGCGACTGATTGACCGCAGGCTATTATATGTTTATAATTGGCAGTATGAACGTATACAATCAAAAAGTAAAAGTAAAGTTTCAGCCTATAAATGTCCCACTGCTGAGCACAGGCCTCCTCTCACTTCTGAGAGGGTTTTGGAGCTAGGAAGAATCCATCACGCTGCTCTAATGCGAGTGTTTTAAAAGAATACTAGCAATGCTACACATTACTAATATTCCTGTTAACCACTCCAACTAAGCGTAAAAGCTTGTGCTAGGAGATGGTTCACGACAATAGTCGAATGTCGGGCTCGATCATGCGACGTCATGTATCACAGTCCGTACCCTAAACCATTAGGCTATTGCCGCTTGTTGGCTATTGCCGCAGTTGGCGATGTTTTCCTTCACCGCTGAGCACGTGGTAAATCAGCACTTAAAATTGCAATTAACAATTTTAGTGGTGCCGGCACCGGGAGTCGAACCCAGGTCACTCGCGTACTATGAAAATTTACAGCGAGCGCCTAACCCCTGAGCTACCACGGCTCTTACAATCAATGGTTTGTGTTTTCAATTTAATGTATTTGTAACACATATTATATCAAAATTTTAGCTTTCATTCTTCTTCTCCACACAAAGTTTAAGACAAATCTTACACTTCCTCGTGCGTGCAATATGGTTAAAACAGAAGTACAGAGTTTGCCTTTCATGTATTAATATAATATAGAAGATATCCACGTGCATAATTAATGGTCTGTGTGGCAAAACCTACACGGTTTTGCAGGAAGTCGATGGATGCAGGTGGCTCAGGACCGTGTTTTGTGGCAATCTATGGAGGAGGCCTATGTTCAACAGTGGACTATGGTGGGCTGAAATGATGATGATGATGGCAAATGTATGATTAAAAAGTGGGCACAATTACAACAACATGAAAAAAAATGTATACTGGACTACACCTTGACGAACGTGTGACCTAGTGATTATCGTACTTGACTTCTACTCTGCGGGTGCTGGGTTCGAATCCCTGTCGGAGCCAACATTTGTGAAAACACAAATTGTTCGTATGCGGTTCTTGTTGTGTTGTGCATGTGATATTTATGTCTGTAAAACGCAACCACGATACATCAGAAATCTTACTGTTTTTATAAAAAAGACTTCTCGACTTCTTTTTTCTTCTTCTGCTTTTCTTTATTGCTACACCTCATCAAAATCTCACCACTCCATGCGTTGACTGGGAGAAAATGCCCGAAGGCATCAAGTCCGCCCTTTGTATCCTTTTATTGTAAAAGAAGCAATAAAGATTTAAAATAAATTAATAAAGTTTACTGGTGGTAGGATTCCTATGCAGGAATCAGTCTAGGTACCACCCCAGGACCAGTTATTCTGCCGTGAAGCAGTATTGTGCAAACATTACCGCGTTTCGGACTGAAGGACACTGAGAGCTAGCGTAATCACTGGGCATATGAGACTGAAGAGCTGATGTCTCAGGGTGATGGGCACAGTGTAGTGTCACACAGAAATTTTCTAGGTGACACAGCATTTGTTATGGGCAAACGTTGCACTTGCCATCAGGTGAACGTTTTTCCCGTCTCGTCACTTTATCAAATAAAATGAAATAATGCACTGAATATATTTTTTCATTATTTAAGAGCATAAAAATCAACACAACACTACATTATTAAACTTACATAGCACAAACAAAACATGACTCACTCAGTTTAGGTTCGGTGTCCAACGAGACGACCGCAACTCCGTTTCGTCGCCAATATCATAAAAGCGAATCGCGCGGTCCCGTCAACTTCCTAACAGTGTTACAAACTTGCTGCTAAAGAGCGTCTAACATGTGCTTCAGCTAGAATAACGTCTCTGGTGGCTCGCAATTTCAAGATAATTCATTTTGTCAACTCGGGTGTTTGCTGAGTGTGTTGAAAAATAGTTTTACGGCTTTGTCAGAAGGGATTCAAGCTTCGTAATAGTATAAAACAGACCCGTTTAACTATAAAGAATTTTTCTTTTCGTATTTGGCTAGATTTGAATTTCATTTTGTAATAAAAATTGAAGTCGTACAATGACGGAGTAATAGAGTCCTAACCCTATATCATCCAGTTGGTGACGAAAGTGTATTAAACGTCAATATGCCTCAAACAATTACACTACATAAAATAATTAAATAAATATTACATCAATACAAATGGTTATTGATGCGTAACCAGCCCCGTTTTCCACAGATTGCTAAAAAAATTGCTGATTTACCACGTGCCGAGCACTTGGTAAATCAGCACTTAAAATTGCAATTAACGATTTTGGTGGTGCCGGCACAGGGAATCGAACCCAGGTCACACGCGTAATATGAAATTGAAAGCAAGCGCCTAGCCCCTGAGCTACCACGGCTCTATAATTAATATTCATAAACAATTTGAGAGAATTGCAAATTTAAGTGTTTCGGAATTTTGTTTAAAAGAAAGTTCTATCATATTACTTTATTCAATTTCTCGTAAGTAATTGTAAACATCAATATGATAAGCTTCTTGAGTGCTATTGAAGTGGCGGAAGTCGTTATAAGAAGTTTTATACAATATTTTACTAATAATTATAATTGGGGATGGATGGACAAATACTTAAAAAAATTAACGCCCGAAAAGTGTTTATTCAGTTTATTACTTTGGTACATTTTCACCGTTTTATGGTGGTATATCATAATCTGTTAAGATACCTCGCTTCGTTATTATCGTAAAAAGTAATGAACTGTATAAATAAACGGGGGTACAGGCTACTGAATAATTCTCAAAATAAAACGTTCTCCTGATAGTAAGTGCAACGTCTGCCCATAAAAAATGCTGTGCACCACACTGAGCCCTTCACTCTGAGAAGTCTCATATGCGCAGTGATTACAGTGGCCTTCAATCCCGAACACAATAACGTTTCCACATTACGGTTTCACGGCTGAATAACTGGCCCTGGAGTGATATCTATCTAGACGCATTCCTGCATAGGCATTCTACCACCAGTAGAACATTTACAATTATAAATTAGGACGTTCACTAAACATACGAGTATTACCAACCTTTAAAGTAACAAATAAATTTTATTTGTTGCTGCAATTCAGGGTGGATGTTTCGACGTTGCTGTTGATCAACCAATCGCGTGCCAATGCTGCGGCTGCGTTTCGGCTTAAAGGGTACTGAATCTAATGTAATCTTAAGGCCTGATGTGCTGTGCTGTGATGCGAAAATGTGATGATAAAAATTGATGAAAATGACTCGGATAACGCAGCATTTGTTACGAGCAGACGTCGAGCTTCCCACCAGGTGAACATTTTGCTTATGTCGCCACATTCTCTTATAAAAAAAATCTGTAGTAAATACATGACTTGCCATGTGGTAGCGGTTGAAGAGAATCTACCACCCCATCTTATCCCGTGGATGTCGTAAAAGTCGACAGAGGGAAAATGAAAATCAGGAGATGGACAGAATCTTCCTGGAACATCTGAATAAATGAACTGCGGTTGGCAAACCGCCTGCTAAGCGTGGCAACTATGCCATAATCACCCCAAAATGAGGACTACTATTGTTGCGGCAATCTGTGGAGGAGGCCTATGTTCAGAACTGGACTAGTGATATGCTGAACTGATGACGATGAAATGATTTCGTCTGCTTTTGTAATCTGATCTTATTTTTTTCTTTTTTCTTTTATTTTTAAAGACTAATTATATTGAGGCTTGCAGTTGTTAGCCTCGCACGTCACTCGAACAAAACACTAGACCATTACAGGGTTTGGTATTTGGTAAATGTTTCTTTTAGAGAAAAATATTTTTAGGTTATGTAGCATGTCACGTAAGAAATGATTTGGACGTTTAAAACCTTCACAATGTTACAAGAACTGCAAAAAATAAACTAAATCAGCCTTCACATCACCGGCACGTCCCTAGCGCGTGACTTCATTACCAAAACCCTGGCTATCATTTATTCTGTTGAATTATGAGAACATATTCGGAGTTAAAGACAGTAAATAACGAGCAACGATTTGTCAGCAATGGTCATTTTAAATAAAATTTACATTTACTATGTTTTCTAAGTGAACATTCTTTCGTACATTGACTCACGTGTACTGAGTTGAACGCGCTTTTTTTTTTGTTGGCGCACTGAGTTTCACAGCTACGTATATTATATTTGCAACACTTCATGAGTTAAAATTAACCATGGACCGTATTCAGTATAATTATTTAATGAAAAGAAAAATTGATTCAGACATTTTTTTATGAAACGTTCTAAATTCAAAAATATAATTCGAAGCTTACTACTACAGTAAAATGTAATTTACGATATGTAATTGATTTTGTACTCCTCTTTTGTTTTAGAATTGTTGTAGTAACCTGTAATTAAGGATACACGTTTGGTCTTACATGCTTAACTACATATTTTCATAACTGTTGTTGTAATTCTTGTTGGTTACTCAAATAAATAAAATAAAGAAATCCTGCAAAGCGAGGAGCGAAATTATGTTTTTTATAATACGACAATTAAGTTCTTCCGAAACATATTTATTCTAAAGGAAATAAAACCAATTTCCTAAGATCCGCGTGCAAAATATAAAATGGTATATATTACTTAGTTTTTGAAGAGCTAAGCCCGCCCTCCCACAGCAGCGTGTAAAAGCTAACAATACCTCAAAACGAGGCAGTATCAAGTGTTAGCACTTGATGTTAAACTCGATAATGCATCGTTTTGAGCTGAAACAAGTGTCGTGGTCTCGACTTCAGTGCTGGTATTGCCCAGTGGTAGTATTGTATTGGGGGAGGATATCTGGTGGCGGTGATAGTTTGCTTGTGCAATATACGCCATTTTATATTTTAGTCAATAGAATCAGGCGTTACTTAGCGGAAATCCATTGTAGTGAAGGAGAGAAAGTTAATTTGCTAACATCCGCATGCAAAATGTAAAATGGTGTGTATTACCTAGTTATGAAGAGCACCGCCCGCCCTCCCCCAACAGCGTGTACAAGAAAACTGCGGCTCCCGGTGGCGGTGGCTCACCCGCGCTATGCGCGAATAGACTAAGATCTGTTAATTACCTAACTAATCAAATTATTTTTTGGAAACTACAAACAATTGCACAGTGGTTTGTAATTTTTATTTTTTGCGTGAAGCAAAGAGTTTTTGAAGCAGAGAGTTTAGTGTGCAAACATTACTGTGTTTCGGTCTGAAGGGCACTGTGAGCTAGCGTAATCACTGGGCATATGAGACTTAAGAACTTATGTCTCAGGGTGACGGGCGCAGTGTGGTGATTCTGAGTAACACAGCATCTGTTATGGGCAAACGTTGCACTTATAATCAGGTGAACGTTTTGCTCGTCTAGACACTTTATCAAATATAAAAAAAAAACATCTAATACGGTATGAAAAGTTAGGTAGATCTGGAAATGTATATTTAATAGTTGCGTATAATTATAATACAAGCTGTGCTCCGCGATTTCATCTCCACAAATAATTCCGACAGCATCTTCCTGGAACATCTGAATATATAAACTGCGGTTGCCAACCCGCCTGCCAACTGTGGCAACTATCCCGATCGAACCCTATCGACGTCCCAATTTTCACCATTTTTTAGATTCACCTTTGATCGGGAGTTTTATTATTTTGTGTTGTATAATACATTTTAAACAATAACTGACCGTCCAACAAATTAAATTAATGATGACTCAAAAAACCTGTTTTTTGTGTAGCCATTGTAACTGTCCCGATTTGAAAAGCAAACACCCGATTATTTTCACCTTCCGTCCCTAAATTTGACGCAGTGGACCTGGCAACACTAGGCAATCATCATCACCATCATCATATCAGGCGTATTCCTGAATATCCTATCGTCTTATTATCATATTTTTATCATTCAGTTCACTTAGTTGTATTAGTTACACACACGTACGTGCATTCTCTCGTTACTTACGTATTGGCTCCACTGAAAACCAACGCTGCGGTCTTTCCGCAGCATTCTTTGCTGAGCGGAGTTCATTTCGACTTCACAATACTGCGTCACTTTTGTTTCCAGTGTTTTACAGATCTCGTTTTTTTATTGTACTGAATATTATTTTTATTTGCATCCTCTGTGTGGTTTTTGTATTGTGTACGTCGAATAAAGTCTAGGTCTACATACGAGTACATACAATAAGATCACGACTGTATCCCATGAGGGGTAGTCAGAGACTGGGCACTCACTGCAAAAGCAGATGACTGCCACAATCCACGTTTCACCAAAACAATATAATGCACTTGGTGTGATAGGTGGTGAGCCCATCGCCACCATGCGCTGTTGGGTGCACAGTGCAGTTTAATTCCTTACTCGCCTTTTACGAGATCCATTGGATGAGATGGAGTGGTAGTATTCTTTTAACGAGCCGCCACCACACGGCTACGGCACCACACGGCTATATCTTTAAATAGGTATATGTCTTTAAAATAAAAATAAAACAAATATTTAAAAGTACTGTAACAACCTTAACATTCTTTTAAATAATATAATAATTTTTACACTAAGCTATTCGACACAAATTGCTGTATCACATACGGTTTGGAATTTTGGATACAAGAGAAAAAAAAATATCAAAACAATTTATTCACTGTAAACGCGGTCAGAATCACGTTTTTATGAGAGTATGCTCACACATGATTCGTTTTTCATATTATGCACGCCTTTTACACTTAACGATATTTTATTAAAAATTTGTCTAGTATATATAAATGTGGAGGTCATAAAGGTTTTCATGTGGCGTGGTAACTATTTTCTACTCATTTACTTCGTACTTTTTTGTGGGATAAAGTGACGAAACCAGCAAAACGTTCACCTGATGGTAAGTGCAACGACCCATAACAACTGCAGTGTCACCCAGAACACATATGTACCTCTGAAACATCAGTTCTTAAGTCTCATATGCCCAGTGATTACGCTAGCTCTCAGTGCCCTTCAGACCGAAATACAGCAATGTTTGCACACTACTGCTTCACGGCAGAATAACCGGCCCTGGGATCGTACCTACATAGACGGATGCCTGCATGGGAATCGTGCTATCAGTTAAAATTAATTAATAACTTGACATTGTCATGGTAATAAAATTTATTCATATAACCGTGATGCACTTGACTTGAAAATATACTTCGCTTTAGTAACGTACGTCTTTAGTTAAGATGTCTTTATCCTATTTTCGACTATGGCGACAACTGCCGAATACTGAAGGAAAGTATCAACTGCCATGGAGATATTATAGTACTTTTTATTGTATAGAGTGATGAAACGAGCAAAACGTTCACCTGATGGTAAGTGCAATGTCTGCCCATAATAAATGCTGTGTCACGCAGAAAATTCCTGTGTGACACTACACTGCGGCCATCGCGCTGAGACATAAGTTCTTAAGTCTCATATGCCTAGTGATTACGCTAGCTCACAGCACCCTTCAAACTGAAATCCTACACGGATTCCTGCATAAGAATCCTACCACCAGTAGGATTAGAGGCACGCATTACAGTGGCGGTCTCTGCGCTCGATATACGCTAATGCGGTAACATTGGACGTAGGCTAGGATGCTGTGTCAAGGACACAGCGATAATTACAATAGAACCGGACCGTAACACCAATTATTAGTTTTGACTCGGGTTTAGATTCAAACCCAGCACCATTGGCGTAGTAGAAAGGTACTCTGACCGCCGTGCGTCACGCGACCGTCGAACACTCATACTATGAAAAATATATTCACGGATTTTATCGCATTTCATTGAATGAGTTACTTTTGCGCGTTGTAGCTTGATTCGCTTAGAATAGTGAAATATTTTGACTATAACATTTTTAACATTTCCTAGAATACAATTTGTGTACTGATTGAATCAATAATAACTTAATAATCTATACAAATAAATAAAACTGTACTTTCTGTTTGTAATTACCAATTAACAGCTTTTTACTGAATGCTTATTAAAGTATATACGGTACTTACAAGTAAAAAACAAATTTTTAAAAATTATGTCTGTCTATCTGTCTGTTTGTTCCGGCTAATCCGAAACGGCTGGACCGACTACGCTACTTTAACTGACAGATAGCTACTAGATTAAATCGGATAACTTAGGCTACTTTAATTTTAGAAAAAAAAAACAATAAGGGTTTCGCGCAAAAAACAAAAAAAAAACAAAATACGATATATCACCGATCGGAGTCGGCTTTTTTACGCGGGTGAAACCGCTGGGCGCAGCTATTTGATCATAAAGGGTGCGAAAAAACGAAGTTACTTCTACAATGATCGCATAATAAAAAAAGCCTGGGCAACGCCGGGTATTTCTGCTAGATATAAATAAAATCAAATTCGTCCGACATGATCAGGTAAAGATATGACTGGAGCACATGTTTTCCCTCCGTATTGGTTATACTTATTGCCGTTGGCGATTGTTTGATTGTTTGACTTGAGGTTGAAACATCTGAATAAATAAACTGCGGTTGCCAACCCGCCTAAAGCGTGGCAACTATGGCAAAATTACCCAAAGGGAAAGCCACAAACATGTGTTTTGTAGAAATCTATGGGGGAGGTCTATCTTCAGTTGTGGACTAGTGACAGGCTGAAATGATGTTGATGACATGAACAATAATTAAATTATCGATAAATATTAACTAAGAATAACAGAAATGTCGGATGGAAACTTTGCACGAAAACGCTGCATTAGGTTTGACTCTCATCGCGTCTAAATTAATTTCAAATATTGCAGTTTGAAAGTATGCCGCCGGTTTGGTCGTGTCGTGTCCGTCTCCGGTGTTCGTAAGGAGTGTTCAATTCGCTGAGTCGGCTCACAGACGCGTGTGCTTTACGAGGGCCCGCAAAATATCGTCCCTTTATTCGAATCGCAATGTTATCATCCTCAGCAATTGCGCCGTCATCTTCAAGGGTCCTCAGTGAAAATAAGTTTTTCTCGCGCCCCAGGCTCATAACAATATTCTAGTAATGCTTTATGACTCTTTGTGTGTTGTGACATATGTTTTCTACGTAGCTGTTTTAAAAGAAAATTGACTAGTTATCATTGCACCTTCGTAAAAAAAATTATTTAAATGAAAACTCCGTGTCAATAATCAGTTGTTGATTATTATTATCGCACTGAAATGATCACGTAAAACTTTGATATCAATTTTAATTCAAAAGTTTCGAGTTAATTAAACCTCTTACCAATTATATTTTTTTTTATTGGATAAAGTGATGAAACGAGCAAAATGTTCACCTAATGGTAAGTGCAACGTCTGCCCATAAAAAATGCCGTGTCACCCAGATCATTTCGGTGTGACACCACACTGTGCCCATCACCCTGAGACATAAGTTCTTAAGTCTCATATGCCCAGTGATTACGCTAGCTCACAGTGCCCTTCAAACCGAAACACAGTAATGTTTGCACACTACTGCTTCACGGTAGAATATGGACGGATTCCTCCTAGACGGATTTCTGCATAGGAATCCTACCACCTGAAATCTCCTAATTTTCGATCGCTTAATTTTAGTTGGCGTCCGAAGAGAATCAACCACCTCACTTCGTCCCGTGGTGCGTGTCGTAAAAGTCGACAGAGGCAAAATTAAAACCAGATGGTGGGCAACGGCATCCTCCTGAAACATCTGAAAAAATAAACTGCGGTTACCAACCCGCCTGCTAAGCGTGAACAGTATAACAAAATTCCCCCCCAAAATGAGAGCTACAAGCTTTTGTGGCAATCTATGGGGGAGGCCTATATTCAGCAGAGGACTAGTGATAGGCTGTTAGACAAACTTGTGTCTGAAGTCGAGTTTTTGTTAGACAAAATCTCGAATTGGGGCCGACTAAATCTAGTCCAGTTCAACCCCAAGAAGACACAGGTTTGCGCGTTTACCGCTAAAAAGAAACCCTTCGTCGTATCACCTCATTTTGAGAGCACTCCCCTCGTTGCCTCAGCCAGTATCGGCATTTTTGGCGTCGACATATCGAGTGATATTCAGTTTCGCGGTCACCTGGAAGGGAAGGCCAAATTGGCTTCCAAAAAGCTTGGCGTCCTCAGTAGAGCGCGACAGTACTTCATGCCGGCCCAACGCTTGCAACTTTATAAGGCGCAGGTTCGGCCGCACATGGAGTACTGTTCTCATCTCTGGGCGGGGGCGCCCCAGTGTCAGCTACTTCCATTTGACCGCATTCAACGGAGAGCGGCTCGAATCGTCGAAGACCATGTTCTATCTGATCGGCTTGATCCACTGGCTTTGCGAAGAGATGTTGCATCCCTTTGCATTTTTTATAAGATCTACCATGGGGAGTGTTCCGAAGAATTTTCGGATTAATTCCAGCCGCTGATTTTTACCATCGCACATTGCGGCATAGCGCGAAACTCCATCGTCACCACCTTGATGGTTGGCATTCCAGCACAGTGCGTTTTTCGCGCAATTTTCTGCCCCGCACAAGCACCATATGGAATCTGCTGCCGCCAGCGGTTTTTCCGCCGGCGGCGGTGATCACTTACCATCAGGTGAGCCGCTTGCTCGTTTGCCTCCTCTAACATAAAAAAAAAGATGATTATGAAATTTTAGTTAGAGGAGTACAACAGGATGTCATTTTGTCTTTGGACTTGACCTTAATATAAACAAACGGACATTCTTGATATATACATAGAATCACGCCTTTTCCCATATAATGGGTAGACAGAGGCCACACGCGTAGCTTAATTTTCGCCCTTGCGGGAAATGGGAAATGTGACGGTTGATGAACCACGTCGCCGCCATTTTGGTACAAGTAAAAAAAAATCTTACTCGCCATTGCGTTCCCACGAGTCCTTTATTATAATGTTATGTTAAAAACATCCTGCCAACTCGTTCAAATATTTTTTATTTATTTATTTATTTACTCTTTAGTGTATTCACCTTTATGAAAAAGGATTACTAATGGCCGACCTAATGCCTTTTGGCATTCTCTTCCAGTGAACCACGTGCATGGAAAAATAATGTCTGAAATAATGTCAAATATATATTTTGTTTTCTACCCTGATACTCTAAACAGCTTTAGAGCATATCCTCTTACGCAATCAAACAACTTTTCAGCTTAAATTATTTGAAAGTAACTGTGCCCGCAGTTTTCCCGCGTAAAAAAGCCGACCACATCAATGATATGCATATGTAGTCTCCTATTTGAATCGGATTTTGGGGTTTTAATTTTTTTGCGCGGAACCCTAATTATTTTACTAAAATTCAAGTGGACTTTGTTACTCGCTAAAATCTATAATATCAGCTATCTGTCAGTGAATAGCCCGTTAAAATCGATCCAGCCGTTTCGGAGATTAGCCGGTACAAACAGACAGACAGACACACAGACAGACAGACAAAATGTTATGTTTTTTTATAAGTAAAGTATAGACTTTCTTAAGCATTGAGTGAAGAGCTGTGTTTTTTATAACAAACAGATACATCATTTTTATATATTTGTATGTATAGATGGAATTTTTACAAAAGGGTGTGGGTTGTCTCTCTTTTTCAGTGATATGGAATTATTTCTTAACCTATAACTGAACCCATCTGCGGAAGCAGATATTATTATTTATCCTATTTTAACTCGTACACAAAGTTAAGTATGAACTTACCTCGCATATGCAAATAACTTATTATAATTTATGCAAAGATACTCTAACGTCCATTTAACCTGCCAGTATCTTAGCAAGATTAGTCACAATAACTAATCCCGATTCGACTATCGATTTCAACTAACGAGAGTTTAACAATGTTGTAGCGAAGATCGTTGCTCCGGTACGTTCATTTGCATGATAATAAGGACTTTAAGCCGAGTAGCTCAGGGGCTAGGCGCTCGCTTTAAATTTCATAGTACGCGAGTGACCTGGGTTCGATTCCCGGTGCCGGCACCACTAAAATTGTTAATTGCAATTTTAAGTGCTGATTTACCACGTGCTCGGCGGTGAAGGAAAACATCGTGAGGAAACCTGCATGTCTGAGGAATAAAAAATATTTCGAAGACATGTGAAGTCCGCCAACCCGCATTGGAGCAGCGTGGCGGATTCTTCCTAGCTCCAAAAACCCTCTCAGAAATGAGAGGAGGCCTGTCCTGAGTAGTGGGACATTTATAGGCTGAAACTTTTTTTTTAAGGACTTTAATGTCAAAACTGTCGTATAATACAAGACTATGTTCTTTCATTATCTATACAGATAAATAAAATTGAAGCGTCTGTTTGTAATAACAAAATAACAGGTTTTTACTCAATGCTTATGAAAGTATATACGGTACGTATAAGTAAAAACATTTTTTTAAATTTTTGCGTATCTGTCTGTCTGTTTGTTTGTTCCGGCTAATCTCCGAAACGGTTGGACCGATTTTGACGGAACCTCCACTGACTGATAGGTGATATTATAGCGGGTAACTTAAGCTACTTTCATTAAAAATATATGTAATACTTGCGCAAAAAAATGAAAACCTCAAAATCCGATTCAAAGAGGGTAGTATTTTTTTTTTATGTTAGAGGAGGCAAACGAGCAAGCGGCTCACCTGATGGTAAGTGATCACCGCCGCCCATGAACATCTACAATACCAGAGGAATAGTAGATGCGTTGCCGGCCTTTGAGGAAGGAATAGGCTCTTTTCTTGAAGGTATATGTATATGTATACTAACGATCGGGGTCGGCTTTTTTACGCGGGTGAAACCGCGGGCCGCAGCTTTTTTTATAATACGAAAATACTTTAACGTTAAATGTAACTGATACGAGTATATTGAGAATGCTTCTTTTATGCCAGATGCCACATGCCACTAAAAAAAATATAAGCGTGGTTGTGTTAGATTATTCACACGATACATCATGACTAACATACTCGTATAATATATTTTTGGAGCATTCCGCTATGTAGAGGTAGACATAGGATTTTTTAGTTGCCATATAGTTGTTACGGTGACATAATATCGCAAACCTCCCCTAAATAGAGCGATCATTTGCACGGTTTTGTGGGAATTCGTAACGCAGGTAACTCAGGACCATGTTTTGTGGCAATCTACGGGGGATCTCCCGTAATCAGGTACGCCGACCACAAAAATGCAAATCAAGTGTTTTCATTTACTCTTATAATTTTGTTTATTGCATAAAGTGATGAAACGAGCAAAACGTTCACCTGATTGTAAGTGCAACATCTGCCCATACCAATAATGTGTCACTACGAACATTTCTGTGTGACACCACACTGCGCCTATCACCCTGAGACATCAGTACTAAGTCTCATATGCCCAGTGATTATACTAAATCACAGTGCCCTTCAAACCGAAACACAGTAAAGTTTGCACACTACTGCTTCACAGCAGAATAACTGGCCCTGGGGTGGCACCTACCTAGACGGATTTCTAAATAGGAATCCTACCACCAGAGTATAAGATATTATGTATCGGCGAAAGCTCTGGCATAGTATAAAGCTGCAACACGCTACAGCGTTCTTAATTTAGCTATCGCCTAATTAATTACACAATATTAAAGCGAGAGTAAAAACATTAATTATAGTCATAATTGTACATAACTCACGTTTAATCGTTTTGTATTTTACGCAACTACCCACGTAATTTTGAAATTGAAAATAACGTGGTGTGTTATGAAGTAACGAAGTAAGAGGAGAATGAAATTTTTCAATTAATTCACAGTTTGAATATAGCAAATACTGTTTTGATGTAGATTTACTGGTGGTAAGATTCCTATGCAGGAATCCGTCTAAAGGCGGATTTCACCGTTGAAAATAAACCCGATCAGTTCAAGCTCAACGAAGTTTAAGCCTTCAACTGAGTTCAATGCTACAGTTTGCATATCATCAACAACAAATGAACGCAGTTAAAGCTAAACGCGATTAATATTCAGAACGCCCAATTTTCGACGTTCGACTCTTTAAACGAGTTTAGGGAGCTGTCATTGTCAATTGCACAACTATGTAAACATAAAAATTGTTTTTAATTCGTATTGTTTATTGTTTGCATACCTATGTAACTTATGCATAAGAACATGCTGTTTGATGTCGCGAAATAAGAAATACACCAGGTTTTTGTTTCAGATAGTGACGATATTTCATGTAAACTCCGTTTTTCTAAACGCAATCAAAATGGAGCTGGTGAAAACCGAGATCACATGATACATTTGAACTCGGTTAAGTAATCGTGGTTTCATTAAACTTGGTTTGCAAGGCGATCGGTGAAATCGGGCGTTAGTAGGTACCACTGCAGGGCCAGTTATTCTGCCGTGAAGCAGTAGTGTGCAGATGTACTTCAGACTGCCTGAAGGGCACTGAGAGCTAGTGTATTTACTGGATATATATTATATTAAAAATTGATGTTTCAGGGTAACGGGCGCACTGTGTTGCCACACAGAAACGTTCTGGTTGATACAGTACATTATGGGCAGTCATCGCCGCGACGGATTTCTGCATAAGAAACGTACCACCAGTGAAAAGCATAGAATATACATTCCCATTTTCTCTCTCTGGCCAAATAACTATTTTACGTCCTTCTTGCTTTAGAAACGTTTTATTTTAAAAAGTTGTGCTCAACTTCGGCCATGAGATTTTACTCTCATTGCACATCAAGAAGCTCCAGTCTAATAATTAATCATAATGTATAGCTATGTATATGATATGGTGAAACTATTATTTTAATAAAGATCACATTTACCCATACTCGCTAATATTTTTATATATTTTTATTTATTACATTTAGATGACTGCACGGTTCTGCGGAAAGTTGATGGATGCTGGTTCAAGGCTGTGTTTTCGGGTAGTATATGGGGAGGCCTATGTGCAGCATTAGACTGGCGATGGGCTGAGATTTATATTTCATACGTTGAACAATAAATAATTTTCGTTTTCGTTTCATTTCATTTCATTTGACACCTATTTAAATTCAACGACTCACTTATGTTCCGCGTAACGTTGTTTGGGAACCCATTCTCTAGGATTATACGAGAGCGTGGTATTTCCACTGTCGAGCGGATCTATTTATGTGCGGCCAGTGTCCAGCTAAAGCGTGACTTTACCTCGATACAATAACGTTTATGCGAGAACTACGCTGAAATGTATATTTAAATCGTCAACAATGCCTTGCAGTTTTTTGAACTTCAACTACATCGCCATCAAATACACACAGTGCTTTAAAATTAACCTATAAAAGGAGTAATTTTTTTTAGATCCGCATGCGAAATATAAAATGGTGTATATAACCTACTTTTTGAGAGCACCGAACGTCGCTTCAAAATTACAAATTAACTTCCTTTCGAGACGAAACTTCCTAACGAGCTTTCGAGATTGTAATCGATTTTGCAGAGTAACGCCTGTTTCTTTTAACATACATTCTTTCAACATATATAGTCACGCCTTTTTCCCATATATGGGGTAGGCGGAGGCTATACATGTAGCCCACTTTTCGTATCCGCGGGAAACGAGACGTGACGAGTGGCAAACCACGTTGCCGCTTGTTTCAACTTGTCAAAAAAAATTACTATCCTTTGCGGTCCCAGGAGCAGTATAGGAGGTAGGTGCTATTCTACTAACTGGACTATATATTTATTTAACATATGCATTAATGTACTGGTAGTAAGTATTCCTATGCACGAATCCGTCTAGTTAGTTACCACCCCAGGACCAGTTATTCTGCCGTAAAGCAGTACTGTGTTTCGCTATGGAAGGGACTGTGAGCTAGCGTAATCACTGAGTATATGAGACTTAATAACTGATGTCTTAGGGTGACGAGCGCAGTATAGTGTCATAGCATTTGTTATGGGTAGACGTTGATCTTTACATCAGGTAAACGATTTGCTCGTTTCGTCACTCTATTCAATAAATAATTAAAGAAAGTTAGGAGTGCTATGCAATAATTCGTCTGTCTAGGTACCACCATAGCGCCAGTTGTTCTGCAGTCAGGCAGCAGTGTGCAAACATTGCTATGTTTCGGTCTGAACGGCACTGATATCTACTGTAATTACCAGGGCACATGAAACTTAAGAAGCAATGTCACAAGATGACCAGCGCAGTGGCGCCACAAAGAAATGTTCTGGGTGAAACAACATTTGTTATAGGCAGACGTTTTGGGCCAGCATTTGGTATTCCTCTGATATTGTAGGTGTTCATGGGCGACGGGGATCACTCACCATCACGTGAGCCACCTGCTCGTTTGCCCCCTATTCTATTTTAAAAAAAAGACGTTGTATTTATGAGTACCATTAGGTGAACGATCAGCTCGCCTTGTCACTTTCTTCTAAAATACCACTCTGGAAGAGTTGTTTTTTTGAGATAAATTGTATTTAAATTGTATACTTTTGTATTTATTTTATTAAACTTAAAGTTTTCCTTGTGGCGACAGCGTAAGAAAATCTGTCATCCCATCCATATCCATATTTCCATCTCCCACATAGGTAATCAGCTCCAGATGTTTACAAAAATGTGGCTTTCTCAGTTACAGTACGTTACGGCCAACAGATTTAGGCTACGGCCCGCAAGGCCCAACCCTAGTGACCATACTTTAAGAAGCGAAGATAACTAAATTAACGCTAAATCAATTTTAAAATTCTCAAAATTTGTATTAATACTCGTACTAATACAACCAATTATAATAAATACATTCTGGTGAAAATAACTTGAAGCAAGATTTGGTCTACGAATACTCTATCCGGACACTCATATCGATCATCATCATCATCATTTCAGCCTATCACTATTCCACTGCTGAACATAGACCTCCCCATAGATTGCCACGAAAGTTTGTAGCTCTCGTTTTTTGCCATAGCTAGCACAGTTGGCAGGTGGGTTGGCAACCGCAGTTTATTTATTCAGTAGTTCCAGGAAGTTGAAAGTATACACGGTACTTAAAATAAAAATACAATTTTTTTAATTTTTGTCTGTCTGTCTGTCTGTCTATTTGTTCCGGATAATCTCCGAAACTGTTGGACCGATTTTGAAGGGACTTTCTCTAACAGATAGCTGATATCATAGCGGGTAACTTAGGCTACTTTAATTTTAGAAAAACAATAAAGGTTCCGCGCAAAAAAAAATGTAGGGTAGTATGTGTGTATATCATCGATAGGGGTCAGTTTTTTTTATTTCGGGGTTTGCGCGAGTGAAACAGTATAAATAGTAAATTAAACGCCACAAAATCTGTAAAATTTAGTTTCATTAACGTGTAGTATTCCCGTAAATGTAAGAAATCATTATCAGTACCAAAGGCTCATTGCATTGTTATGAAATGACATTAAAAACATTAGAATTAAATACTTATTTGATAAAAATATTGGAAGCAGACTAGGTCTCAACACCATACCAGTCGGTCTTCTTCTAGGCCGTTGACACCTGCTAAGCACAGGACAACTGCTTTAAGGGGTTGCTTTAAGCATGCCGCCACTAGATGCTGGAATGATCTTCCACCACCAATTTGGGACTTGAAAACAGTCTAATCATTCAAATGTGCCTATAAAAAAGTTCTTGAGGAACACAAAAAGGCCCTACTTGTGTCTAAGAAATGGTTAATTAGCCCTCGTGAACTAAGGCCATATTTATCAAACAAATGTTGCATATAAATAAAATATTTTAAATAAATTAAGTTCATCTAGTTGTGTGCATACCTAAATCGTATGGCCCCTGAGCGAGATTGGGATTTGAAGAATTGAGGGCGGCCCGCGTCAGTTTCGAAATTGGTTGTCCTGTAATGTGTTCGATTATCATTATCATACATACATATACATAAGATCACGACTTTATCCCATAAGGGGTAGTCAGATACTGGGCACTCACTGCAAAACCAGATGATTGCCAAAGTCCACGTTTCACCAAAACAATATAATGCACTCGGTGTGATAGGTGGTGAGCTCATCGCCACCATGCGCTGTTGGATGCACAGTGCAGTTGAATTCCCTTACTCGCCTTTTACGAGATCCATTGGATGAGATGGAGTGGTAGTATTCTTTTAACGAGCCGCCACCACACGGCATCATTATCATCTATGATAAGTCCACTCATTACTGCGCTAATTGTCGTGCTGCCTCTTAAAGCAGTTCTAAAAACAATACCTGAAACAAATTTCTTAGATTATTTTAATGCCCGGTTAAATATAGTTTTATTAATTTGTTTTCTTTTTTTTTAAGTGGCACGCTGTAGCTTGTAAAATGTTTTGTTTTATGTTACATACCTTCGATATGTGATTCGTTCGTATTTGCTAAAAATATTGCCTCTTTCTGCTCGTTGTTATATTCTTTCCGTCAATGAACCACATCTCCAAGTTTATTTTATTTTTATTGTGTACATTTCTTAATAATTGCAATCGTTTGTTTTAAAGATGCAAACAACTGTATACAAAAGGGCATCGATTAGAACATCTTATGGAATTTAAATTTATTGGTAAGTTTTGCTTGCACGAAAAAAGATTCATGACGAAATCCATTGTTTTACGGAATTAATATATCAGAAAGCTACGTATTTTTTGTTTTCAAATTTTAATAATATTTTATGAATTATTACAGTAATATTATAATTATTTATATATTACATACTAATATTTTTTTTGTTTAAACGACATCGGACTGTAACAGGGGTTGACACTGAAAAACAGTGCTGTGTCGGAATTCGCTTCCGACGCAGTGTATGCCGGGTTGTGAACCTCATTTGCTAGGAGTACGGCGTACAATTTCCATACTTTTATTTAAGGTATTAATAGAGTTTTAGTTTCTTCTTTTTTTGTATGTTTTTGTACTTTGTATATTTGTTTATTATGTATTACCTTTGTGTACGTTCGTTTCTAGCAAATAAATTCTTTTTCTTTCTTTTTTCTTAGTGTCGGTTTGTGATAACAACATAACAGCTTTTTACCCAATGTTTGTGAAAGTATATCCCGTATATACTTATAAGAAAAAAAAATTTTGTCTGTCTGTCTGTCTGTCGGTTTGTTCAGGCCAATCTCCGAAATGGCTGGACCGATTTTGACGAAACTTTTTCTGAAAGATAGCTGTAATATCAGCTATCTTAGCGGGTAACTGAAGCTACTTTAATTTTAGAAAAATAATTAGGGTTCCGCACAGTAAAATTAAAACCCTGAAAATCGAATCAAATAGAGGAAGATATATGTATATCATCGATCGGGGTCATCTTTTTTACGCGGATGAAACAGCGGGGCACAGTAGTATGATATAAAAGAGAACTATTTTAATTGCATCACGTCTTAGACACGATGATAGGAAACTGGATCCCCTAAAAGTTTTTCGATTTACAACTTGTAGATACTTCAAAGACGTATCTTTTCCCGTTCACAAGTTTTTGGAGCAAGTTTGCAGTTTGTTAGTTTAATTGTAGCCGAAAAGGTTTGACTTTAATGTCCGATGTATGACGTTCAGTAAGCATGTGTCGAAATATCATCTAAAATGTATTAATTTTTTTTTAAAACGCTTTTATTAGTTTCGATTTTAGACTGTAAATTTTAATGTATGAATACAGTGGAATTTTGCAATCTATTTTTCATCCACTTCTGGATGACCAATTGAAATTACATTTTTTTTTTTTATGTTAGAGGAGGCAAACGAGCAAGCGGCTCACCTGATGGTAAGTGATTTGCAGAAGTATCAAGAATCCATATCAAAATAACAATATCATGAGTTGGTGTTATCACTGACATCATCATATCATAGAAAGAATGCCAATATACCTACTTATAGGTACATACAATACATACCGGTTGTAGGATTTCTATGCAGGATCTGTCTAGGTAGTTACTGTAGTAAAACACGCTAGCTGGTTCAACACTGACGTTTTTTATTTTAAAATATAGAAACAACAATATTCATACACATTATCAATCTACCGAAAATATACTACACTACATCTTTCCCTTTTTAAAAAAATAAAAGAACATATGCTATATAAGTAAGCAAATAAAAGAATCTTAATTCTAGCAATTAACCGATAAGTAACAATAATGAATCCAAGAGCCCTATACGAGTAACTCCGATACATTTTTGTTCTACCTTTTTTAAACATGCTTTATTTTGTTTTCATCAAATATTCTTTTGCCAAACACTTTATATCATAGAAGTTAAAATATATTTATATATATATTTAACACAAAATTTAACAAATCCTAACCAAAGTTTTTGTATAGTTTAAAAAAAATATACTCGTATACTATATACCAATTCCAAGGAAAATTGTGTACAATTTTCATTCAACAATTTCATTCAATCTATTTTAAATCGAAGAATTTATTTTCGATTTAAAATAAATCAGAAATCTTAGTCTTAAGTCGTACTTCTATGGCATTACTTTAGACTTCTAAATACTAATTACTGGAGGGTTAATACGTGGGCTTCGACCAACGGCATCTGTTGTACCATTTGTTGGAACTGAAGAATCAAACCGTTCTGGTTTTGAAGCTGTAGCGGTGCCCGGTCGCGGCGTACCAGCTGATTTACTGCCCACGTTACGTGCTATAAGGTGACGGCGATTCCGCCTCAATTGCTTACCACGCGAGTCTTGTACTATGAACGAACGTGGCTCCACTGTCGGTCGAACAATAGAAACCGGTTTTCTATGCCCGTTGTGAATAAAAACGGCTTTATCCCACGGCGATTAAGCAGGATCTATCATACTGTAACTTATTATATTGTCTCTGTTTTACTAACGTCTTTTAATTATTATTTCTATCAACCGACTCATTCATTAAGTAATAATCACTTATCGGTAGTTTCGTGCACAAACGTCTTCCCAGAAGAATTTGTGCCGGAGAATCCATTACGTACCTGGGTGTACTCCTAAAGTTCAATAAACTTATAAAAAATCCTCCCCGGAATCTACACATTTTTTAAGTAATGTTTGAATAGTGCGTTCAGTTTTCCCATTAGACTGTGGGTATAGAGGCGATGAAGTGACATGCCTTATATATCATACTCTAAGAATTTTTTTAAACTCCAGTGAATTATACGCCGGCCCGTTATCAGTAACAAGGTCGCAAGCGATGCCATGCCTCGCAAATTGCTCTTTCATAAACTGAATAATAGTTCTGCTGTTTATATTATTCACTTCTTGAACTTCAACATAATTAGAAAAATAGTATACCAATATGACATAATATATCTATGTTTTCGCCTTCCTCTTGGGCTCTTGTCAAAAACTTAAACCGAGACAGTGTAACGTTAAGTTTTGTCCCAAAATACTTGTCAAACTTTTCCAACACACACGTAACATCGTCTTCGGTCTCGTCCTTGAGGTGTGTGAAAGTATAATAGATTTCATAACCCGCTGACCCAATGAGGTTGACCTGTAAACTAGCCTGTACCGAACTTTCCTCTTTAGCTACTCCCGAGGCTTTTAGAAACACTTGAAACTGTTTCCGTCATTTCCGCAATGACTCAGCCCACGAGGCCGGACCGCCTTCGAGCACCAATTCTGGAGGTCGCGCGTGTTCCATCACTTTATTTTGTATGAAGCACAATATTAGCGTCAGCAAAGTGTTCCCTTCTCAACACAGTTAGTTTTAACCCATTTGTCTACTTTATTTTTAACACCGCGGCAACCATGTAGTAAAACACGCTAGCTGGTTCAACACTGAGTTTTTTTTTATATTTTATTTTTTTACTTTATTAGGATCATCTAACAGTAAACACAATATGTACTTATAACTAATGTGACATGTAAAGATTTGAATAATTATGTTACCAACACCGTTAATCACGATTTACATTATTAAAGTGTTGCGAGTATTGCTAGTGTAGACAATAATTTTAAAAGAAAAATATAAAAAAGTTGTTAGTTACGACGTTTATTATGACTATGAAATTTAGAATAACAATTTTCGGTTACAGTGGGAAATTATACAATGACAAATTTATGAAGTTAACAAAAACACAAACAAGTAGGTATTAAAATAATAATATCGCTTGATCAAGATTATTTTAAACATATTACAATTTATTAAGAATTTTAAACAATTCCTTTTTGAATGTGCTAGTGCGAGTAGCCATTATATCTAAAGTATGACAATGTACATTGTATTTTAAGATGTAACAAGGCGGAAGAGCGGTGAACGTTTGCCGGCACTAGTGCGACATGAAGTCGTAGCAAATAATTGGCTTGCATTACGATAAATATAGAAGGTACAATATTCGTACAAAATATCAATCCACCGACAATATACTACAGTCACCATCGCAGTGTCAGTCGTTTTACTGTAAAGCAGTAGGTAGTGTGTAAACATTGCTAATGTAGGTAATTACTGGGCATATAATACTTAAGAACAGATGTCTCAGGGTTACCAGCGTGTTGTGGTGCAACACGGAAATGTTCTGGGTGACACAGCATTTGTTATGGGCAGACGTTGCACTTACCTTCATATGAACGATTTGCTCGCCTTGTCATTTTCTAGAATATTATTTTTATAAACACATACACGTTAAAGTATTCCGATGGTTATTACTATTTTTTTAATAATGAGCGCCATTTATGTTAAATATAAATAAAACGGTATACGTACGTATAAATTGCGTACGTACTTAAAATTGCAACAGAACGTAAAATCGCTCTGTTGCAATTTTAGGTTCTGTTTCAACACGTGACACAACACTCAGCGGTGAAGGAAAACATCGTGAGGTAACCTGCATCGAGGAATAAAAATATTTTGAGGACATGTGAAGTCCGCGAACCCGTATTGGAGCAGCGTGGCGGACTCCTCCCTGCTCCAAAGCCCTCTCAAAAATGGAAGGCCTGTGCTCAGCGGTGGGACATTTATAGGCTGACAATTATAGATTCAAAACTTATGATATGGCTCATTCAAAAAACTATTAAGCAGATATCATGTCAGATTTTAAAATACACGATATATATTCACTCGTGAAGAGAAAACTTTTTAGCTTGTTTAAAGCATATAGCGCCTACCTCTTTCCTACCGAGGTGACGTAAGAGAATTTTTGGACTCGTACCAAAACGGCGGCAACGTGGTTCGCTACCCGTCACGTCTCGTTTTCCGCGAGGGCGAAAAGTGGAATAAGGGAGTGGCCTTTGCCTACCCCTTATATGGTAAAAAAGCGTGACTGTATGTATGTATTCAATATTTACGTTCATCCTGACAATGTCAATCACAAAATAGTCTGCTGTTTGTTTACAAACATATCTACTGCTACTGTCAAACACGTTATTTTTCATAGTCGTTGGTGAATACAGTTCAGAGTGGTAAATGAATGATATTTTGATTCATCATTTAACCGGTCTTGGGACTGTATTCTCCAGGGTCTAGGGACTGTATTCTAGCGGTCATCACTGAAAATCAGCGTTGCGCTTGTTAGCGTAACAATATGCTGAGTGAGGACCCTTTTGGTATGACCCGCGACGTACATACAAATGGCCAAACGTACGACTTAGATATAAGATTAGTGGTAAGGTTCTACTTCTTCTAGTTATTTTTATGTCAATGTTGTTTTGTAAATGTATGTTTTGTACGTCAGCGGTCTTTGCTAAATAAACTTTTCTTTCTTTCTTTCTTTCTTTTCTAATAGCCTGGTCAAACAGTCGCACAGAGTATAGACTGTCGATAGATTATAGATACAGACTACAGATTTTTAAAATATTGCTAATAAATAATTACTCAAACTCAATGACATTCGAAAAAAATATGAATTAAAATCGATCGAATCGATTTTCGACAACAGGGCGACCACTAGTATGTATTATTGTATGTACACAAGTAAATAAAGGTACATATAAATAAGTACATATTTATTCAATCTTTTGCATTTAAAGTATACAAACAAGATGTTAAGCAGACAAATGGATAGACCATGGCGCTTTGTGATGCAAATCTTTTCGCTGCGGCTATAAATTCAAGACATCTAAAATGCTGAAATAGCGGCGTTTTAAAGTAACGTTCTTACAAAAAAAATTAAGGTTTAGTATTTATATATTTTTAAACTGCGGTTGCCAACCCGCCTGCCAAGCGTGGCAACTATGGCAAAATCCCTCCAATATGTGAGCTACAAACTTATGGCTATCTATGGGGGAGGCCCATGTTCAGCAGTGGACTTGTGATAGGCTGAAACGACGATGACGACGACGACGATTTATATATTTTTAAAGATCTGCCTAGAATAACCATACATAAGTGACGAATATACGAGTAATAAAATTATATTTTATTAAATAATTATTAATTAATTTAGCCTATACGTGTCCGGCAGAATAGAATAGCACTTTTTCCTATCGAGATGTCGTAAGAGACGACTAAGGTATTGTACGGACAGCATTTATTCGTGCAGAATGACAACACAATATAGAATACTGTCACAAGACTTTTTTGACTAATACCAGAATGGCGGCGACGTGTTTCGCCACCCGTTATATGTCGTTTCCCCGGAGGGCGAGTAGTAGTTATATGAGAAATAGGCGTGTCTATACGTATTTACGTATCAGTATCCTTCAAACAGAAACACAGTAACGTTGACTCACTACTGCTTCAAGGCAGAATATATGGCCCTATACGAATTCCTGCATACGAATCCTAGAAATAGCCCTGAACCTGATATTACGGTATGACAAGCGCAGCGTGGTGACACGCAGAGCTCTGCAATTGTATATTCTAGATAAAATAGCAAATTTTATCGGCAGGTTTTGCGCTTACCATCATATGTAATATTTGATCGTCCTGTCAGCATCCATAAACAAAACGACTTGCTAGTAAATCTGATCGCCATATCAGAAACAAGGAGTCTATTACACTACCTTTACACCTCACAGGTGTCGGTATAATAAATACACAAACAGTAGTCTCTGTCTGTTTGATACCTTTTCACGGCTTAACCGCCGAACCGATCTTGACAAAATTTGGCACAGAGATAGCTTGTATCCTGGAGACGGACATAGGATACTGTTTATTCCGGAAAATCTAATAGCTCCCACGGGACCTTGAAAATATCTACATCCTCGCGGACAAAGTCGCGGGCATCAGCTAGTATATTATAAATATTACCATAACATGCAATGCTGTCACTGTACTGCTCGTGACAACGCAATGGGAAGTAAGAGCTTTTTATCTCCGTACCAAAATGGCGTGTGGTGGCGGCTCGTTAAAAGAATACTACCACTCCATCTCATCCAATGGATCTCGTAAAAGGCGAGTAAGGAATTAAACTGCTCTGTGCACCCAACAGCGATGGTGGCGATGGTCTCACCACCTATGACACCAAGTGCATTATATTGTTTTGGTGAAACGTGGACTGTGGCAGTCATCTTTTTTTGAAGTGAGTGCCCAGTCTCTGACTACCCCTTATGGGATACAGTCGTGATCTTATGTATGTATGTAAAATGGCGGTGACATGATTCGCTACCCATCAGATCTCGTTGCCCGCGAGGGCGTGAGTCGCCTCTGCCTACTCCTTATATGCGATAAAGACGTGACGTGATTGTATGTATATATTCACATTTTCAACAATTATTAAAAAAAAATATTACTTGTACTTCTTCTTCATTAGCCTATTTTGCCAGCCTAATTTTGATCAGCGTAATTTGATGCTCTTTAAGGGATGACGGCATCGTGTGCATGAACCTGTTAGTGTACTACAGCGCATTAAAGTTGAGAATTTGCAAGAGAATTTCCCTTTCAATGAATTTTCTGCTGAACAAGCAGTTTGATACTTTAGATGAGGTTGAGGTTGAATGTGAGGTTGAAAAAGTATGGAAGCCGTTTAAACTAGGAATCGTGGAAGTGTGCGGTGTAAATAAAAGAAGAAAAGGCTGTAAGTTAAAGACTGTGTGTGTAGAGGTTCAAAAGGCAGTGTCCGAGAAGAAGAAAGCTTGGCTGAACTGGTTGGCTACAATAACCAATCAAAGAATGCAAAAAGCAATGAATGAGGATGTAAGCAGGGCAAGGAATGAGTATAACAAGTTAAAAGGTGTGGCAAAAGAGGTTGTGGGAAGAAAGAAAGAGAATTATAGAGATGAATTTGTTAGAAGGTTATCTGACGACTTTCGGACAACATTAAGTTCTTCTGGAAGTCCGTAAGAACAGCCAGAGGTAAAAATACGACCTCGCAGCTGGGCAAAATCAGAAACCAGGATGGAAGTATTGTGAGAGCAGAGGAATGCATCCTAAAGATATGGATGGAATATTTCGAAAGCTTATTTGAGAAAGAGTATATACAAGCACAGGTCCCATCCAGTGACGTGTAAGAGCATGAAAGTGCAATGAATAGTATGAAATTGGGTAAAGCTGCAAGGTATGATAGAATTACGGTTGAGATACTGAAAGCTGGACAAGGCATGGTGGCTAGTCAGCTGTACCGTCTTACAACCATTGCTGGAATGCAATGTACCAGTAGACTGGTGTAAGAACGTCATCGTACCGCTTCACAAAGGAAAAGGGTCGCAGCAAGACTGTAAAAACTACCGAGGCATTAGCTTGTTCAGTATCGTTGGCAAACTGTATGCAAAGGTTTTGATTAAGAGAGTGATGAATGAAACTGATGAGAAGATATGGGATGAACAAGCGGGATTCAGGAGAGGAATGGGATGCATGGATCGGGTCTTTTCCTAACGAAGCATAGCCGAGAAATTCTTGGCTCAAAGTCAAAAGGTCTGTTGCGCCTTCGAAGACTTGGAAAAGGCCTATGATAGGATAGTAAATAATAAATTGTGGTCGACTTTGCGTATGTAAGGAGTGAACGGCAGCTTGATACGGGCGCTGAAATCACTCTATAAGGATTCCAGTGATGATCAGATTATATTACCATCATCGTAGAAGGAGTTGCAGGCGATGGTGAATGATGAATGCAATGAAAATTATTATGCATGGTGCCCTAAAATGCAAAAGGATGAAAATTAATGTAAGTAAGACGAAAGTAATGGTTTTTGAAAGAGAAGAAAGTATGACGGAAGGCAGAGTTCTTATTGAAGGGGAAAGAGTGGAACAAGTAAAAGAGTTTGTGTACCTGGGTTTTAAGTTTTCGAGAGACGGAAAGTATGACTGTGATATTGAGAGAAGAGTATTGGCATGAAATCAAGTGAATGGGGCTCTGATAACTTTATGGGCAGCCAGACCGTTTCTAAAATGGCACGACTGGCTGTACGTAGGGGGGTCTTGGTCCCCACACTTATGTATGGTAGTGAATGCTGGGTCTGGCAGAAGACGCATAAAAGTAAGATCAATGCTGTGGAAATGAGAAGTTTGAGAAGTATAGCTGGAGTAACTTTGGCTGACAAAGTGAGAAACATCGCGATAAGGGAACGTGTGGTTGAAGATGTAGTGACAAAGATAGAGATAGGAATGCTTAGATGGTTTGGACACGTAGAGCGGATGAATGAAAGAAGATGGACGTAATAGATTTATGAGGCGAGTGTGAATGGGAAAGCCGGTAATGGTCGCCCTAGGCGTACTTATCACGATCAGATCGGAGAACGTTTGAGGAAAAGTCATGTTAAAAGTACCCGCAACTGACGAGCATGTATGGAAACGGTAATGAAAGTAGAAGAAGCGAAAGACGTGTATCAGGATCGCAGCAAGTGGAAACATGTGGTCTCTGCCTACCCCAATGGGAAAGAGGCGTGACTGTATGTATGTAAATATGTACCAAACCATAATAACACTTTTAACCATAATAACATTATATTAGACAATTTGTTTGGTTTTTAAATATATTAAAAGTAGTACTTTTCTGTAGCATGCAGACATAGTCAAGGCGTTGGGTACACAAGTGGATAAACATGCTTTATGATGCAAATCCTGTTCGCAACATCTAAAAAATCGAGCGACGCTACGAAATCTCTGAAGAGGCAACTGCATTAAATGACGCCTTTAGAATATTCATCAAGTTTACTTAACAGATTTTGGCTTCGTTTTAATAAAGAATCTCTTTATTTTGTATTTTTTTCTTAGCCTGCTCTTTTCAACTTCTTAACAAAGGCCGCTCTTTTTTCTTTCAACGCATCCATATTGAGCGTGTTCGATACAGTGTGTCAGATAATATACACCACTGAAGTCGAGAACACGACACGCGTTTCGCCCCAAAACGAGGCATTAAGCTCGGCGGCCGTCCGTTGTAGAGTCTATGACGCTTGATAATGCCTCGTTTTGGGGCGAAACACGTCTCGTGTTCTCGACTTCAGTGGTGTATATTATCTGGTAGTATTGTAGTAGTTGGTGGAGGGTACCGGGTGGCGGTTCCTGGTGGCAGTGTTAGTTTGCTTGTGCACGCTACTGAGGGAGGGCGGGCGGTGCTCTTCAAAAAACTAGGTAATATACACCATTTTTATATTTTGCATGCGGATCTTAGCAAAGTAACTTACCTTCCTTCATTATTAATTAGTAGTATAGAATTAAGTGCATTATATTGTTTTGGTGAAACGTGGATTGTGGCAGTCATCTGTTTTTGCAGTGAGTGCCCAGTCTCTGACTACTCCTTATGGGATACAGTCATGATCTTATGTATGTATGTATGTATAGAATTAATGTTTAATTAAATTTTAAATTCGTGTGGTAGCAACTTAAGAGAATCTACCACCCCATCTCGTCCTGTGGCTGTTGTAAAATGCGGTAGAGAGAAAATTTACGCCAGGTAATGGGCTGCAGCATCTTTCTGGCAAATCTGAATAAACAAACTGCAGTTGCCAATCCACCTTCCAAGCGTGGCAACTATGCTATATCCCCCAAAATGTCCGCTGAAAACTTATGTGACAATCTATATGGGAGGCCTATGTTCAGCAGTGGACTAGTGATAGGCTGCATTGATGAGGATGTTGATGAAATATAATATTTAAATTTAATTTAATTCTTTCGAAAAATTTAAGTTATGATTTATCAAATTACAAGAAACCTTAAGGTTTTCGATATACACGTTTAAACACTGGATCTTCCAACGAAAATTTCAAGCTTGTAGAATGTGTGGCCTTGTTCAAATCCCTGCCGGAGTCAATATGCAAAAACACAAATCGTTGGTTTGGTCTGGTTGTGCTGTGCGTGTGAAATTTATGTCTGAAACGATATGAATGAAATTAAAAAAAATTACGACGTAAGAAACATAAACAAAAGACTTTTTGCGTCAATTCGAAAAGTGACGGTAGTGTTTTAATTGAGTTTTGTAATTTCTGTTTAAATTTTGAGTTGTGCTGTTTAATGTTTATAGTTTATTATGCAGTTAGTGTTTGTGAAAGTGTACAGTGATTGGAAAATTCTATTTTGTTTTGTCACTATCTAGTCTAGAAGTCAAAATTTTGAATTATCTATTGTCACTCCTGTGACTGACTTGATATTGGCAGAATGCTTCCAAATTATTTAAGAGGAAGGAATATAAATTTCGTTGGTCAAACCTAATTTTCTTATAATCTACCACCAAAGAAACCAAGCGCCAACCTGTCACAAAACATTATATATAAATTTACAAAGAATAGTCTCATAGACAAAAGAACGCTCCTTGACTAAAAAACAAAAAGTACCTTAGATTACTCTCTAAAAAGTCCCCGACCCGCCAATGAAAGCTTCTGGAATTAGCTTGGACAAACAAACAGACAGACAGACAGACAAAAATTTTAAAAACGGGTGTTTGAGTTTCGGTACCAAATTCTAGCAAATTCTTTTTTTTTTAATCTCAGATGTATTACATAAGTTTAAGAAAAAACGTTATTGCGAAATCACAGACACACTCCAATTTTATTTATTTGTTCATATTTACAACGCAATTTAAAATAAGTATTTACAATTAATGAAAAATATGTAAACCCCAACCAACTAACCTATGATAATAATTAATAACCCTACAATTATTAAATAAATAAACAAATTTAAAAATTTTGACGATAAATTCTCAAAGTTTGTGCCATTGCTATGATTTAAATAAAACATTTATCCAGACTATATTCGATCAATAACATACAGAGTTTTAAGATATATATATATCGTGAAGCATTCAGCACCCACAGACTTAACGACAAAAATTTAATATAATTTCGGTGATGTTTTTGCCGTTAGCCGTTGTGGCTCATACAGCTTGAACGGATTCGGATAGCTGTGCTCGCGGGCCCAGCGAGGTTTGGTTTAACCGAAACTTATATACATAAATAGACCTTCATAGTACAGCTGAACTCACGGGCCAGTTGAAATCATTTTAAAAATTTGTGTCTATTAGTCATACAACGGTCATTTGCACAACAACGCCATCTATTGTCAATGTAATTAACTTTGATGGCGAAAACACGTAATTAAAAATTATATTCTTTGTAAGAAAATATAATTACCATTAATATATATATAAATACCATTGAACAAATTTGTAAACTTCAAATACTCGTAACTTTTTTAGAATTAATGTTACAGGAAGATACCCTCTATGATTTTCTTAATGAGTCTTGATTAAATTTAGTACTTTAGACGTGATGCGTTCAAAAACAGACAGACAGACAGACGGACTTTTCTAAAAAAGATAGAAATGTTACTTTTGTTTACTTATTTTTAGCCTCTCTCAATGATTTTATCCCAAAATTTTTAAATGTACAGACACGTGAAGTTTACAGATTTATTATATGTATAGATGAACTTTTGTCAAAGATAAAAAAATAACAAAATAGAGGACACCTCCGGAGTTTCTTTCGCCTGTTTCTTCTCCGTCAGGGGACCAGAGAGGTCAGATCAGATTCAAGTTAAATGCGTTTAAACATTCATACAAAGAATTTCAGTTATTAACTCATTTTTATTTTAAATAAAAGGCAAATAAAATGAATACCAGCGTTGCAAAACTGTTGAAGTAAAAAAAATAAGTAAGGTTCGTAAAAGATGTTAGGCGACGACAAATGTTTGCTTCCGCCCGTGTTCACTATTTCGTCGTTACGAACTTGGCGTCGCTGTGAAAACTGGTTTTCTAAGTGACATTTCCTCTTCGAAATTGCGTATAATAATATAACCTACAAATAAAATGCTTTATTATTTCTTACGAGTGTACTGCTTTTGTGAAATGAAATTGTAAGTTACGAAATTGAAACGATTTGATACATACATTACAAAGCATTAACAAATGACGAATCTTTAGACATGGCACTGGTGGTAGGATTCCTATGCAGAAATCCGTCTAGGTGCAACCCCAGGGCCAGTTATTCTGCCGTGAATCAGTAGTGTGCAAACATTATTGTGTTTCGGTTTGAAGGGCACTGTGAGCTGGCGTAATCATTGGGCATATGAGACTTAAGAACTTTGTCTCAGGGTGATGGGCACAGTGTGGTGTCACACAGAAATTTTCTGGGTGACACAGCATTGTATGTTATGGCCAGACGTTGTACTTACCATCAGGTGAACGTTTTGCTCGTTCCATCACTTCATCCAATAAAAAAAATGTGTACCAATAAAATGCACGTGCCATTTCTACATATTCTTAGCTTAAAATACACGCATAATTATGGAAGAGTCAGACGGTGACTGCTTTTAAGGTATTTGTTCTCGAGCTTCGTTCTTGGAAATGACGACGCCGTGGTCAACCAGACCCGAAAACACATTGTTGGTTTTCGAGTTCATGTTTATGTCTGTCTAATTCACGACATAAGAGAAATCCTGGTGAGAGGTTTTTTTTTAAATTTAAACTTTTAAGGTTGGGTTACAGTTTTTTCCCGATTCCAGCTTTTCAAATCAAATGTATAAAAAAATTATAAATTAATCGTCGATACTTAAATGTATTGTGATGGTTGCTAAAGTTTCTGGTGGTAGGATTTCTATGAAGGAATCCATCTAGGTAGGTCTCACCGCAGTGCCAGTTATTCTGCCGTGAATCAGTAGTGTGCAGACATGACTGTGTTTTGGTCTGAAGGACACTGAAAGCTAGTGTAATTACTGGGCATATGAGACTTATTTTTAGAATAGAATAGATTTTTTTTTATTTAATATAGATCACATAATGATTTCTTATATTTACGCGAACACTACTCATTTAAATGAAACTAATTTTACGGATTTTATCGCGTTTAATTTTTACTATTTATAACCCGACGTTTCGAGTGCTTTACAGCACCCATGGTCACGGGGGGACTGAGGTGACAGATGTCCTGATGTCATAGTTAACCTGGAGTACCTTCAGCTTTTAATTATTATTTTTGGTCCGATCTACGCAGAACGAGCTAACTGTGTCTTGAAGTCTTGCAGTGGTATGCTTGGTTTTTGATTTAATTTAATTTATTATTGGATCCCAAGCTGGTGGTAATACCCAACCATCTTCTCTACTGAAATTAGGATGTTTTTTGATTTCAATAGCCTCGCGAATCATCCTTGGTAGGAATCGGTGTTCTTAAAAGAAATAGTAAAACTATAAATAGTAAAAATTAAACGCGATAAAATCCGTAAAATTAGTTTCATTTAAATCAATATAGATCATTCACTGCTACACTGGTTCGCAAAGAAATGCCTCTATCCTGGTAAGAACAAGTAAGAAACGCAGCGGGATTTTTTTCAGTCACTTTAAAAATAATATACAATTACAGCAGTAATAAAAAGACGTAGAAATAGCTTGGCAGCGGTCACCTCATTATTAGGTTCCTAAACTATTTATTAAAAAGTCTTTCTACGTCACGCTTTATTCCCATGTAATTCATTATTCGGTCATGTCGTCGCTTATTTTACGTAGGCGAAGTCACAGGACGCAGATAGTATTGCATATGAATATTGTAATCTTACTACTATAAGGAGCCGTGATAACTCAGAGGCCGGAGCTCGCCTTAAACTTCATAGTTTTCGAGTGATCTGAGTTCGATCCTCAGTGCCGACATTTAAGAAATTGTTCTGAAATTTTAATTGCTGATATACCTCGTGCGCGTCCTTGAAAGAAAACATCGTGAGGAAGCCTGCGTGTCTGAAGAATAAAAATATTTCGAGGACGTGTGAAGTCCGCCAATCCGAAAGTCCAAATCCCACTGATAAATGAGAGGAGGTCTGTGCTCAGCTCCCACTGATGTATAGATTTATAGATTTGCTCGTCTCTTCACTTTCTTCCATAATTATATGATGACAATAAGTTATCGTAAAAAAGGTTAGGTTTGTGGTGGCTGTTTAAGAGAAACTACCAACCCATTTCATCCCGTGGGTGTCGTAAAAGACGACAGAGGCAAAATGAAAACCAGGAGATGGTCTGCAGCGTCTTTCTGGAACATCGGAATGAATAAACTGCGGTTGCCAACCCGCCCGCCAAGCGTGACAACCACCGCAAAATCCCCTCCAAAATGAGAGCTACTAGCTTTTGTAGCAATCTATGGGGGAAGCCTATGTTCAGTAGTAGACTAGTGATAGGCTGAAATGATGATGAAGATAATGAAGAAAGAATCATTTAAATCGGTTGATAAGCAAAGAAGTTATGCCCGAATATACCAAAAAAATATACACAGACGACTTGTGTACCTCCTACGTTTTGAAGTCGGTTGAAAATAAATAAATATATAGCACATTTAAAATGAAACTAATTTTACGGATTTTATCGCGTTTAATGCTTTTACTATTTATAACCCGACGTTTCGAGTGCTTTACAGTCTTTACATACACCCAAGTCTTGCAGTGGTATGTTTGGTTTTCAAGACACAGTTAGCTCTTTCTGCGTAGATCGGACCAAAAATAATAATTACTATATATTAGGTACCCCGGGTTAACTATGACATCGGGACATCTGTCACCTCAGTCATCCCGTGACCATGGGTGCTGTAAAGCACTCGAAACGTCGGGTTATAAACAGTAAAAACATTAAACGCGATAAAATCCGTAAAATTAGTTTCATTTTAAATGTGTAGTGTTCGCGTAAATATAAGAAATCATTAATATATAGCACATGTCGAAAGACTGTATAGTTCATACACAATGTGAAAAATAAACTTTTAAGATAAGTTAAGTCAATGACAAGTGTTGGCTTCTGCCCGCGTTCACTATTTTGTCGTTACGAAGTTGTTATCGCCGTGAAAACTGGATTCAAAGTGATATTTCTTTTTTAAAATGTTGCAAGAAAATATAAGCTAGAAAATGTGACTCTGTTAGGAAATATCGCTGTTTATTTTTATATCAAGTATTTTTTTTATTTGATAAAAGTGACGCAACGAGCAAAACGTTCACCTGGTGGTAAGTGCAATGTCTGCCCATAACAAATGCTTTGTCACCTAAAACAGTGTGACACCACAATGCGCCCGTCACCCCAAGACATCAGTTCTTAGTCGCATATGCCCAGTGATTACGCTAGCTCGCAGTGTCCTTCAAACCGAAACACAGTAATGTTTGCACACTACTGCTTCACGGTAGAATAACTGGCCCTTGGGCGGTACCTACCCAGACGGATTCCTGCATATGAATCCTACCATATGAATATAATATAATGTTTATAGTATACAATGTTTCTGGGTGTCGTTGATGGGATTTAAGTTGAAATGTGAAGACTGTATACTTCATATAATTTCTAATGTTTGATTCAACTGATTCTCACAATTGTTTTAACTTTCATTACTTTTACTGGTGGTGGGATTCCTATGCAGGAATCCGTCTAGGTAGGTATGATCCCTGGGACAGTTATTCTACTGTCAAGTGGTAGTGAGCAAACATTACTATGTTTCGGTTTGGAGGGCACTGAGAGCTAATATAATAACTGGGCACATGAGACTTAAGAACTGATGTGTCACACAAAAATGTTCTGGATGACAAAAATTAATTCTGGCCGCTGATTTTCACCATCGCACATTGCGGCACGGCGCAAAATTCCATCGTCACCACCTTGATGGTTGGCATTCCAGCACAGTGCGTTTTTCGCGCAATTTTGTGCCCCGCACAAGCACTTTATGGAATCTGCTGCCGCCAGCGGTTTTTCCGGACCGATACGACCTAGGGTCCTTCAAGAAAAGAGCCTATTCCTTCCTCAAAGGCCGGCAACGCATCTGCTTTTCCTCTGGTATTGTAGATGTTCATGGGCGGCGGTGATCACTTACCATCAGGTGAGCCGCTTGCTCGTTTGCCCCCTCTTACTTAAAAAAAAAACATTTGTTATAGACAGACGTTGCACTTACCAACGGGTGAACGTTTTGCTCGTTTCGTCCCTTTTTTTTATTAAAACCTTTTTTGGCGTAATGCGTATGGATAATAATAAAAACAACGTTAATCTTTAAACAGCAACTAAAATAATTGTAGTTGGTTTAATTCAGAACATTTTTTCCTAATCTTATAAGATAACATCTCTCAGGGAAAGGGCATGTTGAGCGTTCGCAATTTATCTCTGTTAGCTTGACACAACCTGGCCATATTTTAAAAGGGCAGAAATTGGGTTGGCAATTTTTCTCAGAGCAATTTGGCAAAGGTTTCTTTACCCTTTACATAATTTGAGAAATTGGTAGTGTAATATCACATAAAAATGTTATGCGTGTGAATAGTAGACCGTTGATTGGTAGAATAAATTTTATTTCTAACATAATGGAAACCATCCCTGTGATACCTAATGTATTTTTAACCGACGTTTGTTCAAATTTTAGATTTTTTTATGTAAAATAAAGTAAAGTAAAGTTTCTGCCTATAAATGTCCCACTGCTGAGCTCAGGCCTCCTCTCATTTCTGAGAGGGTTTAGGAGCCAGGAAGAATCCGCCAGGCTGCACCAATGCGGGTTGGCGGACTTCACATGTCCCCGAAATATTTCTATTCCTCGGACATGCAGGTTTCCTCACGATGTTTTCCTTCACCGCTAAGCACGTGGTAAATCAGCACTTAAAATTGTAGAACAATTTTAGAGTTGCTGGCACCGGGAATCGAACCGAGGTTACTCGCGTACTATGAAATTAAAGGCGAGCACCAGGCCCCTGAGCTACCACGGCATTTTATGCATGTTCGGGCAATGCCAATAGGTGTCCGATAGAGTAAAATAACACCTACCTTTTTCCAACCGAGGTGTCGTAAGACGCGGCGGAATAACACCAAAATATGCAGTGCTGTCACTGTACTGCTCGTGGGAAGGCAATGGGGAGTAAGGATTTTTTGACGCACATCAAAATGGCGGCGACCTGGTTACCCATCCATCTCTCGCCCGTTTTTTTTTTATTGTATAAAGTGACGAAACGAGCAAAACGTTCACCTGATGGTAAGTGCAACGTCCGCCCACAACAAACGCAGTGTCACCCAGAATATTTCTGTGTGACACCACACTGCGCACGTACCCTGAGACATCAGTTCTTAAGTCTCAGATGCCCAGTGATTACGCTAGCTCACTACACACACTTAGTGCCCTTCAAACCGAAACACAGTTACGCTTGCACACTAGTGCTACACGGGAAAATAACTGGCCCTGGGGTGGTACCTACCTAGACGGATTCCTGCATAGGAATCCTACCACTAAATAAATTATATGTACTCGTATGTATGTATATACGTATGTAGACGTTGCATGTACTATCACGTGAACGTTTTTCTCGTCTTGTCACTATTTTCAATAATAAAAAACGTACTAATAGTGAGTTTCTGTTGAACTTTGCGTATTGTGAAAGTCAGATACTCTCGTCTGGGTATCGCAGTCGTCAATTTTTTTTTAGATGAAGTCCAACATAAGGATTTATCTTGTACTGTGAGTGCGTTTCACAGACGTACGCGTACAACACAATCAGACCCGAGAATTAACAATTTGTGTTTTACTATGAATGTTAGCGACCAACCTTTTCTAATGGTGTTATTTTTCATTGAATATCTTAGGAATTTAATTCCTCCTTACGATGAGTAATTGCTGTATTCCATATATATATTTTTAACTGACCACTGCGTGGCCTAGTGGTACATTGAACCTGACCTATACGCCCCGGGCCCTAGGTTCGATCCAAGCTGGAGCCAACATTTTGTGCTAAAACACAAATAGTTGTTTTTCAGGTTTGTCACGACAGGAAAAAGCAAATGTTTAATAAAAAAAAATCTAATCTAACCTAATAAGGTATGTTAAAATGTATAGTGTATTTTCAAAAAGCGATATTCTCGCTAACGAAACAATAAAGCAAAATTTAATATTTGGAAGACAAAGCAGTTTGGAAAGCGATTTCTGTTTTACTGATTGGTGGCCTATTGTAATATCTCTTACTAATAATCTATTACTGTATTAATTTATTATTATTATTATTAACAAATTAATAGAGTAATAAATTATATGAAACTACGATTTTTTAATTCTTTTATCTTTTTATTAGCTGTATTCTTACATACATACATAAGATCACGACTGTATCCCATAATGGGTGGTCAGAGACTGGGCACTCAATCCACGTTTCACTAAAACAATATAATGCATTTGGAGTGATAGGTGGTGAGCCCATCGCCACCATGCGCTGTTGGGTGCACAGTGCAGTTTAATTCCTTACTCGCATTTTACGAGATCCATTGGATGAGTTGGAGTGGTAGTATTCTTTTAACGGGCCGCCACCACACGGCTATGTATTCTTATAGCTTTTCAATGTTTTGATAAAAAACTCCCCACTTGCTTTTCAGTTTGTTTAATCGCATATAAACAGCGCCGCGGCAGTACACTGAAGTGTAATTCTGTGTCAGATGTCTATTTGCTAATGAAATAATTGAAACCAATGTCTTTTAATAGAGATCAAAGCTGTAACTTTCTTTTCTTTATTATAATGGATTTACGCAAAGTAATGCTCGATTCTATTAAATGAAAAGGTCTTTTGTCACTATTTCTATGTTGTGTTCAATTTTTATTCAATTATAGATACGAATATAATTTCAATATTTCTGACCTAATTTTTACGAATGTCAAATTAATGAAGTAAAGGAAGTTAATTTGCTATGTTCCGGATGCAAAGTATAAAATGGTGTGTATTACCTAGTAAAACTATCGTTTTCCTTCATTATAATAAATTTTAACACAGTAACGCCTGATTCTATTAACTCGAATATCAAATTTACTAGAGCCAGATGTAAAAGCGTGGTAGCGGCTTAAGAGAATCTACCTCCCCGTCTCATCCCGTGGTTGTCATAAAAGTCGACGGAGGGATTTAATTAAATTTTAGAAAAACAAATAATGTTCCGCGCAAAAAAATAAAATCCGATTCATGTGGGGTAGCATATAAGTATATCAACGATTAGGGTCGGTTTCTTTATTTCGGAGTTAACGCGGGCGAAACCGCGGCGCACAGCTAGTAAACAGTATAAATAGTAAATTAAACGCCAGAAAATCTGTAAAATTTAGCTTTATTAACGTGTAGTATTCCCGTAAATGTAAGAAATCATTATCAGTACCAAAGGCTTATTGCATTGTTATGAAATGACATTAATAACATCAGAATAGAATAAAATAGGGCTTACGGGAATATACCACCCCATCTCATCCCGAGGGTGTCGTAAAAGTCGACAGAGGGAAAATTAAAACCAGAAGATGGGCAGCGGCATCTTCCTGGAACATTTGAATACATAAACTGCGGTTGCCAGCCCGCCTGCTAAGCGTGGCAACAATGGTGAAATCCCCAAAAAATGAGAGCTACAAACTTTTGTGGGAAGCTGTGAGGGAGGCCTATGTTCAGCAGTGGACTAGTGATAGGCTGAAATGATGATATGGGATGTAAAAGTTGACAATGTTTTCGAATAGTTAATAGAATCAGGCGTTACTTTGCGGAAATCCATTATAGTAAAGTCGTTTTGAGGTGAAACACGTGTCGTGTTCTCGACTTCAGTGGTGTGTATTGCCTAGTGGTAGTGTTGTAGTGGTGGAGGGTGTCTGGTGGCGGCTCCCGGTGGCTGTATTGGTATTCTTGTGCACGCTGTTGTGGGAGGGCGGGCGGTGCTCTTCAAAACTAGGTAATACACACCATTTTACATTTTGCATGCGGATCTTAGAAAATTAACTTTCTTTTCCTTTACAATATTTTCTAATTTCACTTTAATGGCGCAATTTATCATAAAAGTCGGATTGTAGCAGTGGCTTGTAGCGTTTGTATGTATGTATCTTGACATAAAGTCTATATACAACTTAAAAGGAAGAGAAGAACGAGACAATAATAATATTAATAAAATATTCACATAATAATATAGTCACATCAGTTCTTAAGTCTCATATGCCCAGTGATTACACTAGCTCTCAGTGCTCTTCTTTTTTTTTTTTTTTTAAAAACAAAGCCCCACAGTAGTATTTTCTCCTGTATCGTGGGTGCGTTTTACAAACATACATTTAACATGCACAACACAACCAGACCCGAAAAGCAACAATTTGTGTTTCAACCGAAACACAGTAATATTTGTACACTGAAGCAGTCTTCACGGCAGAATAACTGACCCTGGGTTGGTGACCTACCTAGACGGATTCCTGCATAGGAATCCTACCACCAGTAAATATTATGATTTGATGTGATTAACTTAAATTAAAATGAAGTTGAACAAAGTTGAGGAACGGCAGATACATTTACTTTAGCCGATTGCCTTACAATATTTACGTAGACGGACGACAGACTTGTCATATCATAGATTTAAATTCATTAATGAGGGCAATGTATATATCATTAGCCACCGTGCTGCTTTGTATTTTAATAGGCTGCATATTCATAAACATATATAAACACATAGTTAATAGAATCAGGCGTTACTTTTCGGAAATCCATTATAATGACGAAAAGAAAGTTAATTTGCTAAGATCCGTATGCAAAATGTGCAATGGTGAATATTACCTAGTTTTAAAGAGCACCGCCCACCCTCCCACAGCAGCGTGCACCAGCAAACTTACACCGCCACCAGATACCCTCCACCACTACGACACTTCCACTAGGCAATATACACCACTGAAGTTTAGACCACGACACTTGTTTCACCACAAAACGAGGCATTATCAGGTGCTATTGACTCTACTTTACTTATGTCTTACATTATTGCCACACTTTCGTCGCGGTTTCATACTGATAAAAGTAAAAATACTTCGACTCCATTTCGAAAAGCTAAAACAATGAAGTGAAGATCCGTTCTGGAACTGTAAAGCTATAAGTTATATAGCTAAAAGCAATGTTTTACAAATGCCACAACACCGCACAGCAAAATACCGAGTCAGTTTTAGATATATGGCCATTAAATGTTGTAACTGCTCGCTCTAACTTAACGGGCAATATGATCTGTCAACTTTTTTAATATTATATTAATAGAATTCTTATTACTTTAAAAAGTAAATGCTCGTATTAAGATTTTTAATAATGGGTACATAGTTATAAAAAGTACAGTCTGATGCTGTGTTTTTAACGTACAATTGCAATTTATGTAATTAAAGTAAGTAGATGTCCGTCAATGGTTGAATTTCGACCGTAATTCATATACTGGAGTGAAGTAACGGCCTATAGATGTCCCACTGCTGGGCAAAGGCCTCCTCTCATTTCTGAGAGGGTTTTGGAGCTAGGAAGAATCCGCCACGCTGCTCCAATGCGGATTGGCGGACTTCACATGTCTACGAAATATTCATTATTCCACAGACATGCAGGTTTCCTCACGATGTTTTCCTTCACCGCCGAGCACGTGTTAAATCAACACTTAAAATTGCAATTGACAATCTCAGTGGTTCCGGCATCAGAAATCGAACCCAGGTCACTCGCGTACTATTAAATTTGAAGCGAGCGCACAGCCCCTGAGCTACCACTGCTTTAAAAATTCATATGTTTGTACGTTATTGAGCTTTGAGTAATTATGTGATGGCAACATTTTAAAGACTCTGCAACTGTTTACCTAGTGTTTGATATTGGCAGTATGAATGTAAACAAACGACAGACTATTTTGTGATTGACATTGTCGGTATTGGCAAGCTGATGTGGCAATGGATCGGCTACATAGCTCGGAGAACCGATAACCGTTGGGGAAGAAAGGTTCTCGAGTGGCAACCTCGTACCGGCAAACGCGGTGAAGGGCGACCCCCCACTAGGTGGAACGACGACCTGCTCGGTTTTGCGGGAAGTCTATGGATGCATGTGAGCCACCTGCATCCATTGTCGGGAGCGTCTTTTGTGTCAATCTATGGGGAGGCGTATGTTCAACATTGTACTATGATAGGCTGAAATGATGGTGATGATGATGACGATTGTTAGTATGTTGTCAGTATATTCAATATTTTATTTTATTCAATTGAGTGCATTTGTAACACATATTAACATATACATTTTAACATCCTTACTTCTGTATAGAAACTTTAACTATGCAAAATATCACACTCATTCGTGCCCGCAATATGCTTAAAGAGGGGTACAAAGTTTTCACTTCACATTTTTTTTATTTGATAAAGTGATGAAACAGCAAAACGTTCACCGGATGGTAAGTGCAACGTCTGCCAATTACAAATGCTGTGTCACCTACAAAATTTCTTTGTGACATCACACTGTACCCGTCACCCTGAGACATAAGTTCTTTAGTCCCACATGCCCAGTGATTACGCTAGCTCACATTGCCCTTCAAACCGAAACACAGTATGTTTGCACACTACTGCTTCACGGCAGAATAACTGGTCCTGGGGTGGTACCTACCTAGACGGACCCCTGCATAGGAATCATATGTAGATACTTTACTGTCAAGATGTTTGAGTTTTTCCGTCTGGAGGGCACTATTATCTAGAGTAATAACTAGGCATATGAGACTTAAGAACTGATTTCTCAGTGTAAAGAGCCCAGTGCTGTGCCACACAGACATGGTCTGATCCACAGATCATTTGCTTATTATGCGTAAGCCTCTAGAAGCAGTCGCTATTTAAGATAAAAAAAATATGTGTAAGTCTCTAAAGTTAAAAGGTGCCCATGTCAAACAGTGGACTAATTAGATGATTGTGATGATTAATTTTGATTTATATCGTGTCGCTTCGATTTTCTTATTTTTTGAAGTCAAACTTCTTAAACGATTAGAGATAAAGTTTGATTGCAACATTTCTATTTGTATCATTTCAAAATGAATTGTTTCTGACCCAAAAATTACGGGCAATAGGTACTTGACCAGAGAGAGACAAAGAGAGAGCTATGCTATGTATTGCTCAGCTCATTTTTGTTCTTCTTGTGCTATAAGTCATTGTCCCACCCAAAACATTCCTCTCTCACTCTCTCTCTATGCTTTCTTACCCCTTACTAAACACTTACAAAGCGAGGTTTAGATCGCCAAAGAAGTTGCACTTCTGTCACATATACTGAGTAGCACGCGCGTTTTTTGCCGTGATTTATTTGGCCATCTTTCATTATATATACATCTGCAATTACTTCTCTTATTTTTTTTTCAACTAAACGATAGGACTCACATTGTATTTCATAGCAAATGTATTTTTTTTTCTGTCGAAGCTTGGAGCTCTGAATGTTGACTTTCATGCATCTCGTAAATAATTATATATTAAGGTTCTTTGAAGCGTCTCTCGCTCGCGGCAAGTAATTATAAATTCATAAAGATAACGTTCCAGGAAAATGTTTATTTACCGAGTATAGAAAGCAGCAAAATACGGAACATCTTGTTTTGTAGCCGTGGTAGCTCAGTTGTCAGTACCTCACTTTAAATTGATAGTACGCGTTTTTATATTGAAGACTGTGACGAGACAAGCAAAACGTTCACCTGATGGTAAGTGCAACGTCTACCCGTGACAAATGCTGTGTCACCTAGAACATTTCTGTGCTGTCACTTCGCTGCGCCCGTCTCTGAGACATGTAGTCTAAAGTCTCATATGCCAAGTGATTACACTAGCACACAGTGCCTTTCAAACCGTAACTACTGCTTCACGACAGGATAACTGGCCCTGGGAGTGATATCTACCTAGACAGATTCCGGCATAGGAATACTACCACCAGTAAAGAAATGAGAAGAGGCCTTTATTAAACAAAACTAGATTTTACGGATTTTATCCCGTTTGATTTTACTTTTTATAACCCTAGGTTTCGAGTGCTTTACAGCCCCTATGGTCACGGGGTGTCAGAGGTGTCAGATTTCCTGATGTCATAGTTAATCCGGGGTACCTCCAGCTTTTAATTACTATTTTTGGTCCTATTTACGCAGCTTGAGCTTACTGTGTCTTAAAGACAATATTATCTAAACAAATATTATCTAAATCAGCCCAGACAGACATACTTTGGTATTTATTATATATGAATATTATTTTATAGAGGGAAATTTAAATTGCTCTAGAAACTCTGCATAATATTTAAAAATACTAGATAATTACATGTCATTTTCTCCGTGAATACAGATTCTCGTTTTCATGCCAGTAGCAGTGATGAGGCTACGCTTCTATGGGTGGATCAATTATGTCCGCAATCTAAAAATATTTAAAGCTTTTTGTACGGTATATTATTTTTTAAATTAATAACGACACAGGAGAAATCCTACTGTGGGCAGCGTTTAAAAAAACATTACATATATATGTATACAACAAACGTAATTATGTTTATATAAAAGTTAGCAACTGCTAGGTCGCTGGATTTATTTCTGATTTTGACTTTATCCTTCCCAACTTTACGACTGACGTGTATTAGCGACCTATTCCTTCAAGCCCGATGTAAATATTTAATTGTGAATCTGGCTATTGAATCAACAGCGCGACAGTGCCCTTTATGTTTTATTTGCGTCCCGCATCATTTTGCAGGACTTTACCATTTGATAAAAGAAATTCTTACCTACGTTGAATGAGTTTATGAGAAACTAGTAATGTCGTTATTTTGGAAATCCGAAGCGCATACAATTCATTGTCATTTTTTATTCAGATATGACTAGCTTGACAGTGTACATGGACAGATGGCACCATCTACCTTCGTCAAAGTACGTAAACACTCCATCCGACAGCTATCGTGCATGGTAGTTGAATATATTGTCAACAGATGGCGTTTAAAACACTTAAATTTAATTCATTTTAATCATTACTTTTTAATACGATACTTCCTACTTTGAAATAGTTTTTTTCAAAGAAAACATTAATTTTAAGTCATTTACTTATTTTTCGTCATTAGAGTGAATAATAATTTGCAAAATGGCGTATAAAACATTAATTTTAATATAGAATTAAGGGATTCTATTCTATTCTAATCATACATACAGTCACGCTCAGTCACACCTTTTGTCATAAAAGATTTAGGTAGAGGACACTCACGTAGCCCACTGTTCGCCCTACTGGTGTTAGGATTCCTATGCAGGAATACGTCTAGGTAGGTACCAACCCAGGGCCAGTTATTCTGCCGTGAAGCAGTGGTGTGCAAACATTACTGTGTTTCGGTGTAAAGGACACTGTGAGCTAGCGTAATCACTGGGCATATGAGACTTAAGAACTGATGTCTCAGGGTGATGGGCACAGTGAGGTGTCACACAGAAATGTTTTGGGTGACACAGCATTTGTTATAGGCAGACGCTGCACTTACCATCAGGTGAACGTTTTGCTCGTTTCATCACGTTATACTATAAAAAAAACGAGACGTGACGGGTGGCGCATCATAACGCCGCCAATTAAGTACTACTCAAAAAATTCTTACTCTCCATTGCGTTGCGACGGGCAGTATAGTGACAGCGTTGCATATTATGGTGTTATTCTGCACGTATGAAGGCTGTCCGTACAATACCTGAGTCGCCTCTTACGACACGTCGGTAGGAAAAAAGTAGGTGCTATTTTACTCTGTCGGACACCTATTGGCTATAGTCAGCATACTGGGAAATAACACCTTTGAGAAATAAATGAAGGCTGCATAACAAGTATAAAATTTAATAATATTATTTATTTATTTATTTTATAGCCGTGTGGTGGCAGCCTAAGAGTATCTACCACCCCATCTCATCTCATCGGTGTCGTAAAAGTCGACAGAGGGAAAAAGAAAACCAGGAGATGGGCAGCAGCATCTTCCTGGAACATCTGAATAAATAAAATGCGGTTGCCAACCCGCCAGCCAGGCGTGGCAACTGTGGCAAAGTCCCTCCAAAATGAGAGCTACAAACTTTTGTGACAATCTATGGTAGAGGCCTATGGTCAGCAGTGGACTAGTGATGTTATTTCGATTTATTTATTTTGCTTTTGCCCACGCAGTAAATTGTTTTTGTAAATTATTTAAATAACATAGTTAAATTACTGTCTTTCCCACTTTTGTAGAGCAAATAACTTGCACAAGCCAATTAACGTCAACACCTGGACCTACTGTATTTTATATACTCTCCATTCGAATAATTTTGTTAGTTTGTAAGTGTTATTAACTTTTATTTTGTTTAGTTGCATTTTACATGCAACCATTATATATAACACATATTACTAGTGGTACCTACCTAGACGGACTCCTGCATAGGAATCCTACCTATGCAGGAGCAGGAGACCACCCCAGGGCCGGTTATTCTGCCGTGAAGCAGTAGTGTGCAAACATTACTGTGGTTCGGTTTGAAGGGCACTGTGAGCTAGCGTTATCACTGGGCATATGACACTTAAGAACCTATGTCTCAGGGTGATGTACAGTGTGGTGTCACACAGAAATTTTCTAGGCTACACAGCATTTATAACGGGCAGACGTTGCACTTACCATCAGGGGACCGTTTTTCTCGTTTCATGACTTTATGGAATAAAAAAAACATGTTTTACAGAATCGGTTACAGCTAATATTTTTAGTAGTAACGCATACCCAAAATTACTTTTGCGACTGCGTTTCTTTTCCTTTTTTCTATCGGTGGTTTTTGTCAACATCAGTTATTAATATTGTAATAGTAGTGGAAGCCATCATAATCTATAATATTGTTCAAAATTTATCTTTTACCAACGACCCGCCCCGGCTTCGCACGGGTGCAATTTACTAATGAAGAAGAGATCTCAGTCTGCGGTTGACAGTCGTAGAGTCAATATCACTTGATAATGCCTCGTTTTGAGGTGAAACGTATAAAGAATATTTTATGTGGCTCTAATTTCCTTCTAAATGATTTTGACTACGAAAACAATTTTAATTTATGTGACTGTACTACACTGTGTGTTTAAGTACAAAAAAAATGTATATCAATAGATGAAACAGAAATTTTCAAAGAAAGGCGCTTCTAATTTCAATTTCAACTTCTTTCCAGCAGTCCTGGTTCCGGATTGTTAGTGTAGATAACTTTACAACAGTGCGCATTTCTCTATAAATTATACAATTACTGGGCGCGATAACGTTCGCCTGGATTTAGATTATTCAAAAATACCGTGGGAACTCTCTGATTATCCGGAACAAAAAGTATCTCATGTCCGTTCTCAAGATGCAAGCTGTCGCTGTGCGGAATTTTGTCAAAATCCGTTCAACGGTTACTTTCGCATGTATAATATAAGTATGGATTACTTAATATTATATATGACTACACGAGCCGTGACAGCTGGGCTTTAAATTGCATAGTAAACGAGCGCTTTGGGCTCTATTCCCCGGTGCTGGGACCACTAAAATTGTTAATTTCAATTTTCTATAATTCATACAATCACGCCTTCTTCCCATATACGGGGTAGGCAGAGACCACGCCCGTTCCCCACTTTTCGCACTCGCAGGAAACGAGACTTGACGGGTGACGAACCACGTCGCCGCCATTTTGGTAAGAGGCGAAAAAACATTTTAGACTCCCTATTGCGTTCCCACGATTATATGGTTTTAACCTGCATGAATCAAGGCTGTCCGTACAATACCTTAGTTGCCTCTTACGACATCTTCTACTCTGCCGGACACCTATCGTTTAATTCATCGTTATTTAACTCATTTCAAAAAAGGGGTTTCCATGTTCTTGCATTTTCAGTGCTGAATTACTTCGTGCTCGGCGGTAAGGAAAAATGTCGTGAGGAAACCAGCATGTCTGAGAAATAAAAAATATTTCGACGATATGTGATGTCCGCCAACCCGCATTGGAGCAGCGTGGCGGTCTCTATCCAACTCCAAAACCCCCTCAGAAATGTGAGGAAGCCATCGTTCAACAGTGGGAAATTTATAAAGTGTAACTCTTTACAAAATTATGATTTCATAGTTTATCCATATCATCAACGGCCTCAGCGGGCAACTGATCTAAAATCGGCAGGATAAAGCATGGCCGAAGGAAATGTTGTTACGAAATACTATTAAGTATTATCAATAGTTGACAATGGCAAAAGCTTTGCAGATATATTAACGAAGGGAAAGCATGATTAGTTTTCCAGCTAAATTTAATCACATGTCGCTCTGGGATAACTCGCAGCTTATGATAACACCAACATTTTGCAGTATCAGCTTGTACTTTCCCATTTGAATCGGATTTTAAGGCTTTAATTTTTTTGCGCTTTTTTAGCCTAAGTTACCCGCTATAATATCCGCTATCAGTCGGTGAAAGTCCTGTCAAAATCGGTTCAGCCTTTTTGGAGATTAAGACAGATAGACATAGAGACAGACAGACAGACAGACAGACTTTACAAATTGTTTTTTTCTTATAAGTACTGTATATGAAAGTATTCATAAGAATTGAGTAAAAAGCTGTTATTTTGTTCTTTCAAACAGACACGTCATTTTTATTAATTTGTATAGATAATAATGAAGAAAAAACTATGGTTCATAATTGGGGTTATATTTAACAGTTCTTAAAGAACCTTTACATCGCCTAAATGACTTGCAGGTAGCCGTTTCGAGAATGTTATCATGTCGTATATTGCTTCCCATAAATATATGTGCCGGTGTAACGTTGTTGAAGAATAAGCTATTTACCTTGACGGACCCCTTATATATCAAGAAAACTGCCCAATTTCTTGACCGCGAAATTTATAACGGTCCGGTAGTGCTTTCTGATTTATGGCAGCGACATATTCGCTCCATGCAATTTTTGTTACCTTAATGGGCATAGTAGCGTTACTTTAAGTGATTTGTATTAAAAAAATACCTACGCAGGAATCCGTCTAGGTAGGCACCACCCCAGGGCCAGTTATTCTACCGTGAAGCAGTAGTGTGCAAATATTACAGTGTTTCGGTTTGAAAGGCACTGAGAGCTAGCGTAATCACTCGGTTTATGAGACTTAAGAACTAATGTCACAGGGTGACAGGCGCAGTGTGGTGTGACACAGAAATTTTATGGTCGACACAGCATTCGTTATGGCAGACGTTGCACGTTCCGTCAATATTATGAAATTTAAAAAAAACTACCTAGTTTGACCATAACTCAATTTTAAAATAAAGCGTATATGTTTATGAAAAAATATTTTATTATTTGATATAGTGACGTGACGGGCAAAACGTTCACCTGATGGTAAGTGCAACGTCTGCCCATAACAGACGCGTGTTACTCGGAATATTTCTGTGTAGCAACACACTTCAGCCACAATTCAGCTTCCTAATATACATTAAAAACCCCAGGGCCAGTTGTTCTGCCGTGAGGTATTAGTGTGCAAACATTACTGTGTTTCGGTTTAAAGAGCACTAAGAGTTAGTGTAATCACTGGGCATATGAGACTTAAGAACTGATGTCACGGGTTGGTGGGCGCAATGTGGTGTCACACAGAAATGATCTCGTTCACAGCATTCGTTATGGGCAGACGTTGTATGGGATAACTTTCGTCGCATTCTCTTTCTTTACATCTGTCTGAGAAATAATGAATATTTGGAGAACATGTGAAGTCCGGCAATCGGCATTGGATCAGCGATTTTCTAAAGGACTTCGACTGACAGATAGTTGATATTATACCGGGTAACTTGGGCTACTTTAATTTTTATTTAAATATTTGGGGTTCCGCGCAAAAAATTATAACCAAAAATCCGATTCAAATAAAAGTATATATGACGACGTGGCCTAGTGGTCGGAGTACGTGACTTCTAAGCCGCGGGTCCTGGGTTCGAATCCCAGCCGGAGCCAACATTTGTGCTAAAACATAAATTGTTGGTTTTAGGGTCTGGTTGTGTTGTGATTGTCCCCGTGTTTCTGACACTGCATCCTAGCCTACCTCCGATCTTATCGCATCAGCGTTACATCGGGCGCAGGTAGGTTGGGACGAGTGAGTGCCTCTGTGTTTGCGCGTACACTTGTGGCACTATAATATCTCCTGCGCAGTTCATGGCTCTCGACAGTAGACGGAAGTTGTCGCCGTGGTCGAAATCGGCTAGGAGAACATCATCATATATGTATATCATCGATCAGGATCGGTTTTTTTACATGGGTGAAACAGCGGGGCACAGCTAGCAAATATATAGATATAATCTTACTCATTTATCATCATCATCATCATCATTTCAGCCTACCATAGTCCACTGTTGAACATAGGCCTCCCCCAAAGATTGCCACAAAACACGGTCCTGAGCCACCTGCATCCATCGATTTCCTGCAAAACCGTGTAGGTCGTCGCTCCATCTAGTGGGGGGTCGCCCTACACTGCGTTTGCCGGTACGAGGTTGCCACTCGAGAACCTTTCTTCCCCAACAGTTATCGGTTCTCCGAGCTATATGGCCTGCCCATTGCCACTTCAGCTTGCTAATCCTTAGGGCTATGTCGATTACTCTAGTTCTGATGCGGATAATATCGTTACGGATTTTGTCACGCAGAGAAACTCCGAGCATAGCCGTTTCCATAGCTCCCTGCGCGATTCTGAGCTTCCTCATGCGGCCTGCAGTGAAGGACCACGTCTCGGTCCCATATGTCACCACTGGCAACACGCACTGGTTGTACACTTTGGTTTTGAGGGATTGAGGTATACTCGACGAGATATTACTCATTTATGTGGTTTTTTTTATAATTTATTTGGGATAACTAACAGTCAGTACACTATTATACACTCGGCGTCAAAAAAATCGCACATCCGAAAAAAATAATTTAAATACTATTTTAACACAACAGGCTAATGGCAATGTTGTGGTTTATGGCAATGTTGTGGTTTGAGGGCATCATTCGAAAGGTAATTTCATTAGCTTTCAGGAATTTTAATTGAATTTTACTTTTATAACGAGACGAAAGAGAAATTAAAGAAAAAGACAGGGTATGTACAAATTTGCAACAAACAATTTAAAAAAAAACTTAATAAATACAAAAAAAGTTCTTAAAACCTAGTGTTACCCCCCCCCCCCCCCCTGCCCTGGAAACGGCTTCCATGCGATCTTTCATGGTCCTTACAAGGATCGCAACAGCCTCTTGGGGTATTTTTTCCCACTCTTCAAGTACCGCATCTTGGAGCTCTTGAAGAGTGGCTGGAGCTGGATCTCGAGCTCGCACGCGCCGTTTTAGGTCATCCCAGAGATGTTCTATTGGGTTAAGGTCTGGACTTCGTGCTGGCCAATGCATAACAGGATATCGACCTCCTGTAAATAATCCCGTACAATAGCCGCGGTGTGGCAACGAGCATTATCATGCATTAACATGAATCCATCACCGACATAACCAGCATACGGGACCACATGTTCCTCCAGGATTTCAGTAATGTACCGACAAGCCTTTAATGACCCTTGCCCACGGCCACCCCGAGTCCGGGAAACGCACACAAGTTCCGTTTTCCCGTCGACGGAAATGCCGCCCCAAAACATACACGAGCCACCCCCGTATTCGACGGATTCTTCGAATCAGGGTTGTGTGAACCTCTCCCCCTGTCTTCTGTAGACCCTTCTACGTCTGTAATTGCAGAAGAGACAGACCCTCGTCTCATCAGAGAAGAGTACGGTCCGCCACTGTTCTAGAGTCCACTCGCAATGATTGCGAGCAAACTCTAGGCGATCTCTGCGATGCTGTGCAGTAAGTTTTGGACCTTTAGCAGGTCTATGGGCTGTTAAACTCTTTTCGTGTAACCTTCTTCTTATCGTAGAAACACTCACAGATGTTCTCCGAGTTGATCGAAGCTGTTGTTGCAACTCAACAGCAATTGTAAAACGGTTCCGTAAAGATGTCGTAACGATGAAACGGTCATCTCTTTCTGATGTGCACCGTTTTCTTCCAGATCCCGGTTTTGTAACATAACCACCAGTCTGCTGAAAACGTTGAAACACCCGTCGAACTGAAAAACGGGACAGGTTCAACTGTCGAGCAACGTCACACTGCCGCATCCCCGACTGCAATAGGGCAATCACTTTAATGATTTCATGATTTTTTTATTATATTCAAATACCCATTTCAAACATACCAATATTTATATAAATGTAATTCGCGAAAAATGGCTGTAATGGCTAGCATTACAGCCATTTTTCGCGCAAACTCAGAGAGGTGCGATTTTTGTGACGCTGAGTGTAGTACATAATTACATTAAATTTAAACATTAAATCAGCGTATGACCCACAACATTATCCACAACTTACTAAAAATTATTAATAAAAAGAAATGTAGGCTCGAGATACATTTTTTTTATGAAAGGAATGAGAGCTTCTCGGCTTCATTATAATTTTGAGTTTAATCATAATATAAAAATACATACATATGAATGTAAGTATGCATATGAATGTACTTTGACATCATAAATGAATACCAATACAGAACAAAAAAAAGAATAACTAATATGTAAGGAGTGTGTCCACAATAGATTTCTTAAAATTTGGCATCTTGATTGCAAAAATCTCCGTTTCGTAAAAGTGAGTATTGTAATCTGAAGCTAATCTTCTCAGCGGGATACGATTACCGGCGCCGGTACGGCTACGATCTATCGCGAATGATTGTAACACACGTGTCGCTCTATGGAGGGCTAATCTAGGTACAGAGTAAAATATACAACTTTATAACGAAATGCCTTACAATGGCAATGGAAAGAATAAAAAGTCCGCCTGTAAATAATATAAACACTGAGGAAATATGAAAAAACGGTGGAAAAATTAATCGAGGACGTATATTTTTTTCATGTTAGTCATCTTCAAAATAATTATAGATGGTATTAAAGTCCCTCCGAGCAGAACTCGCTTACGGCGAGTAATTATAAATTCAGTAGCGGCAACGCGCTGTAAGGACTTTTTATTTATTTCCGCCCGAATCCCGTAAATATCATAACCTTTACTTCTTAATGTTTATATTTTTCCTTTGCGTTTTCCTCTAGTTACTAATGCTTTTAAAATCATACAACGTATAAATTATTTAAGATGAGGTATTCTTATAAAGAAAAGTTACTAGAGAATTTCATTGTCTTCAATCGGGGCACCTGACTGCGTAGTCATGAGTTCGTATCCAAGCCGGATTCAATATGTTTCTAAAAAATACAAATCATTGGTTTTCGGCCTCTGAAATGTGAGTCTCTAAAATGCACGATTCAGGAGAGGGAAGTGCAGTTTTTTTAATACATTTCATTGGTCCAATAAACTGTCACAACATAAACTTAAAGCAAAAGTCAATTATAAGTATTTATTCTAGAGTAACTAACGAAGAAATATTTTAAAATATAGATATAGATTAAGTACCTACCTATCTGTAAATAATATTGTTGATATATCAATAGTAATAATATAATAATATAATATAATATATTTCAACAAAAACATCACTAAATAAAGAAAGCACTTATTTAAAAACTAAACTAGATAGAAAATGCTGGTCAAATCGCCGTCGTCTGTGGGCAGCGTGCCCAGCAAACTTGCCGAGTTACCACGCTGTATCGCGTGGCTGATTCGCTGGCCAAAGTACGAGCCAGCTCATGGGTCACCGGAAATTAAAACCAGACGCGAGCAGATATCTTTGTACAACAGTTTCGCGTCTGATACCCACAGCCCGAGTGTCTCCACGCCAAACGGCACAAATATATAGCCCTCGCGGAGGGCTATATATTTACATACATACATACATACATAAGATCACAACTGTACCCCATAAGGGGTAGTCAGAGACTGGGCACTCACTGCAAAAACAGATGACTGCCACAATCCAGGTTTCACCAAAACAATATAATGCACTTGGTGTGATAGGTGGTGAGCCCATCGCCACCATGCGCTGTTGGGTGCACAGTGCAGTTTAATTCCTTACTCGCCTTTTACGAGATCCATTGGATGAGATGGAGTGGTAGTATTCTTTTAACGAGCCGCCACCACACGGCTATATATTTGCGACGCTTAATACACTCCGCCGTCGCTACAGCAGAGCCTGCCTTGCACTAGCAGTTCCCGAAACTTGCGACGGCGCTAACGTGTCAACAAAGATCGCATCCCAGACCAAGAGTATGCAGTAATTATGACATCAACACCTTACCTTACCACATTATGTTCTTAAGTAAGTTGAGAGTAGCTAGTATAAAAAAGTTAAAAGAAGATATAAATAAATAGCGAACCGTGGAGGCCGCTCTCCTCACAAATACATATTGACCTTATGATTGGTACATTCAAATTAACTTAAGTATGATGATTTAAAGGTACTGACCAGAGTTGAAAAGGTTTCAGGTGGTAGGATTCCTATGCAGGAATTCGTCTAGGTAGGTACCACCCCAGGGCCAGTTATTCTGCCGTGAAGCAGTATTGTGCAAACATTACTGTGTTTCGGTTTGAATGACACTGTGAGCTAGCGTAATCACTGGGCATATGAGACTTATGAACTCGTGTCTCAGGGTGATGGGCACAGTGTGGGCACAGATATTTTCGGGGTGACACAGCATTTTTTATAGGCAGACGTTGCACTTACCATCGGGTGAACGTTTTGCTCGTTTTTTTTTATTGGATAAAGTGATTTATCCAATAAAAAAAAATATCAATATGATTGAAATACTCATTGTAAATATCTGTCTCAAACCAAAGGTGTTCGTTTTCCTGAATTTCATCGAAATGCCGGTGTAGTAAGAGACAGTTAAGATACACTGTCAATTTCTATAGGCGATAATATCATTCGGGAATTTAGGAAAAAATATCAAATTAAATAATCATTGGAGCAATGTGGCGGACTCTTCTCGATTCCAACTTATAATTGAGAGGAGGCCTATGCTTAGCAGTGACTGTAACTTTACTTTTTATATTATGGGCATGTTTCAGTGGAAATTTCATAATATCATCATACGAGTTCTGGTCGCTCTTGGTTGGGGTATGGTTTTATGGTGCCATAAATATTAGCGCAAATACAAGAGAACTGATCTGTATAGTATATGGGAAAGTTTTTGCTGTTGACCTTCTTGGTTTTATATAATTTTGTGATGTTTTTGCTGTTAGCCTTTTTGAAGGAAACGGCTACATCGGAAACCAGTTTGTTTGACCGGAACATATATACATAATAAAAAACTAATAACTCTACCATATAATTTTTTTTATCGTATAATGTGACGGGGCGAGCTTAACGTTCACCTGATAGTGAGTGTAACGTCTGAAAAAAGTTATACCAGACCTTAAGCGACTTTCATGATTATAAAGTACAATTAAAAAAAACGTCGCAAAAAATTTACTAATTTCTTTTTAACCGAGTATCTAAAAGCCAAAAGGTAAGTTAAAAGAAGTTACAGCAATGACAAGTGCTGGCTTCCGCCCGCGTTCACTATTTCGTCGTTACGAAGTTGTTATTGCCGTGGAAACTGGATTCCAAAGCGATGTTTTCTTTTTTAAATATAAAATGAATATACAAGCTGCGAAGAGTGCGTCAGTTTAATAATACCATTATTAAATTGTGTGTATCGAGTTTAAAATAATGTTTTAATGGTGTTGCGTAGTTTCTAAGCGTTAAAATAAAATTAGCAATGTTCTAAATTAAAAAAAAAACACTTGTTATGGTATCTTCTAAACGATTCAGACATTTTATTGTATACCCACAACGACAAAACACGCATCGCTAAAAGCGATTTCTTTTAACAGGGAAATAAAGTTTATTCCGCATGCCTAAAAATATCGGCATGCAAAATATAAAATGGTGTATATTACCTACTTTTGTGCACAGAGGCACGAACATCGCCACCGGGAACAGCTACCAGATTCCCTGCCGTTACAACTAGACAATATACACCACTGAAGTCGAAACCACGAAACGTGTTTCACCTCAAAACGAGACATTATCAAGCGATATTGACTCTACGACAGACAGCCGCCGAGTGAGCGGCGCGCTTTTTTTTTATGGCGTATGATCACTGTTAGTCTGAGGGCATTTACAGCTTCGCTCGATCGAAAAGTGTCCGAGCGCGGTCAAAATTTTTTTTTATAGGCGCAAGGGCTCCCGGGAGAAAACCTCGATTTGGACCTGCGCGATAACGGCGCATAGTAACTGACTCGAGGGTAAAGGAGAGAAAGTTAATAAAGTAAATGCTAAGATCCGCATGCAAAATGTAAAATGGTGTGTATTACCTAGTTTTGAAGAGAACCGCCCGCCCTCCCTCAACATCGTGCACAAGAAAACCAATACCGCCACCTAGGAAATGAACTATAAGGTGTAGGATACTACTATCTCGGAAAGAGCGGGAGGAGACGTCAGTAGCTCGGGGGGCCGGGGTCGCTTACCTGGTACTCCATCCGGAACATAATTACGGAATATATTGCATTTAACTAGGTCAAGTATCCCCCGCACATATTCCTTAATATATAAGACGTTAAAATCTTTTAATTTAATATTAACTTTGCCATCCCTTTATATTTACGAGTAAATGTTTTGGTATTTATTTTTTGTAAATCAACGACGCTCTGACATGCATAACTTAGCATTGTAAAACTATATTACTATATAAAAGTGTGTACGCAATGGCATCGAAACGTTGTAACAAACTACCCATGCAAATTACAGATTGTTCTTTTTTATTGAATGAAGTGACGAAACTAGCAAAACGAAACACCACACACCCTGAGACATTAGTTGCCTCAGTGCCCTACAAGTACAAACCGAAACACAGTAATTTTTGTTTAAATGTCATTGAATTTAAGGGAAAGTTTTTAATTTTTTTAATAAAATACAATATTATTCTATCTATCAATGAATTTCTCAGTGACTTATTTTATTATTAATTTTGCTTTATAATGTTTTTAATATATGAAATTTAAATAAATAATAATGATCATCATCGCATACATCAAGTCAACATCATCACATCGATACGCCACAGACATAAGTACATTGAAGTAGATAAGGAACAAAAACGAGTTACATGCTGCAGAACATAGACCTTTCCCATAAGTTTCCACAAAAGTTTGTAGCTCAAATGTTTGAGGGATTTTGTCATAGTTGCCACGCTTGGCAGGCGGGTTGGCGACCGTTGATTTATTCAGATGTTCCAGGAAGATGCTGCTGCCCAGCTTTGGTTTTTATTTTCTCTCTGTCGACTTTCACGACACCCGCGGGACGAGATGGGTGGTAATTCTCTTAAGCCGTCGGCCAAACCGGCTAACAGAATTTGATCCCCAGTCTGTTTTCGGTCAGCGACTCAAGTCATACAATTAATAATAATCGAATTTAAATATTTCCTTAATAATGAACATACATACATAAGATCACGACTGTATCCCATAAGGGTAGTCAGAGACTGGGCACTCACTGCAAAGACAATCCACGTTTCACCAAAACAATATAATGCACTTGGTGTGATGGGTGGTGAGCCCATCGCCACCATGCGCTGTTGGGTGATGATTTTTATAAATGGTCGGTTGGATTATTATTAATTTTTTTTTATTTATAAATCAGCACCGGAGCAAAACTGTAGCATCATGCTGAGTCGGGTACCTGGTCGTTACTGCAATTTATTATAAATGTAGTCTTCACCATTTTTCATGTTTACCATTGTACTGATTTGTAGCGACGAATAAAATATGTTTCTTTCTTTCATAACAAATGTTTTGATATTCGTTTCTTTTTTCCTCACTTATTTTAGTTGCAAGTGTTATATGTCAAATTTTCTAAAATGTGTCACCATATAACTTATTTATAACTAAAAATATATTATAGTAACTTAATAGCATAACACAACCATATATTAAAATAACTTTCGGAAGAATTAAAGCAGTGTCATGTGTTTTTACTTTTTTATTGGATGAAGTGACGAAACCAGCTAAACGTTCACCTAATGTTAAGCGCAACGTCTGTGTGTTAGTAGCTCTCAGTGTCCTACAAACCGAAACACAGTAATGTTTGCACACTACTGCTCACGGCAGAATAACTGGGGCTGGGCTGGTACCTACCTTGAATGAATCCTGCATCGGAAGCCTTACCACCAGTAAATATACTATACTAAAACATCCTACCATCAGTTAATATATAAACTATATTCTTAAGCAAATTTTGTTACAGTTTAATGACCCATTTGTATTTATGTTTCAAAAGTTATATATTTCCAACTCCATTACCTCATATTGTGTTATGTATACGTATGATATAATATGTGTTCTACGATATGAACGTATTTCTGAATGTCTACGGAGCCATACGTTTCTCTTGCTACGGAATCTGAATTTCAAATTATGAATAAATACTACTTCAGTACTCAGTTTTCTCTTTGCATTATGTGAAGCAATATATCGCATATTATTTAATATAAAGACGATATAGCGTGCTCGGCTGGCGCAGTGGATCGGCTATTGGAGTCTGAGTTACTGGCCGCAAATTCTATTGACGCACAAAACAACTAACTATACGTATTTTCTACAGGTAGCATTTCCAAGTATGGGTACAAGTGTAATTAATGTTTATTAAACAGGGATCATAGTGTTTGAGATACTTTTTATACAGTAGATAGCGCCGTGTGGTGCTGGCCTAAGAGAATCTACCCCCCATATCATCTCGTGGGTGTCGTGAAAGTCGACAGAGGGAAATAAAAAACATGATGGGCAGCAGCATCTTCCTGGAACATCTGAATATATAAACTGCGGTTGCCATTTTGATAGGCTGAAAAGAAGATGAAGAGTAGATTGTGACGAGACGAGCAAAACATTCACCTGATGGCAAGTGCAGCGTCTGCCCATAACAAATGCTGTGTCACTGCGAATATTGCTTAGTTGCACGAAATTGCCCCTGCCACTCTGAGACATCAGCTCTTAAGACTAATGTGCCCTTCAGATCTACACACACTAATGTTAGCACACTACTGCTTTTCGGAAGAATAACTGGTCCTGGGTTGGTAACCACCTAGACAGATTCTTGCTTAGGAATTCTACCAGCGGTAATGTTTGCTGCACCGCCTTCTACATGTTTAACCTTGCGAAGCTTAATAGTTGACTGGGAGAGAATGCCTTTAGGTATTAATTCCGCCGGTGGAATCCGTCTAGGTAGGTACCACCCCAAGGCCAGATATTCTGCCGTGAAGCAGTAGTGTGCAAACATTACTGTGTTTTGGTTTGAAGGGCACTGTGAGCTAGCGTAATCACTGCGCATATGAGACTTAAGAACTGATGTCTCGGGGTGACGGGCGCAGTGTGGTATCGCACAGAAATGTTCTGGGTGACATAGCATTTGTTACGGGTAGACGTAGCACTTTACATCAGGTGAACGTTTTGCTCGTTTCGTCACTCTATCCAATAAAAAAAAAATCTGCGCATAAAAGTTTGAATGATAAATATAGCTAATTGTAATTATAGGAGAGTGTTTAATAAAATTTGTTTACATATCTTTTTTAATTTTAGGCAAATATAAGAAACGATTTTTAGGGATTTTATCGCGTTTATTTTAAGTGTCTCTCGTGGCCATGGGTGCTGTAAATCGCTCGAACGGTCGTCGGGAATTAAATAGTTAAAACAATCGTTTAATAATTAATATCCGTGAAATTTAGTATTATTAAAATTAATTTTGTATTATCTATGTTTATGAGCGCGGAATGGTTTCTGGAATTTAAATTAATGCAACAGCTTCATGTAAATATGATTGAACTAAAAAAAAATTATAGACTCATGAATATGTCAAATGTATAAAATATAAGTTAAATAACTGTGATATATACAAACGTAATAAGAGTTAAAATTTTGATACGAGTAAGTATAAATTCTTTGTCATATTTTAAAGATTTGCTTATTTTTAACAATGTTTATATAAACATAATGATAAAGTTTTCATAAATTATTTTAATTAATTACTATGAAAAAAATATTAATTAATTTTATTATTTACAATGCAAAAAAATATTTCTTAAATAGTCATATTTTATTGATTTGCCTAATTTTTACAACGTTTATATAAAGGTAATGATAAAGTTATCTTAAATTATTTTAATTAATTACTATGAAAAAAAAAAAATATTTACAACGCAAACATAACTAAATTTTTTAAGGGTCATATTATATGGATTTGTTTAATTTTTACAATGTTTGCCTTTTAAATGTGTAATATTGCATTACGTTAAACTACAGTGTAGCTATACAAGTATAAAAATAAATAAATGCCAGGGAATCTACCACCCGATCTCATCCCGTGGGTGCCGTAATAGACGACAGAGGTAAATTTAAAACCAGAAGATGGGGCAACAGCATCTTCTTGGACCATCTGATTAAATAAACTGCGGTTGCCAACCTGCGTGCCAAGCGTGCCAACTATGGCAAAATCCCCCAAAACTTTTGTGGCAATCTGTTTGGGATGTCTTGTCACGTTTTTATAATGTGAACAAATTTAGGAATAATTTATATATAAAAGAAACTAGTAGGTAGATTGAGATAACATATAAAGAAAAGAAAAAAAATACAAGAGGGTCCAAGTCCGGCCTAAGGAACACACTCAGTCTCAGTCTAGTTATACCCCACTCTCCTAGCTAGATTCCAGGATGTAGTAACTGGCTTCTGGATCCTTGTTTATCTTCTTTATCTACCTTTTATCTTTGTTTACCTTTCTTCTTCTTTATCCTTTTAAACTGCACTGTGCACCCAACAGCGCATGGTGGCGATGGGCTCACCACCTATCACACCAAGTGCATTATATTGTTTTGGTGAAACGTGGATTGTGGCAGTCATCTGTTTTTGCAGTGAGTGCCCAGTCTCTGACTACCCCTTATGGGATACAGTCGTGATCTTATGTATGTTAGCGCAGGTGGTTTGCAGTTGTTGTTGGCACCGGTGGGATGCGGTCAAATTCCGGGCAAGCGGTGAGGTTGATATTTCTTCACCCTGGAGCATGTGTCTGCGTATTTCCAGCCCGTACTGCGTTCCTGTGATCGTAAATAAGCATTACGACAACGTAACAACCACGATTAACCAGCCTAGGATTATGAAGTAAATCTAGGATACTAAATTAGCTGTTCCAAGGCGACAAGAGAATCAGGGTGGCGTTTAAATTCAGAAACAGTTACAAAAGCTAGTGGCTACTTGTTTAAGTAAAAGATAAAATGTTATTACAGATCATAAAAAACTTTAGTTAATTAAGTGAAGGGATATACTTAGGAACAGCCACTATTAAACTATCTTTAGGCAATTATAATTACATAAGACATCATAAATTAAGCAATACACAAGTGGCGGTTATTTAAAAATTAATGTAAGTTATCTTTGTTACAATAAGTTTCTAAAGCTATGCAAAGCAACATTTAATATAAAAGGGTTAATATTATGCACAACTTACCCAGTATGGGAACACAATAACTTTTAGACTTAGAAATCAGTTAATCAATAGTTTACGGTTGTTAATTAATATCACTACCGATTGCTAAGCGAGGTGAAGTTAGTCTGCCACGATGCCAAGGCCCGGCTGACCGAAGGAAAAAATGCAACCGGTTCTAACACAATTCGTTCTCCGCGCGTCATTCACTAATAATAAAATGAGTATGTTTGTCCTACATTTACATACAAATATTTTTTATTTAAATTTTATTTAGTTAAGTGTAATAAGGGTTCATTCTAATCACGTTAATTATAATATAAGAGATACGCTATGTTACAGTCTCTGTGCAGCAGTGGACTAGTGATAGGCGGAAGTGCTATTGCTGTGGATACTATTCGCTATATTGGACAATTAACAAAATTTGTTTTTCTATAAATGATAATAAAAAATATTTATTTATTTCAATTTGCCAAAACCTTTAAATCAAAAGGTAACTAAGGGCGGACTGAATGCCTATGGGCATTCTCTACCAGCCAAGCCATGCTGTGGCATGGGGCATGCAATGCCAATGCACCAAGAGAACTTGTGATAGGTAGATTGTTGCTAATAATTGCTAATGATTCAGGTAGTAATAACCGAATTAATTAAATACTGACAAATCAATCTCGTAAAAGGCGAGAAAGGAATTAAACTGCACTGTGCACCCAACAGCGCATGGCGGCGATGGGCTCACCACCTATCACACCAAGTGCATTACATTGTTTTGGTGAAACGTGGATTGTGGCAGTCATCTGTTTTTGCAGTGAGTGCCCAGTCTCTGACTACCCCTTATGGGATACAGTCGTGATCTTATGTATGTATGTGTACAAATCAATCTTTTGAAGGCACATTAATTTTTTATTTCTATATTTAATTAATATTATATAATAACGTATTAATTATTTTCGCAACATATTTAATATTTCTTACTAAGAGAAAATAAAATATAACTATTACTAGTTTGTCAATGTAAAAGTATAAAGCCAATTTTCAATTAACTATATAGAATTAATAACTTTTGTGTTCATAAAATGGCAATTTTTGTAATAAAAGATATATTGTAGACATATTTGTATTATTGGAGTGACGAAACGTGCAAAACTTTCACTTGATGGTAAGTGCAACGTCTGCCCAGAACAAATGCTTTGCCAACCAGAATATTTCTGTAACACCGCACTGCGCCCGTCACCCTGAGACATGAGTTCTTGAGTCTCATATGCCACGTGATTACGCTAGCTCTGAAACCTTCAAACCGAGAAACACACAAATAGACCCGACATTCAACAATGTTTATTTTCGCACAAATATTGGTTCCGGCAGGCATTCCATCTCTGGGGTCAGTTACGCTTAGCACCGTCAAACGCTAGCGTAATACGAGTACAATTAGTGTGTTTTAATATAAAATAAAGCATTAAACTGTCAAAACCATATGGTGTTCAATTCGAAAACGTACAGCGTGAAATTGAAACCGTCTTTAATAACTCTACTCTGCAATAACACAACTCTAAAAGTCTAAGACAGCTTTCTGCTAATAAAAATATTTTTAATCGTAGTTGTTTATTTTAGTGTCTGTTATTTTTTATAACATTGTGTGTGTATTGTAATTTTGAAAATAAACGTTTTATCTGTTCTACAATTCCAGTAACATTTAGTTCATGAACGATATACATGAACTTTGTTGATATAATTTTCACAGACGCTGTGATTATCAAATTATATTCCAGTTAAGCTATATCAGGCTTTGTTTTTAGTGAAAGTGTCAACTTCAGCGGTGTCATACTGACTATCGGCATATAGAAGTGCTGCAGTTTTTGTGGGCTGAAGCTACGATGTCTATCCGAGAACAGAACAAGATATCGAAATCATCAATGACCTCAAAAGCGTCTTCTAACGGGTTGATCTGAGATGAACATGGACAAGACGCCCACGCCCACGCCCACGGGTTGACTGGTAGAGAATACCAATAGGCATTAAGTCCGCCCATTATTACCCTTTTAATTAAGGTGTATAATAAAGTTTTAATAAATAAATAAGACGAAGATCATATCTTACGTCCGTGTTACACCTACAAAAATATCGATTATTGTTGATAACACTGCGCTGAATGTTGTCGATGAATGGCACACGGTTAGGCCGCATCCGAGACACATCTTCTTGTCAAATAGTCAATGTCTCAAAACAAAAGTCTTTATTAATCCAGTGTGTGTTGCCAGTGATGAAATTAGGATCCGAACCACCTCGTCACAGCACGTATATATCCCATTCTATAAGTCCAAAATATATAATATCCACTCATCACATACAATTATGTGAAGTGTGAAGTGAAATCACTTTTCCGTAACCGACGTAGAACATTAAAAAAAAGGCTATAGAGTATTTTTTTTAATTTTTTAAATAAAACCACCATTTTCATATTCATGATAGTTGCATCATTGTACTTTAAAGCTTGCTTCAGTTTACGACAATAGTTGAATCGAATCGCGAACATAATTCGCATTCCGGATCTAAACCCTCAAGCTATTGACGATGTAAAATATCAGAGACATGAAATTACAGAGTTAATTTGAACTGAAAATAAAATATTTGTAGATTTCACAAATATTGGTCATGTCTGGGAACAAAAATTGTGATCATTAAAATCATTTAGTTTCTCAAATTCCAGTAAAATTGAATACCAATTGTTGAATAAGTAATTTATTTCTAACACAGATGGAAAGTTGTCATTTAAAAATGTAAAGGTCACTATTAATTAAAAGATAATAGAATAACGCTGATGCGTTTCGTAAACCGAACACCGAGAACCGGAACCCAATTACGGACAACAAAGCGTTCCATTGCAGTCCTCAAGGGTGGCAACGTGATTACTACGTCTTGGTACTTTAACGAGAATGGATGGAATGCGTACAGTATATTAAGCGACGCGGTATAACGAAATAAATATTTGAAGTTAAAGTCAAAATTTCTTAATTTTATTTAGGCTTGTTTAAAGGTCTTATGAATTTCAAATCTACGCCGGTTCGAAAACTAAGACCTTCTCAGACAAGAACCGGCGTGAAACTCATTGAGTTGTTTCATCGTCATCATTTCAGCCTATCACTACTCTACTGCTAAACAGGCCACCCCCACAGATTGCGACATAAGTTTGTATCTCTCGTTTTAAGGGGATTTTAATATAGTCGCCACGCGGGATGGCGATCGCATTTTATTTATTCAGCCGTTTCAGGAAGATGCTGCTGCCCATCTCCTGGTTTTAATTTTCCCTCTGTCAACTTTAACGACAACCACGGGATGAGATGGGATGGTCGATCCTCTTGAGCCGCCACCACACAGCTAGCGTAAATGATCGTAAACGTAAACGTTGTGGTGGTTCGTAATGCCTTGGATGCGTGGCAATGCCTACTAAGTTTTATTTGAAATTTGTTTGTATTAGGTGTGTATGTATTTGTCACGACATCTATGTCGCCACATAAGAAGCTCATGAAATATCTCATACGTCGAACATCGCGTTATTAAAGTTTCGTCGATACGAACTATATATAAATGCTGTGCAATAATTTTTTGCAAATAGTAACACTTAGTTTTTCGATTCATGCAATTATAGTCACGATGGAGTGCTTCACGGGACAACGGCGTTCATTTTCTTATAAACAATATTACAAAAACAACGATTCCCAACTACGGTACGACGCCGCTTTAAAATTGAATATTTTATTTAAAGTAATTAAAGTTTCAGTCAAGAAGTTCGAGGAAACTGGTTCCACAACGAATATTAAATAAACAGGGCACCCTCGTCTTAAACACTAAAAGCCACTTTATTCTCCCAAAACGACAGTATTGGCTGTCATATCAGCAAAATGCTTAATTGATCCGTTTGAAAATAATAAAGGAAGTAACGTAACTGTGAATTAAGCGGAATACGTGAAAATGTCGCGAGAGTTTTTCATGCCACAGTTACATGAATTTGAAGGATACAACAGCAGGACTTGGTTGCAATAAGATGGAACCAGATGCCATAAGTCAAAAGTGACTTTAGCGGTATTCAAAGATATGTTACTACCTCTTTCTCTTCGCACATTATCTGACAAATATATACAAAGCCGACACATTAAATTGCAGTGGTTTTCATTAATTTAGCGCAAATACCAACAACAACTGTACAAAATCTTAACTCAATCGGATGAACGATTTAAATAAGAAATGCAACGGAAAGAAGACGAACAATAGTCCGGTATGAATCGAGCACAACCGATTGTAAAATTGTTCTACTAATTCAGAAACCTTTTCTTTGATGAATGGTATAGGAATGCATACGGGGCAAAAAAAGAAACAATTTTTTGGCGCAATATGCTTAAAAAGTGGTTCAAAGTTTTCCCTTCACTTATAAAGCTGTGATTAGTATTTAGAATAAAAAAAAACTCTTCCATATCAAAACAAAATGGCGTTATAAGAAATTAACGAGGAAAGCGTGCAACGTGAAATTGACTTGGCGTTTCATTACCACTGACCGATAACTTCTCAACAAATAAGACTGCTTGATCTCATAAGGTATAAACATTTTTACTGGAATTCTCTTCGTTTATAGACGCAACAAAGCTTACTTTGTTCCTTCAGTTTATTAGAAGTTTACTTCAAGTGTGTTTACTGTAGCAAAATCTGCCAGTTATTCATAAAATATAAAATTTTATCAATATTTTTTTTAATTGATGAAGTGACGAGACGAGCAAAACATTCACCTGGTGGTAAGTGCAACGTCTGCCCATAACAGATGCATGTTCCTCAGAATATTTCTGTGTAGCACCACACTGCGCCTGTCACCCTGAGACATAAGTTCTTAATTCTTAAATGCCCAGCACACTAGCTCTCAGTGCCTTTCAAACCCAAACACAGTAATGTTTGCACACTACTGCTTCACGGCAGAATTACTGGCCTTGTAGTGGTACCTACCTAGACGGATTTGCATAGGAATGCTACCACCAGTAACGCATTTGCCTAACCCACCCACCATCGAAGTCCGATCTTGTTTATAATATCCGATGTGAAATGTTGCTATTAGATCACCAGAAGTAAAGAAACATGTAAAAAGAAACAAAGTTTATAGTGCTTCACTAATAGTCTGCACAGCACTAGTTTTCAGACGGGACGCTTATTGACCCCACAAGCAACCGAATATAGACAAAATACAAAGATTACAAACAAAGAAAAAAAATATCCTATACTAAACATAAAATCATTATAAAAAAATTAAAAAAGTGTATGGACCATTTCTTATTAACAAAACAATAGGAATAGGAAAAGATCTCATATATGTAAATACATTAATTGTGGTGGCGGCTCGTTAAAAGAATACTACCATTCCATCTCATCCAATGGATCTCGTAAAAGGCGAGTAAGGAATTAAACTGCACTGTGCACCCAACAGCGCATGATGGCGATGGGCTCACCACCTATCACACCAAGTGACGATTATATTGTTTTGGTGAAACGTGGATTGTGGCAGTCATCTGTTTTTGCAGTGAGTGCCCAGTCTCTGACTACCCCTTATGGGATATAGTCGTGATCTTATGTATGTATGTATGTAAATAATAGCAAAATATATTCTAAAAAGTTAAAATTCGTTTGACTCTGTGTGTTCTACATTAAACTTTAACTTTGTGGGAAGCACAATTTGCCTTCGAGTTGTTGTGCTGTTAAAGCTGTTTTTCAGTCATAATTTTAATGACATGACGCTTTGACATCATATATTTTGTTTACAATGTTATTAAAATTAATAATATATTTTAGCAAACTGGCATACGTGAATTAGACACTCTTACGCAGTATATGATTTTTCTATTACATTATTTTAGGTACAAAGGTGGTAGCGGCTTAAGAGAATCTACCACCCCATCTCGTCCCGTGGGCGTCGTAAAAGTCGACAGAGGGAAAATTAAAAGCAGAAGATGGGCAGCAGCATCTTCCTGGAACATCATAATAAATAAACTGCGGTTGCCAACCCGCCTGCCAAGCGTGGCAACTATGGCAAAATCCCTCCAAAATGAGAGCTACAAACTTTTGTTGCACTCTATGGGGGAGGCCTATGTTCAGCAGTGGACTAATGGTAGGCTGAAATGGTGGTGGTGGTGGAGGTACAAAGGTTTGTTAGCCGATAGGTATCCGGCAGAGTAGAGTAGCACCTTTCATCTCTTTCCTACCCAGGTGTCGTTAGAGGCGACATACGTATTGTTTGGAGAGCCTATATTTATTTATTTATTTATTTAGTCTTTATTGCTGACATCTTAAGCAAAGGGCTAGAATGGGCGGACTTACTTACTTACACTAGGCATCTAGTGGCATTCTGTACCAGTCAACCCTTGTTATGGTGAAAAGAAGATGGCAGGTGCTAACCTAAGAATAAAAATAATAATAATAAGAGGACTCTAGAAGAATTTATTTTATATATAAATTGTATTAGATATAAAATAAACAAATTGTACATATATAAACACATATGAACTAATTAATTATAATTAATTAGTTAATAATTCAGCCATGGTAGCACAGGGGCTAGGCGCTCGCTTTAAATTTCATAGAACGCGAGTGACCTGGGTTCGCTCCCCGGTGCCGGCACCTCTAAAATTGTTATTTTAAGTGCTGATTTACCACGTGCTCGGCGGTGGAGGAAAACATCGTAAAGAAACCAGCATGTCTGAGAAATAAAAAAAAATTCGAATACATGTGAAGTCCTCCAACCCGAATTGAAGCAGCGTGGCAGATTCTTCCTAGCTCCAAAAACCCTCTCAGAAATGAGAGGAGGCCTGTGCTTAGCAGTGGGACATTTATAGGCTGAAACTTTACTTTTTTTAACATAATAAAGTATCAGTTATTATTAAATAGGATATATAGCCGTGTAAACATAAAAGTAACATTTATAGTAAAATTGCCACTTACATTATCTACTACCTGGGTATAGGTTTTTTTTATATAACCCGTAAGAACTATATAAAATGTATCCTATGTCCGTCTCCAGGATGCAAACTATCTCTTTGTCAATTTGCGTCAAGATCTGTTCAGTTGTTGAACCGTGAAAGGTAAAAATAGGCAAAGGGACCGTGAGAGTTAATTACGCATTTATAATAATATGAAGCGAAAATTCTTTATTGTTCGACGTAAGAAATATAAATTTCGTTTGTCAAATGTCATTACTTTACAATCTACCACCGTTTCGTAACGAGGTTCCTCTGACGGAGAAGAAACAGGCGAAAGTAAATTCGCAGGTACCCTTTTTTTTGTAAATCCTTTTTTATCTCAGTCAAAAATACCTTATAATTAAATTTACAAAGAATAGGAAAACCGAATCACGCTCCATGTTCAAATCTTATACAAGATTAATTCAATCAGCATTAAGTAAATTGTAAGCTCTAGTAATAATTTGTAGTAAGAGAAATATTTAAACTGGCATTAACAAAAATAATGATGTCCAAAATAATAATAATAATACTTTATTTGTCTCATTACACATACATCACTATGATGTCATGGCGTCTTAAGAGAATCTACCTACCCATCTCATGCCGTGGATGTCGTAAAAGTCGAAAGAGGAAAAATAAAAACCAGGAGCGTGGCCAGCAGCATCTTCCTGGAACATCTGAATAAATAAACTGCGGTTGCCAACCCGCCAGCCATGCGTTGCAACTATGGCAAAATCCCTCAAAATGAGAGCTACAAACTTTTGTTGCAATCTATGGGGGAGGCCTATTTTCAGCAGTGGACTAGTGGTCTACTGAAATGATGATCACAAATGAACAAAAGCAAGCAATATACAATTAGACAAACTGGTCTGCGACTCAGCTTAGGTGAATACAAAATCACCGCTGGTATTAGGTCGCAGCCGAGGTTTTTATTTAAATCCATCTAATATATAAATTTACTGGTGGTAGGATTCCTATGCAGGAATCCGTCCGTCTGCAGGTACCACCCCAGGGCCAGTTATTCTGCCGTGAAGCTGTAGTGTGCAAGCATTGCTGTGTTTCGGTTTGAAGGGCACTGTGAGCTAACGAAATGACTGGGCATTTGAGACTTAAGAACTTATGTCTCGGGGTGACGGGCGCATTGTGGTGTCACACAGAAGTATTCTGGGTAGCACAGCATTTGTTGTGGGCCGACGTTGCACTTACCATCAGGTGAACGTTTTGCTCGTTTCGTCAATTTCTACAATAAAAGAAAATCTAAATTGGAAGCGCTATTAGCTTAACGTAAATCTAAATCTACTCCCCCGTCATATCCTTCATTTGTTCTAAATTATAAAGATTTTTGTTCAAGTAAGTAATTCTTATATATTTACTAAATGTGGTGAATGCAACTTAAAGCCGAGTAAAGTAACAAAGTAACAAGCGTAGAGTAAATATGTAACACGTCCATAGGTCAATTCTACAGTTTTTCAGCTTTTACGCAGGGATCGTAAAGTAAATAAATACTTGCGCAATAAACCTCTACCAATGAAAGTACCGTCAAAATCAATTCAGCAGCTTCGGAGATTAGCCCAGACAAACAAACAGACAGACGAACAAAAAATTAAGAAACGCCAGTTTCAGTTTTGGTATCCTGCAATTTACTATATAAAAGTAAAAAAGTAAAGTTTCAGCTTATAAATGTCCCACTGCTGAGCACAGGCTTCCTCTCATTTCTGAGAGGGTTTTGGAGCCAAGAAGAATCCGCCACGCTGCTCCAATGTATGTTGACGGACTGCACATGTCTTCGAAATATTTTTTTTTCTCAGACATGCAGGTTTCCTCACGATATTTTCCTTCACCGCCGAGCACGTGGTAAATCAGCACTTAAAATTGCAATTAACAATTTTAGTAGTGCCGGCACCGGGAATCCAACCCAGGTCACTCGCTTACTTTTCGCGCTAGTACGAAATTAAAAATGAGCGCCTAGCGCCTGAGCTACCACTAAATGAGATTAAGAAAAAATCTTTATTTCGAAATCACAGACAGACACTTCAATTGAATTTATTTGTATATATACTGTAAGGAGCAACGCCTATATCATTACAAAGAAAGCAATTTCAAATGCGATACTATCTCAAAAGAAATGGACCTTTATGAAGGTCTCAATCGAGTAATTGCCCATTTTATTTACGTATTTTGTTTAACACAATAGAGTGCCGGTTTATCACGTCGTTTATATTCAGTAGATAGCGTTCGCCGTCCGGTTCCAGAAAAAAGTAATAAAGTCAACCGAAACGAAGCAAAAGCACGAGTACGTCCCTAGTAAAAATGTTTTTGTATTCTTTGAAAACCAAGTTAGAAGATCTATCTTTTGATTTTTAAAATGGAATGTGCAATTTTCTTTAAACTTATTGTATATATATATTAATTCATATCATAAATATTTCATGGATTTAATAATGGAATTGTCTGATGGTAGGATTTCTATGCCGCCGTGTGGTAGCGGCTTAAGATAATCTACCACTCCATCTCGTCCCGTGGGTGTCGTAAAAGTCGACACAGGGGAAATTACAAATAGAAGATGGGCAGCTGCATCTTCCTGGAAGATCCGAATAAATAAACTGCGGTTGCCAACCCGCCTGCCAAGCGTGGCAACTATGGCAAAATTCCCCCCCAAATCAGAGCTACAAAACTTTTGTAGCAATCTATGGGGGAGACCTATGTTCAGCAGTGGACTAGTGACAGGCTGAGATGATGATGATGATGAGGATTTCTATGCAGGCCTACATCTGAGTAGGCACTACCACAAGGCCAGTATTCTGCCGTGTGTATTTACACACGGCAGAATACTGGCCTTGTGGTGGCCACTCTACTATACTAGTAAATAGTAGAGTGCAAACATTACTGTGTCTGAAGGGTCTGAGAGCTAATGATTATATAATACTGGGCATATGATGAGACTTCAGAACCGGTGTCGCAGTTTCGTGCCACTCCTACTTGTTCTGGGTCGCACAGCATTTGACATGGGCAGACGTTGCACTTACCATTAGGAGAATGTTAGGCTCGTCTCGTCCCTTTCTTCTATAATAAAATATGCGACTAACGTATTTTTTTTTATTATATGTATTTATTAAGAAACTTTCAGGAATCCAAAAATCCTCAAACAAGTTTCGTAATTTAGAAATTAATTAATTTACTCGGAGTGCGAACATTCTTGTTATTAAGAATTAACTTTTGTGTGTGGTTTTTAATCTGCCTACTAAGTGTGGAAACTGTCAAAATGATTGAATTTATCGGGAAATTCAACATAGGGAAATGAAGTAATAAGGTATATACAGGTGATTTACTGCAAACGTGGTTCATGAAAAGGGGCATATGTTGATTAAAAATATTGATGTATTACAAACAAGACATTAAATGTTAATGAAATAACAATATGCACATTAAAAGGGGATGTCTCACTTTGTTTTTCTGTAAGCAATGTAAAATGCTAATGACTTTTTAAATATAAAAAAATATATCTATCGGAAGTAGACTTGAATACGACGCCAAAGGTACTCAGTTATTAGTTATAAAAATATAAATTTTATTGATTATAAAGAGTTCAGCTCCCAACAATTTTCATGATCGCCCAGGATTGACTATCAGAGAATGCCCTTAAGTACGACCATTGTATTTTGGGTGACATAGGATTTTTTTATGCGTCATACTTGTGAACAGTTGCTGTTGGTGAGGGCTGGTCTGCTCGAGCTTACAATTTACTTATATGTTGATTGAATTAATCTTGTATAAGATTTGAAAATGGAGCGTGCTTTGGTTTTCCTTCAGACTATTTGTAAATTTAATTATAATGCATTTTTGACTGAGATAAAAAAGGATTTACAAAAAAGAGGATACTTACGGAGTTTCTTTCGCCTGTATCTTCTCCGTCAGATGAATGTTATTACGAAACGGCGGTAAATTGTAAAAAAATACGTTTGACAAACGAAATTTAAATTTCTTGCGTCGATCGGGATCACAGCAATTTAAGTCTCTGTATCTTGATTTTTACTGAGTTCTGTCCATTTCACGGTCATATGCTGCTCATTTTTCTCTAGTTTGTCTCATTTTATATTATTTTTTCACTTTTGTTAATTTTGTGCAATATTATTTTATGGTCTGTGTAATTCCATTTTTTTTTTCTTTTTTTTTCTTGATTTGTTTGGTATCTATTGTGATAAGACCGTGATTAAATGTGAAAAAAATTACATAAAAAAGATTTAATTTCATTATGGACATATATTAACCATCCGGTGAACGTTTTGCACGTCTCGTCATTTTCTCCCATAAAAAAAAATTAAGTCTTTCTATGTCTGTTGCTGGATATACTCCCTTCTAATAAAGCGTCAGCAAAAGCTAGCATGTACTCTAGAAATTACCACTCATCTCGCTGGACAAGCGGGTTTGTAGTGCCCTGCACTAGTGGTGCTGCTGTCCACCACAACTCAGAGGGACTTAGAACATGCAAATCGTAATTTACTGGTGGTAATCCTATGCAGAAGCGGAACTAACCTGTAATGACTCGGGATATGAGGCTTAAGAACTGATGTACCCA